>CM071595.1:234650579-235900579 GCA_036435485.1 Saposhnikovia divaricata | reverse complement strand
TAGTATAATTCGTAAACATGAGTATATTAATTAAAATTTAAAAAACATTAGTATTATTCGTAAACATGAGTATATTAAATTATATTAAATTAAAATTAATTAAGCATATAATAGCCGAAACATTAGAAATTTTGGTACCTATTTTTTGGTATACGTTTTTTTAGTATTTCGTGAATTTACTTATTTAACCTTTATTATAAAGAAAAATATATGCGATATCTATACTATTAAAACAGCTAAAATAAATAATAACATAATATAATTAATGGTAATTTGTCAATTTTCTTTTTCACATTTACTTTTGGTTAAAGATATTTCCTTTTATGATCACTTAAAAACATCAATCATATCATATCTTTAGTCATATCATATCTAGCTATAATTAATATATACCCAAAAATATCACATCATATCTTCTAATCACTAACAAAATATAATTCATATCTATCTATAATTAATATATACCCAAAAATATCACATCATATTTTCTAATCACTAACAAAATATAATAGAAATTCGTATACTACGAATAATGACCATTAGATTTTTAGTAAAAAATCATAATCATTAGATCTAATGATTAAATATATTATATAATATAATTAATTTACCAAAATTTCAAGATTCGAATTCTATCAACGACATATTTATTTCAAAATTTTATAATATAAGTTTTAGACCATGCATATCAATAACTAAATTTATATTAAATTATTAATATTGAAATTAAAATAAAATATTATAAATAATGGTTATATAAAAATATAATTGTAATATAAAATAAAGTTTGTTATATATAAAAAAAAAATCTGTGCATTACACAAGTTATAAGCTAGTTTTTCATAGTTGATATCAGCTGATAAATAATATTATATAACAAATCATGTAGCGAAATGCAATAATAGAGCCAGAAATAGAAATGAGGGTATTTTAAAATAATCGATAAAAATATTTAAACATGAATATGAGTTTATCTTGGTATAGCTGCACACCTTTATTCCTGAGACCATATTGTTAGAGGAGATTATATGTAAACTAAACTATCAAATTTTTTCAGGTTCACCCATCTTCATTCATCTCTTCGATCAATGTGGTCAATTAGAATAGTTTAGTCTGGGTTTTTTAAATTAAGACAAGGACAAGTTTTGTACATTAACTTTGGGATAATATCTAAATTCAACTTAAAATCTTAGATTCCCTTTACCCAATTTATTATACCAGTATATTCCAGTGAAAGACTATTTAAAGCAATAGAGTCAGTGTCTGTGGATGAACAAGAACACAAACCAAACATAAGAAGAGTCTACTTCTGAAAAATAAAATACGGTGGGCCTTCCGATACCTTGATATATAGGCCATTATTCTAGAGAGGACCTCCTTATATAGAGAATATGAGAGAACTACTAATTTTATATGATTCTATAGTAGAATCAAAGTTTTAATTTTTGGTTCTATAAAAAAAGATCAATTTGTTTTGGTTCTATAAAAAAAAAAAACTGATTCTGTAACAGAATCACTGCTTGTGTGGCAGTGCTGCTGACGTGGCACTGCTGACGTCAGCTGCCACATCATCACTACTGACGTGACAGTGCCACGTGCCACTGCCACGCCATCAGTGATGGCGTGACAGTGCCACGTCAGCAGTGGTGACGTGGCAGTGCCACGTCAGCAGTGACGTGGCATTGTCATTTTTTTTTGGGAAAAATATTTTTGAAAAAAAATTTAAAAAAAAATGGTTCTATTTATATGATTCTCTCGTATTCTCTATATAAGGAGGAGGAGAGGACTCGTATATATATACATAATTGGATTTGGACGTACGGTAAGATAAAAAAACCCTTATTGTACGTGACAAAAGAAGGGAAAAGATTTCTACTCATCGTAAATGGCTAGGCAAACGAAGAAGAAGGCTAAATTTGAAGATAAAGATCAAATCAGCAAGTTGCCAGATGAATTAATTCATCACATAATGGGCTTTATGGATATTATATTTGCAGTTCAAACCAGCGTTCTCTCCAAGCGATGGAAGCTTCTTTGGACGACTCTCCCCTTTCTCAATTTCAATGGCTACGACCAATATTACTCTGGTAAGAAATTGGTCTTTTATGGCGTTCTCAAGAATGTTTTCTCTCATCGAAACCATGGATATCGGATGCTCAAACTTAAACTCCATCATCGTGAAGGCCTGAAAATACGGAGGCTGGAAAAGTATTTGAGGTACGCAATTGCACACGATGTTGAGTGTATGGATGTTCAAACAAATCTTTATTGTCCGTTATCGATGTTTAGCTCTAACTTCTTAAGAGAACTCAAGCTTACGATGGACATTGAATCAGATAATGTGATGGAATCTAATTGTTGGACTTTACCTAAATTAACGACTCTATTTTTGGGACCATGCAAGTCTAATCCAAGACGCATGTTCCCGGAATCATGTTTGACATGCTTGCCTGCATTGACAACTCTGGTCCTTCACCACTGTGTGTTGCACGATTTCTTCAGTTTTCCTGCTTTAAAAACACTATGTCTAGAGTCATGCGATTTAGCCCAAAATGTGTGGGATTTGCCAGCCTTATTAACTCTACGACTTACTAATGTGTCTTTTCATGAGAATATGATCGAGTCACTGGCCAGTCTGCATAATCTCACAATAGATTTTGATGAACTGAGTATAGGATGTTGGAATATATCTAGTTCCCAGTTGGTAAATCTGAATATCAGGGCCCCCTTAAAAAGTGGTAACATATCTGATAATGTTGTGGATAACGTTGTGGTGTGGGCACCGAAACTTTGCAATTTCAAAGCTATAGGTTTCTTTCGGACAACATTTAAAGCCTCAGAGTTGAAGACGGTTAATGTGAAGTTTTGGGATGAGACTAAGTACAGTAGTAAACGGGCACCATCATGGGTGTTGAAACGACATAAAGACCTGTTTAAAATGATGTTCTCGCAACTGGGAAGTGCCGAGATGCTTAGTGTTGACTTGGTGACGCTTCAGGTACCTTACAATTAAGCTTCTTTTGTTTCAATCTAACTCAACTATATATGTAACTATATCCCTTGTAACTTATATGGGTCATAGTTTGGTTCCATAAAAATAGAATAACACAAATTAATTTGTAGTTCCAAGGTTGTTCTATGTAGTTACTCTCTAAAGTAAGGGAACAAGTTACCTAGTACGTCATCACTCATCACAAGTTAATTACATAACATTTAACTATTTCAGTTTACCAAAATCAACTTCAAACTTTTTTAGGCACATAGTTTTGATTCAAACAGAAGCACTTTAATTTTCTAGCTATATAGGAACTACAAACTGTAACTTAGTTCCAATAGTAAGTAGTTTAGGTTATGTATTATCTGTAGTTTAACAAGCAATTAGTTTCGTAGGGACTATGAATTGTAACTTAGTCCCATAGTAGTCGAATTAGCTAGTTATATCTGTCATTGACCATGTTAACAGTTATGCTCCAACTACTATACTAATTAGTAACCATGTTTTCAGTTTCCGAAGTTGACTTTAAGTCGATTCATCACATGCACCAACTTTTTTTTTTTTCCGCTTAAAAAAAAATTCTCCAGCTAATTATCTTCCATAAAGGGATGAAGTATTGTGTCTGTCTGTTTAGCCAAGGGAGATATTCTTTCGAAGTATATATGCTCCAGAAAGATATAGCTCACTGCTCATGACAAACTAACCTTTTATCTGTGTTTGATTATTTGGGGACCCCTATATTATGGTTCACTTGATGGATGCTTTGTATTATAATTAAAGTTTTTTTTTTTATTGTTTTTACTTTACAGGCATTATCTGAAATCCCGAAAATTCTTGAACATTTGAATTCCCCATTCAAAAAATTGAAGTATTTGAAGCTACCACCTGAATGTGAGGAATCATTTTTATCTAGTTCTGTCAGGCAATACTTACTCGGTGGCTCTCGAAGTGCTACCATCGTTGAAACATAGTACCAGGTACTTACTGGCATATATACTATACTCCTTAATATGTTGGTGTATAATTTTCTCTGTTTTTTGTGGGAACTACTGTTCATGTAGCATTTAATTGGTGAACTATGCTTAATTCTTTTGTATTACTAGTTTCTGGTTTTCATATGATGTGAAACTAGTGCATTGAATGGTGGCTCTGTGGGTACTTATTGACAATATTGTGCTTGTCTTGTAGTTTTGTCCGTACATGTACATGTGTTTGTTCATGTAGGGGAAGATCCTGAAAATTTGTCCACCGGGAGCTACTCTTTACTAAAGTAAAACGAACACAAGAATATATAACTCGAATTTAACATTAATGTCCATCACATCAATCATAATCATTAAATTAAGGTTTGTTGCCTCCATACTCCTACTTAACTCTTCAGAGAATTATGGAGCGAGAGACGCATAGAAAAATAGAGATAGCAGGGCAAGTATATTGTTTTCAGTTTGGGTTATTCTGTTAAATTTTTGGCACGTGTAGACTTCAATATAAAAAAGATAGTATAGAGTATGTAGTTTTTAGATACATTGTAGAATAAAAATAAAAAAAAGATTAAGTATATTCATAGTAGAACAGAGAAAGAATGACGAAATTACTAGCTTTTCTGAACTCTTTGGCCCCATATACTGTTGTTAAGAAGCACCTCCTTATGTATTTTCTAGATACGAGTTTGGATCAGGTGTATCATCACTTTGTTTTCCTCATCGTTACTCCTACCGTGATTTCTGTTGTCACATCGTCTCCTACAACCCTACTCTGCCATGAACTTCCTAATAAAGCAGATACGCTTTTGAAAGCAGCATGTGTGCAGATACACCTGTGGAAATGTCACCTGGGTATTTTGGATCCCCTTTACTGAAAACTGGTTTATAAGTCACCTTTTACTTCAAATAAAGTATTTAGGGCCTTCACCCTAGAATAGGCTAGTTTATACATTCATTAAATTAATTTGTTGGACTTTTTTAACTTAAGTGATTGTGGGTTCAAGATGAATTTTCCTTTTTAGAGGAAGATTGGGTTTCAAATATTACCCACAAGGCCGATTTTATTGTTGGTTTGGTATATTTTACTGCAGTTTTGATTTATTTTCAGGGCGATGGTATTCCTTAAATGGCTCCAGCTGTTTTACATACCATCTACACGGCAAAAACAGGGCTGGCTCTCCCTACAGGTCATTAAATTTAAGGCGCGTAGAGTTCCAATTCTCCGGAAGCTCAAATTTTAAAATCTCTTAAATTGTTTGTCTATAAATTATTGGTTCTTTATGAATAAATAGATAATATGTTTGCGTTTATTTTCAAGAGCTGGAATAGTGATTGTGGCAACAAGTCCTTGTTATTTGCTTATTAGGATTTATTCTGTTACTGCTGAATGCATTTAAAATGCAGTCAGTCAATTTTTTTTGAGCTATTGAGGCCATGCATTTGGCATTACAGTCCAGCTTTGGCCCTAAGACTCTTAACACATAAAAATTCTTGACTGTTGCATCTGCAGCTGCTAAATTATTTATATAGCATGTGTTCTAAACATTCTACCAAATCGAATGTCTTCACCATGTTCCTTCTTAATAATCATATGAATATTACCTGGCGTAATACGTTCGCGATTGCTTGTTTTATTTAGTTTTGGTCATAGCGCTGGATTTCTGTGTTTTTTTTTATGTATGTACTTAATCATACACATGTCGACCTACATGGAAGGTTATTATGTTCTGTCCAAGTAGTGTGGACTTCTAATAGTTTGTGGTGGTCTGTATGTTCATGTTCCCCCACTTTATATAGTCTGCACACCTCACATAATAATGCTGGCAAAGATTATTCATCTTATTTTCACCTATATACTAATGAGAAATGCTAGAACTCGAAAAAAAATTCTCAAATAGCAGTAAGGTGTCAACAGTTAAGTTATAGGTTTGCCCCAATTAATTGTAATTTTGGAACAATTTTAGGACCCTCTAGCATTACTCTAAGCTTATTTGATCAGAAGCTAATTTCAGCATCGACTTACCAGCAGTTTTGTACTGTACAAATAACTCAAACTGAATGAATACTGACGTGCCAGAAACTGTTATTATTTTGGGAGTATTGATGCCCTCTATATTCGTGGCCTTGAAATTTTACATTGTAAAATGAAAACGAATATTTTCAACTTATCTGTTTGTCTGAAAAGAGCAAACCAAGGTGAGTTCTCTTTGCTGGCAGGGCCAACCTGAGATTTTGAGGATCAAGTGCAAAAAGAGGGTTTTCAAATGATACAGTAACATAAATGAGTACACAATTTTAACAAATATCATTTAGTTGATGAAATATTGGTATGAGGTATGAAGTTTAATGAGTTAAATCTATGTCTTCTGTTTGGTTGGAATTTTGAAATTATAAATCCATACCCGAAATCACTAGTTAGAATTTTTGAATTTTAAATCCATAACTCAATAATTTTTCTTACTTTATATGGAGGGGCAAGCATGATCGCGTGAGTATTGGGATCGAAAATAAATTACATTTTTTTTTTGTTTATATTTAAAATTACCTACAAGTTTTTTATATTCATAAATAAGTATGCATTTTTTCATTTAGCAAAAAAAAAGGTATGCATTTTTTCCTCATAAATAATTATCATTCATGATATTTATACAACAATGTCGTTCATTTAAAAAGATTATAATTATTTCTTTATTATTTTACTAACACTATTAACAATAAAATTATTACATGTTCTTAATTTTCTGTTTAAATATAAATGAATTCCAAATTATTTATAGCAAGTAATTAAAAAAAATTATTTATTATTTGTTTGAGCGCCGAGCCAAATGCATATTTTTTTTGACACACCATACCACACTATGACACTAACTTGAATTTTACAATTTCAACAAATATTTTTTACTATCATTATTTTGACCTTAATATTCTATGAATTATTAATACGGAATTTTGGATAAAAATTAATAAAGAATATCTTGTCTATGGCTCCCTTGTCCTTTCTTTCGGAAAGCTACTTAGGAATAAGGGGTCACCTAAAAGTAGAACTAATTAAAATACGCTTAGTATCTTACTTATTATTAATTATTTTTTTAAATTATTATAAGTATAAGTTGAGTTATGTGAAAAACAATTTATTCTTTATAAAAATTATGTATTTTAGAAAATAAACTAATGTGTACAAAAATAAAATATCTTATATAAAATAAATAAATAACAATAGTTGATTGTAGATTAATCTTAAATTATAATTAAATTTAAGATTTTAATTTGAACCTAACACTAAGAACAAGTTGCAAAAGTAATTTTATTTTTCTTTTTTATTTTTTGTTTCAAAAACAAAAAGGTCTCCGAAACTGTGCTAAAGTGGTTGCTTGTGTTAAAAAGAGCACAGCACCTGCTTAGCGCCAAAAAGAAAAAAGAGCACAGCACCCATAAGACCACAACATAACATATACTCTGCATGTTTGCTATGAAGTGCTATGAAACGTAGCATTTTGTATTTTTATTGGGGCTCAAAATTTAACATATCACTTTGAATGGAATATTCCTAATTTTGGATATGTTGTATGCTAGCTTCAAATTCGTGTGATTTATAATTTTTTTTTAATTATATTTTTTTTAAATTTGAATTAAATTTTTTAAGACATGAATTTTGTATGTTTTTTTAAATGGTATGATTTCATAAAAATTATTTAAATATTGCATGTGATATTTCTAGAAAAAGAGTAAGTTTAATTAGAAAAAATAGAAAAGATGATATATTTTAGCGGATAAAAGTAATGAGTGAATATTAGTAATTAATGTATTATTATTTTATTTTATTAAATAATTAGTCGATAAAGCCGTGCTTCACGGTGGCGTTCTAAGTTTTAATTAAAAATTAAATACATATTTACGTTATATTATATTATCAATATTAAATTTTAATAGGTACACTAGCATTTTACTCGTGTTACGTATCGTACACACAATTCTTGAAAATATTAAACAATTACCAAAAATATATATAAGTATCAGAAAATAAATTATTTTGTTATTTTATTTTTTTTTTCAATTAGTTTAATGACATTTTATGCTTTTTTTTACGAAAAATTCAGTTCAATATAGTCTTGTACTGAGGAATGACCATAAAAAACATAAATATTAATATAAATATAGGAATGTACACATTTTTTTTTCTATTAATGCAAATAGAATAAGAAGTGTCAACTCTTTGGAAGTTGTTAAATAAACATGTTACTTGGACCTCTAATTCGGATGCTGCCAAATGGTCATGTTATACTGCACATAGGATTTCACCAATGTGCATAATTGGACCGGACCGGATTGGATCGACACGGATCGACCAAAGACCGGATTCTCCCAATTTCTTGGACCAAAAACCAGATCTATTATATTCGGTTTTGAGACCAAACCGGTTAGTTAATTTCTATATAAAAAATTTAATTTTTATAATATAATATTTGTTTTTAAAAAGTTTAAATAGATAAATTACTTTGCAAATTAAAATATGTTTAAAATTGAAGTCCATGTATTAAGAAATAATCGCAATTTTTAAATATTTGAATGCCAATTATTTACCGTATGAAGTATGACATTTAACTATTTAGATTATAATGTTTATCTCTACTATTTCATTAATTCATTATCTATTAATTTAGTTTGTCAAATTATGATATATTTAAATATTTCACATCTATATTATATAATTTAAGAAGTAAAGTAATATAAAAATAATTATATACACAAACTTCGATCCAATCCGGATTTTTTCAGGATTTGGACCGGACATGACGAAAAATTGGATTTTTTTAATTTGAAGGACCAGAGACCGGACCGCTTATATACAATCCGGTCTGGGTCTTAGATTGATAGACCTGGTCTAGTCTAATTTACCAGTCTAGATCGAAATATTGTGTAGCCGTAAATGCACTACACATAAATCACTTAGAGTAACTTGGTTTCTTGTTCAGTTTTTACTTTATTAATTTCATAATAGTCTCGTTGAAATTCAAGAAAAGTCTTAAAAGCCTCAAAAGTTTGTTTTTAATTTTTTTCCTGTGCAATGAATAAATTATATTATGGAAAATGATAAGAAATAAGAAACTGATTGAGTGAGTGATATAATAAATTTTAAGTCATAAGTTTAGAAGCATTTAAACCCATGACAAATGAATATTTACATATGAAGTCAAGTAAAATGGAAATTTCATACATACAAATAATCCGCCACAAACATCTTCTCTCTCGAATGAGAGTCGGCCGCCATCCATAACTTTCACCCATCCTTCACCGCCCCATCCTTCCATCAAATCCACATCCGCCCCATCCATCCTCTCATCTCGTTTCCTCCATTTCCGAATCTTTAATTTATATTTATTAGTTTTTCAATAAAATCGAGATCTAATTCTTTTTGGATGAGATCTTGTTATCGTACCCATCTTTTTTGGTTGTTGATTGTCCTCAATTTTTTGGGGTTTATGTTTTGTTGCGGTTTTGATTTGTTGTCACGTTGCGTTAAGAATGATATCTATGGTGTATTTGGAGATTTGGGAAACCCGCTTCGAATTTGGAATGGTGGTGATTATCGCGAGAGCTCACCTTGCACAACAAAGGATTGTTCAATATATGGGGCATCTGTACCCCCAACCTCAGTTGGTGTCTAATATACTTATAAACATCAATTTTTACAGAAAAAACTAATTTATATTGTTCTTTTAGACATCAGATATTGTAGAAAAAATGTGATGTATATCTTTGTTTTAGACATCATTTTTGCCATAATAAAATTGATGTATATTTATGTCTTAGATCCTAAAATTGATGTTAGTTTTCATCTGGTTACAAATAGGTCTTTATTCATAAAAACTTTTAACATCTTTATATAGACAATTAATGGAGAAAATCGATTATAGTACATACATGTAAATTATATGTCTAATAAACAGAATCGCTATATCTGAATATCTCGTGTTACATAGTACTACAGAAAACATCCACAATGTAAAACACGAAGACACTGCTGCATGATTGGTTCCGTTTGTCTCCTCTAATTGACCTATACCACACTGCAACTCAGTAAGAAACAAAATAAATAAAAAGAAAACCCGCAACTAGGCCAGAAGCAAGAAGCTCCAATAATCCTTCTCTCTTCATGCTTACACAACTACCAGGAAATCAAATCCTACACCATCATACTCCCATGTAACCTGCACATTAATGCAATGTAATGCACTTAGGCTATTTATATGTTCAATGCAAAGAAAAAAAACAGACATTAAGCAAAGACCACTGCCCAGCAACCTAAAGCTTAGCCTGCTAAATTCATAGCAGCTGTTACTAAATTATTATTTACTACACTCAATTTTGATGAACCAGTATTGTCCTTAATAAGAGTACATCTACAATTTAAGACTATGAAACAACTACACATGATTCCAGAGGAAAAAGGGGATTAACTTCACAGTATAGTTATGACCTTTGTTGTAGCAGTTGTTCATATTATTGCATCTTGCACATATTAGCAAAGAAAGGTTCTCACAATATAATATTGCATTAATTTTGAGAAGAAAGAACAAAGGAAGTACTTCACATGTCTCCAAATATTACAATCTTCTGTAGAGAATCCTGACAAGGATATGGTGATGATTGAAATGAATAAGTCTTGCTCCATACATATGAACCATCAGATAGCATGTGTCCCATTCTGTAGGTGTACTTGGAAAAAGTTGTCAATACATTAGTGCACAGACATCATGTGAAGTTTAATAGCTGTTTTTGCAAATCCTAATGGATTCTTTGATTCATTACATAATAATTGGCCACAAATCCTTCAAGAAACTTGTATGTATGAATCTAGGATCACGCCAACCAACGTTCCATGCAGGCGAATCTATAGATAATAAAGACACATCATATAACTAGAAGCCAGCCAAGCAATGTATTCAAATAAGTCTGGTGAATCTAATGTACTATGCGAGTAATACATATTTACATATATGTGTGAAGTGCTAGAAAAAGTGACAAAACAGACCATATTTTGTGAAATTTTGTATCAGATAATGCAGTTTTTAAGTTACATGTTCTAATTTACATGATTAGATTTTTACCACACATGCTGTTGCGCGTGAATCTCAATGTTCCTACTGGCGAGCGCCTTTGTGATTCCCCTTTCATACCCCACTAAACGAAAGCAATTGCTTCATCTATATTATAGCCACTTGTCCATGTGACTGTTATCTGAAGAGCAGTAAAAGATGGTCTCATAAATCATTGTAGGACAAGTTGTTCACTTGAATTTGTTCCTTAGTGGGGTAATTTATGACATAATATAGAGAGGAACTTCCACAAGCAATCAAGCAGCCTCAAGTTAAGATGTTATAATAACATTGAGAAACAGAATATCATAATGTGTCTCTACTATTCTGGTCATCTTCTAATCTGACAACTAGGGACCATTTAGTAAACCATTTGTAGTACAAAACAAGAAGCTGCTTTATTTAAAGCAATGATAACCTGAAGTATCACTAACCTATCATTAGGAGCAACACAAGCTGCACGTTCAAAGTAACTTAGAGCCCTATTAGCATATTGCATATTGCTCCAGAAATATTGCAGCAATTAAGCATATTGCAGCAATATCTCACCATCTTTAGGATCTGCCAATGTAGCACGGGAAAAAAGGTCCTCTGCTCTAGAAAGATTTCCCTTGGACTGAAAGAAATTGAACGAGGCAGTTCATTATTCACTAGAAGATGATCCTTACAATTAAATTATCAAACAAAAAACAAAGGTGTCTTCAACACACGTTGAGGTGCTCCAGGCCACCTTGCACGACCAAACACATCAGTATATTCTGTAGCTTCGAGTTCGACCAATTTCCTCTTGTATGTTGGATGAGTGAAGCTTTCCTCAGTTGCGAGAAATCTGAAAATGAAGTGCATCAGAACTTTGTGGACAGTTATGAAAGATTTGAATTTTACAATTTCACCCAAAAATAAAAAGGTTTAAATCATGAAAACTGGAAGGCTGTGAGATATGTATTTCAAATTTGTTTTATTACTCAGCAGATCCGTAGAACCGGGAATATTTAACATCCAAACTATATTTAACTTTTTTTTTTTGAAGTAATTTACCTCAATGTTTAGTACACCTATAATTCAATAACTAAAAAAAAATTACATATGTATTTGTAACTTATGTATCTATTTATGTCATGGAATGGAAATCTGATGGATGGAAGAACAGAATGTTAACCTCTTGAGTAGTAGAGCATTATCACAATAGTTTGGAGGTGATGGGGTATGCTTTTATAGAGACAAGAATGCCAAAAAGAGACCAGCATTAAAATACATATAATCAGAAAGCAATCACATACCATGAATCAAGTGGCTAGGTCGATTCTATCTACTGTAAAGTAGGAGTAGGAATGGGGGATATTTCACAATTTTAAAACCTTAGAATTCATGTTCCACAAGAACTTTTGCAATATTTGCAGCTTCTAGCTGCGTCATAACACATCTAATGCATCAAGAAACTAATGTTGAAAAAGGCTACTCAACATGAAGTGATTACATCCTTAACTTCACAATCTAAATTATCGGTTCAGGTTGCTGCAATATGTTCCAGTTTGTGAACAGGGCTGTAGCCAGAGATTTGTTTTAGCAGGTTTAAAATGTAAGATACATAAAAATCTATTATTAAAGGTCAAATTCTTTGTTACGTGATGCCCCTATGATCACAATAGGGGCCATTTCGCTGGTTGTGGCATAATTATATCCCAAAGATGTGACAAGAAGATGCATTTGACGTAATCTTTCTTCCTTTAGCCTAGTAGTCAGACCATCAACCTAACGTACACATCTTTTGCAGAAATAAAAGTATGCAGAAACATTTCTTTTAGAATTTTAATGAGAAAATGCTTTTTACCTTATGCCGAGACACACACCTTGAGCTCCAAGGGCCAAAGCAGCAACATAACCACGCACATCAACAATACCACCAGCAGCAATTATGGGTATATTTTTTCCATAAACCAGATCAACTACTCTAGGCACTAATGTTATATTAGGGTATCATGAAAAAATAAACAACGGAGGAAGGTTTTACTTCTCATTACGTGTATTCGAAGATACAAGGAGCAAAATAAAAAATGACTGGCATAGACGGTCAATATCATAAGGTAGAAACAAATTTAACGTCACTGGAGTGATCTTGTAAGCTACACAAAGATTAATTTTTAGCTTAAAGTTCAATCCTACTAAATACATATATGTAAAAGTAAGTACATTTTTCACAACTAAAAGAGACTATAGATACCATAATTATTTGCCACACAATAATAGCTAGTGTCGTTTCTCTGTTATTAAGATCACTAAACAAATCAAATATTCATGTTCTCTCACTGTAAACTTAATTTACAAGAAACGAACACCTGCAACAATATCTTTAATGGAAAAATTTAAATGTATGTGGTAAAAGTCCAAGAAGCAAGCCTATATACTTGGCCAATTACATGCCCTCCTGCTTCAAGTCCTTGGACAATTATTGCATCCACACCCACATCAGCTATGTAAACATTGTCAAAGACATCCATTCAAAACAGATATGTAATTAATAAAATTAAATGATTGACTGCTATAGGATTATAATCCAAGATCAGTAACCCTGCAATACGTGCACTGTGATATGACTTATAATATGCCAAGTATTAATTTATATAGCTGGTTTCACCGGACATGCTCTTTCTTAACCAGTAAACAGAGAACCAGCTCACAGTCAGTATTGCTTTCCAGTATAGTCAAGCTTGAAGGAAGGTCCTCTAATGCCAGTTTCGAGAAAGAAGTGCTTTCCCTTCACCACATCTGTTCCTGCAATGTCTCTCAATTCCTGCAACGTTGTAGGACAATTAGTTGTACTTCCAGATCATATATACTAAACTTGGAGATATTACCAATTCTCGGTACAAGTATACCTTGTGAAGCAGCAGAAGCTCTCAATGCATCAGAATCAACGCCCTTCGAATATGGGTCCCTACACGGAGATACAAAAAGCTACTTAGCTACTTACAAAGTAAAAACCCCAAAACCTTACAATTAAAACAATCAGGAGACCAAAATCAATTTTAGTTTTACTTCTTCTACTTATCTTTGTTTTGGAGGAACAATAATAATAACATGTATCTTACATGGATGCACATAAAGAGAACCAAAGCTCAGAATATAAGGATACAACAATATAATTTCCTCAGCCCTTGACTGAAAGTTTGAACAAGAAATCTAAATAAGTAGTTTAATCACTGAAGTCCCGTCTAATATTTTTTTCTTGTACAAAAATTAAAGAATGGAACAAAAGAACAACATACTGGATCAGCAAACAAATTGAACAAAATCGGCTGAACATCCTGAAGTGTATCCGGTCCATAATTGAAGAAACATGGCTTACCCAGAAAAAACCATTGAGTAACAAGTCCTGTATTAAAAATAAAAAGAACTAATTAAAAAATTAGGGTTCGAGTCAAAAAACCCCCAAATTCACAATAAAATGAAACTAAGTCATACATATGCAAGCATACATACACAAGCAAGCTTACCCACCTACCAAATCGTGGATTCGAGCTTTGAACAAATCAATTTGAGAAAACTTTTGAAAAAATCGAACAAATTGTCTGAGATTGACCTTTTAGATTTTGAGGTTTGAGATTTAGGGATGAGCTTTGAGAATTTGGGGGTGAGAGCTTTGAGATTCGAGGGTGATTTTGAGATTTGGGGGTGAGGGTTCTTGAGCGAGAGGCGAGAGACGAGAGATGAGAGAGAGTTTGAGTTGAGTCCGCAGTGTTAGTTTTTAGGTTTTAATTATTTAGTTTAATTCTAGTGTTTGGGTTTTGTCTCAAAATGAATAAGGGGGGAAGTGAAAATTTAGTAAAGGGGGAATAAATTTTGGTTAGCGGGAAATAAATTGGGATAAGGGGGGAAGTGATGATGGGAGTGCGTTAAAATTTTTTAAAACGTAGATACGACATCGGTTGACTAACAAACTGATGTCCAAAAAACCAAAGACATCAGTTTTTTAAAGAACGATGTTAATAAATCTTTTAACATCGGTGGCACTTACGACTGATGTGAAATCTATGATGTCTATTACACTTTTTCTAGTAGTGTCAATTGTGATTCTACTATTTTCAGGGATGTTGGTGTCGTCTGGATTGCTCGAGAAACTTTTGTAATCATATTTATTATCAAGAATATATATATTCTATATGTTAAGCAATTTGAAAACAAAGCGGCTATTTGCTTAGCTCGTTTTTTGTTTCACAATCAGGTTGTAGTTGACAGTTTGGGGATTTGTCCCGGCTGGGTTCCAATGTTTTTTTATTAATAAAATTTTCTTGTTCGTAAAAAAAAATGGAAATTTCATCGTAGTGAAGTAGCTCGTTGCTAGTGATATTAACATACTATTAACCGATTAATCCTGTTATATATAGATATAACTTCCTAGTTCAATGTATCTGCAAGACGTCAAGATCCTATAAGACATACATATAGTTAATTAATTTCTATTATAATATGTCAGATATCAACATAGATATAACTTTCAAACTCATACATATGTTTGTTATGTCACTAATAGAGACTAAAATAATAAATTTTAATCAAATAAAAAAGTTATTTATATTACTCAGTAATTTTCAAACTACTCCTAAGAAAAAATTGCGCTTGACCTTCAAGGTCAGAAAAATATAACTGATAATATTGGCAACCCAACTTTGTAAAAAAAAAAATCCATTTATTTATACACACGTCTAATAATGTAAACAATTTGGTACAATGTGGTAAGGATTGATTCCTACAATTCAGTAAGCCACAAAATTATTGAAGCTGACCACTGAATATTCTAATGGGAAGTAACCTTGGGAGGATTTGGAATGCGGATATTGATGAAAACCTAAATCGTTTTCAACTATATATTTTTTTGTCTAAATCGTTTTTCTGTTGATTTTATTGGATAATTAAAATAGAAAACATACGATACATGTATATAATCGAAATAAAAAAAATAATCTATCCAAGTATCGTTTGTCATTTAATAAAAAGATACAAAGTAGTACTTGTAAACCCCCAGATCCGGGGTCCGGGATCCGGTGGTTACGGTTTCCAATTCTGTCCACAACAATTGAACTTTCCTTAACATAAAATAAATTACGTCTCCATGACCCAACACCACAATATAAAACACACCCGTTATAGTCCCAGAGATGAAATCAGAGTAACAATCAAATTTTTAATAATCACATTATGAGTTCTTACAATCCAAAAGAATTTCAATATAAATACATACTCTTTGCCATCCATTTACATAAGTCATACTGGACCATATTCTTGGTACTGAGAAAATAAATATATCCTACCAATAGCTTTTTCTTCAGCTCTGGTAGTCTCATCGTCCTCGCCCGCGTCGAGTGCACCTTGTGCGAGTCATCTGGTCTAGCTGTTGTTGTGATATAATAATAAAGCAAGGGTGAGCAATAGCCCACCAACAATAATATATAACTGAACGATAATATATAACAGTTCAAAAGTATCTTTTAAACCATATGCCATGCATTTACGGAAATGATGCCAGTATAATATGAACGATGAAGTTACAAGGTAACTTAAAGTATTTGTTTGTAGAAATATCTGCTACATCAAAAGTAAGCGTGATATTCTCATTGTCATTAAAAAGAGGAACTTGCATGAAAAGATTGCAATTCCAGTTATGAACACTTTTCCAGCTCTGCCAACAGTAATCATGTTGCAGGAAATAAATAAGTTTGGATGATGAACCAATGATGGAGTATTCACCGCGCCCGCTGTTCCAATCTTGATGATCAGTCGAGATCGTACAGCTCAATTTAGATTTACTACCGGTAGAAGGAAGAACTGACGGCTTTACTTGTCTACCGCCTTACTAGCTCTCCCCGGCCAACGGTTGGGCCAAAGGGGATGGACCGGCGCTACTCGGCCTCTTACACGACTCCTAGTTCAAATATAATTCATGACTCTGAATGTAACGTTCGTCCCACTTTCCCCAAGTATAATACTTGTTGATAAGACTCCACAAAGTAGTCGTATCTAGTTGAAAAGGAAAATTTCACCAACAACTTCCAAGCTATTGCTTGGTAACGAATATCAACTTGTTCCAACAATCTTACCACTCAAAAGATGAGAAGGTACACAATGACTTAATAAGCCAATAGCACCCGAGTTGCGAGTGAAGAGAATACTTTATTGACCGGGAAGTCGACTAGATAAATAACATTTTCCAAGTAAGGTTCCCTTATTATTAGGGAGATAGACTCAAAGAAGAATGATGTCTGAGAACCTTTCTTGATATAAGATTAATAATAATATGACTCCGAAATATTTTTCCGTAATAATCGAAGAAGATAAACCTTATCGAGGTTATTCTAAGTATGGAATAAATATTCAGAGAATATTTATTGAATTAAAATATTTTACAGAATATTTAGGAATATGAAAGAATATCTTTAATCAGAGTATTTCCCAAATAATCCTTGAAGAAATATCGAGAGAATATTTATTGCATAATTAAATATTCAAATGAATATTCAAAATAATATTCATTAATTAATAAGACCTGAAAGGAATATTTAAAATATTTAAAATAATATTCGATGATTAAATAGAACCCTGGATGAATATTCAAAACAATATTCATAATTAATTAGGAATTTAAATGAATATTGAAAAAGTAATATTCATTTAATGAATAATATTCTAAATGAATATCAAGTAATATTCATTTAGTAATCCAAGCTTTAAAGGAATATTCGAGATAAGACTCGATAAATAAATCAAGCTTCAGATGAACATTAAAATAATATTCGTCAGGTAATTACTATCTTAAATGAATATTCAAAAGTAATATTCATTTAATGAATAATATTCTAAATGAATATCCAAATAATATTCATTTAGTAGTCCAACCTTTAGAAGAATATTCGAAATAATAATCGATAAATAATTCGACTCTGAATGAATATTAAAAATATTATTCGTCGAATAGTTACGTTCAAATAATTATTTGCAGTAAGGATCGTTAAATAAATAATCTCGAACGAATATTCAAATAATATTCGTCGCCCGAATAATGGAAAATATTTACTTAAATATTTTCCTCCGAGGTAATCTCGATATGTCAAGAAATATTGACTCCCGGTCTATATTTGATGAATAAGATGTATACGCCCTTCTATGAGGGTCTTACAATAACCGGCTTATAATTGATACGTTATCTATCTAATTTATAAGCCAATAAACAATCAGGGAACAAGCATAACGATATAACTGGAAAGTAGGCATGCATGCTATGGCATATGTATAACGGAAAACATATATATATTCAATCACAACAACAGCCTAAAAGAAGGGAATTGAAACTTGCCTGGTAGTCGAGTACGATAAGGGGTAGTGGTAGCGGGTCCCGGGTCAGCTTGGTGATCTATAAATAGCCAAGGCATTCGGGATTAATCACTTAACATCTTAAAAGTTAAGTTATACTTAAATCGAAACACGTTCTCGAGTTATCTCGTTATACCCCTTTTAGTGGATTCCTTTTATCATCGATCCGACCCGACATTCGTTCGTTAATACGACATGTCATTGTACTTACACTTGGGACATACTTAAGTCATACAAGTTCTAAAGTCGATCGTTACGAATCAATATTATGCTCCGAGTTTTGTCGCCCGTTTTCTAAGTGTTTTACCGAAGTTATAATCAAGCGGGTTTTTAGGGGTTCGATCGCGATTAACTTTGATTCGAACATTTTTATAAAATCGAAAAACGATCCGTTTCACATGAGGTTTTCTCTCACACCTTCCTTTTTACCTCTAGTATTTAATTACCTAGATTCGCCACTGACTTACGTATTTTACGAGGGTTCAATTTTAATAACGAACTCGTACTTACGGTTTCGAACGTCTTTTAGTGCATCGGCCATAATTCCTAAACCGTAAGTCCGTTTCACATGATCTTTATATCAAAACGAAGCTTATAACATGATCTATCTTGCCATGGCAGAACATGATACTGGAAAGTGACTTATGGCTACTGTCAAACACGGTTTCTTAAGGTTAACAAAAATCGGGCATTACGATGGCTATAAATCGGACGTTCCATAAATCGTAATCAACAACCCAAGCCACACCGGGCATACCAATCATCTTACATTCATAATACTAATCTCATAAGTCCAGGAACATCATATTATATCATCATATTCATCACATCTCTTAAATCAAACAAACTAACTACATAATCATGTAAACATGCTTATAACAACATTATCACCAAAACTTATCCAAAACTCCATTAAAACTCAAATCAAAGACTAGGGTTCTTGAAGTTTATACCTTCCTTGGAGTATGTTCTAGCCTCACTAAGCTTTGTATGATCCTTGAGTGGCCTTAAGCTAGCTAAATCAACCATAAAAATCAAAGAAAAACAAGATTAGTTCTTGAAGAACACTATTCACCCTCCTTGTAAATGATTTATTTGAAAATGGAAACAAAGGAGTTTGGACTTGAAATTTCTAGGAGATTAGTTTCTTGAAATATAGAACTCACCTTAAAAATTACAAGATCAAATGATGGTTGGAAGAGGGTTTTTGATTCTTGAATTTTAAGAAAAGCCGAATGGCTTCTTGGAAGAGAAAGAATTGCTTGGTTGATTTGTTTTGATAATAATGCAATAAAGTGACTTTGCTTAGATAATATCTCATCCTAAAGCCACTTTAATAAAGTGATGATGCAAGGGGTGATGTCTTTGGATGAGTATGTGTTGTTGTTTAAGTGGTGGAATGGTAAAGAGATGCTAAGTACTAGTTGATTTTTCTAATGGTGCCAGTTAGTAATGCAACTAGCTTGGTTCCATTGATCTTATCTAGCATAAAGTGATTATGTCACCTTCCACTATCTCATCACACCTCTTAGTCCTCTGCTTGTTTCTTTGTCCGTTTGTTGCTCAATTCATTGATCGTTCGGACGAATAACTAAGTAGTTTCACCTCTAGGGTTTACCGGGAAATTTCTCGATATTCATAATACCTTCCCCAATCCTTAATATAATCCTCGTGATGACCATGTAGGATATTTAATCTCGATACGAACTTAATCCGTAATCTAGGATTCGTTCGCTTTATTGATTAATCTCGTTATAACGTTTTATCGGTTTCTAGAACGATTGTTTCACTGCCTCAGTGGTTTCTTACCTTCATTCTTAAATCAAATATAATAACATCCCAAAATATCAAATCCTCAAAGTTAATATCTCAATTCTTGGATTATAATAATATTTAATCCACTGTCCGGTCAAATATTATACCGAAAAAGAATTTGGAATTTCTGAATTCCGATCGTCTCTGCATTCACTTATTTCCTCCGCGTATTACTAATATGACTTCGAAACATCCATATCACGTCCCGTACATAGGGTGGCGTGAAAAGTTTTCCAACTTACAAAATCACTATTCATCCACCAAATTACTATGCACGTACAGGAAACACTATGCACGTACGGGAAACACTATGCACGTACGGGAAATACTATGCATGTATGGGAAACACTATGCACGTACGGGAAACACTATGCACATATGGGAAACACTATGCACGTACTCATTTCCCTTCAAGGATCCATTAGCTCCTTCCTGGATGGTAGATTATTCTTATCTAGGTCCTCAACCATCGAATTACTCTATTCTGACAATATACCAATGCATCAGGATCATTGTCCAAAGCAATATCCATTCATTACAATCATTGTTCTTTGAAACCACCATTCATTAGAGCTGGTGACCTTGTTGTCGGAATCATTGTTCCTCATTTTATCATTACTTAATAAAAAGTTTTAATTATATCCAAAATTTGGGGTTCTTACAGTCTCCCCTCCTTAAAAGGATTCCGTCCCGGAATCAGGTAGGAAGCAAAGAGTCGTTTTCCTGTCGTTCACTTTTTAGCTTCCCGGTCAATTCTTAGTCATTCTACCCTTCCTCAGCACATCTTCTAGTGCTACAATCCATACTGTATCCTTTTTCCATCAACGTTGCTACTTTTCGTACAACTCACTATCCGGGTTATACTCTTACTCAGTCTTATCCTTATTGATACCTGCAGTAACATTGGTATCACTATCACCCTACGAATTCGGAGGTAACCCCGCTCGTACTGTGCATTTCCTGATCGCTTTAATCTTCGCAATCTCGATCAATATAGAGAAGTGGAAAGATTTATTGAGAGATCACTATGATCAATTGAACATTTGTTATATTGCATAGTTAGTACAGAAGGGGGCCAGCCTTTAGTACTTGACAAGCAATTAAACAAGTTATGGTATTCCACTTAGACTTCTATCACATAGACAGATAGTCACGTAGCAGTACCTACCCTCCTAAAAGGGTTGTTCTTCTCAATTCATAAAGAAGATGAATAAGAGAGAAGAAGAGAAAAGAGTTCTAAAGGATTATAGAAAGCTTTCATGATTGTAGAATATCATACTCAGAATTTACCTCTGAACTATAGAGGTTTATCAAAGAAGAAATTAATCATAATTATATCCAATACTATTTGATCGCAATCTCACGTGTCCACATATCTTGCTGCTTTGTCCATTATTCTATGGACAAATACTCTTGTTCAATCTTAGCGATACTCACATTCGGGAAATCCTTCAACCTTTCAGGTTAAATCTTAGATTTCTCACTTGACATCATTATTACTGACATCCCATATCATGTTACTAGCTTTTTCATAACTATAATATTGACACTATCAGGTTGTCATCCTGAGAATTCATTAGAAAACCCATTCATAACATTCCTTGCTTCTCATTCCATAATTGCTTTCCCAGCCTTTTCTTTATCAATCACATCCTTCTTATTATCTGATTCTTACTCATTTCTTTTATTTACTTTCACCTTCACCTCTTTATTGAGACACCTTTTTGCACTTGGTACCCCCTTATCGGTATTACGTCACATTTATTCTATAATCATCACGTTATTCCAATTTAAACTTTCCGAAATGAATCTGGCCCGATCCCTTTTTCTTAGATTCATATAATCTACTTCTACCAACCTTGTTTCTCATCACTTGTTCTTTTCTATCCGTGGTTTTCCACAGGTTGTCTTTCGTAAGTCAGACCAGGTCGTATATCTACCGGCTCATGCTCTTATCATCTATCGAGCATCTGCATTTTACTAGCGTAGCCTGGCCACATGAAAACCCGTTATGACCGTGCTATAAGTTTTGGGGGTAAGGCTGGCTCGAATGCCGCCGTCCGAACACTTTTAAACTCTCAGGTGGCTCAATAAGTCTCGGGCTCAACCGCCCTTCCCTCCAAGTCTCATTAATTCTTTCCATGGGAATATCTTTAACATCATGAATTACCAACCTCATATTCTCTATCTTGTTTGCGCAAAAGTACACTAACATAAACTTGTTTGTCATTCATCAACATGCCATTTAGTTAATCAATGGCAGCACTTTCTTTATCTTTACATTGTCATCTACTTTCTTAGAAGAATCACCATCGCTTGTTGTTTACGTAGTGCATTAATAGCTAATCCTACGGGTTTCAAATCCTTTAGGGAGACAAAGTAATCACTATTCCTTATCCATAAGGAACACTTCCTGAACTTGATGTAGATATTACATGAAGTAGATACAATTGCAGAAGAGTTTCAAGCATCGCAGCTATGTCAGGTTGATGAAACTATCACTCATGCAGCTTCCATAAAAGACTGGAAACTTAACGGTTTACTTCGTTAATGTTGTATGATGGTCCTGGTCTGCCTCAAAACGGGACCTTCTAAGGTACGTAATATGCTTAAGACTCCATCAGGAATCGAATCTTTACTTAAACTATTATTACCTTCGATTCTTGCACAATCATCAAAAGGAATGTAACTTCCTCCACTTTAATATGACCTTCAAGGTCTTTCCAAATATCATTTTGTTTCTTCGGTATTAACATTTGTAATTATTCCTTTATACTTAGACTGTCGGCCACCTCATTGGCCTTTCCTGATAATAATAATTTATGGTAATCCTTGTTCTCTGGATATATTCCAATTCAAACATTTCTACCTCATTCCCATCATTGTTGGGTGAAAGCATTCTCCCTTAAGCTCTGCTGATGGAGAAAAATATATTTATCAGTCTTTCTCCATAAGTCATTGCTTCCACCTACCCGTGGGAACTTTATCACGTTTATTCCCAATCCTACTTAGGATACTTCTTTTCTTAGTTCTTTCCTTATCTTAGGATAATCTCAACCTTTATAGGTTCAATCCATACTTCCTCAGGGTTTCATACATGCCTCATCTGGCATTATTGTTACTATGTCATACATTCCTTACCAAACTTCCATTTTGAAGTTCGGAATATTACCTTTTTCCTTGTAAGGTTTCATAGGTCATCCTCATCCTTCCTCCTGTATTTTCTGGGTACAGAGTATATCAAAACGTCATTGATCAATACTCTAATAATTCTATCTATGTTCTTTCCAGAACTCTTTTTAATAATCCTTACCGGTCATTGTTGCCTTAGCAAGTCCAACTCATATCATCTGAAGTCATAATGTCGTTATTAGGGTTAATGCCACCCCTTGTGCATTCCCCAGGGTTTGTCTTAATTTATGGATATCCTATCCTTAATTCAACTGCCAAGGAATTCTTGCATCTTATAATTGGCAATCAGATCATGTATCCTTAATAAAGGTCTTTTTTCAATCATTCTCATTTGATAATCGATCGGTGGCTTAATGCCACTCTCTTCTTTCAGATAGTTGTCAGCCTATTTGGCCTTCCAAAAGGCAACGTATGCCTATCTGCTCTCTTACAGAACTTGGTAATGGTAGCAAGGATGTTTTGGAAGATATTGGTCGAGTTCAACGTGAATCTCTTAGTACTTATCGTTCTTCTCAAATGTACTTGCCTTAGACAAAATTTCTATAGCATACTGATCCATCTCTGACCATTTCCATACTCTCTTCATAATACCCTAACATCAAACATCTCAAGTCATTATACTTCTATTTTTACTCGTAATCTTGGATAATCATATATACATGAATCACTTTAGTACGGGTGACCCTATACAAAAAAAAATCTAGCAAATTCCCAATCAAAACATGGGTTGCAAAGGGTTCAGTAAAAGATTCCTACGATCTTATTAATGTTTCCTTTATATCAGAAGCCCTTGCAGTCGGCGCTTTCTTAGAAGCAACCCTGCTTTATCCTTTCATTGCTGGTCTAGTCACTTGATAATCCTTTGTGACTTGGCCTCAACTGGCCACACTAAAATAAAATATATGATTTTAGGTGTTTGGCTAATCGCATTACTTTTCTAGCAATTGCCGGCATAGTGCCATTTTCTTTGATACCTTTCTACCTTTCCAAAACTTTACTTCATATAAGTCTTAATCGACTACTCAGCGCCATCTCCAGTCACCTTTCCTCTACTTTTATCTCTTCAACTATTCTTATCAATCCCACGTGCCACGCAAGCTTACCATTCCTGGCATAACAACCTTTTCACTTAAGTCAATCCCGGAGTTTCTCAGTCCGGCGGGTTTCTTACTTAAATTTCCTGTTTTCGTCCAATCTCACTTCATCATTTTATCTCTACCATCGATTGTAATATTCAGGGTCCGTCTACTAACCCATATGACAGCAACCTTACTCAATCCACAGGGTTCGCTCCAGTTTCCATTCCTTTCAATGATGTTCTCTGATAATCAGAAAGACAAGGTTTGCCAAAATTCGTTGAAGTTCTTTCCAGAATCAGGGAAATTTTGGTCAATCTATCCACCTACTGGTAACATTAAGGAGACCAGTTTAGAAACCTGAAGAATAATTCTATGAACCCCCAAGGAGGTAGAACCATAAGCAGTCATAATTAACGAAATAATCGTCATCAGGTTGGAAGTTTAACCACTGGAGAGGAACCAATTATATACATCCCTTTGAAGGGAATTAACAGTTTTAAACTGAAACTTGTCACAACGTCCTGATACCTATACGTCCTGATATTCAATATTACCAAATGTCATTCTACCTGACTACCAGTCTCAGAAGGAACATTACCGTCGGAGTTGGTTGTTCCACAAAAATTGGCACTACTAAGGCCATCCGAACCTGGTGAACCATGCTGTCCGAATGCATCCGCAAGTACCTTGTTGTGCTGCGCAAGCACACATCCTAATCTTTTATGCGAAGCGTCGTTGGAAGCACAAAGTCTCCCTTTTTCCATTAAACAATGCCAACTCTTGGGCATTACCGATTTAATCTTTTAGCTCCAGGAAGATTT
The DNA here is from genome assembly GCA_036435485.1 of Saposhnikovia divaricata. NCBI lineage: Eukaryota > Viridiplantae > Streptophyta > Magnoliopsida > Apiales > Apiaceae > Saposhnikovia > Saposhnikovia divaricata. The sequence continues at coordinate 235,875,232 of CM071595.1, read as the reverse complement.
TCTCACATTTTTCTCTTTAACTGCTGATCGTATTACTTGATCCGTTATAATTCCGCATCGGAGTAAACTTACGGTAACTATTATAATCCATTCAAAGAAAAGAAAGAATTTAATATTCCTCTGAGTCACATGCATCTAACGTTTCTGGTTCATCATTTCACTGAGTTAAATTAACCCTATACTTAGTCTCTGACAATAGTCTCATTACGAGTTCATCTTGACTCACTGGTCTTATCTTCTGGTAGGTTCTGAGATCATTGTCTTGCTTACTACTTCCTTATATAACTTTATCCAATCATGCTATCACTTCCCAATGTTTTCACTTTCTAACTGATTCATTCATAAAATGGACATTTTCCTGAATAAAACAACTTCATCAACCTCAATTTGGTTCCATAAATTATAACCTATGACATCTGCCTTCTCATGGCGAATTATTACTGACAATATTCATACTTATTCATATATCAAATGATATGGCACTTACTGCCTCTTCTCAACTATTCCTAGGGACTCTGCTCCTCGCCTTATATCGATGCCTTTGATAATCATACATCCTTCTAGCACTCTTTTGGTTAATATGAAAGTCTCTAATGATTCTCATCTATTCCCGTATAAGATCTCAAGTAATTCTTCCAATCCGTCTTACTTGCTGGTACTACCTTCAGTAGTCCAGCCACGAATCCAACATGAATCTTCAGTTCTCTTGCTAATAGCTTAGTTCTTTATGCCCACTTTTCTGAGCACTATACCTTAATCATCTCAGTCTTTCTGGCTACAACCCTCATTCCTCGAGGGTAAGCTCCTTATCCTAACAGGATTTTCCTTATCTGCTGGAACCTCTTCCGGGTCTCCAGTAGGGTACTCTATTGAATTTACCCGCTGATCTTCAGCATATAATAAAGCATCATTGCGCTGCTGCTCGTATGCCTCAAGGTCTGTTGCCTTACTTGTCGATGCGATATCGAGCTAAGTTACTATCATGATACTTAATAGTTCCCATAAGGGTTTTATAGGTCATCACTACATTAAGTAGTCCAACTATGAACTTGGCAAGAGTTCTTATTATATTATTGAATTTATTATTATATAACGTCGCCTCATCTCTGGGGTTTATAACGTACGCTCTAATACCACTTCTGTAAACCCCCAGATCCGGGGTCCGGGATCCGGTGGTTACGGTTTCCAATTTTGTCCACAACAATTGAACTTTCCTTAACATAAAATAAATTACGTCTCCATGACCCAACACCACAATATAAAACACACCCGTTATAGTCCCAGAGATGAAATCAGAGTAACAATCAAATTTTTAATAATCACATTATGAGTTCTTACAATCCAAAAGAATTTCAATATAAATACATACTCTTTGCCATCCATTTACATAAGTCATACTGGACCATATTCTTGGTACTGAAAGAATAAATATATCCTACCAATAGCTTCTTCTTCAGCTCTGGTAGTCTCATCGTCCTCGCCCGCGTCGAGTGCGCCTTGTGCGAGTCATCTGGTCTAGCTGTTGTTGTGATATAATAATAAAGCAAGGGTGAGCAATAGCCCACCAACAATAATATATAACTGAACGATAATATATAACAGTTCAAAAGTATCTTTTAAACCATATGCCATGCATTTACGGAAATGATGCCAGTATAATATGAACGATGAAGTTACAAGGTAACTTAAAGTATTTGTTTGTAGAAATATCTGCTAAATCAAAAGTAAGCGTGATATTCTCATTGTCATTAAAAAGAGGAACTTGCATGAAAAGATTGCAATTCCAGTTATGAACACTTTTCCAGCTCTGCCAACAGTAATCATGTTGCAGGAAATAAATAAGTTTGGATGATGAACCAATGATGGAGTATTCACCGCGCCCGCTGTTCCAATCTTGATGATCAGTCGAGATCGTACAGCTCAATTTAGATTTACTACCGGTAGAAGGAAGAACTGACGGCTTTACTTGTCTACCGCCTTACTAGCTCTCCCCGGCCAACGGTTGGGCCAAAGGGGATGGACCGGCGCTACTCGGCCTCTTACACGACTCCTAGTTCAAATATAATTCATGACTCTGAATGTAACGTTCGTCCCACTTTCCCCAAGTATAATACTTGTTGATAAGACTCCACAAAGTAGTCGTATCTAGTTGGAAAGGAAAATTTCACCAATAACTTCCAAGCTATTGCTTGGTAACGAATATCAACTTATTCCAACAATCTTACCACTCAAAAGATGAGAAGGTACACAATGACTTAATAAGCCAATAGCACCCGAGTTGCGAGTGAAGAGAATACTTTATTGACCGGGAAGTCGACTAGATAAATAACATTTTCCAAGTAAGGTTCCCTTATTATTAGGGAGATAGACTCAAAGAAGAATGATGTCTGAGAACCTTTCTTGATATAAGATTAATAATAATATGACTCCGAAATATTTTTCCGTAATAATCGAAGAAGATAAACCTTATCGAGGTTATTCTAAGTATGGAATAAATATTCAGAGAATATTTATTGAATTAAAATATTTTACAGAATATTTAGGAATATGAAAGAATATCTTTAATCAGAGTATTTCCCAAATAATCCTTGAAGAAATATCGAGAGAATATTTATTGCATAATTAAATATTCAAATGAATATTCAAAATAATATTCATTAATTAATAAGACCTGAAAGGAATATTTAAAATATTTAAAATAATATTCGATGATTAAATAGAACCCTGGATGAATATTCAAAATAATATTCATAATTAATTAGGAATTTAAATGAATATTGAAAAAGTAATATTCATTTAATGAATAATATTCTAAATGAATATCAAGTAATATTCATTTAGTAATCCAAGCTTTAAAGGAATATTCGAGATAAGACTCGATAAATAAATCAAGCTTCAGATGAACATTAAAATAATATTCGTCAGGTAATTACTATCTTAAATGAATATTCAAAAGTAATATTCATTTAATGAATAATATTCTAAATGAATATCCAAATAATATTCATTTAGTAGTCCAACCTTTAGAAGAATATTCGAAATAATAATCGATAAATAATTCGACTCTGAATGAATATTAAAAATATTATTCGTCGAATAGTTACGTTCAAATAATTATTTGCAGTAAGGATCGTTAAATAAATAATCTCGAACGAATATTCAAATAATATTCGTCGCCCGAATAATGGAAAATATTTACTTAAATATTTTCCTCCGAGGTAATCTCGATATGTCAAGAAATATTGACTCCCGGTCTATATTTGATGAATAAGATGTATACGCCCTTCTATGAGGGTCTTACAATAACCGGCTTATAATTGATACGTTATCTATCTAATTTATAAGCCAATAAACAATCAGGGAACAAGCATAACGATATAACTGGAAAGTAGGCATGCATGCTATGGAATATGTATAACGGAAAACATATATATATTCAATCACAACAACAGCCTAAAAGAAGGGAATTGAAACTTGCCTGGTAGTCGACTACGATAAGGGGTAGTGGTAGCGGGTCCCGGGTCAGCTTGGTGATCTATAATTAGCCAAGGCATTCGGGATTAATCACTTAACATCTTAAAAGTTAAGTTATACTTAAATCGAAACACGTTCTCGAGTTATCTCGTTATACCCCTTTTAGTGGATTCCTTTTATCATCGATCCGACCCGACATTCGTTCGTTAATATGACATGTCATTGTACTTACACTTGGGACATACTTAAGTCATACAAGTTCTAAAGTCGATCGTTACGAATCAATATTATGCTCCGAGTTTTATCGCCCGTTTTCTAAGTGTTTTACCGAAGTTATAATCAAGCGGGTTTTTAGGGGTTCGATCGCGATTAACTTTGATTCGAACATTTTTATAAAATCGGAAAACGATCCGTTTCACATGAGGTTTTCTCTCACACCTTCCTTTTTACCTCTAGTATTTAATTACCTAGATTCGCCACTGACTTACGTATTTTACGAGGGTTCAATTTTAATAACGAACTCGTACTTACGGTTTCGAACGTCTTTTAGTGCATCGGCCATAATTCCTAAACCGTAAGTCCGTTTCACATGATCTTTATATCAAAACGAAGCTTATAACATGATCTATCTTGCCATGGCAGAACATGATACTGGAAAGTGACTTATGGCTACTGTCAAACACGGTTTCTTAAGGTTAACAAAAATCGGGCATTACGACGGCTATAAATCGGACGTTCCATAAATCGTAATCAACAACCCAAGCCACACCGGGCATACCAATCATCTTACATTCATAATACTAATCTCATAAGTCCAGGAACATCATATTATATCATCATATTCATCACATCTCTTAAATCAAACAAACTAACTACATAATCATGTAAACATGCTTATAACAACATTATCACCAAAACTTATCCAAAACTCCATTAAAACTCAAATCAAAGACTAGGGTTCTTGAAGTTTATACCTTCCTTGGAGTATGTTCTAGCCTCACTAAGCTTTGTATGATCCTTGAGTGGCCTTAAGCTAGCTAAATCAACCATAAAAATCAAAGAAAAACAAGATTAGTTCTTGAAGAACACTATTCACCCTCCTTGTAAATGATTTATTTGAAAATGGAAACAAAGGAGTTTGGACTTGAAATTTCTAGGAGATTAGTTTCTTGAAATATAGAACTCACCTTAAAAATTACAAGATCAAATGATGGTTGGAAGAGGGTTTTTGATTCTTGAATTTTAAGAAAAGCCGAATGGCTTCTTGGAAGAGAAAGAATTGCTTGGTTGATTTGTTTTGATAATAATGCAATAAAGTGACTTTGCTTAGATAATATCTCATCCTAAAGCCACTTTAATAAAGTGATGATGCAAGGGGTGATGTCTTTGGATGAGTATGTGTTGTTGTTTAAGTGGTGGAATGGTAAAGAGATGCTAAGTACTAGTTGATTTTTCTAATGGTGCCAGTTAGTAATGCAACTAGCTTGGTTCCATTGATCTTATCTAGCATAAAGTGATTATGTCACCTTCCACTATCTCATCACACCTCTTAGTCCTCTGCTTGTTTCTTTGTCCGTTTGTTGCTCAATTCATTGATCGTTCGGACGAATAACTAAGTAGTTTCACCTCTAGGGTTTATCGGGAAATTTCTCGATATTCATAATACCTTCCTCAATCCTTAATATAATCCTCGTGATGACCATGTAGGATATTTAATCTCGATATGAACTTAATCCATAATCTAGGATTCGTTCGCTTTATTGATTAATCTCGTTATAACATTTTATCGGTTTCTAGAACGCTTGTTTCACTGCCTCAGTGGTTTCTTACCTTCATTCTTAAATCAAATATAATAACATCCCAAAATATCAAATCCTCAAAGTTAATATCTCAATTCTTAGATTATAATAATATTTAATCCACTGTCCGGTCAAATATTATACCGAAAAGGAATTTGGAATTTCTGAATTCCGATCGTCTCTGCATTCACTTATTTCCTCCGCGTATTACTAATATGACTTCGAAACATCCATATCACGTCCCGTACATAGGGTGGCATGAAAAGTTTTCCAACTTACAAAATCACTATTCATCCACCAAATTACTATGCACGTACAGGAAACACTATGCACGTACGGGAAACACTATGCACGTACGGGAAATACTATGCATGTATGGGAAACACTATGCACGTACGGGAAACACTATGCACGTATGGGAAACACTATGCACGTACTCATTTCCCTTCAAGGATCCATTAGCTCCTTCCTGGATGGTAGATTATTCTTATCTAGGTCCTCAACCATCGAATTACTCTATTTTGACAATATACCAATGCATCAGGATCATTGTCCAAAGCAATATCCATTCATTACAATCATTGTTCTTTGAAACCACCATTCATTAGAGCTGGTGACCTTGTTGTCGGAATCATTGTTCCTCATTTTATCATTACTTAATAAAAAGTTTTAATTATATCCAAAATTTGGGGTTCTTACAGTACTTAAACCGAAATTGATATGATTTAAGCAGGAGGAGAATTGATGTAAACACTTAGTTCATCAAAGTTGGCTAGGTTTGATGGGGAATATGGAATAAGCGGCTTAGATTTCCTGTAATGATTGAATTCATATAATAATTTTATTTTTTTAGTTTGTAAGAATTTTATATTCGAGGTATATTTATTTTATGTAAATTTATTATTAATTTATCGATAAAATAAAAATTAGTAGTTATTATGTTTAGTTATTTGATATAAAAAATATAAAAATCAATTGTATGACGCCCCCAAATCCACCTGTTTGAGGATCCCGGTCGTCACACAACTCGATATCCTGCAACACATGTTGGCTCACAATAACATAAGAGTAATACAAGATAGTTACCATAACGAAGCATAATAGTCCCACTCCGCAGATCCAAGGATAGGTCACAACTATCACTATTACATCATGAAATTTATTACAACCGTCTTATTTAAGTTCTAAAGCACAGTAAAAGAAAGGTTCCAGCTTAAGCCTTCAGATGGTCCTCCCAGCTTGGTGATCTACTTCCTGGCAGCATGACTATGGGCTTTCTCCTTTCCTCTTGAAGTATGACTAGACGGCTCGCCTCTTTCTTTCTTTACAACTGAATAAATGGGATAAAGAAAGAATTATCAACCATGGTGCGCAGCAAGTTCTCTCCTGCTCGGTTTATAAATATAATAAGATTTAAACAAAAGATAAAGTCCAAGTTTGACTAGACAGCTTGAAATTTAGAAGGTCAATACCAACATAAAACTCATCTCAAGAAAACATGAATACTCGAAAGAGATCACTCGTTACATATCTAATGAATCATGAGAAATGAATACACTGGTCCTCCAACCGCTCGGTATCTCGGTGGTGCGATCAACTACCCGACCGTGAATACCGTCCTCCTATGACACCACACTTCGCCCGGTCACGACTACAATGTGGTATGAACAAAATATAATATTTTGTTGTTGGATATAAAGAACATGTCGGATGAGGATAAGTTGTTCAATTTCTTGGCTGGACTCAAACCTTGGGCGCTGGCAGAATTGAGGAGGCAGGTTGTGAAGGACTTGCCGACTGCTGTGGCCGCTGCTGATGGTTTGGTTGACTATAAGCATGCTAGTTCTGAAACTGAGAAGGGTAAAAACGGTGGAAAGAATCATAAGGATGAGGGCAGAAACAAGAAGAACAGTGGGAAAAACGGCACTGGTGATGCCAAGGGTGATAAGCAGTCTCAAGGTGTTGGTGACAAAGGTTGTTTCATATGTGGAGGGCCGCATTTTGTAAGACAATGTCCCAAGAAAGAGAGACTGAATGCTCTTTCTGTTGAAGAAGAGAATACTGGAGATAATGAGGAAAATGAAGTGGGTTTTGCAAGGGCGAATCCTATGCGTTTGGTTACACTAAGGATTGAAAAATCTGTTGAGGGTGATGGGTTAATGTATGTCAAGGCCTTAGTGAATGGGAAAACAGTCATGGCTATGGTGGACACGGGTGCTACTAATAGTTTCATTGGGGGTAAATGTGCTGATGAACTTGGACTGAGGTTGGAATCATGTTCGAGTCAGATTAAGATGGCTATTGCTGAGGTGCATAAAATTCGGGGTTATTCAAGTGTGGACTTGAAAATTGGTGATTGGCAAGGTAACTTTACTTTTCATGTTGTTGCCTTATATGATTTTGATTGCATCCTAGGAATGGATTTCTTTATCATGACTAGTACTACTATTATGGTGCGTTATGGTGGGATTATGATCATGGATGAGGCATGTCCATGTTTTGTTAAGGCTGTTCCTATGCAAGTTGATAAGGGCAAAAAGAAAGTCAGAAAGTTGGGGGCTCTACAGGTGGTTATTGGCAGTGTGGTTTGTGGGATCGAGCCAAAGGCTGACGACTCTTCGGGTTATAGTGCTGAACTTGATGGTTTTCTGGTTGGGCCAAAATCAATGTCTCCAAAGGTTGGGGGCGCTGCTGGAACTTAAGTCAGAATGGAAATTGGTGTGTGGGCGGCTGGGCGACTACACAAAGTCATCAGGTTGTGGTGACAATGGGGCCAAGATTTTGGAGGTTAATCTAATCAGCTTATGGTAGTTGGTTTTGGGGCAGTGGCATGCCGCAAACGGAATTGCTGCCTTGGTTTTGGGGCGTTGGTTTGCTACATGGAGAAATGGTCTCAGAATGGTTTATGTTTTGATGAGGACATCAAACTCAAAGTGTGGGAAGGTTTGTAAGACTCTTTGGCTGGAAAACATATTTGGTGCGGGGTTGGCTCGACTGGTTGGTGCGGGCGGCTTCACGGGTTGGTACTGGCAGCATGGGCAACCGTGTGGGCAATGGTGCCAGGTTGGTTAAGACATGGTTGGCTGAGTTTATTGGCTTGTTGGGTGGTTTTATGTGGGCAACACAAGGCTGTAAGCTGAGCTAGGAGTCAAATATGACTAAGGAAAAGTAAAAAACGTGGGCACATGTTGGTGACATATATATTTGATATATATTATGTGTATTGCTGGGGAAAATACAAAAATATGTGGGTGAGATAACTACCTTGCAGTTGTGGCTCAAGAAAATGGTGGGAAATGCAGTTGGAAGCATTTGAAATTTGGTAACTGTTGGTAACTGCCAAGTAGTTGAGTGCTGAGCATGGGTCTTGGCTTATATATAGAGATAGGCATTTTATATGTATTCTTAGTTGGTTTTGTACAAGTTCATATTGTATTCTGCACATGTATATTTTATGCTAGGCAGTAGGGAAAAGTCTGTAAGCATAAATCTGGGTTGTATCCTTATATTGTGATTAATATAATGGTTGGGCTTGGTGCCTGTAAATTGTGTGTGTGTTTACATTTGCTTGGTAATTAGACACACCTGCACACACGTGGTTCCTGTGTTGCGTTTTTGGTTAAGTGTTCCGCTGTGTTTGGTTTTGACGGGTTTCTTGGTGACAACCTCTCTTGAAGGCTGACTGTTCTTGGTGCTGGGCTACAAGGGCAGGCCGCACAAGGGTGTAAATTCAGGTTCGAAAACTCATCCCTGTGACACAAAACTTCATTGTAAGTTCGTGGGTTAATACAGAATCATGGTTGGAGGAAATTCTACTGGTGAAAGGTTGGCAAGGCTTGAGGAATTTGTGGGCATTATATATATATATATATATATATATATGCTAGCATTATAATGGGTTATTAGATTTACCCTGGCAATGTTAATGCTTCAAATATACCCGTATCCGTATGACCATACACAAGTCTCTTTCTCTCTACCATGGTCCTCTATCCTATGTTGACCAGTAAGAATACAGAATTCCCGAGTATTTAGTAAACTGATAATTTTAGATAAACTTTTCAGGAAATAATTGTTTGACCTGGCTGACTCCAATCTCATAGAAATGTGCCACCATTCCGAACAATGGACTGATGTAAGACTTTAATAAATATTTTTTATTGGTTGAAACGAACAAAGTGCCAACCACTTACAAGAAAGGTAACTATCTTGAAATAATGAGAATAGTTTAGAAAATTAGGTATGATGAGTCGTCCCGAATAATGAGTACAACTCGAAAGTTTATAATTAAATACACATAATCGATGTACGTTAAATAGAAGATTTTCATTTGATTATCGAGTAACCGTTCCAACAATCCTACTATTTACACTATCTATTTGTTTGATTCGAGCAATGAATAAAATAAAAGATGTTCAATAAGTGTTGTCGAATCTGTACGAGAAATTCGACAGGAAAGAATGAATTTAACTATCTCGAGCGATGAGATTAGTTCGACTGAATAAAATAAAGAGTCGTCTTGAACTAATGAGATCAACTTGATAACAACGAAGTCGCTTCTACGTTCACAGGAGATACGATTCACAAATAACAATATTTTAGCAGTAAAATAATCTCTATCGAGAAAATAATATCCATTAAATAAATCTTGTAACATATGGAGCAATAAAATATTTCTCATAACTGATAACTCGACATAAAATATGAAATAATATAATATGAATCAAATACGAAATTTTCAAGAGTAAGTATAGGAATGAACTTGCCTCTGTCTCGACGCTAAACGATACCAAATAAATAAAAGAGTGCTACCCGCGAGCAAGAGTCTCAATTCTCAAAAAGGGAATTTCTATAATGATTATCAAAATAATTTTAGTAATCATGCCATCAAATAATCAAGTAAAATCGAAAAATAAAATTTTGAGATATACTCGTATCCTTAAAATCGTACTAACGCATTATTCGCAAATATATAATATTTTAGAATGGAGGCTTTACTCGTTTCCCTAATAAATTTTAATAAATCATAATTTATATCGTCGGTTTAATAAAAATATAATTTTCGTGGTAATTCCACTCTATTTATTTGTAAGGGAATTCTCACTTAAAAGGTCTCTATTCCTAATAATAGTTAACAATTAAGTTATTTAAATTGCATCTTGAAATTAAATTAGCTCTTATCAAATTTCTACTAATAATCTGAAATTCTCTAATTTAATCAAGTTTATTTTAGAAAAATAATAATCTCTATATAATTTTCAAAATAAAATGATGCAAGAATCCATCTTTATTCAAATTTTTAAATCCATAATTATTATTACCACTTTTAGCAAAATGTAAATCTATAAAATAATAATCCTCATTTAATTAACCTCACTAATTCCATTTTCTCTCCCTATTTTAAATACCCAATTAGCCAAGAATATATATATATATAGAGAGAGTTGCACTCCATGAAGAACACCTTATATAAAGAACAATAAAGAACACCTCATATTTAATTTAATATAAGAGTTCCGTCATGACACCCAATACAAAAAGTTCTTATTTTTTTATCTTCTATCCATTTAGCAAAAAAAAAATTTTTAAATTTTTTTTTGGAAAAAACAATGTTGATGATGACATCAGCAGTGACGTCATCATGAACAGTGATTTTTTCAAAAAAATTTTTTTTTGCTGAATGGATAGAAGATAAAAAAATAAGAACTTTTTGTATTGGGTGCCCCTGGCGGGGCCAATGGATCTATTGGAATAAATGATTTTATAGTGTTCTTTATTGTTTGTTATATAAGAGTGTTCTGTATGGAGCAAAGGCATATATATATATATATATATATATCCAAATTTCTTTCTTTTTATAATCCAATATTTTAATACCACATCTCTTCCTCTATTTTCTTAAAATCAATTATTCTATGATCTTTTTTTTTATTAAAACAATTTATACAATTCAATAATTCCTATTTTTATTAAAACAAATAAAAGAAAAGAAAAGAAAATAATCCCATTCATCAAACCCACCTATTTGCACCACCACCACCAAAGGGCAGCCACCGGCCAGATGCCACGATGGCGCCGACGTCGACCCCCACCACCTACAACCTCTCTCTCTCTCTCTATCCCTATTTCTCCCTCAATCTCCCTCCCACAATTTCTCCCCGCTCTCTTCTCCCTCTCGTCCCTCGAAATCTCTCTCAATCTCGCCGCCCCTCACTCTCTCGATCTCTCCCTATCTCCCTCACCATCTCTCCCTCTCTTCCAATCAATCTCTCCTCGTCTCTCTTCGCCCAACACCCCCGCCCCCTATGCTCCACTTCCAGCAACACCCACCACTACCGGTCACCTCCACCGCCGCGGTGGTGGCCTCAAAACTGACATACAACCGTAATTATTCCGACCAGTCACAAACCCATCTCCTAACAATCCCCCAAATCAATCACAATCAACACAACATTCATTACAAAGATCAAATTTACAAAACCCCTAATTAATTTTTACAAGCCCTAATTTGAAACAACATTCTAAATAAAATACAACAACAAAACTCATACAAATATGATTACAAAAAGGGTTTTAAGGGTATAAGATCATACCCACTTGTGAAAATCTAATTTTAAAGCTTGCTTTGAAATCCAAACTCTTGAAACCCCTTAACTATAGAGCTAATTACAGGCTATCTAAGTTTTTAATTGCATGTAAAAATCGGATAGAGTCCAAGTGGTTTAAAGCTTTTATTGTAAATTGCCTTTTATTTGATAAATATAAAATAGTAAATAAAATGTATTAATTGAATGGACTTACAAATATATAAGAGCTTGTTCTCAACACTTGCTGGAACTCCTTTACAATCTCTAAACCATTTATCTTTTAATATATACATTATATGAAAATACTACATTGGTATCAGAGCTAGGAAGGTTGTGGGCCGTTGTAATATTTTTTTTTTCTCCAATTTTTCTCGTAAATAAATCAGAGCTGGTTGGATAGAGTTTCGGCCCAAGTTCGAGGTTTTTCAGATCTTGGTTGATTGTTTGTGGACATCACATTTTTCCACATGCCCTCTCTTTTTGGTTCATTCGTATTACTTTTTGTTAGATTTTGTTTTCTTTTATCCATGTTTATCTTGATTGCTTGTTGTGCGTCTCTGTTGTGTGTAGAAATTATTTGTTTTGCCTCGGTTAATTGGTGTACATTTTTTTGATGCATAGTGGTAAAAAAAAAATTTCATCAATAGGATGTGAATTTTTATCATATATGTTCATACATGTTTGTTAGTTAGCTTCTCAATATATAACTTTCCTTTTCATCCACCATGTGCCTATTAATTTCATCCTATTAGTGTTGCTGCATGTTTATGTTGCATGCTCTACTATTATCTTGTTTCTATATTATTATTTTTTATTTTTATCCAGGTGCTTAATTAGTTCCTTTTTTTGCTGGCCTGATTTATATGTATGTAAGAGATCTAGTCGATCTTTTGAAACTTGTGTTTCAGATGCCATGCTTAGATCTTTTAATTTTTATAATTTTTGAACGTATATCTTGCTTATACTAATAAATTCTGTTGCATGTTAATGATCTTTCGTTTTAATCAAACTTGTTCTCAAACTTTTTTGTTAAGTTTTTTTATTATTAAAACTAGCTTATAGCCCGTGCAAAGCACGGGTTATTTTTATTTTTTTTTAAAATTTGTTTATAGTTTAGTATTTATAATATTTTAAACATTATTTTTAGTTTAGTATTAAATCTAAATTAATATGCTGTTGGTGAAAATCGGACCTTCAACCTTTCTATATAACATAATCTAGTATTAATTTTATACTAAAATGTTGTTGGCGGGATTCGAACCTTAGACCTTAAACTTTTAGTATTGTTATATCTAACGGTCATGATCTATCTGAATTGAAGATCTAACGGTTGTGAATGAGGATAACCAAAAATAAGGAATAACCAAAAATAAGGGATAACCAACTACAAATTATACTCCCTTTCGCTTATTATAATATAGTATAGATTTGAATAGGTCCAAGAATATCGAATGGAGCCTATAAATAACAAATAAATTGTTTATGTACAATTTCAAATTTATCGTTTTAGATAGACGATACTGTATTCGAGAAAAATTGTGTGGCTCTCAGAATGGGAGAGCGGCAAAGAAAGGAAAAAGAACATAGATTGTTTGGAGACAATCAGAAAATTTATCAGTTTAAAAGATAATATTTTGTAAGAAATATTTTATGATACTCGGAATATAGAGTATATAAAAATGAAAAGAGAAATTTTAAAATAAATTATTTATTTAATTTACAAGAACATTGGGGCAAGTGCCTAGAATTTAATAAATAAGAGTTTGTTGGTTTTGTTGGACTAAGGAGTTAAAGAACTCTAAAAAGTATTTCGAAAAATGACGCCAGCAAGGTGTGGTTAAGTTGATACATCTAGTGAACCAAAAAAGTGTGTTTTTGTTTAAAATAATTTGTTTGGTTGGAACCCGTTGTTATACGTGGAATTAAAGTAATTTAGAATCGTTGTTGAAAAAGACGACACTATTATAGAAGAAATTATAGCGACTCTTAGAACAGAGAGTGAAAAAAAATATGTTTTTGTGACACTCAGAATGGTGAGTATAAAATTAGAATTTTCGAAATGAAATCGAAAAAATTATTGTTCATGGAATTGAATTAAAAGTCGGAGTTGTAAGACACACTGTAATATAGAAAATTCATTGGATGTAAATGAATTTTGAAATAGAAAATAAAGTTGTTGGTGTGTTTATAAATTTGAGGCATGATCAGTGAAGAAAATTTTTACAGAAAAATTGGGAATTTTATATCGATAAAGAATTAGAAAGTTTTGTCAGTAATTATGAAAGTGGGAGTTTGTTTACGATTATATCGAATATCTTGATGATAAGTTGTTAGCGAAAAAAAGAAGGAAATGTTAAATTGTGGGATCTCATTTAAAAATTTGTGATGTACGATATTTGGGAAATTTCATATGTTCCAAGAATCCGGTTTGTGAGGGATAAAAAGGAACAGTGAGTTTGAATTAAGAAGTGTGTGTACAATGTTTAATTGTTTTAGGATGCAGAATTGCAGTCCGGCGCCATTGGTAATGGGAAAATGATTAATTCAGAAAAGGAACCACTTAATGTATAATGTGCAAGTAGTTAGAAGTTCGATATATTTTCTGTTGTGTAACCGATTGAATTGACTTGATATTTTTAGTTTTGTAAGTGGATTGTGAAGTAATTTTGCTTGAGCCTAATGAAAGGCTGTAAGGAGGATCATGATCATGTACTTGAAGAGTACGTTGTGTAACAAATTGGTGAATCAAGCAGACGTGCTTGGAGTTAAAGTTTATTGCGATATAAGTATCAAAGGTGATATTGGTAATGAGAATTCAACTTCAGGATACACATTTAACTAATAATGTGGAATTGAAGTTGGAAAGATTATATGAGACAAGAATATATTGCAATGCACGAAGTGAAAGTGAAAATGTGTGATACATTTTACTAGTTATATAATTGTAAACTTATTAAAGGGATATTTTTTTTCAAAAATTTATCAAATATGTTGATTTGATAAGATCAAGAAATATTAAGTTTGTGACATAGTAAATATTATTCTCACATATAGTGGGAGTGAATAAAAAAATCAGATATTGTGTGAAAAGTGGGAGTTAAGAGAAAATGTCTTATCAAACAAGTTAGTTTGATTGGAGTTGGAAAACTGAAGACTCCACGAAAAGTGGGAGTGCGTAAACTATTTAACTCAAATAATATTTTTAGTACATGAGAAAAGTGGGAGCTAAATAGAAAAGTGGGAGCTAAATAGATATTTATCATATAAGTAAGTGGGAGATGTTGTAAATTGCCTTTTATTTGATAAATATAAAATAGTAAATAAAATGTATTAATTGAATGGACTTACAAATATATAAGAGCTTGTTCTCAACACTTGCTGGAACTCCTTTACAATCTATAAACCTTTTATCTTTTAATATATACATTATATAAAAATACTACAGCTTTGCAAGGTTTTGTCTAATGGAGAAAAATGGGTATGTGTGTGATTCTTTTGTGGTCGTGAGAAACAAAGAAGGAGGTGTTTCCTCTTTTAACAGTTGTCTTATATATATATATATATATATATATATATATATATATATATATATATATGTAGGGTCTTGTTCTAATAGAAACTAACTTAGAATAGAAACTAGAAACTAAACCTAAGTTAAATATTTCAAGCTAATCTAATGACCAAATTAGGGGTACTCCAATACAAAAAACATTTAAAATTATTGTCTCTATTCAACAAAAATAAAAAAAAATTAAAAAAAGTTACTGTTCACGTGATGACGTGGCACGTGAACAGTAACTTTTTTTTAAATTTTTTTTAAATTTTTTTTATATTTTTGTTGAATATAGCCAAGAATTTTAAACGTTTTTTGTGAAGGTGCCCCTAGCGGGGCCATTAAAATAAATGAAATATAATTTATTTAGTGTAGGTTTCTAGTTTCTATTCTTGGTTTCTATTTGAACGTTAGCCTATATATGTATATGTATAGTAGGGTTCTAGGGAGAACCTCACTATCAAGAAAACCCGAAGACCCCTTTTATGACAATAGATTAATATCAATCACTACAAGAATTTCTGATTTTAACAACGGAAATTGCCAACGGAAATATGCCCGTTAGTGATTACTAACGGATTTACGATGGAAAAACAAGTTGTTGAAAAGCCAACCCTCTAACAACGAATATCCAACGAATTACTAACAAGGCATCAATTCTGTTGGTATTCTGTTGGGAAAAATGTTCCAAAAAATGGGCACTAGAAATGCCGCCCAGTTAAATGTAGGAAAATTGGGCGCTAAAAATGTTGCTAAAATCCCGCCCATTTCTAGCTATGAAATGCCAATGGGCTGCCAACGGAATGGTCATATTCTTTCCATCATATATATTCCGTTACTAATCTGTTACAATTTAAAATATTTCCGTTACTAATCCGTTGTAGTTTAACGTTGCAATTAATATGACAGAGGAAACAGAAATATTACTCAGCTTTTCCTTCAACATATTACCAACAAATTATATTATCCAAAATTCGAAGCTATACAACTCGCCTAATTAAGGTCATTAACCATACTGTCCCGTGCTTAGTTTTAGTTTTTGAGTACAATTTTTAATTGTAATTATGAAAATTGTTTTCTATGATATATATGTGTTGATTTTTTGGATCTTATTCTAGAATTCTCAACTTTGTATTACTTTTATGGGCTTTGTCTTGTGATTAATTGTCTAAATCTCATATTATCATTTTCTATTTTTGATAAATATATATAAAAAAAATTAGTTAGTTTATATAATTTTATCTTTCATTAGAGTGTTGTTGATGCATGCTGCTTAGTTAATTATATATATATATTGTTAGGTAATTAATCATATTAGTTATTTACATATAAATTATATAATTAAACATATTTATATTTTGCTCATGTTAGTTAGTCTAATTATAGGTGTATACTATATTTCAAAAGAGAGTCGACATTTTAATTTTGAAAAATTTAAGATAATTGTATCCTTGGATATATATATATATATATATATATATATATATATATATATATATATATATGTTAATTGTCGAAACCGTACGGATGTTAATAGGTACTTATTCTAGTGTTGGGAAAAAATAATCAAAAAATAAATTGGCACGGTTGTACCGCATCTTAACGGAAACGTTGTAATAGTACAGATTCTGGTAATGGGGCGCGTGCCAGATTCACTGAATGATTTTTTTAAATGATTTCTTCGACGATCGAACCGTAAGAATGTTAATAGATACTCATTCTAGTGTTGGAAAAAATTAATTAAAAAATAAAAAGGCTAGGTTGTGCCGCATCTAAACGGAAACGTTATACTAGTAAGGATTCCGGTAACGGGGCACGTGCCAGATTCACTGAATGATTTTTTTAAATGATTTTTTCGACGATTGAACCGTAAGAATGTTAATAGATACTCATATTAGAGTTTAAAAAAAAAAAAAAGGCTCGGTTGTGCCGCCTCTTGACGGAAACGTTGTATCCGGTAACGGGATGCGTGTGAGATTCATTGAATGATTTTTTTAAATTATTTATACGACGATCGAACCATACGGATGTTAGTAGATACTCATTCTAGTGTTGAGAAGAAATAATCAAAAAATAAAAAGGTTCGGTTGTGCAGCATCTTAACGAAAAACGTTGTAATAGTACATATTTCGGTAACGGGACGCGTGCCAGATTCACTGAATGATTTTTTTTTTTTTGATATTTTTCACGATCGAACGTTAAGAATGTTAATAGATACTCATTTTAGAGTTGGGAAAAAAGAATCAAAAAATAAAAAGGCTCAGTTGTGCCGCATCTTGACGGAAACGTTGTAATAGTATAGATTCCGGTAACGTGACGCATGCCAGATTCACTGAATGATTTTTTTAAATGATTTCATCGCTGATCGAACCGTACGGATGTTAATTGATACTCACTCTAGTGTTGAGAAAAAAAATAATCAAAAAATAAAAAGGCTCGGTTGTGCCGCATCTTAACGAAAATGTTGTCATAGTACATATTCTGGTAACGGGACACACGCAAGATACACTGAATGATTTTTTTAAATTATTTCTTTTACGATCGAACTGTACGGATGTTAGTAGATACTCATTTTAGTGTTGGGAAAAATAATCAGAAAATAAAAATGCTCGGTTGTGCCGCATCTTCACGGAAATGTTGTAATAATACAGATTCCGGTTACGGGGCGCGTGTCAGATTCACTGAATGATTTTTTTAAAATGATTTCTTCGACGATCGAACCGTATGGATGTTAATAGATACTCATTCTAGTGTTGGGAAAATAATCAAAAAATAAAATGGCTGGGTTGTGCCTCATCTTGACGGAAACGTTGTAATAGTACAAATTCCGGTAATAGGGCACGTGCTAGATTCACTGAATAATTTTTTTAAATGATTTATTCTACGATCCAACCATACCGATGTTAATAGGTATTTTTTATGCATATATACATATAGATAACATGATATTTATTTTATTTTAAATTAATATATTAATTAAAAAATAAATTACAAAAAATTTAAAAAAATATGATAAAATTATGACGAAAAAATGAAGGCGGAAATTTTTGCCCCAATCCCAATTCCCAAAATTATTACAAGCCTTTCATTCTTTTCCCCCAAACAAAAATCACATTTTCCCCCCAATTTTTGATTTTTTTAAATGATTTCATCGATGATTGAACCGTACGGATGTTAATTGATACACACTCTAATGTTGAGAAAAAAATAATCAAAAAATAAAAAGGCTCGGTTGTGCCGCATCTTAACGGAAATGTTGTAATAGTACAGATTCTGGTAACGGGACGAGTGCTAGATACACTGAATGATTTTTTTAAATTATTTCTTCTACGATCGAACTGTACGGATGTTAGTTGATACTCATTCTAGCATTGGGAAAAAATAATCAGAAAATAAAAAGGCTAGGTTGTGTCGCATCTTAACGGAAATGTTGTAATAATACAGATTCCAGTTACGGGGCGAGTGTCGGATTCACTGAATGATTTTTGTAAAATGATTTCTTCGACGATCGAACCGTATGGATGTTAATAGATATTCATTCTAGTGTTGGGAAAAATAATCAAAAAATAAAATGGCTCGGTTGTGCCTCATCTTGACGGAAACGTTGTAATAGTACAAATTCCGGTAATAGGGCACATGCTAGATTCACTGAATAATTTTTTTAAATAATTTATTCTACGATCCAACCATACCGATGTTAATAGGTATTTTTATGCATATATATACATATAGATAACATGATATTTACTTTATTTTAAATTAATATATTAATTAAAATAAATAAATTACAAAAATTTAAAAATATATGATAAAAATTAGGACGAAAAGATGAAGCGGCAATTTTTGCCCCAATCCCAATTCCCAAAATTATTGTACAAGCCTTTCAGTCATTTCCCTCCAAACAAAAATCACATTTTCCCCCCTTTCCCCTTTCCCCCTCCTCCCTCTCTCTCTCAACTTTGAAGAAAACACAGAACACACCCACACCACACAGAACCCAAACACACTCCACACCCAACACCCAACACAGAACACACTCTCATTTTATCGATTCAAATCGAAGTATAAACCCTAGCTTTTTTAATTTGTTCATCATCTCGATCGTCAATAAAATCAAAATATAAACCCTAGCTTTTCAATTACTATAATTATAAACCCTATAATTTCAATTACTCACAAACCCACTTGCAAAATCACAAACCCTAGCTAAATAAATTCAATTCAAAGCTGTATTCGTGTTAATGAAGCTCGATTTGACTTTCTTTCTCGTCAATTAGCTTTTTTTCTTCGAGTTTATGTTTGAAGATTGATTTTGTTCTATACTGTTTTAACTGTTTGTATATGATGATTGCAGAAGAAGACTCATGAGAGCATTAACAACAGGCTAGCACTTGTGATGAGGAGTGGTAAATACACTCTTGGTTACACAACTGTGCTTGAGTCTCTCTGATTCTCCAAATGTTTCATTTTTATACTCTTCTCCTTCATTCTTGATTTTGATTTTTTTTGTGATTTGGATGTGTTTATGTAATTTGGTTGATGGGTTTGGTTTAATATGAAATGGGTTGTGATGTGATGCCTGATTTGAGGTTGTGTGTGTGTTTATTTGATTTTTTACGGTTGGTTTGGGTTGTTATTGTAGGTAAGTTGATTATCATTTCGAACAATTGCCCGCCATTGAGGAAATCTAAGACTGAGTACTATGCCATGCTTGCAAAGGTTGGAGTGCACCACTACAATGGAAGTAAGTGTAGGAGGATGTTAATTATTCTGCATGCTACCTTCTTTAGCATTACTATAAATTTGATGAAGCAAGCAACACAGTGCTTTGGCATAGCATGTGTATGCATAAGTTTGTAGTCAATAGAGTTTATAACTAGGAGTTATTCATGTGACTTCAGGTGAACCGTAACTGCTTTTGCCACACTCTATGAATTTCTCTAAACTTTCTCATTTGTGGTTCTATTGCTATCTCGATGTTTGATTCTGAATGTTACATGATTGAAATACTGTTGGTGGTTTGAAACGGAAAATTTACTGGAACCTAGTGGAAAGTTATAGTTCAGTAGTAGTCAATTTTTGTGCAAAGTATTTGTCATCAATCGTGTCTTTTCTAAATGTAATGTAAATTTCATGTATGTTGTAGGTTACCTGCTGACAGTCAACTAATATTGGATCATTTAGGAACTGCAAAAGGTGTAAACAAAAATTTGTTTTTAAATACTGAGGAGGCAATTACCTGTAAGGCCTGACTCCGATCTCCCAAGTTCTTTTTATTTCTTAGCATGATTTAGGATCCTTCTTATAGCAGCTTGTGGATAATAGTTCAGAATTTTATGTACTACTCCGATGATAGCCTCCTTTTCTATCTGTTATATTGTTTAGTTATTTATTACTATAATTTTTTGATTTCCCCGTCCCTCTCTCTCTCTCTCTCTCTCTCTCTCTCTCTCTCTCTCTCTCTCTCTCTCTCTCTCTAACCTGTGTTAGTAAGATTGCCTTGTGCTTGTCTGTATAATTGGCTGCTGAGTGAAAGAAATTGTCACGAATAGCTTTATGTCTGCAGGAAAGGGAAGGGCATTTTATAGGATTTAATATAAAGCATGTAAACAGATTTGTTGTAGTTGCAGATCACATATTTTAATAATTAACATGATTCATCATGGAGGCTGATCTTCATACTTTACACAATTTTAAACCCGATCATTTAAATTGAAGAAGGTAACTACGTAAGTTTTCCATGGTTCGCTATATTTGCTGTGCTAAACATATTTTGAAGGAAAGAGAAAAAAAAAGTGATACTCTACCTCTTAAAATTTACAGACGAACTCCCAAATGTTGAGGAATATAGGAGTGAATATTCATTATTTTTTATTGACAAATATTCATTATTTTTTATTTTTTTACTTATTTATTACAAATTTCTAGGCTTTTCTGCTGATTGTTATAATGTTAACAAAATTGTCTACTAGATTCAGGGAGTCAAGTTTACGCAATTTTTTAGGAAGATGGTGACATCTAATTATGTTAGATTATGATGTGGATTATCATATTGAAAGTGCCTGTATCATCCTAAAAGATTTTAGTTTTAACCCATGTTACCCTGTTTCTTCTTCTTTGTACTATTTTCCTGTTGGGTTGGTTTCCGCGTGATCTATTGGTAAGGGTTTTCGCTAAAGAAATAGTTATAGTGATGTGTATAGGATTGTAGAAATGGTTTGAGAATGGTCTTTACTTGTACATATGTGTGTATACTAATTTCTGTGAATTTGACATAGCATATAATAGCATAGTATTATAATTGTTCTTTTAATATCTGCCATATTTTAATATATATTCCTAACCAACAGAACCAGACAAATCTGCCACCAACCGACTCCAGGTTGAGGCCATATCAGAGACATTTAGAGAACGGGGAATATGAGCTTGCTAATCGCTCAGGACTTCAAGACTGATCTAAGGTTTCAGAGTCATGTTGTTTTAGCATTGCAAGAGGCTGCAGAGGCATATTTGGTTGGTCTTTTCGAAGACACCAACTTGTGTACTATTCATGCCAAGCGTCACCATTATGCCCAAGGATATCCAATTGGCAAGGAGGATCCGCGGTGAACGGGCTTGATCTGCTGTATGTCTAGCTTGTTGGTGGGTGGTGCTGGTGTAATGATGGATTGCTCTTTTTAGTTTTTAGGAATTATATGTATGACTTAAATTATAGCCAGATTGATGGTCGTTGTAAGTAGGATATTGTTGGTACAATACAATGTGTTTGTTCATGTTGAAAAACTTCTGGTATCATGGAAACTGTTTGCAAGTATGTTGCTTTGTTATATTATAGCATTTCTAAACCAAAAAAAAAAAATTAAAAATAATTTTTAGCTATTTTTCCCTTTTTAATTAAATTTTAAAAATAGACTTCTGTTGGTAAAGGGTTACTAAATTTAACAACGAATTCAGTTCCATTGGCAGGGTGCTTATTTTTGGTGACTTTGAGATCTGTTATTAGTTTATTGCTATTCCGTTAGTAAAACTAGTAACGGAAATAATTCGGTTGGCAAGGCCCTTCCCAACAACGTTTCTACCAACCCTTCTCTTCGGTTGGCATTCCGTTGGCAAACTGTTTTCCCAACGGATTTGCTTACTTTGCCAACGGAATTTTCTGTTATTAAAACTGAAAATTCTTGTAGTGAATTTTTAATAATAAAAGAATAGAAAATACAATGGCAATTTCGTTATTAAATTGAAACCTGGGGACAAACATCCTACACGATTTAGCCAACATAATCAACGAAATCTGATAAGTATGGAAAAGTTTCTAATCAAATTCTGATTGACAAGAATCACTAGTTTGTTAATTATGGAAACAATTTTGCGAATCATGATTAATCATGGAAACATAGTTGTATACCATTTTATACATTTAAAACATGTATATGTAAAATTGCTTGAAGAAAATCAAGATTAAGAAAAAATGGAGGACAACATTAACATCATTGTGTAAGTCGTCGTTCTATTAAGTGTTTTTCTGACTCTATAAAGTGCATATTTCGTTTTCATTTACAATTAGTTTTGTATTCAACGGATTCTATTATGTGTTCACTAATAATGATATGTATGTTTTTCAGGTAAGATTTTGGTGTACATCAACATATAATAACTAATGGAGAAGTTAATGATTCAATAATATTAAATAGGATGAATTTGATACTATTGACAGAGGTAATTGTCTCACTTTTAGAAAATCAAAGAAAATGGGTGATTAAAACATAGTTCAAATCTCCGTTCTTCAATATTAAATAATATCCCCATTGATCTTTGTTATTTTGTTGCAAAATCATACCATTATTTGAGATCGTATATGGATGTAGAAGATCGTATATAGATCAATGGGTAAGACATCATTAGTTCTTCTTATGCTTATTGTCTTTGATTCCATACAGATATATAGTATGTATTGAACCACCATCAGTGTGTATAGCTAAATGATTCTCGTAAGTGTTCTCATAATATTCACTGTACTGAAGGAGCAAAACTGCCACCGCGAGTTGCAAATGCAATGTACCGTACAGGAGGAATCAGGTGGAATCAGGTGTGAAAAGGCTTCGAGTCTTCTCCTCAGCAAAGGTTTCAAAGAGGTGATCATCTTGCAGCTAGATATTTCACTTTTCACAGCTTTTTATTCTTATTTGTAATCTACGTTCTACACCAATTGAATTTTTTTTTTTAATTTGTTTACTTTTGAGTTTTGATGGGCATATATGCAGTGAGTCATTATGTAATATGAGTGGGTGAGTTAGAATTTGAAAGTGATACATTCTCTGCAGCGATAATCAAGATCAGTTGTGATAAATAGGTTGATAGTTCCAAGATTTTACTAGCGATTTTGCTGGGTGTCTACCTTCATGTCCATTATGCAGCAGATTCTCTTCGTACGTATCTCTTCTAATTTTATTCACATTGTTTGGTTGTAATCTCTCTCTTTCCAGGTCTATCACCTAGAAGGTGGGATTTTGAAGTATCTGGAGGATATTCCGAAAGAGAAAAGCCTGTGGGAGGGTGAATGCTTTGTTTTTGACAATCGAGTCTCAGTTGATCACGAGTTAGTACAAGGGACTTTCAAGCTTTTCTATGGGTGCAAGCAGCCAGTAAGTGATGCTGACATGGAAGCTCCTGACATGGAAGCTCCTGAGTGGGAGAATGGGGTTTCGTGTCTATACTGCTATTCATCAAAATTTGAAGAAGAGAAAGAGAGGGCGAGAGCTCGACAATTGCAATTTGAGACCTCTGGTGTAATTGGAGGACCTGACACGGGTCGTAGACCTGCAAGAACGGTGGATGATAATGAAAAAACCAAATCTCGGAACTCCAATGTAAAAATCAGTATGGCTAAATAAGGGTGATGAGACATTAACATCGCCAAAAAGTGGCTTTGTAAACGTTAGATACATGTTCAAAAGCTTAGCGTACGCTAAATGCTGAATTAGGATTTAGATATGTTCTTGCGAGAGTCTATTTGATTCCATATGTTTTAGTAATTTGTGACCAATTAGTGCAAATCTGAGTGTTAAATCATTATTGAATGTTTTAAATTTTGGGGTCATATTTTAACAATGTTTCTAATAGATAAATTGATTTGGTTGGCAGTATGGTATACACTTTAGAGAATCTTCCAAACATCTTAAAGAATCTTAAAATACTTTAGAAAAATAATAAAATTAAGAGAAATGCTAGATAAATTACATATTATAAGTAGAATACTTAATAGGATCTTCAATAAATTAATAAAAACACTTAACGAAATATTTAATAAATTAGTAAAACACTTAACAGAATCTTTAACAAATTCATAAAAACACTAAAAAGAATCTCTAATAAATTAATAAAAACACTAAACGGAATCTTTAATAAATTAAGAAAAAATTTTAACAGATCTTTAAGAAATTAATGAAGCACTTAAGGGAATCTTTAATAAATATTTAACACAAATTAGAAAACATATAAAATATATTATAAAATATAAATTATAGTGATTTTCAATTGGGTATTGAAAAAATATTGTAAAATATCATAAAAAGTATCAAATATTTTAGAAAATCTCAAAAGAAAAATTGTAAAACAAACACGAAAAAATGAAACACCTTAAAAATCGTAAAAAATTTAATCACATTCTTATCATGTTTCTCACCACATATTCTTTTCTAATTTAAATTTTATAGTAATTATATTAGTAATATTTGTTTTTAATTTTAAATATACTTTTAAGTGCACTGCACCCAAATTTAATTTTGTGACCTTTTATTAGGATTTCTTAGAATAATTTCCGCAATTAGCGTAAGGATATTTTGTTAAAAAATTTGTAAACTATTTATTTATTCTTTATTTTATACTTAATAGAATCTTTAATTGATTAATAAAAATACTTAACGGAATTTTTAATAAATTAATAAAAAATTTAACGAAATCTTTAATATATCACTAAAACACATAACTGAATCTTTAATAATTTAATGGAAACTCTTTACGCATGGTGAGATCCTCTAAGTGATTTATTAAAAAAATTAATAATTTCAAATTAGATGTATCATTTCTAATATGAGACGAGATTCAATTAAGTGTTTCAAAATGTTGTATACAAAACTCAATAATTTAATAAATTTAACGTAATCTTTAATAAATTAATGAAAACACTAAACAAAATATTTAATAAATTAATGAAAATACTTGATGAAATCTTTAATGAATTAATAAAAATATTTAACACAACCTTTAATAAATTAATATAACACATATTAGATTAAATATAACACATATTAAAAAGTTTCAATTATAATAATTTTGAATTGATCATTGAAAAATTATTATGACATATCTTAAAAGATCTTAGAGCAAGTCCAACAGTGTCTTCCTTATAAATATTATAAAATAATAACGATTTAGGACATGTTTTTGTATTTGAATTCTAATAATAATCCTTATACTCATTCCTTATTATTATTATTGTAATAATAAATTTGGAAAGAGAAGGACAAAAAGTGTAATGAAGAAAGAGAAAAAAAAGTTAAAAGGAGAAAGAGAAATGAATTTTATATTGATAAAAATGATAAATGATATAAGGGATGACTAGTAATCTTTAAAGATAAGGTATAGATGGATGTCCTAGTGATTTAAGGAATCACTAGAAAATGTCATTTTGCACCATATTCCTTATATTTCAAGAGCTGTTGGACTTGCTCTTAGTTGAAAATCGAAAAAAATGTAAATAAAACTAAAAAACACCTAAGAGAATTTTGGTGTAGTACATAATATTTCTATATATTTATTTTTTCAAAAACAAAATTATACTATCATTTCAAGAATTGTTTTAAAAGGCAAGCTATAAATTTTTTTAAATTATTTCAAATTATAATTCGCAAAAATATTTTTAAATGTTCCATGAATTATTTATAATGTTGTACTTGTACATAACTATATTCAAAACTTATTTTAGATCAATAAAATATTTAAACGAATCTTAATATAAATATTTGATAAAGTCATATTATGATTTCAAATAATTTACAAAACACCTAAGAGAATCTCGGAATTACATAATAGTTCTATATATTTTTAAAAAAAAAATAATTACGCAATTTTTTTAAAATTTAAGTTACATATAAAAATATTAAGTAATACACCAAGATTCTTTTACGTGTTCCAATCAATAAAATCTAAATAAAACTAAAAAACATCTAAGAGAATTTTGGTGTAGTAAATAATATTATTATATACTTATTTTTTTGAAAGAAAATTTATACATTTCCTTTAAAATTAAGTTACATGTAGAAAATATTATAAAATGCACCAAAATTCTCTTATGTGTTTCAAATTAATATATCAATTTATTTTCTTTTATTATCTTTTTGAGATTTCTTCGAGAATTGTTTTAAAAGACATGCTATAAAAATTGAATTTTTATTTGGGAAAATATTATTTAAATTTTCTTAAATGTTGGATAAATTATTTATAGTACTCTACTTGTACATAATTATATCGAAACTTATTTTATACCAATAAAATCTTTTAATATAATTTAAATTTAAATATTTAATAAAATTATATTGTAATTTTAAAATAATGAACAAAACACCTAAGAGAATCTTGGTGTATTACATAATATTTTTATATATTTCTTTTAAAAAAACCCAAAACATTTCTTTTAAAATAAAGTTACATATAAGAGTATCATCTAAATGTATCAATTTATTTCCTTGTATTATCATTTTGAGATTCTTTCGAGAATTGTTATAAAAGGCAAGCTATAAAAAAATTTGAATTATAATTCAAAAAAATATTCTTATATGCTACATGAATTATTTATGATGTTGTACTTGTTCATAACTATATTCCAAACTTATTTTAGATTAATAAAATATTTTAAAAAGAATCTTAATATAAATATTTGATAAATTAATATTATGATTTCAAATAATTAACAAAACACCTAAGAGAATCTCGGTATTAGTGTTGTGCCAAAAATAATTTATAGAGAATGTATATAACTAATTATAAAGTTCTATTTTTCACAACAATTTAATTGTGCTGATATATTTTCAAAATTTTATTTTAGGCTTATATTATGTAAAAAATAAAATAAGATAATTTCTATGTTTTTTATTTACATTTTTGTGTATATGTACATGGATTCTCTTAAAACGTTTTACTAAAAAAAACTAGTTACTTAAAAAAAACTTACTTATGTAAACAAACTATTTATACGTCTAGACGAGATTCTCTTAGGAATTTTATTAAAAAATATATATTATTTAAAATAGCATTCATATGTCACGATGAGACAAGATTCTTTTAAGTGATTTGTTAAAAATTTATTAATTATTTAAATTATCTTGCTTGTGTAAACAAAGTATTTGTACAATTAGACAAAATATTCTTAATTATTTTTTCAAAAAAACTATCAACCATTAATAATTACATTCTTATGTCATTTTTACGACGAAACGAGATTTTCTTAAATGTTTCCTTAAAGTTTGAGAATCTTTAAAATGTTCTATATATTCCATCACAACCTTTTTTTTATTTTATTGCAACGAATTCGATCATTTTGTACTAAAATAATTTTTGTCTAGGAAAAATAAATATTAAAATATTGTTGTGCTATTATTTTGATAATATTTAGCCTGTTTTTAATTATGGTATATTAAGATTCCTTTTAGTATTATGATGTTATAAGTTATTTTACGAGGATTTTAATCAATATTATACCAAGAATATTTAGGAGAATCTTCTTTGTTTATTTTAATAAAATTTAATGGAACACTTAATAGAATTATAATATATAAAATATTGATCGAACATAAAAAATTGCCGTGAAAAATAAATTTATTAAACTTATGTAAAGTACTTAAGAGAATATCATATTCTCGTGGAAACTATTTGTTGACAAAAAAAAGTTATCTTTGAATATTTAATATACTTTTAATAATCCTTTATTATAATACCTGAGTCTACCCAGGTATACAGTTAGGTGTAGTTAGTATTTTAGGACCAATAATTTTAGAACAATCATATTATATCAAAAAGTTTACCTTATTTACCATTCTTATCCTATCATACTAACCATGGTTAGTTAATAATTTTATTTTAAATATAGTAATGACTTTATTTAACATATATATATATATATATAATAAATTATGTATATATAATTTATTATATATATATATATAATAAATTATGTAATATATATATATATTTGACTTTATTTATTATATATATATATAATAAATTATGTAATATATATATATATATATAATATATATTCTTTATATTAAAAAAATACGTAATATATATATATATATAATACCTGGGATATATATATATATATATATATATATATATATATATATATATATATATATATATATATATCCTAGGTATTATATATATATATATTACGTATTTTTTTAATATAAAGAATATATATTATATATATATATATTACATAATTTATTATATATATATATATATATATATATATATATATATATTACTTATTTTTTTAATATAAAGAAAATTTATAATAAATTAATATATTAAATTAAAACCAATTAGGATTATATAAATATATAATATTAAGCGATTTTTGCAAGATGAATTTTCCTTACAATATTACGAATTAAATTTCATAAAAATATATAAGAGCCAATTAGAATTTCCTACTAAAATTAAATTAATTATAAAAAGCAATCACAATGATATATTATTATATAATAGCACATCTGTTCTTTGCCCCACTCTCTACGTATAGAGCTATTTTCCGAAATTGCGTATTTATTAATTGTTTTTAACATAAATATATTATTTTAATGCATGGGTCTATTTTATTTATATTATAAAATATAATATTTTAATATCTCAAACACTCGATCCACAATCATAATCAGCAAACAAATTTGAATAAATCCACTCTATTCAATTAAATATTTTAAAATTTTAAAAATATTTACTACACCATTCCAAACACACCTTCAAAATTTAAGTAATATAAACTTTAAATTAATCAATTACAAAAAAATTAAAATAAATCAATTAAAATATTAAAAAATAAATTTTAAACCAATTATCATTAACATTTTACTTATAAGTTTTTTTTAGTTATGCAAGAATTAATGGAACAAATAAATTAACTTGACGATATATTTGAATTGTTGAAGATACTGAATAGACTCTCAAATAGTATTAGACATTATTTGGTGTATATATTATCATCCAAAAAATAAAATTCATTACAGAGTCAATAAAAATAATGTTAGTCAATGTTTTCACAGCAAATTGGTTAACTCAGCGCAAAAATTCTAATAAATCACTATTTTTTGATATTTCATAAACCAATTATCATTAACATTTTACTTATTAGTATTTTTTAATTATGCAAGAATTAAGGGAACACATAAATTGACTTGACGATATATTTGAATTATTCAAGATACTGAATAGACTCTCAAATAGTATTAGACATTATTTGGTGTATATATTATCAATCCAAAAACTAAAATTCATTACAGTGTCAATAATAATATTGTTAGTGAATGTTTTCATAGCAAATTGGTCAACGCAAAATTCTAATAAATCACTATTTTTTGATATTTCATAGTAAATTGGATAACTCAACGCACAGATTCTAATAAATCATTTTTTTTATAGATAATTAATTAATCAACAAAAGGGCATATGTCATCTACACAAATAATCATTCAAATTTTCTTCTAAATCACTGTTTTTTATAGGTAAATAATTTATCAATAAAATATCATACATCTGTAAAAATAATCAAGACTGGACAAACATATTAAAATAGATCATATCAAGATAACAAGGGTTTTTAATCCAAACTACAATCGTTGATCAGATCTTAAATTGCGATACATCACTCGCTTATATCATTAAAATATATAGTCTTTTGGGCAAAATAATCCAACAATTTATTTATTCTATAATCGTGAGAGAAATACATATGCGATTTGTGAGAACGTATTTGAACAACTAACCATAACTACGATTCTATATTATCCAAATCAATGAACCAATATAATAAAATCCTGTAGATCTAGGATCCTTGATGCCAAAATAAAGGAACCTCCTGCTCAAAAGAGAAAGAACAAAACCCAATATACGGATAGACAAAATCCGTTAACGAGATACTAGACTCTCAGTAAAGAGATATATTTATTGAAAAACAAAGGAAAATCAAGAAAAAGAAACGGGAGTTATCATTCATAAGGAAAAAGTACAAAATCCAATATATCAGTAGATAAAACCCACCAACGTGGTACTAGACTCTCAATAAAAAGATATTTATTGAAAAACAAAGTAATATCAAGGAAAACAATAAAAATGAGCTTATCATCAACCAAAATGGAGATGTCAACCCCTAAACTTTAGTTTAGTATTTTTTTAGGAGAGGAGGGGAGAGAGAAACGACTATAGCAATCATTCAAAATTAAATATTATTGATAACTATATAGGTCAATACATATAAAATTATATATTGTTTCTAATAAAATGTGCCCATTTTAATTTTGTATTCTTGAATTCAAGTAATAGTATTAAATTCTCATATCCTATCTAAAAGCACACATATCGAATTTGTTTGGTTGCTTAATAATATTTATTTTTAATATCAACAAAATCTTAAATATAGGTAAAAATTTAATAACTTGGTAGATATATTCTAATCAAACAGATATATTTATTAACAATAAACAAAATAAGAAAATGGAAAGCTTCATTTTTATGTACTCTACTCTTAGTTTTATTTTGTAGCATTTCAATGTTATTTTCAATTATATAGTAGCATACTTAGATAACTTGGACAGAGAGTAACATTACATGTAAATATTTTTTCTTTTCGCGTATTATTTTCTTTTCCTGTAAAAAAAATTGCATAGTTTAGTAGCATTTGGTGTTCAAATTTTGGGTACACAAAATGATTTCATGTCATTTTCAGGCAAGACCCCAAAGACACATGGCATGAATGTAGAAATCACAAACTATTTTTCAGATCTACGTTAATATATGTTGGAAAAATATACTCACTGTTAAATGAAAATGAATTTCATGTTTTTTAACTCAATAATTAAATTACAAGGACACATATATAATAATGTGATTACGTCTTAATATATGACACATTTGATTTTAGTTTCACGTACAGTTTTCTATTTTAACATGTTAGTCTTAGTCAAATAAAATATTGATAGTTGATACTCATTTTCAAATGTCTTATTTTACGTGTTTGGATGACAACGGGTTGGATGATAACGGGTTGGGTTTGATCCGAATTTTGTAAAATCCAAACCCACATCCAAATATTTTTGGGTTTTAAAAATAAATCCAAATTCAAAATTCAATATCCAAAATCAAATTCGTCGAATTTTGGATTAGATTTGGTTGTTTTGGGTATCCAAAAGAATAATGCTAGGTACCCCAAATTGGATCCCTAATTTTTTTCCAAATTACACGTGTCATTATCTGATTGGTTATAACTATAATGGACCCTAATCAATTTCACCAATTAAAATCCTCCATACAGCCAACTCATCCATGCCACATCATTTGGGAGCATTTTTTTTGTACCAATTTGGGGTACCTAGCATTACTCTATCCAAAATTAGTAATAATGTAGTCAAATTAAAATAATTGTTAAACACAAATAATATTAATTATATTTATACAAAAACTAAAAATTAAAATAATTAACTTTAGTCAAATATAACATATTATACGAATTAACATATTATGTAAAATTTTAAAATATGTAAAAAAATAATTCTTTTATACACAAAGTGAAAATTTTATGTAAATTAAAGAAAAATACATCTTAAATATATCAATAAAATTTGAGATTGAATAGAAGTTCAAATTACTAAATTAGTATTGACTAATTCTAATAAAATATTTGAATAAAAATAAATAAAATAATATGTCTTACATCTATAATACAACATAAATAATTTCAAATTATATTATTATATTATTTGTGTATCGGGTTTCGATAATGGATCGGTTTTCAGATTTTGGATAGGATATCAGTTTGGTACAACTTAAATCCAAATGCAAATCGATACTATTTCGGTTTTAAAATTTATATCCAAACCTGAATCCAAAAATTCAGGTTCGGTATATCCAAAATTTTGGTGTACGGATCGGGTACTGTCAGATCGAATTAATTTTCCTTCCTTATTTATGGGTAAAAGAAAACTAATATTTTTCTTTTTTGCCACGAAATAAATTTTTCATTCAACTTTCAAATCGTTTAACAGTACATGAATCAAATCAGAGTGGACATTTTCCCCTCCCCAAATACGGTCAGCTATTGAACTACTGTGTCTCGCTATGAAGTTTAATATACCGTATTCTGATAGAAAAGAATAAAAAATTCAACATACAAACTCCCAAGCTGAATATACACATTTTAAGTTACATTAAAAACAAGCTGATGGCAATCACCATAAACTCTAACAATCATTTCTTACTCAAAGAACGGGATATATGGGATTTGTTTGGTTAATTGATAATGTTCATTTTTCTATATTAAATCAATTCACTAATAAAAGAACATAAAATTTGTAAAAATGATATGGTACAAACATATAGAAACCAGATTAAATGAAAGTTTTCCTTTATCATAACTACGTTCGTTTAATGGATCTTGCACGGTAGTGATCCATTATCAAATCGCTGAAACATGCAATCTTTTTTTTCAGAGACAATCTAATGATTTATAACGATCATTAGAAATTAGTGTTTACGAATTTTTAATATCTATTCGAAAAATTGATCGCGACCCATGTAAATATTTTGAATATTAATATAATAAAAATTATAGAAACCCAGTGTATTGCACATATAAATATACCCAATTTTCAAAATAACAAAACTAAAAATATGGATAAAAACTTATGAACTTGGTTGAAAGATTCTCAAAAGTGAGAGAAAGCAAATAAAAAATAAAATAAAGAAAAAACAATAAAGAGGTGCGTAGTTAACCAATCAATATGACAACTCACTTTTTGGAAATTTTGTTTGGAAATTTTTTTGGTACCTTTAGAATTTCTCCCAAAAAATGCTCATTTCCTATTTTATTGCATTTATAGAATGAAAAATATGTATTTGATTTATTTTTCTTTTAATAATAATTGTGTTTTTATTGTTCTCTAAGCCTAATCCTCAAAACATGATTATATTGAAACGAATTTTCTGTAAAAATAGCATAAAATGTCGTTCAATTACTTGGGGAAAAACAAAAGGGAATAAGAAAATTGAAATATATCTCAGGTAAATTTTATCATATATCAAATGAAAGTATTTTGATATTAATCTTATTTTGTTTATACAATTTTTCAAAAACTTTTAACACGCAATCATACAATTACACATAATTTGAGGAAATTTACTTAAGATTCATATCGGGTTCGTTATTCTCAAAGCAAAATATAACAAAATAATTTATTTTTTGATATACTATATATTTTTGTAACTATTTTGAAATTTTAAAATTGTGCTTTCGGTGCGTAGCACGGGTAAAATGCTAGTACAAATAAGAGTATATCCCTAGTTCTAGAAATAATTTGTTTATATAAGTAAGTTATTTTAAATGGTTAATATATTTTTCGATAAAAACACTTGAGAGAATCTATGTAAAACATATGCACAAAAATCTAAATAAAAAACACAAAATTTTGAATTTCAATTAATAATACTCTATTGCAACAAATATTTTTTCCATTATCAAACCTATCAATTGATTGCAATTTTAAGATTCATTATGATTGTATACTATTGAACCTAATTTCCACGATTTGACTTGATAATCGAGTGGTGTTAATAAATTAATAAAATAACTTAACAGAATCTTTAAAAAATTAATAAATTTTTGATAAATTAATATAACGTATATTAAAAAAATATATAACACATGTTAGGTAGTTTAAAAATATAAACAAATTGAAACCCATTTTTTTTTATGAAATCTCAAAAAAAAAAAAACTACTTCGAATACCTAGAAGAATCATTATATGTTCCTCTTGTATACATAGTAATAATCTAACAAAATACATGGTTCTTGCGTATAAGATTATCTCGAATCTAGAATATAACACAATAATTTAATAATATTTTTAAATGCTATGACTAAGATATGGGAAGAAGACTACTAAAAAAAAGGGAGAATAGTCAATATCAAGTGATGATCATCATTATTATAAGTTATTTTGTTTCCAAAAATGATTGATAACTTATATATAATAAATGTTAATTCAATTTAGATCGAGAAATCCAATCAAATATAATCCTTCCATATAATAGCATTCATGTGTCATTTCTTCGTAAATTTAATAATATTTATTTTTATCTTATTCTTTTATATTCGCTATGTTATATGAATTATTTTCTTGACTTGTTTTCTTTTAAAAGAGATGTATTATCATATTAAATATGCTTTGATTTCTTTCCTTTTATAACAAAATATTAAATAGTATACAACGTAAAGTAAGTGTTTTTAAATAATTTATGGAAAGTTTATATAAATTATGTTTAAAGAAACATTTAAGGAAACAAAAATATTGGAATCATATAAAAATCTTTTGCAAAAGTATTATTAGATGAAAATGGAAATATTTGATATTCCATCTTGGTGTTCTATTATGTGTCCTTTTTAGAAAAATATAAGATTTTGCACAGTGTTCTCTAATAAGAATTCTCAAACCACACTTACATTGTATCAATCACTAGACAAACACAAACTAGTGAAACAACCACACAGAACAGATTAAAACTAACACATAAAAAACATGACTTAAAGACATAACAACTAAGACCACGTTGCCAGAAAAAACCGAAATAGAAGCTATCCCCGAAACAAAACTTTGCCCCGCCCAACCTTCCAACACTTCAACTGAGGTCCTGAGCAACATCCTCACTAACTTGTTGAGCCGCAGCAGCAGAACTAGAGCCTCTAAAATCAATTGCCTTGTTTTTGTTTTCTTCTACCTTTGCAAGAGTAACCGATTCAAGCCAATTTTCCAGAGATAACCCTTTAGCAACTCCAACATCCAAATCAAAACAATTTTTTCCGTAGCCTTTGGACGACTGCCACTATCCTCAAAAGACTCAATTGCTTCTATAGAAAATAGACCATTGTTATTATAAACGATGCATCACCAATCAATTTGCGTTTGCCTTTATCTGACTTAGTGATTTCAAATAATCCAGAAAAATAGTTCAAACCATAGTTAGCAAGCTACCTGGAAATATGATTGGCATCACGAGAAACCATAAAGATTTTGCAATCAGCTTCATTCAATAGCTCCTCATCTGGATTACACATTTATATATGATGTAGAGCCTTTTTTAGGTCCTGTTGCATCGCCGCTTCAATCTCCTCGTCATCAATCACATCAAAGGCTTTCAACATTATCTGTTTCAATAAGCACTTTATAATACTCATTAAAGTACACAGATACCATCCCTTTATGAATGGCCCAGAGTTGTGCTTGGATGGATGTCATATATGTAAACGAACCTAGAAAACCCCAAATGAACCTTCCGTTGTGATCTCTAACAATAACCCCCACCCCCATTAGGGTTACCCTCATTTCTAAACACCCCATCAGCCCCATGAACATTAATTTTTACCAACATGAACAACACTCATGTTCTCCATTGATAACCAAAAAGAATTATGTTCAACGGTGTGAATTCAGGAAAATATTTTATACAAACTTATAATGATTTTAGATAATAATGTTATTGATTTCACAATATGCTGTTTCCAAAACAACAAAGATCTTCAAATTTCCAAAAAATATAACAATTAATTGGGATAAAGGATGAAAGAATAGATTGCAATCAATCAAGATTTGATTGATTCTGTGAAAACGCGATATCTAAAGAAATATATACTATTATATAATAAGCAAGCAAGGTTATAATTTGGTTGTTTGGTTCAACTTGGTTCAACCATCTAAAAGAATAGTGACCGTTAGATCACTACAAGAAAAACTGAAACAGACAACACTTATCAGACAACGGTCGGCAGTAAAAGCATTGTTTGAAATTTTCACACAACGGTTTTTTTTTTTGCAAAATCTGTCTGTTGTCTGAAAGAACTTCCACAACGGTTTCTAAAACCATTGTCTATTAGAAAGAGTAAAGCAGAGGCTTTACACAACGGAATTATAAAACCGTTGTCTGAAGAAAGGTCAGACAAGTGTTTCATAAACCGTTGTTAAAAACAGACAAGTGTTTTTTTTCTTTGTTACTTAAATGGATGTCACACAACAGTTTGAATAAACACTTGTCTGATTCTAACAACGGTTTACAAAACCATTGTCTGAAGAAACTTCAGACAATGGTTTTTGTAAACCGTTGTTAGAATCAGACAAGTGTTTTACTTGTATGTGGACTATACTTAATTCACACAACCGTTTCTGCATACCGTTGTCCAGTTGAAATCTTAGAGACAATGGTTTTTGGCTGTTAAATATGTTGCTGTCACACAATTGTTTAGCTTACATAAACCGTTGTCTGATAGTTAAAAAAATTAAAAAAAAATAATATAAAGAAGTAAACCCCCTGCCAAAGTTTCAAAGGCAAAACCAATCAATACTGCATACATTAACACTAATTCACAAGAACATTCTGTAGTTTGCAATTTCAAAGGCAAAACCAAACAACCATATAGCAGCCAACCATTCAAAGTACATAAATAAAATTACATCAAGAAAGTAAAATTTGTTCATCAACATCTCGCATGTAACTATAGTCATCCTCCTCAAGCAAATCAACGTCCGGTAAATTAGGCACAAAACACTCATTCTCAAGTTGTACCTCTACGGATCCCTCATCTTCTTCATCATTAACTTCATAGTAGTTCTTCTCGGGTAATTTTAACACCACGGACCATAATTTCTCAAGGGGATCGTCTATGTAACATACTTGCTTGACATGTTTAGCTAACACAAATGGATCGTTTAAAAACCCCAACCTATTCAAATTAACCAATACATACCCCAAGTCATCTACCTTAGTCCCTCTGTTCAAATCTACCCACTTGCACCTAAAAATAGGGATCCTAAAGTTTTCATAATCCAGCTGACATATACTTGTTATAACTCCATAAAATAGTTGTGAAGCATGCTCAATATTTTTATCATTACCCTCCACAATCATTGTATCGGCTTGTACACAGACGCCGCTACATTGAACTTGACGCGTGTCATCCCGATCCTTAGTACTGAACGTAACCCCGTTCACTTTGTAGCCACTGAATGTGGGGACATCCTTGTTAGGCCCATCTGCAATCCATCTTAGCTCATCCGGTACCTCTTCTCCAGCATTTAAATCCAAATCAATCTGCCAAAAAATTGTTGATTCATGTCAACTATTTTTATCAGAAAAATGCATTAATTTTTAACAAAAATGCACATAATACCTTCTCTTTGAACCAATTTGGGAATGTGTCATTTTGCATGTTTTTTAGCCATATTGCATCATTTTCATGTTCCGGAAATTTGGACATCAAGAATGACATGTGTTCGCTGCAGAAAATTATTAATGTCAAAAAGGTGCAGAAAATGAAAGACATAATGAATAAACAATTCTTGACTTACTCAAAAAATGGCATAACTGTAGTAGTATTTTGTAGGACGCATAAGTGTGCTGCGTGCAAATCAGTGTTGCTCGGGGTGATGATGGTTGCACCAGATAATGGCCTGGAAGTGGTGTCTTGCATATGCCCACCATTTTTGGGCACCCCAATAGTCCTTTCTTCATGATCAACCAAACACTCAACTGCCTCCTCTGCGATATATGCCTCTGCAATGCAGCCTTCCGCACGAGCCCGATTTCTTATATATCCCTTGAATGTCTTCATATATCTCTCAAACGGGTACATCCACCTAAGAAAAATTGGTCCGCAAAGCTCCACTTCTCTTACAAGATGAACCGATAGATGAAACATTACATCAAACAACGAAGGAGGGAAGTATTTTTCTAGGTGACACAAAGTTTCTACTAATTGTGATTGCATTTTCTCCAACTTATCGACCTCTATAACTTTACTGCATATTGCTTTGAAAAAGAGACAAAACCGAATGACAGTGTTCCTTACCTTTTTTTCCAGTAAGGACCGAATTGCAATCGGGAGCAAGTGATGCAAAATCATATGACAATCGTGAGATTTCATTCCAGTAAGTCGGAGAGTTTCCATTGATACAAGACTCCTAATGTTAGAACAAAAACCATCAGGCAGCTTCATTCCAAGAAAGGAGGAGCAAACAACTTTTTTTTCAACATGAGTTAAGTTCCAAGACGCTAATGGTAACTTCTCCTTTTTCCCCGGTTTTTTTGGCCTTAGCTCTGTTCTGATTCCCATTTCAGCCATGTCAAGACGGACAGCTTCCTTATCTTTTGTCTTCTTTGGGATATTAAGCAATGTACCAAGTAATTTGTAAAAAATCAAAATTGTTGAGAAAACGAAAAAGTGTTAGTGATCGAAGTTTGAGTTAGGATTTTTACCATACAGATGTCAAGATCTATCCTTTATAATGTCATTGCCAAAATTTTAAAAAATAAAAAAATTATAACGGTCAACTAGTAGTTTGACTAAAACCCCTAAACTGGGTTTTGTCTGGGTTTAGTGTTTCGATTTTTTAAAAATTATTTCTCGATGACCTAACCAAACGGAGGTCAAGATTCATCATTTATAATGTTATTGTCAAAATTTAAAAAAATAAAAAAAATTATTTGATTTGATAATTTAACGGTCAACTAGTAGTTTGACTCGAACCCCTAAACTAGGTTTCGTCCGGGTTTAGTGTTTCGATTTTTTAAAAATTATTTCTTGACGACCCAACCAAACAGAGGTCAAGATCCATCATTTCTAATGTTATTGCCAAAATTTGAATTTTTTTTTTATTTGCTTTGATAATTTAACGGTCAACTAGTAGTTTGACTCGAACCCCGGGTTTCGTCCAGGTTTCGTGTTTCGATACCTCTTTAACAGTTTTTCTGAGTTAGATACTTCGATTCCTTTGTGAAAATGTTGACGCCTAGTGCAACTGGTCTGGTTCACAGACGACTAACATTCACCTGTGGTCTTCGTATCATGTCTTTAAGAATACTGCCAAGAATTGTGCAACCATAAAAACTTAAAAACAGTTGTGTGACTTTTTTTTTTGAATTTGTCGTTCGTGACAAACTTTAATTGTGAACTTTGTTTGAATAATAAAGTTTATGTTTAATTGACACACTTAATTATAGGATAATATTCTTAATTAAGCCGGATATCATACTTTGTAGTTCTCTTATCATATTAAGACTTTCGTATTATCCTCGTTATTATACTTAACAACATATAAAATGTACATATTTTTCTTTGTCGGACCAAGGACACCACACAATTTACTAAACATACAAGTCGGGAATGGCGTACAGTCTCGCTTATACATGACTTACATAATTTCGTGTGTAAACTAACATAACCCCTAAGTCGTAACCCCTAAATCATAACCCCTAAACCACAAAACCCTAAGCACAATCTCTTACTCCCTCCGTCCCAAAAAGATTGACACACTTTCCTTTTTGGGACGTCCCAAAATTAATGAACCTACTATAATTACTATTTTTTAACACAACTTTTCACTATTACACCCACTAACTTTACTTCTTTTTATTAAACAAATACTCCAATACTCATGAACCCACTGCTTTATCTAACTTTTCCGACACTAGCAGGAGTAATTTCATGTGTTTTCATTAAAGCATAATATATTAATACTCCCCATACCTCGGTAGTAATATTTTATGCATTACTCCTAACATTTAGTAGCATCTTTCCTGAAGAAGCTGACAGAAAGTAAGCCACTTGTTATATTTTCTTAAAATGCGTGAAAAAGGAATCGGCTCAAACAATACGGGACAGAGGGAGTATTATAAGTATTATTTTATAAAATTTTCAATCAATAACGTGTTCGGTATCTTCAAAGAAGTGTAAAAAATAAGTTAGGCAAAGGTATTAACAAAATTTTTATAAAAAAAACACACTAACGGTTTTTTTAAGAATAAACCTTTGTTGTAATTTACTTCAAATACTTCAAATCTTATGATAATCTGTATCTATCAATTTTTTTAATATTATCTTATTTAATATTAATCATATTTAAAATCATAACTTTTATACCAAAATTGATAAAAATTAAAAAAAATTACTTTTAATCAAATTTTTACGACCGTTAGATGAAAAGAGATCTAAATCCAACCGTTAATTCACTCCCGGGTTCGGATAGATCTCGGTCACTCCCTCATTTCCCAAAACACAATTCACTTTCTTCCCCCCAAATTTCCCCCCAATTCACTCTCGTCTCCATCGCCGGTGATTTCGATTCTCCGACTCCGTCTACGTCTCCGTCTCCGTCTCCATCATCGGTACACACCTCTCTCTCACTCTCTCTCTCTCTCACTCTCTCTCTCACTATTTCTCCCACTCTCTCTCTCACTATCTCTCTTGCTCTCTCTATTGCCCTCTCCCTCACCCCCTCTCTCTGACCCCTCTCTCTCTATTGCCCTCTCTCTGACCCCTCTCTCTCTCCTGCTCTCTCTCTTTCATGTCTCTCTCTCTATTGCTCTCTCTCTCTCTCTCTGTCTCTC
Source organism: Saposhnikovia divaricata (assembly GCA_036435485.1). Lineage (NCBI taxonomy): Eukaryota > Viridiplantae > Streptophyta > Magnoliopsida > Apiales > Apiaceae > Saposhnikovia > Saposhnikovia divaricata. Next base: position 235,834,118 of record CM071595.1, on the reverse strand, counting down.
TCTCACTCTCTCTCTCTGTCTCTCTCTCACTCTCTCTCTTGCTCTCTCTCTCTCTCTCTATTGCCCCCTCTCTCTCACCCCCTCTCTCTCTGTCTCTCTCTCACCCCTCTCTCTTTTACTCTGCATGCACTTGGTTTATTGTTTATGAATGATTTTTGTGCATTACGGTTTTTGTGCTGTTTTGTTTGGTTTATTCTTGTGCTTTGTGAAGTAATATATATATTGTGTTATTTCGTTTGGTTTAATATTTTGTGAAGTAATTTTAATTTAGCTACATTAGGGCTGAAATGTGTGTAATATTTTGTGTTTTGACCTTTAATTCAAGAAACAGGGACATTGGGTGCTAATTCCTAAATTTAATTATATGCTCAAATCTCAGTTAATGATCTAATTCCTAAATTTGGACTGTTTGGTTTCTTACATCTCACATATGTGTGATCTGTGGCATCCTTAATACTAGTAGTAACCTTATCTTGTTTGCTATATCCTAATATTATTTATGTGGTGTGTAGATTAATATGGCGCCTTTGAAGAAGACACGATCTGCTCCAAATAAAACCGCGTCTTGCCTTATGAAGGCTTTAAAGAGGAATAGTAGCCTGGACACTGGTGCGGTAAATAAGGAGGTAAAGAAGAAGGCTACTTGTACTACGTCCTCTCCTGAATCGGTAAAGAATAAGGCTATTTCTACAACTCTGCAACAGCAACTGTCCAAGACGAAGAACAGGAAACGAAAGGCAGAACATGTGCTTTTAAAACGGGGTGCTGTTACAATGCATAGGATTGTTAGGCGGAAGATGTTGGGCATCAAGTACACGGTGAATTTTAATGCAAAAGGGGAGCCGTACGGCAAGGCAGCCACAGAGATGCAGTCTTATATCGGGGTTCTTGCGAGATCTAAGGCCCCGATTTGGTATGATTCTTGGAAAAAAGTTCCGGCTGAAAGAAAAAAAAAAGATTTGGGATTGTGTTCAGGTAAAATCAATACCATCTCACTGTGTGTATTTTTTATTCTTGAATCTTGACTAATTGATTTATGTTTGTACCAGATGGCATTTGATGTACCATCAACAGCGAGGAAGGTGGTGCTTAATTCTGCGTGCCGAAAATGGAGGGAGTTTAAGAGCCGTTTATCTACCCATTATGTCCTGGCATATCGTGATCAGCCCGAGTTGCTAAAAAGTCCTCCAGCTGACTACTCATTCATTGAGAAGCCGCACTGGGACATGTTTGTTGCCAACCGTTTATCTAATGAGTTCCTTGTAAGATTTTCAATTTGTTTAGCGTGATTACATAAAACCAAATATATTTAGTGGTACATCTTTGTTGATAACTTCTTTTGTGTTTTTATGAAGGAGGTACATGCCGAGCAGAAAAGGCGAAGGGGTATGTATAAGTACGATCACTACTTGTCTCGGAAGGGTTATGCCAACCTGGAACAGGAGTTGGTTAGTGATCTTTATACATTATATTATTTTTCCCATGACATGTTTGATTATGTTTTGATATTTAATTCCCTTGTCTGTTCATACATGTAGTCTGGTGGTGATCCTGAATTTGAAATAGATCGATCCGATACTTGGGTTCTTGCCCGGAAGGATAGAGACGGGAATTTCAAGTCAAATGATGTTGCTACTATTGCTGCGAATATTGTATGTTATTCATTTCTATTGTGGTTCAATTTCCTTGTGAGCATAATATATGCATTGTTAGTTAACTTAATATATGTTTTATTCATTTTTTAGGCTGAGATGAAGAAGAGAGTCAGTGCCGGGGAAGTGACACTGGAAGGCACTGAGGATGTCTTGACCAAGGTGCTCGGTAACCCTGAGCACCGAGGACGAGTACGTGGCCAGGGATGCCATGTTAAGCAGTCTGTGTATTTTGATCTTCCAAAACAGAAAAGGAAAGGCAAGTCGATTGAGGAAAAGATCCAAGAGGGAATTCAGAAGTACATGGCAGGGGAAAAAGACAAGATTATTAAAGAGCGCGATGCATTTTGGGCTGCAGAAATGGAGAAGATGAATGCCGCTTTACATGCAAAAAATGTTGTGTTTGATGGGAGCCCGAATATTGGATCACAACAGGCAAGTTGTTCCAAGGGGGGGCAAGTTAATGATTTGGATATTGAAGGTGTAAAGAAGAAACTTGAACTCGTGGGTGATCAAGTTACTGCTGATAAAAAGAAAGATGTTGGTGAGGAGAAAGTCATTGATGAGGTTCATGATGTGGTGGAAGAGCTGAATAAGCTGGAAGAGATCAAGATTGATTTGGAAGATAAGATTGATGTTCAAGAAAATGTCCATGATGAAGAGGAGTTTGATGGGGGGAAAAATGTTGAGGCTGTTGAAGTTGTTGACAATGATGAGGGTGATTATCATTGGGAGTTGACAATAGCTGGCTCGAGCAATGTTGTTGCTTATGCAACAGTTGATATGGAAAGCGATGTTGTTCATGGCAAGCCACTTGGAAAGAAGAATGCACGAGTCTCGATTACTCGTGTAATGAATGGAGATGCACCGATTCCTTATCCAATCAATGATGAAATCTTGACTGTGCAACAAGCTGTCGGAACGTACATTGCATGGCCGAAAAGCAATATTTTGAAAGTGAAGACAAATACTGCTCCAGTGAAAGGAAATCTTAAGGTTAACTACTTAACTTGAATATAATCTGAAGGTTAAATATTAGAAGTCTTTAGAAGTAAAGACTAAGTACTTACTTTCAGTTTACATTCCGTTGGATATTCTGTTCTTTCATTCTAGTATGCATAATTGCATTCCTAATTTTTTTCAGGGAGGGAAGAAACTTACTGAAAAGAAGTTTAAAAAGGTGGCTGAATGTGTCTCAAAACCAGAGTTGGTCGCTAAGATGGGTCCTGAATTCCACCAGTCACTAAAGCGTTTGTGGCTCTGGGCAAGTGACACATTAAAGGATGGTCGTACGTTGGCTTTTAAATTACATGAAGGTGCTTTTGGATCAGGTAAGAAGAATGTTATGTTCTTATCCGACGTGCATGCTCTGTGCTTTGGAGGAGAAATATCAGGATCAACCATTTGCTATTTCATCAAGTAAGTATTATTAAGTTCTGTTAAAATTTTCAATAATTAGGATCTTACCTTATACTTGCGAATTTATCCAGTTTTCTGACTTGTAAACTCAAATATTAATTTTTGGAAAAATAGACAACTTCAAAGTTATATCGTAAAAGGGCCTAATTCTTTACTTTTTTATGTACAGTTTACTGCATATTTATTTGAGGAAGCACAAGATGACCGACATGATATCGTTTGTTGATCCTGCTGTCACTGGCTCTAAAAATTGTGGTACAGCAGGGGAGAGGTCGCATAATCTTGCTGAACGGTTCAAGACTGCCAAACCAGGCCAGCTCTTTCTTTTGCCATATAATAATATGTGAGTAATTGTATTTCTAATTTAATTTTCACCGTCTATGTTATTAATATCAAAATGGTCATTGTAGGAACCATTGGGCGCTCACCGCTGTTAATCCCGAGTCACAATTAGTCTACCACATGGACCCATTGAAGCGTCGAATTGCAGGCAAAGAATGGACAGAAGTGGTTGACAAGTGAGTGTGATAGTATTATTTCTGTTCTTTATATTAATGAGAAATGTCGTAATGCGAATTTATATTTTTTTTGTAGTGCCATTAATCTTTACAAGGATGCTGGGAAGAAGATTGCGAAGAAGAAGATCATATGGGAGAATCTTGCGGTATAATTATTTCTTGGCCGCCCGTTATTCTTATATTAGTTTCTCGGATATATGTATGGATATATATCTGTAATTGTTGCTTCATGTATGAGTTAATATTTATATAAATATTTTTCAGGGTGTTCCTCCCCAATCCGGGACCAAGGACTGTGGTCTGTTTATCATGCGATATATGAAGGAAATATGTCTTGATAAGGAGCTCAAATTTGTTTCAAAGGTATAAATTTTTAATTTTGTGTTCTTCTTTTCTATGTTGAAATCTGGTGATAATATAGTTTAATCTTTCAGTGGCTACGGAGGGGCAACTTATCCTATGGAGTCGATGATCTCAATGAAATCAGGATCGAGTGGGCGAAGTACTTCATGAAGCACGATATTTCTTAGGTTCTTTGCACATTTAGTAACCACGCACCGCAAATTTTCTGATGCACATGTATTTTTTGGAGTTGCGCAGTATATATAACTTAATTTTCTGATGCACATGTATTTGCACATTTCAGTCTCTACTTTTGGGGTATGTGCATCCGAAAATCTGATGTTGTTGAACATATTTAACTTAATTAGTTCGTGAATTTTACTTGGTTGGATGTGTTGGTTGTAATGGTTTATTGAACACGATGGAATGGAATGGCTGTTTGGTTTGGTTTTAGTTTGGCTTCTTTATATTGTCAGTTTGGTTTCTTTATATTTCCAGTTTTGGTTTTTTAATTTTGTTATATAAAACCATTGTCTCTTGTTATTTTAGGTAATTGGACTATAATGAAAACTGTTGTCAAGCATTGTACTAGGCAATGTGTTGAATTTTCTATGAAACCATTGTCTATTAAGCTAGGTAACAACTTCTTGTTAAAAAAAACAGTTGTCCAAATACATTACTTCAATACAAGCATATGAAACCATTGTGGTAAAGACATCAGACAACAGATACTTAATTTCAAACCACTATCCAAAGCGATTTTTTACAAGCAATATACTAATAAAAACCGTTGTTGTTTTAAAAATAATTCAACGTATTTTATGCTAAACCATTGTCGTAAACACTTCAGACAACAGTTTTTTGTCCAATACGGTTGTCTATCAAAATCAGAAACAAGTGTTTTAGAAACAAAAACTGTTGTGGTTCTGCTAATGTTCAAACATGTTTATCTTTTTAAACCATTGCCTAACAGCTTTCAGACAACAGGTATTAAAAGAAAACAATTGTGCAAGTCAAGAATAGACAACAGGTTTTAGAAAGGAAACCATTGTGTTAAACTATTAAGACAATGGAGTTGTTCTACTAAAAGCGTCGTAAATATTTAGATCACACAACACTCTTTTGGAAAATAAAGCCTTGTCTGAAAATTAAAATAACAACATTTTCTAGTTAATAAACAATTGTTGATTTATTTGTCAGACAATGGTTTCTACAACAACCGTTGTTGTTCACGCGTTTCAGACAACGTTTTCTAAGATGAAAACCGTTGTCTGTAGGGAATAAGACAACGGACGCGTCCGTTGTCTGAGCTGCGTAACAGACCGCATCTCAATAGACAACGGTTTTCTAGGGCATCAGACAACGGGCAAAAAGCCTTGTCTGATTCAATTATTCTTGTAGTGGATATTTAGTAAATAGATAATAGCCGTTAGATCTAATAATAAGGAATATTCTATATTTAAATCCCTCTTCTAAAGATCCGTTCAAATCCCGTCAACAACAAATTTACATTAAGATTTTATATTATTAGTTCTAATCAATACATATCATTTATTAAATAAATATTATTATTACTAATAATTCTATTAATATATTACAAAGTTAAATTATATCCATAATAAATTATTATACTCTATTTTATTTTCTATACTATCTATACTACTATATAATAAGCAAACAGGGGTATAATTTGGTTGTTTGGTTCAACTTGGTTCAAACATCTAAAAGAATAGTGACCGTTAGATATTTAGTAAATAGACAATAGCCGTTAGATCTAATAATAAGGAATATTCTATATTTAAATCCCTTTTCTAAAGATCCAAGGTTCGAATCCCGTCAACAACAAATTTACATTAAGATTTTATATTATTAGTTCTAATCAATACATATCATTTATTAAATAACCATTATTATTACTAATAATTTTATTAATTAATTACAAAGTTAAATTATAGAGAATTTACAAAAAGTACTCGGCTCTGGGACACATTAAAACGATTGGGCCTCTATACACTTGGAATAATAAAAGAACTTCTCTCATTCAAAAACGCCTAGACCGAATGCTAGTCAATAAGGATTGGTTCAGTACCTATAATAAAGCTATTGTTATGGTTAAAAATAGGGGAATCATGGACCATTCTCCCCTAATTTGCTCGGTTCCAATGCAGTTACAAAGGTTCTCGAAACCTTTTCAATTCCATAACTACATGACTGGCCTGGAGGCTTTCTTGCCTACTGTTTCTAGAATATGGTCTAATAAATGGTATGGGGATCCTATGGCCATCTTGGTTCACAAGCTTCGAGAAGCTAAAGGCGCTTTAGTGGTTCTTAATAAAAACCATGGCAATGTTTGCACTAATGTTTCTTTGGCTCGTGATGCCCTGTCTCAGATTCAAGAACAGCTGCTAACTGCTTGTGATAACACAAACTTGCTCCATTTGGAAAATCAAGCTTGCAACAAGCTTCAAGCTACCTTGCTAGAAGAAGAACATCTCCTGCTACAAAAGTCAAGGGTTAAGTGGCTTACATGTGGGGATGAGAACAATTCATACTTCTTTAATAGAATAAAAGGCAACTGGAATGTTAACAAAATTCTAGCAATTGAAGATGATAATGGGGTCCTTCTTTCTGGCCATAAAGATGTCTCTACTCAGGCTGTCAAATTTTTTTCTTCAACTCTGGGCACACACGAGGACCTGGAAACTTGTGACTTCGACACCCTGGATTGCAAACAAATTAGCTCTGGTCAGGCCGTAGCTCTAGAAGCTCCAGTTAATGATGATCTAATTTTTGCTACTCTTAAAGCCATGAAAAAGAATAAATCTCCAGGGCCAGATGGATTTACGGTTGAGTTTTTTTTGGCTGCTTGGGATATTGTGGGTAATACCTTCTGTGAGGCAGTCAAAAGCTTCTTCTCAAATGACTCCCTTCATAATTCTTTAAATGCTACCAGCATTGCCTTAATTCCCAAGGTTCCAAACCCTTCCACAATGCGGGATTTTCGTCCTATATCTTTATGTTCTATCCCATATAAATGCATTGCAAAGATTATAGCCTCTCGTCTTAAAATGGTTTTGCCTAATGTTATTGACATTTCGCAGTCCGCGTTTATTTCGGGACGAAGTATCTCGGACAATATTTTGTTAGCTCAAGAGTTATTCCGCGGCTATCATCGTGACACTGGTAAACCCAATTGTGCTTTAAAGCTTGACCTCCATAAAGCTTTCGATTCAATTCATTTGGACTTTATCATGGGGGCTCTTCGGAAATTAAATTTTCCTTCAAAATTTTTGAAGTGGATTTTTCTTTGCATATCTACGCCTTCATACTCTGTAAAGGTAAATGGATCTTTGTGTGGTTTTTTTAAAGGAAAAAAGGGTCTACGTCAAGGCGACCCAATTTCTCCTTATCTTTTTGCAGTTGCTATTAACATCCTGTCATCTATGCTTGCACAAACTCCTCCGAATTTTATATTTCACTGGAAATGTAAAGAAATGAAGCTAACTCATCTATTTTATGCTGATGACGTCTTGCTGTTCTCTAATGGTGACATTGAGTCTCTAAAGCATCTTATGGACTGTGTTACTCGATTCTCAAAGGCTAGTGGGTTACGTCCAAGTGCTATCAAAAGCACTGTTTTTTTGGAAACTGCACGGACAATTTCACTTCTTGGTTTGACACTACTTACGGTTTTGCTCATGGAGCTTTACCTATCCGTTTCTTGGGAGTCCCTCTAATTTCTACGATGCTCAGACACAACGACTGCATGCCTCTCTTGGAGAAAATTACGGCTAGAATCTCATGTTGGACAGCTTCTCTGCTCTCTTTGGCTGGTCGTGTCCAGCTTCTTAAGTCGGTTATCTTCGCCCTGCAATCATACTGGACTAACCATTTCGTCCATCCGTCCTCGATTCATTGTCGGCTGCAAACAATCTTTACCAGATTTCTATGGAAGGGAGATGTCAACACTAAGGGGGGGGCAAAGATTAGCTGGGACGCAATCCGTTTGCCTTATGAAGAAGGGGGTCTAGGTTTCAAACAATTGAAAGGGTGGAATCAATAACATATTATCAATCACCTATGCAAAGTGGTGTGCAAGAGTTCAGCTTTATGGCCTCAATGGGTTAATAACACGATGTTAAAGAGGCAACACTTCTGGAATATGAAAATGCCAAATGACTGCTCTTGGATCTTCAGAAATGTTCTCAGACTTCACCCGGTGGCTAGACAATTTCTTTCTTTTAAAATTGGCAATGGTTTAGGAACTTCTCTGTGGTTTGACCCCTGGTGGCACAGTACTTGCTTGGCTGAAAACAACCATGATCGCATTATTTCACAAGCAGGTCTATCGAGTGAGGCTACTGTGCACTCTTTTCTCACCACTGGTTCCTGGATTCTTCCAAGACCAACCAACAGGCTGCATCATCTTCATCCTCGTTTGGTGCACTGGACTCAACATTTCGACTACCCTCGCTTCGATCTCACCTCCCCAGACGTCATCTTATGGGACGGCCTGCCTCTCCGAAAAATCAAAGCTCGTAACATTTGGAAATCCATTCGAACTCATTCACCCCAGGTTCCTTGGTCTAAACTTGTTTGGAATAGGTTGAGGATTCTGAGGTATGCCCATCTTGAATGGATTTTATGCCATAGCCGGCTTCCCACATTTCATAGGCTTGCTTCGTTTGGTCTTGATGTGTTACAGTTTTGCACCCTATGTGCGGGTGGGATTGAAACAGATTCACACCTCTTCATATCCTGCCCTTACAACAGCTTCATTCTAGCTAAATTAGCTGGGCTTATTAAATTCGATATTGTAGGCTCGACTTGGATGGAGGTCCTTCTCTACTTAGGAAATATTTCGAACCACATTCATAGGAGCATTACTCCCATTACTGCTCAGATTTTTTCGTACCACCTTTGGAGGGAAAGAAATGCGAGATTACACGACAAATGGATTTCAGGTCCTAATAGACTGATTCAAAACATCATGGTGGATCTTAAGGCAAAGCTTATTAACACGGAATGGTTCATCAAACATGCTAACTTACATTTTATGGGTGGCTTTTTATTTGATGCTATTTTTATGTGTTTTCCTTTCTCTCCATTCTTTTTGTTAGTTTGGAGTAGGTAGTTTCTCTCTTTGCTTTGCCAAAGAGCAAGGGTAAACCCCTGTGTTTCTTCTTTCTTTTTTAATATAATATAAATTTAGCAAAAAAAAAAGTTTCTCTTTACAAAAATACCATCTCCTTTAATTCTTTGCATATTTATTATCTCTTAATTGCAAAAATACTATATTTCCTCTTTCAACCCAATTTTAAATATTATTTTTAAAAAAAACTTTTTTTAAAAAATAATTCGGATGAATAGTAACCTGCCACGTGGCAGGTTACTTTTCATCGAATTTTTTTATTTTTTTAAGGTGGGGTGATTTTGGTGGATTTGGGTTGCAAGGCCCCGCCAGGGGCCATATTCAACTGAATGCAACCACATGCAACTTTTTTTAAGGTGGGGTGATTTTGGTGGATTTGGGTTGCAAGGCCCCGTCAGGGGCCATATTCAACTGAATGCAACTGAAAAACGAAAGTTACATTCAGTTGCATGTGGTTGCATTCAGTTGCATAAGAAAGTTCCATTTTTCCGTTGTCATTTTCGACCTCTTTTTTGAAATCTATATATATATATAGATTTCAAAAAAGAGGTCGAAAATGACAACTGAAAAATGGAACTTGCAATCAGAAATTCAGTTGCATGTGGTTGAATTAAGTTGCATATGCAACCATATGCAACTAACCTTTTACGCAATTGAAATTTGAATTTTCATATGCGGCTGCGCCGCCCTTACATACAACTGGAAGTTGGGTAAAAAAGAGAAAATTCCCTTTCATTTTTCAGTTGCATTTAGTTGCATATGTGGTTGCATTCAGTTGCATGTGGTTGTATTCAGTTGCATAAGAAATTTCCATTTTTCAGTTGTCATTTCGACCACTTTTTTGAAATATATATATATATATATATTTCAAAAAACTGGTCGAAAATGAAAACTGAAAACTGGAAGTTGCAACTTTCGTTTTTCAGCTGCATTCAGTTGAATATGGCCCCTGATGGGGCCTTGCAACCCAAATCCACCAAAATCACCCCACCTTAAAAAAAAAAGTAAAAAAAGTTGCATATGCAACTGGATACAAAAGATAGTATTTTTGCAAATAAGAAAGTATTTTTGCAAGTAAGATAGTATTTTTGCAAATAGCTATTCTTAACAAAAGTAAATGTGCAAAAATTTACTTTTATCAATTTATTTTTCAAAAAAGCCCTAAATTATATCCATAATAAATTATGTATATTATAATAAGTGAAAGGGGTATAATTTGTAGTTCGGTTACCCCCTATTTTGGTTATCCCCCATCCCCAACTGTTAGATCTTCCACTCAAATAGATCATGATCGTTAGATACAACAATACTAAAAGTTAAAGGTTTAAGGTTCGAATCCCGCCAACAACATTTTAATATAAAAGTAATAATAGATTATATTATATAGAAAGGTTGAAGGTTCAATTCCCACCAATAACATATTAATTTAGATTTAATACTAAAAATTATTTATATACAAAGGTCTAAAATTTGAATTCTCCCAACATATTAAAAGTAATATTTATAATATTATATGTACTAAATTATAAGTAAATTAAAAACTAATTAAAAGTAAGTAAATTAAAAACTAATTAAAAGTAACCCGTGCTTTGCACTGGCTAGTATTTTACTTTGCCCTTGTTGATGTAAATAAGGTATGTTTGTATTATATTTTAAATTAAATTATGATTAATTGACAACCATCCGATCAGAATGTAATCAGTGGCTAACAAGGTAGTCTCTCAGTTCTCCCAGTTAAGGAGGTTCTCCCTCGAGCATGAGCAATATGTAGTGTTGGCTTATATGCATTTATCAATTAATTTTATTAACAATTTATGAATAAATATATTTTTGAGCTTTCAATAAATCGAGTATTTGATGGTATGGATTTTATCCAAGTTATTTAAAATGTGATTTCAAATCCGATTTTTTTCAGATTTCTAGTTGGGTTAGATTAAAATTGTTTAAAATCGGTTATAATTGTATAATATATATCATGGAAATGAAATTGTAATGTATGATAATATGATTGTGAATGACTTTATATTAAAAGAGTAGTGGATTAATGAATGAGTAGTTATGAAATTTAATTTAAAATATATAATAGCGATTGATTTTAAATTAAAATAGTGATTTTTTATTAATTTTTTTTGATTTAAAAAATATGTATTTATGGACATGTTAAAATCATTATTGCATTTAAATTAGAAGTGTTAACTAACCATGGTTAATGAGATATGACGAGAATGTAAATAAGGAAAATTCTTAATATAACATGATTGGTCTAAAATTTAGAAGTTAGCTATTATTTGTTCTAAAATAATTCATAGTTTTCTGATTGGTTAACTAACTGTGCATGGGTAGACTAAGGTATTATAATAAAAGATAATGTTTGATCTAATTAACCGATTTATTGTTAAACACAATTATTTTGATTGAGCAGCTCTCTGATTAAAACCGAAATTTCAACTTTAACATAAATCAATAATTTTTATCCGTGAAAATCGAACCCTAAAAATAAAAAATATGACATTGTTATCAAATTCTAATTGCTAATGTAATCCTTTCTAGTGAGCCGTATTCACTTTAAACACGTTTTGAGCCGTTCTAATTTGTTAGAAATTCTAACTTCGTTTGACACTTATATTATAAAAATAGCTTTTTTTTTGTTAAAAATTTAAACCTTTAAAGAGATTAAATTCCAATTTTTTACATTATTTAAACTTTCTAATATTTATGGAATTCTGAAAGATGAAAATACATCTTATATTTTTTGTATATTATAGATATTTCTATATTTATTTATAGCTTCCGTATGGGAATATCTTTCTGTTATATAAACACATCAATTTTTTTTAAATACAAAGACCTTTCGTTAGGGAAATAATGTTGAATTTATATATATATATTTTTCTTATGGAAGTATAATTAACTTGTATAAAAAATTTAAAATAAAGGATTTCTGGGAAAAATGATATATAATTTTAAAAAATCGTATAAGACGTCTCCTCCAATCTCGTAGTCTACTTCTAGTAAAACATTTTATTATATCTATTATTTATATGTTCAAACATTTTTTCGACCTCTAATAAAAATTTTTATTGTATGTATTTTCTATAAATTAATACTCTTCTTCTCTATAAATTATAACTCCGATTTACTTATAATAAAACTCTTAATTATATGTATTACAAATAATTTTTTTACTTCCAATAGAACTCTTTTAATTATATGTCTTCCCTATAAATTCAAACTCTTATTCTCTATAAATTTGAACACCTATTATGCTTTTAATATGTTTAAAGGATAGCTTTTTGGTTAATAATATTTAAAATCCTAAAAATCTGAAAAATTCAAAATACATATATCTTCTATTATATCATTAATACTAAATTTTAATGTTCCATATAGTCTTCTCTAATTTTATCATTAAACACCGTTATTCCTAACTTTTACATATGTATTACTTGTATAACAATGTTTATCCATAAAAATCAAAGTTTAAAAATAAAATAAATTTACGTTGGTCCTCTGCTGCATCTCGTGGAGGTTCAGCTAACTCTCCTTTAGATGTAACTTCGACTGCTGGTAAAGTCACTCAACCCTCTGTCTCTTTAAACCAGTTACAAGATTTTGATGCGGTAAACAAACATTCAAATAATGTTTTCACTGAAACCACAAATATACCAAAGAAATCGGTAACCTGGAGCTCAATTGTTGCTAAACCTGTTTTAGATTCTAACCCTTCTTTGGATAATGATGATTTTGTTATCACTTATAATGAAGATGGCTCTGCTGAAGTTAAATTCTCTAGAGAGTATATGGTAAATGCTCAGAAAAAATGGGATACTAGTATCATTGGCCATTTTATTGGAGGAGGTTTCGTTTTTAAATTTGTTCGCGAGCAAGCTCAGCGAATATGGAGGAATAAGGGGTTGACTGGGGTGTTTTATAGCTCTAAAGGTTATTACACATTTCACTTCGGGACAATGGAAGAAAGAAATGGGGCACTGAATCTTAATACAGTTCAAATTGGTGGGAAAACTCTCTGTCTAATGCCTTGGATGGAGGGTTCGACATTCAAAAGAAATGTCGTGGAGAAGGTTCCTTGTTGGATTCGCTTGGTGGATGTTCCATACTCTCTTTGGTCTAAAAAAAGTCTGTCAGCAATCGCTCGCTCAGTAGGTAGACCCTTGAAATTCGATGAGGCCACGGCTAAATTTCAACCTTTGAAATTTGCTAATGTTCAAGTGGAATTGTCTTATTCTTCTCCAAGACCGGATTATGTGTGGGTTACTGTGCTAAATGTGTATGGTGAAGAAGAAAAAGAAAGGGTTGAGATTCAATATTCGCAACTTCCTTATTCCTGCAGCTTATGCAAAGCCTTTGGGCACTCGCTTGCAAGATGTTTTAATAACCCGGAACGAGTAATTAAGAAAAGGAAAAAGACTAGTATTGATGAACAAGGAGAGCAATCTGCCACTCATAAGACGGAATTTCTTCAACACATGGAGTTAGTTCCTTATGTTACAGGCAAGTTTTGTGGATGTGATGTCGTAATGGATGAGGATGATATAATAAATGAAATTAAAAAAAGGAGATGACAACTTGGAGGAAGGTGAATGCCAACAATTTCCAGGAAATGAAGATTACTTGGAAGAAATTGATAGAGTGCCAGAAATTACAGCTTGTGTTAATGAGGAAGATGACTTCGAAGATGGCCTTGTGGCTACAATTGTCGAACCTTTTGTTGATAAGAACGGGTTTGAAGCTCTGATCGATTTTCATGAAGAACAACCTATTTTGCAAATTGAAAACTCTTCAGCAAAGAAACGGACTAAAAGTAAGTCTCCAGCCTCTAGAAATAGAGAATCTGTCTCTCTCGTTGTGGATCTTGGTCCAAACCTAACTGGTTCTTCAAGTCATAGGAAATTATTCATGGAAGATGATGGTTTCACTAAAGTCACTAAAGTTTCGAACAGGAAAAGCTTCAGGTTGGCAGGCGTGCCAACAATCTCAAAACGTTAATTATGAATTTTTCAGTCTGGAATGTGCGAGGTATCAATAAAAGTCCTCATCAACAAGAAGTGATCAATTTTATTGCTAATAATCATATCTCTCTTATGGCTTTAGTTGAAACGAAGGTTAGAATTCAGAATTCTAATTATATTTCTAGACGTATTAACAACAAATGGAAGTGGATTTTCAATTATAAGGACCATGATTATGGTCGTGTGTGGCTTGGATGGGATCCTTCTATCTGGTCAATTCATGTTCATGCTAAATCCGCTCAACATATAACATGCTTCGTGACCTTTTTGGAGAAGCAAATTACGTTCTGTGTTTCTTTTATCTATGCCTTGAATCAGTCTCATGAAAGGGAGAGTTTATGGAGAGACCTTGAAGCTCTTGCTCAGTCTGTTAAAATGCCTTGGTGTATTAATGGGGATTTCAACTGCATTCTTTCGTTAAATGAATTTAAAGGGGGGGGGGGTGAGCAGTGGACTACAGGCATGCAATCTTTCTTCGATTGTGTTTCCAATTTGGCTCTGGGTCATATTAAATCTGTTGGTCCCCTTTACACTTGGACTAATAAACGGGTGCTTCTTATTCAGAAAAGGTTAGACCGTATGCTAGCAAATAAGGAGTGGTTCACTCTTTTTACGGAAGCTATTGTGATTGTTAAAAACAGGGGCATTATGGATCATTGTCCCCTGATTTGTTCGGTTCCTTTGCAACTTGAAAAGATTTCAAAACCTTTTCAGTTTTACAATTACATGACTAGTCTTGATACCTTTTTGCCTACTGTTTCAAGAATCTGGGATAATCAATGGTATGGAGATCCTATGGGAATTCTGGTTAGAAAACTGAAAGAAGTCAAAGCTGCTTTGGTTATTCTTAACAAGAATCATGGTAATGTGGGGTCGAATGTCTCTTTGGCTCGTGCTGCTTTGTCAGAAGTTCAAGATCAATTGGCTATTGATTGTGATAATCAAGCCTTGCTGCAGTTAGAAACTCAAAATTGTGACAAGTTAAAAAAGGCTTTGCTAGAAGAAGAGAGCTTCCTTCTCCAAAAATCAAGGGTCAGATGGCTTTCAAGTGGAGATGGTAATAATTCCTACTTTTTTAACAGAATCAAAGCAAATTGGAATGTTAACAAAATTTTAGCAATTCAAAATGAAGATGGGGTGTTAGTTACAGGTCACAAAAATGTTTCTCAAACGGCTGTTAACTTCTTCTCCTCTACCTTGGGCACTCTTTCGAATACGGAAAGTTTTAATTTTGATGGCTTAGATTTCAATCAAATCACTAATGCCCAGGCTCTAATTCTTGAGGCCCCGGTCACTAATGATCTTATTCTAAAAACTGTTAAAGGTATGAAAAGGAACAAGGCCCCAGGCCCGGATGGTTTTCCAGTTGAGTTTTACTTGGAAGCTTGGGAGATCGTGGGGAACTCTTTTTGTGAAGCAGTTCAAAGTTTTTTCTCTAACGATTCTATGTATAGCTCAATTAATGCAACAAGTATTTCTTTGCTTCCTAAGGTTCCTAGCCCTACTACCATGCGTGATTTTCGTCCTATTTCATTATGTTCCATCCCTTATCAATGTATCGCGAAGATTATTGCTTCTCGTCTTAAACTGGTAATGCCAAGTATTATTGACATCTCTCAGTCAGCGTTTATCCCGGGTCGGTCTATTTCTGATAATATTCTCATGGCACAAGAATTATTTAGGGGATATCATCGTGACACAGGTGCTTCTAAGTGTGCTCTAAAGCTCGATTTGCACAAAGCCTTCGATTCAGTTCAATGGGATTTCATAATGATTGCTCTTAAAAAATTAAACTTTCCTGCAAAATTTTTGAAATGGATCTTCTTATGCATTTCCACTCCATCATATTCTGTCAAGGTAAATGGTTCGTTGTGTGGTTCCTTTCAAGGAAAAAAGGGTCTTCGGCAAGGGGATCCAATTTCCCCCTATCTTTTTGCAGTTGTTATGAACGTTTTATCTTCAATGCTTGCTAGGATTCCGGATAACTTCAAATATCACTGGAATTGTAAAGAGATGAAACTTACTCATCTTTTTTATGCTGACGATGTGCTGTTGTTTTCTAATGGTGATTCTGCCTCTCTTTCGCATATTATGGATTGTGTTCATCGTTTTGCTAATAGTAGTGGTTTACATCCAAGTGTTGCAAAAAGTACTGCTTTTTTTGGAAATTGTACAGAAAAGTTTAGGAACTGGTTTGACACTAACTATGGTATAGTTCATGGAGACCTTCCTGTTCGGTTTTTGGGTGTGCCATTAATCTCATCTATGCTGCGTCACAATGATTGTTTGCCTCTGTTCGACAGAATTTCTGCCAGGATATCTTGTTGGACATCCTCTTTGCTATCTCTGGCTGGTAGAGTGCAACTTATAAGGTCTGTTCTTTATGCTGTATAAGCATATTGGTCCAACCATTTTATTTTCCCAGCTTCTGTGCATTGTAGGTTGCAATCTATCTTTACTAGATTTTTTTGGAAAGGGGATATAAATGCGAAAGGGGGTGCTAAAATTAGCTGGGACACTATATAAATGGGTTAATAAAACTCTGTTAAAGAATCAGCATTTCTGGACTATGAAAATGCCAAATGATTGTTCGTGGATTTTCAGAAATTTACTCAAACTTAGACCTTTGGTTCGTAGTTTTCTTTCTTTCAACATTGGCAATGGTCTTAATACTTCGTTATGGTTCGATCCTTGGTGGCATGACACATGCTTGGCGAATAACAATCACGATCGAATTATTGCTCAGGCTGGTATCTCGAGCGAGGCAACTGTGCATTCTATTATCAATTCGGGCAGCTGGATTCTTCCTTGTCTTTCGAATCGTTTTCATCACCATAATCCTGGTTTGCTGCATTGGAATCAAAATATTGATTTCCCTGCTTTTGATCTAGGTTCAGCTGATAACATTCGTTGGGATGGCATTTTACTATCGAAAGTTAAAACTCGAGGTATTTGGAATTCTATTCGATCCTCATCTCCTCAAGTTTCATGGCACAATCTTGTATGGAATAGGTTGAAAATTCTGAGATATGCTCATTTAGAATGGATTCTTTGTCATGGCCGTCTCTCAACTTTTCACAGACTTGCTTCTTTTGGATTGGAAGTTTCTCAGTTCTGCAACCTGTGTGTAGGGGGATTGAGACAGATTCTCATCTGTTCATCACATGTTCTTATGCAAGCTTTATTCTTTCAAAGTTAGCTGGTATTGTTAATTTTCCTATTGCTGGGACAACTTGGGTGGAGTTTATCTCTTCTTTGGGTAACATTTCGAACATCTTTCATAGGAACATTGCTCTCCTAACTGCTCAGATTTTCTCGTACCATTTATGGCGGGAAAGAAATGCTAGAGTTCATGATAGAGGGGCTTCTGGTCCGAACATTTTGATTCATAATATCATTGTGGAAATTAAGTCGAAGGTCACCAACACGGAATGGTTCATGAAGCATGCTAATTTGGATCTTTATAGATGGCTTTTTATTTGATTCTTGTTTTCCTACTTCCAATCTGTTTGTAGTTTGGTTGTAGTTTGTAGATTGTAGTTGTTCTTCTTTTTGTTTCTCTCTTTGCTTTGGCTTAGAGCAAGGGTTAATCCCGGTTTTCCTTTTTAATATATTATTAATTTAGCAAAAAATAAATAAATAAATTTACGACACCAATATCAAATTCTAATAGCTAATACAATATTTTATAGTTAGTGGTTAAACCAGTTTTGAACCGCACTTTCTCTAAACTTATACGACAATAAAATTTTTTCTTTATAATAAATACTACTGTATTTCTTTATGGTTGGCACATGAGAATGTTTTTTTTATTATGTTAACACATCAATTCTTTTCTTTTTAAATATGAAGATTTTTTTTATGAGAATAGTATTGAATTTATATTATATGATTATTTTATTTTATTAATTAGAAGTTTTTAGAATTTTTTTTAGTTAGATAAAACATGAAAAATATTGTACTTTATTTGAAAAGGAAAATAGATTAGTTAATAAAAAAATAAAGAAAATAATATGTTTAACCTGAAAAAAGGAAATTGATTAGTTATTAATAAGATTTTTATCTATAATTAAGTACGGGATATTAAATAAAAATAGGAAGTACCATACCGATCGACCGAACTTTTAATGTTTCGTGTTTAATAATACCAGCTTATAATCCGTCCAATGCAAGGTTCTTTTTTAATATTTAGGTTTATTAAGATTTATTTATATTAAATTTGAATTTTATACGATACATTTTAATCTTTTATTGATGAAAAAAACTCTTAAATTTAAAAGACTTAAAAAAATCAAATTTGAGTATGAATATATAAAAAATTATTAATTATTATACTTCACATGATCAACGTACTATTTTTGCTCTATCCTGAATTCTAAGGTTTAGAAGATTTTACAACCTAGACAATGCTCAAGAAAATATTTTTAATTTAATAACGGATTAACAATTATTATTCAACTGGAAGTACTCATGAAGAGAAAAAAAAGTTACAAAATTTTACACTAAGAATTCTCTTCTGTTTCGAAAACCTACTTATATTTGGTTTAGTATTTTTATATATATATTTTAATCTCTTTGCTCTCGAAAAAAAGAAAAAAAAGAACAAAAAAAAGGAAAAATGAAACAAAAAGGAAAAAAGTGAAAAAAAAAGTTATATGAGAGCATACTTGTGTTTTGTGTTTTGTATGATCCTTCAAGCATTTTGTTGGAAGAGAATTAGAATCTCCATGTGTGGGGAGAATGTATAGTGTTGTGTATGATTTATTATGGTTCCTACTAGTTTTTGACATTTCACCATATTTCTCGCTTTAGTTGACATACCTTGTCCCTAGCCCCATTACAACTCAAATAAAGACTTTTGATTATCATCTGTAATGTTTGTTGTGGTAAAGTTAGATTGATACTAAGTGTCAAGCATGCTTTTGATTTTGTTGGAATTGAGTGATACACTTACCTTTTTCTTGACTAAATTCTCTTTTGTGAGTGAAAGGTGAGTTATTACTTGTTTTTGCATATGAGATCCCAAGTTTTGACTCTATGGTGTACTCTTGTGGGCTTAGCATGGTTACCAACTTATTTTTACACTTGATATTTTGAGGACCTATGCATATTTCTTTGAGTAGACTATGTGAATACTTGCTATAACATCCAAGCCAAAAACCGAATGCATACCAGACCCAAAGTCACAACAATTCTAAACTCTAAAAACTTCGTGATACATCTATTCATAAAATCTAGTCTTAAGGATCGCATTCTATAGAAAGTACTAGTCCCATACCTAACACACTTCGAAGGACAGCCTGCTCTGATTCATTTATAACATCCAAACCCATAACCGAATGTATACCTAACCCAATAACCCACCACAGGTTAGTCCAAAAGTGCTAGCAAGTTGGTACACATTAGTTGTTGACTTTTATCCATAAAGGTCCTGAATACTCTTATTCTAATCGATGTGGGTTGTTATAAACACCCCTCTTATTGGTTGACGTCCTCGTCGAGCCCACAATCACAAATTCGGAACCTGGGCAGTGCCTCTGCACTTCCAGCCGGGTAGAGCTTCCCATGCTACCTTCTCCTGTCCCACAGCTGTGAGATCCCCCTTCCAAAGAAATTTAGTAAACAAGGATTGCATTTTGTTGTGCATAAATTTTGGAAGAAGAAAATTTTTTTGTCCAAAATGCTTGGATAGCAAAGAGCACAGCTTTAATCAACTGAGCCTGACCACCAAAAGAGAGTAACACTAAAGTCTAACTAAGCATTCAACTTGTAAGTTTCTAAATTAGAGGAACACAATCATTGATGCAAAGTTTAGAAGAAATCAATAGAACTTCTAAAAACCTAACTGGGAGACTGCCATAAGGAAAGAGGTATCATCTATCTAAATTAGGGGTATCACTAATTTTCTATTTTTTTAATTTTTTTCCCGATTTTTAACAAGTTTGTAAAATAAATTAAAAAATAAAAAAATGTAAAAATTTGAATTTAAAATTTGGTTGTATGACTACGTGGGTGTGTATAAATTCTGAATCAAAATTTGTCATTCAATGATGATTTAAAACCAATAAAACATTGTTTAGAACCAATTTATTTTGATCCGACCAAAATCCGATCCGAGATAAGAAAAGATCTGAATCGATCCGACCCGCATTTAATCTGATCTTAATCCGAAATTTATCCGATTTTTAATTGAAATCAATTCGATCTGAAATGAACCCGATCTAAACTGGAACCAATCAAAATTATGGAAAACCGAAATTAGATCCGGACCAAATCAAATTCGATCCGAACTATATCAAAATAAGCCAGAACCGAAAATTGATCCAATCCGAAATTAATTCGATCCGATTATCCGATTTGCCAGGTCTAATTATAGCTCAATAAAATCCTAATTTGTGGGGGTACATATTAACCTAGCATAGCCGATTATGTCCAGGAATTAAACCCTTGTCCTTTGTGGAGGCCACCGCCAACAATCTGAGAGAGAAGATTAATAGAATCAAGCATATGTGGGAAATCGGCGTGGGGATTGGTAGAGAAAGAAGAAGGTAAATAAGCATGATTGAATTTTGGGACTCCCAGAAAGAGGCATCATAACTAGGTAGAGCAAAGACTCTAACCCACTACTTGGTGACTCAACAGGTAGCTTTTTTTTTATTTAAGCTCAAATTTATCTTGAAATTAATTTTTTAGACATGTTTGCTGCTTTTAAAATTTGAGTATTAGTCTATCCCTCTGATGTTAAGCGTCAGAACTGAGTTGCCCATATTCAACCACAGATAAAAATAACATTTTCATTAAAGTTTAAAGTAAAACTAAAATTATTATTTTAGACATGTTTGCAGCTTTTGAAAGTTGAGGTTTAGTCTATCTCTCTTATGTTGCCCATATTCAACCACGGATAAAAACAATATTTTGATTTCTATTGCACATTCAGAACAATACTTCATGATTCAGGCCGAAAGCTCATGCCTGACCGACCTTCTGTCCTGTTCAGTCATTATTAAATTTATACTAACTTATCTTACATTATCATTGAAACATTTATGATTTTCTTGTGGCTAGATTTGAAATCATTCATGAAAATATGATAAACTCATGAAAAATTCATGAAACCTTATATTACACTAATGAATCACAAAAATATTTAAATTAGTTCTCAGTGGAACAAGACAATATGTACATCTACTATAGTTCTCAATGGAGAAAAACCGTATATACATATACTATAAAATACGGACATTGCATACATAAAGATTAATATTTCTAGAATAATTATTGTTCCATAAACCATCAAATAATGTAAGTCATATGTACTTGCATAAATAAAGCTTAATATTTCTAGAAAAATATTTGTGAAATGTAATATATTGAAAATACCACTTGCATAGCACAAAGAAATGGAAGTGCTGTGCACTTAGACAACTCTTACTTGTGTAGCATTTTGTAAATCGTTATTGAAGCGCATCACTTACATAACTGCAGAAAAAGCGCTATGTAAGTCATATGTACTTGCATAGCGGCTGCTTGCATAGCGCTTCTATGCAAGTGCAAAAACAGCGCTATGCAAGTGCAAATCTGTTGTAGTGAGTATTAAACGCCACTTTTACACTAATTAACTACTTCATCCTTAACATACATCACTCTAAGCAATCATTCTAATAATTAATCTCACAACAATTCACTTGGATTTACTTAATACACATACGCAAAATTAATATATTATTTTCCTCTTTTTTTCCGATATTAATTGACATTAATTTCGCATATTAATTTATGTTCAGATAAACATAGCTAAAATTTAATAAACTCGTAATTAACTTTATCGTACCGTGGCATATTATTATTTCTGGATTCCTTTAATTTACTTCCCTTTCTCTCGCAAGATGCTACCTCGATCCACCAATCTTTTATTGTATATTTCATTTTTCTTATTCACAAGCCTATTGTCTTCTCGTCCTAGATTCAAATATGATTACTTCCGGAAGGTGAAACAAAGGTTAACCTTTTAGAATGTGAGTGTAATAGGGTCAGGATATGAGGATTTTAATATGACTAACACCAATGTTATACGATATGGCTGAGAAAACATTAAAAAATTAATAGTTTAAATGTAAAATATAAATAAAACTTTAAATGTTTTCCTGACCGTATCCTGTCATTCATATTACAATATCCAAATCTTGACGCTGTTACACTCACAATCTAAAAGGAGAACCTTTATTTTACTGTGCGGAAGTAATTATATTTGAATCTAGTACGAGAAGACAACAAGCTCGAGACTAATGAAACGGAAATATACAGTAAAAGACGGGTAGATCGAGGCAGCTTCTTCCGAGAGAAAGGGAAGTAGATTAAAGGATCCAGAGATAATAATAGATTAAGGTAAATTATAAGTTAATTAAATTTTAGCTATGTAGATCTGAAGATAAATTAATATGCAAAATTAATATCTATGAATATGTATGCAATGTCCACATTTTATAATATTTGTATATGATGGCGAAGTTTTCGAGTTTAGTAATCAAATTCCGACAAAAAATTGATTGGGATCGAATTTAGAAATGGTCAAGTTTTGTAATCAAGGACTCTAACAGAATTGGTAAATTCCAATTTGTTTGTGTGTTCGATGTGTATACGTACTAGATTTTCATCTAGTGAAAGGTACGCATTCTTAAAATTTCAAATTTAATTATAATTAAATATTTATTTGTTGCTTGAACTTGATCTATTTGTGTGTTATTTATATGTCACCCATTAATTTTGTCATGCACAAAGCCCGGCGTCTTGATAAAAATAGCCTCTGTACTCCATGGTCTGTGTATATCTTCTGCGTACATGCGTACATCTTAAACTCCATAGACCCTGTTCTAAGCCGGATACACTACAAGAAAATCGCAATCAGACAACACTCATCAGACAACGCTCGGACGAAAAAGCATTGTTTGGAATTAAGAGACAACGGTTTTTTTGTAACTTCAGAAAAGTATTGTGTCATCCAGGTACCTTACAACGGGTTAAAAACGTTGTCTAGTAAATTGATTCACACAATGGCTTTTGTAATGTGGTGATGTAAAGACGAGTAAGGTTGCACAACTGTTTTTACGAACATTGTCTAATTTGTTTTGAGACAACGTTTATAAACCGTTGTATGATTTACACAATTGTTTTCATATACCATTGTGTTATTACAACTCACACAACGGAATAATTAACCGTTGTTAAATCGTGTTTCAATGAGACAACAGTTTTTATGAAACCGTTGTCTGAACTACAAAAATTTTGAATAGAATTTGGTGGGAAATAATGAAATATTTGGTGGGATAATGAAATAATTTGAATTGAATTTGGTGGGAAATAATGAAAATAATCAGACAACGGTTTTTTTTTAAAAAAATGTTGTGTTATACTAAGCACAACAACATTTTTTCATACAAAAAACCGTTGTTTAATGTTCTTGTATGATATTTTAGTGGTCAACTATCAAAGTATTGCTTGGTCAAACTAGTATAATTTTCGAATAAATTATTTTTAAATTTTTTTGGACGATCCAATCATACGGATGATGTTATATACTGATTTTAATGATGTGTACAACAAATTAGTAAACAAAATCATTCTTGTACGTGTTTATAATATAAATCCACCAAAAGTATTACTCCCTGTAACTAGTGTCAAATGAATCATTCTTGTATGATATTTTAATGGTCAACTATCAAAGTACTCCTTAGTCAAACTAGTATAATTTTCGAATAATATTTTTTTAAATTGTTTTTTGGACAATCCAACCGTACAGTTGATGTTATATACTAATTTTACATATGTGTACAAAAAGTTAGAAAAAAAATTCATTCTTGTATGTGTTAATAATATAAATCCGCCAAAAGTACTACTCCCTCTAACTAGTGTCGTACCGATTGAACATGACCTATTTTTTTAAATTTTATTTTCGATGATCCAACAATAGGAATGATGTTATATACTGATTTTGGTGATATGTACAAAAAATTAGAAAAAAACAAATCATTCTTGTATGATATTTTAATGGTCAACTATCAAAGTACTCATTGGTCAAACTAGTATAATTTTCGAATAATATTTTTTTTATATTTTTTTTTGGACAATCCAACCGTAAAGTTGTTATATATTAATTTTAGTGATGTGTACAAAAATTTAGAAAAAAAAAATCATTCTTGTATGTGTTTATAATATAAATCCGCCAAAAGTACTACTCCCTCTAACTAGTGTCGTACCGATTGAACATGACCTATTTTTTTAATTTTTATTTTTGACGATTCAACCGTACGAATGATGTTATATACTGTTTTTGCTGATGTTTACAAAAAATTAGAAAAAAATGAATCATTCTTGTATGATATTTTAATGGTCAACTATCAAAGTACTCCTTGGTCAAACTAGTATAATTTTCGAATAATATTTTTTTAAATTGTTTTTTGGACAATCCAACCGT
The DNA here is from genome assembly GCA_036435485.1 of Saposhnikovia divaricata. Lineage (NCBI taxonomy): Eukaryota > Viridiplantae > Streptophyta > Magnoliopsida > Apiales > Apiaceae > Saposhnikovia > Saposhnikovia divaricata. The sequence continues at coordinate 235,809,534 of CM071595.1, read as the reverse complement.
ACAGTTGATGTTATATACTAATTTTACATATGTGTACAAAAAGTTAGAAAAAAAAATTCATTCTTGTATGTGTTTATAATATAAATCCGCAAAAAAGTACTACTCCCTCTAACTAGTGTCGTACCGATTGAACATGACCTATTTTTTTAAATTTTATTTTTGATGATCCAACCATAGGAATGATGTTATATACTGATTTTGGTGATATGTACAAAAAATTAGAAAAAAACAAATCATTCTTGTATGATATTTTAATGGTCAACTATCAAAGTACACATTGGTCAAACTAGTATAATTTTCGAATAATATTTTTTTAAATTTTTTTGGACAATCCAACCGTAAAGTTGATGTTATATACTAATTTTAGTGATATGTACAAAAATTTAGAAAAAAAAATCATTCTTGTATGTGTTTATAATATAAATCCGCCAAAAGTATTACTCCCTCTAACTAGTATCGTACCGATTGAACATGACCTATTTTTTTAAATTTTATTTTTGGCGATCCAACCGTACGAATGATGTTATATACTGATTTTACTGATGTGTACAAAAAATTAGAAAAAAATGAATCATTCTTGTATGATATTATAATGGTCAACTATAAAAGTACTCCTTGGTCAAACTAGTATAATTTTCAAATGATATTTTTTTTTAATTTTTATTTGGACTATCCAACACTAAAATGAGTGTTCATTAACTTTAATACGGTTTGATCGTCGAAGAAATCATTTAAAAAAATTATTCAATGAATCTGGATCATGCCTCGTTACAGGAAGCAGCACTTTTGCTACGTTTTTGTTAAAATCTCGTATCCGACCATTTTATTATTTGTTTATTTTTTCCCAACAATAAAATGAGTATCTATTATATTAATATTTCAAAAATTTGATTTTTTTTGTTTCGAATCAAATTTCTAAAATTTCTTAAAATTTCATAATCTATAATCTTCAATTTCACTTTCCTCCCTATATCTAATTCATATTACCGCTTGTTAATATTTGATCTTCCCCCTTACAAAAATTTCACTTCCCCCAAATTTCATTTCCCTCGCCAAAATTTGATTTTCCCCTCTATCTTTTCATCCTCTCCTCTTATCTTCTCAGCCGCACAAACACGTAAACATAATTACACACACAAATTTAAACACTCGCATAAATATACAAACCTAAATTGAAACCCTAGTTCTTCATCTCACCATTATCAAACACGCACCCATAGCTCTAAGTAATAACTCGAGACCCAGTTCTTATAACCATCCATTCATAGCTTGAGAACCAGTTTCACGGTTCCAATTCATACAAAATCCCCCTCTACTTGAAGCAATCCATTTTTTTGATTCAATTAGTAAGTTTCAATCTGTTTGATGAAATCTGTTTCAATTCGTAGTTTGATTCAATTAGTAAGTTTCAGTTGGGCACAATCTGTTTGATGAAATGTCTCAACTAATTCATCCTTTCAGATTTAAGAATACGCTAGACCTCCACGATCAAACAGAAAGAACGGGTAACTTCTTTTGATGTTGTTTGGTTTGAAATTGAGTGAAATGTTGTTTTAGAATGAGTAATTTTAGTTATTGGTGAAATTTTAGGTTTATTTTTATGTGATTAGTGTTTAAAGATTGTTGTTTTTTGTGTTTTTATGTGTGAAGTTTGGATATGTTGAATTTATTGATGTCATTTAGTTTGGAATTGGGTGGATTGTTGTTCTGAAATGAGTAATTTGAGTTCTTGGTGGAATTTTAGGTTTACAATAAGCTTGTTCACGGTGGTGCAGTTGATGTTGGTCAATACGGGCCTGTTAAGTAGTACTTGTTATAATCGCTGACTGTTGTCCTGTTTAATGCAGAAAAGGAAATTGTCTGACATGTTGGGGCCTCAGTGGAGCAAGGAAGAGCTGGAACGCTTCTATGAAGCATATCGTAAGCATGGAAAGGACTGGAAAAAGGTTAGTGCAAAGCTAGATCAGGGTCTGTTTTTCTTTCTGGCTCAAAGTCAGCACTTAAAGTACCCTTGTTGATTGTTTTGTTCAAATTTCCTCTAGCAGCAGTATCAGAAATTTCTAGTAACAAATATAATATTTTCTGGGAATATCTTAAATTGACATTTCTAATCACTTACATTCTTTTATAAGCTGTTTCTTATAGTGATTGATTATTAAAGTTGTCAAATCTTATTGATTGGGTCTCTTAGGTGGGAGCTGTATTGCGAAGTCGATCTGTAGAAATGGTGGAGGCTCTTTACACTATGAATAGAGTGAGTATGAAATCTGTATGGTTTACTTTAAGGATTTGTTGTTGGTTAATTGCTGTTTACATTTTGCATTTATAACGCTTACTTCTTGTATACACTTATTTTAGTTCATGAAATACAGTGTTAAATTATGCTCTCCATGCGTCAGGATAAATTTTTGTTGGTTCTTACCAAAATTCTTAGTTGTGAGACTGTGATCATGATAAGCTACATAAAATTTAGTAAATTACTAATTATCCTTTATGAAATTATAAAAATCCAGATAAACAGGTTCAGTCTTGTGTTATACATGGTCACTTATAATGAGTTCTTATGTTGTATATAGTCGATTTTAGTCATTTGACCATAAAAGGCACAGATAGCATTTATTCTAATATGGAGCAACATGATGGCATCTTGACCATAAAAGTCCGATTGTTTAAGTTATTGTTGGTGGTTTGCGTTGTGCAAATGTTTAGTTTGGTAGGTGCTGATTTTACTCATTTTTGTAGTTGTTTGGAATTTGGATGATAGATGGAAAGTGTAAAAGGTAATCGGAGAGAAACAGGGGACAAAAGACATGTTTTCAGTTACATTTTATGTAGCTGATTCATTGTTAATTTGCAGATTGTATAGTTATATATGTATGGTTCTTTTGTCAATCCCTGGAAAGCTTGAACATAATAGTAAATTGAAGTTGCAAGCTTGGACGTTGATGATAATGACTTTGATCATCGCATGAGTAGGTTGTTTGTCTTGTAGTTGTATGTCTACTTTGTGTTAGCTGTTAGGGTATTTATGCCCTTGTTTCTTAAAATGTCTAACATCGAGTCTTGTGTTTATAATAAATAATATAATGCAAAGACTGAAAACCTGCTTACTAGCCATACTCAACAGTGTTTGTGGGGACATATTTTGTTTTGGTTTGTGTTATAACTTGTTTTCAATTCTATTGCAGATTATGTACCGACCTCTTAGGGATCTAAAAGGAATTCCTGGTGCCAAGTCTTTAGTAGTGTGCTTGACTGGATACCAGCGCCAAGACCGAGAAGACATAATGGTCTGCTGCCACCACTATTACTAAAATTGTAAATGGTCCGGCACTTGGTATATATGTTTACTTGTGGTATCTTACTGGTCCTTTTGTTTTTCTCCCAAGACAATGATTAGTTTGATGGGAGCAAACTTTTCAAAGTCGTTGGTAGCAAACAAAGTTACTCATATTATATTCTATAAATTTGAAGGTATGCTATCTTTATGGTTATTTGATTGCAATTGCACTAGGTACGTGTAAGATCGGGCATATGTCATGTATGTTGGTTTTCCTAGAACCTTGTCTGAGTGAGTTCTTCTTATAAACAAATGCCCATGGGTTTTGATCATAGCTTCTAATTCTCTATATGCAGCATTGGCACTCTCTTTGGTGCGTGATTTGTTATCAATTATCACATGATCTCATGTCTTGGGATTTAAGATTGTTGTTTGTTATAGAATAAGAATGATCTACATACGTTAGTTAGCTATTAATGTTCTGTTCAGTGTTCGATACTTCGGTTTAATCAGGAAGCTTTTACCTTTATAGGTGACAAGTACGAGCTTGCCAAAAGAACTAACAGGATAAAGCTTGTCAACCATCTCTGGTTGGAAGATTGATACGGCTAAACATTGTGTTGACTTCTTCTCTTATAATCAGATTGTATGCTACTTGTTGGAAACATCAATTAAATGAGGTTTATTTATTTCAGTTTAATGGCTTGGGAACTTCTTCCCGAAGCGGATAGAATAACTTACCCATTGTTACTGAAGATTAGAACATAAAAATAAAGTATTTGCAGATTGGAGAAATGACATTTAGCTTTATCTTCTGTTTTGTAGCAATGCTGACAAAATTTGAGAGTTTATTAAGACTGTTTATGTGGATAAAAAATATGCTGGAGGAAAGACATCCGAGAAGCCTCCCAGAGGTACGCATGTAATAAACTTAACTAATTAGTAACTACTTGTAGTCTATGCAAGTAATTTGATTTTACATTGATTTATGAAATTGGTGGAACTAGTATAAAAGTTGAGTTGGTTCCACGTGTAAGTATGTGTACATTTGTTTTGGTTAAGTCAGGGCACATCAGCAACGAAAGTGAAAATGCCAACAGCAACGACATGTTAAATTTAAATTTGAATGCCATGATTGGAATTTCATATATCTCACTTGGGCTCTCTTTAAAATTGTATTTTGTTGTTATCCATTCTGCAGGGGAGGAACATCTGCAGTCATACCAATAGCAAGAACTGTAGATGTAGTAGCCAGATCAGGGAGGTTACTGAACTAATAAGCACGGCTTGTCACTGGGATTTGGATATATTGGAGCTTAGGGTATTTCCAGTTCTTGGAGTTATTTTAAGGTTATGTAATTGATTTTTGTTTAGAAATTAATGGCATTAGATGGTTGAATTTTAGTTGGTTGATGATGAATTTTGGTTGTAATGGTGGATTTTAGTTCGTTGTAATAGCGAATAATAGTCATAATGGTGGTATTTTATTGGTGCATTGCCTAGTTTATTTTTAGCCAATGAGAGCATTTATAAGAAAACATGTTATAAATCGTATCTTACAACAGCAATCTTCAATCTTTATAAAAGTGTTGTGTGTAAATTTGAAGGACCGTTGTCTAAATTCTTAACACACAATAGAACAAAATATGGGTGGGCTAAAAACACTTGTGCATTTTGTTTATAACAACACTTTTGAAGCTACAAAGCATTGTACAAAAACTATTCAGACAACGATTGTATCACATGTAAATGTTGTGCACATTCGAATCTAACAACACTTTCAAAGCTACAAAATAGTTGTGCACATTCGAATCTAACACTTTTGAAGCTACAAAACATTGTACAAAAAACATGAAGACAACGAATTCTATCACATGTGAATGTTGTGTAAATGTTGGCTTTGCATGCCTCTAATTCACCAAAACAGTTGTGCACATTAAAATCTAACAACAATCATAATAAACAAAAACGTTGTAATATCATCATTTCCACAACGCTTTATACCATAAACGTTGTGGTTTCTGGGTGTGCTACAACGCTTTTGGAGCCTGGTGTGTTGTTGTTCCGGATATCAGACAACGATTTGTGTACCGTTGTGTGATGTTGGTAAGAGACACCTGCTCGATAGACAACGCTATTCCAGGACATCAGACAACGGGCAATAACCATTGTATATTTCAGTTTTCCTTGTAGTGATATACTGGTTTGTTTGGTTTGGATTTTGCTCGAGTGAGAACTAAATTAAAAGTTTTCATGCTGCATTAGTGCAATAACTTATATTACATTTTAATTGAAAATTTTGTGGTTTTCTTATAATATGAAGTTCCTAGATATGTTATTATTCTAATAGAATGTTACTATATGCAATCATAAGACACCATTGTCCTCTACACTAGAGTTAATATTTTTCATGCCATAAGCTTTTTGTAATTAATTAATATAACATCTTCGAATTCTAGTTATCGTATAAAGTTTTTTTGTGTGATATCACTTTTAAATTAAAAGGATGAAATATTGCTTTACAAAACCATTCAAACAAAACTCAGATATTCCCTTATATACACGTACGTTACATTTATGTCAAATACATTAGATTTTCAAAAGAGATGAATAATGAGTTTTTGAAATTTCATGAGGCCTGATGTGTGGCTAGGGAGGAGAACTAAACTCATACATGGAAAAAGAAAGAAACACCATGTCAAGATGTAGGTTAGTGGTTGGATGCTAAATCTTTGTTTCACTGCATAGAAAATGACTAGTGAGTAGATCAACCTGTCCAAAACGTTCATGTACATGTTTAATTTCCTTGTTAAAAAATCAAATAATTTTGTAAATCAAATTCACTTATAACATGTTCCCTTGAATCTTGTGTGGAACTGAAATTTTGTATTTCATGTATATATATTTGATTTTTGTTGCGCTCAGTCTTGCTGGTGCACCTGAAAAACCTAATTCTATGAATGCCAACTGCTTGATTATGTGAACTTGTTTATACAGCATGGACACAGACGAAATCTTAGGAGAAAATGACATGAATGTCTAATTTGAAGAAAATATGAAGGCATGTAGTAGTTGTGGTGGACCATGCATATAAACCACTATATATTGGCATAAAGTTGCCTTTACCTATCCAAAGAATAAATAAAAACCTGTGCAAATATGTGACATCTAGAGATATCAAATCTAAATAGCATGATATTTGTGTATCTTGTGTTTTCTCATAAAAGATATTGCCAACATTTTTTGAAAAAACTTAGAGTTTCTTACTTCAGATTTATTTGATATATGCTAAAAAGATACATATTGATATAATATTCTACCTTTCTTGAAAGTATATTAAAAGCTGAACTCCACGGGTAGTAGTTGATCAAGTTGCCTTATTTTATCAAATTTAGAATTATGATTTTACAACCTGATTTTAATATAAAGATTTATTTTTGGTTAATTAAGACCTGAGCATGCACCTAATTTATGTAGTGGGTTTAAAAATTTATGATCCAAGGACCATGAACTAGAATGGAATTAAAGTCAAATGATCAAAAGTATAAATTAACCATAGTGATGGCATACCATGGGCATAACAAATGGAGTATCATAAATCCATGGCAACATTAAACAGGGAATATGTATTCTAGAATGCAAGACTATTTCAGCAAAGTGGCATGTTAGCCTTAAGGCCCTTTTGAATCAGCCATACAACCACAATGGCGGTATAGTCTTGGAGCGAAAATCCAACAATGTCAAGCATATTACTTATAAATATTATATAATAATGAGTCTTAGTATTTAAGAATATGATTTTGTATATCAACTCCAACAAAACTCACTATTCGATCTCCTTTCATATTACTATTTTAGTTATTATAAATTTGAAAGTAAGAAGAAAAGAAGTGGAAAAAAGACAAAAAAAGTGGAAAAAATGTGGGAAGTAAATTTTTTATTCATAAAACTGAAATAGGTAATCACTAGAGATAACTAATAAATATGTAATGGGATGAATGTCCTAACCATTTAGGGAACCACTAGGACAAGTACTATATTTTGCTACATTCCCTATATTTGAACTTATGACATACTGGGCTTGCAAATGGGTTACAAAAAATGAAGTGGCTTATATGCCCCTAAAACTTAAGAAGGTGTTTTCCAACTCATGAGCTCAACTTGTAGCAATATGATGATAATTTGAAAGTTAGTAACAACGTACTATTTATTACAACTTATTTCTTATTGCTTAAACTGTATCTAACAATTGAATCCAATAACATATTGAAACCAACTCCAAGTCCAAATCTAACAATTATCGAATCCAAGCCGTATCCAAATTTAGCCAACAAACTTGTCCAAATCTAACCAACAACTTGTATTCAGGTCTAATATGAAATCAAAACCAAAACTGAATCTAATCCTAATCCAAATTATAATCGCGAAACAAATTTATAATCGTAAACCAGTAGAGAGAAAAAGAGAGAAGAAAGGGTAAATGAACAATCCCACAACCTAAATCAAAAGATAAGATATACATATGTACCTAGGCTACTCCCATCATCACGCACGAGAAAGGAAGAGAAAGAGAAGGTATGCAGATGTGCCTAGGACTACTCCTATCATAGAACATGAGAAAGAAGAAGGACAAGCGAAGGAAAAGAAGGAAAAATAATTTTATTGGTGAGCCAATACCATTAGAGAGAGAGAGAGTTCGAACCAAAATAAAACCAAAACAGAAGAAAACAAAACCCAACCAAAATAAGCTTTTACTCAAGAAAAATCCGACTAATATGAAGGAAAAAAATTGAAACATTGGCTAATCCGTAATCAAAATAACTGAGAATTTATCTTAATTGATTCGGGGAAAAAAACAATCACGATTAGAAACCATGAAAAAATATTTAATTGATTTGAAGAAGATGATGAGATAGGATAATCGAAACACATGTTTTAAATCCAACAAGCGAAATACTTTACTTTCAACTCTCAGTAAACCGATTCCTGATCGAATCAACCCAGCTCTAATACCATGATAAAGTAAGGTCTGAAAAAAGAAGTAAGATTTCATTATAATGTATAATTGTTCTCAGTTACCATAGAAGGATCATATGGCCAACTATTAAATAATAATAGGGGAAGTAATCCTAACGAGGAAACAATTACAATAATGAAACTATCCTATGATTATAATATTATAAATTTTAACACTTTCCATGTTCATTATTAGATTTCCAGTAAGTCATTTTACAATTAACTTTACAAATGTGTTACAAAATTTTTATCAATTATTTTTAACTACTTTAGGCACTGTCTGAAATCCCTTGTACAACATATTTCTTGTCCATTATTAATTTGAAGTATTTGAAGCTACCGTATGGATGTGAAGAATCTTGTATATCTAGCTTTGTCAAGAAGTATTTACTCAGTAGCTCTCCAAGTTCCACCATTGTAATAACATCATTTCAGGTAATAAATGAAATACTCTACTCCTTGATAACTTAGTGCATTATTATTTGTTATGTGGTTTTAGAATCCATTGTTCATGTAGAATTTAGTTGTATAATTATGTATAATTCACCCAAATATGTGGTTTTCTATTGATGGCCAAACAAAGACATCAAATGGTGGATCTGTGGGTACCTATTTATTTTCCTTGCACAAATTATTATCTGTATTTATCACAAAACTTAAATTTCTAGAAGAGGAAGCCAAAGATTTTAAATTATTTCACCTAATTCTTAAAATTCTTTCCAGCAATGTGATTTCACATAGGGATATGGTCTTCACAAACAGTTGATTAGTTAATTTCTGACAATAATTCTAAAATTTCATAAACATTGTGCTATATGCCTAAACAAAATGATACAAAGAATTGTGCTCTTTAAGTAAGACCCTATGAACTTTTGTTACAGAATTTGACACAATGTTAAAGCTATTGAATTTGATAATATGTGTTATTTTAGTACAATCCTATGTTTTAACTTTTGTTATTGAATTTGACACAATGTTATGGCTATTCAATTTGAAACTATGTTTAATTAAGCTCGGACATTTTGTTGTAAAAATTGCTAACTTACAAAGTTATTTTAATTCATACTCCTCGGTCCCTATCATTTCCTTACCTATGATATGGGCACTGAAGTTAAAAAAAATATGTGAAATGATAGGAAAAAGTAAGAATAGTGAGTAGAGTAGTGAGACTAACACTACTAGATTTTGGCATCTTTTGTAACGGTCAAAAGCATTACAAAATGGTTAAAAATTGTTACAATAGGCTTATTGTAACACCACATTCCTCATTACATTTGCTGCCGTAACAATAGCTTTTTTGTAACACTACCCTGGCTATTGTAACGGTTGTTATGGCTATTGTTACACTCCTTGGTCATTTTAAAGAGATGTTACAATAGATGTATTTCATGTCACAATAAATGCAAATGTAACACATGCATTCCTGTAAATATATATGGTAATTTCTTCATATATTTAAATTAAAAACACCTAAAGAAGCATTTAAATATTAATAATTTTTATCCCATCAATATTAATGCACACTCATTTGTAAATAAGACTAATATATTAAATATTATAAAATTATTAAATTAAATATCCTTTTTTGTTTCGTTTTGCCATTTCGATAAATAATTGATTTATTGATAAATCCCTATTAAGTATCCGAAACGATTTGTTTCGATTTTCGAAATTTACAACCATATTGGCATATAATATTGAATATTTATGCTTTAATTTTTCTTTATATATATATAATTATTTTAAATATAGTAAAAAAACCGTTACATTAGAGTCATCCCGTTACAATACCGTTACAATAGGTAGGGGTCTATTGTAACGGTGTATATCAATTGTAACACTTTTAACACATTCGTTACAATATACTCAATCTTTGGATAAATATGTACAAACCTGTTACAATTGATCCCTTTTTTTGATCCTGTTACAATTTTAGTGTTACATTAGGCCTTGAAATGTAGTAGTGTAATAAATATTTATGTTTAAAGTGAGTGCAGTTAAGGAACGTAGTCGATGCCATTAATATAAAACTTTACTACTTTTGGAAACTTTTAGAATGTAAAGAATTCAGAGCGCAATCCAAAAAGGGAATGTGTGAAGAAATGGATGAGAAGAAGGGAGTATCATTTTCACTTTTGTGTGTTAAAAATGGGCTTTTTCTACGTGATCCATAGTTTTGTGATACAAAGGTTGTGTGTGGTCATTGTCAATACCTTTTGTTGCATTACGCCAACCGCAAAAGTACTTGTTTGCTTCACTACTATTTCTCCTAAAATCTTAAGGGTTACCAGTTCTTCTAAAATCTCAGGTGTTAGGAAAGAAGGCTTAACATGATCATATTCAACATCCCCCTAACTCGAAAGCCCATTATTTGAGATAATGAGTGGATCACTAGGTTGTTCGTGCCATTTTGTGTCCAGCGGTTTGATTTTCAAATACTACGTGGGGATCTCATCCTTTTTGGACCCCCCATAGCACACAATTTTAATATTTAAATAAATGATACTATTGATGGTACGAGGGACTTAAAACCTGAGACCTACCACATCCAGAGATCTGAGGCCATGTTAAGTCATCAATTCTGCTAAAAGATCAAGGTGTTAGGGAAGCAGGATTAGCAAGATATTCAACAAGTTAATTTCCAATTGTGTGGTTTAGCTATTGGTATGTGAAACTTTCTTGTTTAGACTACAAGTTTTTAATCCTGCAAACATTTATTTTTCTCGTGAAGTTTTTTTTTGCTAAATGGATATGTATTAAAAAGAGAACAAAGACAAAATAAATATACTACTAGGATATGCGACAAAACTATCTATATCCAATCTCGTGAAAGATTGAGAATAGAAAGTGTTGATGAGTGGATTTTGTAACAACTTTTGAGAGGTTTAAGGTGAGTTGTAAAGGCTAACGATCAAATAATCTATGGAGAATAGAGGTTTTTTGTGGGGGTTGAACTGAGCTCGAGAGCATTTACAAGAATCTCGCGAGTTCCCTTGAGGCTTGTGTCCGTGTTTTCAAGAGTCTCATAGGTGTCTATTGCAAGGCTTGTAAAACATGTCCTCAAGGTGCCTACGTACCCCGGTTTATATAGGGATCAAGTTCACGTAGTTCTTCTTAGACTAGAAGTCTGGTTAGGCGGTAATATTCTAGGTTCCTAATTCATGGGGACCTTCTTTTCTCAGGATTCAGCCACAAATAGATGACCTAAGTCGAGAAGAACTCAAGTTCTAGCCCGGCTAGGAGTGTCTTTACTAGTTCTAGTTTCATTAGAGGTATTCAAGGATCATCTGCGCCCAAGGAATACATTCCAACAAGGAATTGATGTTCATGACTTGCTCCTAAAGAATAGGAGGCTTAATCTTACTAGAATTCTACTGGCATAAATCTGTTCTCGTACAGGAAGCTGTCTCCGAGGAACCTGTCTACAGGACCCTGTCTCCCAGGAAGCTGTCTGCAAGAACCTTTATCTCGGGAACCTGTTTACAGGAACCTGTCTCTCGGGAACCTGAACCTGCCCAGATCCTTTTGACATGCTATTTAGCCCTATTTAACTTAAGGGACCTCAATCATAACCCATATTAATCATACGGATTGGATCCTTAAGCCCAATGGGTCCAAATCTAGCCCATGGAGATTTTGGGCACAACAACTACCCCCCGGTTTCTCCAAGTCATAGGATGTCAGAGGAACCTAAATAGCCTGATATTTTAAGGTCCAATCCCTTTAGTGCTCCTATGTTTCTTCTGAGTGAACCAAGTAGGTCTTTATCTTCTTGCTTGAATCGTGACAAGGGCACAAAGTGAATCCAATTAGGTGCTAAATGAATCCTTTAAAAAGGGAACAAAGTGAATCTAATTGGGCATTGAGTGAACCTTACGAATGTCAAGGGAACCAAGTGAATCCAAATAAGGGCATCAAGTGAACCTACTTGGGCGTTATGTGAACCTATGCTAAGGGCACAAAATGAATCCAATAGGGCACTAGATGAATCCTTATTTGGGTAAAGGTTAATCTAGGATTATCAAGGGAACCACGTAAATCCAAATAAGGGCATCAAGTGGATCTAGTTGGGCGTTATGTGAACCTATGTTGAGGGCACAAAACGAATCCAATAGAGCACCGGATGAATCCTCAAAAGGGCACGAGGTTAACCTTGAAAATCATAATTTTCATTGCTCAAAAAGTTGCTTCATCTTTTAAGTTACTTTTTGTTTGACCATCTACTATCTTTCTATTAGAGGTACTCTAGGATAAGCTGCATCCTCAAAGTACTCTCCAATAATGAGTATGCTTCTCTCTGGCTAGCTTCTAGATCTTTCTGATGTCTATGCTCAGGAACCTGGTGCTCAGGAACCTACGCCTTGGAACCTATTTCTTAGGAACCTCTATCTCGGAACCTGGTTCTCAAGAACCTCTTTACAGGAAACTGTACCTGCACAAATAACAAATTTGTTAGTCTGGGGAGCCTTTCTGTGGTTCCCATGTACTTCTTGCTGTCCTCATTGCTGCTGCTAGGCTGACTCGGGCTCTTCTAGAGGGAGGAACCTGGTCCATTCGTAATCTACTCAACTACTGGTTTATCAGGAACGTCTTGATACTTATAATATCTTGATTGTCTTCTCAGCTAGTGCTCAGTTATCCGCATTTGGTCTTCATATCTAATACTGGATCTGTCTCCTCACTCATATAATACTTGTTGATTGGAACCTATGACTTAATAAGTCTAAATCTATCCCATGGTGATTTTAGGCACAACACTAAGAAAACTAGAAAAAATAGATTAGTAGTACGAGCTGAAGAGAGCACATATAAGTGATGCATGTATGCAAGTATGAATTATTATCTACATTATATATGTTGCTACCTTCTCAAGTGGAATATCGGTTAACTACTTGACTGATTCAATTAACAAGTTCGAGATCATAAACTAAGCATATATGTTGTGTAAGCTGTAAACCTATAGGGCATGATACCATCCTAAGTACAAGTTCTCATAAATTTCAATTCTAAAGATCATGAAATATGTGCATTAAAAGCTATATGTATCTAAGCATGACAGAATATAAGCTCTCGTTGACAGAAAATGTGCATGATAGTTAATGATATAAAGGCATGAAAGTAGAACTTATCTGTGCTTCATTGTGCCAATTTGGATTGAGGTTCCGTTACTAAACCTGGAAGATGGAAGCTCTTCTCTGTGCAAGCTTACATAGGTAAATTGAGCTACCCCCCGAGCCGTCATGATGTGTGAACCTCCCATAGCTTGTTGAAGCGGTTGACTGAAAACTGTTTGTTTCGGCTGAATATCACTGAACTTGGAAACTGTAGCTATTTCGATCATATACAAGATTTATGAGAGTATTAATCTATGTATCACTTCGCTGAGGGCACAAGGCGAATCCAATCACTACAAGAAAACTGTTAAAAGACATCACCCATTTAACATCGGTTACGTTTTTGACCGTTGTTAAAGGTGTGTTTTATATCGGTTTTACTATAACTGATGTTAAAGTAGGTTTTAGACATCAGTTGTAGTTAAAACCGATGTCTAAACCACGTTTTAAAAAAATAAAAAAACACGCGATTCTTTTCCCAACCCACTTTCCCTTTCCCTCTAATTACTTAAGAAACATTTCCCCGTTTCTTTTTTTTCATTTCCCCCCTTCAGACACTTTGTCTCCCGCTCCTCAAACTCACTCACCCTCTCCTCAAACTCACTCACCCTCACATGTATCGTATTTTCCATTTCCTCAAACTAATTCACTCACTTACAAACTCAGTGAAGAGCCCTAGCTTACAACCCCCAAATTCAACCCCTAGTTTACAAGCCCCCAAATTCAAACCCTTGATTTCAAAACCCCCTTGTCGAATCCAAATTAGGTCGAACCCTAGCTTTCGATTTTTGTTAATTGGTTATAGAGGAAGCTTTATTTATCTCGGATCCGCTCAAATTAGTAAGTATTTTTCTCACACATGGATATGTTAGAATGAGTTTGGTTGGTTAGATGTGATGCTTTTGTTTGTATATTCCCTGCTTTTCTTTGTTAAATATTATATCTGTAGTTTTGTTGTTTCTAGTTTTGTTGGATTGTAATTATTACGAGATCCATGGTGAAGGAGAGAGGGTACTATGATGTTCTTGGAGTTAGTCCTACTGCAACAGAGTACGGGTCTTATTGTCTTATGAATCTGACCGGATCTGAAACTATTATTTGATCTTCCTTTTCGTTGAGATAGATGATTCTATATTTGATTATCCTGGATTTGAATTAGGCTGTTTTTAAATATTCGTAAATGATTATTTACATATTGTGTGTGGTCTAATCGACTACCAGGTTGAACTTTAGTTAGTTGATATCTTGTTTTCTGAGATGTGAAACGGCAATCTTATGATTCCATTTTGATGACTGGAAGTTTAAAAGCGAGTTTGGAAGTTAATGGTTCCTCAATTGTTTAACTAGCATATAGAGTTCCTCAATTTTAGTTTCTTTCCTATGTTGGAATTTGTAGTTACTCTATTGCTTTTATTTGAGAGTCTTATAACTAATTTGATTCTGTGTTTGTTTTATTGGTAGAGCTGCTTGAATTTAGTTTTGTATGGTTATGCGAATATAACATTTGTGGGTTTTGACGTTGCAGATCGCTCACAGCAGGTACAAGGAGGAATGGAGAACATGCTTAAGATGACGAAGTAGGTTGACAAACTCAGTTAACTTAAAAGGAGTGAGATGCTGAGGAGGCTGAGAAAGGAGTGAAAAAAGGGAGCTCTTTGAGGAGAGAGCTGAGACCATCTTTATCCTGGGTTGTTGCTTACGGCTGGGCAAAGGTATACACATGATTCTTTACATGTTATGGTGGATGCTGGACAGGGATAGTATTCTGGACTAATTATACTTAATTAGCCTGTACAAGTACATTTTGTTTTGTTGATAAAACTGAGACCACTTTTGAGAACTAGTGGATGTATGGAATTAAAAGCATTATGGGGGGTATTATTAGTTATGTTTAAAGATGCCTGGGCTGCCAATTGTAAAATGGGTCAAGTCTACGTTTTCCTCTTATCATATTATCTACACATTCAATCTTTTCCTCCCTTATCTACACTAACCTCCCCTGTTTGTCCTGTGTTACTTGCTAGTTGTTAACCCACAAGAGGGTGCGTTAATGTTTAATTTTTTTCGATATTAATGATTATGCATCGCTAGCACTTGTGACTAACTCAGATATTAATTTGTAATATATATTTTATGAAAAAAAGATTATAAACATACAAATAAATGAATGAATGGTGCAGGATGGAATGACATGGATGTTGAATTCAGCTAACAAATCTCTAGCATTTATTTTGGTTGATAATGGCTATGATGTGTGGATTTCTAATACTAGAGGCACCAGATTTAGCCGACGCCATCTTTCTCTTGATCATGCCGATAAGGTAACTCTCTAATTCTAAGCAAGTGCTCTAGTGTTAATAGTTAATACCTTCTCCAATTTCAGGTATACTCGGAGATGGAAGATGCATGTTCCGCTCTGTTGCTCATGGCGCTTCTGTACGGTCAGGGAAACCTGCTCCAAGTGAGAGGCTTCAAAAAGAATTAGCAGATGAATTACGGACCAGTGTAAGTTCTCCTCGGCCTCTATTTTGAATACAAAAAATAAGAAGATTCTTTATTATACCAAAGTTGGTATTTTTACAAAACAGCAGTATGAAACTTGGTTTTGTATTTGCCCCATTCATATTCTTTTATAACAGAGATATTAGCAATTGAATGACATGGACATGGGCAGCTGTTGTACTCTTTGAACTCTGTCCTAGCTAGGTTTAGGGGAACTGGTGTCAGTTTTTCATGTGCACTATATTTTAACTTATTTCTAAGATTATTTTATTTATGAAGTTAATTGATTCAGCATCTGCTAATTTACCAGGTGGCTGATGAATTTATCAAAAGAAGAGAAGAGACGGAATGGTGAGTTTGGACAATCATCTTTTCTATTTTTTTTGCTAAATTCGGACAATCATCTTTACTTATTGCATTTTGCCTTTCATTCCATGAACTTATTAACAGTTCTAAAAATACTGTATTGAAGACTTGGAAGAGAGCCCAAATTTATGTGGCATTGCAATCAGTTTTTATTTTCTGAATATCACATGTTTACCTCATGAACTACTCTCATGACCTGAAGGGTATGATAACACTAAGACAAGTAGACCTGAAGCGTATGATAACACTAAGCGTGTAGTTTAAATTAGTTACTCTAATTGCAGGTTAAATCATACGCAGACAAATTCAAGTGAAAAAGTCCTGCAGGGAGTGACGCGAACTATGCAAAGAGTGAGCAGCAGCAGTAGCAGTAGTTCGTGTACTACTATATCAGGTACTTTTTATTCTTTTAATTGAACTAAAGTAGCTTGTGCTTGATAGAATGAAACGAATCTAAATATTCGATCAGGCTTAAAGATATAAACCAAATTTAGTTATTAAATATTAAAAAGTATTTAGTTGAAGCTTGCATTATGGGTTATTCTGCTGTTGTTTTCTGGGCATCTACCAAAGGTTTGTATATAGTGCACTATCCTAGGGTCAACTTGCAATCTCAATAGCTTAGTTGATATTATATGTATGTTGGTGCATTTTCTTGGAATCTCAATACTTTAGCTTGAAATTTTTGTACCGAATTCTTGAAATCTCATTTTTGTCATCAAACCTTTATCTTCAGGCAAGCTACAACTGTATTGCTAAGTTTGGGAAAAGTTGCTGCATATGCATTGACACTTACAGGCTTCTTTTATTGCAAAGTAACACCAGAATTGATATTTGAGGGGCCAGTATTACTACAACTGTATTGCTAAGTCTGCTGACTCTGGAATCTGGTTTTTCGGATAATGTATGAAAGTTTGTTTTTTGTATATAGGCTCATGTAGAGCAGACCAATTTAGTTTTACTCAATGATGTAAGAATGTTGGATTTCTTTCGTTAATGAAAAAAGTTTTACTTACTTTCTGGTGTGATTTAGTTTTGGTAATTGTAGTGTGTTATTTACTTTATAGTATGATTTAAATTTAGTAATTATATTGTGCAAATTTATGGAGCTATTTGACATCGGTTAAAAACCGATGTAGTATACAGATGTAGTATACAGTTTATTTTGGCAATTTTTGGGAGCTATTTTACATCGGTTAAAAACCGATGTAGTATACAGTTTACAACATTGGTTCTACCTAAAACCGATGTAGTAGAGGGGTTGAGACATCGGTTCTGTTTTGAAAACTGATGTTGTTGATAAGTATTTACATCGGTTTATAACCGATGTAATAAGTCTTTTTTAACATCGGCCCAGAACCGATGTAAAACACATGGACATTTAACAACACCCACCTAGACATCGGTTTTGAAAAGTTTTTACATCGGCCCAGAACCGATGTTGTATCCAGTTTTTTTAGTAGTGAATTGAGCTCTAGGTGAATCCTAGTAAGGGCACTTAGAGAATTCAATTGGGCGTTAAGTGAATCCTTAGTAGGGCATAAGACGAATCCAGTTGAGCTTTAAGTGAATCCTGAGAAGGTCACTTAAAGAATTCGACTAGGCGTCAAATGAATCCTTTTGGCTTTAAGGAGCACGAAGTGAATCCATCCGAGATCTAGGTGAATCATGTCTAGAGCACGAAGAGAATCCGGTTGGGCACTAAGTGAATATCTTTGTGGCATCAAGTGAATCCTTATAGGCTCTAAGTGAATCCTGAAGAGGGCACAAAGAGAATCTATAGGGCACATGATGAATCATTTCAAACTCTAGGGGCACCAAGTGAATCCGTAAGGGCACAAGGTGAATCCCTTCAAACTCTAGGGGCACCAAGTGAATCCGTAAGGGCACAAGGTGAATCCCTTTGAAGGATTTCCAAGTACAAGTGAACTCTAGGTTAGGTTACCCATGCTTAGGTTCCCAAAACCTTTAACTAGTTGCCCATATGCTTATGGGACTTTTGAATATGTGCCTACGATTCATAGGGATTTTCGAAGTGAATCTTTCATGCTTGCAAGTCTTTTCTGGCTATCAAGTGCCTGCAGCTTACAGGGCTTCTCAAAGTGAATCTTTCTGGGCTCTATGCAAATCCTTATAAGGGTATAAGGTGAATCCAACCAGTCATTATGTAAACCTCTGCTAAGGGCAAAAACCGATACCAATTTGGCACCAAATGAATCCCTAAAAGGGTATAAAGAGAATCCATTAAGAAACTGAACAACTGTACATGGATGCATGAAGCACCAAGGGAATCCTTTTTGGCTATAAGTGAACCTATACGGGCATATAGAGAATCCATAAGGGTACCAGGTGAATACATGAAAATTCTTGGGGAACCTACTGAATCATAACCCATATTAATCATACGGATTGGATCCTTAAGCCCAATGGGTCCAAATCTAGCCCATGGAGATTTTGGGCACAACAGAAAGTAGCATGCCCAATGAAACAAGAAGAAAATGTGGTAGAACAACCTCAAAACACCAACTCGCTATATGGAATAAAAACTAGGGTTACTAAATTGCGGCTAGGGTTTGTATGTATTAAATACAAGGGTTGGTGAGCTTCAAGCTTTAATGGCTATTTCTGTGTTTCGAGAATGATCGGTCCTCACAGAATGCATACGTATCTCGTTGTTGAGAATCAAGCCAAAAACGTAGTTACGAGAATGAGGGGCCAGACCCTTATATAGGCATTGGGAGCCTTAAAATCATAGAATGGTTAGGAGACTTAAGGGACAAGCCATCTCCTTTAGGAAGGTTCTAGACTCCTGCCTTGTAGGAGTCAGTTTCCATGTCGAATTAGGTGCCTTGGAGGCTACTTCTTGTATTCAAACTAGGAGTCGATGCCATTCAAGGCCTTGATTCAAAATCATTCCTTGTTAATAGATCAAGCCCATGTTAGAAAAGAAGCTTATACCAGGCATCCCCAGTTTGGGTTGTTTTTTGGGCTTAATCATTAATTATGAATTTAATACCCAACTAGAGTTTCGAGCCTCATTAATGGGCCAATAATTCAATGTAGCATTAAATATGTCTTTAGGGATTATTTTTCACCCACATCATTTGCCCCCAACTTCTGGGAAGACTTGTTATCGTAGAAGTTAAGGTCATGTCGGCCCTGCCCGGGTATCATCTTACATTGAAGTATGGAGTGACCTACACATTCAAAATGACTAAAATTCTTTTCCAAGTTAATACTTAAGAAATTTAAACGTTTCTTGGCCTCTCGAACCTTTTCCTTAGGAATTCTGGGCCTTTCGAAATAGGATTAGTGCCGTTTCGAGCTCGTAGACACTAATCCGAGTGTAATTCATGCATAAGATCCTTTATCATAAATTCATTAGTGATTCATTACCCTCAACTTACCTTAGTTGAGGTTAATATCACGTGGTCGTTGGTCATAAGCCTTAATTAATGCTAATTTTTGAGCAAAAGACACTAATTCTGCCCTAATCAAGGATAAACAACCCTAAACGAAGCTATAAAGACCTTAGTCAAGGTTAACTAACTCGTTCTTGATGTAATTATTACTAGGATATCCACTCATAACCTTAAGATAGGTTAATTTCTTAGTGGAAACCCTTAAACATCACTAATCGAGGTTAATCACCCCTTAACTGCGATTAGTGAAATCCTAACCTCAAATCTTGAAGTCAAGTTAACCCAGTAGAGATTCTTATAATCTCCTGGTTGGAGAAAGAATCACGTGAATATACCCATTTTTGAGTTGTCTACACAAGAAATTCCGCCCCATGGATCTGGTTTTCAAACCAGACCTGGTTTTCAAAACGGGCCTTGTTTTTCATCTTTGGTGACCCCCTAACCTCAAATTTTGAAGTTGGGCTCACATGATAGGGAATCTTATAATCTCCTGGTATGAAGAAGAATCTAATGAAAACATGCATTTTTGAACGTTTTGGAGGCGAAATACCACCCTTTAAGCTGGTTTTCAAACCAGACCTTGTTTTCAAATAAGGATTTCAAAGTTTTCCCCAAGGGCACATAGTCATCCACCTCTGGTCATCCTCATGACCATGGGTGCCTGGTCATCCACCCCTGGTCATCCTCATGACCATGGGTGCCTGGTTATCCACCCCTGGTCATCCTCACGGCCATGGGTGCCTGGTCATCCTCATGACCATGGGCCATGGGTGCCTGGTCATCCACCCCTGGTCATTCTCATGACCATGGGTGCCTGGTCATCCACCCTGGTCATCCTCACCGCCATGGGTGCCTAGTCATCCACCCCTGGTTGGTCGGGCCATTATTTTAATTTTTTTTGGCCAAAATTTGACCGTTTGACTTTGACTTTGACTTTGACTTTTGACCTTGATTTTGACCAAAACCAAATCTTGTCTTTGGCTTCCCTCTTTGTTTCTAGAGTGGATTTGCCATGCCTTAGTTGATTTAGTAGCCTTGATTTCAAACAACAAGCTTCTTAGCCTTCGTAACCTTTTGGGTCTTAACTCGTTTATTGAATCCTTGATTTCAAACAATCTTGAACTCATTCATGGGTGTTGGTTTTCAACAACCTTCCATTCTCATACTTGGATGTAGTATTTGGGATGAAGTTCTTTTGTTCTTGCACCCTTTGTTTCAAACAGAAGAGGTCTTACTTCTTAGTTGCTTATTCAGGGGATTCCCTTGCTTTTCAAAACCTGACTTCAAGTCTAGGATAACTTGGTTGGTTTTCAACCCTTGATTTTGATTCCAACCTTCTTCTTATGTTCATATAACCTTGCTTTGGTTTGAATTTTGTCGAAAAAGTATTGTACGCAAAAAACTTTTGACTCGTTACTCCGATGGAGACCCACGATATATCAAATCGAAGGTTTTTCAGAGCTCTAGGTCTTAAAAATCAGGTTTACCCTATTTGCCCCACTTTTCGAGCCCAAAAAATGTCATATAAGGCACGTTTGGAGCCAAAATAGGTTTTTCATTGGTATTTCTAGTGTCTGTGCCTATGTCTGGGAGACCATCAAGGATTTAACCCATTTGCTGAATCCTTGATACGAGACCTTGAATTGAAATGACTAGCTTGATTGGAGGCCTACAGCCTTGTTGGCAACCAAGGCTTAGATTTTTGTGGTAGGATTTGAAATTCTAGACTTTAAGTGTGGAATTACAAAGGACCTCGTATGGAGGAGACCTTCATATCTCAATGCTCTCACTTATAGTTTCCGTACCTCCAAACCATTATCAGGGAGCCAACTAGTCTCAGGATGAGCTTCGATAGGGATCTATCCGGTAACTTGCGCTCTATAGTGGGGGTCTCTAAGACCTGATAGTAAACACTTCTAGTGTAATTCATGATTTCAGACGAGGAGAATTTAGACAAGGCATCGACCGTTATATTCTCTTCTCTAGAGATGAATTCAAGGTGGCATTCCTTGAATCGTACCAACTTTGATTTTAAAATCCTCAGGTATTTCGCCATTGTTTCATCTTTAGCTTCAAAATCTCCATTCACTTGGGCTATCACCAGCCTTGAGTCTCCATAGACTTTAAAATTTTTGTCCCTCGTGGCTAGAGCCGAGCCTAATCCGACTATCATAGCTTTATACTCTGCCTCGTTATTGGTCATCGAAAAATTTAACTTCAAGGCATATTCAATCGTGCAGCCATCAGGGGTCAGTAGAACTAAACGAGCTCCATTTGTTTTTGTTTTTGATGCCCCATCAAAATAGGGCACCCAATATTCCTTCTGAACTTCATCCTTCTCTCCCTATTGGGGTATCTCATCTTACCCTTGCTGGGGTGTGGTACCTTCCTACCACCCGACTTCTTGGTTGTGAATGGTACATTCAACCATGAAGTCAGCGAGTGCTTGTGCCTTAATTATAGTTCACGAATTATACTTGATATCAAATTCTTTGAGCTCTATTACCCATTTAATCAATCTTCCACTAGCCTTCTAGTTGTGCATGATATTTTTCAATGGTTGGTCTGTCAAGACTTTGATTTTATGTGATTAAAAGTAAGGTCTTAATTTTCTTGAGGCCATGATAATGGCTAAAGCAAACTTTTCTATAGTGGAGTATTTCAATTTGGCTCCATGGAGCACCTTTCTGGCATAGTAGATGGGTTTTTGAACCTTAGTTTCTTCTTTACTGAGCACAATGCTAAATGCTTGCTTAGATACTGCCAATTATAAATAAATGGTCTCTCCGGGACTAGATTTGGTCAACAACGGGGATTCAACTGCTCAAAGGCCTCTTGGATTTCTATAGTCCACTCAAAATCCTTTACTCTCTTCGATGTTTGAAAGAAAGGCAAACACTTGTTTCCAGACTTGGAGATGAATCTCCCTAAGGCTGTAATTCTTCTAGTCAATTTATGTACGTCCTTTATGGAACGCGGTGATTCCATATCTAGGATTTCCTTGATCTTATTAGGGTTAGCTTCTGTGCCTCGCTTTGAAACCATCAGACCCAAAATTTTTCCAGATCCCACGCCAAACGCACACTTGGCTGGATTCAAGATCATCTTGTGGTGCCTCAACACTTCAAATGCCTCTCTGAGGTTCTTAATATGGTCTGCCTTGAATAGGCTCTTGGATAACATGTCATCCACATAGACCTCCATGGTCTTATTAGCCTTTGGTAAGTGGCTCCTGCAAACTCCTCATCTTGGGTTAACATAACCTAGGGTTATTAAAACAACCTTTCTCAGCTTGGTTGGCCGTTATGGCTTCAATGTTTGTCTTGTTTCCTGAGGCTTCTCGGGCGGCCTCTCGGCTGGCATGTGCTCGGCCATGGGGCTGTTCGAACGTTGAACGTTGATGTTCGAATATTGAACATTGATGTTCGAAATAAAGGGTTTTCAACCTCAAATAAGTTCTTTAAACTCTAACCTTGAAGTATGGATTTTAATGAAAGAGAGTATATTGAACTACAATCACATGGTTTCAAGCCAAGTTTTGGGTGTTTTAAACCACCAAAACATCTATCAGAGCTATCGGTCCAAGACCAGAAGGTTTCTGGTCGGCTAAAGCTCCTCTAGAGCCTCTGGTCGGCTCCTTAAGGTCTTGAACCTTCCTTAGGAGGTTTTCAATCCCCATTTCAGGGTTGATATTCAAGTGTTTAACGCTGGTGTTGAGATGTTCAACGTTGGCTATCTGGATCGAGAATCCAAAATTTTAGATTGGTTTTCAAGTTTTGACTTAAAGTTTCAACCTTTGGATCTTGATTGGAGGTTCATGACCCCTTCAAGTTTAGCCTTCATAGCTAATCTTGGCCCTCATGAGTAATATATCGTGTTTCTCAACCTAGGATTCGAGGTTGATGTTCACATGTTCAACATTGGTGTTCATATGTCGACTTCCAAGTATTCACGAACTTTCTTTTGGATTGATGTCAACCTAAAGTTCTCTAGGATGCCTTACTTGACTTCATATCTTGTCTCAAACCTTTGTTTTGATTTCAGGGTTTTCAAACCTATCTTTGCTTCTTGTTTTTCTTCATTCTAGGTCAAGGATTTAAGGTTGATTCCTCGATTTATGTTTCCAGAAATACAATCCTATGGGCTTCTTGTCTTTTAAACTTCTGAGACGAGAACTTGCTTGAACTTCTTAATCCTTGTTCAAGGATATTCTTTTATCCCTTAATATTTGGACTGGAATGCAATGTTCTCTGTTGGTCTTCATCCTTGGATTCTCAACCCAAGTGCTTAAATAATTATCGAAGAGTAGCTAGTTCTTAGCCTCCACAGCCTTGCATGGCTTTGATTTCCAGATGTGGCTTTTTATCAGCTTGTCTTTTATCCAGGGTCATTTTAGGACTTAAAATCTTATTTGGTTATGTTGTAACCTAACTCTTGACCTTTCAGGGTTTTTATTTATGCATTTGTTTGTTTTCATTTGTGTATTCTTTTTATTTTCGGTACTTGGTCATCTTTTACTTACACACATCACGTGCTTGGCACAAAAATAAAATCATAGAACGAAACTTGCATTAATAACTTGAAATGGGTTCAACCTTTACATGGAGTACTACTGTCCTACTCGGAGCGACATGCTCTGTAATGGTTTCATCGAACCTTATTTCTACTTCTACTAGATAAATACGAAGCGAAGTCCTATTAATATCGTTTGAACCCATTGGGACTTTGCAAGACTAGGCCTGCATTGCTTGATTTTTTTTATGCTCCATCAAAATAGAGCACCCACTACTCCTTTTGCTCTCCTCATTCTTATTCAGATGTTCACTTCCAGCTTGGGGTACTATCTCCTGCCCCCCGACTTCTTGGTTTCCAATGGTACATTCAACCACGAAGTCAGTTGACACCTTAGCCTTAATGGCTGCCGAGGCTTATGTGTGATGTCCTCTGCTGGCCTTTCTTGGTGTTCCTTATCACTGTGGACATCTATATCTTCAATCGGAAGGACCTGCCCCCCGACTCCATCAGGCCTTAACGCGAATACATAACAGCTCCTAGCCATTTTCTGGTCACCTTTTTGTTCTCCTACACCATTCTTGGTTGGAAACTTGATCTTCATGCGATAGGTTGAGGCCACAGCCTTAAAAGCGTGAAGTCCAATCCTCCCAAGGATGGCATTGTAAGTAGATGATGCTTTGATAACCAAAAAGTTCAGCATCTGTGTGACCTCTATTGGCTTCTACCCGATCGTGACGGGTAACTGAATAGTTCCCTCAACTTTAGACTCTACTCCGTTGAATCCATATATAGGCATGTTACATGGGGTCAACTGAGAGTCGTTGTATCCTATCTTCATGAATGCATCATGGAACAAAATTTCCACTGAAGTGCCATTGTCTATCAAGATTCGCTTCACCTCTGAATTCCCAATCATGGGTGTTATGACCAGCGGGTCATCATGGGGTTACTTCACCCCTTCAAGGTCTGAATCATCAAATCCGATTGTCACCTAGGTTCTTGCACGCTTTGGTGGCTCTCCAACTATATACATCACCTCTTGGGCATAAGCCTTCCAAGAGTTCCTAGTTGTTCCTGAGATCATGTTGATTACTGGCCCTTGGGGCTGTGGGTTGCGATCTTGATCATCATCCCTTCTATTATAATCTCTTATTGATTACCACGATCTACACCCTTAGTGAAGTGGCTCAGTTTCCCTCTGCGAATCAAAAACTTGATCTCATCTTTGAGTTGCTTATAATCATCAGTGTCATGCCCCACATCTCTGTGGAATCTATAATACTGATTCTTGTCTCTCATTGCGAGATCACCCTTGAGTGGCTTCGGCCATCAGAAATCCTTATCCTTCTCAATGTCCAATAAGATTCGATTCCTAGGAGTATTCAACCTTGCATTCTCAGTGAACCTTGGTCCTTGGTTCTTCTTAGGGGCAGAGTCAGAGTCTTCGCTAGTTCAGGGATACTTGTCCCTAGTATCATACTCATGGTCATCATACTCCTGGTTTTGCTTTCGCTTCTTGGTGTTCCCGTTTCTTCCACCATGAGTGGAGACCTCTTTTTTCCTCATACTTTTTCCAGCTTTTATGCACTTTCTCGCTCTTCTTTGGAGCTCAGTCATGCTCTCAGGGGGATACTTTGCCAACGACATCTGAAAAAAGGTGTTCGTTGTTCCATTCTCCAAGGCTATCACAGCTACTTTATTTTCCAAATCAGGGACATTCAAAGTCTCCATGGTAAAGCACTTAAGATAATCCCCTAGGTTCTCATTCTTTCCTTGTTTCACTTGCATGAGATATGCAGAGCTTTTTTAATGGACTTTCCCACAAACAAATTGGTTGATAAAAGTCATGCTCAATTCCTTGAAAGAGCCAATCGAGTTTGCCGACAAATGGGTATACCATCTTCGAGCCATTCCTGCCATGGTTTGAGGGAATGCCCTACACTTGAGAGCATCGCTAGCGGGATGTAATAGCAACGCATTTGAAAACGTCCTCACATGCTTTGAGGGATCGCCCGTTCCATCATATGCCTTCATTGTAGGCATCTTAAACTTTCTGGAGACGTGACCATTCATCACCTCCTCAGTGAATGGAGGTGTGGGATCGTCATGGTCTTCGAGTGGCATCAAATCTTTGGGATCACCCCTGGGGGCCTCTGTCCTCGTAGCTCCTCCCGTTACGGTTTCAGCCCTTCTCTGTCTCCTTGAAGACCTTTCCAAATCAACAAAGGGAATCTTTCCTGTATTTGGGGGAGGTCGATTCTTATTCTGACCCTGGTTCTGCCTTTGTTGTTCTCTTGCTATGTCCTCCTTCAACCTCTGAATCTCTTCCTCATAGGATTTAATTCTTTCCATGGCCGTCATCGGTGGTCCATCATGGATTCGTCGAGTGCACCTTACAGGATCCTTGCTAGAACGTCGCCTCCTTGGGGCTTCATCTCGATCATCATCTTCAGATGACGAATCATCAGTATAAAGACCAGAGTAGTCATAACATCCTTGATCAGGGCCTAAGCCTCTAATGTAAGGAGGGTGATACGACTCATGTATCTACAGGGCATGGCCACTTGGTCCAACACCTCGAGTATTCGGGGGGTCGTTAGGAAACCGATATGTCAGATTCGTGCTTCTGGGGAGATCTGTGGTGGAGATCTGTACCCCAAGAGGTAGTGAACGATTAATAAGGGAAAACCCACCATCTGAAGAGGGTTGGTCTCCTAGTTTGGATGGACAACCACGGGTAGAGTTCTCTTAACACGGGAAGTGGTCCCTATAGGTTGAGAAACTTGAGGTTGAGTGGTTGTCTCCGTTGATGGGGGTACATACCCTTGTTCAGTGATGACAGGTGGAATAGAGGTAACAGTGGTAGCCTTAGTTAAGGATGGTGTTGTTCTTCGTGTGTTATCCATGGTTGATGTTGTTTTCCCACAGACGGCGCCAAATGTTGTGGAATAACAACTATGGTTATTAACTTATGGCTAGGGTTTGTATGTATTAAATACAAGGGTTGGTGAGCTTCGAGCTATAATGGCTATTTTTGTGTTTCGAGACTGATCGGTCCTCAGAGAATGCCTACGTATCTCGTTGTTGAGAATCAAGCTAAAAACGTAGTTCTGAGAATGAGTGGTTAGACCCTTATATAGGCTTTGGGATCCTTAAAATCGTAGTAGGGTTAGGAGACTTGAGGGACAAGCCACCTCCTTGAGGAAGGTTCTAGACTCCTACCTTGTAGGAGTCAGTTTCCATGTCGAATTAGGTGCCTTGGAGGCTACTTCTTGTATTCAAACTAGGAGTCGGTGCCATTCAAGACCTTGATTCTAGATCGTTCCTTGTTAACAGATCAGGCCA
Organism: Saposhnikovia divaricata; assembly: GCA_036435485.1. Lineage (NCBI taxonomy): Eukaryota > Viridiplantae > Streptophyta > Magnoliopsida > Apiales > Apiaceae > Saposhnikovia > Saposhnikovia divaricata. The sequence goes on along the minus strand of CM071595.1, from coordinate 235,781,974 downwards.
ATGTTAGAAAACAAGCTTATACCAGGCATCCCCGGTTTGGGATGTTTCTTGGGATGAATCATTTAATTACGAATTTAATACCCAACTAAGGTTTTGGGCCTCATTAATGCGCCGATAAATGCAGCATTAAATATGTCTTTAGGAATTATTTTTCACCCACATCAAGGTCTATTACATAAAGCTTTAGTAAACCAACTATAAGAGTCAACTGTAGCGCTAAGATCAGATAAGGTGCTATGAAATGACCTAGCACTGAGAGTGAAACCTCTATCTTGAGCCCTAGCATTCCTCTCGTGCCAAATATGATAAGCAAAAATATGAAGGAACATCCACTACAAGAAATCTGGCTATAGACGACACCCCTCAGACAACACCCATGGAAAAAAGTGTTGCCCGAAATGATCAGACAACTAGTATTTTCGTGCTCGAAAAAGTATTGTCTAATCCTACATTCACACAATGGGCCAAAACCAGGGGTGTTGTGTAAATGCATAAGTATTTTTAGATTAGACAAGCGTTTTTTAGGTCTGTTGTCTAAGTAGCAGTCATACAATATGTTATCCATAGTGTTGTGTGACAGTTAACCAACACACAACATTTTTTAGAAATATTATGTGAATGAAGCATAGACAATACTTCGTAAAAAGTATTGTTAAAATGAGACAAGTGATTTCCAATGTGGTATTGTGTAATGATATTTAACTCAAGTGCTTTACATAGTATTGTATGAACTCAATCCAACACACAACAGGTTCTGGCCTATTGTGTGTTTCAACTCATACAAGTGTCTTCTGTTTAAAACTGTTGTCTAATGAACTGTACATGAAAAAAAAAAATTTAAAAGATGATTAACCTACCAAATTGGCATCCAACAAATCAACAAAGGCCAAACAGAAGAGAACAAACTAACCAACAATCTATCAAGAGTTATAGTTACAAATTAAAGAGCACAAATTAATTTATTACATTACGAAAGTTCTATTAGTTCATCAACATCATCTCGAATGTAACCACATACTAGTAATTGATATTTTATGAAGGAGGTATCTTAAATTACCCAAGAAAGATCGATATAAAATAATGAGGGACATGGCAAGTAGCTTTAATTGCATAGACTGCATCAAAACTATTATCTGGAAACCTTCATGATAAAAGCATTGGTACCAGCTCTTTCAGCAGACCATCCCCTGTTCTTAGTGCCTCGTCGCTTAAGGATTCACCAAATGCATGGAAGAGGAATAGAGCAGCTTCTACCTCTTCTGCATTTCTATTAGGAGCTGCTGCATTCACAAAGGAAACTATATGTAATGTATGCAATAATCTTACATTTGCCAAGATATAGAGGCAATAAATAAACTGAGGTACATAAGGCATATTACTTTGTTAGTACAGTACAACATCTCTACTTTGTTTTATTTTTTGTGTGCTCTTTGTTTGCATGGTACTATGCTACTATTAACAGGATATAATATAGGAACAAATAAAGGGAGGAGTCTGTAGACCTTGGTAATCAGGAGGATCCCAACAGATTTTGTATGTCTTCCTGCGAGCAACTTCATTATTAATATTTTCACCACCTCCTAAAGGGCTATAGCTGTCATCCGCTCGTCCGCTGCCTCACTTAAACAATGATCATGAAATTTACTCGAACTTTCGTCTTTTAAGAGTCTTTTATCTAATTGTGCTTCGGCCCACATTTTCTTTCTAAGAAAATTTGATGCATCCAGATGATCCTATGATGCATAAAGTATTAGGCAAAAAACAATATCAAGAATTTTTTACTTTATTGCTCCCATTTGATATCATACTAAGTTATTCCGATAGATCATAATATAGAAAAATATTTCACCTCTAGAACCGCACGAACAACGTTCCCTTCATTCGCAACACCAATTATAGCAACCAGAGCACTAAGGCGATCCTCAACCAGAGCATTAGCAGGATCCTTATACCATCTGCCTTTGCCAGAATTTTTAGTAGCCTTATACCATCTGCATTTGCCAGAATTTTTATGCCATTATCATTGGTAGAAATAACCAACAAGATTCCTTCCTTATTAAATCATACACATGGAGAAGCCTGCAGAGATATCAAATTATGCTGAGTATGCCAACCGCAACCAGGAGTATACCATTGTAACTTATTCTTCCAAACACTAGAAGTTGAAGGCTATAGAGATCTTGTCTTTGTTTGTGAGATACAACTTTCACTTGCCTATAGAGAAAATGTTAAAGGCTGGTACCTTTAACCAGCTTATTAAAAATAAATTTAAGGTCACTCAAACACCAAATTAGCCGTGTTGCTGATTTGAATCTTCTGAGAAAGTAAAAATCAGCTGCTTTACACGGTTGGAGAAATAGCCTTCAAACCTGAAACCCAATAACAATGAACATAAATAAATAAATCAGATACAAATACTACATGATAAATACATACACACAAACGATTATGATTGAGGAAGTCTTACTCTGTCATTCACAAGTTCCTTTTCTTCTTTCGATGTTAGAAGCAAACAGGGGTGAGGTGTTAGAAGCAAACCTAAGAGACGCCATTCAACCCTGCCTTGTACTGTATCCTACCTCAGTATAGTTAGAGCAGCAGTTGAAATCCAAGAGAACCTAAATTAAGAAATCAATTGAATCTAAACTGAAAAACCCATAATTCGAAGGGAAGAAATCGATTGAAAACCCTAATTACCAGTTAGAGATGAAGATTGTAATAGATGATGTAGAGAAAAGCTTATAATTAGAGAGGAAAATCTGTATATCAGTTTATAATAAGAACAAAGTTTAGAATATGTGGTGAAGAGGGAAGTTTGGGGGAGAAGGGGGGAATGAAACATTGAAAATTTTGGTTAAGGGGGAAAGATTGAAAATTTTGGTTAAGGGGAAAATTTGTGCGCCTAATATTTTATATTTTTCAATGGGCTGTTCTACTTTTTTTTTTTAATAAATATTTTGGTAAAAATTCTAATTTCATATTAACTTTATCAAGAATTTATTTGATTTCAGTTTTGAAATTTTAAATTTTACATATACGCATGTACTTATATATAATATTATGATGTAAATAATAAATTTATCTTGTAAAAAGTTTTTAAAAAATATTATGTACAATCGGGACGAGACTATTTACAATGAATATTACTTTTAGGAGGTTTATATTATAAAATCATACAAAATTAATATTAAATTTTCTAATTTTTGGTCATAAAAAGATTTTTTTAAAAAAATATTATGTACAAAAATGTAGTTTATAATATAAACTTACCAAAAGTAATACTCCTTCTAATTAGTCTCATCACGATTGAACATGATCTTATTTTTTTTAAAAACAATTTCGACGATCCAAACATATGGATGTCAACATATATATAATTGAGTGATGTGCAAAAAAAATTTAAATATTTAAAATTATTCTTGTACAATTTATAATATGAATCCTCCAAAAGTACTAATCCTTCTATCTAGTCTCGTCTCGATTGAACATAATCTATTTTTTAAAAATCTTTTTTCGACGATCCAACCGTACGGATGATTAAAAAGTAAGTTAGAAGATTAAAAAAAAAGTTTGAGAGAAAATAAAGACCTTATCGGGGAAAGAGATTTTTAGGGCGGTATGTTCAATTTTTCCCCAATTTTTCGGCGCTACACACCCCGCCCATGCCCAATAATTTTTATATCATTTGATTTAGTTAATAATACTTTTAAAAATTCTTTAAAAACAATTAGTAATTTCTAAAATGGTAATATGTGATATATAATATTATTATAGATTTTTAATATAAAAAACTTTACAAAAGTAGTAATTTTAGTAAATTTTCTAAATTTTAAAACTTGAAAATAGATTGACCAAATATAAATTTGTTTGATCTCGATCGTGCTCCATTACAAAAGTAGTAACACTTCTACTACTTTTTTGTTAAAATCTCATACAACCCGACCTTTTTATTTTTTGATAATTTTTTTCCAACACTAAAATAAGTCTTTATTAACATCCGTATGGTTCGATCGTCGAAAAAATCATTCAAAAAAAGTATTCAGTGAATCTGAATCGTGCCTCGTTATAGGAAATAACACTTTTACTACTTTTTTGTTAAAATCTCATACAACCCGACCTTTTATTTTTTGATTATTTTTTTTCAACACTAAAACAAGTGTTTATTAACATCCGTACGGTTTGATCATCGAAAAAATCATTCAAAAAAAGTAATCAGTGAACCTGGATCGTGCCTCGTTATAGGAAGTAATACTTTCACTATGTTTTTGTTAAAATCTCATACAACTCGACCTTTTTATTTTTTGATTATTTTTTTCCAACACTAAAATAAGTGTTTATTAACGTTTGTATGCTTCGATCGTCGAAAAAATCATTCAAAAAAATTATTGAGTGAATCTGGATCGTGCCTCGTTATAGGAAGTAACACTTTTAATATTTTTTTGTTAAAATCTCATACAACCCGACCTTTTTATTTTTGATTATTTTTTCCCAACACTAAAACAAGTGTTTATTAACATCCGTACGGTTTGATCGTCGAAAAAATCATTCAAAAAAAGTAATCAGTGAACCTGGATCGTGCCTCGTTATAGGAAGTAATACTTTCACTATGGTTTTGTTAAAATCTCATACAACCCGACCTTTTTATTTTTTGATTATTTTTTCCCAAAACTAAAATAAGTGTTTATTAACATTTGTACGGTTCAATCGTCGAAAAAATCATTCAAAAAAAGTATTGAGTGAATCTGGATCGTGCCTCGTTATAGGAAGTAACACTTTTACTATATTTTTTTTAAAATCTCACACAACCCGACCTTTTTATTTTTGATTATTTTTTCCCAACACTAAAACAAGTGTTTATTAATATCAGTACGGTTTGATCGTCGAAAAAATCATTCAAAAAAAGTAATCAGTGAACCTGGATCGTGCCTCGTTATAGGAAGTAATACTTTCACTATGTTTTTGTTAAAATCTCATACAACCTGATCTTTTTATTTTTTGATTATTTTTTTCAACACTAAAATAAGTGTTTATTAACATTTGTATGGTTCGATCGTCGAAAAAATCATTCAAAAAAAGTATTGAGTGAATCTGGATCGTGCCTCGTTATAGGAAGTAACACTTTTACTACTTTTTTGTTAAAATCTCATACAACCCGACCTTTTTATTTTTTGATTATTTTTTCCCAACACTAAAATAAGTGTTTATTAACATTTGTACGGTTTGATCGTCGAAAAAATCATTCAAAAAATTATTGAGTAAATCTGGATCGTGCCTTGTTATAGGAAGCAACAATTTTACTACGATTTTGTTAAAATCTCATACAACTCGATCTTTTTACTGTTTGGTCAATTAAGTAGTTTCCTACTAAAATCTCAAACCAAATTAAATTTTATTTTTGAAAGTTTGGGAACATCAATAAATTAGATATGTATTGACATAAATATTTTTACATTATTAATAAAGGATGGGATTTTTCTAATATTTAAAAAATCGAGGTAAATTCGTAACTTAACATCCATTAAATTGGAATTTTTTATCCTTTTATTGAAATTTAATAAATAATAATAAATTAGTAATAGGAAAATTAATTTAAAATAAATTTATTTGTTTCCTGAGGCAAAAAAAAAGGCGGTAATATTCCCCCCAAACAAAAATATTCAATGTTTTCAACTCCCCCAAAACACAAAGAATTCACATCTTATCAAATACCTAGTCTCGCCTATCTCCCCCTTATCTCTCCCTCACAAGTCTCCCTCTCTTGCCCTTTTGTGTAGCCGCTCGGCCTGCTCTAATACTCGGTGCTTTCAACTCTCCCAAAACAAAAATTATTCATATCTTAGGGTTTAGCAGATCTCACATCTATGTTTCAGTTGGGGGCTTAAAATTGGGGTTTTGGGTTATGGATTTCAGTTGGTACTTAAAATTTGGCTTAGAACTATGCTCGAGTTCTGATTTTTACAATCGTGATGAAAATGACTAAAGGCGCTTATCTTAAAGAGCTTGGCAAGAAAGAATTGAAAAGGGGTAATCTTTTTATCCAATTGTTATGTTTTGTTATGTTTTAATTTGCAATCAATTAGTGATGATTGGTGCTTATTTGATGATGTTTAATTTACAATTTTTTCGCAGAATAAGAAAGAGAGAAAGAAGGTGAGGGAGGTGGGGATTTTGAAGAAAGATCTCGATACGCTTAAGGAGCAGATTGATAAGTTGGAAGCTATGAGTAAGTTTTACTCTTTTGTGTAATCGTGCTATCATTCATGTCTGAAAGGAAGCTTGTTTATCTCAGCTGTGTAAATGATAATCTTCTTAGCATATTGATGTGCCTTTATGAATATGGTGCAGAGGCAGATGGCGCTCATGATAAAGCAAGAAAGCACAAAAAGAGATCACTCGAGGATTGTGTATACTACCATCTGACTTTAAATCGAACTGGAGCTCCTCCCGCTGGGAAGCCCCAAATGTATAAATGGCAGGTGGATCTATCAAACCTTTTTCCAATGATGTTGGGAATGTTTCTCTTTATATTTTTTATTTTGGGTTCTAATCAGTTTCAATGTTGTCAAGGTCTTGAGATATTTCTATTGTTGGTTTCTGATGTAAAAGTAATCTTATTTATATGTTTTTAGTTGGATCCTGAGCTGGAATTTGATCGTGAAGTGTATCCTCTTGGTCTAATTCCAAAGGCTGGTGTTGTAGTTGGTGTTTCACAGAGGATGTCGTTTGCAGCATGTATAGAGTTTCTATGTTTTAAGCCAACACTTCAAGCTCTTTGCACAGCTTACTCCGGCACCTTCTCTGGGTACCAAATTCTAACTTTTATCGCATCATATAATATCCGTTATATATAAATAAGATTTTTTAGCCATAACAACAGCCAGTAACAGCAAAGAACAGAGGTGATTCTTAGGCACGACCTGCTGCAACTGTACAACCCGGCATTGCCATGGAGCAGCCTCAATTTCCTCGACAAAGGTCACAAGATCCAATATTTGTTCATGAGGATACCTATATGAGGATGCAAAGGACTTGACTAAAAATTGCTTCTGTAGTTTTGGTTGATGGTATGGTGAATATTGGTCGTAATGGATGGATGGATTAAATTGGTTTCTATTGTTTGTTTCTGGCATTTTCATTTTATAGTGTAGTTTGGTTTTCTTTACATGTACAGAACCATTGTTTAAGATACTTTTAGCCAATGTCCACCAATGATTAACACTTGTTGTATTATATATCAAGCACTGCTTTTATTAAAATCCCTTGTGAGAAAATGATTCACACAACAGGAAAATAAAAACTACTTAATGTTAACGGTTGTAAAAAATGCAATCAAACTACATGTACCATTTAACAAAGTAATGTGCGAGAAGAATACACACAGCAGGTTAAAACCCACAAAACTGTTGTCTCTTTTAACAAATAACAACATGTTATACTCTGTAAAACCATTGTTTGAAATAATTTCAAACAAGAGTTATATGCTAAGAAAGTGTTATCCTTCCTACTGTACAACAACATGCCATATGAGATAACCTGTTGTTAATCTAACCATAAAACAAATCGTTTTTGCTAAGAAACCGTTGTCTGTAGTGACTTACAACAACAGCCCTGATCAAGTAAAGGATTGTATCTTTTGCACTTCAACAATAGGCTTTTTTTTAAAAACCATTGTCTTTACTGCTTAAAACAACAATATATTCGTTAAAACGTGTTGCATTATTGGAGCTTTGACAACAGGTTTCCAAAGAAGTGTTGTTGTTTCTGGGTATCAGACAACTCTTTTCAGGTGGCTTTTACTTGTCTTTCAACTCTCACACAACAGTTTGCTGTGTGTTGTCTGAGGTGTGTATCAGACGACTTCTCAATAGTCAACAGTTTTTGGTACATTCAGACAACACGTTTTGAGTGTCGTCTAAAGCAAAAATCCTTGTAGTGATCAAAGTCACCTGCCTCTGCAAGAAGGCCAGGAGCCCTATAAGATGAGTCATTAAATCGGCCCAAGTCACTTGAAAATCCAAGGAAAGCCCTGTGGTTTGAATGAGAAAGTGTTCCAAAATAAATCTTGAATAATCGCATGATATAAACAAATATTGAGCATCATCTGTTCCTCCCACACATAAAAACAATAGGTCAGTGAAGAAATTTCAAAACGCGCCAGTCTAACCAAAGTGCTTACCGTGTGAAGACACAACAACCAAGAGTGAACACACAGCTTATGCCAAACCCCACTGCACCAAGCAACTACATTTCCTCTATGTCGAACTTTAAATGCAATAATACCATTGCAAAGAATGGCATCTGGTTTAGAAAGATTTAAAGCTGGATTGTCAAAAGTAGCCAGGCATCTTTCTAATCCAAGGTTTAAATCATATTGATGGCAATTAGAACTAGGTAGAGCCGAGATCCCTGTTCGAATTAAATCATGCACAGGCACCCATACACAGAATTTGCATCAGAAATTATTAAATCATTAAGCGATGAAGCAAGACTTTGATGTTGCCACCAAGAATCAAACCAGAAACAAGTAGAATGACCTGCACCAATCAAATAAGAAATATAAATTTTAACTTAAGCTCTAAGCTTCGATACTTTGCGCCATATTCAAGAACAATCAAACGGAATGGAAGTGGCCCAGAAATTATTTTTCCTAAGCACAGTGCAGTTGACCGAGAAAGCCTATAAATAGGGGCGTTAGAAGCAACAGCCCACAATTGCAAAATGATTTGGGCAGAGTTCCATTCAATAGAATTTTTAGACCAAAACCACCTTCTTCTTAGGCAAACAAAGAGCTTCCCATGCTACTTTTGCCTGTCACACAACTGTGAGATGTCCCTTCCAAAGAAATTTAGTAAACAAGGATTGCATATTTTTGTGCACAGCTTATGGAAGAAGAAAGTGTTTTGTCCAAAATGCTTGGATAGCAAAGAGCACAGGTTTGATCAACTGAACCTGGCTAGAAAAGGAGGGTGATGTAGAAGTCCAACTAAGCATTTGAATTATTAGTTTATGAATTAAAGGAACACAGTCATTGATGCAAAGTTCCGAAGAAATCAATGGAACTCCTAAAAACCTAACCGGGAGACTGCCTTAACGAAAGGGGTATCACCATCCAACAGAGCAATTGTTGAAGAAGCAGGTATTTTTGTGAAATCTTGGCTTTAGCCCAGTAAGTTGGGAAAATACGTCCAAACTATTCATAAGGTGCTGAATAGAATGCTTATTCCCTTGAGAAAATAGCAAAACATCATCTGCCAAAATTTGAGATTAGGAAAGCCAAAATTAAAGATTAGGGAAGAATAGATACTTGATCTTGGTTTATAAACTGTACTCTTTTAATAACTTATGCTCCTCCAAATATTATGATTGGATAAACTATCTAATATTTTGTGGTGGGGGATGTTTGTAAAAAGTTCGGATGTTATATATGGATGATGAAGTAGATGATAATGAATATGCTATAATCTAATAATGTTTTTATATATCCATGTGATATGTAAAATTCAGCTCATTTTATAGTATGGAGAACTTCTTTCATGCTACTCTCTTTTAAACCATTGTGTATAAAGTTCTACATAAAACTCTTTTTTAATGTGTTATGTATAAAATTTTACACAAATACTTACGGGCTTCTATGATAGACTGAAGCCAATTATGTATTCAATTTGTAAGTAATGTTCTTTATTCAATCGGGTTAAAGTTAAATTGCCCGTCATAAATTAGCAAATAAAAGAAAATTGTCATAATAAGTTATTCTATTTGTTTTTCTTATGTGAAAATATAAATTATTACTGATATGGGCTGAAAATAAGCCCTAAAGACACATTTAATGTGGCATTAATTAGGCCGAGAATAGTCCAAACGTGGGGCCCACCAGCTGGGCCCAAAACCCTAAATATAATATTAATTTCGTAATTAATATTAAGGGTAATAAACAGCTCAGCAAATAAGAGTTGGATAAGGATAATATCCCTTTCAAACTTATCCAATAAGGCATCCAATTCAATATGGAAACTGATTCCTACAAGGAATAGATCTAGAACATTCCTCAAAGACTTGTCCATCAAGTCTCCAAATCCTACCATAATTCCAAGGCTTCTCAGCCTATATAATGGGCCTGACCCCTCATCTCAGAACTACGTTTTATTGGCTTGATTCTCTAATTTACAGAGATACGTAGGCATTCTGTGAAGACCGTTTAAGTCTCGAACGCAGAAGCAGCCATTAAAGCACGAAGCTCACGAACCCTAGCATTAAATATACAAACCCTAGCCGCAATATTTTCAACCTAGTTTTTATTCCACAACATTTGGCGCCGTCTGTGGGACGAAGACATCAACCATGGTTACCACTCGAAGAACAACACCGATCTCAACCGAGGCTACCTCCGGAACCATCGTTCCACCAATCACTGCTCCTCCTGTTGGTACAGGGCCAGGGTCTGTACCCCCATTGACGGAAACAAACCCTCGTAGTCAGGCCTCTCAACCACAAGGGACGGATCCCCCCGCTGAAATATCTCAACCTGTAATCGTCCCTCTAGGACAGGAGACTAACCCGCTCCAGATGGTGGTCTCTCCTCTCCCTCTGAGTAGCCGCCCGCCGCTTCACAGTCTCTCCACTTCTTCGCTCCCTGTCAACACCAACCCAATGTATGGGCTGCCTAATTACCCCCAAGATCCAAGGGATCCAGGACCAAGCGGTCATGCTCGGTTGATCCATGGGCAACAACAATCCCCTTATCTTAGAGGCCCGGCTCCTCCTGAACCAGGATACTATGATTACTCTGGTCCTTATACCGGAGACTCGTCATCTGAAGACGATGATCGAGACGAAGCCCCAAGGAGGCGACGCGCTAGTAAGGAGCCTCTAGGGAGGAATCCATCGAACCGAGATGGTCCTTTAACAATCGCAGAGAAAATTAAGGCTTATGAAGCCGAGATTCAGAAGCTGAAGGACGACCAAGCAAGGGAACTAGAGAAACAGAACCCTAATCAGACTCGACCTCCTCCGACTTCAGGAGGGATTCCCTTCATAGATCTGGAGAGGTCTTCAAGGAGACACCGAAGGGCTGAAGCCCCAACCAGAGGAACTACCAGGGTGGAACTCCCCAAGAATAATCCTAGAGATTTGATGCTACAAGGAGATCTGGATGATCCGACCCCTCCATTCACTGAGGAGGTGATGAATGCACATATCTCCCGAAAGTTTAAGATGCCCACGATCAAAGTTTACGATGGAACGGGGGATCCCGCAACTCATGTGAGAACGTTTACAAGCGCCTTGTTACTGCAGCCTGCTAACGATGCCCTTAAGTGTAGAGCGTTCCCCCAAACCCTGTCGGGCATGGCGCAACGTTGGTATAGTCGTTTACCTCCAAACTCGATTAGCTCTTTCAAGGAGTTGAGTACCGCTTTTGTCAGTCAATTCATTAGCGGAAGAATTCATGAGAAAAGCTCCGCATCCCTTATGTATGTAACACAGGGAAAGAATGAGAACTTAAGAGATTACATCAAGCGATTCACTAAGGAAACCCTGAATATCACCGATTTGGAAAATAAGGTGGCCATGGTAGCCTTGCAGCATGGAACCACGGATCTCTTTTTTAAGAGGTCGTTGGCAAAACACCCCCCTGAAAGCATGGATGAACTTCAACGAAGGGCGGACAAGTATATAAAAGCTGAGGACAACATCAAGAAAGAAGCCACGTTGGGCAATGGAGGGAACAAGCGGAAGCAAGAACAAGAGTACGATGCTAGGGACAAGTATCCCCGAGCTAGCAGAGACTCTGAATCTGCTCCAAAAAAGAACTCGGGTCCAAGGTTTTCAGAGTATGCCAGACTTAATGCTCCAAGAAGCCAGATCCTGTTGGACATTGAAAAGGAAAAGGACTTCCGATGGCCGAAGCCACTTAGAGGAGACCCAGCCAAGCGAAATAAGGAGCAATACTGCAGGTTCCACAAAGATGTGGGACATGACACCGACGATTGTAGGCAACTCAAGGATGAGATTGAGTTCTTGATACGAAGAGGAAAACTAAGTCAGTTCACCAAGGGTGATGACCGTGGGAACCAGAGAAGGGACAATGACAGAAGGGACAATGAAAGGAGAGATAATAATAGGAGGGATGACAACCATGATCGCAATCCACAGCCTCGAAGGGCAGTTATCAATATGATCTGGGGAGGCCCGACAGCAGCTGGCACGACTAAGAATTCTCGAAAGGCTTATGCTAAAGAAGTAATGCACATTGTAGGAGAAGCCCCGAAGCGTGCTAAAACCGAGATGGTAATTGGTTTCGATGATTCAGACTTGGAAGGGGTGAAATTCCCCCATGACGACCCGCTGGTCATAACTCCCGTGATTGGAAACTCAGAAGTAAAACGAGTCTTGATAGACAATGGGGCTTCTGTGGATATTTTATTTTATGATGCATTTGTAAAGATGGGTTACAACGACTCTCAACTGACCCCTACAAACATGCCTATATACGGGTTTAACGGAGTGGAGTCCAACGTTGAAGGGACTATTCAGCTACCCGTGACTATTGGGCAGGAGCCTAAAGAGGCGACTCAGATGTTGAATTTCTTGGTGATCAAGGCAGCATCAACATACAACGCAATCCTTGGAAGGACTGGACTTCATGCGTTTAAGGCTGTGGCCTCTTCCTATCATATGAAAATTAAGTTTCCGACACGGAATGGTGTCGGAGAACAAAAGGGTGATCAGAAGATGGCAAGAAGTTGCTATGTGGCCGCACTGAGGGCCGATGGAGTCGGGGGGCAGGTCCTTCCGATTGAAGACATGGATGTCCGCGATGATGAAGAGCATAGAGGGAAGCCAGCAGAGGATTTGATTCCCGTACCTCTAGAACCTAATGACCCTGAAAAAGTTACTTATGTTGGAGCATCTCTGAAAGAACCCCTGAAGGGCAAGTTAATAGAATTCTTACAGAAGAATAGCGACGTGTTCGCTTGGACAGCAGCTGATATGCCAGGGATTGACCCCCGACTCATAACTCATAGGTTAAATGTTGATCCCAAAAGAAAGACAATAAAGCAGAAGAAGAGAAACTTTGCTCCGGAGAGGCAAGAGGCCATTAGGCAAGAAGTGAATAAGCTCTTGGAAGCTGGTTTTATTGAAGAGATTCAGTTTCCTGAATGGTTAGCGAACCCAGTCATGGTCAAGAAAGCAAATGGGAAGTGGAGAATGTGTATAGACTTCACTGACCTGAATGATGCATGCCCAAAAGATTGTTTTCCCCTGCCGAGGATTGATATGTTGATAGATGCTACAGCTGGACATGAGATGTTAAGCTTCATGGATGGATTCAGCGGCTATAATCAGATTAAGATGCACAAGGATGACATACCTAAGGTATCTTTCATAACTGACTTTGGTGTCTTCTGTTATCTTGTCATGGCTTTTGGTCTAAAGAATGCAGGAGCTACTTACCAACGATTGGTGAATAAGATATTCGCCCATCTGATTGGAAGAACCATGGAGGTATATGTTGATGACATGTTAGTCAAGAGCCTACTTAAGGCTGATCATATCAGGCACCTCGGAGAGGCATTTGAAGTGCTGAGGCACCACAAGATGATGTTGAATCCCGCCAAGTGTGCTTTTGGCGTTGGATCGGGGAAGTTTTTAGGGCTGATGGTTTCGAAAAGAGGCATTGAGGCCAATCCTGACAAGATCAAGGCGATTTTAGACATGGAGCCTCCACGCTCTATAAGAGATGTGCAGAGGTTGACAGGTCGAGTTGCAGCCTTAGGAAGATTCATCTCCAAGTCTGGAGACAAATGCTTGCCTTTCTTCCAAGCGTTAAAAAAGGTGAAAAATTTTGAGTGGACACCTGAAAGCCAAGAGGCCTTTGAGCAACTGAAGAAGTACATGGTTGAAGCCCCGTTGTTGACTAAACCAAGTCCTGGAGAGATTCTTAGTTTATACCTGGCGGTATCCGAACAAGCCCTGAGTGCCGTCCTTATTCGGGAAGAGGAGAAGGTCCAGAAACCTATCTACTATGTGAGCAAAGTGTTGCATGGGGCTGAGTTGAATTACTCACCCATAGAAAAGTTTGCTTTGGCATTAGTAACTGCCTCAAGAAAGCTGCGGCCTTACTTTCAGGCACATAAGATTCAAGTTCTGACAAACCAGCAATTGAGGAACATATTGCATAGCCCTAAGGCCAGTGGAAGGCTAATCAAATGGGCGATTGAATTAGGAGAGTTTGACATCACATACAAGCGTCGGACAGCTATCAAAGCTCAGGCATTAGCTGACTTCGTGGTTGAATGTACTGTTAACAACCAAGAAGTCGGGGGGCAAGAGATAATGACTACCCCTGGGCAAGAGGAAAAAGAAGAGAAACTCACACCCGATCTGAAGGAATATTGGGTGCTCTATTTTGATGGAGCATCAAAAACAAAATCTAGTGGTGCAGGTTTGGTTTTGCAAAGCCCCGATGGGTTCACAGTTGAGTACGCTTTAAAGTTGGATTTCCCTACTACCAACAACGAGGCAGAGTATGAGGCATTGATAGCTGGTTTGGGCTTGGCCAGAATCATGAGGGTCAAGAATCTCAAAGTTTGTGGAGATTCAAGACTTGTGGTAGCACAAGTAAATGGTGAATTCGAGGCTAAAGATGAGACTATGGCAAAATACTTGAGAGTAGTAAAGGCTGTTATGTCCCAGTTTGAGGAGTGCTATGTTGAGCACATTCCAAGAGAGGAAAACATTAAGGCCGATGCCCTATCTAAGTTTGCTTCTTCTGAAATAGAAAATTATGCCGGGAGTGTCTACTTTCAGGTCTTGAAGGCCCCGACCGTTAATGCAAAGTTAGTGGCACCAATTGATATAGGAGACTCTTGGATAGATCCTATTAAGGCACACCTGGAGACCGGTTGGCTCCCGGACAATGCCATGGAGGCACGAAAACTCTCAGTAAGAGCGTTGAGATATACTTTGATTGAGGGTATTCTGTACAAAAGGTCGTTTGTAATCCCGTACTTGAAATGTCTAAGGCCTATAGAGGCAAGGGAAGCATTGGAGGAAGTTCATGAAGGAATCTGCGGGCAACACTTGGGGGGCAGAGCCCTAGCTCACAAGATAATTCGTTTAGGGTTTTATTGGCCGGAGATGTTGGCTGATGCACAAAACCATGTCAAGAGATGTGAGAGATGCCAGAAGCATGCCCCAATTGTGAGGCAACCGCCTGAGGTGTTGACCTCGATTAACTCTCCCATTCCATTTGCAATGTGGGGGATGGATATACTTGGACCCTTTCCCATGGCTTCAGCACAGAGGAAATTCCTAATAGTAGCAATTGATTATTTCACTAAGTGGATTGAGGCTAAACCCCTGGCCAAGATAACCACCAAGCAAGTTTCCCAGTTCTTTTGGGAGAACATCATCTGCAGATACGGAATCCCACGAATCCTTGTGACAGACAATGGGACACAATTCAACAATGAGGAGTTTAAGAAGTATTGTGAAGAGAATGCAATTGAGCTCCGTTTTACCTCGGTGGCACACCCTCAGGCCAATGGGCAAGCTGAGGTAGCTAATCGAATTATCCTTGATGGACTGAAAAAGAGGGTCGAACGCTCTAGGAATACTTGGGTAGATGAATTGTTGCCCATACTTTGGGCATATCGTACCACTTGTAAGGTAACGACTGGAGCAACCCCATTTTTGCTGGCTTATGGAGCCGAGGCAGTTGTGCCTTTAGAGATCATGCAAGCATCACCTCGAGTTGAGGCATATGAGCCAGAAACTAATAACGAAGGAATGAGACTTGCCCTTGACTTAATTGATGAGGTTAGAGATGGAGCTAATGCAAAGAATGCTGAATATCAGAAGAGAGCATCTTTTCACTACAACCAGAGAGTTAAAGAAAGATTCTTTCGACAAGGTGACATGGTTTTAAGGAAGATTGAAGCCTCAGGAGTTGGCCAGAAAGGAAAGTTAGCACCAAACTGGGAAGGACCATATATAGTCAGAAAGGTGTTAGGGCAAGGATCCTACAAGTTAGAAACCTTGGACGGGGTTGAGGTGCCCCGAACTTGGCATGCTGTGAACCTCAAAGTTTATTATATCTAAGTTCTTTTGACAAAGTCTTGGACTTTTATCTACTTATTAGGAATAAGGTTCGAATGAAACCATTTTAGAGCATGTTGCTCCCAGTAGAAGATAGAATATTTATGTAGGGTTGAACCCATTCTATTGATATCCATTGACAGCATAATGGAATTTATACTGTTTTCTTTATGAGTTATTTCTCTTTGTTAAAATAAACACGAAAGGCAAACGTTGAACTAACTTGTGAGTTTAGTACCAGCCAGGAGGCCAAGTACTTGAGAAATTCTAAAGTTTAACGAACTATAAGCAAAAAATGAGAACATGGAAACAAAAGGAACTACTGCATAAATAAGTTAAGTCATAAGCCCCGAAGGGCAAAAGTTCAGAATAAATAAAGACAAACAGAAATAAGCCACGCAGGGCCATCTACTCATCTAAGTCCTCAATAACTACATCTCCCTGAGTAGAAGAAGGATCTGCTGTCTCTACCCCAGGAGAAGAAGGTGGATCCTGAGTGGGCTGAGAGTCCCCATCCACTGCTGTCTCTGTAGCAATCTCCAAAGTATCTGTCAATCCAGGGATAGCAGGTACCGGGAACTTCTCCAAGGATACCCCCTCGATCTTCCCACTCAGCTCCTCGATGATCCCCTCCCAACACTCCTTGAAGGTGCCAGGAAAGTTTGCATCATACTCGGCATTCAAGACATCTTGAAAGTCCTTAGAAGCCTTGTAATCAGCAATGATGTGTTCCCTGTTCTGCTGCACCTCCAGCTGAAGCTTCCTGTTCTTCTCCTTCTCAGCAGCCAGCTCCTTCTCCACCTCCCTAAAACGAGCAAAGTTTGCCTCGGAGGCATCAAAGTATCTGTCTCTATCCCTCTCAGCAATGGTCTTTTCAGCACGCACCTCCTTCAGGTTATGAACAGCGGCCTGAAGGTAGGCGTTCATCTGCAAAGGAAACAAGTAAATAAGGGAAAAGTAAATGCAATTAAATTAAAGAAGTTGAATAAGAAACTACCGAAGCAACAGCTTGAGCCCCGAGAAGCTCAATCTGCAAGTCATCAGAGGACTCCACAATGTGGACCCTGTCCCGTGGAGTAACCACGCTCCTGGACCACTCAGCTGCAGCCCTGGAGTCACCTACAGCTGTGTCCCTATTGCATAAACCCCATCCCACTGTAAAGGGAGTAAGGTCTTCCTCAATAGGAACAGGCTTTTCCTGAAGAAAAGCAGGAACACGCTCCACCGCGGGAGAAGCCTCATCTGTCCTGGCCCTTTTGGCCCTAGGGTTCTCTGTTACCACCCTAGCTGTGGCAGCAGTCTCCCTCTGCCTAAAAATCGCTCCCAGAGCAGTTTTGGCTGCAAAATGATTATAAGAAAGTTAGAAAATTATATCTAGCATAAAATGTTAACAAAGCAAGAGGTGAGAATTACCCTCAGGGCCCAAATCGCTTAGCCCATGGGCCTGCAGCGAATCTTCAGAAATCAAATTTGCACATTGATGCAAATTATCCGATGTTAACAAAGTTATGGCGGCCTCTTCTTCCACGCCCAATTTTAAACTCCTAACAGGCCCATCAACGGCTCTGCAGAAGTTGGGCCGAAAATAGTTGTCCCAGTCATCCCCATCCAAAAAGATATAAAACCATTCCCTTTTCCAATTAGGAAGGGAATCAGGAGCGGAATCCGAAACAAAACAAGAACGGGCCAAGGAACGGTGTTGGATTTTGACCCAGCCCGAATTGTCAGAAGAATTGACAAATTTGAATAGATATCGAAAAACAGAGATACTGGGCTCAAGCCCATGTTTCTTACATTGGACCAAGAAACAATAGATAAAACGCCATGCATTTGGCATAAGTTGGGTTGGACAAACCCGGGCTTCGGCCAAAAGATGGTAAACAAAAGGAGGAGGAGGAAGGCGAAAACCAGCATAAAAAGTTTCTTTATAAATCCTAATGGCCCCAGGCTTTGGGTGACAAGCCCTTTCGTTTGAGGCCGGAGCAACGGCCCTATAAGGCCCATTAATATGAAAAAGTTGGGCTAGAATGTCTACCCTATGTTGTTTATATTTCGATTTATATTCATAAGCATCTAAATGAAGCATGTTTGGAAAAGCTTGACCAAACTCATTTAAAAGATCCCTAAGGGAAAAAACACTGGCATGGACAAGAGATGTTTTAGGGTTCTTACCCCTTGAAAGCCGTGGAGCGGTGGTAGAAGTGTTAGCGAGTTGTGACTGGCCTGAAGAGCTAGAATCCTCCATTGGTATGCTTCCCTTGAAGGCTTGAAACCCAGAAAAGTTGAAAAAAGAGGTTGAAGAAGATGAAGATTCAACGATCTTCAAACGGAAACTGGAAAGTAGGGCGGAGTAAAGACGCCGGAAATCGCCTCACGACAGAACCCTAGCAGAGCTTTTTTGAAAAATATTTGTGATAAGGGAATGATAATTTTTGCTGAATAGTGAAATGAGAAATGAAGGATGCACACTACTCTTTTATAGAGTTCATGGTTGGTCATTCAACCGGTTATATCCAGTAAATGGGCTGTCAACAGGTGACTGGGCCTTTGAATAGGCGGGAAGCCCATGAAATTCAAATTTTAAAATAATTCTAGAATGTTCTACGACATTTTTAGAAAATAGGATAAAATTCCGTTAGAATTTAAAGGCAGGAAGCCC
Source organism: Saposhnikovia divaricata (assembly GCA_036435485.1). Lineage (NCBI taxonomy): Eukaryota > Viridiplantae > Streptophyta > Magnoliopsida > Apiales > Apiaceae > Saposhnikovia > Saposhnikovia divaricata. The sequence continues at coordinate 235,763,217 of CM071595.1, read as the reverse complement.
AATTAAAAGGCTACACCCACGCCCAGGAGACCAAACCTCCTAGGCGTGCCTAAGGAAGGTGTCTCCTTGGCGGGGGTACCCACGCCAAGCTCGACTTTCCTTAAAGAAGGCTATACCCACGCCCAGGAGACCAAACCTCCTAGGCGTGCCTAAGGAAGGTGTCTCCTTGGCGGGGGTACCCACGCCCAGCTCGATTTTCTTTAAAGAAGGGTATACCCACGCCCAGGAGACCAAACTTCCTAGGCGTGCCTAAGGAAAGTGTCTCCTTGGCGGGGGTACCCACGCCCAGAAAGCATTTCAAGGAACGAAGGGCATACCCACGCCCAGGAGACCAAACCCCCTAGGCGTGCCTAAGGAAGGTGTCTCCTAGGCGGGGGTACCCACGCCCAGGAAGCATTTCCAGGGAGAAAGATCACCCACGCCCAGGAGACCAAACCCCCTAGGCGTGCCTAAGGAGGGTGTCTCCTAGGCGGGGGTACCCACGCCCAGGAGGCATTTCTTGCCAGGATGACTTTTTCCTTTAAAAATTTTAAAATAATGTTTGGAAATTGAAAAATAATTCCCAAAAAATAATAAAAATACCTGTTGGTATATAAAAATTCCTAAATTATTAGGAAAAATTACGAAAAATACCTGTTGGTATATAAAAAATTCCTAAAATACTAGGAAAAGTACATAAAAATACGGGAAAATTATAGAAATATTTTCTTGACAAGTTGAGCAATAATTTATGCTAATAATGCATAAAAACTCTATGAAAGTGCCGAAATTGCTAAAAGCAAGCACAAATTAAAGCCTCGAATAAGGCAAGTCGTCGTAAATGTGTAGGTCGCTCCACACTTTACAATCAAGACGATACTCGTGAAACACTAGTGTAAACCAAAACTCCCATATAAGGGTAGGAAAATTAAGAAGTCCCAGGTAAGGGATAAAAACGACCCCGAGTCTCGATTAAGGCAAATACAACTTCTACGAAAACCTGATCAGTTTTCCTAAGAAGTTGGGGGGCAAATGATATGGGCTGAAAATAAGCCCTAAAGACACATTTAATGTGGCATTAATTAGGCCGAGAATAGTCCAAACGTGGGGCCCACCAGCTGGGCCCAAAACCCTAAATATAATATTAATTTCGTAATTAATATTAAGGGTAATAAACAGCTCAGCAAATAAGAGTTGGATAAGGATAATATCCCTTTCAAACTTATCCAATAAGGCATCCAATTCAATATGGAAACTGATTTCTACAAGGAATAGATCTAGAACATTCCTCAAAGACTTGTCCATCAAGTCTCCAAATCCTACCATAATTCCAAGGCTTCTCAGCCTATATAAAGGGCCTGACCCCTCATCTCAGAACTACGTTTTATTGGCTTGATTCTCTAATTTACAGAGATACGTAGGCATTCTGTGAAGACCGTTTAAGTCTCGAACGCAGAAGCAGCCATTAAAGCACGAAGCTCACGAACCCTAGCATTAAATATACAAACCCTAGCCGCAATATTTTCAACCTAGTTTTTATTCCACAACAATTACTAATTGGCAAAAAAAGGAAATTGTGATACTTATGCTATTTGTTTTTTTATGTGAAAATATAAACTGTTAACAATTGGTGGATTTGGTACTAATTTACAACAAATTATTCAATTGTAAGTTAATTATTACAAAAATTTCTATGATATGTAAAAAAGTTTGGATACCCCTACTCAATATGGTGACTAATTTTCTATTTTGATTAAAAATGATTAATTTTTTTCATTGTAAATAGTCTATTTACTAGAAAAAGTTTCATATTCAAAAGTGGAAATATTTAATATGTTAATTTTTATCTTATATTAGCTTATGGATACTTTTTAATAGTTGTTATTTATATATTTATGTTTTACTAATTTATTAATTGTATTTGTTAAAAAAATTAGTATGTATAGATATTTATTTATATTAGAATATCTATTTATAATAAATAAACCTGTTAGAATACCTAAATAACTTTTCTTTTGTTTGTTAGGATAACTTTCTTAAATACTAAGAATCATTGTTGCAAAATAAGAAGGCCCTGTCAAACTAAATGGATTTTAAAATAAATTGGTTAGTAAAATAATTCAAGTAAATAGGGAATGGGTTTTAATTAAAATATTTAAATTTTTATTAGTTGAAATGACTTTTCAAAGTAATTAGGCCATTATAATAGGTATTAAATAAATTGATCTGAACCACGTATATGTTATTAATTGGATTTTGTGGAAAATAAGTAGATTTATAGATGTGTTTATTATGTTAAACATAATAGTTATTTGTAATAATAGCTATACATACTTTTATTAGAAAATGTTTTGAATATAAAAAATGTTATTAATTGAATTTTGTGAAAAAAAGTAAGTTAAGAGATGTGTTTTCATTAAACTATAGTAGTATAGTATTTTAGTTAAAAGAGATTTTTATATAATTATATTTATGAAAATAAGTTTTTGAATAAATTTATGATAAAGATGTGTTTATAGTAGGATAGATTTACTAACAGCACAATGTCAAAGCCTGGGTGTATGTATATATAGTTGGATAGATTTACTAAAAGCCCAATGTCAAAGCCCAATTATAGCTCAATAAAACCCTAATTTGTGGGATATATATTAACCTAGAGTAGCCGCTTATGTACATGAATTAAACCCTTGTCCTTTGTGGAGGCCGCCGCCAGCAATTTGAGAGAGAAGGTTAATAGAATCAAGCATATGTGGGAAATTGGCGTGGGGATTGGTGGAGAAAGAAGAAGGTAAATAAGCATGATTCGATTTTGGGACTCCCCGAACTCCCAGAAAGAGGCATCACAACTAGGTAGAGCAAAAACTCTAACCCTCAACTTGGTGACTCGATAGGTTTATTTAAGCTCAAATTTATCTGGCAATTAATGTTTGTGACTTTTAAAATTTGAGTATTAGTCTATCCCTCTGATGTTAAGAACTAAGTTGCCCATAATCAACCACCACATAAAAAATAACATTTTTATTAAAGTTTAAAGTTATCCTGAAATTATTATTTTAGACATGTTTGCAGCTTTTGAAATTTGAGGTTTAATCTATCTTTCTTATGTTGCCCATATTCAACCACGGATAAAACAATATTTTGCTTTCTATTGCACATTTCAGAACAGTACTTCATGATTCAGGCAGAAAGCTCATGCCCAACGGACCTTCTGTCCTCTCTTGTTCAGTCATTATTAGATTTATAGTAAATTATCTTACATTTTCATTGAAACAGTTATGATTTTCTTGTGGCTAGATTTGGAACGATTTATGAACTCATGAAAAATTCATGAAACACTATATTACACTAATGCATCATGAAAATATTTAAATTAGTTCTCAGTGGAACAAGACCATATGTACAACTACTATAGTTTTCAGTAGAGCAAGACCGGACATACATATACTATAAATACGGATATTGCATACATGAAGATTAATATTCTAGAAAAATTATTTTTCCATGAACCATAAACTAATTTGTGGCTAATTATTATGAACGCCACTGTTACACTTATTAACTACTTCATCCTCAACATACATCACTCTAAGCAATCATTCTAATAATTAATCTCACAACAGTTCACCTGGATTTACTTACAAAACATAAGCAAAATTAATATATTATTTTCATCTTTCTTTCCGATAATCGATAGCCCTCCTTCATTATAACCAACATAAATATTCATTGACATTAATTTTGCATAGTAATTTATGTTTAGATAAACATAGCTAAAATTTGATAAACTCGTAACTAACTTTAACATACGGTGGCACATGCATATTATTATTTCTGGATTCCTCTAATTTACTTCCCTTTCTTTCCAAAGAATGTGAGTGTAATTGGGTCAGGATTTGGGGATTTTATATGACTGACACCGATGTTATACGAAGCCGCCCACAAAATATTAAAACATTAATAGTTTTAAATGTAAAATATAAATAAAACATTAAATGTTTTTCGTGCCGTATCCTGTCATTCATATTACAATATCCAAATCTTGAAGCTGTTACACTCACAATCTAAAAGGAGAACCTTTGTTTCACTGTACAGAAGTAATTATATTTGAATCTAGTACGAGAAGACAACAAGCTCGAGACTAATGAAAAGGAAATATACAGTAAAAGACCGGTATATCGAGGCAGCATCTTCCATGGGAAAGGGAAGTAAATTAAATGATCCAGAGATAATAATAGATTAAGGTAAATCATTAATTTATTAAATTTTAGCTATTTTGATTTGAAGATAAAAAAATATGCGAAATGAATATCTATGAATATGTATGCAATGGCCACATTTTATAATATAGTACACGATGGCAAAGTTTTCGAGTTTAGTAATCAAATTCCGACAAAATATTGATTGGAATCGAATTTAGAAATGGTCAAGTTTTGTACTAAGGACTCTAACAGAATTGGTAAATTCTAATTTGTTTGTGAGTTCGATGTATATATGTATTAGATTTTTATCTAGTGAAAGGTACGCATTCTTAAAATTAGAATTTAATTATAAATATATATGTATTTTTTGCTTAAACTTGATCAATTTTTGTGTTAATTATATGTCACCCACTAATTTTGTCATGCACAAAGCAGGGCATGTTGATAAAAATAGCCTCTATAATCCATGGTCTGCTTATATTTGCATACATGCGTACATCTTAACCTTCGTAGATCGTACTCCAAGCGGGATATACTGGATTTGTTCGGTTTGGATTTTGCTCTAGCGAGAACAAATTTAAATGCTTTCATGCTGCGTTAGTATAACTTATATTTCATTTTAATTGAAAAATTTGTGATTTTCTTATAATATGAAGTTCCTAGATATGTTATTATTCTATTAGACTGTTATTATATGGAATCATAAGACACCATTGCCCTCCACACTAGAGTTAATATTTTTAATGCCATAAGCTTTTTGTAATTAATTTATATAGCATCCTTGATTTCTAATTATCATATAAATTTTTTTGTGTGATATCACTTTTAAATTGAAAGTGTGAAACACTACTTTAAAAAATCATTCACACATAACTCAAATTTTCCCTTATATACAAGTACCTTACATTTATGTCAAATCCATTAGATTTTCACAAGGAGATGAATAATGAGTTTTCGAACTTGCATGCGGCCTAATGGGTGGCTAGGGAGGAGAACTAAACTCATACATGAAAAATGAAAGAAACACCATGTCAAGATGTAGGTTAGTGGTTGGATGTTACAACTTTGTTTCAGTGCATAGAAAATGACTATTGAGTAGATCAACCTGTCCAAAACATTCATATACATGTTTTATTCTCTTGTTAAAAAATCAAATAATTTTGTAAATCAAATTCACTTTTAACATGTTCCCTTGAATCTTATGTTGAATTGAAATTTTGTATTTCATGTATATATCAGCATTTGGCATCCAATACAATATGATTTTTGATGCTTTTCATGTATGTACGAGCATTTGACATCTAACACAATTTGATTTTTGTTGCCCTCAAGTCTTGCTGGTGCACCCGAAAAACAAAATTCTATGAATGCCAACTGCTTGATTATGTGATCTTGTTTATACAACATGGACACTGATGAAATCTTAGGAGGAAATGACATGAATGTTTAATTTGAAGAAAATATGAAGGCATGTAGTAGTTATGGTGGACCATGCATATAAACCACTATATTGGCGTAAAATTGCTTTAACCTATGTAAAGAATAAATAAAAACGCGTACAAAATATGAGATATCTAGAGATATCAATTCTTAATAGCATGATATTTGTGTGTCCTGTGTTTTCTCATAAAAGATGAAGATTGTCTACATTTTTTTCGAAAAACTTAGAGTTTCTTACTTTAAATTTATTCGATATATAATATAAAGATACAAATTGATATAATATTTTATCTTTCTTGAAAGTATGTTAAAAGCTAAACTCCACCAGTAGTAGTTGATCGAGTCGCCTTATTTTATCAAATTTAGAATTGTGATTTTTCAACCTATATTTTAATATAAAGATATATTTTTGGTTAATTAAGAGATAAGATATGAACAGGGCAAAGACCGAGCATGCACCAAATTTATGTAGAGGTTTTAGAAATTCATGATCCAAGGACTACGAACTAGAATGGATCTAAAATCAAATGATGAATGGTATAAACCATAGTGATGGCGTACCATTGGCATAACAAATGGAGTAAATCCATGACAACTTTAAACAGGAAATATGTATTCTAGAATGCAATACGCTATTTGCGTAAAGTGGCATGTTAGCCTTAAGGCCCTTTTGAATCACCCATACAGCCCTGATGGCTCGATAGTCTTAGAGCAAAAGTCCAACAATGTCAAGCATATTACTTATAAATATAATATAATAATGAGTCTTAGTATTTAAGACTATGATTTTGTATATCAATTCCAACAACACTCACTGTTGGAAATAATTTCAAAGCTGTCAAAGTTTGTTGAGAGAATGGTGCAGTTTGTGATTTGGTCGAATAAGTCATGGAGATAGATTGAATAAAAACAGTAGTAGAAGTATTGTAGGAAAGTTGTTAAGATTTGATTTATGTTTGTTTGGCAAATCAGTTATTTCTTTGTTTCCTTGTTTTTCTATATAAACAGATGTAATTGTTCTGAAATAATATCAAGTCTTTTGGACACAAAACTTGCAGTGTGTTCTTAGTCTCTGTGATCAAATAGTTGTTATATCTTTTGTATTACAATATATGGTATCAGAGCTGAAGGTGAGCAGTTAGATGTCAAAGGCTGGGATGGACGTAAACAAACTCAAGGGAGGATCGATTGCCCTTAGTTATCCAACACTGACAAAGGGAAACTATACGGCGTGGTCCATGAAGATGAGAGTGTTTATGCAGGCACACAGAGTTTGGGAGGCTGTTGAGCCTAGTGATCCCAAAACTGCAATCGACGGAAAGACGGATAAGGTCGCATTAGCTATGATCTATCAGGCTATTCCAGAGGATATACTATTGTCTCTTGCAGACAAAAGGATGGCGAAAGACGCCTAGGAGGCGATCAAAACCATGTGTCAAGGCGCTGACAAAGTTAAAAAGGCGAAGGCTCCAACGTTGAGAGCAGAATTTGAGGCTCTAAGCATGAAAGACAATTATCAACTAGATGATTTCTGTGTGAAAATCAATGGAATTCTATCGAATATACGGGCTCTTGGGGAAGAAGTGAAAGAATCATATGTAGTCAAGAAGTTGTTGCGAGCTGTTCCACAGAAATTTCTACAAATTGCTTCTACACTTGAACAGTTTGGAGATCTGGATAATATGTTGATAGAAGAAATGATGAAGGGCACTGTGACTGAAAATGAAGAACAATTAATGCTGACAAAGGAGGAATGGAGAAAGAAAGACAACGAAGGTGGAAAACTTTTATTCACACGGGAAGAATGGTTGAGGAGATCGAATCGTGGGACAACAGGTGGATCTTCAGGCTAGAGAGGACGAGGATTCCGTGACAAGAGTCAAGTAAGATGTTACAACTATGGTACAATAGGTCAATATGTGGCAGAGAGCAAGAAACCTCGTCGAGGAAGAGAACAGAAGCAGGAGATAAACATGGCCACGTTTGTTGACGATGAGCCAGCTCTGTTAATGGCAATGCATGAACAGACAGAGATGAAGATGATGTTATTGAACGAAGGAGAGGTGACACCAAAGTTCTTTTCTGCAGGACATGAAAGGCTCAGAGATTTGAATTTTTGGTATTTGGATAACGGTGCTAGTAACCACATGACAGGTGATAAATCAAAGTTCAATGTCTTGGATGAAGAAGCTAGTGGTAAAGTAAAATTTGGAGATGGGTCTACAGTCAAGATCGAGGGAAAGGGTTCAATAAAATTCAGATGCAAGAACGGGGAAGAAAGAACATTGCAAGACGTCTATTAAATCCCAACATTGTGCAACACCATTATTAGTCTTGGACAACTTTCTGAAGGAGGAAATGAAGTTGTAATCAGTGGAAACTTGCTCCGAGTGTATGATAATCAAAAGAAGTTACTGATGAAAGTTACACGGCCGAGCAACATGTTGTACAAGATCCGTATTGAGACGTGTAATCCCACCTGCCTGCTTGCAAAATCAGAAGATGTCACTTGGCTTTGGCACTCTCGTCTCGGGCATGTAAATTTTCAAGCGTTGCAACTAATGTCGAAGAAACAGATGGTGGAAGGACTACCAGAAGTTGTGCAGCCAAAGAAAGTGTGCAGTGGTTGTCTCATGGCTAAACAAGTAAGAAAATCATTCCCTCAACAGTCTAGTTTCATAGCTAAACGTCCATTAGAACTTGTTCATGGAGATTTATGTGGTCCTATCATACATATCACTCAAGCTGGGAATAGCTATTTCTTACTATTGGTAGATGATTACACTCGAATTATGTGGGTGTATATGCTAAAAAATAAGAGTGATGCTTTTAGTATGTTTAAGAAGTTTTGCGCAGAAGTTGAGAAGAAACAAAAGGAAAAGATTGGAACTCTTAGAATAGACAGGGGAGGAGAATTTATGTCAAAAGAATTCAACTCTTATTGTGAGGAGTTTGGAATTACTAGACATTTTACAGCACCATTCACGCCTCAACAGAATGGGGTTGTCGAACGAAGGAATCGTACTGTGGTTGAAATGGCTAGGAGCTATTTGAAGGAAATGAAGATGCTATCTATGTTGTGGGCTGAAGCAGTCAGACACTCAGTTTATATTCTTAATAGACTACCCACACGAGCCTTGTCAGGGCAAACACCTTACGAATCCTGGACGGCAAACAAACCAAATATTGGTCATATACGAGTTTTCGGGTGTGTTGCTTACATGAAGATTCCAGGAGAAAGAACAAAAAAGCTTGATGATCATAGTTTGAAGGTGGTTAATCTCGGCAAAGAACCTGGCACTAGAGCCTATCATTTATACTATCCAAGGAACAACAAAATACATGTCAGTCGAGATGTAATTTTTGAAGAAAGCAAGGCATGGCCCTGGGATGATCATGATAAGATAGATATAAGTCACACGTAAAGTTTTTCTATTCCAGAAGTATTCGTGGATAAGAACAGAGATACTGAAAGCTCGAGTCAGGAGAACAAAGAAGATACAGAAGAAACTGGTTTCATCACACCAGTATCACAACGTCTAAGTTCAACATTAAACAGAAATGATTACGATGATAGTGTCACTCCAAAAAAATTCAGGTTTCTTGCAGACGTGTACAATGACACTAAAGAGATTGAAATAGAGGATGAGCTTCTTCTCATGGAAATCGATGAACCCAGCTCATTTAGTCATGCTGTGAAAGAGAAGGCCTGGAGGCAAGCCATGCAAAGCGAAATTGAATCAATTGAAAAAAATGGGACGTGGGAACTCACAGACCTACCTTCAGGACACAAAGAAATTGGTTTGAAGTGGATTTTTAAACTAAAAAAGATGCAAGTGGGAATATTGTGAAGCACAAAGCTCGTTTAGTTGCTAAAGGATATGTGCAAGAAAAGGGAATTGATTTTGACGAGATTTTTGCCCCCGTAACACGTCTTGAAATAGTTCGATTATTACTAGCATTGGCAGCGAAGAATTCATGGGAGGTGCATCACCTTGATGTTAAGACAGCCTTTTTGAATGGTAAAATTAGTAAAGAAGTGTATGTGTCTCAGCCGGAGGGGTTTGCAAAAGAAGGGCAAGAAAAATGAGTTTATAGATTGCTCAAAGCGTTATACGGGCTTAGAAAAGCTCCACGAGCATGGTACTCGAAGCTTAATAAGTGTTTGGAAGTTCTTGGATTCGTAAAATGCCCTTACGAACATGCTGTTTATGTTAAGAAGGAAGGAAAAGAATTATTGATTGTTAGAGTACATGTGGATGACTTGCTGATTACCGGAACTAGTGTGTCTCTCATTAATCATTTCAAGGAGCATATGAGTACCAAATTCGAAATGAGTGACATGGGAAAACTAAACTACTATTTGGGCATTGAAGTTAAACATGGCACTGGGCTTATTGAGCTAAAGCAATCAGGCTATGCAAAGAAAATACTCGAAAGAGCTGGTATGTCTCAATGCAACCCCTGTAAATTTCCCATGGATCCGAAAGAACGTTTGACAAAAGATGAAGGTGGAAAAGCGGTGGATGCAACTAAATTCAAAAGTATGGTGGGAGGTCTGCGGTACCTTGTTCACACCAGGCCTAACATAGCTATTTCTGTGGGTATTGTGAGTAGATTTATGGAAAGACCAACTACTATGCATATGAATGCAGCCAAGAGAATTTTACGGTACATAAAAGGCACATTGGAGTATGGTTTGGTATATACGAAGGAGGCTGGTAACAATGTCTTGACTGGATACTCAGACAGTGACCATGCAGGTCATGTCGAAGACAGGAAATCAACTGGAGGCATGGTGTTCTTTCTAAATGAAAGTCTGGTGACTTGGGTTTCGCAAAAACAGTGCTGTGTTGCCTTATCCTCATGCGAAGCTGAATTCATGGCAGCTACAGCTGCTGCTTGTCAAGCAATATGGTTGAGAAATGTGTTGAAGGAGCTAACAGGTGAAGAGATTAGACCAGTGATCATTTATCTAGATAACAAATCTGCGATTGATTTAGCGAAGAATCCAGTTTTTCATGGGAGAAGCAAACACATTGATATATTGTACCATTTTATACGAGAATGTATTGAACGTGGAGAAGTGGTAGTTAAACATGTCAGCAGCAATAGTCAGAGAGCAGATTCATTGACAAAAGCTTTAGCTGCAGTGAAATTCGAGAGGATGAGAAGCTTGCTGGGAATTAAGAACCTGGATAGACAAGTTTGAAATTACGGGGGAGAATGTTGGAAATAATTTCAAAGCTGTCAAAGTTTGTTGAGAGAATGTTGCAGTTTGTGATTTGGTCGACTAAGTCATGGAGACAGATTGAATAAAAACAGTAGTAGAAGTATTGTAGGAAAGTTATTAAGATTTGATTTATGTTTGTCTGGCAAATCAATTATTTCTTTGTTTCCTTGTTTTTCTATATAAACAAATGTAATCGTTCTGAAATATGTAGTTAAGATTTGATTTATGATTGTCTGGCAAATGTAGTCTTTTGGACACAAAACTTGCTGTGTGTCCTTTTGAATCACCCATACAGCCCTGATGGGTCGATAGTCTTAGAGCAAAAGTCCAACATTGTCAAGCATATTACTTATAAATATAATATAATAATGAGTCTTAGTATTTAAGACTATGATTTTGTATATCAATTCCAACAACACTCACTAGTGCATTTCGTACTACTATTTTAGTTATTATAAATTTGAAAGTAGAAAGAAATTCCGCTATGGTCAATGTTGGTCCGCCGTTTACTAAGATAATTTTATTTACGTAACGATGTTACATATATAATTTTTTTAGGTAGAAACGATAATAAGTTACATAATAATAAGTTATATATATATATATAAATGAGAAAAAGGACCCTGAGATAGATATCAGGGAACTTTTCCTAAGATACATACGAAATAAGTTTAAATTTTACTAGGCACGCAAGGCTAATTAAAAAATTCTGAATTTACTAAAATGACCACCCCAGTTTTACATATAAAAGATAGGTATCTCATGGAACTTAAATGAGATATATCTCAGGCACCCTATCCTCTCTCTCTATATATAAGAAGAGTTATTTTAGTTAAAAAATTTAGTGATTGTAGTTGGACGTAGAAGGCCCGACCAGCCATGGTGTTAGAGTGTGTGTGTTGCCCGTGTAATTTTTAGAAAAATAATAGTTGTTTTAGTTGGAAAATGTATAGAAGAAGTTAGTTGGACGTTGAAAGCCCGACATAGACTAAGCAAGCTCTTAGCGTTCTGGGTTTAAATACCTCATTTCGTGCTTACCTCTACAGATAGAGTCATCACCATGCATTCATCTCTTTACATTTTTTTCCCGGGTGAAAAAACTATGATCTGTAGAATAAACACGATCAATGTCAGTTCCACTATGGTCAATGTCGATTCCGATATAGTCAATGTCGGTTCCGCTATAGGGGTTTACTAAGATAAATTTATTTGCTTAATGATGTTACGTATATATACATCGTGTGCTCTCTTAGAGTGTGTGTGTGTGTGTTGCCCGTGTAATTTTTAGAAAAAGAAGAGTTGTTTTAGTTGGAAGGTAATTGGACGTAGATGGCCCGACACATAACAACCAACATCTTGGTGTTCGGGGTTTAAATACCTCATTTCGTGCTTACCTCTATAGAAAGAGTCATCACCGTGCATTCATCTCTTGACATTTTTTCCCTTGGTGAAAAAACTATGATCTGTAGACTAAACACAGTCAATGTCGTTTCCGCTATAGTTAATGTCGGTTCCGCTAGAGCCGTTTACTAAGATAATTTTATTTTCTTAATGATGTTACACATATATACATCATTTGCTCTTAGACTGTGTGTGTTGCCCGTGTAATTTTTAGAAAAAGAAGAATTTTTTTAGTTGAAAGGTAGTTGGACGTAGAAGGCCCCGCACAGAACAGCCAACCTCTTAGTGTTCCATCATCATTTCGTGCTTACCTCTACAGAAAGAGTCATCACCGTAGCATTTGTATCTTCCATTGCCTTCCCTACTGTGTCAAAAGATTCTGCAATCTGCCAAATCCGTACGAGGGGATTATTTCAACTAGGAATAAAAAGATAATCCCCTGCCAACTAGATCTACACACAATTCTTTTGTTGGGTTCATAAATAGTAAGTTTGTTTAATTAATATTTTGATCAATCATAATTAATTTCATGAACATAGATTGACTATATTATTTTCAAATAATAAATTTTACAAAGGATTTACAATTTTTAAATTTATTTCTAAAAATAACAAACATGATTCATTCTCCAACTATAAATCCTATAAAGAAATTATAGCTTACAGCATTATATCTCACTTGTCATCCTCCCCTAAATTACTTGCATCATCAATGTCATCTTCTCATCTTCATTTTCAACTAATTAATCGAATTCTTTCATTTGTCGATGGGGTTTTATATTTTTCAATAATATTTATATTTCTATCAATTTATTTCTTATTTTTCATATTTTAAAAATATCTATGCTAAAAACAATTATAATTTGTATAATAATGTATTTAGTTTCTTATCTTTCACCTTATAGAAATTCTATGCTGATTAAAAGAAATTATTTGTTGATTAAAAAATTTATTATACAATATATTTAAGATTTTATAAGGAATAATGTATTGTACACTCTATAAAAGTCAAATAATGGAAGGTTTGTTTGGTCGGTAGTATTTAGATCTTTTAAATTAGACAAAATGAGAATAATTAAATTTAAAATTATAAATGTTTTAGTATCTAAAATTTAAAAAAAAGTTAAATGTTGAAATTATTTGAATGACATATAAAAATTATATACATATATATATATAATCAATTTTAAAGATATAAACAAAAAATGTATGTATATTATATTTAATTTAAAGTAAAATATTTGTGTTAGAATTTCATAAAAATTGTATATAATATTTAAAAATTAAATACATTATAGAATAACTTAAAAACACTTATGTGTCACATAAGTTATTTGCTTGTATACAAATAAATTAAAATAAAATATATTTTAATATTAACAATAAACACCAAATATCAATACATATTCAAATCCATTATTTTGAATAGAGTATTTATTATTAATAAATTTAGATATCTGGTGTGACGCCCTCCCGATCAGGGCCTGTGATCGGAGTATAATATAAATAACACATGCTGATGAAACAAGCAAGCCATCGTCTAACTAATTATTATTACAAACCTGAATTCAAAATATATTATTATTACAAACCAAAGTTATGGTATGAAACAAGCAAGCCTATTGTCTAACTAATTATTATTACAAACCTGAGTTCAAAATATATTATTATTACAAACCAAAGTTCTCAAAAGTTCTACTGCAAATTCTCACAACTAACTAAAGTTCTCCTCACTGAGCTGTTATTGCATCTACGGACCAACTCAGGGCCACCGTAGGTGCGCTTCCTTATGGTTTGGATTTAGACAAAATAATAATGAGCCAACGCTCAGCAAGTAACTAAAGATTTCAATTGAAAACAGTATAACAGGGTATTGCAGAAGATGAATGCTGGAAGCAGTATAAACAATATTGGTATTTAGTAATGACAAGATAACAATTGAAAATCAGGATAGCAATATATATTTCAAAACTGTGTAAAGTAATTGACATTTCAATCGGTAAACCAATTTTATTTCATGATAAATAAAAAATAATCATCACTTTAAGAAAACTGATTGGAGGTTTTTATTTTATAACAGACAATACGGGTGATCAGCCCATAAAGTCCCCATTCCGGACCCAAAGTCCCTATGGCCATCATTTCCTTTCATTAGGATAGCTTGGGTTCCCAAGAGGCAACATATTGGCCTATAGAGGTGTCGAACTGGACAGACCAAAACTACACTAATACATACTCAAACCGACAGAACCAGCATTACCCGTTCGCCCCGTCTCTCCAATCGTCATTAATCCGTGGAAACCATTTGGATGGAGTTCCTAACATTTTTATAAAAATCTTATTTAAAAACATTAAGCTTTGCAAAACTCTTTTTAACTTTATAAAACATTTTAATACTTAATCTTTTCGAAAACCTTTACTTCAAAGTACCTTCGACTCTCTGATAACAGATCAGCCCAGTCTAATTAACTTCAAAGTATTTTAAGAAAAACAACTCATTTTGATTTGCAGTGATAAAAATCAAATGGTTTGACTAAGTTTTCTAACATTAATGAAATAGGGATACAAGTCTGAATCAAGAAGATGTAGACTCAAAGGCGTCAAAGTAATTGATTAGATTCCAAGTTTAAGGTATAATATTAATGGCAATTAAGTTCTTGGATCAGTGTTTAGCTCATGAAGAAGTTTATGTGTTTTAGGGTCAACATAGGTTAAACTGGACACAGGCATAAATCAAGTAGAATATTGGTTTATCGGTCAGTCAATATGACCTGATTATAGTGAACTGTAGGACATATATGGTCAAGAAGCAATTAAAAAGAATTAGTATTGTTTAACTATGGGTAACACTATGGTCAAGAAGCAATTAAAAGAACTATGCTGGTCTAGGGTTTACATGTGTTTAACCAGGGTTTAGCAATAAAGATTTTGGATACATGCAAAGGTAAGTTTATAACAGGAGTATGATCAACATGGTATAAGAGAGGCATGCTTGAATCAACAAGATATAACAGTTTAAATAATATAAACTTTCAGAGGAAAGACAGAGTTACTTGCCTCCGGTAGAATGCAACAGCTAACAGCTCAGTCACAGGTACTCGACCTTAGCCTTTCCTTTATCGCTAGGTCCTACGTCCTTCTTATCTACATAAATCATATCACTACTTTAGAATACTATACTTCTAAATCGTCTAATCCTAATCTACCCAGACGATTCTTATAACGCATTATCACTTAACATGTAACATACGTACCTGATAATATACTAAAACCACCTCGTCAACAGATAACCATTTAAACACTTAACACATAGCACATGCATCCCACATAACCCACTTATACACTTTAGCAAATAAACCTAACTCATAAGAAATCATGCTATTCTGGTTTATATTTTACTATTTATAATTTCCCGAAAATCGGGTAGAATTTCCTTTATAATATTGACTATCCCGTCGGAAGATATCCGACTCCAATACACAATCAAATTTCTACGATGGATTTAAGATCCACCTACACTTCCAATGCATATATAATCATACCATCTATCACTTAATTCGAAATTATCAAATATCACTAAATCATATTTAACCAATCATCAAAATCACATAATACATAATAATCAATATACATACATAATAATTCGAATTTAATTATATAATAATCCGAAAATTATACATGTAGCTCAATTACTTCATATGAATCAGAATAAAATTATATAATCATGTACCAAATCTCGAGCAATTAACAGCTAATTTAATGAATCAATTTATTCGAAATAATCACATAATTCGAATAGAAATTATCAAGAACATGTCATAAAAATTCTCAAAATATACATGCAGTCACGGGATTAATACAAACTGAAAATATAATGGTTGGTAGGTCTCAAAATCATCATCGACCACCACCGGTTCACCGGAGTTCATCACCGGTGGCGGTGGAAATTCGGGGGAACCCTTATTGGGCCTCCAACCACGAAATTTCCTCCGATTAATTCATTAAACTCAAACATATGCTCTGTTAATCATCTAACTGCAAGAATCATTACAAAACTAGCATGAATGTTATACGGTCATATACATACACGAACAAATATATACACACACTGCAACTACATATATACACAACAGCGAACAAATCCCAACTCAACACCAACATGATTCAGTGTAAAACATAGACTAGAATCATGGGTATCGATTATTAAGGTATAAATCGCAGCAGTAAGGCCAACTGAAGCAAAAACCCGAAGTGGGTTCCAATTTTATGAACACAAAATCGACATGCATTTACATAGGAAGGTAAAAGACTGAAAACCGAACAAAAATCCAGTCTAAATCAACAAACAGAGCAAGAATGGTGGTGCTGCAGAGGAGAGAGTACCGAAGTGGAGAGAGAAGAGAGAGAACGGAGAGAACAGTCGAGAGAAGTGAGGAAGAAAAGCGAAGAGGCTGGGGCCTCTTGAATAATACACAGGGGCAAAATAGTAAATTCACAATTGTAATTTACTTTCCTGAATAACAATTCTTTTAATCACTTTTAAATCAAAACAAAATAGAAGAATGTGGTGAAAATATTATTAAAAAATTTTAAAATAAAGTTTATGAATTTAGAACCATTCTCATATTTTTAAAATAATATTTGGATCAAAAATGAATTTTATAAGAATTTTCGAAATAAAGTCTCTTTAAAAGAAATAATATTTTTGAAATCATTTTAAAATATCAAATCACACAATTAAATATCTACACTAATTTTCATAACTCAATAATATCGCAAAGATGATAATGTAAAAGATTTCACGATTTAAAACGACTCCAATGATTTTATATGATTTTCGAAAGATTAAAAATGCACTTTAAAAATAGTTTTAATGCTCCAAAAATATAAATAAAATTTCACGGACATATACGACACATAACAATCATTATATAATCACATAAACATGATTTCACACAATTTTATCCATCGCATAATTCACATAGATTCCACATTTAACACTTAAATAAACAATTATAAATTGTGAAAAATTCTAGGTCGTTATATCTGGACATAAATTAGTCTAATAATTTTTATTAAAATACACTTCATTGAGATTTTGTTTGTACCAAAATAATCGATTAGTAAAACAATAATGCTACAAATTTAATATATAAAACGACCCAAATTTATAAAATTAAACACCAATTAGATATTAGATACTGGGTCCAATAAATTCAAAATAAATATCAACATTTTTTACTTATTGAAAAAAATTTGGATGCACAATTAAAAAATTCGGTTTTACTTAGTGTTTCATCATAATTTTTTTAAAAAATTAAAAAGTACAATATAAGTGATAATTATTTGAATACTTATAAGTTGTATATGTTTTTGGATAAATTTAATTGTAAATAGTGAAATATTTGTTGAATTATATTAAAAAATAATTTATAATATAATAATGTCAATACATGCATTTTAAATTATAAATAATTTAAAAGTCCCTCTCATTTTTTTATAATTTTTTTTACTAGTTGTCACAGATTTTAGGTGTATATAAAATATAGTTCCTTAACTCATTTTAAAATTTTCATTTTTTGAATAAAAAATTATACATTAAATTTTTATTTAGAAGAAAAAAAATTAAAATAATTTATGGAATTATATGATACTTTAATGTCAATAGATTAAATAATGTGTGTCAAACCCTGTGCTAAATACCTGGAGTAATTAATAATTTGAGCTCAGTTTAACAAACACCAACCATAAATTTTTATAGCTTATATGCTTATTACTGTTGTTTCATTTTTATAATGGCATGACGTTTTGGAATTGAACACATAAGAAAAAAAATTTCAATAAGTATTTTTATAAATTTTAATTTTCATTGTATATTTTTTATTATAAAAATGAATTTTTGCACATTAAGCAAAACACATAAATGTAATGAAAGAAAGTATTTTAGACATTTTATTAGCCTATATAGAACATACACAGCCCAATTCATGGAAATACATAAATTTGAATGCTTGTGTACTGTATTTGCTTCGTAGACTCCGCCACAATTTCTTTACATCTTTTCATCAAACAGTTGGCAGGCAGATCGAATGGAGAATTCAAATTTGCTGATGACCACCCCGATCATGATGATAATTTAACGCAACCTTTAACCAACTTTGTCACCATGTGGAAAAACTCATGCACTCAATTTTGTCTATACATGTCTATGCAACCAACTTAAGTTCTCATATGCTATATTTCACATCACACTAACATCATTTCTCTCACACAGTTCCCTCGTTCCCATCGATTTCAGTCTATAATCTACACAAGTAATCTTTTTAACCATGATCTCTGTGTTTGATTTTTTTTTTTTTTTTTGTAAAACAATCTTTAAATTTGTTTAAAATGCCAATTGTCAGGTTTTCATGGCTTCAACAGACCAGCTACTAGCTCAAATTGATCTTGCCGAAAGTTTGGTAAACTAATCCTCTCTTTCTCTCTAGTCTTTTTTGTGTATGATTTGTAGTATCTTAAAAGATCGAGGTGTGTGTGATATTCTTGTACATACACTTGATCATATCAATTTTTCTTCATTTACATATCTATAGATTTATTCATGTTATTTGAATATCTAAATATGAATAGGATCATGTTAATCAGGTTCCTAATTCTTTATTCAGTACTTTGATTATTTTCATTTAATTTTCTTGCATATAGGGTGTGGTGGATGACAAACTGCGCACCTTGTACTCTTATAAAGAAGACAACGACCATCAGTTCTTTGCCAATATATTACCAGGGTTCATGGATGAAACTGTCATCCGATTAAACAAAATAGAAGTTCTATTGTATATATTAGTCCTCAATTTTTACGATGTTTCTTTTCATGCTTATTTAGCACGTACATAACGCACATGTTTATTTTATTCTTAAATGCTTTCAGGAATGAGGCTGTGGTGGACTTCTTTCATTTGTCAAAACATGCCCTTTCAATAGTTGGAAGTGGGGGGAGGTAATGATGACTATGAGATTTCCACTTGAGCATTTCTTTGTTAGAACTCAGAAGCTGATTCAGCAATTGTAATCTACATACATGCATGTACACACGTGCGTACAAGCACACAAACACACAAATACACCTATCTTTAAAGTATAAGATATCTCATTCTTCATTTATATCCAGATGAAAGAGCCCAAAAGAACTAAAAGTCTTCACAATTCTAAATCCCTTCCCGACAAGTGATTGCCCCCAAAATTAAAACCCCAATAGCAAGCTTTTCTACCAAACAAAATCCAATTCTCAAATTGTGTCTTCACCCCCTTATGTCCATCTCAGTTCAATGATGTCTCCGAAAGGCTACTCCTTTAGGAAAAATTCGTTGCATAGCCAAGCCCTACTTCAGAAATACATCCAATTGCCAAAATTATTTTTTGACACGAGTCCTTTTACCTACACATTGATGTCAGAGTCTGACTCAAAAATTTCATACTTTATACAAGCAGGAGTACGTATAACTTATATTTCTATTTTCAATTCTATTTTACTTGTGTAAGGTATCTTCTGATGGTGTTATTCCATATGATCATATATTCGACAGAAGTAGGACTATAAAAGTCTCTTTATGTGCATGCATACATTGGTGTTGACTTCAAGCTCTTTGTGTACATGGTTGTGTATGCTCCATGTAGAATCTGGAGATATACTTTTATGAATTTATGAGCAGATAGCTTGTTCATTCTTTATAATTTAAGTAACTATCTAAAGGATTATGAAAAACTTGAATGATGATCAAGTAAACTGAAAAAATGATGTTATATATGCATGGCCGCTTTACTTGCATTTTAGTACAAGTCTTCAATTTGTTCACTTTTAGGCAAATAATAAATTATATAATGTCTACCTAGTTAAAAAATGAATCATTACTACTATAAGCAGCATCGTACATTGTTGTTTAAGATTAATTTTATAATTTTCATTTACATGTGAAAATGTTTGATGATTGTAGTGTTGGCGCATTTCCACTGAAAATGGCATGTTATAATCTGCGGCTAGCTGCCGACGATGGTTCAAAAGATAGGTGAGTACGATTTTCCTTAAATCAACATGAATATTAAATTTTTGCCACAAAAATCAGTGATATTTTTTATTGTAGATACATAGTGTTTGTTATTAATTCATGATGTCAATGTTGGAATATACATACCAGACTAAGATAATACTAAGCATATTTGTATCTTAAATTTTTGACAACTGCTAGATTTTTCTTTTCCATAAAAAGGATAAGTTTTCAATGAAAAGAAAGGAGGATTTAAAAACAACAATTTTTGGGAAACATGTTCAATTCCGACCTACAATTGAGATACTTAATGGCATTTATAGCTTATATCGAATTAAGAATTGAGTGACTAGACGTTGAGGGTCGGAACCACAAAGTTTAGTTAGGAAAAAAAAACCAAGTTACTCTTCTCCTAGCCTCCTTCTTTAACCTAGCTAGCTCAACATTGAATTTGTCAGTATTGTCATGTATTAGTCCAAATTGTAGTCAACTAGGATAGAAACCTCTTTTTGCACTAAATTCTAAATCAAAAGATAATATTTATGGTACTAAAAAGATATTTTTTTTCAAAGTATAGAGGGATGAAGTTGTTAGAACAATAAAAGCGACACATAATTATTATGGTAACATAATAACGTTTGATATTGTGTTAAATTCTTAGTTACTTAGATTCAATACATAATAGAACTGGAAAAAACTCACGTAATTAATGTACTATTTATTTGTTAATTTTTCTAGGTGTCTCCAGGCTTTTAATGATGCCAAAAGAGAGTACGCTAGTGTCAAACCACATTTTGATGCTATCCTTGAGGTAAAGCGTAGTCATTATATCTTTTAAATTTTATGTATATGTATCATTCTAAAATTTGTATGCCATCTTCGCGTGCACTTCATATTTGGATATATTGTGCATCATTAATTTTCATAAGACTTTTAAGTTTATTATTGTATATGTTATAATTCTTTCCATTTTAATTAAGTTCATTGATGTTTATGTTATAATCTTTCTTTTTATTTTGATTGGGGTACTTGTGGATGTTTTGGGATAATTGTGGATGTCGGTCTCAGAGCAGGAATGAAGTCTTTTATGTTATATTTTGATGAATCTAGTCGTGTCAAGGTTTTATAACATATGCTAGGCGAACATGAACAACAAAAAGGGTGCATTAGCTCTGAGAGAAAGTACTTACGTTGAGCACATCTAAAATATTACAATTAAAACAAATTAGTTATGCTGAATAATTTTCTATCTAATAGTTTGAAAAACTAACTACTAATTGATTAGGAATTACATAATAGACTTAAAAGTAAATTGATTGTATGATGCTAAAGTTTGTACAATTAAAAATGGAATTTGAAGGAAAGCAAATAAATTTAAAGGATATATGAAATTTGGTGTTAAAGTAATTGGTATTATTCTTTCTATGACAATGTCTTTAATCTTCTTAAGAATCTGTTGGTTTTATTTAATTTGAAACTAGTAATAATTTAGTCTTTATTTGTCAGTTAGAGCGTAGTTTGTAGTTTGCATATTTGATTTGGTCTTCATAGTCGTGGAGAGTTTATAGGAGTTGCACGTTAGAAGTAATGATGCATTAGGAGAGTTTGTTAGTGGTTCCTAGTTTGTAGCGTTTCCATTATTTGTTCTCTTTATATTGTACTGGTTGAATGAATAAAAGTTAACAGCTTCCACGCGAACACTTGCTTCTTTTCTCAGTTTATACATCAGACAGCTATATCTATATTTACATATATATATATATATATATATATATATATATATATATATATATATATATATATCACTACACCATAAAACGGCTATTGCAACGACAAGAAAACATTGCCTTAAGGCCTATATTCGTTGCAGTAGAGTCTATGGCAACAAATTTGCAAAATTTGGGTGTTGCATCCGGTTGCCTTGCAATAGGTCGATTTAGCAACGTTTTTGATACCATACAGCAACATAATTAAATCATTGCAATAACTTTCAGTAGCAACATTTTAAACTCTATAGAAACAATTAAAAATTATTGCAGTAGCATAAGAAGGTAATTTATTGACAATTAAAGGCAACATTTTTCAGACCAATTGCAATGATTTTTTATAGATTAATGCAACGTATTTTGACCCCATTGTAACATTTTTTCAAATAAAAAAATTGGTAGGAACATGCTGAAAATACAGTAAACCAGGCCATTTATAGCCACAATCCAAGCATCATTTGCATTTCATAAACCAGGGCAACTTAATGCCAAATATCCAATTACATGTGTTTGTTCAAAGTCAAATAAAATTACAATTCTTTACATCAAATTTTCCTAAACAATTATTATATTGAAAAACCAAAATAAAGTTAAAAACTACATATGCCAATTGCTTTTTCCATATATTTGGCTTGGGTTTTGCAAATCAACAACGAGAAATCCGTGATGAACTTATAAAAGTGTTGCACCTTGTGTCCAACAATGCATACGCCTGCAAGTACAAAAGTTACTAATTATGAGTAAAACATTAAACTCTAAACCAAATCCAGGAAATATATTATAAGCATACACCAACAAAAACAGCTCATGCAGTTTTGGTATAGTAAAGGTTACAATTACGTATGGCTACAATTTTTTTAAGTATGACTTATCATTAAAACTTTTTCTTATATGCTTGTATATTTATATAATTATGCAGTGTCTTCTGTACCATTAAAATGGATTACATAAATAGCATCAACACGGCACTACCATAACTGGCTTTAGTGCAAAGGTGTTTACATGATCAATCGAAAACATGAGACAGCTCAATCTTTGTAGCAATGGTGCATCAATAGGATACATTTACTATTATCTTATTCTGGCACTAATATGCTAACAAGTTTCCGAACATTTACTACTTATTTCTTGTGGATATGAAAAAGTAGTAGATATAAAAGAGCAGATGAAAAAAGAGCATACCATCTACGATCAATAAATTAAGAACCAAACTGTTTGACTGTCCATCGGCAATTTCTCCATCCCCCATACTCGGAGCATATGCTTGAGAGACATTCAAATTCCTCAGAATTGAGCTAGCACTACATGACTGTCCACCGGTGATGTTTGTTATACACTTGGCAAGCTCTTCTAAAACAGTATCTCCTTTAGGTAACACTTCAAGCAAGGAGAAGATCAAGAAACTTTTTGGAGCTGGAGGAGAAGTTCGAAGCATTTCTCGAGCTGCATGAAGGCGCACTATCCCAAGGATGGTCCTTGCATGCATCTCCCAGACTTGCAATGGAGATGTCACCTTGAATTTCAATAGAAATAGATGCAACAGAAGAACCTCTTTCACGAGTGCGAGCCAGTGATCACGTCTGGTGGAACTTGTCATCTCTGGAAATTCCAATATGATACCCTCTTCCCTGCCACACAAAGTCAAAGGAATTAACAATTATCAAAAGAAAAGGGAAAGGGAAAACATGTATCCAAGTTCATCTGTCTAAACACCAATAAGTATATATTGATTGGTTGGGATCAGGATCACATCTGAGTACTTTCTAGTGGAATAACTTCTAACCGTGTGAAAATAGAATATACATTAGTTCTTAAATAACTAATCGTCTTTGTCATCCTGAGAGGGAATTTTTTTTTTGCCCCTTTAAGTTTAAAAAGACAGAAGTGGTTCATCAATAAGTTCTCAATTGCATTCATTCATTGATTAGTACTACGAACTACAGAATACACCACAACATTAATAGGGATAAAGAGAAACATTATAGTGATAAATTATCTTACAACTCAGGTGACTCATATGTAACGGCCTTGTCAAAAAGAGGAGCACCTCAGGGACCCGTCGAAGCTGGTTTGACACTCTTTTCAGTTCCCTTTGAAAGGTCAAGTTTCAGAGCATCTTCGTAGGCTAGAAATCCAGAAGCCCCAAATTCATACATACTGATATGTAAATTTTGAAAACTTATATTAAACCTTAATTAACAACATAAAAACAAAGTAGTACATATAATCCCAAATTAAAACAGAAAAGTATAAACCCTAATTGAAACTCGTTTCAAATCAATTTGGGAAAATAATAATTTCAGGAAACATACCTTCTTGGTGCTTTAATCTTATTCGATATTGTGTTTTCCTCTCTTCGAGCTTGAGTATTCGACCTTGATTTTGTATGCGTGTGTCTGCGTTGTTTTGTGTCTATGTGTGTTTCTGTGTTTTGTTTCATTTTTTCTTTTTTCTTTTTTCTTTTGTTCCTTTCGGTAAGCCCGGCAAAGCCGCTCAAAATTTTTGAACACATTTTAGAAGCCCGCCAATTTTTTGGGCTAAAAAATCCTATATATTGCAACGATTTAAGAAAAATATTGCAATAGAATGAATGTTTTTAACTCTCTTGAATTTTTTCAGTGCAATTGCAACGCTTTTCAAAAGCATTGCAATTTATGTGATTGGGTTTCTCAATAGCAACGTTTTTTGATAAACTCCTAGAAATATGGTTGCAATAGGCAATATATGGTGTAGTGTATATATATATATATATATATATATATATATATATTATATGCCTAAGTATATGCCAAAGATGAAAACGAAGGAGACGAGCAAGCTCAAGAAAGGCGCGATGGGTTTGAGTTACCCAATATTGGCCAAAAGCAACTATACGGCCTGGGCGATTAAAATGAAGGTGTTCATGAAGGCTTAGGGAGTGTGGAATGCAGTGGAGGCCAAGGAGAAAGGAGCTGTGGTTGATGATAAGCAAGATCAAATCGTTCTGGCCATAATATACCAGGGGATACCGGAAGATATCTTGCTTTCAGTGGCAGATAATGAGACTGCAAAAGAGGCCTGGGAGGCTATTTAGACCATGTGCCAAGGTGCAGATCGTGTGAAGAAAGCCAGGATTCAAACTATGAAGAATGAATTTGAATCTCTGTGCATGAAAGATGGAGAGCAGTTAGACGAGTTCTGCTCGAAATTGAATGGGCTGGTGACAAACATACGTGCCCTGGGAGAAAATATTCAAGAAGGCTACGTGGTGAAAAAATTTATGCGGGCAATGCCATCAAAATTTTTGTAGATTGTTTCAACTATTAAATAGTTTAGCAATGTAGAAACCATGTCAATAGAGGAAGCAATTGGCTCACTTAAAGCTCATGAGGAGCGATTGAAATGGCAAAGTGATGTAGTGGAGGACATCTACTACTCACGGAGAAGGAGTGGGTCAAACGAGAAAATGCTGAAGGGAACTCTTCTTAACAAGAAAATGGATTAAACGAAATAGCAAGGGGGCGGTGAAGGTTCATCTAGCCCAAAGTTTCGTGGAAAAGATAGGGGACGTGACAAAAGCAAGGTGAGGTGCTTCAGCTGTGGTGTTTATGGCCATTACGCTGCGGAGTTTCGAAAACCAAGAAAGGGGAAAGATCAAAACCAAGAGGTGAATATGACCCAGATAGAGGATAATGAACCTGCTCTGTTGTTGACAGAAAAGGAAGAAAAGGCGGGTGATTTGATGCTGTTGAGCCAAGAATATGTAGTACCAAAGCTGGGACAAAAGGGTGAACGAAGGGAGTCGAATTTGTGGTATTTGGACAACGGTTCAAGCAATCACATGATCGAGCAACGCATAAAATTCAGAGAATTGGATGAGAGCATGACGGGACAAGTGAAATTTGGCAATGGCTCGACAGTGGATATTAAAGGGAAGGGGTCTGTCACCTTCGTTTGTAAGAGTGGAGAAAAATGCACATTAAATGAGGTATATTATATCCCTATGCTTTGTAATAACATTATTAGTCTCGGGCAATTATCTGAAGAGGGAAATAAAGTCGTTTTAAATGGTGATTTTCTGTGGGTATATGATGCAAATGGGAAGTTACTTATGAAAGTCAAAAGATCTCCTAACAGACTGTATAAGATAATTCTTGAAACCAGCAAAATGACTTGTTTGATGATTAAGATAGAGGAATTGTCTTGGCTATGGCACTCCCGTTTAGGACATGTAAATTTTCAAGCCTTAAGTTTGATGCATACTACACAAATGGTGTATGGCCTGCCAAAGTTCTCACAACCAAAAGATGGGTGTACAGACTGTCTCATGTCGAAACAAGCAAGAAAATCCTTCCCATCAATTATCGTGCAAAGCAAAGTTTGGAGCTAGTGAACAGTGACCTTTGTGGCCCGATTTCTCCAGCAACATCAGGAGGTAATAATTATTTTTTGCTTCTTGTGGATGACTTTAGCCACATGATGTGGGTTTACATGTTAAAAAGCAAGGATGAGGCTTTCGGAATGTTCAAAAGATTCAGGGCACTAATTGAAAAGGGGACTGAAAAATGAGTGAAGGTGTTTAGGACGGATCGAGGAGGAGAGTTCTGCTCCCAAGAATTTACAAAGTACTGTGGAGAAAGTGGGATAACCAGACACTATACAGCTCCTTACACCCCCCAGCAAAATGGGGTGGTGGAGCGCAGAAACCGAGCTATAGTCGCCATGGCCAGAAGTTTACTGAAGCAAATGAGTTTACAATTAACACTGTGGGGTGAAGCTACCAGGCACTCAGTCTACTTGCTAAACCGATTGCCTACACGTTCGATGAATGAAAGAACCCCGTATGAGGCTTGGAAGGATGACAAACCAAACATCGGTCATATAAGTGTATTTGGGTGTTTGGCCCATATGAAGATCCCTGGGGTTCAGATAAGTAAACTAGATGACAGGAGTAAACCGATGGTTCACCTTGGTAATGAGCCTGGAACGAAGGCATATCGTTTATTTGATCCTGAGAGCAACAGAGTTTGATAAGCAGAGATGTTGTTTTTGAGGAGGGAAAAACATGGGCATAGAAGCAGAATCAGCACGAAGGAGAATTGGTGCCTGGTCAACAACACACTTTTCTAGTTGTTAATGGATATGCACAAGAAGAAAGTGATAATACGCAGTAGACGAGTTCGAACTCTGATGATGATGTGGACACACCACAATCTCAAGTGTCTATTTAGAATCCAGATACTGAGGAAATTGAACTTGATGACGAGCTTTTTCTTATGGAAATTGATGAACCAAAGAATTACAACCAGGCTACTAAGGAGCGTAATTGGAAGCAGGTAATGCAAAGTGAGATGGAGTCTATAGAGCAAAATGACACCTGGAGACTAACAGAGTTACCGGCTGGTTGCAAAGTGATTGGGTTAAAGTGGATATACAAGATTAAACAAGATGCAAACGGGGAGATAACAAAATATAAGGCGAGACTCGTGGCCAAGGGTTGTGAACAAGAACGAGGGGTAGATTTTGATGCATTATTCGCCCCGGTCACCAGAATTGAGACTGTTTGCTTGTTACTTGCATTAGCAGCAAAATGTTGTTAGGAGGTACATCACTTCGATGTGAAAATGGCATTTTTAAATGGAGATATACAGGAGGAGGTTTATGTAACTCAACCTGATGGTTTTGTCAAAAGGGGGAAGAACACAAGGTGTACAAGTTGTTGAAGGCTCTTTACGGGTTACGCCAAGCCCCCGAGCCCGGTATGCAAAGCTTAACAAGAGCTTAGAGAATCTTGGTTTCATCAGATGTCCACACGAACATGCTGTATATATTAGACGTAAGGTTGATGGAGTTCTCATTGTTGGAGTATATATCGATAACCAGTTGGTCACATGTACTAGTGCAGCACTCATTGATGAATTTAAACATCAAATGAATGAACAGTTCGAGATGAACAATTTGGCCAAGTTGTCTTACTACCTAGGAATAGAAGTGAAACAGGGAGAAGGGTATATCGAGTTGAAGCAGACGGGCTATGCAAAGAAGGTGTTAAGCGAGGCTGGAATGGGGGAGAGTAATCCCACTAAATATCCTATGGATATGAAGGAACAAATTACTAAAGATGAAGGAGGAGAAAAGGTGGATCCAACGGAGTACAAGAGCATGGTTAGAGGGTTGCGATACCTTGTTCATACACGTCCAAACATAGCTTATGCCGTGGGGAAAGTGAGTAGATTCATGGAAAATCCTACAGTACTGCATTAGAATGCTGTGAAACGCATTTTGAGATATGTACGAGGAAAGTTGGATTTTGGTTTAGTTTATTCGAAGAACAGTGAGAACAACATGCTTATGGGCTTCTCTAATAGTGATTTAGCTGGGCAAACAGACGACAGGAAGAGTAAAGGGGAAATGGTCTTCTACTTGAATGATAGTTTGATCACGTGGGTTTCACAAAAACAGAGATGTGTCGCTTTGTCCTCGTGTGAAGCCAAATTCATGGCTGCTACTATATACAGCAGCTTGTCAAGCTATTTGGTTGAAAAATCTGCTTAGTAAGTTGACTGGTAAAGAGGTTGGTCCTGTAATATTGCATATAGACAACAAATCTGCTATCGATCTTGCTAAAAATCTAGTGTTCCATGGTAGAAGCAAGCACATAGATATTCATTACCACTTTATTCGTGAGTGTGTTGAATGAAAGGAAATCGTCATCAAGCATGTCACTTCTGAGTTGCAGCGAGCAGACACATTAACTAAGGCGATTACCACTGTTAAGTTCGAAAGGATGAGAAAGCTGTTAGGAGTCAAGCAGATAAACGAATAAGTTTCAAATTAAGGGAGTGATTGTTGGTTTTATTTAATTTGAAACTGGTAATAATTTAGTCTTTATTTAGTTTGCATATTTGATTTGGTCTTCATAGTCGTGGAGAGTGTATAGGAGTTGCACGTTAGAGGTAGTGATGCATTAGGAGAGTTTGTTAGTGGTTCCTAGTTTGTAGCGTTTCCCTTATTTGTTCTCTTTATATTGTACTGGTTGAATGAATAAAAAGTTAACAGCTTCCACGCAAACACTTGCTTCTAGAGAATCTTTATTATTTGGTTTTGATTTTTCTATCTCTCTTTTTATGGCAAATCACTTATGTGTGTGTTTCATATATTTGCAAATATCCTGACTTACGACACAACAAATACTTCAGTTGTAAAGTTCAAATAAATCTAACTCCGAGGAAGAAACCCTCACATCACTTCACATGCAAAAGAATACTATCTCAATTGCTATAGCTTCATGCAATTTTTAATATACTTCTAGATGTATTTTCTACCTTCCTAGCAATCATGTTAGTACTTTTTAGCCACATAACATTTTGTCTGTCGTTTAACCTGATGGTAAATGTATCTTGAAACATATATGAGATGACCCATCAATATGTACCGTGTGTCGACATAAAATTTAATTTTGCATTGTATATGCTTAAAGCTATATATATATTGTAGGATATGTATAACAGGTCTCAAATTTTTGTATTTAAGTTTAACGTGTAAGTTACCCAAAAAAATATAAAATAAAATTTCATTCTTTGTCCAGTTAAAGGCATGTGACATGCACATATATATACATATACATAATTTTTACAAAATATTTCCTCATAATAATAATTATGTGATCCAACAGGTGGAGCGCGATATTTGGTTCAGAGGCTGATTTTGTTGGCCTTTGTAAACAGGCATCCACAATTTGTAAGAAGAGAGAGGTTGAAAGTATCTTGGAAGAAGGGGGTAATATTATGTTGCAAGCAGTATTTTAAATTTATAGTTATCATTAAAAACATATATTCGGCACAAGTTTTAGATTATTATTATCATGTGTGTCACTATATTAACTATTTGAACCATGTTGTTTGTTAATCTATTATGTGTTTTATGATTTTCTGAATTACATTTATAAAAGGGTAAATTAAGGGTCCATGGTAAAAAATAGTCGTATAAGGTTGGACTACAACAAGTGTTTGAACAATTTCGTATAAAAATCATAGTGGTTTCGTCTTTCCATCTATTATGTGAAGCTTGAGGTGATAGCTATACTTTTGGATTGGAATAGACTTAAAACTTTTGTTTTGCCGCATCACTAAAATCAAAATTAAATAGTAAAGTAAATGAAAATTGTAGAAAATACACTTGATGAGCTCCTTGTTTATTATAAGGCTGGTTAATAGATACAATTCTCAACTTATCTTGGTTGTTTGTGTTACTTTAAAACTTGATGCAAGAAGAATTAAATTTGAAATTAAAAAATTTAGAATTACATATTATTTTAGAATACATCAAAATACATGTAAATAATATATATTACATAAAATTAGAGGTACACCAAATATTGGCATTTAACCAAATTAGCACTAAGTTTTGTTGAGTTTAAGCTAAAAGTAAATATTGCACTAGACGAAGTCCAATTGCATCACTTATAATTTAATGTAATTTTGTTTAGTTTATAATGAAGAAGAGGAGGAATCCGTGTGATTAGTCTTACTTAACTTTATTGCCTTTGTCATTATGTTTGGATAGTGGCATAATTTACTTAAATGTATTTTTGTTAAAAATTAAGTTAAAATCGTAATTAGTCATTTGTTCGGTAAACAAGATTCATAATCTTAACAAAAGCACAGAAACTAGAAAAATAAACAGTTAATTATTTGTTGTCGAATCAGCTACCGTTGACCATGTTGTACAAAACATAAATGCCTTTTTGCCCTTCCAGAAAATGATCCTTTGAAGGTGTGGCTAAAACATAATTACTTGTTAATTGTCATGGCTCGTGGGCCGTAATCACCGTCCACCACATGATGTGCAAGGGCTTCTAAACACTTGTGAATATTTGGGGCATCTCGAGCTTATTAAAGGGAGCTCATTTCAGAAAATGAAGTAACTAGTATTGCTGATGCTGGGTCAGTTGACCAAAGTACTGCAACTATTTGCAAAATTAATGATGCTTATATTTGGACTCTCTACATTAAATAATTTTCCTTACTTTGTACTAAATGAAATGGTAACTAATTCAAATTTATTATTATTTTATTCTATATATATTATTTGACCTTTTTGGTTTTGATCATATAATAAAAGTTAGTATATTTAACTTTTTTTTCAAATAAAAATTATTTATTGGATTAAAAAACTTAAAATTATATGCAAAAATTTCAAACACCTCATTTGCAAACTCCTTATATGTAAATTAAAAAGTATATATTCATGAATCCTTTTACACTATCACCTTTAAAATGTTTAGTTAAATATTTTATTATATTGCATTTAAAAATTTGCATATGATTACTAAGTACAATACATAAATAAGATGACATGATTATATAATATAAAATGCATTTCATTGATCCTGCTGGGATTTGTTGGCACCAGGATATTCCATTTAGTAAAACAATAGTGCTACATATTTAATTAATCACACAACCCAAATTTATTAAATCAAACATCAGTTACATATTAGGTATTGGGTCCAATAAATTTCTAAATATTTTACTTTTTGAAAAAGAATTTGGGAAGCAAAATTAAAATATTTGATTTTTCCAATGTTTCATCATAATTTTTTTTAAAAAAATGAACAAGTATCATATAAGTGACATAAGTGGTAATTATATGAATATTTATAAGTTGCATAGTGTAGATTATTAATTCTAAATCAAAACTAAAAG
The DNA here is from genome assembly GCA_036435485.1 of Saposhnikovia divaricata. Taxonomy (NCBI): domain Eukaryota; kingdom Viridiplantae; phylum Streptophyta; class Magnoliopsida; order Apiales; family Apiaceae; genus Saposhnikovia; species Saposhnikovia divaricata. Next base: position 235,731,472 of record CM071595.1, on the reverse strand, counting down.
GAATTACAATTTATTAAACTAAAAATCAATTAGAAAGGTACATATTACAAAAGCGCAGCTAACATCCCTCGAAAAGTCAATCTAGCCCAATTTTATCGTCCTCAAACTCGAATGCTACCAAACTCGAACCTTAAATATTAAAAGAATGAGCTACGAAGCCCATCAAGTAACCAATCGATCTAACTAGTAAAGGCCTAGTAACATGTATACACGTATTATACAAAATAATCAGCACGATATAATACGATACACGAATCAATAACTTTCAATACACATATTCTTATTCGATACAATAAAATATCACATAACAACAATAACTTGAAACCCAAAATTCATACCACGACCACTACAATCCGATGATAACAGTCCTAAATTTTCAAAAAAAACTATTAGTACAACCCGGTGATAACGGTCCTAAATTTTCAAAAAAAAATTGTAAGTACAACCCGGTGACTCGGTCCTTATTCTTATTTTCGTAAAATATGGCATAAATCAGAATCCCAAGACTATTGCTTTCACATAACACATATCAATTCAAAATAAATAATCACTTAGCCCAAGTTTTAATAATCAAATATACACACATAACACATAGTTTTAAAAATACTATCAGACTTACCTCTACGCGGAAACTCCAGAATCAAATCATCGTATATTATGTAATCAATTATGAACAGACCAGTATTTAGCCTTTTTGACCTTTTAAATGATGTTTTGTTAAAAAAATTCAAAAAATAAAAGTTGTGGAAATGAAAATATCTTTCCAACGAGTACAAACTCAACGAATTCTGACCTAAAATGCGTTTACTATGAATTTTGCAAGATTGCTGATTTATGTGTAGAAGAGACCTACGAATTTTGATAACAAAGAGGAGAAAGAGAACATGATGTTTATATAGCGTCTCAAAACCCTAAATCCAAACCTACTAATTATCCATATCCAAGTCTGATCCATATTTTAGTCCCAATTAATTTTAATTAATTTTTTTCTATATTTCTTTTATTATTATTATCCTAAAAATTACTGGATATTATGTGACGCTCCCAAATCCCGGATCAGGATTTGGTGCCACAAATAATTACAAGGAAATATAACTTAAAATAAAACTTAATAATACAAATGACCCCTCAACAAGGATCGATCTCAGGTTATGCTATGAAACAAAAATCTAAAATAGACAAGTTATTGCCCACAAAATAAATACAAGGAAATATAACTTAAAATAAGGCTTAATAACACGAATGACCCCTCAACAAGGATCGATCCCAGGTCATGGTATAAAACAAGAATCTAAAATAGACAAGTTATTGCAACAAGTATTTATGATCTAGACACACTCCACTATATCATCAATAATCACAAAACAGTATTTCTTCTTCGAGATTGACAACACATTGACTGATCCAAAGAGATCCATGTGAAGTAGTTGCAAGGGTTGATCAATTGATGACATTGACTTTGATTTGAAAGAGGCCTTCTTCTGTTTCCCTTTATGGCATGCATCACACAATCCATCCTTGGAGTAATCCAATTTTGGAATACCTCTAACCAAATCCTTCTTTACCAACTCATTCATTGCTTTAAAACTCAAGTGTGACAATCTTTTGTGCTAAAGCCAACCTTCATCTACACTTGCCTTGCTGAGAAGACATGTAGTCATGTTTGCATTTGTTGAATTGAAGTCAGCAATGTACACATTTCCTCTTCTATCTCCTGTCAACAATACCTTGTTGTCACTTTTCTTAAAAATGACACAAGCTTCAAATGTGAACCAGACATTCTGGCCTTTATCAAACAATCTACACACAATTCTTTTGTTGGGTTTATAAATAGTAAGTTTGTTTAATTAATATTTTGATCCATCATAATTAATTTCATGAACATAGATTGATTATATTATTTTCAAATAATAAATTTTACAAAGGATTTACAATTTTTAAATTTATTTCTAAAAATAACAAACATTATTCATTCTCCAACTATAAATCCTATAAAGAAATTATAGCTTACAGCATTATATCTCACTTGTCATCCTCACCTAAATTACTTGCATCATCAATGTCATCTTCTCATCTTCATTTTCAACTAATTAATCGAATTCTTTCATTGACGATGGGGTTTTATATTTTTCAATAATATTTATATTTCTCTCAATTTATTTCTTATTTTTCATATTTTAAAAATATCTATGCTAAAAACAATTATAATTTGTATAATAATGTATTTAGTTTCTTATCTTTCACCTTATAGAAATTCTATGCTGATTAAAAGAGATTGTTTGTTGATTAAAAAATTTATTATACAATATATTTAAGATTTTATAACTAATAATGTATTGTACAGTGTACACTCTATAAAAGTCAAATAATGGAAGGTTTGTTTGGTCGGTAGTATTTAGATTTTTTAAATTAGACAAAATGAGAATAATTAAATTTAAAATTATAAATGTTTTAGTATCTAAAATTTAAACAAAAGTTAAATGTTGAAATTATTTGAATGACATATAAAAATTATATACATATAAATATATATATATAATCAATTTTAGAGATATAAACAAAAAATGTATGTATATTATATTTAATTTAAAGTAAAATATTTGTGTTAGAATTTCATAAAATTGTATATAATATTTAAAAATTAAATACATTATAGAATAACTTCAAAACACTTATGTGTCACATAAGTTATTTGCTTGTATACAAAAAAAGTAAAATAAAATATATTTTAATATTAACAATAAACACCAACTATCAATACATATTCAAATCCATTATTTTGAATAGAGTATTTATTATTAATAAATTTAGATATCTGGTGTGACGCCCTCCCGATCAGGGGCCTAGATCGGAGATGCAAACAACCTAAAATATAATATAAATAAAACATGCTGACTGGCCCACTACTATCCAAGATCTTTTAGAGGTAATGGTATGAAACAAGCAAGCCATCGTCTAACTAATTATTATTACAAACCTGAATTCAAATTATATTATTATTACAAACCAAAGTTCTGAAAAGTTCTACTATCAGTTCTCACAACTAACTAAAGATCTCCTCACTGAGCTATTATTACATCTACCTCGGGAGCTATCTCAAAACGGACCAACTCAGGGCCACGGTAAGTGCGCTTCCTTATGGTTTGGATTGTACGAACCATGATTCTTAGATTACTGTCAAGGTTAGACAAAATAGTAATGAGCCAACGTTCAACAAGTAACTAAAGATTTCAATTGAAAACAGTATAACAGGGTATTGCAGAAGATGAATGCTGGAAGCAGTATAAGCAATACTGGTATTTAGTAATGACAATATAACAATTGAAAATCATGATAGCAATAGATATATCAAAACTGTGTAAAGTAATTGACATTTCAATTGGTAAACCAATTTTATTTCATGGTAAATAAAAAGTAATCATCACTTTAAGAAAACTGATTGGAGGTTTTTATTTTATAACAGACAATACGGGTGATCAACCCATAAAGTCCCCATACCGGACACAAAGTCCCTCTAGCCATCATTTCTTTTCATTAGCATAGCTTGGGTTCCCAAGAGGCAACACATTGGCCTATAAAGGTGTCGAACTGGACAGACCAGAACTACACTAATACATACTCAAACCGACGGAACTAGCATTACCCGTTCGCCCCGTCTCTCCAATCGTCAAGAGTCCGTGGAAACCATTTGGACGGAGTTCCTAACATTTTTATAAAAATCTTATTTAAAAACATTAAGCTTTGCAAAACTCTTTTTAACTTTATAAAACATTTTAATACTTAATCTTTTCGAAAACCTTTACTTCGAAGTACCTTCAACTCTCTGATAACAGATCAGCCCAGTCTAATTAACTTCAAAGTATTTTAAGAAAAACAAATTATTTTGATTTGCAGTGATAAAAGTCAAAGGATTTGACTAAGTTTTCTGACATTAATGAAATAGGGATACAAGTCTAAATCAAGAAGATGTAGACTCAAAGACGTCAAAGTAATTGATCAGATTCCAAGTTTAAGGTATAATATTAAAGGCAACTAAGTTCTTGGATCAGTGTTTAGCTCATGAAGAAGTTTATGTGTTTTAGGGTCAACATAGGTTAAACTGGACACAGACATAAATCAAGTAGAATACTGGTTTATCGGTCAGTCAATATGACTTGATTATAGTGAACTATAGGACATATATGGTCAAGAAGCAATTAAAAAGAATAAGTATTGTTTAACTCTGGGTGACAGTATGGTCAAGAAGCAATTAAAAGAAGTATGCTGGTCTAGGGTTTACATGTGTTTAACCAGGGTTTAGCAATAAAGATTTTGCATACATGCAAAGGTAAGTTTACAACAAGAGTATGATCAACATGGTATAAGAGAGGCATGCTTGAATCAAAAAGATATAACAGTTTCAATAATATAAACTTTCAGAGGAAAGACAGAGTTACTTGCCTCCGATAGAATGCAACAGCTAACAGCTCAGTCACTACTACTCGACCTTAGCCTTTCCTTTATCGCTAGGTCCTACGTCCTTCTTATCTACATAAACCATATCGCTACTTTAGAATACTATACTTCTAAATCGTCTAATCCTAATCTACCCAGACGATTCTTATAACGCATTATCACTTAACATGTAACATACGTACCTGATAATATACTAAAACCACCTCGTAAATAGATAACCATTTAAACTCTTAACACATAGCACATGCATCCCACATAAGCCACTTATACAACCATTTAAACACTTAACACATAGCACATGCATCCCACATAATCCACTTATACACTTTAGCAGATAAACCTAACTCATAAGAAATCGTGCTATTCTGGTTTATATTTTACTATTTATAATTTCCCGAAAATCGGGCAGAGTTTCCTTTATAATAGGGACTATCAAGTCGGAAGAATCCGACTCCAATACACAATCAAATTCCTACCATGGATTTAAGATCCACCTACACTTCCAATGGATATATAATCATACCATCTATCACTTAATTCGAAATTATCAAATATCACTAAATCATATTTAACCAATCATCAAAATCACATAATACATAATAATCCATATACATACATAATAATTCGAATTTAATTATATAATAATCCGAAAATTATACATGTAGCTCAATTACTTCATATAATTCAGAATAAAATTATATAATCATGTACCAAATCTTGAGCCATTAACAGCTAATTTAACGAATCAATTTATTCAAAATAATCACATAATTTGAATAGAAATTATCAAGAACATGTCATAAAAATTCTCAAAATATACATGCAATCACCGAATTAATACAAACTGAAAATATAATGGTTGGTAGGTCTCAAAATCATCATCGACCACCACTGGTGGCGGTGGAAATTCGGGGGTACCCTTATTGGGCCTCCAACCACGAAATTTCCTCCGATTAATTCATTAAACTCAAACATATGTTCTGTTAATCATCTAACTGCAAGAATCATTACAAAACTAGCATGAATCCGCATATACGGTCATATACAAACACGAACAGATATATACACACACTGCAACCACATATATACAAAACAACGAACAAATCCCAACTCAACACCAACATGATTCAGTGTAAAACATAGACTAGAATCATGGGTATCGATTATTAAGGTAGAAATCGCAGCAACAAGGCCAACCGAAGCAAAAACCCGAAGTGGGTTTCAATTTTATGAACAATAATCGACATGCATTTACATAGGGAGGTAAAAGATTGAAACCCGAACAAAAATCCAGTCTCAGATCAACAAACGGAGCAAGAATTGTGGTGTAGCAGAGGAGAGAGAGTACCGAAGTGGAGAGAGAAGAGAGAGAACGGAGAGAACAGACAGAAGTGAGGAAGCAAAGCGAAGACGCTGGGGCCTCTTGAATAATACACAGGGGTAAAATAGTAAATTCACAATTGTAATTTACTTTCCTGAATAACTAATCTTTTAATCACTTTGAAATCAAAATAAAATAGAAGAATGTGGTGAAAAATATTTTTAGAAAATTTTAAAATAAAGTTTATGAATTTAGAACCATTCTCATATTTTTAAAATAATATTGGATTAAAAATGAATTTTATACGATTTTTTGAAATAAAGTCTCTTTAAAAGAAATAATACTTTTTAAATCATTTTAAAATACCAAATCACACAATTAAATATCCACACTAATTTTCATAACTCAATAATTTCACAAAGATGATAATTTAAAAGATTTCACGATTTAAAACGAGTCCAATGATTTTATATGATTTTCGAAAGATTAAAAATGCACTTTAAAAATAGGTTTAATGCTCCCAAAATATCCCACGGAAACAATCATCATATAATCACATAAACATGATTTCACACAATTTTATCCATCACATAATTCACATAGATTCCACATTTAACACATAAATAAACATTTATAAATTGCGAAAAATTCTAGGTCGTTATATCTGGACATAAATTAGTCTAATAATTTTTATTAAAATACACTTCACTGTTGAGATTTTATTTTTACCAAAATAATCGATTAGTAAAACAATAATGCTACATATTTAATATATAAAACGACCCAAATTTATAAAATTAAACATCAATTAGATATTAGATACTAGGTCCAATAAATTCCAAATAAATATCAAAATTTTTTACTTTTTGAAAAAAATTTGGATGCACAATTAAAAAATTCGATTTTACTCAGTGTTTCATCATAATTTTTTAAAAAAAAATAAAAAAGTACAATATAAGTGATATAAGTGGTAATTATTTGAATACTTATAAGTTGTATATGTTTTTGGACAAATTTAATTTTAAATAGTGAAATATTTGTTGAATTAAATTAAAAAATAATTTATAATATAATAATGTCAATACATGCATTTTAAATTATAAATATTTTAAAAGTTCCTCTAGTTTTTTTATAATTTTTTTCACTAGTTGTCACAGATTTTAAGGTGTATATAAAATATAGTTCCTTAACTCATTTTAAATTTTTCATTTTTTCAATAAAAAATTATACATTAAATTTTTATTTAGAAGAAAAAAAATAAAATAATTTATGGAATTATATGATACTTTAATGTCAATAGATTAAATAATGTGTGTCAAACCCTGTGCTAAATACTTGGAGTAATTAATAAGTTGAGCTCACACCTTCCATAAATTTTTATAGCTTATATGCTTATTACTGTTGTTACATTTTTATAATGGCATGACGTTTTGGAATTGCACACATAATTAAGAAAAAAAATTATCAATAAGTATTTTTATAAATTTTAATTTTCATTGTATATTTTTTATTATAAAAATTAATTTTTGCACATTAAGCAAAACACATAAATGTAATGAAAGAAAGTATTTTAGACATTTTATTAGCCTATATAGAACATACACAGCCCAATTGATGGAAATACATAAGTTTGAATGCACGTGTACTGTATTTGCTTCGTAGACTCCGCCACAATTTCTTTACATCTTTTCATAAAACAGTGCAGATCGAATGCAGAATTCAAATTTGTTGATGACCTCATTACACCCCGATCATGATGATAATTTAACGCAACCTTTAACCAACTTTGTCACCATGTGGAAAAACTCATGCACTCAATTTTGTCTATACATATCTATGCAACCAACTTTAGGTCTCATATGCTATATTTCACATCACACTAACACCATTTCTCTCACACAGTTCACTGGTTCCCATCGATTTCAGTCTATAATCTACACAAGTAATCTTTTTAACCATGATCTCAGTGTTTGATTTTTATTTTTATTTTTTTTTGTAAAACAATCTTTAAATTTGTTTAAAATGCCAATTGTCAGGTTTTCATGGCTTCAACAGACCAGCTACTAGCTCAAATTGATCTTGCCGAAAGTTTGGTAAACTAATCCTCTCTTTCTCTCTAGTCTTTTTGGTGTATGATTTGTAGTATTTTAAAAGATCCAGGTGTGTGATATTCTTGTACATACACTTGATCAGTGGCGGATCTATGCACAAGCATGGTGTGTCAAGTGACACACCATTATTTTCAAGAAAAGGATTTTTTTTTAATTTTTATTTTTAAAATTTATGTAAATTATGCTTTATTTTCCTATATCTCCATCTCTATTATCCTACTTATGCATAATTATTTAACTCAATATATATACATTGTCCCCTCAAATTATTACTAAAATTTGGTTCTTTATACCTTCCATGTCCTGTATATTTTGGGCTAGAAATTCTTTTGTTTAAAAGCTAGAAATTCTTTTGTTTAAAATTCCACCCCTAAATTATTTTTTTCTGGTTCCTAGTGTACTAACTAATGTCAATAACTATCTTAGACGGTGACACACCATTTCTAGAATCCTGTATGAGCCACTGCACTTGATCATATCAATTTTTCTTCATTTACATATCTATAGATTTATTCATGTTATTTGAATATCTAAATATGAATAGGATCATGTTAATCAGGTTCCTAATTCTTTATTCAGTACTTTGATTATTATCATTTAATTTTCTTGCATATAGGGTGTGGTGGATGACAAACTGCGCACCTTGTACTCTTATAAAGAAGACAACGACCATCAGTTCTTTGCCAATATATTACCAGGGTTCATGGATGAAACTGTCATCCGATTAAACAAAATAGAAGTTCTATTGTATATATTAGTCCTCAATTTTTACGATGTTTTACATAACGCACATGTTTATTTTATTCTTAAATGCTTTCAGCAATTGTAATCTACATACATGCATGTGCACACGTGCGCACAAACACACAAATACACCTATCTTTAAAGTATAAGATATCTCATTCTTCATTTATATCCAGATGAAAGAGCTAATGCCCAAAAGAACTGAAAGTCTTTAAAATTCTAAATCCCTTCCCCATCAAGTGATTGCCCCCAGAATTAAAACCCCAATAGCAACCTTTTCTACCAAACAAAATCCAATTCTCAAATTGTGTCTTCATCCCCTTATGTCCATCTCAATTCAATGATGACTCCGAAAGGCTACTCCTTAAGGAAAAATTCGTTGCATAGCCAAGCCCTACTTCAAAAATACATCCAATTGCCAAAATTACTTTTTGACACGAGTCCTTTTACCAATACATTGGTGTCAGAGTCTGACTCAAAAATTTCGTACTTTATACAAGCACCAGTACGTATAACTTATATTTCTATTTTCAATTCTATTTTACTTGAGTAAGGCATCTTCTGATGGTGTTATTCCATATGATCATAAGTAGAACTATAAAAGTCTCTTTATGTGCATGCATAGATTGGTGTTGACTTCAAGCTCTTTGTGTACATGGTTGAGTATGCTCCATGTAGAATCTGGAGATATAATTTTATAAATTTATGAGCAGATAGTTTGTTCACTCGTTATAATTTAAGTAACTATCTTAAGGATTATGAAAAACTTGAATGATGATCAAGTAAACTAAAAAACTGATGTTATATATGCATGGTTGCTTTACTTGCATTTTAGTACAAGTCTTCAATTTGTTCACTTTTAGGCAAATAATAAATTATATAATGTCTACCTACGTTAAAAAATGAATCATTACTACTATTAGTTAACTTATAAGCATTATCATACATTGTTGTTTTAGATTAATTTTATAAAAAATTTATAATTTTCATTTACATGTGAAAATGTTTGATGATTGTAGTGTTGGCGCATTTCCATTGAAAATGGCATGTTATAATCTGCGGCTAGCTGCCGACGATGGTTCAAAAGATAGGTGAGTACGATTTTCCTTAAATCAACATGAATATTAAATTTCTACCACAAAAATCTGCCACAAAAATCAGTGATATTTTTTATTGTAGATACATAGTGTTTGTTATTAATTCATGATGTCAATGTTGGAATATACATACCAGACTAAGATAATTAATCAGTCACTGAGCGTATTTGTATCTTAAAATTTTGACAATTGCTAGATTTTTCTTTTCCATAAAAAGGATAAGTTTTCAATTAAAAGAAAGGAGGATTTAAAAAGAACATTTTTTGGGAAACATGTTCAATTCCGACCTACAATTGAGCTACTTAAAGGCATTTATAGTTTATATCGAATTAAGAACTGAGTGACTAGACGTTGAGGGTCGGAAACACAAAGTTTAGTGAGGAAAAAAAACCAAGTTACTCTTCTCCTGGCCTTCAACATTGACTTTGTCACTATTGTCTTGTATTAGTCTAAAATGTAGTCTACTAGGATAGTATATGTAACACTACTGATGAAATCTCTTTTTGCACTAAATTCTAAATCAAAAGATAATATTTATCGTACTTAAAAGATATTTTTTTTTCAAAGTATAGAGGGTTGAAGTTGTTAGGATATACAAAAATGAATTTTTTTTTTTTTGTCAAGGAGTATAGTGGTGTGATTGCGAGTTCTTAGAACAATAAAAGCGACACATAATTATTATGGTAACATAATAACTTTTGATATTGTGTTAAATTTTTAGTTACTTAGATACAATACATAATAGAACTTTAAAAAACTCATGTACTTAATGTACTATTTATTTAATAATTTTTCTTGGTGTCTCCAGCATTTTAATGATGCCAAAAGAGAGTACGCCAGTGTCAAACCACATTTTGATGCTATCCTTGAGGTAAAGCATAGTCATTATATCTTTTAAATTTTATGTATATGTATCATTCTAAAATTTGTAAGCCATCTTCGCGTCAGTTCATATTTGGATATATTGTGCATCATTAATTTCCATAAGATTTTTAAGTTTATTAATGTATATGTTATAATTCTTTCCATTTTGATTAAGTTTATTGATGTTTATGTTATATTGTTTCTTTTTATTTTGATTGGGGTACTTGTGGATGTTTTGGGATAATTATACTATAAGGTGTTAGTCACAGTCGGTCTCAGAGCAGGAATGAAGTCTTTATGTTATATTTTGATGAATCTAATCGTGTCAAGGTTTTATAACATATGGTAGGCGAACATGAACAACAAAAAGGGTGCATTAGCTCCCAGAGAAAGTACTTAGTTCAACACATCTAAAATATAACAATTAAAACAAATTAGTTATGCGGAATAATTTCCTATCTAATAGTTTGAAAAACTAACTACTAATTGATTAGAAATTACATAATAGACTTAAAACTAAATTGATTGTATGATGCTAAAGTTTGTACAATTAAAAATTGAATTTGAAGGAAAGCAAATAAATTTAAAGGATATATGAAATTTGGTGTTAAATTAATTGGAATTATTCTTCCTATGACAATGTCTTCAATCTTCTTACGAATCTTTATTATTTGATTTTGATTTCTCTATATATATGAAATTTGGTGTTAAAGTAATCGGTATTATTCTTTCTATGACAATGTCTTTAATCTTCTTACAAATCTTTATTATTTGGTTTTGATTTTTCTATCTCTCTGTTTATGGCAAATCACTTATGCGTGTGTTTCATATATTTGCAAATATCCTGGACTTACGACGCAACAAATACTTCTCAATTAAATCTAGCTCCTAGGAAGAAACCCTCACATCACTTCATATGCAAAAAAATACTATCTCAATTGCTATAGCTTCATGAAATTTTTTATATACTTCTAGATGTATTTTCTACCTTCCTAGAAATCATCTAACTATTAGCTCTTTTTAGCCACATAACATTTTGTTTGTCGTTTAACCTAATGGTAAGAATGTATCTTGAAACATGTATGACATGACCCATCAAGGTAAGAATGTATCTTGAAACATGTATGAGATGACCCATCAATATGTACAGTGTGTCTACATAAAATCTAATTTTGCATTGTATATGCTTAAAGCTATATATATTGTAGGACATCTCATTTTGTGGGGCAGTCATGTGTAATGTTGATTGAAATATATATAACTGGTCTTAAATTTTTGTGTTTAAGTTTAACGTGTAAGTTACCCAAAAAAATAAAAATTTCATTCTTTGTCCACTTAAAGGCATGTGACATGCACATATATATACATATACATAATTTTTAGCAAAAAATTTCCTCAAAATAATAATTATGTGATCCAACAGGTGGAGCGCTGAGTTTAACGTGTAAGTTACCCAAAAAAATATAAAATAAAAATTTCATTATTTGTCCTTTGTCCACTTAAAGGCATGTGACATGCACATATATATACATATACATAATTTTTAGCAAAAATTTCCTCAAAATAATAATTATGTGATCCAACAGGTGGAGCGCGATATTTGGATCAGAGGCTGATTTTGTTGGCCTTTGTAAATAGGCATCCACAATTTGTAAGAAGAGAGATGTTGAAAGTATCTTAGAAGAAGGGGGTAATATTATGTTGCAAGCTGTATTTTAAATTTATAGTTATCATTAAAAACATATATTCGGCACAAGTTTTATATTATTATTATCATGTGTGTCACTATATTAACTATTTGAACCATGTTGTTTGTTAATCTATTATGTGTTTTATGATTTTATGAATTACATTTATAAAAGGGTAAATTAAGGGTCCATAGTGAAAAATAGTCGTATAAGGTTGGACTGCAACAAGTGTTTGAACAATTTCGTATAAAAATCACAGTGGTTTCGTCTTTCCATCTATTATGTGAAGCTTGAGGTGATAGCTATACTTTTGGATTGGAATAGACTTAACACTTTTGTTTTGCCGCATCACTAAAATCAAAATTAAATAGTAAAGTAAATGAAAATTGTAGAAAATACACTTGATGAGCTCCTTGTTTATTATAAGGCTGGTTAATAGATACAATTCTCAACTTATCTTGGTTGTTTGTGTTACTTTAAAACTTGATGCAAGAAGAATTAAATTTGAAATTAAAAAATTTAGAATTACATATTATTTTAGAATACATCAAATTACATATAAATAACCTATATATTACATAAAATTTAGAAGTACACCAAATATTGGCATTTAACGAAATTAGCACTAAGTTTTGTTAGCACTAAGTTTTGTTGAGTTTAAGCTAGAAGTAAATATTGCACTAGACGAAGTCCAATTGCATCACTTATAATTTAATGTAATTTTGTTTAGTTTATAATGAAGAAGAGGAGGAATCCGTGTGATTAGTCTTACTTAACTTTATTGCCTTTATCATTATGTTTGGATAGTGGCATAATTTACTTAAATGTATTTTTGTTAAAAATTAAGTTAAAATCGTAATTAGTCATTTGTTCGGTAAACAAGATTCATAATCTTAACAAAAGCACAGAAACTAGAAAAATAAACAGTTAATTATTGGTTGTCGAATCAGCTACCGTTGACCATGTTGTACAAAACATAAATGCCTTTTTGCCCTTCCAGAAAATGATCCTTTGAAGGTGTGGCTAAAACATAATTACTTGTTAATTGTCATGGCTCGTGGGCCGTAATCACCGTCCACCACATGATGTGCAAGGGCTTCTAAACACTTGTGAATATTTGGGGCATCTCGAGCTTATTAAAGGGAGCTCATCCATTATATCTATTATAGGGCAACAAGGTTTTTCAAGCCATTTAGTAAATTACATAATTACCCTTTTATCATAATAATGTTAAAAAAATAATGTTGGTAGCTAGACTTGAACCCATGACCTTCAAGTTACTTCACTAATAATAGCTCACATTTACAACCACTACACCAAAGTCATTCTTTTGCATCTTTTTAAAAATCATCAACTCCGTACACTAAGAATTCAATTATTATATTTTATTTAACATTTATTCATTATCTATCTACCTATCGATTATAAGCTAACAATGCTTTTACTAAACAAATGTTTGTATCGAGATTTTAACCCATGACCTACGTGATTGAAATGAATTATGTTCACAACTTCAACCACTACACCAAAATTCTTTTGATACATTTTTAAAAAAAACCATTAACTACAAGAACTCACTTTCTATATTATATTTAATATTTAGTTTATATTTTGGAATTTAATATTTATTCATTATCTATCCATCTATCTGTTATAGGCTAACAAGACTTTTACTAAAAAATATTTGTATTGAGATTTTAACCCAAGACCTACGTGATTAAAATGAATTATGTTCACAACTTCAACCACTACACCAAATTTGTTTTAATACATTTTTATAAAATCATTAACTACATGCATTAAACACTCACTTTCTATATTCTATTTAATATTTATTTTGTTTTTTGGAATTTATTGATTATATCCACAAGTGGCTTTCATGATATATTCACAGTAAAGAATACATATTATTTAAATAATATGTAGATATATCATGCATGTATACAATTATGTAATTCAAATTTATACATATTATATAATTTTAAATATATATTAAATTTTGAGTCAGGTTTGGGTATTGGGTCAACCTGAAGTTGACCCGACTTTCGATTAAATTTTTATCCAACTTCAACCCGACCTGAAACTCAAAACACTCCCCCAACATGGTCTTTCCTATCATTTAGAAAATAAATAATATACCCTTATAATGCATTAATATATTAAATTTATCACAATCTATTATATTAATTTTATTACAAAATATATTAGAAAAGATAAGAATCTACCAATCCCCAGGGATAATCATTTTCGTTTGGGGCATGAATCGGGGAGTAAAATAAATTGTATTCGGGGATCGGGACTGGTTTGAAGATTTAGTTTGGACTCGGGGATTGGGGCAGGATTAACTTTCCCCGATCCTGAATTGACTTGATGCCTACCCAGGGACGGAGGGAAGGGGGGCACGGGGTGGCCGCCGTCCCCCCAAAAATCTGAAAATGTAAAATTTTTTCATATATATATTTTAAAATTTTGAATTTTGTCCCCCCATTTTAATAAAAAAATTCATTTAGTCCCCCCATTTTTACAAAAAAATCATTTAGTCCCCCTATTTTTAATGCCCTATTTTTTACGAAAATTTTTCGATATCTTCCGGTTATCAGAAAATTTTCCGATGACCGAAAAATTTCGCCCCCCCCCAATATTTATTCCTGGTTCCGTCCCTGTGCCTACCCTAAGTACGAAAGATAACATAAATTCATTTGGTGTCAAATTTGGACATCAAGATACGATATACACTTATTGCAAACACTTGTGCTTGAACTAAGTGCCAGTAAAAAAATAGGTACATCAATTTTTTCATCAACCTAAAAAACAAATAAAAATACAACTTAATAGTTGAAAATAGTAGATTAATCTAATATGTTGACAAATTTTAGACGAGTTTAATTGAAAATGAAAAAACATAGTGTTAACTCATTAACATTCGAAAGAGGTGTACAAGTTTAATGTGTTAGAGGTATGACAATTAACAATTTTATTATCATCATACATAATCAGCTCGTAACCACAACAACATTAATTTAATATAAATATGAAAATGCAGGTCGATGGAGGTTATTAAAGATGAATGAGAGATGATCGGGGAGAGAAAGGATGAGAAAATTTAAGATTGTTGAACATGAACGAGAAGATGTAAGGAAAGATGAATGTGCATATATGACATGGTTGGAGGGATAAGCAGATCTGAGAGGTAGTGAGGTGGATGAAAACTGGTCGGAAATAGATCGAAGTGATAAGGTAGGTGATTGCTAATAAATTGGAAGAAATATGAAGTAGGCGTATGAGTGGAAAAGAAAATAAACAATGTTGTGGCTAAAACTTAAAGTGGTTAAAAAATGTGGGATTGAGATTGGGTCTCAATACTTATTTCAAGGTGAGTTCTTATTTGAACACATAATGTATATACAAGATTACGACATGTGCTCCTATAAACATTTCATTTAATATATTTTTGTCATAATTCAAGCATTAAACTTTTTATACTATTTAGATATAAAAATATAAAATATTTTTCAATATTATATATAATAGTTCTTATCTATTTGCTTTAAAACATACAATGAGTAATGATGGTATGCTACAAACTAATTATCTGAGCTTATAATATTTAATTTTTAATAAAATAGTATATTTATAGGATTGTGTTCAAAAACAAAATGTCCTAAATGACGGGCTCTATATGTATTATATTATGCAGACTATCTTAGCATATATTATAAATTTCAAAATAATTATTTTCTAAATAACCTCAATTACAAATATTAGATCTATTTAGTTCTTGAATTTTGTTAAAGATGAGTTTATTATGTAAAGAATTTTAAAACCGCCTTTGTACTTAAGAAATTCAACATGGTTAACACGTAAAGAGAAATACATTTATCCTACTAAACGAGTATACAAGATTGACATGGAAGAGACTTCATTATGAAGTTTACAATCGACTTGCACTTACTCTCAACTTCTACGCTCAATTAGACATAAAAAACTGTTACATTTCAAATTTTGCTTATAAGCGAAAATTTAAACTATATGTACCGAACGTCTAAGTTGATTATTGGTGGTGTTACACCAAATATTATGTCACATGTGATGATCCTCTCATTTCTCATGCAAATCTTGGTATTTCTACTATAAACATATTATATAGTACACTGTTGTCGTAGTGATTCTTTTATAATTTCTACTGGAAAACAAATTAAATTGCACACTGTTATCGTGGTGATAATTTGATATCTAACGATTAACTTATATATCGCATTTGTCGTTTATCCTTCTCACATTAAACAAGCACCACTATAAATATGATACTTAAAATTTAGAGTGTACTAATATCTTGAATTTTGAAATGCTATTAATTTATGCCCTTCGGTAAATCGAGACACGTGAAAGGTGGAGTCGACTGACATGAGGATAAAACATACTGTATTGCAAGATTTGAAACATATTATATAAATTAAAATGTGGCCCGTGCCTTGCACGGGCTATCATGCTAGTTTCAGAAAATGAAGTAACTAGTATTGCTGATGCTGGGTCAGTTGACCAAAGTACTGCAACTATTTGCAAAATTAATGATGCTTATATTTGGACTCTCTACATTAAATAATTTTCCTTACTTTGTACTAAATGAAATGGTAACTAATTCAAATTTATTATTATTTTATTCTATATATATTATTTGACCTTTTTGGTTTTGATCATATAATAAAAGTTAGTATATTTAACTTTTTTTTCAAATAAAAATTATTTATTGGATTAAAAAACTTAAAATTATATGCAAAAATTTCAAACACCTCATTTGCAAACTCCTTATATGTAAATTAAAAAGTATATATTCATGAATCCTTTTACACTATCACCTTTAAAATGTTTAGTTAAATATTTTATTATATTGCATTTAAAAATTTGCATATGATTACTAAGTACAATACATAAATAAGATGACATGATTATATAATATAAAATGCATTTCATTGATCCTGCTGGGATTTGTTGGCACCAGGATATTCCATTTAGTAAAACAATAGTGCTACATATTTAATTAATCACACAACCCAAATTTATTAAATCAAACATCAGTTACATATTAGGTATTGGGACCAATAAATTTCTAAATATTTTACTTTTTGAAAAAGAATTTGGGAAGCAAAATTAAAATATTTGATTTTTCCAATGTTTCATCATAATTTTTTTAAAAAAAATGAACAAGTATCATATAAGTGACATAAGTGGTAATTATATGAATATTTATAAGTTGCATAGTGTAGATTATTAATTCTAAATCAAAACTAAAAGGAATTACAATTTATTAAACTAAAAATCAATTAGAAAGGTACATATTACAAAAGCGCAGCTAACATCCCTCGAAAAGTCAATCTAGCCCAATTTTATCGTCCTCAAACTCTAATGCTACCAAACTCGAACCTTAAATATTAAAAGAATGAGCTACGAAGCCCATCAAGTAACCAATCGATCTAACTAGTAAAGGCCTAGTAACATGTATACACGTATTATACAAAATAATCAGCACGATATAATACGATACACGAATCAATAACTTTCAATACACATATTCTTATTCGATACAATAAAATATCACATAACAACAATAACTTGAAACCCAAAATTCATACCACGACCACTACAATCCGATGATAACAGTCCTAAATTTTCAAAAAAAACTGTTAGTACAACCCGGTGATAACGGTCCTAAATTTTCAAAAAAAAACTGTAAGTACAACCCGGTGACTCGGTCCTTATTCTTATTTTCGTAAAATATGGCATAAATCAGAATCCCAAGACTATTGCTTTCACATAACACATATCAATTCAAAATAAATAATCACTTAGCCCAAGTTTTAATAATCAAATATACACACATAACACATAGTTTTAAAAATACGATCAGACTTACCTCTACGCGGAAACTCCAGAATCAAATCATCGTATATTATGTAATCAATTATGAACAGACCAGTATTTAGCCTTTTTGACCTTCTAAATGATGTTTTGTTTAAAAAAAAATCAAAAAATAAAAGTTGTGGAAATGAAAATATCTTTCCAACGAGTACAAACTCAACGAATTCTGACCTAAAATGCGTTTACTATGAATTTTGCAAGATTGCTGATTTATGTGTAGAAGAGACCTACGAATTTTGATAACAAAGAGGAGAAAGAGAACATGATGTTTATATAGCGTCTCAAAACCCTAAATCCAAACCTACTAATTATCCATATCCAAGTCTGATCCATATTTTAGTCCCAATATTATCTTTCAAATTTAAATCCTATTTATTATCTAATTTTAATTAATTTTTTTCTATATTTCTTTTATTATTATTATCCTAAAAATTACTGGATATTATGTGACGCTCCCAAATCCGGGATCAGGATTTGGTGCCACAAATAATTACAAGGAAATATAACTTAAAATAAAACTTAATAATACAAATGACCCCTCAACAAGGATCGATCTCAGGTTATGCTATGAAACAAAAATCTAAAATAGACAAGTTATTGCCCACAAAATAAATACAAGGAAATATAACTTAAAATAAAGCTTAATAACACGAATGACCCCTCAACAAGGATCGATCCCAGGTCATGGTATAAAACAAGAATCTAAAATAGACAAGTTATTGCAACAAGTATTTATGATCTAGACACACTCCACTATATCATCAATAATCACAAAACAGTATTTCTTCTTCGAGATTGACAACACATTGACTGGTCCAAAGAGATCCATGTGAAGTAGTTGCAAGGGTTGATCAATTGATGACATTGACTTTGATTTGAAAGAGGCATTCTTCTGCTTCCCTTTATGGCATGCATCACACAATCCATCCTTGGAGTAATCCAATTTTGGAATACCTCTAACCAAATCCTTCTTTACCAACTCATTCATTGCTTTAAAACTCAAGTGTGACAATCTTTTGTGCTAAAGCCAACCTTCATCTACACTTGCCTTGCTGAGAAGACATGTAGTCATGTTTGCATTTGTTGAATTGAAGTCAGCAATGTACACATTTCCTCTTCTATCTCCTGTCAACAATACCTTGTTGTCACTTTTCTTAAAAATGACACAAGCTTCAAATGTGAACCAGACATTCTGGCCTTTATCAAACAGTTGACTAACACTTAGCAAGTTATGCTTAAGTCCATCAACCAGTGCTACTTCTTCAATGACAACATTCCCTTATGAAATCAAGCCATATCCTCTAGTATATCCTTTGTTGTTGTCTCCAAAGGTAATGCTAGGGCCAGCTCTCTCCTCAAACTTAGTGAGCAGGGTAGAATCTCCAGTCATATGCCTAGAACAATCACTGTCCAGATACCAAAGATTCTTTCTGTTTCCCTGCACACATCAAAACAAAATCAAGTTGATTTTGGTACCCAAGTTTTCTTGGGTCCTACCTTGTTAGCCAATTTCTTATCCTTCAAATCCCTTTTAACCGAGAGTTTAGATTGAGTTAAATCAATTTTGACTTTAGATTTGGGCCTTTGAGAGACAGAATTTGATACTTGCTCATATTTGTTATAGTTAATAGCATTCTTAGGCATAGTCTGTGCAAACATGTTACTCATCATCCATGGCATTTGTGGCATATTGAAAGCATTGTAGTATGGATTATGCATGAATGGCATGTTAGCATATTTACTAGATGAATGAGCAGAGGGAGCATACATATTTGGCATAACATTCATAGAAGGCATAAACATAGGCATGTTAGGCATCAAAGGATTTTTTATAGCTTTTCAGTTGGTAGATAAATGATTAATACTTCCACACTTTACACATTCTTTCCTAGGAGCATATTTATCAGGTGTGTAATTGTTGTGTTTGTTAATCCCTACCTTACCATTTCTGTTCTTTTTCTTATCCTTAACACCTGACTTAACATTTTCTAGCTTGTCCTTCAATTGCTTGTGGGACAAATTGCCTATGTTTCTTTTCTCCGCTGATTCAGTATTGCTACATTCTCCATTAACAAAGTTCTTGTTGACAGGCCCGTACTTTTTATTCAATTTAGTTAAAGTTGCTTTGCTAACAGGCTTAAGTCTTAAAGAACATTCTTTTTCGACTAAATCACTGTCTGAAGTAACTTCCCTATCAACATCTAACTTAGCTTCTGCTAATTTGCAGAAAGAATCAATTCCTTGAACATTACGAATTTCCTCAGTTACAACTGTTGATCCTTTCCACTTAGCAATCAGATTCTGTTCCTCTACTAACTGTTTCTTTAAAACTTCCTCTCTCTTTATAGCCTCAATCATTTCATTTTTAGCATCCAAGCAATATCTTCTCAGAGTTTCAAACTCAATCAAGTGTGTTTCTATTAAAGCATTCCTATCACTTAACTTTTCATTAAGGTCTTTAATCCTCTTATTCTCTCTGTTAAGTGATTTTAAGGTAACATGCATGTTATACAATTCAATAGACATTTCATCAATTGTGCTAGCACATTCAGCTTTAGAAAGATCGGTTAAGACTGTAGAGAATACATGGTTGCTTGCTGAACTAGCTTCTTCATCAGTTTCATTTGCCATGAGTGCAAGATTGACAAACTCCTCTTCTGTATCTGAGTCACCTCCATCAGCCCAGTCACTGTCTTTTGACACGAATGCTCTCCCTTGTTGCTTGAGAAGATCAAAATATTTCTTCTTGTAATCAACAGCCTCGAACTGTTTCTTCTTTTTCTCAGCTTTGGATTTTCTACATTCATTGGCAAAGTGACCGGCAATTCCATAGTTATAGCATTTGATCTTTGATCTTTCAACCACATCCTTGTTCGGTTGATAGCTTTTCTTGAATTACCCGGCTCCTGCTGGATTCTTCTTGAATCTTAGCTTTGAAAATCTCTTTGACAAAAATGCCAAATACTCATCTAGATCTTCAGCTTCATCCTCACTTAATGTATCAGGTTCTTCAATCATCTTAATTTTACCTTTGCTAGTTTCAGCTTGACCTTCACAAGTTTTTGAACTTAGTATGGCTTCTACACTCTTCATTCTTCCACCACCTTGGATTGTTGGAATATTGGCCACCAAGGCAACAGATCCACCTTTCTTCTGGATTTTCTCCACTTCCTTATCTTGCTGCATTTCAAGCTCATAGGTCTTCAGGATGCCATACAGTCTCTCAAGTGTAAAATCTTTGTAGTCTTGAGAGTTCCTCAACGAGACTGTCACTGGCTTCCATTCTTTAAGAGGAGATCTCAGAAACTTTAGGTTGGAGTCCTTGGTTTCATATTTTCTCTCATACAACTTTATACCATTCAGTAACTTTTGAAACCTACTGAATATGTCTGTTAGATTTTCACCAGAGAAGTAGTGAAAATGCTCATATTGTTGTATTAGGAGCTGCATCTTGTTCTCTCTGACCTGCTCAGTTCCTTCACAGATGGTTTGGATAATGTCCCACACTTGCTTAGCAATGGTGCAGTTAATGACATTATCAAACATATCTTGATCGATTCCATTGAACAAAATGTTCATGGTCTTCCTATCTTTGTGAATCTCCTCCAAGTCTTCATCTGTGTACTCAGCTTGATTCTTTGGAATAGGCCTTCCAGCAGCTACAGCGCCAGCATCTTGACCAATCCTAGAGTTGGTCTTCATTGGAACATGAGGTCCTTTCTCTATGCAATCGACATAGCCTTCATCGATGGCTGAGAGATGAAGGTGCATTTTTACTTTCCGGTGAAAGTAATTATCTTTGTCAAGCATTGGAATCTTCACACCTGTATCCTTCCTTCCCATGGTTTTGATCTTTAGACTTCTTGTAAGCTAGAAGTTTGCTTTGATACCAATTATTAGGTCCCGAAGTATCGTAGAAGGGGGGGTTGAATACGATACTACCAAAAAAAAATATTCAGAGAATATATCTTTATTAATAATAAACTCGAAGGGGTGTTACAACTTCTAATCCAATGGATTAGCTTCAAAACCTGAACACTCCTAAGGATAGTTTAGGCACGAGGACCTTCTACCCGACACTTCCTGAAAGCGGGCTAAGTCGACTTTCCTAATAGATGGACTGTCTAACAGCTTACACAGAGAAGATATAAGAGAGAGTTGTGTGTTGAGGTGTGTTTTGAAATGAAATACAATAGGCCTATTTATAGATTATAGAAAGTCACTATTTGACACTATTCCAACAACCACCAAATAGTAACCGAGCATTATTCCAACAACCCCCAAATAGTAACCGGACACTATTTCAGCAACCCCAAATAGTAACTGGGCACTATTACACCAACCCCAAATAGTAATCATGCATAGTAACTTTGCATAGTAACTTTGCATAGTAACTATGCATAGTAATAGATTCAATGATTTATTTCACCTTATACAAGGCTACTAAAAATACCTTATTTCGAATCGAACCAAACTAATCGGAGCGAGCTTTCACGATTCAAGAAAGACCTTTTGCTTAAGAGCAATGTTCCCTTTATTTCAAGATCGTTACTAACCAACCAAAACACTTACAAATGGTCCAAAAATACACTACACGAATAAACTTCTAGAACAAGTGTATTTAAGTGACTAAATGCAAGTTAGCTTAAATATGTTGTATAAGCAAGTAGATCAAGCAAATATAAGCACAAATATACAATATTTAAGCAAGAAACTAACTTGTAAATCTTGACCTTACAAAGGCTCAAGCTCCTCTTAATATTAAAGAGAAAGCTACAAGAAAAACAAGCTAGGAAGCCAAGAATCACACAAAAAGGGTCGCCGGAAAGTGGCCGGAAAAAGGCCGAATGGGAGGATTTAAAAACTCAATTTGGGGGCATGTAAGGTCACTTGTAGGCTGCATAAACAAGGCTTAGAAGGTGCAAGAACAATGGTGACCAAGGGTGTGTGTTAGAGAGCAAGTTTGGTGAAGAAATACAAGCCAAAATGATGTTTAAGCAAGGTTTAAAATTGGCACAAACACAAGCTATGTTTTTGCAATTTTAGGGGCTGTATTGAGAGTGTTTACGAGATTATTTCTTCAGCATAACAATGGCTCAAAATGGCTTAAAGAAAATGTGAGGGGTGGGGGGTATTTATAGGCCAAAAAAGTGAATGGCATGTGTTGGCATGTGTTTGACACACTCCCTAGCTGCTACACAATTCAAAAATGTGTGGGAAAGAGTGCCTACACATTTTTCTAATTAATTGCTAGCACGAAGATCGAGAAAAACGCATACCGATAAGAAAACAACACGAATAAGCCATAAATCGAAAAATCATCAAAAAATTACGAAATTTTGGGAATCCCCTAAAAATGTGCCCAGAGGATTATAGTCAAAATTTAATCTTGAAATGAGTTGACCATCTATGACTTTCGAGCAACCGAAAAATCAATTACGTATCGAATATTTGGGCCCCGGACAAAAGTCATGTAAAAATTGCGAAAATATTACTGGAGCTTCCTAATCGTAAACTAATGACAAATCCCAAGTTTCAAGTCAAAATGATTAGTGGAAGTATTTTTACGAATTTTTTGAATGTTAAAACAGCCTTCCGTAGCGACCGAAAAATTCATTTGCCTTTACCGACGACTTAGGCAAAAGTTTTGACTTGACAAATATTCAAACATAATATTCCATGAATAATAATGACCAAGAAGTCCAAGGAATAATTTAGTTTGAATTTAAAGTGATTTTATCCGGAAAAATAAGGATTTACGAGTAATTCAGAATAAAATCTGTTTTTGCACGATAAATTATTTTCTCAAAATAATTTATTAAAATCTGTTTTAATAAAATCTGTTTTGGCACGATAAATTATTTAGAAATATTTGAGGAATATATCAAGAATATTTGGGAGTAAAACATTTAAGAACAACACTCCTTTAAATATTTTTGGCAATTTTGGTTCGTAAAAGCAGTGTTAAAAAATTCTTGATATACGTGCCCTTAGCCGATGCTTAAATCTTTCGACATAAATGACCTAGAATATAAAATACCATTATCTTGATATTCTTATTCTAAGTTGATGTCAAGAACATATCGGAAAATATTTTTGGGTTCGGTTTGATCAGTTTGACTTGATTCTCGTAAATGCCATAAAGTGAACCTTAGGGAGGATTCTAAGTGCAATCCTATTTAATTTAATTTCACTTTTATTTGACAAATTCCAAAACCTAAAAGAGCGAAAAGCTCTGAATCTATCAATCTTCCTAAAAGACTTTGAGTCTGTCACTTCGTATGCCCCTTTTTACCACAATGAAAACACTCAACATTCGAATACTTACCTCTAGAACTACTCTGTTCATTACCTCTGTTGGTTGGACCTCTACTTTGAGCTCTCCCTTTTCTTTCAGTGACTAGGACTTTTGACTGTGAAGAGGAACCTTGTGACTTTCTTCTCATCTCTTCATTCAGAATACTGCTCTTAGCAAATTCCATACTGATAATACCATCCGGAGCTGAGTTCGACAAAGACATCTTGAATGTCTCCAATGAATCTGGTAATGTTATTCCCAGATTACACACTTGTATAATTGTAGAAGGGGGGGTTGAATACAATTCTTGATATTTATAAATTTCTGATATGAACTTCAGAAACTTATGAAGAGATAATTGCAATGTAAGATTTAAACACAAACACATATAAAATCAGGTGGTTAATATGCACCACCTGAAGCTTTTATTTGAAGAAAACTCTGTGATACAAAATGTACACAACTGCCGTTTTACAAATCTTTGCTTCTAAGGATATTCAAGAAACCCTAAGCAAATATGTCTGTTTTCTTAATCTACAAAGAGTTGCTACACTTGGTTATATATCCCAAGTTTTACAAGTACTACTGAAATAAGATAATACTAATCTAATTCTAGTTGACTTGCTACTACACTCCAAATACACATGTAGCCGAAAGGTTGTCCTTGTGTTCAGACATGTCTCCTGCACCTTTCTTGTATTCATAGTGTAAATGGAATGCTTCTTTCTTCTGTGTTTCCAAAGTATGGCTGCCATACTGCTTTTTGTATCTATTTTCAACTCATGTGATCTGTCAGTCAAACATGTCCTTATCAACTGCTAATCTCCAGCTAATCATAGAAATCAGTGTCAATGATTATCCGTTGATGATGTACACTGACATCCGTTGATGATGTATACTGACATCCGTTGATGATGTATAGAGCAGTATCCGTTGATGTTGGGACATGAGCTGTATCCGTTGATAGAGTGGATTTGAGTTGTATCCATTGATAGAGTTTAGTCTTCATCCGTTGATACACTTTCACTTAGACAGAATTACATAGCATAGCTTATTTACAATTGGCTACCCTATTCTGCCTATCCGTTGATAGTCAACATGACTGTGGATAAAAACACTATCAACTGATAACATAGAGATACTGCAGTGTGCTACAAAACCTCATCCGTTGATGAGCTACCTGTCAACGGATAGAGTTATAAATCCTCATCCGTTGACAGCTACAAAACCTTAAACAATTTGATTGATTGTGAAGTTATCATCAAGTACAACATATTCCTAACAATCTCCCCCAATTTATACTTGATGGCAATAAAGCATAAATTCAGGACCTTGATGATAACAAAACATTCCTAAAGATATATAAAGAACAATACATAAATTGTATTAAGCTACAATAATTAAAAACTGAAAGTTTGAGAAATTTACAGAGAAGTGCTCCTCTAGACTGAGCAGATTAGGACTGTTTCTTTCCGCTTGTTGGCATCACCCTTGATTTTCCTTCCTTGGCAGAGTTGGACTCAATCTGTATTTGGAGTTGCCTATAGAAGGCATCTTCTTCATCTACCTTTGGATTTAGCTTCTGTTGTAGCCATCTCAGGTATTGAGAACTAGCCTTTGGTAGTTGGTCTTCTAACCTGAAGAATCTCCTGTTACCATCTTCATCCCTGAACTCCATCATCCAGAAAGGTTGGAGGTGGATGTTCTGTCCATTGTATGGGATCTTCATTTTCCTTAGTAGACTTGATGGTGAGTTCCAATCCCTCCTTATTTGTTCTATTTTGTCCAGTATCTCCCCTTTTGCTATCTTGGAGAACCCTGTGTATCTCTTGATTGCAGAGAACACTTTGGTTAAGGTATGATAATTTTCTCCAAGAACCCTTTGTAGTGGCCATGTCCTTTCCGTTCCTCCCTTGTATACAAAGACCAATCTTTCAGGCAAATGTTTATATTTGTCAATTCCTCTTACTTCTGACAATTCATCCAGATAAAGATTCATGTCAGAGTATTCTTCAATATCTGCCTGATAGATAAAATCATCCTTGTTTTCCAAGATTGGCTGCCTGACAATTGCAGGTACCCTAGCAACTTGAATTGGTTCCTTTGAAGGTTGCTTCCTTGGTTTCCTTTTCTTCTGTGTAGGCTTCTGTTGAGGCTTCAGCAAGAATGAAGGAACCTCAATGGAGTCAAGATTCATTGGTTCCTCTTTAGGTACTATAAGCTCTCCATGGAAATTTACATCTGGGTTGAATACTTTTACATCAATAGGTCGTGATGAACCAACTGTCTCTTTGTTTTCAGTTTCTGGAGAGACAGGTCTCCTTGCATGTGATTTTAATCTCTTGGATTTGGGGACTGATTTCCCTTTCTTTTTGAATTTGGGGACTTCCTCAGGTTCCCTCAATTCATCCTCTACCTCATCCAATAACTCTTGAGCCAGCCTTGCTTGCTTCTCATCTGAGTTTTCATATTGATATTCAGTGCTTGGTTGAGATTCTCTTAGCAGCCTTGAAGTCTCTTCTCTCTTGGCTTCAACAAATCTAGGATGGCTGTTGGATATGTTTAGAACTTTTCCATTCCTTATGATTACAGCCATCCATTCTCTTACACAACTGTTAGTCTTCTCCTTGAATTCCTTGATTGCCTTACCCATCAACTTCTCTTCATCATCCTTGGGAAATGGAAAGTCCAGTTGTAACTTGTTCTTCCCATTTGCTTTTGGTGGTGAGAAGGGTCTTGATTTGATGTAGGGTTCAAATTCCTTAACATGAGAAGGCTCAGCATCATAGAATGTAGGAACCACAATTGCTGGAGTGAGCACCTTCAGAATTGTTGTAGATATTGTTGGAGCTGAGGTTTGGCTAGAGAACAGAGTTGATGCAATAGATTGATTGATCAATCTTTCTGTCCTCATTATCCTTTCATAGTTTTCTTCTT
Source organism: Saposhnikovia divaricata (assembly GCA_036435485.1). Taxonomy (NCBI): domain Eukaryota; kingdom Viridiplantae; phylum Streptophyta; class Magnoliopsida; order Apiales; family Apiaceae; genus Saposhnikovia; species Saposhnikovia divaricata. Next base: position 235,704,041 of record CM071595.1, on the reverse strand, counting down.
TCATCTTTTGGAGAGCTTCAATTTTGGATAGCTTTTCTTCTTCTGTCAAGTTTGAAAGATCAAACTCTTCAGATAGAGGTTTGGATTTGCTGGGGGAAGCTGTGACAATGAATTCTTGTGGATTGACCACTATGGTAGGCTGCTGCTCCCCCTCACTTGCTGCTTCCCTTCTTTCAGAAATTAAGATTTGACTTGTAGTTGCCACAGCCTCTTCCACTTTCTCCCCCTTTTTGTTAGCATCAAGGGTTTGACTAGAAGTTGGGGCTACAACTAACTTTTCTAGCAGTTGGGTTTGCAGTTTCTGATGTTGAAGAAATTGCTCCATCTGGGATTCCATCTTTTCCACTCTTGAATTGAGAAGTTGCACAAATTTAGCCAGGTTGTCTTCTTTGAGAAACCTTTGTTGCAACACCCTCTGAGTGGCTGTAGGAGCTAGTTGCTCTAGCTTGGAATCCACAGAGATCTTCACATCCTTGATTTCTTGTTTGACCTCCTCTAAATTGGATCTCTGAATCACCATTTGCATCTTTTGTAACTTTAGGGAGTCAATTGCCTGTTGAAGAACAACCTTTCTCTGTGGATCTGCTTCTGGGTGCTCAGCCAGGGCAGATTTATATTGCCTTATGATTTCCATATCAAGTTGATGATAGGTGTAGTTTTGAGCAAATGCAAAATCATGAATACTGCTACCACCTTCATCTTCAGAGCTCTGGCTGTCTTTATCTTCAGAATTGTCAAATTCATCACTCTCAGCAGTGGTTGGCAGAGCTGCTATAGATTCCTTAGCTCTAAGTAGAGATTGTGAGGTGTGCACTAGGTGCATTGCCTCCTCTGCTTCCACATTGCCCTGTTGTGCCAGAATTTGATAGGCAGGAACAGGGTGAGTAAAGGTTTCAGCATCCAAAGAAATGGAGTCAATCATGGACTGATATTCTCTTTGAAATTCCATTTCCTTGGATGCATCCTCAACCCCCATTGACTCACTAGCAATGGCTGCTTCTTCCATCCTTATCTCTCCTGTAGTCCCTTCTCTCCCCTCATCTCTCTTTTCTTGCATCAAGGGCTCCCCTTGGCTCACACCTCTCACACCCTCACTTTCACCTACTAAGGTGGAACTCTCAAACTCTCCTTTTGCCTGACCGGAAGAATTGGCCAGCCTCTCATTATTTATCTCTCCTTTTGCCTGCTCACAAGGCAGCCTCTCACTCCCTTCCCTCAAACCTAAAAGTGTTTCAACTACTGAGAACTCCTCTACACTTGACACTGGAATGTCAGATATAGCCGTGGTAGAGTGAGTTATCAACGGATAAGGAATATCCGTTGATGGAGTAGTTATAGCTGTCAACGGATGGCTAGATAGAGGCGCATCCGTTGATGGAGAAACACTTGTCAACGGATGAAGGATATCCGTTGAGGAAGGAATAATTATATCCGTTGAAGAGAAAACCAACACTGAATCTGTGGAGATTGATTTTAAGTTCGAGGCCACAGTCTGTGTTGAGAATTCTGGAAGGGAAGATTGATGGTCCAACAAATCATCTAAAAGATGATGACCACCAATTACAGAGTGGGGCTTCTCCAAGAATCTTAAAGATGGAGAATCAGGAATTGATGTAGATATCATATCCACATCCAGAGAAGGAGTTGGTGATGGTGGATTGTAATGTGTGTCGATTTGAAGATTAAGATCAAGGGGCTGTGACTCCACATTTATTGAAGCCACAACAAACTGAGTTTGAGAAGGTACAGTTTCCTGTACAGTGTGTGCACCCTGTGATTCCCCTGTGGTTTTAGATTTCACTCTTCTTCCATAGGTTTTTGAGATTGGGCTATATGTGTCCCTAACCCTCTTGTGCAGTGTTCCTTGTGGGGAACTTGATTAAGTAGTCACACTCTTTTGGGAGAGTGTAACTAGAATTTGGCCTGTAGTAACATTAGCAATCTTTTGAGAGACTGAAATGGTGGTTGCACTCATCTCTCCTTCCTTATCCTTAGGGCTTCTTTGATGTTCACCCTGTCCCTCACCACTCACTACCACCTTCACACTCCCCTCAAGAGGTTTGGTAGATTTTACAACAGGTGTCTTTTGAGAGACACTTGAGGTTTGCCTTTTAGAATGTGGTTTTGGAACTTTGGATTTGGTCACTTTGGTAGGAGCCTGTTTGGTCACAACTACAGACTCCATTGTGACACTAGAAGGCAAAGAAATTTGGGGGTTGGAGATAGGGGTTTCAGAGTTAGAGATAGTTACCTGAACAATTGGTAGATATACCAACTGTACTCCTGCATTAAGGTTCATTCGAATCAGGTCACTTAAGACTCTCTTCTCCTGAACAAAACATTGGAACTTGCTATCCGGGTTAGCAATGGATAGCTTATTCTCAGACACATGCAGTGCTAAGAGCATTAAAAATCTAGCAAAGTAGATATTCTTGCTCCTAGTTTCCTTTTTACCCAACTTTGCAGCTATCTCATACATAACTAATGTGCCAAAATTATAGAATTTATCATTTAAAAGCATACACATCATTGTTAGCATGGACTGGGTAACAACATCAAAATTACTAATTTTTCCTGAAAAAGTTTTAATGAAGGCATCACAGAAGTAGCTCCATTCTTTAACCATTCCTTTTCTAGCAATTTTCCCTAAGTTTTCAGTACTAAGGGCATAATTAATAGAATTAAGCATGGCAACAATTTCAGCATCAGTAGGTACTTTCAGACAGTTATTCTCAGGCAATTTTAAACAAGCAGTTATTACATCAGAATTAACCACATAGTTTTTACCCTTTAAAGAAAAAGCAATTGTACCGTCTGTACCATTGTACTCAGCAGATGTCCACATTTCTTCAATTACCTCGTGGATTAAGGGAGTGGTAGCCATCATAGCATATGACAGTTTGCATTTCTTCACGAAACTCATCAAAGTGTGGTAAGCTTCTGGAGCATTCACTGTGTCAACAAAGGCCGTGAAATTGTTCTTCTCATAGGTAAACCCAGTGGAGGACATCATCTTAACAATAGGCGCCATTGAAGTGATTGAACTTTGGTTACAGAGAGTTTTAGGGAAGAAGATGCAGTTAGCTTTTGATATGCTTGAAAATGAATAAAAGTGAGATGTGAGAGTACAAGTCCGCCTTTTATATTTTTCAAGAATTAAAAATGAAATAATTAAAAGTAATTACTCCATTGGTCAAAAGTAACTGTCAGATAATAAATAAAAAGAGAATAAGTACAGCCATGATTAGATATACACGGTTACCAACGGTTAAAAAAAATGTATATCAACGGATGTAGAATGAACGGTTGAGATACAGTTTATCCGTTGATGACGTGGATAGCCTGTTACCCGTTGACATGCAAAAATCTAGTAATGTGTTTATACTATCAACGGATAAAAGGATATCCGTTGATAAGCTAATTTTGCCTTAGGCAAAATTTCTGCAGAAAATTTTTCTGAAAGTTTTAACTTTCAAGTAAATCAAAACACATTTCCAGCTTCAATTCATTGAAATCAAATATCACTAGAAATTATGACAAGTTAAGCATACCTAGCTCACCTACCAATCTTGTGAATGTGGATTCATCAAGAGGCTTGGTGAAGATATCTGCAAGCTGCATTTCACTTGGCACAAAGTGCATTTCTACTGTACCATTCATCACATGTTCTCTAATGAAGTGGTATTTGATGTCAATGTGCTTGGTTCTCGAATGTTGCACTGGATTCCCTGTGATGGCAATAGCACTTGTGTTGTCACAGAAAATTGGAATCTTCTCAACTTTTAGACCATAATCAATGAGTTGGTTTCTCATCCATAGAATCTGTGCACAACAGCTTCCAGCTGCAATGTACTCAGCTTCAGCTGTAGAAGTGGAGACTGAGTTTTGTTTCTTACTGAACCATGACACAAGCCTGTTTCCTAGAAATTGACAGGAACCTGTTGTACTTTTCCTATCAACTCTGCAACCTGCATAATCTGCATCTGAATAGCCAGTTAGATCAAAACCAGATTCTCTTGGGTACCAAATGCCAAGGTTTGGTGTTCCCTTGAGATACCTGAAAATTCTTTTAATAGCTATTAAGTGAGACTCTCTAGGATCAGCTTGAAATCTAGCACAAAGACAAGTAGAAAACATTATATCAGGTCTACTAGCTGTTAGGTATAAAAGTGAACCTACCATGCCTCTATAACTTGAGATGTCCATAGACTTTTCCTTAGTATTCAACTCAAGCTTAGTTGCAGTGGCCATAGGTGTTTTAGCAGATGTACAATCCATTAAGTCAAATTTCTTTAAGAGATCATAAATATATTTTGTTTGACTTATGAAAATGCCCTCATTAACTTGCTTTACTTGTAGGCCAAGAAAGTAAGTTAATTCACCCATCATACTCATTTCATACCTACTTTGCATAAGTTTGGCAAACTTTTTGCAAAGCTTCTCATCTGTAGACCCAAAAATAATATCATCTACATAGATTTGAACAAGTATTGAAGAGCCATTAATATCCCTATGAAATAAGGTTTTATCTACTGTACCTCTAGTGAAGTGGTTCTCCAAAAGAAATTGAGATAAAGTGTCATACCAGGCTCTTGGTGCTTGCTTCAAACCATAAAGTGCTTTCATGAGAAGATATACATATTCTGGAAATTCTGGATCCTCAAAACCAGGAGGTTGATGGACATAGACCTCTTCTTCCAGTTCCCCATTTAGAAAGGCACTTTTGACATCCATCTGATAGACTTTGAAATTGGCATGTGCTGCATAGGCTAGAAAGATTCTTATTGCCTCAAGTCTTGCTACTGGAGCAAAAGTTTCATCAAAATCTATTCCTTCTTCTTGAGAATAGCCCTTTGCCACTAATCTAGCTTTATTCCTCACAATTATGCCATTTTCATCTGTCTTATTCTTGAGAACCCATTTAGTACCTATGACACTTCTATCATCAGGTTTGGGCACAAGTTTCCATACTTTATTTCTTTCAAATTGGTTTAGCTCTTCTTGCATTGCTAACACCCAATCTGGATCTAGAAGGGCATCTTCCACTTTCTTAGGTTCCTCTTGAGACAGGAAGCTACTGTATAGACATTCTGCTTGAGTGGCCCTTCTAGTTTGGACTCTTGAATTTGATTCACCAATGATTAACTCAAATGGATGATTTCTAGTCCATTTTCTTGTAGGTGGAAGATTTGATCTTGATGAGGTTGCTTCATTTCCATGATCATGTTGATTTAGCATTGAATTTTGACCTTGAGAAACTCCCCCTGAGTTTGTTGTCCTTGCTGAGTTATGAAGTTGACTGTCAATGGATGCATCATTTTGCCTGTCGACGGATGCTTGAGAATTTCTGTCAACGGATGCATCTCTAATAGTGTCAACGGATGTTGCAGAATGACTGTCAACGGATGCTCCAGAATGACTATCAACGGATGCTTCATTTTCAGTGTAAGCATCACTTCTAGTTGGTATAACAGCTCTAGGTGGATCTCTGTGGTCATGATCTTCATTCTCCTCATCATCATCATAGTACATTCTTCCTTCACCTTCATTCTCAAATTCCAACTTTTCATGGTAACCTTCATCATTTAGGCCTAGAATCTTTTGATCATCAAACACAACATGTACAGATTCCATAACAATGTTGGTTCTTAGATTGTAGACCTTGTAGGCTTTCCCTGCTGCATATCCAACGAAAATAGCTTCATCTGCCTTTGCTTCAAATTTGCCTAAATTATCTCCATGATTCCTTAGCACAAAACACTTACATCCAAAGACATGTAGAAAAGCTAAAGTTGGTTTCTTGTTGGTTAATAACTGATAAGGAGTCATTCCTCTAGCTTGATTGACCAAGGAAATATTCTGAGTAAAGCATGCAGTGTTGACAGCTTCAGCCTAGAAATATGTTGGTAATCTTGATTCACTTAACATTGTTCTAGCTGCTTCAATGAGAGTTCTGTTTTTCCTTTCAACAACCCCATTTTGTTGAGGTGTTCTGGCAGCAGAAAACTCATGGACAATTCCATTCTCTTCACAGAAAATCTTCATTGTGGAATTCTTGAATTCAGTACCATTGTCACTCCTGATCCTTTGAACTCTGTCTTCAGAACCATTGTTTAGCATTCTGAGGTGATTGATAATGATTTCACTTGCACAATCCTTGGAGTGCAGGAAGAAAGTCCATGTGAACTTAGAAAAATCATCTACAATCACCAGACAGTATTTCTTCTTTGAAATAGACATGACATTTACTGGACCAAATAAATCCATATGCAGCAATTGAAGAGGCTTAACAATGGATGACTCTGTCTTGCTTTTGAAAGATGATTTCTTTTGTTTCCCTAATTGGCAGGCATCACATAGCCCATCTTTGACAAACTCCAAATGAGGGATTCCTCTAGCAAGATCCTTTCTTACCAAATCATTCATAACTTTAAAATTCAAATGTGACAGCTTCTTATGCCATAGCCAACTCTCATCCTTACTTGCTTTGCTGAAGAGACAAGTAATGGATTCTGAGCATGCTGAATTGAAGTCAGCTATGTAAACATTTCCTTTTCTAAAGCCTGTCAATACCACATTTTTGTCTTCCTTGGCAGAAACAACACAGGCTTCTTTTGTGAACTTTACTTCATAGTCTTTGTCACAAATCTGACTGATACTCAGCAAATTGTGCTTTAAACCTTCAACTAAAGCCACATCTTCAATGATGACATTGTCTTTTGAAATCAGGCCATATCCTTTAGTATATCCTTTGCTGTCATCTCCAAAGGTAATTCTAGGGCCAGCTCCTTCCTTGAACTCTGTGAGCAGGGTTGAATCTCCTGTCATGTGCCTAGAACATCCACTGTCTAGGTACCATAGATTCCTTCTGTTTCCCTGATTGCTAGCTGAACTTGCTTCCTGCTCTCCAGAATCAGCCATTAAAGCAAGGTTGACTAACTCAGCATCATCATCAGAATGATTGTCATCAACAGCCCAGTCATACTCTTGGGTCAAGAATGCCTTTCCTTTCTGCCTGAGAAGATCAAAATATTTCTTCTTATAGTCAACAACCTCAGTTGGCTTTCCCTTGTTCTCAGATCTAGGTTTCCTGCATTCACTTATCATATGACCAGCAATCCCACAATTGTAGCATTTAATTTTGGATTTATCCACATAGTTGTTTGTGGAAAAATCCTTGTTAAATGGCTTGGCCATCCCAGAGTTTCTCTTGAATTTCAGCTTAGAGAATCTCCTAGATAAAAAAGCTAAGTGCTCATCTATCTCATCCAATTCATCCTGCTGAAGGGCATTCAATTCCTCAGACACCTTTTCCTTGCTCCTGCTTGATTCTGCTCTACTTTTACAAACCTCCCTGTTTGGTGTAGAACTAGCAGTTTCTGTCCTTTCCTCCTTTTGCTCCAAATTGGCAACGAGTGCAACTGACCCACTTTTCTTTTGAGACTTCTCAATCTCTTCATCCTGCTCCATTTCCAGCTCATAGGTCTTTAAAGTTCCATAGAGCCTTTCAAGAGTAAATGTCTTGTACTCTTGAGTGTTTCTTAGAGAAACAGTCATTGGCTTCCATTCCTTGGGCAGTGATCTCAGAAATTTGAGATTAGAGTCTTTAACTTGATAGACTCTTCCATACAGTTTCAAACCATTTAGTAGCTTTTGAAATCTACTAAATGTATCATTCAATGTTTCTCCACTCTTAAAGTGAAAATGTTCATACTGTTGGATTAGTAGTTGCATCTTGTTTTCCCTTACCTGTTCTGTTCCTTCACACAGGGTTTGAACAATGTCCCATACTTCCTTGGCGGTAGTGCAGTTAATAACATTGTCAACCATGTCTGTTTCTAGACCATTGAACAGAATATTCATGGCCTTTTTGTCTTTGTGGACTCCTGCAATATCTTCAAGACTCCACTCAGAAACAGGTTTGGGAATGAAAGTGTCAGGCACATCATCAGCCAGGCCAACTCTTGTTGCTGTCTTCATTGGAACGTGAGGACCCTTGTCAATGCAATCCACAAAACCCTCATAAATAGAGGAGAGATGTAGACGCATTTTTACTTTCCAGTGAAAGTAATTTTCTCTATCAAGAACTGGAATCTTCACTCCATAATCCTTCTTAGACATGTTGGAAGTGTGTTGATCTTTAAACTTCAAATATGTTAGAAGCTCGCTCTGATACCAATTGTTATTCCCAGATTACACACTTGTATAATTGTAGAAGGGGGGGTTGAATACAATTCTTGATATTTATAAATTTCTGATAAGAACTTCAGAAACTTATGAAGAGATAATTGCAATGTAAGATTTAAACACAAACACATATAAAATCAGGTGGTTAATATGCACCACCTGAAGCTTTTATTTGAAGAAAACTCTGTGATACAAAATGTACACAGCTGCCGTTTTACAACTCTTTGCTTCTAAGGATATTCAAGAAACCCTAAGCAAATATGTCTGTTTTCTTAATCTACAAAGAGTTGCTACACTTGGTTATATATCCCAAGTTTTACAAGTACTACTGGAATAAGATAATACTAATCTAATTCTAGTTGACTTGCTACTACACTCCAAATACACATGTAGCCGAAAGGTTGTCCTTGTGTTCAGACATGTCTCCTGCACCTTTCTTGTATTCATAGTGTAAATGGAATGCTTCTTTCTTCTGTGTTTCCAAAGTATGGCTGCCATACTGCTTTTTGTATCTACTTTCAACTCATGTGATCTTTCAGTCAAACATGTCCTTATCAACTGCTAATCTCCAGCTAATCATATAAATCAGTGTCAATGATTATCCGTTGATGATGTACACTGACATCCGTTGATGATGTATACTGACATCCGTTGATGATGTATAGAGCAGTATCCGTTGATGTTGGGACATGAGCTGTATCCGTTGATAGAGTGGATTTGAGTTGTATCCGTTGATAGAGTTTAGTCTTCATCCGTTGATACACTTTCACTTAGACAGAATTACATAGCATAGCTTATTTACAATTGGCTACCCTATTCTGCCTATCCGTTGATAGTCAACATGACTATGGATAAAAACACTATCAACTGATAACATAGAGATACTGCAGTGTGCTACAAAACCTCATCCGTTGATGAGCTACCTGTCAACGGATAGAGTTATAAATCCTCATCCGTTGACAGCTACAAAACCTTAAACAATTTGATTGATTGTGAAGTTATCATCAAGTACAACATATTCCTAACAGGTAAAATACCCAAAAGACACAATCCCTCTATCTCATCTTCAAACTTGATACCCATTCCAGCAAGCTGATATATAATACCTTGGAATGCATTCAAGTGAACAGAAATTGCAGTGCCATCCTGATATTTTAGAGACATCAACTGTTTAATCAAATACAATTTATTATTTCCGGTCTTTGGAGGATAGAGTTGCTCAAGCTTGTTCCACAAAGTATGCGCATGTGTCTCCCCAATAATATGGTTCAACATGTTATCCTCCACCCATTGCCGATGCAAATTAAAATAGTCCATTTGGCCTCTGTTTAATTATACAATCGGAAAAATTCGTGCGAATTTTCACTTTATATCTCTCTGGTATCTATTTTTCCTCTCTCTTTTTTTAATATAATCGTCCTATATTTATATGTATAGCATTTCTTTATTTTTATCTTCTTGTGACGCAAAACAAGAATAATCCAATTGAATTTTTAATCTCATACATAAAACTTCTGTCTTAAAATTTTATATTTCCCTCCAATTATATTTCTTCCTAAAAAAAACTTTTGAGAAGACAAATAATAATGTGTATTACATTCTTTTCGTTCCACTCGTTTTCAACTCGGAATATTTCAAATTCGGGAATACAATGTGAATTGTGAAATGTACTTGAGAAGAAGTGATTGAGTCGAATACTTTATGATAAGATGAGCCTCACAATGACATAATTTATGAACAAATGTTTTGTTGCAACCAATTTCCGTCGGTGTATCCGTTCGGTCGGACCTGCAATTGAAGAAGAATGCGAGGGTGTGGCCCCCCGATTCACCTCCGGTGTGAGAATAAGTTAACTGGTTTTTATGAATAAAGGTAAACGCAGAGTGTTTGTGTTGTGTGTAAGTGATTGAATGAATGATATCAGACCTCTGTTAACCTTCTTATTCTCTATTCTGGCAGTTATCGGGGAGTGGGACGAATGGAGAATGTGTCCCACGTTCCCACGTTCCCAGGGAACACAACTGAATGGACCGTTGCACATAACTGGGCCGAATGACATGGACCCTCGCCAGTCGGGAGCCTCTCCAAGCCAATTATCCTCATTGGGCTTTCGGTCCAGCCCGGTAAGAAGTTGGGCCTCTAACATGTTTAAAATCAAGAATTTTTCTTTTTGTACAATCCAATACTATTTATTTTGTATATTATTATTAAGTAAAATGAATTTTACAATTACACTCTCTAATCAAACATGTCGCAATCCCCCAAGGAAAAGTAGGAAAATGTGTCTACAGATATAAAACGAACATTCTAGACGATAAATTTACACCAAGTGTCCCAATTTGTTCTCTGCCTCTTATTTTATCGTCCTAAAATTAGACAAACCAACAAAAATACAAATAATACAGTCGGGAAAAAAGTGTACACTTCCCTCCACCTCTAAACATATTACTCCCGTGTCATCTTCTCATGCCCCTCGCTCATTCTCTGTATTTCCAATTCTACCCCGCTCTAGTGGACATGATATTTTAACAATAGTAAGGAGAAAATATTTCATTTTATAAGTTACATCTTATATATTCTTTTGTATATTTGAATAATTGATGAATTTTTAATTTCTTTTGCACATATTAAATTAGGCATATTACATACATTACAAAAGTGCAAAGAAATATTTTTGTTAATTATAAATTTTTATTTTCTTAATTTCTCAAAAATATATCAAATATCATCCAAAAATGATATTCGATATTAGAAGCTCAAAAAATTATCAAAACATTATGATAAAGTTATAGTAAAATCTCAAATAAATTAATGAGATAATGTCCGGAATATCCCATCCATAAATATGTGGCCCTGACATATCCCATAAATACAGTAGTGCGTCTGCCGTGTCTTTTTTCCAAAAAAAAATGTTGATGCGCATTTGCATCTAACGCATTAGCGCTTGTGTCTGAGTTTCGTCTGCCGTATAAAGCATGTTGCGGCACTAGAAACAGCGTGTTATCCTCCTGTTGCGCAACACGCAAATGCGTAACACCTGTTACTGGGCGCGAAACAGAGTATTAACGGGATATTTACGGCCGAAATTTTAAAATGGGGTAGGGAAGGGCCATGATATATAGAAATGGGACATTTTGGACTTTCACCCTAAATTAATACTATATGAACAAATATTTTCTTAAAATATTTTTTACAAGTCTCAATATAATAATGATATGAGCTTCTTTCAATAATACTAAGGTTATAGAATTTTTTTCAAAAATACAGTATAAGCTCATTTGCAATCTACATTTATTACAAACTAAAATGCAATAGTTTACCATTTGATGTGCAATAATATATGTTACTTTGATCATATTTTTTTAAAAAAATTAAAAACATGTATATTTTTAAAAATTTCCCGGCATTACATTTTTAACCTCTAAATCTAAAACTAAATAACGGTTTCAAAGTAAAAAAAATTCCGTTTTGTGAAAAATTTGACAAGGGTAACACTGTCCATCTACAAACACCACCAGTACACGTAAATACACGTCTCCTATAAATTAGGGCTGTAAACGAGCCGAGCCGAGCCGAACACTGACCAGGCTCGGCTCGAACTCGATTAAAAGCTCGAAGCTCGGCTCGACACATATGTGATATGTTCGGGCTCGGCTCGAAATCTCGAATTAATTTCACTAATTATCAACAAAAGCTCGAATACCTTAAGTTCGGCTCGAGCTCGACTCGATTAATATATAAAAATATTAAATATTTATATAACAATATATAAATAACATAAAAATAATATAAAAATAATAAAATATATATAAAAATAATAAAATATATATAAGCTCAATTAGGCTCGCGAGCCATACGAATCGAGTAATATGAATCTCGAGCTCGGCTCGATCAATTATTCGAATAGCTCGAGCTCGGCTCGATTATTATCGAACCGAATTCAAATATTTTACGAACCGAACTCGAGTAGCTCATGAATAGTTGGACTCATTTACACAGCTGGTATAAATGTATTTTCTTCTACCTTCGACACAGACCTTGACTCTCAATATATTTTTCACAACACTAGACACACACAGTTTTACAAAAATGAGTGGAGTTTCATCACAACAACTCAATTACTTCCACACCAAATCTCTCTGCATCACCTCTAAATTCACCTCCAAACCCTCTCTCTTCCGCCCTAACTCCGTCAATTTCTCCGTCACAAACCCCAAACACAACGCCGCCGTTAAGTCTCTAATTTTGGCGCGAAAATCTGTTAGGGTTCGCGCCGAGAGCGAGTCGTCGTCGGCGGCGCCGGCTGGTACGGCGACGGAGGAGGCGCCCAAGGAGCCGACGGAGATTGAGGTGCTGAAGAAGAAGCTGGTGGAGTCGTTTTATGGAACGAACAGGGGGTTGAGTGCTACGAGTGAGACGAGAGCGGAGATTGTTGAGCTGATTACGCAGCTCGAAGCGAAGAATCCGACTCCGGCGCCTACGGAGGCCTTGAGTCTTCTTGATGGCAAATGGATTCTTTCGTAAGTTCCGTTTTCGAGTTTTTGTTTTATTTTGTTTGTAAAAATTAAATGAATTGTTGTGGTGGTAGGGATTATAGTAGGTAAAAGTACTAATTATTGATTTATTGTTGAAGTCTTGGATAAATAGATGAGAATTAAGGTTCAATTATAATTTGTTGATTTTATTTACGTACTTCGTTCTGTGGAAATTGGGGGAAATATGGATAGAAATTTATATAATAATTAGTGAGGTTAGCTGTGTTAGATGAGGAGCTAGGCGTAGAAAATATTGATTTTAACTCTGGATTTTTATATATAACTGGCTTCTTGTTTCACAAAAATATCTCACATACAAGTTATACCAGTCGTTACACAAAATTATCTTTCTTAGACCCCTCGTTACTGCGGGAGCTCATTAGAAATCATTAAATTTGATGGAGTGATATACTCATTGTTGTGGAATGAGTGGTCGGTTTGATATACAACCCTTTCAATTCACATATGTGATTGTGCATGTGACCTTCATTGCTATAGCTTTGTACATGAGTTAACCAGTTCATCAAGAACTGCCAACTGGATTACAAATGTGGGCAGGAGAAAACCACGTAGATAGTAAAACATATGAGGTTATTATGACCTCATATGTTGTATTATGAATGATCATGTTATGGATAATATTAGCTGAGCATACATGTTAATTCGGTAACACATACACTTAGTTTATGACTGTTCATTTACGTTTTGCTATGAGCTTCTGATAGGAGGCTCTAGGTAATAATCAAACTGATGAAATTATACTAACTTTTCTGAGCTGCAGTTACACATCATTTTCGGGTTTATTTCCTTTGTTGTCAAGAGGATCGTTACCATTGGTAAAGGTGGAGGAGATATCTCAGACTATTGACGCTTACAGTTTTACTGTCCAGAACTCTGTTCAGTTTGCAGGACCATACTCTACCTCCTCCTTTACTACAAACGCGAAGTTTGAAGTCAGAAGTCCCAAACGCGTTCAGGTTTGTTTTTCTGTCTGCCTTTAGTCAGTATGTTAATTCTCCAACATGCAATAGAACATGTCAGTAGGTTGGTTTGGTTTGTTTCAAAAGATATTTGATTTAGGGATTCAAAAAGTATACTCTAGATACATGTCATGTACTGTTTTTATATAATGTATATATTAAAAGATAAAGTGTTTAAAGATTGTAAAGGGGTTCCAACAAGTGTTGAGAACAAGCTCTTTTCTTTTGTGTGCTTATTCCAATAGAATTGCTTCTCTATTTATAGGCTACTTCAACAAATCTTCCACCCACCCCTTTACATTGTAACTGCCCCATAATTTATTCAATGTAATTATTATAAAATATGTAACTCCCATTTCATGAGATGTGTAACTCCCATTTCATAAACTTTGTAACTCTCACAATTGTAACTCCCATATTTAATGTTTGTAACCCCAATTTAACTTGCACAATAAATCAATCACATTATTCTTATAAATAATACATATATTTGTAATTCCATTCAATTAATACATTTTATTTACTATTTTATATTTATCAAATAAAAGTCAATTTACAACATGTCATTTCTACAAGTTGTTTCATATCAGAAATAAAGTATGAAGCTTAACCACACGAATCTTTTATGAGAAATATGAATTTCTTATAATTTAGCTGCTACAGAACTCGGGTAAAAATATGGGAATCTGTGTCTGTTGTTTGGACAAACAGATAATATTACCTTCTCATCTATAATACTAGCACATGCTACCTTTTACTTTCCAGTTTTCTTATATATCTTTACATTTAACAACAGATAAAGTTTGAAGAAGGTATCATTGGAACTCCTCAGTTGACAGACTCGATCGTGTTGCCAGAAAATGTGGAACTCTTTGGACAAAAAGTAGACCTATCACCCTTCAAAGGCTTATTCACTTCTGTCCAAGACACTGCATCCTCTGTTGCAAAGACCATTTCAAGCCAACCCCCAATTAAGTTTAACATCCCGGCCAGAAATGCAGAATCATGGCTATTGACCACATACCTGGATGAAGAGATTCGAATCTCAAGAGGAGACGGAGGAAGCGTGTTTGTTCTGATTAAGGAAGGCAGTCCACTCTTGTTACCATGATAAAGCTCCATGTGTTTTTTGCAGAGTGTAGAATGGTAATCTTTAACTCTGCTTTGTAGAAATATAACATTATAGGAAAACGGTGGTTTTGTGATATGTATTTATAATAATATAGAATTTGAATCCGACAATTTTATAGGTATGTACTATGTAATATAGCCTTCTGGCAGATATTCCATGTGGAAAATAAAATATACATTTTTTGTGCAGTGTGAATAATGGAAACCTTATTTTTGTCTTGGTATACTGCTTTAGCAATGTCTAGGACAGAGAATTTAGTTATCGCCTTTCCTTCTGCCGTTGCTTGAACAAACAGACGTCTATGCAAGTAGAGAACTTGTTAAGAAGTTTGTCACCAATGTCTTTTTGAGCAGGAAGAAACCATATGTTCCGATTTGCTAAAAGCTTGAGATGTGTTTTGAATTGTCCTAAATGTTTGACATGTGTTAAATGTTGTTTAATTAATGTTTGCAAAGTTTTGGGAGGGATGTTGATTGACTCAGTGTCTGAGAGTTGGCTCAAACTCGTCGATGAGTGTATTTAGAGCCATATACTAGAAAAGTTTAACAGAATGATGTTTTCGTAAACTGCATGGAACTACTCAAGTGGAACTGACTTCCCAGCAGAAATCCAGGGCTTGTTTAGAAAATCGTGGGCACTCAAAAGTAGTGGACAATTAAGTAAACGCATGAGGACATTTGAGATGTAAGCGACAGACACTATATTAAAAGGCCGTCATTGCACAAATTTAAATCGTTGCTGTGACATGTACTACTCAGATCTGCACATTTTATGATGTCAAAAGGTTTTCCGGTTGTCATTTTGTGTCTCAAATGTGCGACAACTGTTGCTGGTTTATCACAAGCCAAGTCCAATATGTGATTTGTGTGTAAAAATGGGGCTTTAATAGTTGTGAAAATTTGAATTTTTTAAACCAACTTCTAGTAATTTGAGACTTCACCTTCACTGATTTGCTCTGCAACTTGAAGGATATGTTACATTGACCATTAGTATTATCACCAGGAATTTTGGTTAGGCTGGACATGGGAATGCACCAGTCTGTAAAATTTTGTAGAGCTTCTTGCATGGAGAGTCACTACCAAAATTTACCTTTGAAGATGTCCTAAAATATAAACGCAGAAATTGACTAATTTGGTATTTTCACCACACTTATTAAACTATCATAGAAGTGAAGTATCAAATAGCAAGTAATATCAGTTGCTCTGTAAACTTAATTGCTGAAACACATTGTTTCGAGATATTAAACTTGGATTCCAAAACATGATTTTAATTGTTCCCCCTTATATCTCAGCTTTTATCATTGTTTATGGAATCTGACAGAACACACACAATTATCAGTTTAATGTTCAGTACTGGAAAGATATTACATTCTCATGAGAAATAGTTACAATTTAGGAACATACAAGTGCAGACCTCATGGAACACCTCAAGTATAACTCCTCTATATTCTTCTTTGTTCATTGAAACGTAATAATTCAGCAGACGTTTCAAATCTTTAGGCTCATAAATCATATTCGTTGTAATCATTTCCACCATTGATTCTCTAAAATCTTCTCTAGGATCATAAGATGACTTCTCAGTTGCCACCATTACGACAAACTTAGTCCCACCACTTCTAGATTTCCTCCTCTCTTCATGCTTTGCGTCCCTCCTTTCTTTAATCATTTGATCCAACTTATCCTGGACCATGGTATGTGCTTCGCTTGATATCGTTGGAGACCTATCCAACTTCGTGCCTTCGCCTTCGTTGAATGAAGAGACACTAAGCCTACAGCTGCAGCAGAAGGCCTTCATGCACCCCTTGTGTAATTGTGTTTAGTGTTTTTTTTCTTTTGTTCTCTAGAGCCCTCCGTTCTTCCATAGATATGAAGAAGAATTTAAGCAAAAACAAATATAATAACTGAAGTTTACAAGTTGGTTGGTGTAATCATGATTCTCCCTGAGGTCTAGACAATTTGCAATAATTATGAAAAAAAATGATTGGAGGGCTATTGGAAATTAGCTCTTTTTTATTAATAAGTTATGGGTTTAAAATGTTCAATGATTTCCTTTAATGCCCTTTAATAATGACAGTATCAATTTGAAATAGAACCAAAACTGAAAGCAAACGAGCAACAAGCTGAGCCGCTAGCTTTTGGTGGATGCCAAAACCAATAACATCATGAATGCACGTCTTCTAATAATCTTAATCATAAGTAATTTACATGACGCTTGCATACCCTTTTTCGATATTCTGTTTAAACAAATTGATTCACATGGTTTCATCATTTCAACGATAAGAACTCCACCTAAACAAATCGTTTGCTAACGTTTGTCTAATGACAAATTCTGGATACCCTACATTAGCCACATTGTCTGGTGGTTGTTATAGCTCTTTTATGCAGCAATTTAAGCAGCAAAACGACTGAAATCAATCAATGATGAACCAATAAGCTTTACTCACATGTTAAAAAGATTGAAACTGATTAGAAAACCAGGATTTTGTCGGGTTTTTAGCGATTAATTACAAGTATAATAAGTTGTCTGCTCCATTAGTGTTTTTACTAAACATCCACCTTGCAGAATTCCATGAATACAAAGATTACACACAGCTGGAAAGGAATCTCTTTAAGGGTCCATCGTACTTGTAATATATGGACATATAGTGAAGAAGTGACAAGAGAACAAGAACCAAGAAGTAAGTGTATATAAAAACAGAACTTTACTTTTGGTATTTAAGCTTAAAGATCTTGCTTTAGTTGTTTGATTTCTAATATTTAATTAGAAAACATCATTCTTATTCTTCTTGATAGCATTGTTATGTGTTATCTATATGGTATCAACTTGTCAAGCAGATAGAATTACACATCTGCCTCATGCCAACATTTGCTAGAGAGAAAAACAACTAAAAATATTTCACGAGTATTTCAAAATTATTATAGTTATCAACATTTCTCATGATTTGTAACGCCGCTTACCATCAAACATTAATTCTGTTGGACGGTGCTCACCATTCATGGTGCAGCCATATTTGAGTCATAAAAGGCTGCATTGAAATCCAAGTCTTAGAAGACTGCATGATCTTAGGGGGTGGTATTGTATCATGACTTTTAAATACTTTTAAAGACTTTAGAAGTTTAGGGGCATTCAATTAATACTTTTAAATACTCTTTAAAAGTAAGGATGTATTGTATCAGAATTTTAAAAAAGTCTTTAAAAGTTTAAGTTATTCAATTACAACTTTTAAAGAGTTGTTAAAAGTCACTTGTTATTCAAAAAGTCAATGATTTTGGTGGAAAAATAAAAGTGAGAGACTTTCCATGACTTTTTATGAAAAAGTGTGTATATTTTCTCCAAAAATTGTCACGTCCTTTTTTAGAAGATTTGACAAGACATTGTCTTCCTCAACAATAGCTCTCACCCCTAGGGTTCCATCCCTGCCAAAAGAGGTTCCTTTTTTTTCTTGTTTCTTTTTCTTTCCCTCTATTACTGTTTTTTCTTTCTTTTGCTTCTCTCTCCATGTGTTTGTAGTTGTATCATATATATATATATGTGTGTGTGTGTGTGTGTGTGTGTGTGTGTGTGTGTGTGTGTGTGTTTATTGTGTGGTTAATTTATCAATTATAAATGGTTGGATGTTTTTTTTTTAAATTGATATGATACATGACAAAGCTTTCTAGATGCATATAAGCATGTAAAGTCCAAACCTGCATACATGTATGTATTATGTTTTAACCTGGTTTTATTGTCCTTTTTTGGGTAATTGTATATATGTATCAATAACACAAAAAAAATGGGAGATGCGAGTATAAACCTTGGACAATTGACGAAAGTAATGAGTTATTGAAACTCATGGTTGATGCTGCACAACGTGGTTGGCGAGATAATAATGGTTCATTCAATAAAGTTACCGTGGAGAACAAGATTCTTCCAGCTTTGAATGCAAAGCTTGGATGTCAAAAAATTCATTCCCAGTATCTCAGTCGTTTGAAATGGTTTAAAACTAGATACACCAACTATTCAAAATTGATGTTGTTTAATTCTGGATTTGGATGGGATCCTATAACAAAAAAATTTACTGCTCCGAATGAAGTTTGGGAAGATTATTTTAAGGTACATATTTTTAAGACAATAAAGATTTTATAAACTTTTGACATGTTTATAATACTAACATATTGTGTATATTGTGTTTTATTAGGTACATCCTTCTCACAGAAGTTATCGTACGGACACCTTTGGAGACTATGATGATTTAAGAATTGCGGTGGGAAATGGGGCTGCCATCGGAAAGAATGCAATAGGACTAGGAGATGATACTGATGCAAGAACTTATGATGACAAAGCAAGTAAAAAGCATCACCTGTTGGATGACTTGGTTTATGATTATGATACTGCAGCTTATACACAGTGTACACTGGATTGTTCCCAAGATCCTTTGGCCCAATCTTCTGAACCTATTAATCTTGATGCTCCTCTTCCTCCAGCACCTAAGAAGCGTAACATATCTGAGGTCAAGGGAAATTCTAGTTCTTCTGCTAATACTAGCCAGCCAGATGCTATCATGCAAATTACTCATTCAGTTGAGAAGATGGTTGAAGCTGTTAAATCATTTAATAATGATGATTGTAGCTGTTGGGATCTTCTCAAAGAATTACCTGATTTGGATCAACTTGCACGTTTCAAGGCACTTAAATTACTTAATACTAGAGCAAAGAAGATGGAGTTCGTGAAAATGACCCCTGAAGAACGTTACGCTTGGATAGTTTTTGAATTAGATATGTGACACTATGATTTGTGGCACATAAATGCTTAATGGCATTAAAATAAAGTTATTGGTATTGGTTTTTAGCGGATATTGATTAAATTTTGTTTTTAAAAGATATTGATTAAAGTTGTTACGTGAAGCTTGTTTGAAATAATCCCTCGCAACTCTGTTTTCAACTGTTAAGTTGTTTTGTTTTTAAAAGATATTGATATTGATTAAAGTTGTTTTGTTTTTTTGCTGTTAAAGTTTTTCAACTGTTAAGTTTTTTTTTCAAGTTAAGGCTGTGAAAGAGGATGAAACGGAGGATTTGGTTGTTGAAAATAAAGGTGGTGTAAGCAGGTAAAAATAATACACTTTAATTTACAGGTAAAAAAACACTTATATGTTACAGTTTTAGTAGAAACACAGAAAACTAACATAGATTCTTGGCATCTCAGCTCAAGTCTAAATGCATCATCAATACAATTGATATAGATCCATGCGCATTAGCATTAGCATTAGCATTTTCACATTCATCCACATTTCATTCGCCAAATCATTTCTCCACGCATTAGCATTTTCACGTTGTTGCTCCTGTGTTTCATAAATAAGTGGCTCAAAATCCTCTTCTTGGTTTGTTGATGAAGTTGCACTATCTGCTTCAATTGGAAATTCATCTGAACGACATTCTTTACGAAGAAAATTATGTAAGCCTGCACAAGCTAAAACTAATTCGGCTTGTGTTTGTAATGAAAAAGGAGGTGCCGTCTTGAAAATTTTAAATCGAGATTTGAATATTCCAAATAATCGCTCCACTGTATTCCTCAAGGAAGCATGACGAAGATTAAATAATTCTTTTTCATTTTCAGGATGACGACCTTGACCATGAAAATCTTGAATATGATAACGAACACCACGGAAGGGAGCTAGAAACTGGAGTCTATTTGGAAATCCACAGTCCACCAAAAAATATTTACCTAAAACACAAGTAGACGATAAACAATAACATATGTAATTTCTAAATAAAAAATCAATTACCTAAATACACCAAAAAATACCTCGTGGTACTTTAAGTCCATTTCTCCTTGATATAGCATTATTTAATAATTTCGAATCGTGTGCAGATCCTTCCCAACCACAACCACTGAGAACATATATAAATTGCAAATCAAAATTGCAAGCCGCTAAAACATTTTGTGAAATTGTCCCATGACGATTACGGTAGCTGCTTGTGTCACGTCCAGGGACCATAGCAGGAATATGAGTGCCATCAATTGCTCCTATGCAATCCTAAAATAATTTAAAAATTAACATATAATCACAAATGCAAGAAAAATCATGTTTATGAGTAATAATGTTATAACACAATTAAAATAAAATGACAATATACTTACTTTGAAATAAGGAAAAAACCTCGTACTTTCTATGATTTTTTCAGGGATTGAAGAGCCTGGTTTAACCATAAAATCCACCGCCATTTTGTTCAAAACTTTCAAAATTTTGTTGAAATTTTGACTGGTAGTAAAATGTGAGCGGTTGAATGTGTCACCAACATGAGAATATCTAGAATTCTGACCAACAACAAGTAAAAAAGTTGCCAGCATCTCCTCAATACATATAAATCTTGTATCTTCCAAAAGTGTTTTTTCTCTAATAATCTTGGATAGCTTTAGAAAAACTTGCGGATACATCCTATAAAGTTTTCGAAATTGTTCGGGATCATCATTTAAAACAGCATTAATATATTCATACCCTCTTGAATTGACAGGTCGCCTAGTAAGTGAACGCTGGATTCTTTGATTAGACAGGGTAATGGTGTGCTTATCCAACACACTCAGTATTGTTCCATTTACTGTCAACACATTTTTAAAAATTTCATGTCGTTTTTCTTCTCTTGCTTCCTCTTCTTCCATCTCTTTTTCTTCCTCTTCTTGGTTTTCTATTTCCATATTTATACTCATAACAATATTAGCTCTGCATCATAACAATACCAATAAATTCACACAACACCAATAAAATTAGCTCTACATCATAACAATATTGCTGGCTAATGTCATAACTCTGCATCATAATTAGCGATGAATAGTGACAGATATATAATTCGCAAATATCGAAACCCATAAAATTATGATATCATAAGTGAAGGTTAAAATCTGATACAAGATTCCTGATATGGTTCAGTATGATATATGTTTATAAATATGATTCAATTACAACAAAAAATATACAATGAATACTCAATTGAACAAGAAATATACCTTGTACTCAAGTTGTTTGGTGGCCGGATTGAACAGATAATACACGATCGAAATTGGGTTGTACTGGAGAAAGGTTAAAGGGTTTCACAATATAGGCAAATATGATCTTACTACACCACAAAATCTATTTATTTAAATATAGGCTATATATTTAAAAGTCTATGAAAGTTTTTAAAAGTCATTAAAAGTCATTTTGTTAGGAGTCATCAAAAGTATTTGGAAATCTTGGTGATTCAACAAGAGTCATTAAAAATCATTAAAAATCTATAAAATCCATTAAAATCATTCTCCAAAGAATTGTCATTAAAAATCATAATACAATACCACCCCCTTAATCTGTAGGCTAGTAAAAGATGTAAGCCATGACATAAGGTGATCCTAGATGTAGCCTATAAATAAGGCCGGATATGTGTAATTTCAAGACACCACAACAACACAAACAACACACCTCAAATACACCACAACCTTTCTCTTATATTTCCTCTCATTCATCCTCTCTTTCTATATTTCGGGTATAATTGTTTAACCCGTAGAGAGTTGTTAACTTGGGCTATTATCTGTCAGTCTTTGAGAAAATATTCTTGTACTACCATTTTATTATAGTGGATATTTTTGGCTCTCTCGCCGGTGGTTTTTTACCTCTATTCAAATAGGGTTTTTCCACCTAAAAATGCAGGTGTTATTTTTACAGTCTTTATATCATTTCTCTTTAAATCTTTGGTTGAATTATATCGCTTCCGCACTCTAAATCCCAACAAATTAGATGATTCCACTACTAATTATCTTTTTTGTCATTTAACTATTTTACACTTGTTTTAAAATATTTTAACTGCATAATTAGGATTAAAATTTTTAAAATTTCTTGGGTTTTTTTGATAAATAAATAGGAAAAAGTAAATTTTTGCACATTTACTTTTGTTAAGAATAACTATTTGCAATTTTACTAACTAAGTTTCAAAATTGCAAAAATACTAACCCTAACCCTAGCCCTCCCCCTCCCCCCTCTTTCTGTGCAGGCGGCGGTTGTGTACTTTTTTTTTTTTAAGGTGGGGTGCTATTTTGGTGGATTTGGGTTGCAAGGCCCCGCAGGGGCATATTCAACTGAATGCAACCACATGCAACTAAATGCAACCACATGCAACTAAATTTCTGATTTCAAGTTTCATTTGTCATTTGTCATTTTCGACCTCATTTTTGAACTATATATATATATATATATATATATATATATATATATCAACCACATGCAACTAAATTTCTAATTTCAAGTTCCATTTTTCAATTGTCATTTTCGACCTCATTTTTGAACTATATATATATATATATATATATATATATATATATATATATATAACTGTAAATAAATTTTAATACTATAGTACTGCTGCTTTCCTGCTGCTTCCGCATAGTTGGTATCAGAGCCATAGTTGTTCATAGCCCTGGTTAAGGTACACCCTTCTACCTTCCTCTTTTTAATTAATGTCTACTCGTAGCTAAATCTCTATTGTGGAAGGTTGGATGTTCTAAGTAAAGTAAGTATGTAAAAAAAAGTCAAAAAATCTAAATATTTTTAGTGTTTTCTTAAAATGTCATCGTTTATCCCAAAAGATAAAATTGGAGTTTTCTGGATGATTTCGTAAAAGAAAATTTTTGCTAAAAATATTTCACATCTTTGATTTTGTGGATTTTATCCGTCTGCCCCTTTGGTTGACTATTAAACGAGTGAGTCATTTGCAAAGATAACCAAAAATATTTTAAATTTTCGCCCTTTTACTTTTTTGTAACAAATAAACATACTTACATAACTTAGAGGTCCAACCCACCACAACAGCTTTAGCTATATCTTTCATTATTATGAATAATTTGGAGGATGATGATCATCCTAATGATTTAGTTAAAAATGCTGAATTGGTCGAGTATCCAAAGAATTTGGATAAACTAAATAAATGGGTAATACCCTCTGTTCCCTTAGATCATATTTATAATATTGGTTTCTTTGATTTTAAATCAAGACAGGTTATAAAAACAATGGAACAAACCATTAGAGTCACTGACTCTAATCAAACAATTAGATTATTAAATAAGAAGGATTTACTTCCTTTTAAAAGCTATAACTTTATCCATATTGGATTAATTCAAATAGCCTTTAAACCTTTAACGTTATTAGGTTTAAACACGAGTATAATGGCCTCTGTTATAGATGGCCGATGTAGAGATTTCAAACAATCTCTAGCTGTGTTAATAGAAACCAGTTTATGTCATGGACCCGTTTACTTCGACGTAGCTCCAAATTTAACCCTATCTTTAACAGATAATCATTTGTTAGATGCTATGCAACTAACCTTACATACTCACAGATATAATTTTAAACCAGGCAGTGAGATTATAGCAATATGCTATAGAATTTATTATAAAGTTCTAAATACATTAAACCCCAAGGCTAAACAAATATCGTGTCCTAGAACTACAACTGTAGTTCAAACCAATTTATTAACCTCCAACATAGCCACTAATAGAATGATTAAGTGGAAAGAAATTGATTTTCCAGAGACTTGGTCTCTTCCTCAAGAATTAGAACCTGAGCCTCAAGTCAACAAAGAAGTTGACCAAATAATCCAGACAGTTGAGGGTGATATAGAAATTAAATTTACTCCTCAACGAATTATTAAACTCCCTAGATCTATATCCTCTAGGTACTCTACCGCTAGTGATTATATCACAGCTCCTAGCGTTTCAGCTAGAGCCTCTACTTCACAAGTAAGAGAACCAGAACTCGTGGAAGAAATCAGAATTAGCCAAAATAGAATTCCAGAAGGAATTTATGAGAAAAGTAGGCAATCTCCTACTCAATCAGAAATGAGCTTCCATATCAATGACTGATTTATCCCCAGGAAGCACGATGAGGGAAATCCTTAATAAGGAATTCCAACAAGAAAAACATGCCCAATTTAGGCAATGGTACTTTAAGACTTATTCGTCAGATGACCTAAAAAGATTTAAAGATGAATATTATTCTTACCTAGCTAGGACAGAAGATTATATATCTTTTGTTCATTGGTATATAAAAACCTATATTAATAATACTAATAAAGAGATTTTAGTATTACAAAGACCTTGGAAGACTGTAAAGGGAGATACCGTTAACTCTCCCTTTCCACCCGAGCAAACAATTTGCCTAAGTAATACTACAGAAGCTACGGCTTATACTAGCCTTCAAAAACTTGAAAATACTCAAGTAACTGTAAAAAATCTGAATGAGATAATAAGGTCTCAAAATTATACTAATACCTTTCTCACTTGTTTAGGTGATCAATTTATAAACTTAGAAAATGAAATAATTTCTCTGAAACAAACTATAAAAGACGAATTAGTTTCAATAAAAAAGGCAATCGAGAAAAAAGAATCTCAAAACCTTTCACCAGAATCATCGTCCAATAACTACAATATTCTAATGATTCAACCTCCCATCCCAATAAAGGGATTTAAGTTAGAAACTAGTGGCGAAGAATTTTTACAAATTCTTCAGCAAAAGCTTCAAAACCTAAGCTTAACAGTGTTATCTAAGGAGGAATCTTCTCAACTATCAGAAGCTTCAGACCCTTCTGAAGACCTAGACGACATTAACCAATTAGCAACCATGTTTGCTAAACAACAAATTAGTCATGCGGAGCTAAACCCTATTTATGCTCCTAAACCTTTAGAAAAATTCTACTACCAAAGACCTTCTCCTCAAGATCTTCTATTTGAAGAACCAGAGTATATTCAAACTTCATACTCGAGAAAAGGCATTTACGAATGGAATGTTGATGGTTTAAATGAAAAACAAATTTTCGATGTTATACATAGAATGATTATGTATTCCACTGTTTGTAAACAGAACGGAAGCACTGACAGTGCTATAGCGTCCTTCATTTCAACTGGATTTGTAGGACAAATCAGAGGATGGTGGGATCATTATCTTACCCTTGACCAGAGATTAGAAATTCTTAATCATAAAAAAAATCATAAAAGTAGAAAATGGTGTTACCACAACGGGAGAAGAAGATGCAGTTTATACTCTGTGTCTAGCTATTCTTCAACATTTTATAGGAGCAAATGTTCCCGTAACAGAGAAGCTATGTACGCTTCTACAGAATCTTAGATGCCCTTCATTGACTCATTTTAGATGGTATAAAGATACTTTCTTATCTAGGGTTTATCAACTTAAAGACCCTAATTCTATTCATTGGAAGTCTAAATTTGTAGACGGTTTACCTCATCTCTTTGCTGAAAGAGTTAGACAATCCTTAAGAAATAAGAATGATGGAGTAAACATTAATTACTCCTCTCTAACTTACGGAGAGATTGTTAGTAATTGTATTAATGAAGGATTAACCTTATGTAATGACATAAAATTAAGGAATCAGTTAAAAAAGCAAAAGATTTCTGAGAAACATCAATTAGGAGAATTTTGTGATCAATTCGCATTTGACATAGGAAAAATTCCTCGATATCAAGATAAAAAGAAGCAAAAGATTTCTAATAAAAGGAATAAAACCTACAAGAATAATTCTTATAAATCGAAATATCCTTTTAATAATAATTCTTATAAAAGGAATTATAAAAGAAAACCTTACAATAAATCAAAGGAAAGACCTTTTGTCCCGAATAAAAAGAAAAGAAAGGCCAAAAATATTGATATAACTTGCCATAAGTGTGGCAAAGTTGGCCATTATGCCAACCAATGTTGGACAAAGAAAGCTCTTAATGAGATAGAAGATGAACAATTACGTTCACAATTAGAAAAAGTCATGCTTCATAGTTCAGATGAAGAAAGAGAATCTTCTAATAATGAAGATTTAGCCTTAATTTACGAGTCCTCTTCAGACTCAGTTAATTCTGACAATAATGATTGTCAGTGTAATGAGTTAAATTATTACAAATCCATAGTAGATATGAATGGATTAAATGTCTTAACGGCTGATCAAGATCGAGCCTTAAAAATTATAGAATCAATTACAAATTTTGAATTAAAAAAGCAAATGCTCGAAGCCCTTATTAAAGGTAATAAGGAAAAAGAAACTCCTATAGTTATAGAAGCACCTTACCAATTTAGTGAGGTTATAGATAGATTTCAGCAATCTACTAAAAGAGAAACTCCTGTTTCCATTAATGATTTGAAACAAGAAGTTAATTTATTAAAATCTGAAACTAGTCAGATTAAGCATAATAACACCCTGTTAGCACAAAGAATTACTTTGTTAGAAGAAAAACCTTCCTCCTCTAAAAAGGAAGAACAAAAAAATATCCCATCTACCAGTAACAATGAAGTTACAGAATACTTGAATCTTTTAGAACAAGTAACATCTCAAAGATGGTATATTAAAGTTACTCTTATGATAGATAGAAAAATTATTCTTAAAGATGAGATAGCTCTAGTTGATAGTGGAGCTAATTTGAACTGTATTAAAGAGGGAAGAATCCCTACTAAATATTTTGAGAAAACTACCCAATCCATTTCTCATGCTGCTGGAGACAAACTTCAAGTTAGGTATAAATTGCCAAATGCTTATATTTGCAACCAAGACATTTGTCTTCCCACATCTTTTATTCTAATAAAGAATATTAACCATAGAATAATTTTAGGAACACGTTTCCTTCACAATATTATGCCCCTCAACAATGTTGATCAAACTGGTATTTCTACCATAATAGAAGGTAAAAGCATAAAATTTGAATTTGTTATCGATCCCAAACTCGAATACTTAATGAGGTGAGAGATCGTCTTCTTGGCAAAGAAAATCAATTATGTTTTCTTAAAGAAGAAATAAAAGTTTTGAGTATTAATGAACAACTCAAAAAACCCGATATAAAAAATCAAATAAAAATCATTGAAAAACAATTCAATGATGAAGTTTGTAATGACCTTCCTAATGCTTTCTGGAATAGAAAGAAACATGTTGTTTCTCTTCCTTATATAGATGGTTTTAATGAAAACCAAATTCCTACTAAGGCTAGGCCAGCCCAAATGAACAAAGAATACTTGGAATTATGTAAGAAGGAGATAAACTCTCTTATAGAAAAAGGCTTAATTCGAAAGTCTAAATCCCCTTGGAGTTGTACAGCATTTTATGTTAATAATGCTGTAGAAAAGGAAAGAGGAGTCCCTAGATTAGTTATTAACTATAAACCTCTTAATAAAGTGCTAAAATGGATTAGATATCCAATTCCTAATAAAAAAGATTTGTTAGATAGATTAAGCGATGCTTTAATCTTTTCTAAATTTGATATGAAATCAGGTTATTGGCAGATACAGATTAATGAATCTGATAGATATAAAACTGCCTTTACTATCCCTTTTG
This sequence comes from Saposhnikovia divaricata, assembly GCA_036435485.1. Lineage (NCBI taxonomy): Eukaryota > Viridiplantae > Streptophyta > Magnoliopsida > Apiales > Apiaceae > Saposhnikovia > Saposhnikovia divaricata. The sequence goes on along the minus strand of CM071595.1, from coordinate 235,675,885 downwards.
GTCATTATGAATGGAATGTCCTTCCTTTCGGTCAGAAGAATGCCCCTTCTGAATTTCAAAATATAATGAATGATATATTTAATCCCTATACTGAATTTATAATTGTTTATATAGATGATGTTTTAGTATTTTCTAAAACAATTGATCAACATATCAAACACTTAAAAATATTTAAGAATTTGATAAAACATAATGGATTAGTCATATCTGCTCCTAAAATGAAATTATTTCAAACTCAAGTTAGATTTTTTAGGCCATATGATTAATCAAGGAAAAATTATTCCTATAGATAGAAGTATTGAATTTGCTTCAAAATTTCCTGATATAATAACTGACAAAAAACAGTTACAAAGATTTTTAGGAAGTCTGAATTATATTTCAAATTACTATGCTAATTTAGCACAAGATACAGCAGTATTGTATGCAAGACTTAGGAAAAAACCTGAACCCTGGACAGAGAAACATTCTCAAGCAGTCCAAAAGATTAAAACTAAGGTAAAATGTTTACCCTGCTTATCTTTGGCCAATCCCAAATATTTTAAAATTGTTGAAACAGATGCCTCTAATATAGGCTATGGAGGAATACTAAAGCAAGTAATTCCTCAAACTTCAAAAGAAGTCTTAGTAAGATTTACATCAGGAAAATGGAATCCTACTCAGTCGAAATACTCGACTATTAAAAAAGAAATGCTTTCAATTATTAAATGCATCACTAAATTTCAGAGTGATTTATTAAATCAGAAATTTCTGTTAAGAATTGATTGTAGCTCACCTAAATCAATTATTGAAAAAGATGTTAAAAATCTTATAGCAAAACAAATTTTTGCAGGATGGCAAGATCAGCTGTCAGCTTTTGAATTTGATATTCAATATATAAAAGGAGAAAATAATTCTCTTGCTGATTATTTAACCCGTGAATTTTTACAGGGTAATGTCAACCCCTAATAGGGGAAGAGGTCGCGGTTATAACCGTGGTTGAGGATATGGGAGTAACAATATGTTACCTCGTCCGGATTCAACTGTTCTAATAATAGGAGATTGGACAGTATTCCAAAATCGAAATCGAAATATGCAGCAATTACCTGCACCTCCAAAGAAGGAAGATATACCTTCCTCTTCAACCTATAAAGATATAGCAATTACTGATACTTTTCAGGAGAAAGAATATTTCGAGAATCCTGTTACAGAAATATTCTGTTTCTTGAAGAAGAAGACTTACAAATAAGTCCTAATGATGGTTGGGCATTACGAACCCGATATCTTGAATCAAGAGGATACCCTAGTTTGCATAATCAAGCTAGGCACCATTTAGAAATTCTATTATCAGTTACAGAATCGATAACTGTTACCCATCATTACCAAAATAATAACCCTGAAAGTTTTATAAACTTCAGTAAATGCCATATCAATAAGATATTGTCACCAAGAGAATGGGGACTAAGTCCAAATACTGACAAAGCTGTTAGAATTTTCGAAGGTAACTATGTTTACTACAACTATTGGAATTATATCCAAGCTTTTACTAAAGCTTTTTATTACCAAAACCCAAGGAATAAGCATTCTTGGTTTTTCTCTGTTAATCTTGACCTGCTTAATAAGCAAGTTCCAAATTGGTTTTATGAATGGTGGTCCAAATTTGGTCCCTCTCTGGAAATCTTACCCAAAGAACTCAAGGATTTATACAAACCTTGGTGTGACAATAGTCTAATGATCTCCAAATTATCCACAAGATTAATTTTTGGACAATGTCCATTTTTATTCTTTACAAAATTTCAAATCCCATGGATTTGGCGGTGGACTGTATCAATATCAAAGGATAAGCAATTGCATATCCCAGTTCTTCAAAGAAACTTTTTCTACAAATGGTGGAATAAGATGAGCAGCGAAGATATTTAAAGAATAGTGGTTCATATCCATGAAGTTATCTCAGAAGAGAAAGATAAAATCCCCAGGAACCAAAGTTCTCAACCATTAATGACTAACATGAGAGATTATTTTCAGAAGAAATATCCAACAGAATCAGAACAAGAAATAATGGTTCGAGTTCTAGATTTCATGAAGGAGCAATTCTTTAGCACTTTTCCTTCTCAATCCTCCGCAAAGGAAGATGATCAATCAATGAAGACAACTTCTTCACAGGGATCAATGGATTCTAATACTTATAATTGTTTAGCAGGTGAATCTCAAGCTGAAGAAACTGTCCAAGAGGACCCGCCTTCCCTATCAGATTATTGGGATGCTATGATTCAATTGTATGCTCAGAAAAATTCTGGCAAAGGAAAGGATCCGGCAAATTAATCATGTATACTCTAAGACCAGCCTTCAGAAAAATGAATAAAAGAGAAAAGGAATTAATTTCTCTTAACAAACTTATTGACAGCTTGGATCAGAAGTACAAGCAAGCTTCTTTAATGGAATGAAGAAATCGATCTACTCTACAAATCGCTGTGGATTTTGCAGAACTCAGAAGGCTTATCAATAGGAAAAGCGACGTAAAATTAAAATATGAATCCTGCAAAATTATACTTCTGGAAGAAGCCAACTTGACAGGTTAAAGCAAATTCGGAGGAGGTGAATTCTCAGCAATAATAATAATAATAATAATTCTGGAGCAATCATGCTTACCTTTGAATACAGATAAAGGAATCTACTTTTTAGTAGTGGTTTGAGGCATTATTGAATGTCTTTTTTAAAGTATTTTGTTTTCTTGTAAAAAAAGAAACATTATTATTGTGTCGATGGGGCCCAATGAGCACCCGGTAACAATAATGTTATCTTTTAGTTAAAGTTGTTTATTTTTTATAATCATTCAGTTTGTAATAGTGTGTATGACTCTCTATATAATGAGGGCCTTGTATCATTGTTTGAGTACGCTTGAATAGCATTCTATTTTCTTCTCTTCTCTCTTGCTCATGTGCTGAGCCTTTTCTTACTGTAAATAAATTTTAAAATTTTAATACTATAGTACTGCTACTTTCCTGCTGCTTCCGCATAGTGGTGGAATAAGATGAGCAGCGAAGATATTCAAAGAATAGTGGTTCATATCCATGAAGTTATCTCAGAAGAGAAAGATAAAATTCCCAGGAACTAAAGTTCTCAACCATTAATGACTAACATGAGAGATTATTTTCAGAAGAAATATCCAACAGAATCAGAACAAGAAATAATGGTTCGAGTTCTAGATTTCATGAAGGAGCAATTCTTTAGCACTTTTCCTTCTCAATCCTCCGCAAAGGAAGATGATCAATCAATGAAGACAACTTCTTCACAGGGATCAATGGATTCTAATATATATATATATATATATATATATATATATATATATATATATATATATATATATATATATATATATAAGGTGGGTGATATTTTGGTGAATTTAGGTTGCATGGCCCCGCAGGGGCATATTCAACTAAATTTGCAACTGAATGCAACCACATGCAACTAAATTTCTGATTTCAAGTTCCATTTTTCAGTTGTCATTTTCGACCTCATTTTTGAACTCTATATATATATATATATATATATATATATATATATATATATATATTAAATTGGAGAACCTGAGAACCATTAGTTTATATTAATTAATTAAATAAAAAGAAACGTAGTGTCTTAAAATATGTAGAAACCTAGTCAGGGGCAAAATAGTCCTAAATTATGTAGAATAAAATCAGCGGGTTAATTGAAATTTGATTGACAAAGAAGAAGCTTCAATCAATGATTGTGTCTTAAAAGAGTATCAATCCAACATCATATATGTTCATCAGTGGTACAAGTAAACCCAATTCTGCGTACAAGACCGATTGTGTGTATATATGCGTTTATATGAAAGCTACTGATATTGAAGATCTGGGTTTGGTAAGAATCGTATTCTTTGCAATTAATCTGTTTACCCATGAAGACTGAAAGGTACTGTTAATGTTTGCTAATGTTTGCTATGCGTTCTACTGCAGCGCGTTGCGAATTAAGAGCTTTTTCGTTATACTGAACTCATTGTTGATTGCATGCAAATGGGTAAGTAATTTTTTTGTTTAGTACTAATTTTTTTCCTTTTAAATACAGATTAATGGTTCTATTAGTTAACACTAAATGTAAAATAGGTTGTTGTTCATGAAAATTTTAAATTTAGTATATTGTGAACAAGGTAATTAGGTCATTATAATTTTGTTTAGGGTATATAGTTGTGATGTAGACATAGTGACAATGTTTAGCAAGTGAATTTTGATTTGGGTATAGAATTGTGATGTAGACATTGTGACAATGGTAGGATTAGAATAAAATGTTTGCCTATGGTACTTATAATGTTTGGTTGTATATTTTCTATGTTGGATATAAGTAATACTAATAAGTTCTGCAGTGGAACTTGAAAGGGGAAAAATTCTGTAAATGAACTTAAAATGGGGAAAACATTCTGTACATGAACTAGCTATGCAATTAAAGGTACTATGAAAGAAAATGTTGCAAATAAACTAATAACATTTGTTTTAAGCAAATAAGAGTAATAAGGCTTGTTACTTAGACATGTGGTTATTATGTTTTGTGTTTCAAATGGACAGTGAGTAAGTGTTCTGCACATGAACAAATTAATATGTTTTTAATGTTGGTTTAAATTCCTTGTTAATGTTATGAAATTCTTTAATCCGTTATTGTGGTTTATATTTCAGCACGGCAAAAGGATAATATCAGAGGTAATGATAAAGTTGGAAGGAATAGTACGATTTCCAGTGAGTCGGTAACAAAAGTCGAGAGACGTAGTAAACGGAAAAATGATCCAAGTTTGCAACAAGAAGATGATGATTTTGAGGAGGTTCAAGTAGCTACTAGAGATGCTAGTGTTGATCATTCAAAGAGGAAAAGATCTATGCGTGAGAATGAAGATAAAAATTCCCGTGATCATTTGGAAAATCGAGCAAGTAAGAGGAAAGTTGTTGTGAAAAAGGGTATAGAGTTTAAAAAAGTAAAAGATAAAAGAGATTTGAAGATGACCAAATCTGATGTTCAGGTAATTATTGTATTTGTTAATTTGCTACTCAACAACGCATAACGTAAAGTACTACTGCAGAACGTGTAAGTATATTTTAAATAGTATTCGGCTAGATCCTTTTATGTACAGATATGTACAGATATTTTACGTAATGTATTCAGTAGATTTTTTGCTTTTGTTTAAAAATTGAAGTATTTTGTGTTATTGTTGACAGGAGCATGGAACAACAGCAAGTTCAAATGCTAAACTGATTAAAAAGAAGAATAAGATTGTGAAGAAACATATGCTTGAAGGTAGTGGCGAAAAAAGGCATAAAAAGACAACTGGAGCTAAATTTACCGGGAAAAAAGTAAAGCAAGGAAGAGACTTCCCTGCCTATATTCAAAGGAAATTTACACCGGAACTATTTTCTGAAATGGTTGCAGGGTTAAATGTCAAACAGAAAAAGTGGGTTAAAGATACAGGTTTTGGTGGGCTTTTACAGTTTCAGATGTTGCACTATCCACGGCGACTTGGTTACAAAGTCGTAGAAGTATTTGATGGTGTTGATTCTGCTTTAAAATTAGAAGGTGGAAATGTAGAGATTTCCGATGTAGTTGTTGAGAAAGTTCTTGGTCTGCCGAATGGGAAGTCTGATATAGAATTCACAACTGACAAATCAGATGAGGATCTATGGGCAGAACAGTTTGAGAATAAACCGAGGGCGGAAATTACACCTAGAATGGTTTATGATAAGATTAAACGTTATGAGGAGGTGGACAAGATTTTCAAGTTGAATTTCTTGGTGTTGATGAGCAATTTTTTGATAGAGTCCCATAGCAATGCATATGTTAATCGCGAGATATTAAGATTTAGAGGAAACCTGGAGGAGTGTTTTAATTATTAATGGTGTGAACTGCTCATAAGGAGATTAAAATCATCGCACCAATATTGGGTTCGTGAACCATCCACGAGGCATTTTACTGGATCTTTACCATTCCTCATTGTAAGTGTACTATCTTTGTATGTACTTTTATGTTCTTTGATTTTTGAGCACTAATACTATACTATTCATGTGTAGTATTTATATGTTGATCGAGTTAAAAACAAAACGACAAGAGAGCTTTCTAGAACAACCCCTGCTTATATTGCATGGACAGATGGTCTCTTGCGAGAGAGACAAAATAACGAAATCAAAGGTGAATGCTTCGGCATTGGGGAAATTCTAAAGTGGAATGATAAAAAAGAGAGTGCTGAGGTATGTCTTGTTGCAATTATTAACTAAAATTCTTAATTATATATTTAGCGATTTCATAACCATCTTTATTAATGTAAAATTCTTCAGGAAAGAAATGAAGACAATCAGGTTGACGACGAAATTGTTGTTAGTTTGGAAGTGGATGGAATTAACATAGAGGTAAATGGTAAAAAAAAACTTTGCAAAATCTTATATCTGATGGTTTAATCTAACTTAAGGTCATAGTGTTGGTTTTTTTCCCGCTGCAAGAGAGCTGCAACTTTCCTAGTTCAAGAGTAGAACTTTACACTTTTTTTAATGCATATATCTTTAGACTTTAGATTATTTAGTATAAGAGCAGTAGGTTAATTAGTACATAAAGCTTGTACTTATAGATCTTCATCTCACATCTCTATATTTGCTTCTTGAAAAAGTCATATTTTTGTGTTTATATACAAGTAGACATCTCCAGTAATTAGTTTTTAACCAAGAAATTTGTAGTTCGACACTCGTATTTAACTTGTTATGGTTCTGTACTGGAAACCGTCTTTCGATCTCACTTCTTGTGATTAGAGTTAAAGTTGTGTGCATCTATCTTTCCCACCCTTCTCTTCGAGCGAGATAAGTGATTATGTCCTCTTTTCAGCCTCCGTCACTCAGTTACATTAAGATGAAAGTTATTATGGCTTATACTTAGATGATAATTCAGTGGTTGAACTTATTAGTTCATTTGGTGAACTTAACTATACTGAACTCTAATTCTTGATATTTTTTTTATTCTTTTAACAAGTTATACATGTCGTAATAAAAGTAATTTTGTATCTATTCCTGAATGCAGAACATGGTGGATGGACAAGACAGGGGAGAAACTTTAGAGGGTCAGCAATGTGATTCAATGAATGATGAGGTATGATTTGTGAATAGAACCTGTACATAAAATTACAGCAAAAAACACCAGTAGTTTGAATTTGAACACAAGTTGATATTTTAAAAATTATCTTTAAACTTTTATCATTGTCATTTTTTTTTTGTAAAGTTTATAAAAAGTGTCTTGTTTCATTGTTTTTTGGCGAAAAACAGGAATATTACAAGATAGTAGAAAGAAAATTAGATATCCTAAGTGATATAGTAAGGGATTGTGGGCAAACACTTGTAACTGCATGCGAAATGTTTCCCACTAATGCCAGAAATGAGGCTCTTAGGTTGAGAATGAAAGAAATCTTGATGTTCCCTGAGATATTTTGCGAGGACATACCAGATAAGAAGTCTGGGAATGAAGAGGGTAATTGTGATCATGAAAATGACACATGGGAGAACTGGCCAACACAGTTTACAAATGAAGTAAACAAAATGGTAGATGAAGTTTCTTTCGGGAAGACAAAGGATGGTAATATGGCAGATGCTGAAATCCCCAATTTTTCACTGGGAATAAGTCAAATTGAACCGCGAAACCAGTGTGCTGATATGAATATGGAGAATACAGTTCAGGTAATGAATGTAGGACAAGGAGATAAGAGTACCAGAGATTTGAAAGGAAAAGTAAAGGTTTCTCATCAAATTGAAGAGGCAGTAGTTGGTAAAAGACCAAGACGAGAGGTGCGACCATCCAATAATCTAAAGTCTCCATATGTGCGTAGAGCCACTGAGCTCACTGAGAGGCAAATTAGTTCGGAAGAAGATGCAGTTTGGACGTGGCTATTCAAGGACAAGAGGAAGAATAAGTAAGTTCATGTATTTATGTCTTCCTTATTTTTTTGTGTACAAGTGTTTGAATATGTATTTTTTGTAACTTGGTTTATCTTTTTCATATAAACAGTGAGGCTATCTTTGTCTTTGTTGACAAGCAATGTACAAAAGAATTGTTCCAATCATTGAAGTACAAGCCATGGGTCGAAGGAAGTGTTATTGATTGTTGGACGTATTGCTAAAATGATGATGAGAGACTCAAGTCACCTTCTTCACCACTTAGATTATTTTTTACAGTGGAGTCCACAGTAAGTATAAGTTTTTTTTGTAAGAAGAAATCTAGTTTTTACAGTGGAGTTCATAATAAGTACAAGTATGTATAACTCTTCAATATAATTTTAACACAGGTAGGCGCACTTGGACAGAATGATAAAAGCGATGATGACATGTATGACATTTTATTGGACCACATTGATAGGGTTATTAGCACGGTCAATTATCAACACAAAAGGAGCTATAATGCAAGGGACTTTGATATGGTATGTATATAGGATTTAAATGTGTTAAAGGACAATTTTATGTGATGATTTTCTAACACGCTATTTTGCTTAAATTTGTAGTTTTTTTCCCAATACACCAAGCTCCTCACCATTATGTTATATGTTATGACATTAAGCATTTTTCTTGGGAGATATTAGATAATGTTGTACTGTCTACTGATTATGGTGAGGTGTATGGAGATGTCCCACAATACTTGGTAAGTAAATGCTTAAAATTGATCAACACACTTTTTGCACAGCACACACTTTTGTAAGGTGGTTATCACACACTTTTTGTAAGGTGATTAATGCTTTTATTATATTTGCACAGCACACACTTTTTGTAAGGTGGTTATCAGCTGAACATGTACCTGGGTGGGAAAAAATTCGGGACCTGAACCCTGAATTTGTTCACATGGAATGGCAAACAAAAGATAATGGTGCAGACTGTGGGATATTTGTGATGCGACATTTGGAAACATATATGGGTGGAAACAAATGGAGCATGCGACTTCCCATTGAAGGCGTAAGTGAAACTGAATTAGTAATATTATTAACTAACTTGTAATATACTGTCAACTGCCAGTAATGTGCCTTTTTTGGTAACAGCCTCAGCAGGATTCTCATTTGGAGAAACTCAGAAAAATTTATTTCCATCAGATTATCACTAGCCACAGAAATGAGAATGGACAAAAGATCGTGGATGCTGCAAAAAAGTATTACAATGCAAGGTTCAAGAAGGGATATGAGAGAAGGCCTAAAGCATGACAGTTGTAATTGGTTTTTAAAATGATTTTAGTAATGCGTATATAGCACGAAATAGTAACTAAGTTTGTTTAATTAATTGTGGCTGTATTTTTTTTGACATTGAATACACACATGACTATGAATTGGATTGGATTTTATTTGAAGGTTGTGGGACTATGGTTTGGCAGTGCGTGAATGCAATATTTTGATTTATATTTCTCTTGGTAACATGTTATTTTTTTTGTAACGAGTTCTGATGTGGAACCTAAATGTATTTTTTGTTGGTAACTGATATATGCAAGTGTATTTTTTCTTTAAAAAATAATTGAATGTTAGTGCACCATCAAGTGTCATACGAGTTCTACAGTGGAATCAGAACGTTCGCATGTAGAATTTTAAAAGAAACTATAATTATTTTATGGTAAATGAAATTTTGAATCCAAAATGAATAGAAAAAATAACACCAATGACTTATCTCTATTTAAACAATCTAGGTTGTGAGTTTAGCTATGGGTCGGAGAAGTTCAAAAGTAGAATATATGAAGAACTTTAAGCATTTTTAAAATTAGAAGTTTGTGGAAATATTTTTTTTTACATAAATATTTAGATAATAAATCACATGTTTAAGACTTGTTCAGTGACAAAACTGATAAGTATAAGTGTAGTTTTTCTAGAAAAAGGAAGTGAATGTTAGTAACCTCTCAAGGGTCATACGAGTTCTACTTGGAATCAGAATGTTCGAATGTAGAATTTGAAAAAAAAACCATAATTTTTTATGGTAAATGAAAATTTTAAACCAAAATAAAAGAAATAAAAAACACCAATGACTTATCTACATTTAAACGATATTGGTTGGGAGTTTAGGTATGGGTCGGAAAAGTACAAAAGTAGAATATGTGAAAAACCTTAAGTATTTTTAAAAGTGAAAGTTTGTGGGAATATTTTTTTTTTTTACATAAAGACCTAGAATAATGGTAAGACACATTAATTACCATAATTTTTCATTTTCAATTTTAGAACATGGTAATTATTTCCATAAAATTATTAAAAATGTAAATACACACTAATTACCTTTTTAAAATAATAATTACTAATATGCTAAACAAAATACTTTAAAATATACTCCATCTGTCCCAATCATTTATTTACAATTTTTTTTACTACTTTATACGTATTTTAAGGCTTCTAAAAAATATAGTTCCATAACTTATTTTTAATTTTTTTATTAAAATAGAACAATTCTATTTTTATATAAAAAAAGAAAATTTTAAAAATAAATTATGAAACTATTCACAAAATGTACCTTAAAATCCGTGCCAGAATTACGTCCCCCAAGGTAAAGAAGCAAGGAGGACAGAGGGAGTTAATACCAAGAATGTTAGAACATGTTAGTGAGAAAATTATTTAAGTGAAAAATAAATTGTTCATACCACAAATGTTTGAAGGGCTTATATTTAAATGCGTAAAAATAATTCAGGACTAACCTCTATATTAAAAGAGAAGTTTAGTGACGGGACTAAAAAGTAAAAGTGTAGTATTTATGGAATAAAAGAATCGAATATTATTAATCTGTCAAGTGTAGTACGTCTTCTACTGTTGAAGCAGAATGTTCGAATGCTACACGTTGTAAAATAAGAAAAACTTTATTTTTTCAATACTACAACGTGTAATTTATCTTTTCCTTTTTATTTCATTTTCAAATATAAAATTTTGGTAGTGGAAAAATATTTGTTCAACGTAAAGGTGATTGAAGAAAATATATTTAAATGCGTTAAAATAATTCAGGAGTAATCCTTTATAGATAATAAATCACATGTTTAAGGCTTGTTTAGTGACAAAACTGCTAAGTACAGGTGTAGTTTTTCTAGAAAAATGAAGTGAATGTTAGTAACCTCTCAAGTGTCATACGAGTTCTACTATGGAACCAGAATGTTCAAATGTATAATTTGAAAAAAAAAATAATTTTCTTATGGTAAATGAAAATTTTAAACCAAATGAATGAAAAAAAAACACCAATGACTTATCTCCATCTAAACGATCTTGGTTGTTAGTTTAGCTCTTGGTCGGAGAAGTTCAAAAGTAGAATATATGATAAATCTTAAGTATTTTAAAAAATGAAAGTTTGTGGAAATAATTTTTTTTACATAAAGACTAGAGTAATGGTAAGACACATTAATTATCTTCTTTTTTTTTCATTTACAATTTTAGAATATGGTACAAGACCAATATCTATATTATTAAATTGGATGTTTAAGACAAGTTCAGTGATGGGGCTAAAAAGTACAAGTGTAGTTTTTGTGGAAAAAATAACAGAATAATATTAACCTTCCAAGGGTAGTACGTCTTCTACTGTGGAAACAAAATATTCGAATGTAGAATGTGTAAAACAAGTAAAACTTTATTTATTTTTTTTTAATGCTATAACATGTAATTTAAAGAATAATGTCCGAATGAAAAGAACACCAATGACTTATTTCCATTTAAAACAAATTTGGTTATGAGTTCAGGTGTAGGATTGAGAAGTTCTAAAGTAGAATATGTTAAAAAAAAAATTTAATATTTTTTTAATTGCAAGTTTGTTGAAGTAATTGTTTTTAATATATGAGCACCAAGAATTCTAATTTGAGTAAATGTATTTTGTTGTAAAACTAGATAGTGGTTCTCATTTGAATCAACCCCTGTAAAACTAAATAATAATAAATGTGTTTATTTTAGTGGACTATATTTAAAATTACAATTTTTTTAGGTCTAAAGCAAATTTATAATTTAAAATAAAAATTGAAATAAAAGTGCAATATAAAAATCCATGCGTTAACCAAACTTGAGTACATTTCAAAAGAGTCTGCGAATTAAAAAAACACTTGTAAAGAAATCCAAATCTGATTACAAGTTTGTAATCAAACATATTTGTTAATGCTTGTAAAGATGAAAGTGGTGGCAGAAAGACTAATTTTTTGGTTTCGGACATGTGCGAGCATTGTGTCCAGCTACCTCATTGCATTTGCTGCATCTTCTTCGCTTATCACTGCTAGCAGCCATAGCTTTTTCTTTCCCACTTTTTATCCTACTCCCACAACCTTTATTACGACTGATATGAGGGTTCTGAACAACGACATCAGAACGAGGTTCTGCATCAATGAGTGTATAGATGTTTTGCTCACTTAGGCGTATTCGGGTTTGAGGTGCAGAGTCTACCATATCAGCTTTCATTGTGTTCACAAATGTACGCATCTTGAGCACTTGTTCCTTATTATGACCAGCATTACTCATACATGATTGAAAATCAAACCAAATTTCATTACACAAAACTTTTACCTCATCAACCTTCATGCAATGATCGAGTATCTCCTGTGAGCCAATTACATTATGATGGCGTTCAACATTCTTTGTCCAACGCGGCAATACAAAAGCACGAGGAATTTTAGACACATTGCACTGATGCAAACCTGCAAATGCATGCCTACATAGGTATCCCCGCCTGGTATAATGTTTGCACTCGCACTGAACATCGTGATTTGAAAGTCGTACTTTAACCTGGTATTTATGAAAAAAAACTTAAAAAACTTTGAATATGTGGATGTCTTTAAAATTTTAAAAGGGTGTAGTAAATACCTCGAATATTTTACCATTTAGTAAAGAATCCTTTACTTTAAAAGTCTTAACATCATCTTCAATTGACATGTCATCAATTTGCATGTAATACCAGGCTCCTTCTATTTCTTCCATGACTAAATGATAGAGCTGACGTGTATACAGCCGTGACGCATCTTTCTCAATTTTTAACTCAGTGACAGATATTGGAATAAGTTCATAATCATTATTATTTTGGGCATTCAATGTCTTTGACGATCCATGGCACTATCATATCTTTTCAAGAATTCAACCAATGTATCTCCGCTCTAATGAAAATGCTGAAAGTAGAAATTAGAACTCTCAGAACGTGATGTCGTCCTAAGTAGACCAGCCATTACTACATTATTAAAGTATGCAGGAATCCAATCTTTACGAATGCTGTACATATCAGTTAGCCAACCATTATCACCCAGGCTATATTCCTCAATAATAGCCTCCCAGCTTTGCTCGAATTCTGCTATTGTCAAGTGATCCGACCAAACACATGCTTTCATTTTGGTTATAAAATCTTTATCAGAAGCAAGTGTTGGAGAAATCTGAATAAATTATTGAAGTTACATTAGAATACTACTAAAGAACATGTAAAATACTACTGCAGAACCTGTAAAATACTACTGCAGAACGTGTAATTTAAAGTACTACAGAACGAGCAAGTTTAAGTGCTACAGCAGAACGTGTAAGTACTGAAGAACGTGTTGGTATTCTCCTAATTAAAGTACTACTGCTAAACATGTAACTACATAGTTAATTTGACAAACTTTTGTAGAACATGTAAATATGCAACAATTTTTACCTTTGTAATCAATTTATTCATGATGTGCCACATACAAAGGCGATGTTTTGCGCGTGGCCAAACAAGTGGTAGAGCCTTTTTAATAGCAAGGCATTGATCTGTTATAACACAAGGTGGAGGGTGATCCATGCACATCTCAAAGGCCGTCAATGCCCATTCAAAACTCGTATGAGATTCATTCGCTAAAAGTGCAGAAGCGAAAGTAACATTGCTCCAATGGCTATCAACACCCATAAAGGGGACAAAAACCATACAATATATGTCATGAACAGGTGTAAAACATGAGTAGTAACAATGAATTATAGTAGCATAATATTGAAATTATTTAAAAAAAGGATACTACAACATAATGTATCAAAAAGAAATCACTATAATGTATCACACGAATAATGTCACCACTAGCAATCTAGAACAATATTCACATGTCAAACTAATAAAACATACTTGGAACAAATATTAAATTAAAGTATTACTCTTAATAGTAAGTTTTTTTTTTTTAGGTTCTCCATGGAGTGTAATTTGATTGCATATAGTAACACTGAATTTGAAGTGGCAAGTAATAGAGCAAACTACATTCTAACCTACATACTATAAAGCACAGCATATACTACAGCAGAACCCATGGCAACAGAAAGGAAACAAAATCATGACACATGTTATCGTACTCCATACACTACAGCATATACTACAGCACAGCATATACTACAACAGAACCCATGGCAACAGAAAGGAAACAAAATCATGACAATCGTACTCCATACACTACAGCATATACTACAGCAGAACCCATGGCAACAGAAAGGAAACAAAATCATGACACATGTTATCGTACTTACTTATTTGTTCGAAAGGTTGGATCAAAAGATATTGTGTTCCCGAATAAACTGTAATTGTGTCTCCCAATTGCATCAGCCCAAAATAGTCCAATCAAATGACCATCATTATCAATGTGGTATTGGTAAAAGAATGTATTGTTCGATGCCTCACGTCTGATCCTTAATTGTTCAAGGATCATGTCAGCATCATGTTTACCAATACGTGCCCTAAAATCACGATCAAAGTTTCTAAAATCTGTTGATGTACCACCGATATTTTCATAGGATCCTACCATCTCTTTCAATATACAATGAGACCTGACTGAACCAACATTCGCCTTTCGGTGATCAAAGATAAAATTTTGGTGAAACAAAGTTACTTTTCTGTTACACCTCAAGAATTGTTTATTAGTACCAGTTGTTAGTGCATGATTGTGTTCTTCTACAAAAGTCTGTACAAAGTAACGATCTGGTCCTGCATACTTAAGCAATATATGTGCCTCGCATTCACACCTACGGGAATTTGTCCTCTTGCGTTTTTTTGTCCCTTCACTGCTATCAGGTGATCCAGCACGATTGCACACAATATATTTATGAGTAAGGAGCGTACTTCTATATTTTGCTGAGGATAGACGCACATCAAAACCGCATAAACGACCATACTTAAAATAAAAATCATATGCATCTTTAATAGTTAAGAATGTCTGTTTAACGAATGGCTTTGATTTATCATCACACTTTGGTTTCCAACATTCTTCTCCCTCGGGTGATGTATAGTGATCAGAATCAACATAAATATCTTCATTAAGGATATCTGTCGATTGTGCTGCATCTTGGATATTGTCTTGTGAACTATTATCTTCAACAACTACAATTTTTGAACATGAAGATTATAAAAAAACAAAGTCAAGTAAATTAGTAATTTTGACCTACTGCAGAACCATATATAACAAAAACCCAAAAAACTAAAATTCAAAAAAAATTGTTTTGCAGAACTTGTTGTAGTTTTATTCTACTTTATAACATAATTATTATTTGAAAACGGCATACATTAAAAATCTGTCCCATTGTAGAAACATATCTAATGGAAATAAAAAAAAAAGTACTAATGTAGAACCTTTTCAATTTCATAGCACGTTATATACTTGTTGTATCATGGAATCTAAAAAAATAAACCCCAGACTTATGAACATAACACTTAGAATAAAAGTACAGAGAAATAATATGACACTTAAAAAAGGTTCTACTATAGAACAATTACAAGTTCTTTTACCGAAACAGGTTAGGTTTAATTTGCGTACCTGAATCATTGTCGAAAATAACCATTGTTATTGATTAGAAATGAAGAGTATAAGAAATATACTGGATCGTTAACAGTGGAGAACTTGAACTTGAGGAGGTAAGCTAAAGATATGGTATATATAAATGTAACGATACAGGAAGGAGATATGAAAGTAGGGAGATATGAAAGTTGTAACTGATTGATTCTTAATTAATTTTTGATTGATTCTTAATTAATTTAAAAATCTTGTAATTACATCCTTGTCCTTGTAGTTTATTTGTGAATATTTTGTATTAATTACTAGCTTAAATCTAAGTCAATCTAAGCCATTCATCTTGTATGAATCCAACGATCAGAAATAGATCTCCGGTTCTCCACTAATATTTGGTTCTCATTTGAATCAAGTCCTATATATATATATATATATATATAGAGTTCAAAAATGACGTCGAAAATGACAATTGAAAAATGGAACTTGAAATCAGCAACTGAATGCAACCACATGCAACTAAATTTCTGATTTTAGTTGCATTCAGTTGAATATTGCCCCTGGCGGGGCCTTGCAACCCAAATCCACCAAAATCACCCCACCTTAAGAAAAGTTGAATGTGGTTGCATTTGGTTGTATATTGCCCCTAGCGGGGCCTTGCAACCCAAATCCACCAAAATCACCCCACCTTAAAAAAAATAAGAAAGTTGAATGTGGTTGTATTTGGTTGTATTTGTATATTGCCCCTGGCGGGGCCTTGCAACCCAAATCCACCAAAATCATCCCACCGTAAAAAAAAAAAGTTGAATGTGGTTGCATTTGGTTGTATATTGCCCCTGGCGGGGCCTTGCAACCCAAATCCACCAAAATCACCCCACTTTAAAAAAAATAAGAAAGTTGAATGTGGTTGCATTCAGTTGAATATGCCCTTGCGGGGCCATGCAACCCAAAATAGCACCCAACTTTAAAAAAAAAAAAATAAGGACACAGGCGGCGGGAGGGAGGGAGGGAGGGAGGGAGGGAGGGTTAAGGGTTAGGGTTGGTATTTTTGCAATTTTGAAACTTTGGTTGGTAAAATTGCAATTAATTCAAGGAGATGGTATTTTTGCAAATAGAAACTTTAAATCTAATATTCTTGTTAAATTTCCAATTTTCTTTTAGTTTTCTCTTCTCTCTGTTCTTTTGTGTCTAAAACATGTAAACATTTGAATGGCTTTGACTAAGTTCTCAAAATTAAATTTGATGAACTAAGCTTTTCCAAGAAAGAAAACTATATTAGAATGGACCGATACGATTGCTAATTTTTATTTTTTTTTTTGTGATAAGACCTTACGTCCAAGATTTTGGATTGGATTTACGGAGTTTTTTCCCAAAAAAGTGTTGGTGAGAATTTTATTTACCAAAATGGGTGATTTTAAAAATATTTACCAAAATGGGTGAAAACATAATTCTTTTAGTCTAAAGTATAATTCAACATGTATAATTCATTTTATACAGTTGTGTTGTATTTCAACATGTATAAACGATAAAACTTCGAGTAGGTGGTGCTCCTCCAAACCCTCCAGAGACACAGAGCAACTGGCACAAAAAAAATGTAACATGCAACTCACTTAAGAACCTTAACCATGAGAACGGGGGATCATAAACAATGAAAGAGCATACAGGCAAAAAAGCAGACAGCTTCATACAATAGATACAATTGCTGCTTCATTCATAGAGTTTTAAAACTTCGAGTTAAATCCTTTCAAACTAGAGTACCAATGCCAACTTATTACTTGAATGAATTAAGATACGAGCTTGATACTTATCATCTAATTTAGAATGACAAACACACTGGATAAACTAAGTGCCAAAGTCTAAAATCAAATACACCAAAAATTCTACTTAAAAATCAAAAGTACTAATGCTGCTTCATTAATAGAGTTTAAAACTTCAAGTAAAATCTTTCTAAAAAGAAAAACTTGCCCAGAACAAGCAAGTTGAAACCTTGCAACTTAAAAAGTCATTAAAAAGAAAAACTTCAATTCAACATCTCTATTCCGCCATTCTTCCAGCCATTCCTCCAGGCTTAGTGGAACATCTTGCCCGGTTATGTCCAGGTTGTCCACAAATTCCACAATGGTTACTCTTTTTCCCTTCTTTAATATCCATTCCATTTCGTAGCCTTGTTGAGCGAGGACGTCCCTTCGTATCCCGTTTTAGATCCGAATTAGGCAGTAATTCTTTAATAGATGATGAGTGTGGCCAATATGCTTCATGTGGAAGCGGGAAAAACTCATATGACCAAGTACCACAATAATCTTCAATTGAGTAACATTTATGAATATATTGCCAGGGATTCAAAGAAAGCTTGGCACATACACTCAAAACATGAGAACACGGATACTTAAATATCTCCCACTTACCACATGTGCAATTTTTTTGCTCCAAATCAACAACTTGGACATTTCCCCCCTTTTGAGTTATCACCTCAAATATTCCTTTCTGTCGGTTAAAAGATCTTAAAGAATGTGCACCGGATTTTGACATTAAACCTGCTTGTTTTGCTACAACGTGAGGAGTATACATATCCCCCCGTTAGCTTGAGCATTAGTCCCCATAGGACGTCTCACATCAAAATAGTGAACCAATCTATAAAATGTAAGTTGAACACAAGCTGTGATTGGTAAGAAACGAGCACCTTTAAGTACACTATTAAAAATCTCTGACAAATTTGTAGTAAGTAACCCATATCGCTTTCCGCCATCATGTGCAAGTGTCCATCTATCTAGTGCATGTCCCTCGAGCCACTGACGAGCTTGTGGCTTTATCTTCCCAATTTCTTCCATGATAGAGTTGAACTTTCGAATTTGATTCTGACTCCCAGCACGATAAGCTAAAGCTTTCAGCTCTGAATTGCGAAATTTATCATTAAAGTTGTTGATAAAATGCCTTAAGCAATACCTGTGGAAAATCAATACAAAAATTAACTGTGAAAATAAAACCAATACTAAACCCATAATTCGATTAAAACTTAATCGTGATCTTATTTTTCAATTTGGCATCAGATATTAATGGATCTCAAAAATATTAGTAGGTCACTCAATTTTCCATAAATCAATAAAAGTGGCAGTGAGCTTTTAATCTGATATGATGACATCAACAATTGACACATCCAACTCATTCCTTTCAAAACTTAGCCATTAGCTGCAGCAGTAAACATTTGTGTCGTTGCCAGAAGAGAGGTACACATTTGGCCTTTTATAAATGGCCCACCATTGTTTGGTGAAGTGATGAATAAGGATGGTTAAAAGAAAATAATAATCCAAACTGTGGAAGTATATATTAATGCCACTAAGGGGCAAAATCCTGGACATTTTATATACACCTATTGATGGGAGGTAGTACCATAATTTCATTATCCTGATGCAGTGTACATCCCCCCCCCCCCCGAAACAAGTTACTGTAGCTAATGAAACAAATCACAAATTGGTCAGACCTGACCAACGTGAATGCTTCAGTTGGATTTTGGATATACTTGATTAAAGGAATCACATCAGTAGGTTGTGTCGACTTAAGCTGGATTAGTTAGTAGGACCCTGAACAAATTTGCTAGGAAGGGTGGTTACCCTAGAGGCAGAGAAAAATTAAGTACCAAAGTTAGCCCTTGGTCAAGAACTTAAGCAATTGCTTAAAATAATTTAATAGCACAAATCATACATATACAATAGGATCGTTACCACCATGAGTAAGAAAAGAATTAATTGGTTGCTATAGAACGAGAAAAGTTCACTAAAATTATAATTTAAATCACTATATGACTTCCAGCCTCAAGCTCATTAACAGCAGTACAAAATCCATGAGCATACATAAGTAGACAAAAATATTAAGGAAGAATGAAGACAAGTAGACAACAACGGGAGAGAATATTCATCAAAAATTTAAGATCAACCGCAATAATTTATAACTATATGAATAAAAATAATACCTGTAAAAACCACGTGGCTCTAACCAATGAGATCCTTTTTCGTTAACTGCCTTTAATATTCCAGCATGACGATCAGATATTAAACATATCCC
This sequence comes from Saposhnikovia divaricata, assembly GCA_036435485.1. Classification (NCBI taxonomy): domain Eukaryota; kingdom Viridiplantae; phylum Streptophyta; class Magnoliopsida; order Apiales; family Apiaceae; genus Saposhnikovia; species Saposhnikovia divaricata. The sequence continues at coordinate 235,656,139 of CM071595.1, read as the reverse complement.
TTCTCTATCTTTCACCACATGTTTCTTAACATGAGAAAGAAACCAATTCCAACTAGCATACGACTCGTTTTCAGTAATAGCGAATGCAAGGGGAAATATCTGATTGTTACCATCAACTCCCATTGCAATCATCATCTTGCCTTTATACTTACCATATAAATGAGTGGCATCAATACTAATAACAGGTCGGCAATGCATAAACCCTTTAATAGAAGGACCAAATGCCCAAAATACGCGCCTGAACTCCACATGATCTACATCAGCCTCTCCTAAAACGCACAATTCAACGATAGTCTCTGGATTAAACTTTTGTACCGCACATAGAAATTTAGGCAACATGCTATAAGATTTTTCCCAGTTCCCAAATACTTGTTCAATTGCCTTCTGCTTTCCAACCCAAACTTTCTTGTACGAAGGAGTATAGCCTAATTTATCAATTATTTCAGCTTTTAAAGCGGTAATACTAATAGAAGGCTGCTCTTTTATAAGGTGTTGAATTTCTTGAGCAATCAAAGTTGAATCAAGATTTGGATGATCTTGAGAAATCTTATAGTGCAAACAAGTATGTGGACCACTATATTTTGTGATTTCAAATGATCCAGTACGTTTACGTTTACTTGCACGAGGTTGCCATTTGCAACCTTGTTTATATAACGTACATCTTATACACCAAGTGGTTGGTCGTGATTCAACAACCTCAAAATGTTTATGTGCTTTGATATTGTAAAGTTTGACAGCTCTGGTAAATTCTTCCTTATCGTTGAACGAGTCTTTTCCTAACTCACGACTGAAATCATTTTTACTCTCACACAAGGATGTCATCCAATTATCATCAATATTCAAATCAGTATCCTCTAAATTGGTGTAGGTTGAGGGTACTTGAGTTCCCTCTCCAATTTCATCTTCTTCCAACAAAACATCAATATCATCTTCAACTTCATCTAGTAACATAGTATCCACGTCATCATTATTTACAATAGCAATTTGAGAGACTCTGTCAAAATCTTCATTTTGTATCATGTGTAGTAATGCAGTGGTCAAGTTCATTCTGAATAGCAATAATAAAAATTGCATAAATTACAAAAAAATAAAATTACCCAAACATCTAAACAAAAAATAGAGAAGAATAGCATAGCAATTAAAGTGTACCTACAAACATCTAAACATGGAGAAGACTAACAATTAAAATTACCCAAACATCTAAAAAATGTATTTAAGCCTTACAAAATTAAAACAGAAATACACATGAATTCAAAAGTGTAAACTCCATACATACATACAAGAAGTACAAGAAAATGGTACCTGGAGAAAGTTGAAGTTACGTGAAAGTTGAAGTTACGTTTTCTGGAATGAACCCTTGTAACCCTGATCACACGTATACACACCACATACGATGATATGTTATTTGGGTAGATGGATAGTTGGAATTTTGATTAAAAATTAAAAGAATTATGTTTTCACCCATTTTGGTAAATAAAATTCTCACCAACACTTATTTGGGAAAAAACTCTGGATTTACGAGGCACCAGAAATCACTTGGAGGTGGGGGATGTGATAGAAAGCTGTCATATTATCTTACAAAACTTGCCGGATGTTTTCGTTAAGTTTGTTAAAAAGCATGCGAATAGGATAGCTCATGAATTTATTAGATTGCCTTATTCGGTTAATTGCTATATGGTGTTTACGTTTCCTCCGACTCAGAGACTATCATGTTTGATAATCTTCATTAATGAAATTTTTCTTTGTTTCAAACAAAAAAACTTAAAAACATCTAGAACGTTTTGTACGATTAATGCGCACTTTTCAGGAATCTATTATGTCATGGTGTTCTGTTTTACAACTGTTCCCAAAAAATCAAAAAGTATCCTAAAAAACAGATTTAACAAGTAACTGAATCTCTAAGGCGAGTACTATAATTTGAAGACCCAATTGAAAAAAATACATTACTACCAAAAATTGGGAAATTACCAAAAATTATTAAAATAAATAATAACTTTTCCTTAACCAACCAAACTTGTACAGATACAATTTTACCATACCAAAAATCAAAAAAAAAAAAAAAAAAAAAAAAGGAAATTCCCCAAAAATTATTAAAATAAATAGTAACTTTCATATTTTCGGAATAAAATCTGTCGCATGTCGCCACCGTCCCATAATTCTACCCGTTCATCTCAACCCTTAAATTCATATCAACGGCTCAGATCACACACACCATAAAATTCCACTAATACCCCCCTTTCTCACCACCTTGACGGACACTCCAACCAAAACATTATATATACGTACAAATTATACAAAACCGCTGCGTGAAAAACGATCATTTACATAAAACTTCTAGAACCTTCTTTTTTCTTTTCTCCAATGGCGCCTTCCCCAATGCAAGCTAACGGCGACGTTAAAGCTCCGGTGACGGGGCGTTTAGCGACGGTGTATAGTGACGTGCAGAACAGTCGTTTAGATCACTCTCTTCCTCTTCCTAAAGTTATTAAGGATCCGTTTGATGTTGTTGATGGTCCTGCTAGTTCCGCCGCTGGAAATCCAGGTCTTGCACTATTTTTATATATGTGTTCTCGCGTTAAAACTGTTCTATTCGAGTACTTGCACCAACACTTTCTCGATTTATTGTGTATAAATAGTTTCGATATAACGTAGATATTTATATTGCGGTGGTTTTGTTAATAATGATTCTTATATTGCTTTAATTTAGTTTATGTGTGGTGTTAAGTTAAAGGCTATGGCTACTATAATTGTTTCGGAGGAGGAATTAATACGATCTTATATTATATCTTAAGTTAACAGTGGGAGATCTGAGTACTAATTTAGAATGTAAATAGTTAAGAGTTTTTTTAGATATATAGAGCATTCTTATTAATGGAAAAAAAAAAAATTTAGTTATTTTAATTGGATGTGAATATGTGATTATCAGGCTGAATTTCGTTTTTATTTGAACTGGATGCTTGTAACCTGTCTCTCTCACACACACCCTTCACGATTTCAGTGTTGAAAAAGTCCTGAATCTTGAAAATAGAGTGGAAACGTGGATACTAAGAGCTGTTTTTGTGAATTATGATTTATAGATTGATGTAATTTAGTAATGAACTGGTATTTGCAGATGAGATTGCGAAGTTGTTTCCGTGCCTTTATGGACAGCCATCAGCATTGTTGGTAGCGGGAGATGGAAGTAAACTACCGTCTGACCAAAAGTTGAAGATTGGTGTGGTGTTATCAGGAGGCCAAGCTCCAGGAGGACATAATGTTATCTGCGGTATCTTTGGTAAGGATCATTGCTTTCGGTATCATTAATATAAACATGTTGCAATGGAAGCATGATTTGGACGGTTTAAAACCTAACTAATCCCTGATCCGGTGGACTAGTTGTATTTTTTTTTTTCCTTCTGTTAACAAGAACATGGCACAGTTTGATTGCTAGCAAGAGTTTGTAGTATGTAGTAAAAGAAAATTAGACTCGAGTTAACAAAGTATTAATCGTCCAGCAAACAAATAATTGAACTATAGTTCCACTTATCTACACATTACTGATTTCTAGTCTTTTTTAAGTCAAAAATCCTAAAGCATTACGTAAGGAACTCGTAAGCAAACTGTAGAGGTAGTTTGTTTTGCATCCTGGTGACGTTAATAGCGGGACAATTTTACTTCAGATTGAATACTTGAGAAGGGGACAATAGTCTGATGAGAAGAGTTGTTTTTATGTAGATATTATCTATTTGTTTGATCAATTTAAGTTATTTTTGCCCCTGTGAAATAGATTATCTGCAGGAGCACTGTAAAGGTAGCACATTGTATGGCTTCAAAGGTGGGCCTGCTGGAATCATGAAGTGTAAATATGTGACATTAACCTCAGAATACATCTACCCATATCGAAATCAGGTGCAAAATTTTGCTTCCTTTTTTAGCAGTGTTATTCCTTGAATCCAAATTTTGGTAGCCAATTGATAATGAATGTATGTACGAATGCTTGTGTACTATAAAGAAAATTCCCTTGTCATTTTTATGTGTATCCACCAGGAAGTATGCTCTACAGTCTACAAATGTTCAGAAACTACTTCTTTGCTGACTATACTTTACTGTTGGCTTGTCGAATCCCTTAGATTCTAATTTGTTTTAACTTCTAAAATATTTCCGGATGAAATCAAATGTAGTAAGTTTAATTTCCTTTTGTCAGGGTGGATTTGACATGATTTGCAGTGGTAGAGACAAGATTGAGACTCAAGAACAGGTTTGACTCTAAGCGTGCTTCATAACTATGCCCTAATACCCTTTCCCTAATTACATAGATCATACTCTACAGAGTACAAGTATAAAATTATATGAGTCTATTATCTCGCAAGTGATGGCCAGAAAACTGAGCTTGCATGTATTTTTGATCCAGTTTAAGCAAGCTCAGGAAACAGCACTAAAGCTGGATCTTGATGGGATTGTTGTGATTGGTGGGGACGATTCCAACACCAATGCTTGTCTCCTTGCGGAAAACTTTAGGTGATATTACTATAAAAATTAGAAATGCACTAATGGTACTCTGTTGTGCCATGATTCTGAATATTCTTCTTCGGTTGAACATACTCATAAACTTCTATACTTTTACTGCATAATTCAGGAGTAATAATTTGAAAACCCGGGTGATCGGATGCCCGAAGACGATTGATGGTGACTTGAAATGCAAAGAGGTCCCCACGAGTTTTGGATTTGATACTGCATGCAAGGTTTCACCACAAGACTTTCATATGTTGTATACTTATACTCTGTATCTCTACCAACAATTTTTCATTTTATTGTTTAAACATTGATTATAGTATGTCCGCAATTAGGTAACAGAGTGTGTAGTTCAGCTGCTTTCACACTAAAAATGTGTGTTTCATTCCAGACAGGATTCTTGCTTAAGAAATTATAATTGCAGTTCTGTTAGTATATATGAAACCGCAACCATGAACTTAATTTTTCAGTGTCTATAAGAATAGGGGTATGCTCATACATGAGTTTTCCTGTGTGAAACATTCAATCTATTTTTTTACCCATCACACAAGCATAATATTTGTAAAGAATGTTTATGTTATTCTTTTTCAATAGCCTAATCATTCTGTCAGTTAAGCGAAATCATCGACTTAGAACATAGCCATAGAGTTCATTTATCTTCCTATATATTCGGATGAAGTATGGCGTCCTACAAATATAAAATTTGAGTATTATGTCAAACTGTCCATTATCCATGATATGACTTGCTCATGTTGATCATTATCCAAATTTCTTATGTTGATCATATTTCATCCTTTAACTTGCTCCTTTTATTATGAAAGTGTTCTTCAACAGTATTCATACATTTGTGCAGATATATGCTGAAATGATTGGAAATGTCATGACAGATGCTCGTTCGACTGGAAAATATTATCATTGTAAGAAAATGCTCCATATTTTCAATTTTGAGTGTCCTTATTTCTAAATTCTATATATTATGTCCTCTTAACTTTTTAATCTGTTTGATTGGTTTAAGCGTAACTATTTTTGTATGTACTACTGATTTACAGTTGTAAGACTGATGGGCCGTGCTGCTTCACACATTACCTTGGAGTGTGCTTTACAAACTCATCCTAATATTACTCTTATTGGAGAAGAGGTAAGCCAAACCAAAGAAGTTATATTGTATCACTGAGCACTTGTGAAATATCATGGAATTATAAATTAGATGCACGGATCTCATTTGTCTAATGTCTAATGAACTCGCTAAAATGTTGCTGCAGGTTGCCAGCAAAAAGGAGACTCTTAAAAATGTCACGAACTACATTGCTGATGTGATCTGCAAGCGGGGAGAACTTGGATATAACTATGGTGTGATACTTATTCCCGAAGGCCTTATTGATTTTATCCCTGAGGTAACCCGGTCTTAAATTTATGCCAGCTTCTTCGTGTTAATGTCCTTTTCGGGGATACTTGTAACGCTATCGAACAATCTGTCCTCACAAAAGCTATCTTTATAAGTACATTATAAGTACACTGTATAGAAGTTACATTCCTCCTGGTTTTGTTGTCATATATAGGTGCAGCAGCTCATTGCAGAACTGAATGAAGTTTTGGCCCATGAAACAGTTGATGAAGGTGGTCTTTGGAAACAGAAGCTTACAACTCAATCTCTGCAGCTGTTTGAATTACTACCTACTGCAATTCAGGAGCAACTGATGCTTGAAAGAGATCCACACGGAAATGTCCAGGTAGTTATCTTCTAATTTCTTCAATATAAGAATTCATCATTTTGAGCTGTGCGTTGTAAAGGTTGCATGTACTTGTCTTTTGTCTCCAGGTTGCCAAAATTGAAACAGAGAAAATGCTTATTGAAATGGTTGAAGCTGAATTGGAGCAGAGGAAGAAAGCTGGAATATATAAGTCTCAGTTCCAAGGGCAATCCCACTTTTTTGGGTACATACCGTTATCATATATAAGAATTATTATTATAACAAGAGGATCCGGTCTCTAATCGCTTTGCTGATGAGATCGTATCTTCTTACTGTTTTCTGCATCCCTACAATATGCCATTTAATTTTGTGTTTAATGTGTTTTTTATTACTTGTTCTTCTTAGCTATGAAGGCAGGTGTGGTTTGCCTTCTATGTTTGACGCTACATACTGCTATGCATTGGGTTATGGTGCTGGAGCACTGCTTCACAGCGGGAAGACAGGATTGATTTCTTCGGTATGTGCTTCCAGCCATTTTTGCTTCTCCATTATAGGATTTTAATAAGTAGTATTCCATGATTTAATAGATTAATTTTCTTTTTAGCTACCACTAGAGCATAATTAATTTGAATGGTTCTGATATTTTTACAGGTCGGGAATTTGGCTGCCCCAGTTGCGGAATGGACTGTTGGTGGTACTGCATTGACCTCTTTAATGGATGTTGAACGGAGACATGGTATAGATACTATAAATCATCATTTTATCCTTGTGATGCTAGTAGAGTTAGTTGGACAGAAATTATCACTTCATGAAATTCGCTAGAGTTCTGAGAAATATATTTTTCCCAATGATCATATATAACATTTGTAGATCTTTGCTTGTTGATGTAAATGGCTGTATTGCAATTATCCTCTTGGCTCTAGTTATTATGCTGTGCTAGATGGTAACACCAGGTCTCAGTACAATTAGAAGTTTCTCCTAAACAGGGTTTCCTAAATGAAAATATATAATTAACATAATTTTTGACTTCCTTTTTCGATATTAATATCTCAATTCTTTAGTACTTACAAAGTAGATGATCCTTATATTTTTATGTTTTCCAGTTAAAGCATTCATCTCTACATTCTATTTTTCTTTTCTGGATTTTTCCTAATGAAATTACTCATCTGATGCAGGCAAGTTCAAGCCTGTCATTAAAAAGGCAATGGTGGAGCTTGAAGGTAGGAAATTTCTGCACTCAGTCTCTCTGATTTCTCTTTTTGTTGATTACATTTCGTAATTTACGTTTAGAAAGAAACAAATTTTTAGTTGGCCTGTACCTCCTCTGTGCTTGCTGAAGTAGATGATCATATACTGAACTGTAATTTTTAGTTGATGATGTTGCTTAGTCTGCTACTTTCCAACTAACTGCTATCTATTTTTAATGATGAATCTTCAGCTGCGCCTTTCAAAAGTTTTGCATCCATGCGCGAAGAGTGGGCTCTTACAAACCAATACATCAGTCCAGGTACAACTCTTTTATCACATTAGTTTTCAGAGTACGACTTTCTAAAATAATTACCTCTCTATATGTTCTGTTTAAAAATTTGATGGACTCTTTCCAGGAATGTATTGAGTTTCTGATCTGAATCTGGTCAAATCTGTGCTTATGCTCCTTTACAAATTAACATCACATGATACCTTATTTTACAATGATGGACAACAATTGAGCAACATGGTGCTGATAACTTTTTGCTCTCCAATTTACAGGTCCAATCCAATTTGTTGGCCCGGAATCTGACAAAGTGAATCACACTTTATTGTTGGAGCTTGGAGTTCATGCATAGTTCCTTGGTCCGAGCATAGTTAGAGCCTTAACATCTTTGCGTATTTGCTAGGATAAATCAATGAGAAACTTGAAGTTGCATCATTTTGCATGAATAATTATTCCCTCAGTTTTTAAACTTTTATTTTGGATAGGGATATGATCTGCGAGTGAGATCAACAACAAGAAGGATAATGTTATATTCGGAATCCATTGTCAATTGAAAGTGGCTAATCTTCTGCTTTTGTTGTTTGGCCGCCTTCCTGGTATTTTGCAACTGGTGTTAAACTGTTAATCATATACGATCATTCACTTTCTACTATGAGACTGTTACATAACATGCAGATTTGGAGTAGATTAGTGCAACTTTTAAAATACCAAACACATTATAATAAATGCATTACATCATACTGCAAACAATGTGAACAGTCAAATACTCCATTGGCAAGGAACACTGTTTTTTAAAGTTTAAATACAGAACACAGGTTTAAGAGCTTACATGAAATTAGTGACTGAAACATGCCAGACCTTGGATAATAATACAGAATCTTAGTATTAAGAAAAGGTAAGTCCAGAAAGTAAACTTCTGGAACCAAACTTACAATCCTAACCCCAACACCTCAAGAAATTAACGAAGAATAAAAGAATAGTAAGGATCCGTCAAGAAGGTCTCCGAACAAATATAAAGATCAGACTTCAGAGTGCAGAAATGGAGGAAACTTATAAGCATGCATACTAGAAAAATGTCATGCTTGCAACATATCAACATAAATGTTGAAGTAGAGACTTTCTAGTCTCTTTGTAGTTGATAGGAAAAACAAATAAAAGAATTAAGTGAAAACCACTACTTTTTTATACCAACCAGACTATCATGATGTAAATTATGAATCTTCAACCCTTTTTGGGTCTAAATCAGTCCCACTGTCAAACTTCGTGGTTTCCGGAACATCCACATCTTCCCTCCCCTCATGATCCGCCAAAACTTGGCTGCTAGAGAAAGAGTTTTCCCCATTGATGGAACGCAACCAGGCTTCCTGAATTTGAAGAACATACTCCAAGTGCCACAAGACTTCACCCATAGCAGGCCGGCTCTTTCCCTCATCCGCCAAACATTTTTCTGCAATTTCAGCAAATTTTGTCAAAGATTCTGGTGAGTATGTCCCTTTAAGGTGCGGATCGATAATGGTTTCAATTGATCTCTGTCGTTGCCATCGCATTGCCCATTCGGCAAGATTAATCTGATCCCTTGGCAAGCTTGGGTTTATGACAGCCCGTGCACAAATAACTTCAAATAACACAACTCCAAATGAATAAATATCAGACTTCTCAGTCAGTTGCTGCCGCCTAAAGTATTCGGGATCAAGATATCCAAAACTCCCTTTGACTGCAGTACTAACATGTGTGTGTTCCAGAGAAGGACCAGTTTTGGATAGCCCAAAATCAGCCATTTTCGCCACAAAATTCTCGTCTAACAGTATATTGGTTGTCTTAACATCTCTATGAATGATGCCACGGTCTGCTCCTGTATGAAGGTAATGCAATCCTCGAGCTGCACCAATGCAAACTTCTACTCGCTGCTTCCAACTCAATGGTGGGAGATCACTTCCGAATATATGACTTCTTAAGGTCCCGTTTGCCATATACTCGTATACTAAGATCATCTCATCCTGTTCATCGCAAAAACCAATCATGGAGACCAGATGCTTGTGCCTAAGTTTTGATAGCATCTCAATCTCAGTTTCGAATTCCGTCAGACCTTGTTGAGATTGTGGGTTGGCTCGCTTAATTGCTGCAAGAGTTCCATCTTCTATTTCCCCTTTGTACACCTTACCAAACCCTCCCACTCCAATTACTAAACTGTCTTCAAAATTGTTAGTTGCCGCTTTAAGCTCAGCTAGTGTAAAGCGTCTACCAGTTCTATTGGGGGCCATCGACCCGTATAAACTCTGGTGTATGGATCCTTTTGCATTAGCTGTGCTATTTAGAAGAAATAGTGGCCGCCATCCAGGAGGATGTTTCTTAGCATCAGTTTCTTTATTTCTCCTCTTATGACAAAAACAAGTGATTAGTGCAACTGATGCGGCAAGAATGACAATAGAAGCTATTCCAGCTCCAATACTCACCCATAGAATCATATTTCTTGAAGTTTTGCTGCCTCCTGGATTTTCGGCTTTGCCTACATGGGCAAGATTCCCGTTTCGACTCAATTTAAAAACCTCCAGTCCATTCAAGAGTGCATCAGTTCCAGCAGCACCTGTTGTCGTGTCAGGACCGAGTTGTATCCAGAGGGTGTTTACCACTGATGGCACAACATCAAAAAAGTCTTGATGATATGTCTTGTTCATCCCTCCTGCTTGCTTAAAAATGTCAAAGTTATCTGCTGCAGTTTTATTATTTATGTAGATTCTGAAAATTCTTTCATTTTCCTTGTCAACAGCTAGTTCACAGAAATGTAGACGAATGATATAATCAAAATCAGGATCCACTTCAAATTTCCACGACATGTTGAATCTCTTCTCCATCACTTCGGTGTTGGACGTAGTTCTTGCACTTCTATAGACTACAAGTGGAGCTATTGAAGTCTCATTAGCAGAACCATAAGTAATGTTTCCACGACTGTGGATTTCTGATCCTGCATTTGCAGTTAACATGTAGCTTGAATCTGCTTCCCAAACTCTACTGAGAATCAAATCTTCATCAGCTTTAATTGGTGAACCACCAACATTGAGTCGATACATAGTCTCGATCCCCCGTTTGCTTAAACTCAAATTACTCGTCTCCCCATTGCCACCCACTTTTCGTACTGAATCAACAAACAGCCTATCTTCAACGTTTACAATCTCAATTGCATTGACAAATCCAAAAGATCCCTTGGTTGGAATAAAATCAACCACAATAACATCACCACTGACAGTGAAAAAGAATTCTTTCACCAGATACGAAAAACTTGAATTCCCTCCCAATTTCATTATATACAGATTCTTGTGCAAAATCTCATCAGGGACATTAAATCTAGATAACAAAGTTATCCCATTTGCCTCAACAGAAAACGAAGAGTCATTGACATTGCGATTCTCAAAGGCAAATGGATAAAAGTGGAGCCTTAGAAAATAGCTTCCTTGTGCTCCTCGAAATGTGTAATTCAAGCTATCCACAAACAGCCTGGCAGTGTTATAAAGGGGTGCATAAGCTTGATCTCCATCAAATGTAGTAGTTGAGGCCTCAATGCCAGAAGAACTAAGGGAAACATTGCCCCCGGTGACCGAATCACCAACCCATCTCCTACCACCAACATTAATGGAAGAATTTGTACCACAATTCAAAAGAATTGAATTTGCCCGACCTTCTCCAATTCTCACATACAGAGACACTACAATTAAAAAACTTAAGCACAACATTCTTATTCCAGTAATCTTCATGACTCACCGCTTCGATAGTCCTGTTTCTCTCTATACCTTAACTTCAAGATAGTTTAGCTTACATACAAGTACTAACTACTACTAAACAACATAATGAAAGAGAAATCTTGGAACCCTAATCTTCAGCAAAGTTCTTAACTTTATCCTATCAATCAAGAATACAATTTAAAACAAAAATCACTCCTAATCCACAAGCATTACTACAAAAATACCCACTTCAACTATAGGATATATGTAAATTTACCTTCATCAATGGTGATTCAAGAACAATGTAAGAACCCTCCAAGAAACTATCTTCAAACAGCAAACACCCAAAAAAGGCAAAGACAGCCAGATCTAAATCAACACAAAGAACAAGAAAAAAGGGAACAGAGGAAAACAAAAATGGCAAAGAATATATGACTGAATAGTATACAAGACACAATTTCTTGGGACTAAATAAATATTTCTTAAAATTACCATAAGGGGTGGTCCAAAAGCTGTTTTTTTCTGAAAATGATACAAACTGAGAACATGGGGGTTTGAAGACACATGGACCAAAACGAAAATAATACTTGCAGTTGCAAAACAGGGTGTAATGTAACATTCATGTCATTCTGTACTGTTTGGTCTCTTTAGAGAAGGGTCAAGTACAGGTACAAAACATGAAACATGTATGTATAAAATATAGAGTATCTGCACCTTTATTACTTAAGCATTTGTTGTAACTGCCGTAACAGACAATACTTTAATAATTGTTCAGACCATTTTTTTAGTATGTAAAAGGGTTCACAGCAGCAGCAGAAGATGCACCTCCATTATTTTCTGAGGTGGCTCACATGCAGTTGTCTTTTTAGATATTTTTAATAATTTGTTCTCCACTTTTCTTTTTCCATGATCCTTTTATGTCCATTTTTTATATGATTATGTGTACGATTTTCTGAAAGTTGTTGGACCGACCTAGAGAGTTAAGTTAAGAGATTAGAGCATCTCCGCTCCTACATTCATTCTTAAAGATGTGTCAAGCTCCAATAATATTCTTTATATTAACTCTTTATCTATAATTTATTCATAAATCAATCTCACTATAATCAAAAGTTGTGCAAGAATTGGTGGACATAAATAATTTATTATTAAAATATAAGTTAAGAGCTACTAGTGATTCTTAGAAATGAGAGAGAGAAAAGACTCTTAGTATTTTTAAGAGTCACTAAGAGCAACTCCAACCCAAAGGATCTTTACCAATATTTGTCTTAGGTGTACATAATTTAGGGGTTCAGCATTAAAAATGATGCTCCAATGGGACTTCCTATCCCCTATAAATTTTAGGGGAGAGAAAATCAAACCCCATATTTAGGGGATAGAAATTCAAATCCCTATAATGACACATCATCATTTTTTCCTTATAATGTAATATATATCTATGCCAACACACTCATCTCTTCTCTATATTACCTAAAATATTGATTAAATATTATTTTAAGTTATAGGTAATGAATATAGGTAACACCATTGGAGCAAAATAACTTTTTGGTTACCTATATTTTGAGTAATCATTATTTTACTATATTTTAGGGGATGAAAATAGGGGTTGCCCTTGGAGATGCTCTAAGAGTCTCTTGGAACAACATTTTCATTCTCTCCTCATTTTTTAAGTAAGAGCGTAGAGAGTCTCTTGGAGATGTTCTTAGGGAGCCTGAGATATATTTTAGGTAGATACCTATTTTTTATATGTAAAAATGGGGTGGGCGTTTTAGTAAATTCAGAATTTTTTAATTAGTCTTGGGGGTCTAGTAAAATTTAAAACTATTTTGTATGTATTTCATGAAAAGTTCCATGAGATTTATCTAGGGTTCTTTTTCTCTTAACTGTATCTAACTATCTTTTTTTCTAGCTAGTTTTCTAATTTTAAAAATAAAAAGATTATTAAATAATCATTACTATTGATTAATTTGATAACAAGAATCATTACTATTAAATAAATTTAGTGCACAATGCCAGTGAACCTTAAGTTAAATTTTACTACAAAAGGCAAGGATCAGACATGACTCCAACCTAGTTGGATTCGCAATCGATTATTAAAATAAAATCGTATGAATATGATCGAATCCATTCAAACATTCATTTTTAATTAGTTGTAACTTGATCTTAAATCAATTCGTTTACAAAATGCAAACATGAACTTAAGACAAGAAAATGTAATTTTTGTATTCTGTTCATCTCATAATATTGTGTTCAATTTAAAAAAGTAGGTCATACAATGACATAATTATAGTTTCCAACCAAAAACGCGTTTATTTGATTCACAGCATTCGAATTGGAACATATTTCACACGATGCATCACATTAAAGTAACAACATATTTTGTTTAAGTAGCGAAAGCTAACCATGTTTAAGAATATTTGTAGTAACTTAATTTTTATTAGTACGGAGACGAGAGATTGGAGTAGCTAAATGCATTTAAAAAATTCATAGCCTTTTACTGAGTAAAATTAGGAACGATATATAAAAAATGTAAAAATAAAGAAAAAATTAAGAAAAACAAAAATGCATGGCGGTGCGATCATCTTCTCTAGTTCATTCGACAAAGTAAACTGGTGGTAGTAGACTGGTAGTTTGCTTCCATGTATTATAAACAAAATTCTAAAAAGTAAATGTCTAAAACATGATGATCTATTATGTTCCATAGTGAATTTATATAGTAATTTGTATTTATACTTTAAAAGATATCTAAAATAAAGTTGACAATTAAAATAACTATAAGCTATTGAAAATAAAATTTCAAAGTTCAAATATTTCGTAACAAATTACCACTGATTTATTAAAATTAACCTGACTCAAATAAAAAATTAAACTGACTTTTTAAGAAAAACAAGGTTTAAAGATCAAAGCATATTATATCATATATATAATTGGCGTAAGGAGATTTAGGTGGTCGTCTGGTCATCAGGGATTAAAAGGTATTTTTATTAGAAATTAGAATTGGGCCAGAGAAAGAGTTGGGTCAAAGAAAGAGTTGGGCCAGAATATTGAATTAAAAGCTAAAATTATGCTATGAAATATTATGGGTCAGAATATTGATTTAAAAGCTGAAATTATGCTATGAAATATTAAAACATATGTTAGGCTAAACCTTAAAATAAAATTTTCAAAAAAAAAATTGTTTACCAAACAAAATATTTTAAGAAAAACATTATTTTTATAAAAATCATTAAAGATTCTAATTTTAGGTTTGACACAAATATATTTCTAAAATAACAAATTAGAATAAAATAGCAAAAAATCAAAATTAAAAATGAGTCACATATTCATTCTTTATTATATTCTTATATATAATAAGCATAAGAGTGATCTTATCTAAATTTTTTGTCTGGTCGTTGTACTATCAAAATCATATGATCCGTTGGATTAAAAATAGACGATCAAGATTAGATCACATTAAAAAGAAAATTATAATCTAAAAATGATATAATTAGAAAAGATTGCATTAGAAGTGAATTTTAAAAAGAAAATTATAATCTAAAAAGGATATAATTAAAAAATGTTGTATTAGAATTGAATTTTAAAAAAAATTATAATCTGAAAAGGATATAATTAAAAAAGGTTGTATTAGAATTGAATTTGATTTATTTTTTTATTAGTATTAAAAAAAATTCATATTTACTGTTTGGGCTTTATCTTGAGATCTAGAAATCACGTGAATCTGATAAAATTATCTTTAAATTAGTGATAATTTAATAATTATTATTCAAATGGAAATACTCAGAATCTCAAGAGAAAATGTAATTACAAATTTTTACATTAATCATATTCAATATAAAAATCCTACATTGATATTGCTATTCAATGTAAAAAAAACCTAATTATATATGATTTAAATCACTGACATATATATATTCACATATAAATATAAATACACTTTTTAGTTTATGACATATTAAAATATAAAATATTTTTTTATGCTAGATCAAACAATTTTCATCTATTTATTTTAAGATCATTATCGTACGGAGGACCAGACTACCGATTACCAAAGTTTTGGACAAAATCCCTCTTACACTTATTAATAATGGTTGTATTACAATTGAATTTTAAAAAATAAAATTATAAAGAAAATGATATAATTAAAAAAGGTTGCATTAGAATTAAATTTTTTTTGTTAGTATTAAAAAAATTCATATTTACTATTTGGGCTTTATCTTGAGATCTAGAACTCAAATTTGGATGATTTTATAATCCATGCGAATCTCATAAAATTATCTTTAATTTAATGATGATTTAATAATTATTATTCAATGAAAATACTCAAAATCTGAAGAGAAAACATATTTACGAATTTTACATCATTCTTATTCAATGTAGAAGTCTTACATTGATAATGTTATTCAATGCAGAAAACCTAATTATATATGATTTAAATCATTGACAAGTACATTTTCGTATTTCAATATAAATGCATTTTTTAGTTTTTAACATGTTAAAATGTAAAATATTTTTTTATGCTAGATCCAACGGTTTTCATCTATTTATTTTAAGATCTTTGTCGTACGGAGGACTAGACTACCGATTATCAAAATTTTGGACACAATCCCTCTTACACTTATTATTAAAATTGTATTTGGTTGTTAGTAGAACTATCTTCAAATAATTGCAAGGGTATTTTCATAATCAAAACGAATTATAAGTAGAATTCATAAATCAAATAGAATTTCAACGTAAAAAATCGTCAATTTCTTCTCTTTTTTTGTTTATGCGTAGATTTAATTAGAATTTTTTTTAGACCATCACTAAATGAAAGATTATTTTGTTAATTTCACGTGGGTTGTAATCGTCCAAATCAAAATTTAGAAATTCAAGAAAGATTACAAATATTAAATCGAACGTGTAAAATCTTATATATAATATTTTTTAACATTAATTTGATATGTAAATTAATAACATATAAAATTTAGAAAAAGTAATATAATTATAGATAAAAAAGGAGCCGTGCGTTGCACGAGTTATAAGCTAGTATGTTCATAAATAGTTTATCTATTGTTTGTCATGGACACCTAATAAAAATTTAATCGATATTTTCCATTAATCTTATTTTCATTAATAATAATAAATCTCTATATGTATAAAAAAATTACTCAAATAAAATTAACCAATTCATAGTTGTTAGAATATGCTCATGTGTTCTGGACAAAAAAACGAAAGAATATTAAAAATAACATTTTTTTGAATAAAAATGACGAAAATAACGCTTTTTGAGGTCTCGTGTTATTTTTAACGTTTTGGATGCGCATTTTTAAGTGGGGTAATCAATTTATATAAGATACGTATTTTGGAAATGTGTGTCTACAATTTTTTTATTTGATTTTTGTGTGATACGCATAATCAAATTTGGTGTGATACGCATAATCAAATTGGGTAACAATTAAACCCTATTACCCAAGATGAAAATGCGTATCATGTAGTATAACCGCTGGCAGAGGCGGACCTACATTCAAAGGAGTGGGGGGAAGGGCCCCCAGTGGAATTTTTGCTAGTACATTACTTTTTTTTTGAAACCCTGCTAGTGCATTACTTAGTTAAGTGAAATGGAAAGTGCCCCCACTAGTCAAACAATGGTGCCCCCACCTGTCATATAAATGTTGATGATTTTTCCGTGATTTGTGTAATTGCAGATTGATAAAGTATGGAGTGCTCAGCAGATTGAATTCACCTGCCCAGACAACTGGGTCCAATTGTCCAAGAGATTTCTACTCAAGTTAAATAGTTGTGCCCCCATTGAAAGTTCTTCCTGGGTCCGCCACTGACCGCAGGGACTATTACCCAAAATGAAAATGCGTAACAAAAACGAGATTTTTAACACCCACTCCCCAAAAACGTTATTTTCAGCTTTTTATCAGAAAAAGTGTTATTTATCTCCTTCACCCCAAAAAAAACAATCGGTTGATAAATTCCAAAAAGAATGGCATGCAAGGGGGCGAAGGAGTTGAGTTTGAGGGACTTTGGCATACCAGTTGTTAGTACTAAAAAATAATAGTACATCATTATGTTAATTATGGCAAAATGTAGCATGTGTTGGTAGATAAGGAAACAAGCCTTGTGCAGAGTGTCTTAAAATAAGTAGCAATCAAAATAAAAGAGACAAAGGAGCCTTTGGTTTCAAAGTACAATTAAATTGGATCAAGATCGACCAACAACTTCATCGGTGTATATTATCAGATGCATTATAATTAAGAATATTACTAGTATATTATTCACCGAATGATTTATATCTCATCAAATTCAACTTCTTGTCTTTGTCTTCTCACTGATTTTAATAATAATATGCATTTCATTATTTGATTTTGGGTTTGTTTTTCTCATTTCATACTAACATTTTCCAGGCCACTGATCTCTACTTAGATTGGCACACACTACGTAAAAATGCTGAGATGGAAAAGGAAACACAAGAGAAAACAAATGAGACTATTAATTTGTCTTTAAGAAAGTATTGTGCGAAGCTTGTAAATGTTCATGAAATATTTGAAGGTACATGTTGACGGAAGAATTTAAAAACAACAAAATTCGAATTACATTGCTGTAATCAAAATTTAAGACGTTGGGTTTTCGCCAAAAAAATTGGTGGGTGAGAATGATTAGTGTGATTAGTGTAAGTGGTGGCCGCTTCAGAACTCTTAACTTTCAATCCCCCAATCTTATAAGGGATCAAGTCATACGTAATTTTTGGAGAGTAAGAAACCTAAACGGGCTTAGGTTTCTTGCCTTATGGCCCGACTTCAGGAATGTTCCACGATGAGGCCTAGCCACAAAGTCCCAAGACTCGTCTATAATTTCGGGACATCACAGATACATAAATTTCTCCCGTCGAGGACTAGTCCTTTCCACTACCAGTTATCTCCCGATTTCATAGCCGCAGGTATAGCCATGACTTACCCCAAAAGTGCAGCGCATGCATCCTAGTCCCCCAAATGAGAAGCACTCATCATATAACATAATTACAAGTGATCCTATATTTGGGACCGCATGACTAAGCCCTATGAGGTCGCATGAGAGGCCCAAATCAGTTCTCCAGTAACCTCGTAGTTGAGGCCTAGTCATTCTAGCATCGTGGTAGTTATTGGTAGTCTTCATTGAGCTATGGGCCATGAGCAGAGTTAATGGACTATTTGAATCAGCTCATAAGTGTCTAGTGGACTTGGACCAGAATGGATCTCCAAAAAATCCTAGCCCGTCTAGGTAACTTGTTCTCCAAGAACTACGTGTTGCCTGATTTCCTATAAAAAGGGTACGTAGGCTTCTTGTTAGGATAAAGAAACGGCCCTGAGAGAGTACTAACGTATTTTCTCTTGTATTCTACGAATCAACAAGCAAGATCAGCCACAAATAGTTACAAATCTTCTTCGTGTTCTTCGTGTTCTTAGCAAAATATCTATATTTTGCTTCATGATTCCAGCAAACCTCCAAAACATTGTTATTCCAAATTCTCCCTATAATAAATAGTAATGTTTAAATATGTGTATAAAGTAGGACTAATCGACTTCTCTTAAGAGATGGGAGTAAATATTTGTATCTAAAAATATTTTGAAAATGATAGATATTCTTTGGAGACAGGATACAAATATTACATTATTCAACAAAAAAAATTAAAATATAAAAATAACAAATATATTTGATTTTTGCATTTTTCATGAAAAATATAGTAAATTTATGTTGTAATAATTATCTTTTGTAAGTGTTTCTTTTTATAGCTTAGCCTAAGTCTATATTAAAAGCTGAAGAAAACAAGTCTCGTGGAGAGTGTTATAAAAGAAGTAGTAATCAAAATTAAATAAAGAAGTAGCCTTGATTTTAAAGTACAGTCAAATTTTGATGAGGATCGAAACTAACAAATATATTAAGATAGTACTCATTTAAATGTCTTATCACTTGTAAACAAGATTCCTCACTTCTCTCTTTATTTCACTTGTCTCTTTATTAGATTCAGCTTTCTTCATGTTCATATCTAAAGAAACACTAGATCAATTTTACATTTATGTTTTTAATCTAACACATATACTTTCAAGATGGTACAAATTACATGATGCCAATTTTGGTTGTAACAATTATAATAGTATACCAACTTATTATTTCTCAAGAGGCATCCACTCGATTTCTAAATCCACTTCGCCAGATTCTACGTTTATAAGCTTTAAAGTCATCTTCTGTTTCACCTTACCATCGACGATTTCTATTGAGCTATCCTCTGTTACGGCATTGTCATCTGATTTCAACCATTTTCCAATCTGCATGTCCGAAAACATTTTAGCATCACCATATGTCATTGCAGAGTTTATCATTGGCTGGATATCAACCTCAGTATCTCCCATAGTGTCATCAGCCGAAAGCACATCCTGATCAAAAACTTCCTGCGAAATCAAAAAATTCACGATCAATTCCAAGTAATAATTTACAACAAAATACAATAATGGACCTATAAGAAAATCAAATATGATGAGAATGTCATCAAAGAATTTATATTATCATTGAACTAAGGGTAAATACTTTCCATAGGCCACGAAATAAAATGAGAAGACATCTATTACATTCCTATGAAATTGGAAGCCTCCTAAAAAAATATGATGGACTTAAATGAGTTTATAAAGGAACTAAGAGATTCTAATTTATCAATTATATGATATATATTACTAACAATAATTATAAAGTAAAGTACAGACTTGTGACCGAAATTAACCTTGTTTAGCAATTTGGTGGCGAAGTTTCAAATTTGCATTTTGGCAGTCAACACTTTATAGTTTACTCATAATTATATATGTATTATTAAATATATCTTTTATTAATTATTAGAGTATTTATGATAATAAATTTTCAAACCATTGTAGAAGCATCTTTCAAGCAACAAAGAATTATTTTAGAGCAAAATTCGAGTCATTATTTATTGAACATTAAAAATATTTATATGTAATTAGTAGAGTTTTAGAGCTCAGTTGGCTTTCCAACGAGAGTAAAATGCATAAGAATAGAGCCACGTATTAATGTAGATTTTATTTTTCATAAATTTTAGTAAATATAGTATTTGTTAATTAGTATATATTTAGTGGGATCATATCTTTAATAAAGACATTTATGTATTTTAATGGAAATATTTTTTGAAAAGTCGTCTATTTTTAGTTATCCATACTTATACAATGTTTAGATCCCACGTAAAAAATAAATATTTTTATTGAAAAATAACCCAAAGAACAACTAACTATAAATTTAGCCCGGACCAAATGATCAATTCCTTTGTTCAACTTTAATAATATAAATATTACTATAGATAAATAGATTTGAGGTTAAGTTGATAAAAAAAAATCTCCAATAATATGATAATGAAGAAATTAAAATTGAGAAGACCGTTTAGAGATAGCATTTACCACTTTCAAGGGTCCATAATCCTGGGGGACAGAAAGCATCAGTTCTTCGTTCCATATAGGATTCAAGTTGCTCTTGATGATAGTTGTTTGAACATTCTAATCAAAGTAAAAGCTAACTCAGATAAAATAAATCTCAATCTAAGATTCAAAATTAAAAAAGAGAGTTAACATTTAAACATCTCAAGAAATATTCTATCCATGAGCCTTTTTCCCTATTCTTGGTAAGGTAAATCTGCAAGTTAAAACTAAAGTAGGAAAGGAAACTATGTAATGATGTTAACACCTCGAGATTATCGCCGGTAAAGGATCTGATATAACATTCCAACTTCTCACCTTTCCAACCCTACAAAAGACCATAAGCAAATTGAGTAACAAACCTGTTGCCCAAGCTTCACCATAACATAAGGATCACTTGTCAGCACATCTCGAACAACCAAGTTTCTACCCTCGATCACTTTGACTTTTATAACTCCAATAAATTTCACCATGTCTTCCTATCGTCAGATGGATGAAAGTTCGTATTTGTATATGGAACCAAAACACAAGTAATATGTTGATTGATTATGTTATTCAATGCATAAACTGTAAATAGGTAGTAAGTTCACTAAATATGTGAATTTTGTTGATATAGTCAAGTGTAAAAGGGAGAAATGCACTAGGAACAGTAACTTTGAATTTATAAAATTAATATGGCAGCATAGCTTTGATAAGTGGATTTTATATCCACTTGGAGCGTTCCATATCGGTTTAAATTGATTGACTTGGTCTCAAATTTGTTGTATTTTTGATGTGTTTTGTGTAGTTGTGCAGGGTTGTAGCTATCGGTTAGTGTTGGTGTTTCTAATCGATATTAGAGTGGAATTAAGCATTGGAATGAAGATTGGACACTTGTGTTATGCTACCAAGGGGTTACATGTGTCATGGTATTGAAGATGTTAGCTAATGCAAAAGAAATGGAGGAGAAAGGAGCAATTTGTGTAAAATTCGGATTTTCTGGGTAGGTTGCGAAGTCTTCACTGTTTTGGCCATTCCGTTTTCAGCGATCTTACAGCTCACGCGAAGCCTGGGAGATTTTCTACAATCTTCGACAGAAAGAATGGTGCGCTGCGGCCTGGGAAGGGCGCTGTGGCGCGGGAACCCTTCTGGAAATTAAGAATTTTTATTCAGAAAATCCTTATTCACTGTTTGGGCCATATCTTAAGTTCTACAAGTACGTTTTGGACGATCTTACAGTCCACGCGAAGATAACGGAATTCTCTTTCATTCTAAAGTGGTTCAGATGTCCAAATACAACTGGAACGGCCCAGAAATACTGAAGAAAAGTCAGTTACGAATTTTCTTTCAAAACCGAATCAGTTTAGGAAACGTATTATGTGCCGAACTGCAGAAATTCAATTTTGACAAGGAAATTGCTATAATTCCTACTTCTAATAAGTATGGTAATTGCTCTGGGCGGCTAGAACATTCCAGAATCAGATCTACACATGGAATTTGCAATTCTATTCTCATTCAAGAACGGAAATTGCCATACTCCTATTCCAACTCTAAAACGGAAATTGCTTGATGGAGAGCCAAATTGGGGCTATAAATACACATCTTGGGGGACAGAAAAAAACATATCATTACATATCAATTACTTAGGTTTATTTGTATATTTTCATACTTTGTTTTTATCATGGTTTCACTTGATCCCATGATGACGAGAGGTTCAATTACGAACTAATCGTTGTCATGGGATTCTAACGGATTTATTTATGGAGCTTTAGTATTTTGATGCTTTAAAGATCTGTGTGTGATGTATATTTGATATCCTTGTATGGTTATTCTTAATGCTTTTAGATGCGTAGCTAACATCTAAATTGAATTGTTAATCTCTTGCGAAACGAGAGTGGATCTTGAGATTTAGAACTTGCCATGCTAGCATAGGATAGGTTGATGTTTTAACATCATGATTTGTAGCGTAAATAGAGATATTATGCTGCCCTATGTGATCAATATGGATAACTTGTGCTTAAACCGTTATGTTTTCAAATCTTATAGAGATATAGGGTCTAAACATAATTGGTGTCTATTCATCTTCTATCTCTTTTGTGGATGTATGAGTAGTTTAGTGTTAGTATACCGAGAGGTAACTTATACTTGTTTCGTGTTGTCCGATCAGATATCATAATCGTTGCATACAGTGATTAAAGGCGTCAGATCTAAGCAAAATATTTAATGAAGTTAGGATTCCATGTCTTCCCTAGCATTAGTACTTCGATTTTATTTCTCGTTAGTTAATTAATTCTTAGTTTGTTAATTTGCTTCTTAGTTAATTTAGATAATTACAAACCCAACTTGTCTAAGCAATTGAATTTGATCATACATTGTTGCTTGAGCATATTTACATAGAAATAGCCAGTCTCTGTGGGAACGAACTTAACTTATCGAATATTACTTGTGACCACGTATACTTGCGTGATATTGTGTTAACAAGCTTCATAAAAACTTAAACTTTTAATCATAATATTAACAGACTTTGTCGTATGTAGAAAGCACATTGAAAGGGTACATAAAGCAGATGCAGATGAAGAAATTACCTCTTTCTTTGGTGAACTATTTTTTAATTCATCGATAAATTTCTGTGATGAACTTTTCTCTAGAGAATCCTTGTCAGGTGAATTTGAATTGATCCGCAGGCTGGGATTTATGAAGTCTTGAGTCTCATACTTAGCTCTGTATAATGTGGAAAAAACAAAATAAATATATTGGAGGAAAAAATATAATTACTCAAAAGCATATTTCACAATCTGTTCAAGTCATCTTGCCAATTGATATCAGAGTGCATTTTCAGTATGGCGTGCCAAAAGTGTGCCATTGTCTATGAGGCATTGCACTTTGGGTGCCTTCCTACTAGACTTGTAAGGGTGTCAGAGAGTGTTAGCAGTAGATGCCAACTTTTGGCATCCCCAGAAAATGGTTAAAACAAATATATAAATTAGTATAGTGCCTAAAATGCAGATATCCTCATACCTCATATAATTCTAGAATCATATATACAAGGACTAAATTGTAAAACACACCCCTTTGGTTCGGACCAAAGTCATTCTAGTACCAATACTTTCAATAATTGTACATTGCATACCTGAACATGTTTGGGCGCTGCACATTGCACCCCTTTCGTGTATTTTTACCAAAAACCCAGGGATAATTTGGTAAATTCAGAATACTTAATTACATTTTGATCGCTAAAGTATGAAATGTTGCATACAGGAACCCTTGAACAAAAATTTTCGAATTTTCATAAATATTTTCAAATTTTTCCTAAATTTTTTCGAATTTTTCCTAAATTTTTTCGAATTTTTACAAACAATGCACGGAAAAATTCGAAAAAATTTAGGAAAAATTCGAAAAAATTTATAAAAATTTGAAAATTTTTGTTCAAGGGTTCCTGTATGTAACATTTCATACTTTAGCGATCAAAATATAATTAAGTATTCCGAATTTACTAAATTATCCCTGGGTTTTTGGTAAAAATACACGAAAGGGGTGCAATGTGCAGCGCCCAAATATGTTCAGGGATGCAATGTGCAATTGTTGAAAGTATTGGTACTAAAATGACTTTGATCCGAATCATAGGGGTGCATTTTGCAATTTAGTCTATATACAAGTAATATGGATCATGTAGGTATATTTGACACTGTTTGGCACCTAGAATGAGCGTTTCTATTGGAGAAGTTAGAGATTCAAGGGTTATTAAAAGATTAAGTGAATATATATTGCGTAATTATTGATCATAGAGAAAATCCAATAAGGAAATTAAAAAAGATAGGATTAATGTTACAATGTTGCTTACCTAATATAATACCAACACAAAACAATGCTTGCACAAAAATGGGTTGTAGCAATCTCACCTGATAAATTTAGAACGTTCCTCGCTACTAGCACGTGGTCCAGGCTTTGAAACTCCTTCAGGGAAATAAGCCTCATAGATTGAGTTTGCAACTACGTTTCCACCTATTTCCATCAGTGCATCGACTTCTTCACCAGACCAATCATCTAATGCCACAGATAAAACCTATTCAACACATTATAGCGGCCATCAAATTAGTTTTTAGTTATAAGGATTAATAAAATGTAAGCATAATGAAGGGGAACTTAGGAAACAAAACTAACTTTAAAACCTTAAGTGTACTAAATCATTTTGTAAGATAATACAGTTAACTAGTAATGAATAGTTAATGGACCGAAATTTAAAAACAACATGAATAGCTAGATGTTTGAAAATTCAATAAATGCTTAAATTCGTCTTCCAGCACATGCATATTCATTGTACATCTTAAGAGGGAATTCCATGTGTTCAAGGAAGATAGCTTTGTGAACACCAATATGGTTGTAGTTTTACTAGTGTATGAACTGATTTCTTCTTAAATTGCAAAAAAGATAGACCACCTATACTTATAAGGATGAGACGGTGCTAAAACAATTTGTAGCCGATTACGAAATATTTCAATATTTTTTTTTTTAACACGACACACATTGGATAATCTACTACGCCCATCTAAAAATGATCGTCGATGATATAAGACGTAAATAAATAAATGGTAGTAAACTATATTTTCTCCTTAGTTTGAACCATAATGTATGTTTATATGACATATATCAGAAGGAAAAATATGAAATCTCATACAAGTAGATACCATTATTCCTAAGATAAACTTAAAACATGTTTAACACACTACCTAAGGCATTAAATATCACTATTCCTAAAATAAGTAATAGAAGCTTAATAACATACTACCTAATGCAAAACATACAGATGCTAGAGAGGAAGGGAGAGGGAGAGAATTCACCCTTGAAATATGAGCACCAAGCTCTTTGTGCACATCACAACATTTCAAACATATAAAAACCCCAATATTGGCTGACCTGAAATTCAAGTTCATCAAACTCTCTAATAATTCACAATGAAAATAAAGAATCGTATTCTAAATGCATATAATAGATACCGGATATTTAAGATTCAGAAATGCAATTTGAAGATATCAATAGTTGTGAAATATAAAATCATGCCTAATACCTTATACTTGGGAAAATTTTGGGAATAATTTCTGTTATATAAATACCATTAACACTAACAAGTACTATAAGTAAGTTTTCACATTTATATACAAATTGCAAGGTGATTTGAAAACAAATGTTTTCTGAGGCAACTTGGCAGGAAAATTTAATACTGCAAAGTTTGGTGGGAAAATGTGATATTGCAAATAACATAATAATCAACTTGATAGAACTTACGCCCATTTGGGATCTGGAGCAGAACAATCAGCACAAATACGATTATCTTTTTCACGCAAAAAACTTTGGAGCTTTGTTTTAGCTGCATAGCAAATAAATATGTGAGTCCATTCATATATACCATATCACATGAGTCATGAAATATGATGATGGAAATTGATTTAGAAAATTCAATATTTACACAAGCTTTTACATATCATAATTGAATTCTTAATCTCAATAATGTTTTACATTGCAATTCTTGCAATCAATTCATTGCCATGTTTTTACACATTGAAATTGTTAGAAATGTCCAAACAATCTACCACAACATATTTGACTACCATTTCTCAGTCCCATTTTAGTTGTTACCTATTCGACTTTCACATTTTGAAAAAATAACAAAAAGAAAATTAAACAGTACCATCAAGATGAGGTACAAAGATATCCATAGTCTAGAAACACACCTGCCATATGAGCATCCAATAGTACCTTACTGCATCAAATGTAAATACATTACACTAAAATCAGATCAACATAATTAACCTAGAAATTTTAAAAGAAACACCCATCTATACATAACCCATAACCCTTCAACACAAGAATATATATCAAAATACATTATTATAACCAAGCATAAAAAAAAATCATTTTTATCCATGCATTGAAATGAGAATTATTGTGTAGCTTATTTTATAATTAAAAAAAATTAAATACTAAAAAATAACACAGATTTTGTAGTTTATATGATCATATAAATATGTATCTTATGAAATGCACCAAATCATCAATTTTGATGATGTTTGTAATTTTAAAAAAAAATCTAAAATTTAAATTACCTGATAGAAGTAGAAGATCAAGAAACAAGAGAATTTTGATTGTTGTTCAGATGGAGAAGAGAGAGGAAATGCGGAAGCAAATGCCTTTCTTTAGTACCTTAATTTATTTTTGTAATTTATATAACAAAATTATATTTCGTTCTTACCTTTATGTTATTACATATTTAATTTCTTAAATAATATTTTGTCCCCATAATTTAAACAAGTTTCTTTGTAAAAAAATACATTTTCTTAGAATTGTACAGTAAGTTACAATTTCTTCTTACTTTTACGTTTATTCTTATAATTATTTTCTGGGGATTTTTTTTTTGTAAATTTGAGTAAAAACATATATTTCAAAGTATATAAATTATATTTTATGAAAATTTATGACCAAATTTGTTTATGATTTGCCTACCAGAAACAACAATTTTGTGCAAATAACCAGTAAGAAAAAAGAGCAAATTTTATTGAATTTTCATAAAAAATTGACTTAATTGGGTGTAGAATAAAACAAATTATAAATTATATATTAATATCTAGCAATAAAAATCCATTTATTTATATTCCCTCAGTCCCACTGAATTACATTTTAAGGTAGTTCCATAACTTTATTTTAAATTTTTTATAAAAATATAATGTATATATTTTTATAAAAAAAATAATTTTAAAAATAAATTATGAAACTATTTTTAAAATATATTTAAAATGCGTGTAAGAAAATGTAAAATGCGTACCAAAAAGTATAAAAAGAAAAAAAGGTAAAGAATCATGGAGGTAGTAAATTAATTTCCTCCCTGCCACGTGGATGGCAAACAGAAATTCCAGATAAACAAATATCACAACGTGTAATCAAGAATTGCAGCAATTTTACCAAATCTGACTCCATCATAACTTGCAGCAGCTCAGCACTAAAAAACACAAAATGAATATGAGCGACGACGGCGATACGAAGCCGCTGCGTAAAATAGCGGAAGCATTTAAATCTCTCAGTAATTCAATTAATAAAGATGATGATAATGATAATATTATTAACAATTCTTCACCACATTGTGTGCTGGAGCTGGCTCCTTTCTCCAATGCTTGTTCTCTTGTTTCTCCGCTCTTTCGATGTCTCGGTCTCGCCTTTCGATTCGCTGAAATCGATTACGTCTCCAAAGTAAGTAGTTAATTTGTGTCTATATTTAGTGAATTTTGATTGGATGATTGAATTCTTGATGATTAGGTTGGGTTTATGAATTTTACGGCTCGAAAGTTGGGGAATTTGTGTTTGTTGGATGATTTGTTGAATGAATTTGAATTGGATGAGTGTAGTTTAGTACTTGGATTTTAATGATTTGTATAGAGATGTGTTATTCGTTGAAATTGATAGGATGGGTTGTTATGCGTTGCGTAGGTTGATAGTATTGAAATGAAATGTGTCTCAAAAGTAATTACGGAGTTGAAGAGTGTGAGTTTGTTTGTGTTGATTGAATTTGGATTGGATTGTATTGCATATGTTGCCTTGCGAATAAGTATGATATGTATGTGTATACTTGGGTTGACGAATCGTTAATATTGTTAAAGTAAGTACCTCACTGTGTATCTACATTTTTGTATTTGTGTTTGTTTTGGATGATTAATTGATTGAATCAAGATTGGATCATTGAATTTTGTGTACTTAGGTTTATGAATTTTACGACTCGAAAGTAAGTGAATTTACGTGTGGTAGATGATTTGTTGAATGATTCTGCACTGGATAAATGTGTATTAACAATCAGGTTGCTGTATACAGATATGTGTTATATCCTGAGAGTAAAGGTGTATGCTTTAATTAATACGATTTGTTGATGTGCAGTGCTAGCTTGTTAATTTTGAAAAGAATTGTGTTTCGGAAGTGAGTACGGAGTTTGAAATCTGAGTGTGAATTTGTTTTCGTTGATAGATTGACTGAATTTTGATAGGATTGTATGACGTATGTTGATCAATATGTTGCCTTGCAAGTAGTATGATATGTATGTGTATACTTGTATTGATGATCTTGGATTGGATTACAGATATTGTTTAAAATCGTTAAAATGAATATATTTGTGTGTGTGTATGTCTGTTAATTGATTGACTGAATCTGGATTGGGTGATATGATTTGTGTATGCTTAGGTTGATGATCTTGTTGAGGCATCAAAGTCAATATCGACGTTACAGGCAATGATGGATGGAGATATTGAGTCGAACTGTGTAAGGAAGGGTGGCAGTCATACCAGGAATCTGTTGAGGGTGAAGCGCGGTCTCGATATGGTTCGGGTTTTGTTTGAGCAGATTATAGCTACTGAGTATGTTTTCTTTGGATCACTTTTATGTGTTTATGCTTTTTCTATGGGATAAATGGTTGCAAGTTGTTACCTTCATTTTGAAAGGAAATGTAACACTTACTAAATTCTGTAAGATATGTGTAGCAAACAAAAAAATTGAATTCCTAGTAGCATATCCTTTCGGAGCAAGAATGGATGGAGGAGGATTTGAATAATTTGAGTGTTAGTTGTGCAACTTTTGGATTATATTAATAAGATATAGTTAAAAGCTATTAGTATTAGGTTCCAATTTAGACAAATGTTGATAGCCCAATCTTATTTCTTTATACCTCTGTAATTGTATACTAGCCTGCTTCACAAAATTAATACTCTGCCCATGATCGATCATCGTCAAGGGGTTCCTCAGATGATGTTAGGTCATTAGACGGACGTCTAGAACAATGTTGTTTGGATATTTAAATGTAGGCAAAACCACTCGCACTTAATAACCTACGAGGCTCTTTGAATTATAAGATGGATGGAAATTCATTATCCTTAGGATTAAATTTGTTGTGGTGCAAAGAAAAATATAGGACTTTTAAGTGGCATGGGAAAAACAAAGTGAGAGACGGTGGAGGAAAAAAGTAACTGAAACGATGGAACTGAAGGTTTATCAGTGCCTTTTCCCGTCTCTCTAAACGAAGAAGACCATAAAAAGAGAGTATTAATATTGTGGGTTGGGCTACTATACAGTTATTGGGCTATGAAGAAATTAATGTTGGTATGTTGATATTTGACTAAGTTGGACCCTAACACAAATAGCCTTGTAATATATCACGGTTAGTATTCAAATGTCACACAACTCGTGCAACATATTTTTTTTAATTATTTTTACCCTCCATCCTCGCTCTGAAAGGAGATGCTACGAGATTCGTAATTTTTTTGTTATACATAAGAATTTCATAAGTGTGACTTCTTTTAGAAAATAAAGATAACAACAGAAGAGGCACACTGGACTCAATTACTGAAAAATTGAATGTTAACAACTCATGCGTTATATGGTACATAAAGTAGCCCCATTGCTTCTCCATATTTCAATGAGACTTGGTAAATGAGTGTCATATTTCCTAGGTTACTTAATTTCCTTGCTCTACTGATTAAAAATCTGAGTTTAGCACAAGTTTGTTAATAATATGATCCAGTGAAGACTGTTGAGTACAGAAATAAGCTTAATACGAAGATATAAGTAGAACACTAGAACCTGAACAAGGTTTCATACTCGATTAATTAATTTTCATTCCATACTCTATAAATATACACACAAAAAAATATAATTGATAATTTTATGTTAAGTTTAAATTTTTTTTGTAATTGCAAGTGAATTGTATTCCAACTTGAATATGTTACTTCAGATGAAACTCATATTTTATATTTAAGTCTCGTAAGTAGTTTGTATATTCTATAGCCAGTGCCTATAAAGCAACTTCTAATCGATTAGTTCCCAAGACTGATATAACATCAACAGTAGAATCTGAGAAGACAAGTGCTCGCTTATATTCGACTTGTTTACACCGTGCTGAGACTTAGTTTGGCGGCCTGTGTTTTCAAGGTTTTTGAAATGCATCAAGTACCAATAAGAGATCTTTGCAGTCACAAAGAGAACCCGAGAATTTAGCTGTTGCTGAAAGTGGTAATTGTTACTGTTGGAGGTTGTAATTAAACATATATTTTATCGAATTTTCTTCACCATGTGACTTGGTGTCGGTAATGTAATTAAGTCAATACACACCATAAAGAGTACACATGTCTGTTGTTCTACCTTTTTATAAGGAAAGCAGGATTCAGATAGTTTCTTTTGCGATGATTGCCCTATTAGCATCTAAAAGTCAGTTGTGGAGAACAAGCATGAACTTCAGTTGTCCTCATCTGTTGCTTTGTTTTTCTTTGGCAGTGGGAATTCTCTGAAGAGTCCAGCTTCCACAGCTTATGCACAGGTGTTTGCTCCACACCATAATTGGGCTATCAGGAAAGCTGTTGCTGCAGGCATGTATGCTCTTCCCACGAAAGCACAACTATTAATGAAGCTCAATGAAGATGGTGAGTTTATATTTGACTGATTATTTCAATCTCTAATACCTTTTCTTAAGCATGTTGAAACTTTGTAGATGTACACTGAATATGAGATGAAATTTCATTGGTTTAGTTTGTATAATGACCATGTGGCTGATTTGAACCACTTTTACCTAAACTGATCTCCAACATAGTCTTCTTTTTAAAAGTATCTTTTTTTGTATGTAATTAGCGTCTTGTCTGGTCTGATTAGAGAGTACAATGTGGTAATTTTTCCTTCGCCCATCATATATTAATATTTGGTCAGAAACTACATAATTGCAAAGGATTTTTTTGGCCTCGTTTGTTTCACCAATGTTTTAGTGCCATAGGGAACTCAAACTACACTGGATTAGCCTGTA
Organism: Saposhnikovia divaricata; assembly: GCA_036435485.1. Lineage (NCBI taxonomy): Eukaryota > Viridiplantae > Streptophyta > Magnoliopsida > Apiales > Apiaceae > Saposhnikovia > Saposhnikovia divaricata. The sequence continues at coordinate 235,624,535 of CM071595.1, read as the reverse complement.
GTTTCCGGGAAATAAAGTGATAGTGTTTGGCTTAATATGTGTAAGTAGAACTTGCATAGTTAATTATGGTAATTAGATCATTTTAAAAATCAAATTCTATGCAACTTGTGGTGACTATGGGGCACCTAGGCTACTTGATTCCCTTGTTTTCTGGTAAGTACATATACCTTCAAATAAGTGACCATGTCTAATTTTAAAATCAAGGAACTAAGCAGTGTAACCCATTTAAACTAGAAGGAACTCGTAGTCACATAGTTGGATTACATTGAGTAGTTTACATAGTTGGGACATTGAAGCAAATGAGGCCTTTGTGTTCCCAGGATCGGGTTTCCTGATTAATGAACTATAGCTAAAAATTGTGTCCATTTTACCCTGTCCAACTTGAGCATAACTGGAAGTAATTTCCATTGAGAAATTTCTTATTGATCTTCATCTTCCATCACCAACTCCGTCTTTCGGATTTTTTTCTCCACCTTGCTTTTTTGACTTCATTTTTTTCCCAATTTTGCCCTCCCTGGCCCATTTTTTTAATCTTTTTTATTTTTTATTTTACTTATCTGCAAAATTATGAAAATGCAATAAATTAATTAGTAAAAATACGAAAGCGAGCAAAAAAATACCAGAGTAGCAACTAGCAAGTACCCAGGAGGATGGCAGACAACAAATGAACACTGTTTATATGTCCAACCAGTAAACCTTGATATTAAACAACTATACGACTCAAATATGTGTCATCCTTGTCGTTGTGATGCTGCCAATAACATTCGTTTCTCATGGCATAGAAACATTAGTTCTGTTTCTTCTTGGTCAAAAATCTTGGCAAATTGCTTATTGAAAGTAAAGCAAGCTGCCCTTTATATGTTACTTGTTCTAATGGTGATTCTGGTTTTTATTGTGATTTTGAGTTTCAGAGGCTTCAGCGAGGACCCAGATGCAAATATATATTGGCGCATCTGCTGCTGTGGTTCTGTACATTGATAAACTCTTCCAATCAAAAGATCTTGGCACAGATTGGTAACTTACATACCGAAGGATCTAGTCTTTTGTTATCAGCGTTCTGGATGCATTTGTTGTAATTTAGTTCTTCAATATCAAACTTTACTAGTCTAATCTGATATTTAATGTTATTGCAGAGTTCTGATGAAAAATTGTAAACTTTAATAAAATTTACTTTCATCACAAGATGTTGAGCTGAATAGCTGATATCTACCCTGTATTGTACATCAGTAATTAAGTGCTCTTTAAAAGTTTCTTAATGCCTAATTGTGATGTCAGGGCTCGATGGTTCAAATGAATTGCTTTAGGAACAGAACAAAGATCATCATTTCTAGAAGATATATTAAGAAACCATATCATTGCTTTATATTCGATACGCAGTTTGAACCCTAACACTATTTTGTCTGCTTTTTTATTTGACATTTTCACTTTTGACACACATCTTGAGGTTCTTTGAAGTATTTTGATGGTATAGTTAAGATTATTATTTTATATTTTTTTTGTTAATAAAATGTAAAATCGAAATTTTAATTCACAAAAATAATAATTTTTACTATGTAGTCAGAAACATCTAAAAATGTGTATCAAAAATCAAAACGTCAAATAAAGAAAATATCACTAAAGTCAAAGCGTTAAATATGAAAAACAGGTTAATGAACCTTCTCGGTGGAAACTAAAATAAAAAATAGAAAGTATGGGGGACTTGTAATTGATCAAATCGAAGAAATGCTAAAGCTAAACTATGTTTTGGAGATATAATTACTATTGAAAGTCTCCAACTTAGGTGGAACTTACCCCTTTCTAATTTTAGTTTCCTTTAATATTTCATATTCATATAATAGTTCAATAGTAAAATTAAATATCAAATATATGAAATGCGCAATATATCTTTGTATGAAATGTAAATGTGTTGTTATTAACCTATTATTTTAAAGTTACAATTCACAAAAAACGTGCAATTCATGTAGAAAAGAGAAAGACAGATAATATGTTTGTATTTTCATTCAGAAATTGTGCATGTATCACTATGACTTGCTTTGTAAATTTTTTTTCTTATAATACGAACCAACTGAACTGAAAGAATTGTTTACGTATCTTACTTGGCTTAATAGATTTGTTTAGCACAAAGTATATAAACAGACTAGGATTAAATTGTAACCTTTCTTAATAGGGTAACTTAACGTTAGCCATCGACCTCGACTTGACTGTGATTTTTAAACGGAGACCTTAGATCATTTACTATATTCAACAGTAAGTGGTTAAGTGATGGCGGATTCAGAAATTTTTTCTGTACTCGCAATCTATACACAAATTACATCTCGATTTCCTTCTCGATCTGCCTACTACAAAATCAATAATAACAATTGTAGGCCGCGGTACAATGGGCATCTCCTCACAACGCTTCTTACATTCTCAAAAAAAAAAAAAAAAAAACCAATGACTCGCCAAATTTCCGCATTCAAACATTTCCCTTCCCTGCTCAACAAGGTAGCCATCCGGATCAGCCAATGACATTCCCACTGCTAGTAAACTTTACAATGCTATGACTCTACTTGGCTTATTTAGAACGTTTTATGCTATCTAGCCCTCGTGATGTTATCATTTCTTATGTATTTTTTCCTTGGACTGCCGATTTTGTTCTCAGAATCAGCGTTCCAAGGATCGTGTGTCAAGCAACGATTATATTCGCACAGACGCTTAAGCAGACTGTTCCTGAACCAGATTCACCTTATCGCGAAGTTGATTCGGATTATGAACCATTTGTCATTCCGAATCTCCCTTGTAAGACGCGGTCAATAACTTCTGGACTGTACAGAAACCAAACGGGTACACTCAGCTGATGGAACAGTTTGGAGAGGCCGAGTTGAAGACTTACAGAATTGTTGTTAATAACTTTTCCGAAATCGAGTCAGCGTACCCCGATTACTATAAAGATCTTATGGGAGGGAAAATTAAAATATTGGTACAGTTCCAAAGCCACTCAGCCTCGCTCAACAGCAACTCTTGGAAATCGGAGGTAAATTCAAAGGTCTGATTTTAGTTACCCCTCGTTACTCACAATAACATTTAATGACATCATAAAAACAACTTTTTCTTTTTTCAAGCATTTTCCTCCTTTTTTCTAAACATTTTCCAAAAACAAAAAACAAATACAAATATCTCGAAAAACAGTAACATGGAATAATATCGCTATTTTTTAGTCAAAATTCCTGCCACTATTTATTTTACCATTTATTTTTTTACTTCTTACTCGTAATTCAATAATTACTTCATATAATCCCATCCCTCGAGTATCATTACAACGATCACCGCCGTCAAGCATCAACCGCAACCGCCAGCAACCTACAACCATACGACTTTTGCATTCAAATTCTTCCATCTCCTAAACGCTGGCAGCCAGCACTTGGCAAGCAACCAAAAAATTCCACCACACCAATTCCTTTAAACTGCTGGCCGCCACCTGATAAACAATCACAACAACTCAAACAACAATCAAAGGCACCAGGAAACAGGTATTTTCTTTCTTTCTCTCCTCCTCCTAACCACTAAAGTAGATAGGAGGAGTGGGGGGCAATGATAGTATATGCCATAACCGCCACCAGTTGGCCTAACATGTGTCTGCTGGCCGCGACCATCCTCGCCATGGCGGTCGTGGCCGCTACCGTGGGAGATGGCCAAGTACTTTGTGTTGTTCACACCCCATTTGGGAGACGTCCATGTTTTAAATACAATCATACCACGTCATACTACTGTTAGAATATTATATTTACAAGCATGCATAAAGAATGTCCTTTGAGTAGCAGGTGAAGCAAAGTAAAGACAGACATCCAAAAGGAAACTTAACACCATGCTGCAAGGACATGCAACTGTAGCACAAGTACTAACTGCTCAACTGTAGACCTACAAAAAGAATAAAGGAACAACTGTTGAGGTAAAGGCCATCCCTTGCACTGTAGCTACAGTGACCGCCATGTGTGCTACAGGGCTAGGGAACTTGGCATATAAATACTACTCTTAGGTCTCATTTTCACACACACAAAAAATATACACAAATTGCTGCTCACACAAATACTCTCGATTAACTACTACTTTCCTGGTTATCATTATTCCGATTACTTATTCTCACACCGGAGGTGCTTGACGGCCACCCCCCCGGCCAAGCATCGTTTTGCAGGCACCGCACCTAGGTGGAGGCACCGCCGGAACAGTGATCGAAGCCGATAGTCAGCCGTGGGAGTTATCACGCTGCATCATTCTTTTTGATCTTTTGCACTGAACTCCTGTTAGCTTCTCCAATTTTGACTTATACATAATATTTTACACTCATCTACCCTGTCTTGAGCAGACTTTCTTTATTTTTTGGGTAGAAGTAGATACTAGCCTTTCCTCAGTAGAACTGCTCCTGGACTTTGAGAATCTCAAGTTTTAGAACTTGTCTGGTCATCCTCTGCTTTCAGCTTGGATAGTAGGCTTTCATACACTCCTTTTTTATTGCATCCCATTAAGACTAGTTGACTCCACGACCTTCGATAAGCTGGAACATCTCTCTGTTAGTGTGTTTCATTTGCTCTGCAGATTGGAAATATGGTTCATGTAGTCATCGGAGTATCGATTCCACTATACACAGAAGAAATGTATCAGTTCCGTTAATTTCTTTATGCACCTTTGAGTATCACTAACTTCACATTGAAATAGTAAGTATTAAATGGAGCCTCCTGTAGAGTGGGTGTCAACCCAAGTCCCGCATCGATAAGATAAAGAAGAATTATCTTAAATATAAGCAACCAAACAACTCCATTAGTATGAGGCCTTTTGGGAGGACCCAAAAACAAATCCATGCGGGCGTGGCCATGACCTAGAGCGGACAATATCATACTAATATGGAGTTAATGGGTGTTGCGCGACCCAACAAGTGGTATCAGAGCTGATGGTTAAGAAGTTGATCCTAGGGTTGTGGGCTACAAGTTGTGTGGTGTGGGAGGCTCTTCAGAACCGCGGTTGGAGATCTTGGACGGCTTGTATCGAAAGTCTTCCTGACACTTAGGTGGTCGGGCGGCGTGTCCCGTAAGATGAGGAGCCCAACAAGATGAGTAGCGGCAGTATAAGGGTCACAAGATTTGTGGTTCTTGGATTGAGGGGAGATTGTAGAGTGGGTGTCAACCCAAGTCCCACATCGATAAGATAAAGAAGAATTATCTTAAATATAAGCAGCCAAACAACTCCATTAGTATGAGACCTTTTGGGAGGACCCAAAAACAAATCCGTGCGGGCGTGGCAATGACCCAGAGCGGACAATATCATACTAATGTAGAGTTAATGGGGGTTGCGCGGCCCAACACCTCCATCCCTCTGTCTCACTTTCAAGCATGTAAATATAGTCGCTTGCTAGCCCCTTTGTTGTAACTTTGCTGCAGGACATTGTAAATGCAAAATTTGCTTTCATTGGCTAGGTCACACAAAGTTAGTATACAAAATGGAGCTTAATTTAGCAAAAAAAATGGAGCATCAGTAAATTTTTTATTGGGTCAAGAAATCATGGTTTTTGGTCTACAGTAACTTTCAATGTCTAAACTTTTTCAAAGATTTTTAACAAACTGCAGGACATTGTAAATGCAAAATTTTCTTTCATTGTCTAGGTCACACAAAGTTAGTATACAAAATGGAGCTTAATTTAGCAAAAAAAAAAAGGAGCATCAGTAAATTTTTTATTGGGTCAAGAAATCATGGTTTTTGGTCTACAGTAACTTTCAATGTCTAAACTTTTTTAAAGATTTTTAACAAAAATATCTATGTTACAAATTTTTTTCAAATATACAAATGCTATATGTAATTGTGACAATGCAACATCATATATAATATTTATCGTATTTTAAAAGAAAACATTAAAAATATGAAAATTTCTTAGAAATTACCTTTTTTAAATTTAGATTATTATTTTTATTTATAATCAAGTAACAATAAAATAAACACAATTATAAATAAATACAGAGACATCTTAACAAAAGAATTTGATACGAAACAAATCTCGAATTCCTTATATTTTACATATCTATTAATAGTTAAAAATTGGGTGATTGTCCTTTCTACCCACTTTTTATTATTCCATGATCAAAATACCTAAATCTCGCGCTGCGCGCCCAAAATACCCATTGGATACGTCTTTGGTGGAGGAGTATCCTCGGATACGCCTATGGGGCTAGAGTTTTGTATCAGTTACGCTTCTGGGGCCAGAGTAATCAATAGACACGCTACACACGTTGTAATAACCCAAATTTCTGTATTTGAGAAAAATTTTCATTTGAGGGATGAATAGTGATTTGCATGGATGAATAGTGAAATTATGGATGAATAGTATTTTGGGGACTAAGAAAATTTTTCATGTCACCCTATGTACGGGACAGGAAATGGATATTTCGAGGTTATATTAGTGATCTACGATGTAAATAAGTGTATGTAAACGCGATCGGAATTCAGAGATTCCAAACTTTATTTTTATGGAATATTTGACCAGGCAGTGAGGGGCATTTTAATACGACCAAGACGAGTGATATATTTAATTTGAAGATTCAAGAATTTTATATTTTATTATTTTATTAAAGGTGATTTAAGGTTTTAGAACGAAAATCCCTGAGTTAGTATAACGAACGTTCTAGGAATCGCTAGAACTTTGCAACGAGATTAAGCGATTAAGCGAACGAATTATGGATTATGGATTTAATACGTAACGAGATTAGAAACCATACATGATCATCTAGGGTTTTATATCAAGTGGATTAGTGGAAAAGAAATCAAAGATTAAATTAAAAACAAGGAGCAAGTGATGTGTTCTTGCTAGGATGAGCCAACAATGCAACTTCTTTTCAACCACACAATCAAAAAGGGGACAAAAAGGGGTGACAAGGCCTTGCATAACATCTGATCCCAGCTGATATATATCATAAATATCTTACAAAATCATTCATTTACCAAGTAATCAAGAGAGAAAAGAGAGAAAAACAACACCACCACCACCATTTAGGCCATTCGGCTATTTCCTTTCAAGCAAGGAATTGATTTTCAAAACCATAGCTAGACACCTTCAAAAATTATGAACTATGGCTCTTTGGAAAGCCCTTAACTAGACTAAGAGACGTTCCAAATCTTAGCCCCATTCATGGAGTATAGCTTGTTCAAAAGAGGAATGGAAGAGTTAGGTAAAGATGATGAATAGTAACTCCAAGTTGTGTTCTTGTTTTGATGATCAAGTTTTGGCTTCCTAAAGACTATCTAAGGCTTATTGAAGGTTCATCAAGCTTTATTAGTGTTGTTAAGACATCAAGGAAGATTGTCGGACATCGTCAGGAGCCCCGGCTACATCCAGAGTATCAGGCAAGTATATTAACTCTTACTCTATCGTTCGGAGTAGAGGTATTTTGAACTAAAAATATTCTGTCTATTGATTTACTTCCGGACTTTTACACATGCGATTTAAATACATATATATTATTGATTGTTGTTACCCGGATAGTATAAGAAGATAGTAGAAGATACGAAGTTGGTCCATATCTTGTTGGGACGAATGACGAGGTGCATTTTCTGCACTCGAAGAAGGAAGAAGATATTATCTTATGAGGCGTATTCATCTTATGTGATTAAAGATTATTATTACATAAAAATATTTTTGAGGATTATATTTAATAGTAGTAATATTATATAATAGTAGTAACGTGAAGCATTGGTATGGATGATGGAAAGTCCATGATCAAAGTAATTGTTTATGTGTTTAAATGTTTAACGTGAAGCATTGGTCTGGATGATGGAAAGTCCATGATCATAAATAATTGTTTATGTGATTAAATATTATTAGGTACGAAATATCTTTGAGGATTATATTCTAATAGTAATAGTATTATCTAAAGTAGTAAGTTGAGGTACACGTGGTATTACACGTGGCATCTAAGATGAGTACTATTAAAGGTTGTCTATTATTTTCGATATCTTGTATTTTGGACTAGAGCGGCATAAGAGACCGGAGTAACGCCCGGCCCGGCATAATAATTAATGTAAGTGACCGGAGTAACGCACCGGCCCAACCTGAGGAGTTTAGGGTGTATTCGAGACGTCGGCTCATCCTTCTATCGATAGAAAACGTGGCGGGACATTGGACTGATCATCCATTACTTGAGGAGGCGTTTGAGGAGAAGTCCAATCATCGATACCCTAACTGTTAACCGATGCCTTTGTGGTTCTGTTAACTAGGGTGTTGATCCGGGCAGTTGTTAAATTATATTTATTCAAATTAATTTAGCAGTTCTGAGGAGTTATTGAATTATATTCGAGTAGTACTTTGAGGAGTTGTTGAGATGTATTTATTCCTTCATGTGAGTAGTATTTCAAGATTGATAAAAACTTCCGAGTTGATTTCTTTTCAAAGGTATATATATATATATATATAAGTGGAGAAGTTTCTTTTTATAAAGTGGTAAAAGTATTTTTAGCGAGTCGTTGTTGTTTAATCTGGTATCTATAACCTTGATGAGCATTCTTTGGCTCATTCTTGCTATATGTTTTCTATGTTGTTAATCTAATAAAGCAGCGAGAAGAGGAGACGGTGCGAGTGGATCGTACCAACCATATCGAGACAAGGGGAAAGGTCCTGCAACTAATGCAGCATAGTAGAAGGAAGGCTCCGATTTCGAGGTTAAGCTAACAGAATTGTTAAATAATGTCAAGCAAACTCGATATAGAAATGATTATGTATTATACCAGGGTGTTTTGTATCAACCTTATGTAAACATTGGAATGAGATTCTGGAAAGTACTCTGATGTTGTAATGATTTTGGTAATGTATGTGAAAGTTCTAAGGCTATAACCCGTGGAGTTAGATGTGTGTAGACTACTCTTATTGTAGGTTTCATAACATTTCATTGTTCGGATTTCGAGATCTCGCGACCACCCTTTCAAAATCGCGATTCCGGCGACCATTTTTCTCTCCCTCCGTTCACCCCCTCCCGTGTTTATTCAATAACGTTATACACACCAATCGATTCGTCTCTTAACCCTCTACACATCCATACCAGCTTCATAGCATTTGATTCGCGATATTTGAAACCCCCAAATCGAGAGTTGTCGCCGGCGGGAGGTGGTTCGACTGTTACAGTAGAACATTGATTACGTCTTACCCAAGGGCGTGACCCGTGAGTATTTTGGGCGGTGGGTAGGGAATAAGTGGGTATTTTGGGCAATTATACTTAAAAATTTAAATAAATATTTTTTATTCTGGTAAATTTTCGAATTCATTTTGTTACAAATTTTTCCAATAGCAAATATTAACATTTTTAAAAAGTTTATTGCGAAAAATTAAAAATGAGTAATTTCATTTCCAAAATTTTATAATAAATAAAAGTAATTGAAAAAAAATTAAAATTTAACATAATTTCATTATAAGATTATAATGAAAGTACTTTATTTTCTCATTATTTACTTACATTAATTTTAAAAACTCAAAAATAGTAGGACTGTAAGTTATTCAAAATTTAGTCATTAAATACACCATACCCACAATAAAATCAAGATTTTGATAATAATTTATAATCATATACAAAAATTAAATAAATACAAACTAAATAAATCTTTTATTATAATACCTGAGTCTACCAATGTACAGTTAGCCAATTAGAAATTAGGAATTATTTTAGAACCAATCAGAACTAATTCCAAAATTTTAGACCAATCATGTTATATTAAAAGTTTTCCTTATTTACAGTATCAACCTACCTCTTTAATCACGGTTAGTTAACACTTCTAATTTAATACAATAATGGTTTTATTAAACATATCCATAAATACATATTGTTAAAATCAAAAAATATTTACTAGAAAATCACAATTTTAATTTGAAATCAATCACGATATACTATTATATATTTCAAATTAAATTTCATAATTAATCATTCATTAATCAACCAATCTTTTAATATAAAGTCAATCACAATCATATTATCATACATTATAAATTGATTTTCATAATATATATTGTACAATTGTAATCGATTTTAAGACATTATAATCTAACTCAACTAGAACTCTGAAAAAATCGGATTTGAAATCAGATTTTAAAAAACTTGGATAAAATCCATACCTTCAAAATTTGGATTTTTTTAAAAGTTCAAAAAAATATTTATTAATAATTTGTTAATAAAATTAATTAATAAATGCATATAATCTAACACTACAAGATCGGATTTATTAGAACGGCAATATTTTTGGAAAAAAAGATATATTAGTTAAAAAAGTTAGAAAATGTAATAACTGAAAAAGGTAATTGGTTAGTTATTATTTAGGAGAAAATGAGATATTTTCGTTAGAAAATATATACCTTTTAGCTGGAAAAGGTATCAGTAAGTTATTTGTGATTGTAATTGATATGGGCTAAAAATAAGCCTTAAAGACACCTTTAATATGGTATTAATTATACCCGGAATGGTCCAAACGTGGGGCCCACCAGATGGGCCCAAACCCTATTTATAATATTAATTTCGTAATTAATATTAAGGGTAATAAACAGCTCAGCAAATAAGAGTTGGATAAGGATAATATCCCCTTCAGACTTATCCTATAAGGCATCCAATTCTATATGGAAACTGATTCCTATAAGGAATAGATCTAGAACCTTCCTCAAAGACTTGTCTACCAAGTCTCAGAATCCTACCATAATTCTAAGGCTTCTCAGCCTATATAAAGGGCCAGACCCCTCATCTCAGAACGACGTTTTTTGGCTTGATCTTTGATATTCATCAAAGTACGTAGGCATCTTGTGAAGGCAGATTCAGCCACGAACACGAGAGCAGCCATTAAAGCACGAAGCTCACACACCTTTGCATTAAATACACAAACCCTAGCCGCAATACTAGTAACCTAGCTTTTATTCCACAACAATAATATTATTAGTTTATTTCATTAATTAAAACGATCATACTGAAAAAATCGGATTTGAAATCAGATTTTAAATACCTTGGATAAAATCCATACCTTCAAAATTTTGATTTTTTTAAAAGTTCAAAAATATATTTATTCATTATTTGTTAATAAAATTAATTAATAAATGCATATAAGCCAACACTACAAAATTGGATTTGAATCAAATTTTAATAGCTTGGATAAAATCCATATCTTGAAAGACTCGATTTTTTGAAAGACTCAAAAATATATTTATTCACATAAAAAATCAGTAAATTCATATAAACGAATACTACATACATTTTAATTACTTTAATTATTAAATATACGCTAGAAGAGTATTATTATTGGTTGGTGAATAAATTACCAGTGAAAAAATTATAATTATTTTAGAGGTAATCAGAATTTACTTCTAAACTTAAAATCAATCAATCATGTACAAATTTTTAATTATTTATCATACTTATTTTAATTTACTAATCGCGATTAAATTAAATTTAAATATAATAATATCTTGATTTAATAACTTCGTATATCACATGGTTTTAATTTTAAAAAATTTCTACTAATCGTAAATATTATTTTCTATAAATCAACATACAATATATTACATATGTTTATACATCTTTTAGATATGAGTGATTTTTGAACATCCTTTATTATAATAAAGGAACGGGCGATCCCGCAAATCATGTCAGAACATTCTCAAACGCATTACTGCTGCAGCCTGCTAGTGATGCCTTAAAGTGTAGGGCGTTCCCTCAAACTCTGTCAGGCATGGCTCAAAGATGGTATAGCCGCCTACCTGCAAACTCGATTGGCTCTTTTAAGGAGTTGAGCGCTGCCTTCATCAGCCAATTCATCAGTGGGAGAATTCATGAGAAAAGTTCTGCATCCCTTATGTATGTGGTGCAGGGAAAGAATGAGAACTTAAGAGATTATCTCAAGCGATTCACCAAGGAGACGTTGAATATCACCGATCTGGAAAATAAGGTGGCCATGGTAGCCCTGGAACACAGAACCACTGACCTCTTCTTCAAAAGGTCTTTGGCAAAACACCCTCCTGAGAACATGGCCGAGCTCCAGAGAAGAGCCGATAAATATATCAAGGCTGAGGACAGCATTAAGAAGGAAACCACAGGAGGTAATGGCAAGGGCTCTAATGATTCAAAGAAAAGAAAGTCAGAACAAGAGTACGACGCTAGGGACAAGTATCCCCGGGCTGGCAAGGACTCCGATTCATCACCCAAGAAGGGTTTTGGGCCAAGGTTTTCTGATTATGCAAGGTTGAACGCTCCTAGGAGCCAAATTTTGTTGGACATTGAGAAGGATAAGGACTTTCGCTGGCCGAACCCCTCAGGGGTGATCCCGAAAAGAGAAACAAAGATCTGTATTGTAGGTTCCATAAGGATGTGGGGCATGACACAGATGACTGCAGACAGCTAAAGGATGAAATTGAATTTTTAATCCGGAAGGGAAAGTTAAACAAGTTCACCAAGGGTGAAGACCGTGGAACCCAGAAAAGGGATTATGATAGAAGAGACAATGATAGGAAGGATAACGATCGCAATCGTAACCCGCAGCCTCGAGGGCCAGTAATCAATATGATTTGGGGAGGACCAACAGCAGCCGGCACTACCCGAAACTCTCGAAAGGCTTATGCCAGAGAAGTGATGCATATCACAGGAGAAGCCCCGAAGCGTGCTAAGACTGAGGCAGTGATTGGTTTTGATGATTCGGATCTTGAAGGGGTGAAATTCCCCCATGATGACCCGTTGGTCATAACTCCTGTAATTGGAAACTCGGAAGTGAAGCGAGTCCTGATAGACAATGGAGCTTCCGTCGATATCTTGTTTCATGATGCTTTTATGAGGATGGGGTATACTGACTCTCAACTAACCCCGACTAACATGCCGATCTACGGATTTAATGGAGTTGAGTCCAAGGTTGAAGGGACCATTCAGCTGCCCATGACAATAGGGCAAGAACCTAAGGAGGCCACCTAGATGCTGAACTTTCTAGTAATTAAGGCTGCCTCAACGTACAATGCAATCTTAGGGAGGACCGGACTTCATGCATTCAAGGCTGTTGCCTCTACTTATCACATGAAGGTCAAATTTCCAACCAGGAATGGTGTTGGGGAACAAAAAGGAGATCAGAAAATGGCCAGGAGTTGCTATGTGGCTGCTTTGAGAGCTGACGGAACCGGGGGGCAGGTACTCCCGATTGAAGACATGGATGTCCGTGGTGATGATGAACACCGAGGAAAGCCAGCAGAGGACTTAATACCTATCCCTCTGGAGCTAGGCGACCCTGAGAAGGTGACTTATATTGGAGCCTCTTTGAAAGAACCCTTGAAGGGCAAATTGATAGAGTTCTTACAAAGGAATAGTGAAGTTTTTGCTTGGACAGCAGCTGACATGCCAGGGATTGATCCTCAACTTATAACTCATAGATTGAATGTCGACCCTAATCGGAAGATAGTACAGCAGAAGAAGAGAAATTTTGCTCCGGAAAGGCAAGAGGCCATTAAGCAAGAAGTGGATAAGCTCTTGGAGGCTGGTTTTATTGAAGAAATTCAGTTTCTCGAATGGTTAGCAAACCCTGTGATGGTCAAGAAAGCGAATGGGAAGTGGAGGATGTGTATAGACTTCACTGACCTGAATGATGCATGCCCAAAGGATTGTTTCCCTCTGCCAAGAATAGATATGTTGATAGATGCCACAGGTGGACATGAGATGCTGAGCTTCATGGATGGATTCAGCGGCTATAATCAGATTAAGATGCAAAAGGATGACATCCCTAAGGTATCCTTCATAACCGACTTTGGTGTTTTCTGCTATCTTGTTATGGCATTTGGTTTAAAGAATGCGGGAGCTACTTACCAACGATTGGTGAATAAGATATTTGCCCATCTGATTGGAAAAACCATGGAGGTTTATGTCGATGATATGCTGGTTAAAAGCTTGGTCAAGGCAGACCATATCAAGCACCTCAGAGAGGCATTCGAAGTGCTGAGGCACCATAAGATGATGTTGAATCCAGCCAAGTGTGCCTTTGGCGTTGGATCAGGCAAATTTTTGGGTCTGATGGTTTCTAAAAGAGGCATAGAGGCCAACCCCGACAAGATCAAGGCGATCATAGACATGGAACCCCCGCGCTTTATAAGAGATGTGCAGAAGTTGACAGGCCGGGTAGCGGCTTTAGGAAGATTCATCTCCAAGTCTGGTGACAAATGCTTGCCTTTCTTTCAAGCATTGAAGAAAGTGAAAAATTTTGAGTGGACCCCTGAGAGCCAAGAGGCCTTTGAGCAATTGAAGAAATACATGGTTGAAGCTCCATTATTGACCAAACCAAGTCCTGGAGAGACTCTTTGTCTATACCTGGCGGTATCTGAACAAGCCCTGAGTGTTGTCCTTATTCGGGAAGAGGAGAAAGTCCAGAAACCTATCTACTATGTAAGCAAAGTGTTGCATGGGGCTGAGTTGAATTACTCACCCATAGAAAAGTTTGCTTTGGCATTAGTAACTGCCTCAAGGAAATTGCGACCTTACTTCCAGGCACATAAGATTCAAGTTCTGACGAACCAACAGTTGAGGAACATATTGCATAGCCCTAAGGCCAGTGGAAGGCTAATTAAATGGGCGATTGAGTTAGGAGAATTCGATATCACATACAAGCCTCGGACAGCCATCAAGGCTCAGGCATTGGCTGACTTCGTGGTTGAATGTACAATTAACAACCAAGAAGTCGGGGGGCAAGAGATAATGACTACCCCTGGGCAAGAGAAAAAAGAAGAGGAACTTACACCTGATCTAAAGGAATATTGGGTGCTCTATTTTGATGGAGCATCAAAAACAAAATCTAGTGGTGCAGGTTTGGTTTTGCAAAGCCCCGATGGGTTCACAGTTGAGTATGCTTTAAAGTTGGATTTTCCTACTACTAACAATGAGGCGGAGTATGAGGCATTAATAGCTGGTTTGGGTTTAGCTAGAATCATGAGGGTCAAAAACCTCAAAGTTTGTGGAGATTCACGACTTGTGATATCCCAAGTAAATGGTGAATTCGAAGTTAAGGATGAGACTATGGCGAAATACCTGAGAGAGTGGTGAAGGCTGTTATGTCTCAGTTTGAGGAGTGTCATGTTGAACACATCCCGAGAGAAGAAAACGTTAAGGCCGATGCCCTGTCTAAGTTTGCTTCTTCTGAAATAGAAAATTATGCTGGGAGTGTCTACTTTCAGGTCTTGAAGGCCCCGACCGTTAACGCAAAGTTAGTGGCACCAATTGATATAGGAGGCTCTTGGATAGATCCTATCAAGGCACACCTGGAGACCGGGTGGCTCCCAGACAATGCCATGGAGGCACGAAAACTCTCAGTAAGAGCGTTGAGATATACTTTGATTGAGGGTATTCTGTACAAAAGGTCGTTTGTCATCCCGTACTTGAAGTGTCTAAGGCCTCTAGAGGCAAGGGAAGCATTGGAGGAAGTTCATGAAGGGATCTGTGGGCAACACTTGGGGGGCAGAGCCTTAGCTCACAAGATAATTCGTCTAGGGTTTTATTGGCCGGAGATGTTGGCTGATGCACAAAACTATGTCAAGAGATGTGAGAGATGCCAGAAGCATGCCCCAATTGTGAGGCAACCGCCTGAGATGTTGACCTCGATTAACTCTCCCATTCCATTTGCGATGTGGGGGATGGATATACTTGGACCCTTTCCCATGGCTTCAGCGCAAAGGAAATTCCTGATAGTGGCCATTGATTACTTCACTAAGTGGATTGAAGCTAAACCCCTGGCCAAGATAACCACCAAGCAAGTTTCCCAGTTCTTTTGGGAGAACATCATTTGCAGATACGGAATCCCACGAATCCTTGTGACAGACAATGGGACACAATTCAATAATGAAGAATTTAAGAAGTATTGTGAAGAGAAAGCGATTGAGCTCCGTTTTACCTCAGTGGCACATCCACAAGCCAATGGGCAAGCTGAGGTAGCTAATCGAATTATCCTTGATGGACTGAAGAAGAGGGTCGAGCGCTCTAGGAACACTTGGGTAGATGAACTGCTGCCCATACTTTGGGCGTATCGCACCACTTGTAAGGTAACAACTGGAGCAACCCCATTTTTGCTGGCTTACGGAGCCGAGGCTGTTGTGCCTTTGGAGATCATGCAAGCATCACCTCGAATCGAGGCATATGAGCCAGAAACTAATGAAGAAGGTATGAGACTGGCCCTGGATTTAATTGACGAGGTTAGGGATGAAGCTAATGCTAGGAATGCTGAGTATCAGAAGAGAGCCTCTTTTCATTACAACCAGAGAGTTAAAGAAAGATTTTTTCGACAAGGCGACATGGTTCTGAGGAAGATTGAAGCCTCAGGAGTTGGCCAAAAAGGAAAGTTAGCACCAAACTGGGAAGGACCGTATCTAGTCAGAAAGGTGTTAGGACGAGGATCTTACAAGTTAGAAACCTTGGATGGGGTTGAGGTGCCCCGAACTTGGCATGCTGTGAACCTCAAAGTTTATTATGTTTAAGTTCTTTTGACAAAGGCTTGGAATTTTATCTATTTATTAGAAATAAGGTTCGAATGAAACCATTATAGAGCATGTTGCTCCCAGTAGTTGATAGAGTATCTATGTAAGGGTTGAACCCATTTTACTGATGTCCTTTGACAGCATAATGGAATTTATTCTGTTTTCTCTGTTGGTTATCCTTCCTTGCTAAAACAAACGAAAGACGAATGTTGGACCAACTTGTGAGTTTAGTACCAGCCAGGAGGCCAAGTACTCAAAAATTCTAAAGTATTAACAAACTATGAGCAAAAGCAAGAAAAATGAACGGAAACAAACTGCATAAATAGTTAAGTTAAAAAAATTACAAAGGCCCGAAGGCTATTAAGTCAAACGGTGGAAACCCAGAGTTCAGAAAAGCAAAAGATAAATAAATAAAGCCTAAGGGGCCTTAGGGGCCTCCTTAGCAGGAGAAGCATCCTCAGAGCTAGTCTCAGCAGTAGACCCCTCGTCGGCAGAGTTAGCAGCACCAGGCTGAGCTACAGGAGGCTCGGGATCCAAAGCTGAAGTAGTGGCAGTAGCATGCTCCTTAACCAAAGTATCATCCTCCCCAAATAGCTCTTCACTGGAACCAGGCTCATGTGTCAAGGCACTGGGAAGGTGAGGGCTAGGAAAAGCAGAAGGCAAGAATAACCCTGGATGCTGCCTCAGAACTGCTTCAAGGGCTTTGGTCCACCCATCAGAAAACTGACTAGGAAAGAGCATCTCATCATGCTGATCCATGAGAGTCTTGTACTCATCTGAATCCAGATATTCATCAATATGCTTTTCCTTGTCATCTCTCAGGGAAACCAGCTCCGCATGCATCCCGACCATCTCTTCATCTTTCTTCTTTAGTTGCTCTTCCAGACGGTTAATATGGAGAGTCTTCTTCTGAGACTCAGACTCAAAAGCTTTGGACTTCTCCTTCCAAGCTTTGGCTTTATGAACCAAGCTTTGGAAATGGACGTTAGCCTGCATGAAAGGTTAACATTGAAATCAAGTAGTGAATCAAAGCCGTTAAGGTATTGAAAGATAAAAGTTCGAGACTCACCACAGCGATAGCCTGAGCACCGAGTGCCTCTGACTCACCAATACCTCCACTAAGGACCATGTCATTATAGTCAGGGGTGGTGATTGAGTTCAAAGACCAATCCATGGAGTGCTTGGTAGAGCCCACCACAGAATCCTGCTTCCTGAAGCCCCAGGGAGGCCTGAAAACCGTCGACTGGACGTTAACCTGGGAGCTCCCCTCCAATCCAGCTATGTCACCATATCTCAACTCTCCTTTCTGGACCTTGTGGGGGCGTAGAAAAGGAGGCTCTGTGTTTTTCCCTCGAGGGTCAGCAGCCCTCTTAGCTCGAACCATCCTGGAAGTCTCTTCATCAGGAGAGGGTGCAGCCTCCACAATCAACTTCGCAACTGCAAGAACAACCAAAAAAGAGAGTTGGAATAAATTCAGTAAAAAAAAAAAGTAAATGGCAAAGACTAGTAAGAAAATTACCCCGTTCAGAAACTCTGGAAAGGCCTACTCCCCTTAGAGATTCCTCATTTAAAAGACTTAGGCAGGTAATAGAACTACCGTCTGCCTGGGTCAGAGTATTATAAGCGGCCTGTTCCTCGGTACTAAGGACGATTCCCTTAGCACTTCCGTCTGAAACTCTCGAGAATGTCTGCCTAAAGAGAGTACCCCAATCACCTCCATCCCATTCTAAGTATGCGAACTCATTTTTCCATCCCGTATTATTATCAGGGATTGACTTGCCATTAAAAATTGGGGGAACTCTAGGACGGAGCTTAACATATACCCAGCCAGGGTTCGTGGCAGGACTATTGTAAAATTGAAAAATTTTGCGAAAAAGCGCAACAGATAAAGGGAGTTGTTGTCAAAGACACAAAACCATAAAACATAATATAATTCTCCACGCGTTTGGCGGGAGTTGACATGGACTAATTTGAACGTCGGCTAAAAGTCTAGGAATGAATTCATGAAACGAAAAATGAAGGCCATCCACTAGACTCTCCCTATAAACACACAAAGAATTGGGTTTCCAGTGACAAGGTCTATCACCTGGCTCAGCTGGGACAAGTTTATAAGGTGATTTAATTTTAAAAAGTTTGTTATATCTAGTGATTTCATCAACATCATGATACGAGCTACAGCAGTCATATGCATCTAGTTCTGACAAAGAAGGGTAATCATCTCCACGTTGATTTAACATATCTACTAGAGATGTGTAAGAAGAGCGAATGGTGATTGTACCTTTGGAGGAGGCAGAATTCATTTTTGCGAGGCGGGACTTAGCTTTGTCCTCCATTGATGCTCTTGGAAAAAGGTTCGAAGCTCCTATAAAACCCAGAAAATATGAAGATTTGAAGAAATCTTCAAAGAAAACCCAGAAACTATGAAGGTATGAAGGTATCTTCAAGAAAAAAAACGAGAAACCACCGTGAGGGGGAGGAGCTCGATGAAAACTTTCGCCGGAAATCACCTTGAAATAGAGAGAACTATAGAGAGAATTTCTAGTGAAGTGTTTGAGTAGAAGTGAGAATGAGAAAGTGAACTCTCCACTCTCACTCTTATATACAACTTTTTAGCCGGTTAAAATTCCTCCAAACGGTCAGAAAACCTACAGTGACAGGTCAAAAAAGCCCATGAAACCGGCCCAAATTAGGGCCCAATTCTAGGACATTCTTAGAAAAATATCTTGGAAAAATATCTTAGATATTTTGAAAAATTATAGATATTTTTGAAAAATACCATAGACAAAAGATCTTGGATTTGGATTCCAATAGCCCGGACGGGCCCAATAACAACTATGAGGTTAAACCCATTTTGAAAAGAAATGTATTAGGCCCAATAAGAATAGGCCCAAAGCCAAAGTGGCCCTTATTTCGACCAGAATCCTGGTCGAAACGACCAAGAATCCTGGTCGAAAAACCTTTCGACCAAAGCATTGGAAACGCCCTTATTTCGACCAGAATCCTGGTCGAAACGACCAAGAATCCTGGTCGAAAAACCTTTCGAACAAAGTATTGGAAACGCCCTTATTTCGACCAGAATCCTGGTCGAAACGACCAGGAATCCTGGTCGAAAAACCTTTCGACCAAAACCATTCTGAGGCCCTTATTTCGACCAGAATCCTGGTCGAAACGACCAGGAATCCTGGTCGAAAAACCCTTCGACCAGAACAAAATTGAACCCTTATTTCGACCAAGATCCTGGTCGAAACGACCAGGAATCCTGGTCGAAAATCTCTTCGATCAGGAAGCTAAAGAAGGCCTTATTTCGACCAGAATCCTGGTCGAATTCCTGGTCGAATTCCTAGTCGAATTTATGATCGAAAATACTCAGTCCTGGTCGAAATTTGCTATAAAAATCGATTTTTTGACAGCAAATCTTCACAGACATGAAATTTTGATACCTGTGGGTACCATAATAGGATAAATATGGAAATACGAGGAATTTCATAGATAATTCCTTGAAGAAAAAGACTCTGTAACTAAAGTTATGGAAATTGCTTAGCCTCGAATAAGGCATATCGTCGTAAACGTGTCGGTCGCTCCACACTTTACATCAAGACGACATTTGTGAAACACTAGTGTACAAAGCCCTGACCCAAGTCTCACGAAAGGCCGTTAAAACTTCAAGGAAAAACCTGATCAGTTTTCCTAGAAGTTGGGGGGCAAATGATATGGGCTAAAAATAAACCTTAAAGACACCTTTAATATGGTATTAATTATACCCGGAATGGTCCAAACGTGGGGCCCACCAGATGGGCCCAAACCCTATTTATAATATTAATTTCGTAATTAATATTAAGGGTAATAAACAGCTCAGCAAATAAGAGTTGGATAAGGATAATATCCCCTTCAGACTTATCCTATAAGGCATCCAATTCTATATGGAAACTGATTCCTATAAGGAATAGATCTAGAACCTTCCTCAAAGACTTGTCTACCAAGTCTCAGAATCCTACCATAATTCTAAGGCTTCTCAGCCTATATAAAGGGCCAGACCCCTCATCTCAGAACGACGTTTTTTGGCTTGATCTTTGATATTCATCAAAGTACGTAGGCATCTTGTGAAGGCAGATTCAGCCACGAACACGAGAGCAGCCATTAAAGCACGAAGCTCACACACCTTTGCATTAAATACACAAACCCTAGCCGCAATACTAGTAACCTAGCTTTTATTCCACAACAATAATATTATTAGTTTATTTCATTAATTAAAACGATCATACTGAAAAAATCGGATTTGAAATCAGATTTTAAATACCTTGGATAAAATCCATACCTTCAAAATTTTGATTTTTTTAAAAGTTCAAAAATATATTTATTCATTATTTGTTAATAAAATTAATTAATAAATGCATATAAGCCAACACTACAAAATTGGATTTGAATCAAATTTTAATAGCTTGGATAAAATCCATATCTTGAAAGACTCGATTTTTTGAAAGACTCAAAAATATATTTATTCACATAAAAAATCAGTAAATTCATATAAACGAATACTACATACATTTTAATTACTTTAATTATTAAATATACGCTAGAAGAGTATTATTATTGGTTGGTGAATAAATTACCAGTGAAAAAATTATAATTATTTTAGAGGTAATCAGAATTTACTTCTAAACTTAAAATCAATCAATCATGTACAAATTTTTAATTATTTATCATACTTATTTTAATTTACTAATCGCGATTAAATTAAATTTAAATATAATAATATCTTGATTTAATAACTTCGTATATCACATGGTTTTAATTTTAAAAAATTTCTACTAATCGTAAATATTATTTTCTATAAATCAACATACAATATATTACATATGTTTATACATCTTTTAGATATGAGTGATTTTTGAACATCCTTTATTATAATAATAAAGGATAAAGGATACCCGAATCTACCATATATTAGTTAACCAATATTTTAACATAAATCAGAATCTACTAAGGTTTAGACCAATTAAACTTAATGTAACATGTTTCTATATTGTATCTAGATTCTACGTTTCAACCTAGATTAAACTCAACTCAAGTTACACTCAATAACCGTTGATTTTTATTTTTTCATATCAATTAACTAAACATAATAACTACTAATTTTTATTTTAACGATTAACTAATAAACAATTTATGTAAAATAAAATTCTTACAAACTAAAAAATGTAATTATTATATCAATTTAAACATTAATGGAAATTTAAGCTACTTATTCCCTAACCTAGCCAACTTTGATAAACTAAGTGCATGCATCAATTCTCCTCATACCTAAATCATATCAATTTCGGTTAAGGTACTACTTTATATCTTTTTATTATATGACATACTATACTTGGATAGATTATTTTTTTATTTCGATTATATATATGTATAGTATGTTTCATGTTTTAATTGTCCAATAAAACCAACAAAAAAAATTCTAACAAAAAAATAGAAAACGATTTAGGTTATCATCATCCCCAGTCCAGATTCTCCCAGAGTTGCTTCCCATTAGAATATTCAGTGGCGAACGTCAATAATTATGCGACTTACTGAATTATAGGCATCAATCCTTACCACACTACACTGATTTGTTTATATTATTAGGCGTGCCTATAGATAAATGTTTTTTACAATGTTGGGTTGTCGATGTCATTTAGTAATTACTTAACAATTTTATTCTAAATACGACAATTATTTAATTTAAAAATAATACATTAATACATGAGTCTATATATCTATAATAGATATTTTGATATCTCAAACTCTCAATTTAAAATCATAAGGTATAATCAATATCATGAATTAAAAAATGTTAACAATATAAACTATTTAGCACATTATTTTAAATAATACATACTCAAAATTAAAGTTATGTAAAGTATTAAATAATTTGGTAAAAAAAAAACTAGCATCAACCAATTGAAACATTAGAATGAATTTTAAACCAATCATCTTTCACATTTTAATTACGAATTTTTTTTAACTATGCAATAATTAATGGAAAAACTATTTCACCTTCCAATATATTTCAATTATTCAAAATATTAAATATATATAATCTTAAATAGTACAATACATTATTTGGTGTATAAATTATCAATCAAAAAATAAATTTTTTAGACAGTTAATGAAAATATTGTTAATGAATATTTCCATAATAAATTGGTCAATTTAGTACAAATTTTCTTATAAATCATTATTTTTTTATAGATAATTAATTCATCTATAAAAGGACATATGTTATCCATAAAAATAATCAAACCTGCAAAAATATAAAAGGGCATACAACATCTACAAAAATAATTAAAATTGAACAAATACATAGTAAAATCGATCACTAATTTCCTTTATCCAATCATTGAACAGGTCTTCAATTATGGTACATCCATCATCTATATCTCTAAATTATGCAGCCTTTTCGGCGAGATAATCTAACAATTTGTTATAAACGTGGGGAATATGTATATGTTTGTCAAAACGTATTCAAATAACCGACCAAAATTGTGATTCTACACTATCCAAATCAATGAACTAATATAACAAAATCTAATATATGGGTATACAAAATCCACGAATATGATATAAGGCTCTCAACAAAGAGAGATATTTATTGAAAGCCAAAGTAAAATAAAGGAAAAGAAAATGAGGTTTATCATTCACAAGAAGATAGTACAAATCTAATATTTAGATAGCTAAAATCCACCAACGGGCAATGAGGTACTAAACTCTCAGTAAAGAGATTTATTTATTGAAAAATAAAGAAAAATAAATTAAAAATTATAAAAAAATATAAAAACCCAAAAAACTGATACTAGCTCCTAAACTTTAGTTAAGCATATTTTGGGAGAGGGGAGAGAGAGAGAGAGAGAGAGAGAGAGAGAGAGAGAGAGAGAGAGAGAGAGAGAGAGAGAGAGAGAGAGAGAGAGAGAGAGAGAGAGAGAGAGAAGCAGCAGCAACTACGGTCTTTGTTATAAAAATTATTAATATTGATAAATAAAAAGGTTGATACACTTAAATTATTTATTATTTTTAATAAAAGGGTGCTTTTTTGAATTTTGTATTCTGGAATTAAAGTAATCATATCAATTTTCATATCTTAACCTAAGAGCATATATTGATTTTGCTTTGTTGGTTGATTATAATTTGTTTTTTAATATCAACAAAACATAAAATATGGGTAAGAAAACTCAATAACTTGGTAGAAAGATTCTACACAAAAAGAGATATTTGTTAACAAAAAACAATATTAAGAAAAAATAAAAAAAAAAGAGTTTCCTTTTGTTTTAGAGACATTACATCGTGCATACTACTCTTAGTTTAGTTTTGTAACATCTCAATGTTATTCTAAGACACATAATTATATATTTACATAACTTGGATACAAAGTGATATTTCATGTAGTTGTCATACTTTTTCTACTCGCATGTTTCATTTCATTTCGTGTACACGAAAAAATTCATGTAGTTTAGTATCATTTTGTGTTATAATTTCGGTACACGATTCAATATCATGTCATTTTCGTTTAAGACCCTAAAGTATACGACATGAATGAACAAAATGATTTGTTAGGTCTACATAAGCTATTTTTGTGTTCTAATTTTGGGTACACGATTCAATATTATGTCATTTTCGTTCAATACCCTAAAGTATACAACTTGAATGTGCAAAATGATTTTTCAGGTCTACATAAGCTATTTCTTCTTATATATGTTGGAAAAATATACTCGCTCTTAAAGGAAAATGAATTTCATGTTATTTAACCTAATATCTAAATTACAAGGGCACATATATAATAATGTGATTATGTGTTTATATATTACACACTTGATTTCAATTTTATGGATAGTAGCTTATTTTCACAAGTTAGTCAAATTGAAAAAAGATAGGTGATACTCTTTTTCATATGTCTTATTTTAAGAGTAAATTAAACTAAAATTTATTATATCATGTTTTACTAGAAAAGAATAAAAAATCCAACATACAAACTTCCAAACTGAAAATGTACATTTTAAGTTGTCTTTACAAATAAGCTAAGGTCAATCACCATAAACTCTAACAATCATACGTTACTCCAAAAGCGCGATATATTGAATTTGTTTGGTTACTTGATAACATTTTTTTTCAATAGTAAATCAATTCATTAATTGAAGGACATATAGTTTGTAAAAAAGATATTGAACAATCACATAGCAAACTAGATTAGATGAAAGTTTCTATTGTTATAACAACGTTCGTTTCATGTACTTGCACAGTAGATATCCTTTCTCATATCGCTGCAACCTTTTTTGATAGATAGTCTAATGATTTATTGGAGTCGTGAGGATTGCGTGTCTATACATTTTTAATATGTAATCGAAAAATGAACCACGACCATACAAATATTTTCAGTGTATTAATATAATAAATATTTTAAGGATCCGATATTGAATAAATATACCAAATTCTCAGAATACGGGTGAAAAATTTGTTAACATGGTACTTAGAAATATTGTCTAACAAAGAGAGAAATAAAATTAAAGCTAAATTTAAAAAAAAAAAATTAATAAAGAGGGGTTTTAAACTTTTCAACGGGGGTTGTATTTGTTTTGATGATTGGTTCATAATATTAATATTAATTCAATTGGTATGAATTCACCGATAAGTAAGTTTTTTTTTTTTTTTAAACAACGGATAAGTAAGTTTTATACTTAACTTAATTGACATTTCAATAAAATTATATTTTTTTCTAAATAATAATTAAAATAATATATTTATATTAATTAATTAATATAATTTATCGGTTAGAATGCTAGTTAGATTAACAAACAACATTTCCTCAAGACCTCAACGATCTCACATAAACACTCCCCAAATCACAAAACACAATTTCTAGGGTTCATATAACACAAATCTCCCAAACACAAACCCTAATTCTCTTACAACAACCTTAAACAATGTTGGGCGGATTATACGGAGATCTCCCCCCACCATCCTCAACAACAGACGAAGACAAGAAACAATCAAACACCACCACTTCCAATGTCTGGTCCTCCACCGTTAAAATGGCTCCTCCTACTCTCCGTAAACCCTCTTCTGTTTTCGCAACCCCGAATTCGATATCAAAATCCCAGTTGAAGCCTAAGCCTGTTTCAAAACCTGTTTCGAGTCCAATTGTGTCAACTCCACCTGTAATTTTGGGGAATTTGCAAGGCGGTGTGGTTGGATTGACTGGTGCTGTTGTGGAAGAGTATGATCCAGCTAGACCGAATGATTACGAGGAGTATCGGAGGAAGAAGAGAGAGATGGAGAGGGAGAGAGAGGTTAAGAGAGAGTTGGATAGGAGGAGGGTTGAGGAGGAGGAGAGAGAGAGGAGGGAGAGAGAGGAGAGGGAGAGAGAGAGGGAGAGAGAGTTGAGTGTTTCGGGAGAGGAAGCGTGGAAGAGGAGGGCGGCGATGAGTGGTGGGAATGTGGGGAGAGAGAGGGAGGATTCGCCTACGGGGAGTGGAGATGGGTTTTTGATTGGGAAGTCGGAGACGGGAGGGTTGGGAGTGGGAGCTGGGGGACAGATGACTGCCGCTCAGAGGATGATGGCGAAGATGGGGTGGAAGCAAGGACAGGGGTTGGGGAAACAGGAGCAAGGGATTACGACGCCGTTGATGGCGAAAAAGACGGATAGGAGAGCGGGGGTTATTGTAAATGCTAGTGAGAAACAGGAGAAGGAGAAGAAGGTTAAGGGTGTTAATATTAATGGGACGCCGACGAGGGTTGTGTTGCTTAGGAATATGGTATGTGTGATATGAAGCGGTTTTGTTTATAGTAGTATGCTTCTATGTATTGTTGATACATATTTGTTGGCTGTTGAATGTTACCTTTAATGTTTAGAAGCAACATTGTAGTTAAATAGCTACATATAGGTACTTTGAAGAACAACAAGAAGCATTCTAAATTATTTGGGATGAATTAAAATTTGAAAGCGCTCTAAAATATGCTAACTCCTTAACACCTTAGATACCTGCTAATGACATTTAAGATAGTACTAGGATATTTAGATTTATCTTTAAAATGACAAAGCAGTGATCCGTTAGAGTACATCATTTGATTTGGTCGATATCAATTTGTTATATAGTTGTAGAAGTATGTATCTCTGTTTACAAACAATAGCCAAGTTTCTGTTACAAGTAGCTACATTTTTTTTATATTCTCTGTAGGATTATATAAAGGTTACTTATCAGGAGGGAAATATTGGTGTTTGTCTGAAGATTGTATGTACTTTACTCATAGGAATGTATATTGAATAGTATTATGAAATCGAAAGATCAGCAAGAAGATATGATTAAAAAAGTTTGTTAGTAAAAAAATTGCAGGATGGACTTCGTTTCTTTTCCCTTTAGTACCTTGTTTTTGTTTGTCCGATAACATGAATTACGTCAAAGATGTTAATCATATGACTCAAGTAGCAGTGGATTGCACCTTCTAGGCATCGTGTGCATCACAATTTATGTATATATTTTCTGGTCTAATGTATTCTGTAAAGACTAGCGATCCTGAGAAAAGCCATATTCCCATAATATTAACGATGTTTTGAGCTCGGATTGGCGTTCAGCACAATGAGCAGTCCTGTCATTCTGAATTTAAACATTGTTGAAATAAGTTGAATTCTTTGTGTCAAAGTTGGTGCAGGAGAAAAGAAATGTGAAACTATTTGGGAATAGTATAGGAGCTTTTGGAAGCCCATTTGATTAGATCTGTTGGTTATAATTTAATTTAGGGTGATATACTCTTATTATCTATTATCAATTAGAATTGATCTGTATCAGGAGAGTACTTTAGGTTTATTATTATATATAGGACTATTAGCTTGTAATCTACTATAATTGAGTATAATATATCATTGCTTCTGAAAATCTCTTGCGATAGTATTCTACCCTAAGCCCTAATCAAGTCCTAGGTTTATTACGTTTATTGTTTAAAAGAAAATTTGTAGTTAAATAGCTTTGTATAGATATTTAAGAGAACAACAAGAAGCATTCTAAATTATTTGGAAAGAATTAAGATTTGAAAACACTCTAAAATATTCAAACTCTTTAACACCTTAGATACCTGCTAATGACATTGAAGATAGTACTAGGATATTCGGATATATCTTTAAAATGAGAAGGCAATGATCCTTTGGAGTACATTTGATTTAGTCAAAATCACTTTGTTATATAGTTGTAAAAGTATGTCGCTCTGTTCACTAGCCAAGTTTCTATTACAAGTAGTTTACATTTTTTGGTAGTTAAATTCTCTGAAGGATTACATAAAGGTTACTTATCAGAAGGGATATTTTGGTGGTAGTCTGCAATTAGTATGTAATTTGCTCATAGGTATGTATATGTAAATTGCTCATAGGAATGTATATGTAAATTGCTCATAGGAATGTATATGTAATTTGCTCATAGGAATGTATATGGAATTAAAAAAGTTTATTGGTAAAAACATTGCAGACTGGACTTGGTTTGGTTTCCCTGTAGTACCTTGATTTTTTTGTCCGAGATGTTAATCATATGACTCCAGTAGCAGTGGATTGCAACTTCTAGGCACCGTATGCATCACAATGTATATATATTCATGAGTCACAAAATTAAATAAAAAAAAGTGGATCTTGTAAATTCTAAATGTGATGCTTCTTACAAAAGCATCGGTATGATAAAGGCCTACACATAATTGTCCATGTATTTTTAAAATTTGTCTTCTTTTCTTTAATTTGTACATTCA
This sequence comes from Saposhnikovia divaricata, assembly GCA_036435485.1. Lineage (NCBI taxonomy): Eukaryota > Viridiplantae > Streptophyta > Magnoliopsida > Apiales > Apiaceae > Saposhnikovia > Saposhnikovia divaricata. The sequence continues at coordinate 235,596,313 of CM071595.1, read as the reverse complement.
TCTAGTTATTTACCCAAGTACCTATATCTCTACTAATTTCATATGGTGGTCATGCATGCTAGTAGACCCTGTACTTCTATAGCATGGTGTTGAGAGTCAATGTTTACTTAGTTAAACGAGGGGAGATAATTATATGAGGTTAGGAAGTTATTATAATTGGTAGTCTGGTGCAGTGCATCATATAATCGAGATCGGTACTGTTAGTACGGAAGCACTTGCATGTTCTTTAGAACCCAAAGGTGTATTAGAAGTTGAATGGTATTTGTTAACAAATGATTAACTTGTAAATTCCTTCAAGTAGATGATATATTTAATGTATTGAACTATTAATCACATAAGAATAGTGAGATATTCCTGGATGTTGTGTCTTGTACCTATCCTTGATTGCATATGACTTGGCAATGAACATTATGAGTGTAGGTTTAGGTAGTTGTGGCCAATTTGTAATCAGTGCTTTAGTAGTACTAATGACACAATAGCATGCATTGCATAATGATGATACATTACTTGGACCCTTGTTATACCTGATTGTTAAATTTAAAAATGTATAGGTTCTTCCAAGTACTTGCTAAGTCCTACACAATGGCATTTACTCCTGTTAGAGCCTAATGTCAAAATTTGGCAGTATCTTTGACACTTTTGATATGTGGCTCCTTTGGGTGTAACATCATTGATTTTGCTTCATTCGCCTCTTGGGTCACTCTGTCTTGTCCGTTCTTTCTGTGCAACTTGTCTTAGGCATCTAAGTGTGATATTGTCCTGAGATATTGTCCCCCTTAATATCTATTTAGTATAAAGTAATCTGTTTGAGTTGTTCGCATTACAAATAATTATCTGTTAAAACTTTTGGGGGTATCTGTAATTTTGTTTCCGTACTCATGGAACATGACAATATGTCAACACTCCTGATTACTCGGTCATGATATTCTTATATTATTATCTATCCTCCCAGGTTTTGTGGCAGAAATATAGACTAGATTTTTGAAGTACTAGTTGGTGTTTAATTTGACCAGGTAAATCCATATTATCTAGCATTAATTTTCTCCGTGTTGTATCTGCTCTTTCTTAAAGGTGGGTCCTGGTGAGGTTGACGATGATCTAGAAGGGGAGGTAGCATCAGAGTGTGCCAAGTACGGAACGGTGACCAGGGTACTAATATTTGAGATTACAGAGCCAAACTTCCCAACAGATGAAGCAGTCAGAATATTTGTGCAGTTTGAGAGAGAAGGAGAAGCAACAAAAGCACTTATTGATCTTGAAGGTCGCTTCTTTGGGGGTAGAGTAGTGCGGGCATCGTTCTATGAGGAAGATAGGTTTAACAAAAATGAGCTGGCTCCAGTACCTGGGGAGATTCCGGGCTTTACTTGAAAATTGATAGAGCAATATAAATCTGCTAATTAGGATTACAACTTAAATAATCGTTAGATTTTTGTAGCAAAACGTTTTCTGTTTGTCTGATCGGAGTGGAAGAAACTTGGCAAATTTGTGTGTGGGCATGCAATATGTTTAGTTTACTTCATATTTTTGAACCTGTACACAACAGTTTTTATGAAGTTACCGAGTATTTGTGCTTTTGCATTTACACGATTTAATCCTGCATGTTACTGCATTATGGTTTCGTATAAGGTCCTCTATGAGTTTGTTGAAGCAAGTAAACCAGAATTGATCGTATAGCAGGTCAGTAGTTATACTCATACTAAACATGTCAAAACTGAAGTAAGCTGGTCCTTGGCAAGCGATAGTTGGCAAATCATTTACACGGATAGTGAAATCCTATAAAAGATATTTTAAGCGCGGATAGGCTAATGTGGCCCTCTGTGTTCACATAAATTTTTGGTATTTATTGTATCCACGAAAAATAACTATGGATAGATGGTTTCGGTGTTTATCTATCTTATAGTAGCAATCACATATCAAGGACCGGATCCTGTATGTATACCGGAGAGTGGGGATTTTACCTCGCTAGACTTCTTACAGAATAATGAAGTGATCGTGTGTACATGTATGACGAGATTTCCCACGAATATCAAATTTACTTGCACACGGGAGTATGGGACCTTCAAATGGATTACAGAATGGTAGCACTTGCCAGTTTCGTTGTTTTGAGTTGCGTAGCTGAGCATAGTTTTGTCAAGAGTACCATAATCTGTGACAATGGTATTTGGTGAAAAGACGGGAATCTAGTAAGAAATTACAGTCAACTAGTTTGTCTTGTAATATTCAGCTTGGCATCAGAAGTGTCACATGGGTTCTGGATTTTATGCTAAGATACATCTGTGGTGTATCAACTTGAGAGTTTTGACTTCCAAGGATGCTTGTACAGATTCGAGGGGTCCACATTTAAGTTGGTCAAATCAACGTCCAAATCAAATCACTTCATGTGGTAAGCTTGTAGATCAATACGTACATTTTTATGATCCAAATTTGGAGATGTTTTCCTGGGTTATTTCTTAGCATTTTCCTTGAATTTGTAGCCCCAGTAATTGGTTTTAGCATTTTTTCTTATTTTCTTGTTCTATTATGACTTGGGGTAAAACAATAAAGAATTCACAGTTACTTTCCTATATTAATCTTTAAAAAAAAATAAGAAAAGAAGTACAAAGTGAGTAACAATTACTGTATTAAAGAGGCGCAACTGTTACAGCTACCAGCTCCCCTGATAACTGAGTTGAGAAGTAACACAACTGCAAAAGTAGATGGAAGGAGTCGTCAAAACTATTGATAAGTCAATCTGATTGTTGTTTAGTGGTTAATAAAGGGCCACTCCATTGATTTCAGAACCCAAACCCCATTATCATCCTACTTGTAATCATGCTGCTACCACCCCCCTCTTCTAGCTTGCCCTTTATTCACAACAGTGACATTTTACAGTTATTACATTATATATCTATAATGGAAAGATAGGTTACACAGGTAACTCTATGTTGAACAAAAGCCATGAAGGCCATACATGGTTTTATTTTTAAAATTTGATGTATAAATCAAACCAAAATGTCCCACTCGAAAGTAGATCTTAAAAAAAAGACGAGAATAAGAGATATCGGACAAAGACATCTCCTACGGAAAATGCTCACTCGAAAGGAAGGTCTGAAAATTACTAGAGGCCTTGTTCAAGAATGTAGTTTTTAGTAAAAACATTTTCAAGTAAGAAACTGATGTTTTGTTACTTCAGAGGGATGACTATAGAGGTGTCTGAGAGGGATGACTATAGCAGGGGTCCAAAAATATCCAAATTAATGACTACACCCTATATATGTTGTATGTGCCTATGAAAAAGATGCTACTGCTAGTATCAAATGCACAATCCAGTTGTGGAAAAAGCAAAGGCTGTGCAAAGCTGGACACATGCACAAAAACATACTGCTTATAGTTAGATTTACATTTTAGATTTGCAAAGTCATTCATCATGATTACAAAAATTTATGGTAGCAAAGGTTTTGCATCAGTACATTTTCTATGCTATTTCCTTTTTCAAATATCTACTGAGAAAAAGTGCCATAAGAACTGGACACCTGTTTTAATTTTATCCAATTTCAAAATTCCTAAGATATGCACACTAAGACTCATTTCACAAATAGTAATATGCAATATAGAGCAGAAATGGATAAGAAGAGATGCATCATGTGCAATTAGATTAACAAAGTTCATTAGCTTCAGCCAAATATCCTAGGGCAACATTTCATAGGTCATTACATAATTCAGCAAAGCAAAACAGACAGACAACTGGTGTCATATGAAACATAGATACATAAGTTTATTGCCTAAAGTTGAAGGTTCCAAAGTTCTCTATTATATAAAGGACCAGTTTAGGAACATGAAAGCAAGGCAGTGATCGGAGTTATCGTCTTTGAGAACTTTCCACACAATAGCTTGATCATAAGATATGGATCTGCCCATGCTTGAAAAACATATTCCTGGTGGGAGATAAGCAAATCCCTACAACCGATGCAATCGTAGTTTAGTTTATTAATTTTGAGGAACACATCAAAATTGAAGAATACTGGCCTTCAAGTACTAACCTTCCAAAATATATGTAGTACCATAACTTAATAGAGCTCTAATAAATGAAAAAACCATTTGTTAAGATTCTTACCTGTTGCATGATTTTCGAAAATTCTGAAAGGAGAACTTTCTGACCAGCATCATCTAGAATTTTATGAAGCATTATATCCTGAAGGGCCAACAGCGTAGTTTCGAGCATGTCAAGACCTGCCTGGTTTGCGAAGGAGAAGACCGGAGATATCTGTACAAGAAATTTTGCCAACATAAAACAGTTTTAAGTATCTTATTTTGGCTTCGTTCCAAGTCTAGGCAAATCTAATTAGGCACTATGTTGTTTAGATGAATCAAGAAACAAAGAGATATATATTGACCGAAGAAAGGAATAAAATAGATATTGAGATGTTCATTTCCTACATTTGTTTTAACGGAGCAGCAAAGTATTGCATCAGAATGATTCCACAGATGCTCCAAAACAGCATTGCCTACTTGAGATTCCGTCTTGAGGAGCTCTGCCCCAGTGTGGGCCCTAACACGAACAGCAATATTGGCACATATTATAGGACAAGGAAGACAGAAAACAATAAATCAAGTTCAAACGAAATTTAACTTATAGTTTCTGTTTAGGATATAGAGATACGAGGTGATATTACGACATTAGTGCCAGCATCACTTTATTACCCATACAAATTAGTAAATTGCTACAACTAATTTAAAAGAGAAATAAGTAAATCTATGTCAAGAAAAAAGACAATGGCATACTCTAGTATAACAGATCAAATGAAAAATATTCGGCTACCAGCAAGTAACTGATCCAGTTAATTGTTCAAATTATAAGTGCGGAGTAATTAATAAAGTTAGTTATATTTAGCTTTCAGGATATTTGTGCTTTTTTACCTGTAGCTCCTGCTAACCCAGCGTGCTAAAGTGAAAGCCTCAGGAGACCCAGGCAGTTGCTTTGGCTCTAACTGGAAGCTAGCCCGGGATGGAGCAATAGCCATTGCAACCCTTTGGACAGAGCCTACAACGCTCCGCACGTATTGACGAGCCATAGCAGCCACATTGTCCCTAAAGTGGTTCTCAAAAGGGAATTGGAATGCTATAGTCAAAACTGACCTAAGGTTATAACTCCCAGCAGTATCTTCCCCGTGGGGGCGTGCACCACCAGGTCTCACTTCAAGGGCAGAAGCCAAATCCAATGTTCGGTTTGCAGTAGACTTATCCTAAAATAGAAAAAGAAGAGATTAGGTAACACACTAGATCCAACTCTTGTTGGTGAAATTGCTGTAAAGACCTCGTAACATTAATCATATGTTGTCAGATTATTTCCAAATTATTGCCAAATCAGAAAGGTTACTGAACTGATTCAGGATCCAATGGTATCACACGGAAACCAGAAGGCAGCAAGGGAGCATCATCAGCGAAGGATTCATCAATAGGAGCAAACACAAGTTGAGCACAGCCTCCCGCTGTTTTCTCATCAATTCCACTGCATAGCTGTTACAGTAGTTTGAAGTCATTATCCATACAACTACCAGTAAAATATACTTAGTTTATTTTAGTTTTAAAAAAGTAACAAACCTGCAATAAGTACATATTTGTTGACAGAGTCAGCTGCTCTGGTGACCGATTTTCTAGCCGAACAACCTCCAACAACTAAAAGAAAACAGATTAAACAAGATTTTACTAGAGTAATTACAAAGAGGATGAAGAACGATTAAACCAAAAAGAGAGATAGATGAGTCAGGTTTACCTCTTCATGCTCCACAGAATGGGCAAGAGGCAAAATGACCTGCGTACTAGAGGAGGCACCGGGTCTGGCACAAGGAACAGTGTACGGAGATGCTTTTAGTGATGCAGCAGAGTAAGCATCGATCATATTGTCTGCCCACTCTGAGCGGTGCTCTCTCAGGAAGCGAACAAGCAAAGGAGGAGGAACATCCTGCATATTAGACATGGACAGTTGTGTACACGAAAAATTTACAACCATAAAAAGTACAAATCCAAGGGTTGAACTGTGCAGAACTATAATAGATATTAAGCAGGTCTGGTTGGAACAATAACTGATCTTTAAGTACCTGAATAAGCATTGATGCTTTTGCACACAGCACTCCACCAAAAGTTGGGAGCATTGACAATGTGTTGTACTGGGAACTAACAAATTTCCCTGTAGACAAGTTGATGGCAACTGTAACGTCATCTAAGCCATCATTACCCATGGTCGACCAACCATCATCAACAAATCCATTTACAGCATCATTGAAGCCCCTGTCGAGCAGTTTCATTAAGTCTCAGATTTTGGAGAACAAACAATGAACTTTAAATATTCCCATAAGCAAGACGTTAGCGCAATCACATATTAGATTTCTTCAAACTAAAAGCTTAATTTTACCTGCACAATCTTTGACGAAATGCCCTTAAAACAGCAGGCCGATGACCACCAGTATATTTAATTTCGCCGCTGGTTTCTTGTGCAATCTGTCTTATGTGTCGCAATGACTACAAATGATATTCACAAATAATGAGCTTGAAGAAGAAACCAGTTATACTAGATTTACAAACACTAGTTGTCATCCTTACCGCCATAGTCATTTTCTGAGCTAGAATAGTGGATGACTCATACAGAGGCCTCAAAACTTCTGGAACGTTCAAAGGCTAAAACACACGACAGTTCACTACATAAGATTCCATAGCATGATAAAAAAACTAAAGTCACATAAGATTACTTACATTTAAGTCCATATGATCAACTATGTTAATTATAGAGCCACCACCATCACAAGGTCTTATCAGATAGCCACTAGGTAACATCTCGGCTCTCACAAAGCATGCAGTGGGAGGCCTCATAGGACCACTTGTTGAAGAAGTCAATGACCTTTCACATACCTGCATTGTTCACAAGAAATAAACCAAAATGGGTCAACTGATATTAGAATTAAATTTTATTAAATATTTATGAACCTAAGTTTACAGCTACCTGAAATAATAAAACCAGAAATCAACAATGAACCAACTATTATACAAAACATATTAAAATTGATAATGTAATAATGCTCAAAGGCTTACCACAAGACTACCGTCTTCCAAACTTGTAGTATATCTTAATGTCCAAAAATCTCGAGCTGCTGCCAGTGTCGTTGGTGCATAAGTCTGAGGAGATAACAATTAAGTAACTACAAGTACATGTTTACAAACACAATATGCTGAAATTTAATAGCTCAACTGAACCATAACAAACCTGCATGTATATGAGCTCTATTGTTCCTCCATTTCCAGTTGGAAATACACTTGATACATCTAGGCAACGGCAGTCATGGAACCAAGATATACGATCTTTAAGGATCTCAGCGACCTGGAAATAGATAAGCATTTGGGGACATGAAAAACTTGATTAAATAAATATATGTATCTAAAGATATGGAGATATCAGCTATTTATAAGAGATTTTAACTATCCACCTTTCTGGGTTCGAGACCCACAAGACCGCAGGCTCGAGCTGCTATTCCCCTACAGTTGCAGGAAATGGCAACACTGCCAATAGAATCCGGACCAGGCTACAGAAGATAATGAACAAAAACACATGTGAGAAGATCTTTATTTAGACTGAGATATTATTGTAGCTATTAATAATATATATTTACACATGTATGTGCATGTGTGCGATACAGTATAAAATGGTGTACCTTCATTCCAATTATCTGTACCCAGTTGACAGCAGTCCCAATAGCCTTTCGGAGGAACTCTGCCAGGATCTCCTCAGCTATTGCGAGAAGACTAGAACAGAAACCAAGTCAAGAATTATAATATACAAAACAATAATTTCAATATTAACAAGATTTGAGTAGAAGAGTTTCAATTACCCAGTTGGGCTGTTAGCATCTCTGTGAGGATGCTGAGATGTTGAGGTTTGCTGTTGTTGCTGAGAGACCACGACCATAGACCCACAGCCGGTGTCTGTGGTCGTTGGTGATGCCTATAACAAATCATATACATAGTTAATGGTTAGCTTGAAAGAGAAATAGAAGCATGATCATCTAACTAAGAAGTTACTCACTATAGAACCACATTCGACAACATGAAATTCAGCTCAAGATTATAGAAGTAATATTAGAACAAGAAAATAAAAGAAACAGAACTTACAGTATGCAGTTGGGTACGCATGCATCCATTATCATAAACTAGGTGAGAGACCTGCTTCTGCAGGCGGTCATTTTCTTCCATCAACAGCTTGTTCATGGCACTTAGCTTCCCATTTACAGTCTGGAGACTAGATGCTTCCTTTCGTTGCTTTTCACGGCATCTAAGTATAAAATGAAACAGTAACACATTTATTCCATCTTTACAGGAATTAGAAGGTTAACATTTCATTGATTTTACTTTCACCAAAACATTAGGTCAAAAAGTTTTGGAATATACGTAACATAATCACAAATTAAGATAACAGTCTCAAGAATGATGACCCCCATCAAACCTACAAAAGCATAGCTCGCCAATTGCTTACTATAGAGCAATTGGTGGCCTAGGAACCATGTAAATAAGGCACCATTCACCAAGGTCATATAAAAAAGAAATTCATATGGTATAATGGTAAGACATAATAAACATATAATTAGAGAATCAGACAAAGAAAATAATTTCACCCTGGATGGCTTCAATTAATTAAATACAAATCTCAAATTAAAATTTGTCATTCTCCAATTAAACAAATTCAGATAACAAACCAAAAGAGGGCTAACTTCTGTCGAGGATAATAAAGAATAACATTTACATTTAGCAAACAAAAGAAAGATAAACAGCTTACATGCAAGACACTTTGTCCCTAATACATGAAAACACTAATCCAATATCATGATACATGTGAACCAAAATAGCCATATCAAATCCACTAAATTAAGCAAACTTTATTCATTTAGCTTTCATTATTAGTATCTAACACAAAGTAGCAAACCATTTCTTCTTGTGAACTTCTGAGATAACTCTAATTCATGTAACAAGTTCAAAAAGCATCAAACTTTATTAAAATTTTTAAAAAAACTAGGCATTAGAGGTTAATGACCACCACAAAAAGACTAACTTTTTATCAAATAACATAAAAAAAAAAAAAAAACACAACACAGACGCACGGACATAGAGAGAGAGAGAGAGAGAGAGAGAGAGAGAGAGAGAGAAACAGAGAGGGAGAGAGGGAGAGAGGGATAGGGCGAGAGAGAGAGAGAGAGAGAGAGAGAGAGAGAGTATCCTTTTAAGTTCTAATTCAACAATTTGAAGCTCATGTACTGAGTTTAAAAAAAAACCATCAATTAAGTTAATGAGCAACATTCAGTAAATTCCAAGAAAGTCTTCACCTTTCCATCAAATTGTAAGAAATAAAACATTGAAGTGAAACACAACAAGAAACACACACACACTAATTGAAACAAAGCAACAAACCTGCGGTTCTGAAACCAGACTTTGATCTGCTTAGGTTCAATATTAGCAAGAATAGGAATGTCCTTTATAAGCTGCTGTCTTCTTGAAGAACTTGGCTTTGGACACTCAGCATAAACCCTCTCCAAAGCCTCAACTTGTTCAGCTGTATATCTAACATACTTACTACCATCCATTTGTGACTCACCCATTCAGCTAAACAATCTATCAAACACAACACCTGCAATTATAAAACTCTGAAAATGATGGGCTTTTATAAGATTTCAAGAAATGGGGTATTTTAATTTAGGTTTTAAAATGGGTTGGTCTTAGAATGTACAGGAAGGCACTCTCTCAAGTAAGAGAGCTAGCCTCCTCTATCAGTCATCAAGAAAAGTGTGCATTTTTTTTTAATATTTGAGTTGGGTTTTTAGGATGAAGAAAAATTGTAAGTATCCTGAGGTTATATAAGGTGATTGTATAAAGCTCTTCCTCTTGTTTATCTCAAGACAAGAAGAGGAAAGAAAGTTGTAATGGTAATAAGTACCAACAACAACCCATAAAAATAAATAAAGGGAAAGGGTAATTATGGTTATTGTGCCTTTGTTTGCCTTATGTTTTCATTTATGTAATAAATCTAGTCTGGGATTTAATTTTTTTGTAATAAATATTTTAGGTGGAATGAACTAGTAACAAATTTAATGAAGTATAAAAATATATAAATGGCTTATTTTGTAATTGATTCGATGATAGTTTCGAATTTATAAAATGATTCGAATCAATCAAAAACATTTATTTATCAAAATAAAATTTATAATTTAAAAATTGAAAGAATATAATTAATTTTTGCTTATTTGTGTTTGTACTTCGACTTGATAAAGATTTTTTTAAATAATTTTAAACTTTCGATTTCTAAAATTTTACAAGTTATACATTATGGATTGGAGTTATTCAATTTGCAATGTACAAAGTACAATCTAGCATAAAAACACAAGATATAATTGGTATGTTACATTTTTCTGGTTGAAGGGGTGGAATGCATGTTTATCCCGTTTTCATATCACGGTACCATTTCACTTTAATAATGTCATTTTGCTATTTTTAGATATTATATGATTATTTTTCATTTGGTAACTAACTATAAAGCAAAAGATAATACAAAATAGTGTGTCATTTTTGGTTAGACGTACTCGTGGCCTTTGGTTTTATTAGACCTGGCAATTTGGTACACGATACGTGAACACGACACGAAACGACACGAAAAAATACGGATATGGGTTTTGATTTTTAGTACACGAAACACGAAAGTACACGAACACGAAATTACACGATAGATTTAGTGTCGGATATGGGTTTTCATTTTGGGTACACGAAATAAAGATGTTAATAATTTACTACTTATGAATTTTATGTATATATTAATATTTTTTTATAAGGATATATATTTTACACAAAAATATACATATTTACAAGTTTTTATAGAGTTGTATTTATATTTATATATGGAAATGTAAAATATTTAATGTATATTTCATATGAATATAATATTTACTAATAAATTTTAACTAAATTTTATTTTTAATTTTATATAATATATACACGAAACACGACACGAAAATACACGAATTCATTTCGGGTGGATACGGGTTTCATATTCAAGTACACGAATCCTGTTTCGGGTGGATACGGATTTCACCTTCAAGTACACGAAACACGAAAATACACGACACGAAAGTACACGACACGATCCGATTACCCGCTCTAGGTTTTATTCAAAGAAGAAGAGATAGAGATGAAGGTTACGTTAAATGTATTGTACAATACAGGGGCGGACCAGGATCTGGAACTTACAGGGGCTAAATATTTTATTGATTAAATACTCAAGTCTCAAATTTTGCTTGCATACAGAGCTTTTATCACATTTGCTGGAATGTGAGATTTTTACAGATTCTCAAAATTTTCCTGCATATACGGTGTTTTAGCAACCGCATATAGAATATAGCCATATTTAGAAGATCTAACTTGATATTCAAGAGTAAATTATAATAAAAGGCATTATACATAGAGATTTGGGAGCCTGAGATGTATCTCAGGAAAATTGTCTGAGATACATGAGAATTATATGTAAATCATAATATTTATGGGATTGACATTTTCGTAAAATCAGAAAATTTTAATTTGCCCTGTGGGGCCAATTAGATTTAAAGTATATTTTTTAAAGAAAGTTCCCTGAGATCAATCTCAGGGTCCTTTTTCTCTTATATATATTAAAATAATTAAAAGTATAAACTTTATGAGTTAGTAAATATATTTTTTTCGGACATATGTTTTATTAATCTGATCTAATTTAACAAAAAAAAGCAGTATATGACTTTGTTTTATAATGATAGGAATTTGTTTTTGCATTCAAAAATATATAAAAAAAGAAGTCTAACATGAAGACATGCTATTGACCAGGGCTATACCTAATTTTCAATCCGAAGTGCTCCCTCCGTCTCTAAAAACTCTTCTCGTTTGAAATGTCGGGACTGTTCATAACATGAGACAAATTACTAATTTACGTCTAATTTATAAGATCAAATATAGTCATGAATGATCTTATTGGATTCGTATTTATAAGTACTTTAATACAGTGAAGTTTTTATATTTAAAACTAATACGAAATTAAAGATATTAACAATCAAAAGTATGCATTGGCAAACATATTTAGGAGAAATGGGAAAAAAATTTTGGAACAGAGGAAGTAGCTGATAAATCTGTAAGAACGAGAACATTTTACCCGGGCTCCAACCCACCCCCTCAGTCCGCCCTTGGTACAATATGTACTGCAATGTAGTGGTGATTATCCCAGAACGGTACCCCTATTCCTGTACAAACAAACAACACAAGGGTCAAGGGGTAGGGCTTGTTGCGAAATCCGGAAAAAGAAAAATTAAAATTTCGGCTATTTCAAATTTATATAGTCCAGGGAATAGAGATGATGTATGTTATAGTTGTATTTTTATTGGGGTTAGAGGGTACGTTGAAATGTAAAAGTTGACATTCGGGGGCAATATGTGTGCTTTTCGGTTAGATGATGAATTTGATTGAATGAAAAAAATCTCTTTTGTACATTTTTTGTACCTCAATACAATTCATGAATGAGTAAATTCACCGTGATCACCTGACCATTTTGAAAAAAAGAAAAAAATAAGAGAGATTTGTTAACCAAACAGAATAATAGTGTTTGTAATGAATTAACTTGGCTGCTTTGGGCTGTAATGTAACCATTCTCTCTCTAAATCATATTCCTTCTGTCCCATTCATTTCTTTACACTTTCCTTTTTGGGATGTCCCAACCAATTCTTTATGTTTCCTAAAATAGTAACTTTTAACAATAAAATACTTTATTACATCCACTACTTCACTCCATTTTTTCAACACTTTACACTATTACACCCACTAACTCACTTATTTTAACAATAAAATTACTATTACACCCACTAACTCACTTATTTTAACAATATTACACCCACTATCTTGGTTTCCGTGCAAAAAGCAAATATAAACAATTCATTGGGACGGAGGGAGTAAAGCACAAGTTTGTCAGCGGTCTCACCTGCGGTTTCTCTCATGATCTATCCTCTCTATTTACGTGTTGATTTAACAATGTTATCCATGTGTATTCATGTGATGTTACCTGCATGCGCTTCAATGGATAGCAAGCAAAAATGAGAGGTTCATTTTTCAAGATCTTCAATTAAATCGTAGATTACATAATATTTTCAACATTCTCGTTCAATATTAATCAAATTTTTTTAATATAAAATCCTTGAAAAGTAAATAATTTTTTTTTTAACATGGGAATCCGCAGCCGCTACCTTTCGGGTGCGCTCCGGGTAAACTCATGGGCTCACGCAATAGCCTGCAAACCACGTTGATCCAAGGCAAACCGCACAAGTGCGACAAGCTCTGTCCCAGGATGGCATAATCACAAATCCGTCTCCCATAGGAGTCGAACCTGTGACCAAGAGGTGAGATGACCTCTCTTTAAACAACTGAGACAACCCTTGCGGGTGAAAAGTAAATAAATTACCACCAATATTGTACTAAACTCGTTTGCACGTGGATCTTACATCACCATTCCGTTTCATGTATATTTTCACTTACTAAATAATAAATATCAAAGTTATAAACTTAGAAAATTGGTTCTACTTGATTGCGTTTTCAAAATTCGAATATTCGATCAATTTTTTGAATACTCGATTTTGCTTGGTTGCATTTTCAATATTCAAATTATCGATCAAATTTTCTAATACTCTTTTTCAACATCCAAATACTTGATTAAATTTTAGTCAGTACCTCTCCAATTTTTAAATACTCGAACGAGTTAATAGATTTTTTTCATAAATATAATTATTGAACCAATTAACTAATTAGTAAATACTAAATAGTAATGCATCCTTTCGGAAAAATTATTTGGTTTGTTGGGTGTCTTAATGGGCCAAATGTTGTAAAGGCAAGTCCAAGATGTGAAAGATACTTTTTAATGTATGAAAGATATGAAAGATACTTTTGAAGCCCAAGGCTTAATAGTTAACATTCTCAAACTGTTTACTTCAACAATTTTCTAGAAATTTTTTCCAAGAAAACAGAAAAATATGAAAACATGTTCAAATTGAAAATTTTCTGAAAAGAAAATTGAAAAAAATGGAAAACAAGGTTTTCTAAATTATAACTATATTTTAGAAAATTGTAGAAAACAACTCTGGGTAGTTTCCTAGATTTAGAAAATTGGAAAACACGGTAAAATGTGTACTAAAGCAGGCAAAACACGTTTCGAACCTCACCCACGCACATTTTCAGTCCTTTAATATATTATTATATTTTTTTTATTTAGTAAATATTTATACTTTAGTATACTAAACCAATAAACAACGTGTAATTCTATCATTAGCTTCAAGTTTGATATTCTGTTTTTTTTAATTAACTTACATTGTATTAGATTAATTCTGAACAAGATAACTTAACTTACATTTTAATAATGTTAAATATGTGAAAATAGTCGATTTGTACAAGGTTTGTGAAAAATAATTATTCATAATTATTAGCAATAGCAATATCAACCGATGAAGTGTTAAGGTTCATAAAACATTACATGATAATAAAAAATGTTAATGTTGCCTAATTTTATAATTATTACTTAATAATTAATATTTTTACAGCTTTTGTTGTATTATAAATTCTCTTATTTTAATATTTTTTTCTTTTAAACATGAAAAATATTAAAGTGAACAAAACATATGAGCACAAGTTTAGAAAATATCATCCCCTTATATGTCTTATTACTATATGTTCATGTATATAATTTGTGAAACTGGAAAGCAGAAAACCGATCCCACCCTACTTCGTATCTTTGAAACATGTTTTCTCAGTTTTCAATGATTTTCCTAGAAATGAAAAGTTCAGAAAAAATTGGAAAATTTTAGAAAAGAAAACTGGAAAAATTTTCACCAAGTAAACAGGGCCTAAGAATTTTTTTTATTTAAAGTTCACATTAACTAAAATCTATATCTTCTATATCTATACTATAATAAATAAAAGAATATAATTTGTAATTTGGTTAACCCATATTTTTGGTTATCTCTTCAATTTTTGGTTATGTTCCATTCATAATTGTTAGATTTTCAACTAAAGTAAATCATGACCGTTAGATACAACAATACTAAAATGACCGTTAGATACAACAATACTAAAAGTTGTTATACACAAAGGTCTAAGGTTCGATTTCTGCCAACAACATAATAATTTATAATTAATAATAAAAATTATTATATACAAAGATGTAAGGTTCGAATTATTTCAATAATATATTAAAATTAATATTTATAATATTATTATATTAATCTATAAATAAATTATAAAAAATTAAAATTAAACCGTGTTTGGCAAATGCAGGGATGTCCGAGAAAAGTGCCGCCTAAAACTTTAGTTCAGTTAGCAGTAGGCGCTCTCTGCTTTGTGTCCATTTTTTAGTTTCCAAGGCCATTTTATTTTGTTTTTCTTCGATAATTGAAATCCATTTTAATATGATTTCTTTGTTTCTAAAAAATATATATCGTATCTTCGTCAAAGAAAATTGAAATCCAAATTTTGGGTTTATGTGTTGTTCTTAGTGAAAGAAAAGTTCAACTTTTATTGACACATAATATATTTATATTTTATATTTTTCGTTTTATATAAATAAGATATTCGCCTTTTTACGTTCGGATTTTTAGTGAAATACAACTTCTCTCTTTATGTTCAAATTTTTAGTGTTAATTTCATTTTTATGTTTTTACTGTTAACAAATACAACTTTTCCTTTTTATGTTCGAATTTTTAGTGTTAACAATTACAATTTCCATTTTTCTGTTCAAATTATTATTTTCTTAACATTTATCGAATCTTTAGTATTTTCGAATTTTTAGTATTAACAATTACAACTTCCTTTTTCAAGATCAAAATTATGCTAAAATTAAATTATAATTTCATTTAAAATTTTCAGACTTTTAGAGTTAATAATTACAACTTTCCTTTTTGAAAGGCATATGACTCAGCCTATTTGTAGTTCGAGGATCCTAATCCAATTAAACTAGATTGTAATAAGTAAATAATATCAACTGTCACAGCAATCTCAAAAGATGATAACCGTTAGAAGAAAAATCAACAAGTCAATCTATAGTTTTGATGTTTTACACTGGAAGAAGATTCAGATATCTGATCAGGCCTCAAGGTAGCATTGAAACAAATGGATTCATTTAAGAGACAGAGATTTCTATAAGTGATAAGAAACAATTTCAGTACCGAATGATTGATGAGAGTGAAGAGTATAAATAGACTACAGTGTTAAAGTCACAATGAAGAACAGAGATTGGAGTTAGTCGTTCATGAACCAGACAGTACATCGAGCGTCAACATCATTCCAGTGTATGTTCCTTATCATAATTACGTGGTTTGCAGCGGAGTATTGACTATTAAAGAATTTATATTAATTCTATTTTAATTGATTAAGTCAAGTAATTAAGTTAATAAATAAATTAATTCTATCAGAATTAATATATTTGTTAAAGTGATTATTAGATTAATTAAATAAGAATTAATATGAAAAAGGAATAATTAGTTAAATGATTTTTATAAGTCATTTAATTAATTATAAACTGAAATATATGATAATATAACTATCAAACTGATAGTTATACCGATAGTCATATTCAGTTTAAAGAAGAAATAGTCATATTCAGTTCAAGAGGAGATAGTCATATGCAGTTCAATTGGATAGTCATATTTCATTCAGATGGTAGTAATACCGAATGTTATATTGAAATGAAGAGTTATACCGAATGTCATATTGAGCTGGATAGTTATACCGAAAGTTATATTTAAACTGGACAGTCATATTACATTCAATTGATAGTCATACCGATTGTCATATTAATGTAAAATGATTGTCATATCAATTTAAACTAAGTAATATGACTATGACTGTGGTATTTAAAGAAGCAGAATGCAGAAGATTAAAACCAGTCGAGCAATACAGAAATATTATACACAGCAGCCTATCTCTCTCTCTCTCAAGCTCAAGAACACCTACAAGTTTAATTCTGTAAATTCAAGTTCATCTCAGTTGTAATATTCTATCAATTGGAACTTGTTTACTTGTGATTCTTGTACTACTAGCGAATTAAGTTTCCTAGTTCACAAATTGATATCTTGATTTTTATTAACTAAATTAGCAAAGTTCATGTTGAATTTTCTAATTAGTTATTAATTACTTGATAATCATTTGGACTGATTTTGTAACACCCATCAAGTTAATATATTGTTATATTCAACTTGAAATTTGTGTTATATTATTCCGCACAAAAAATTCATTTAAGTTAAAATTGTTTAACGAATAAATTTTGAGAAAATGGTATAGATTGTATTCAACCCCCCCTTCTACAATCTTATCGGACCTAACAATTGGTATCAGAGCCTATTGATTGATACACAAATCAAGATCCTATTTTTACTCAATCAAAAATCAAGCTCGAATTTTTAACTCTCTTAAAAATTCATCATGTCAGCCAAAGGCAATGTTAAAATTCCTATCTTTAATAAAGATAACTATGACATGTGGAAAAACAAAATGGAGTTATTTCTTGATGTAGCAAATCCAAGATTTTTGTGGGTTTTGAAAAATGGACCAGTAACTCCTATGCAACATGATACTGAAACAGTTATAAATGGAACTGTAACAGTACCTGCCAAATCCTACCCAAAGGACCCTAAGAACTATACCTCTGAAGATAAGGAGGAAGCTGGATTGGATAAAAATTTGAGACTCATTCTATTGGATTCCCTAGATCCTGTAATGTATAGCCATGTGAGGAATTGTAAAACTGCTAAGCACATCTGGGAAACTATTGAGATCATTAATGAAGGGACTGACGAAGTCAAGGAAAATAGACTTCAAATTCTGACCTCTGAATATGAACACTTTAGAGCTGGCCCTAATGAAGGCATTCAGGAAGTGTTCGAAAGGTATAACAAGATAATCAACAACTTGCAAGTTCATGGCAAGCAATATACTCAGAAGGAGATCAACATGAAGTTTTTACTGACTATGCCTACTCACTTGGAGCATAGAATCACTGCCATCAGAGAATCTAGAGATCTAACTCAGGTTGCTCTTGAAAGGCTGTTTGGTGTTCTGAAAACATATGAATTGGAACAAGTACAACAAAAGGAATTCTATGGCAAAGGTAGAATGGCAAATTCTTCTACAGCTCTAGTGGTTGAGGTTCCTAAGGAAGTGGAAACTAAAGTTGTTCAACCTAACAGCTTCAACAAGAAACAAACTGAAGTAGAACTTGGCCAAACACTAACTACTCAGGATGGTGGAGAATTTTACTCACTTGAAGAGCTGGATCAATTGGAAGATGAATCTATGGCAATGATGGTGAGACAATTCAGTAACTTCAGATTCAGAAGAAATCCAAAGTTCAGGTTTAAGTCAAATAACAGATTTCAGAGAGGAGGTTCTTCATCCTCTAGTAACAGGGGAGGTTATAAAACTGGAACTGTTGACAGAAGCAAAATCCGTTGTTTCAATTGTAATGAGTTGGGACATTTTGCTACTGAGTGTCAGAAACCCAAGCAAGCACAGAAGAAAGATTATGCTTCTGAAAAGAAGAAGAGTGGAAGAGCTTATGTAGCTGTTGGTAAAAGCTGGGATGACACAGATAGCGAAGATGAAGAATATGGAAATTTTGCGCTGGTGGCAAATGCTGAATCATCAACTTATTACACCACACCGGTAACTCTTACTGATGCTGAGTTAATTGATAGTTTACGTAGTTGCTTGAATAATGCACAAAAAGGGTACGAGAGAATAAGTCTTGTTAACACTAACCTTGAAAATGAAATGTTAGATTTTAAAAAGGTGCAGGTTAATCAAGATAAGAATATAGAAGAAATAGCTCGACTTAACTACAGAGAAAAGGGTCTAGGAGAATACATGGTAAAACAAGTTGATAGGATTGCTGAACAAGAAACCAGGATTAGAGAACTTGAAACACAGATTAGAGCTTGTTATAATTCTGTTAAAGTTTCTAAAGAGTTCTTCAATAAACAAGCAGTAGAACAAACTGTAGGAATAGGGTTTGATTACAGTCAAGTTGTTGGTTCTTTGAGTAATCATTCTCCTAATTCTATCTCAGCTAAAGAAAGAGGTATACCACATATTCTCAAGAATGTTGAAAAATCAATGTTTACAAAATCTGATGCTGGCCCACCAGATATTCTTTCTATGGTTATACAAGAAGAAATGAGAAATGAGGATAGTGCAAATGGCACAGTCCTTGTTAAGGATAAATGTGTTAAGGATAAAACTGTTAAGAACTCTAATACAAAGAATGTTTCATCCAAGAAAAATGTCACAGTCTTTGTTAAGGCTAAATCAGTTGAGGATGTTAACACAACGAATGTTTCATCCAAGAAAGATGTACCTAAAGTACCAGTCAAAGTTGTTGAATCAGCTAGTTCTTCTAAGACTGGATTAGGTAGTAATAAGTTGAAACAGAAAAATACCATGTCTACTATTGATTCTAATCATAAAGCATGTGGTATTATCAATTGTATGTCTTGTGCTTTTAACAGTATGCGTGCTTATTTTAATGGTAATTATGCATGTGTTAAACAGAATGCTCCTCGACAGCACATGAACAGGAACAATAATGTTCGATCTAAGACTGCTTTTCCTCCTCAAGCTAGGAGAGAGACATTTGCACCTAAGACTAAACAAAAGATTACCAAGAATGTCTACCAGGTCAAATGTCCAGTCCATGACACAAGTGTTACTGTTGCGAGAGAAACATGGATACCCAAGATTAAACAAAAGATTTTCAAATCTGTTTATAAGGTTAAATGTTTATTGACTAAAGAGGTTAAAATTAAAAATGTTGTTTTGCCTGATGAAGGTCAATACTTTAAATACGCAGGACCCAATCAAATTTGGGTCCCGAAGAAGGTTTAATTCATTTGTCATTGCAGGGTATTGAACAGGTTGATCGAGTAACCTGGATCTTGGACAGTGGATGTTCAAGGCATATGACTGGAGATAGAACCCTGCTGACAAAAGTGGTGGAGAAGGCCGGCCTAGTAGTTACCTTTGGAGATAACAGCAAAGGTAGAACTGATGGATATGGCAGACTTGAAGCTGGAAATGTTATCATTGATGAAGTTTCTTTTGTGAAAGGACTTGAGCACAATTTGCTCAGTGTCAGTCAATTCTGTGATAAAGGTTATGAAGTTCATTTCAACGAGAAGAATTGTCTAATTTCACACAAGAGACATGAAAAGCCACAACTGACAGGAGTTAGAAAAAGCAATCTGTACGTAGCCAATATGAACTCAGGAAGCACTGAAGAAGTCACTTGCTTCTACACTAAAGCATCTAATGATGAGAGTTGGCTATGGCACAAGAAACTTTCTCATCTTAATTTTAAGACAATGAATTCTCTGGTTAAAAGAGAATTGGTGAGAGGTTTGCCTTCAATGGAATTCACTCAAGAAGGACTGTGTGATGCATGTCAAAAAGGAAAGCTAAAAAGGGCAAGTCACAGGAGCACTGATACATCTTCAATAACTGAACCATTACAATTACTTCATATGGATTTGTTTGGTCCAGTTAATGTGATGTCTATGTCAAGGAAGAGATATGCTCTAGTGATTGTTGATGATTTTTCAAAATACACATGGGTTCTATTTTTGAATTCTAAAGATGAGACTCCACAACTGGTGATTGATCACATTAAATTAATTGAGCGAGATTCTACGTATCTAGTGAGAGCTACAAGATCAGACAATGGAACTGAATTCAAGAATGCAGTTCTAAATGACTTTTGCACTGAGAAGGGTATAACCAGACAATATTCAGCTCCAAGAACTCCTCAGCAAAATGGGGTAGTGGAAAGAAAGAATAGAACCTTGATTGAAGCTGCACGTACTATGCTAAGTAAATCAAGGCTTCCATTGTACTTTTGGGCTGA
Source organism: Saposhnikovia divaricata (assembly GCA_036435485.1). Taxonomy (NCBI): domain Eukaryota; kingdom Viridiplantae; phylum Streptophyta; class Magnoliopsida; order Apiales; family Apiaceae; genus Saposhnikovia; species Saposhnikovia divaricata. The sequence continues at coordinate 235,575,357 of CM071595.1, read as the reverse complement.
AGCCATCAATACTGCGTGCTATACCCAGAATCGAACTCTAATCAATAAAGATCAAATGAAGACACCCTATAAAATTATGGCTGATAAGAAACCTTCACTCAAATACTTTCATGTATTTGGGGCAAAGTGCTTTGTGCTTAAAGAAGGTGATGATCAAGGTGGTAAATTCGATACCAAAGCATTTGAAGCAATTTTTATTGGTTATTCAATGAGAGCATACAGGGTGTATGTGATTGATGAACAGAAGATGATGGAAAGTGTCAATGTAACATTCGATGACACTAAACTCCCTAGTATCCAAACTGAGAATCCATCTGAGAAGCTATCTTTCGATGACATGACAGATACAGATTCAGATGATGACAATGCACCTGAGATTTTTGCTGATGCTAATGACAACAATGATGATCAGGGTAATGGTGATGAAATCAATGATAGTAGTCAAAATTCCCCTGATTCTTCTAATCAATCATCATCTAGTCAACCTGGCAACATCTCAGGGGGAGAAAATGAAGGGTCAACTGGTCACACACAACATCTCAATGAAGATCAAGGCGAATCATCAAGATCTAATCTTCCCAGATAGACTGTTTGGAATAGAGCTCATCCTTTTGAGTTAATCATTGGTGATCCAGTTGTTGGTGTAAAGACTAGAAGAGCTTTTCAGAATCAATGCAATTATTCAGGGTTTCTATCTGAAATGGAACCTAAGAAAACTGAAGAAGCTCTTTCTGATCCTGATTGGGTGATTGCTATGCAAGATGAACTCAATCAATTTAAACAACAAGAAGTTTGGAAGCTGGTACCCAGACCTATAGACAGACCAGTAGTTGGCACAAGGTGGGTATTCAGAAACAAACTTGATGAAGATGGCACAGTGACGAGAAATAAAGCAAGACTGGTAGCAAAGGGTTACTCCCAATCTGAAGGCATTGACTATGATGAGACCTATGCTCCAGTGGCTAGACTTGAGGCCATAAGAATATTCTTGGCATTCGCAGCATTTTCAAACTTTAAAGTTTATCAAATGGATGTCAAGAGTGCTTTCTTGAATGGCAAGCTAGATGAAGAGGTTTATGTAGAACAGCCCCCTGGCTTTGAAGATCCAGATTTAATTGACTATGTCTACTTCCTTTTCAAGGCTGTCTATGGTCTTAAGCAAGCACCAAGGAAATGGTATGACACTCTCTCTGAATTTTTACTTGAAAATGATTTTGTTAGAGGTGTCATAGACAAAACTCTCTTCACAAAGAAACATAAGAATGATACAATTATAGTCCAAGTCTATGTGGACGATATAATATTCGGGTCTACTAATGATCTTTTGTGCAAGAAATTTGCGAAGTTAATGCAGGGTAAATTTGAAATGAGCATGATGGGTGAGCTGAAGTTCTTTCTTGGATTGCAAATAAGTCAAAGAACAGATGGAATATTTATCTGTCAATCCAAGTATGTCAAAGAGCTTCTCAAGAAGTATCAAATGGAGGATTCTTCTTCAGCAAGGACACCTTCATCCACAGCTATCAAATTTGGAGCATGTGAAAATTCTGCCAAGGTAGATATCACAAGCTACAGAGGTATGATAGGCTCATTACTTTACCTTACTGCGAGTAGACCTGATATTATGCATGCTACGTGTTTGTGTGCAAGGTTCCAATCGGATCCTAGAGATGTTCATCTCATTGCTGTTAAACGAATTCTGAGATATCTTAAGGGTACGCCTAACTTAGGCATCTGGTACCCTAAAGATTCTGGTTTTAATCTTATTGGATATACAGATTCAGACTATGCAGGAAGTGTTGTGGATAGAAAAAGCACATCTGGGAGTTGTCAATTCCTAGGTGGTAGACTAGTTTCCTGGTACAGCAAGAAACAACAAACAGTTTCCAACTCAACGGCTGAAGCTGAATATATAGCTGCTGGAAGCTGTTGCGCACAGATTTTGTGGATCAGGAATCAACTGAGAGACTATGGCTTTGTGCTTGATAAAATTCCAATTTTATGTGATAATACAAGTGCCATAGCAATCTCTAACAATCCTGTGCAGCACACAAGGACAAAGCATATTGACATCAGGTATCATTTTATTCGAGAGCATGTCATGAATGGTACCGTGGAGTTATTTTTTGTACCTACGGAAGAACAAACAACAGATATTTTTACTAAGTCTCTTGACGAATCCACATTTACCAGAATTGTTGGTGAATTGGGTATGTTAAATAGTCCTAGTAATTAGACTGGTTAATATCTGAGGTTTGATCTTTAATAATTTACAAGTGATTGATGTGTTAATATTTGTTATTAAAATCACTTGTATAATTATTTTATCAACTTATACTCTTGCTTGTTTCTTCTTAAATCATTGTTATTATCTTCTGTATATATTTTTAATTACTTCATGTATTTTTAGATTAATTCATTTTCTTTAAAAATGTTTTTTCTCAAATTTTACAAGCTGTAATTTATGAGAAATCTATTTTTCTTGAAAATGTTATTGTTTTAAATTCAGTTTAATTATTTTTGTTGTTTAAATAAATCATAGTTTCTTTTTGAATAATTTTCTATATGGAAATTGTTTTATTAGAAAATTTATAGATTTATTAATTCATCAGAAATAATTATGTAAATATTTAGTATGTTATTTGATTTGATTTTATTTGATTTGTAATGTTTGTCCTTTTGTTATTAATGTTTGATTTCGTAAAAGGGACTACATATGATCGTTTTTATAATTCTTATTAGGTTTTATAATTTTAGTGTAAATTAATTTGCTATTTTTTGGCTTGTGTAAATAATTAATTTGATTTTCTTGTTAAAATTCTGTTAATATTCAATTTTTAGGTAAGTTATATTAGCTGTTTTGTTTAAATATAACTATCGGTATAACAATTCATTTGATTGTTATATTCGAATTTGTGTTAGTTATATTAGTTAAAAAGTAGTGTAATATAACTTAGTATTAAAATAGTTATAATTTTGTTTTCTATAAATATAACTGTTGTTAATTAATAGTTATATTGTGTGGTTTACTCGAAATATGACTATCGGTATAACTATTGATTTGATTGTCATATTCTGTGTTTTTCGATAGTTATATTAAAGATTTATGTGTTATATAACTGACTAACAAAGATAGTCATATTACGTTTACACGTAATATAACTATCGGTATGACTATCACCCGATAGTCATATCACAGCCGTTTGATACTTAAGAAAGTAAGTTATATTCAGTAGTCATATTATTCTGTTATTGTTATATTGGCGTGTTAAGTCACCCAAAGAACTCGAACGATACATGCACGATATACACACATTTCTAAGTCGAATTGCTGCCCGATTTTCATCTCAAAACACGATTCTAAGAACATTGCTTGATTACCCAGTCAATAATCATCAACCTGCTCCGTTTCCAAATGATCGAATTTAATGGTCTGGTAAACCAAACAAGAAGTTCTACACTAGGCTGGATACTTCTAAGGTCTTGTTGCATGTTCCAGTGGTCATAACACCATATATGTCCACATTCATAAATTTACCAAATGTCATGCCACAGCCAGATGCTGAGATACCTTTTCTTCAACAAGCTCCACAATTTGAAGCAGAACAAGTTCCAGAACCTCAACCTGATTCTGAACCCTTGAATGCTCTTGAACATCAACTTCCAGTGGATCAACCCACTTAGAATGAAGATGATGTACATGTCAATGATCAGGTATTTGACTCAACTACTTTACAATCTCAATATCTTTCTGATAGTCAAATAATTGTGAGAAGTGACCAAGGGATTGTAGATCCACAACCTTTATCCCAGGTCAATGCACCAAACACTGATCCTAAATTCTCCAAACACTATCGTAGAAAGAAATTGTCATTCAAAAGAGCTATCCCTAGTAGTGATATCTTGAGTGAAACAGATTTGCCATCACAAAAGAAAGGTAAAACCATGTCAAAGGCAATCATAAACCCATTCATTCCTTCAAGCTCACCCCTGTTACTCACAATGGGGGAAGATATTTTCTTACATGAAGCTGAAAACATTGTTATGCAAGAGGAGCAAGTTATAGTGCCTGCCATTGTTACGGCAGAAGAACCTTCACAGGTTGATCGGGATTTGCGAACTCCCATTGCACCACCACTGACCTTCCAAGAGGAGGCTAGGGTGATTTCTAGTGCAGGTACAATGGATGCAGCTCAGGATTATGAGAGGAGTGATGTGAGAATTACTTCAAATCTGAGTGAAACACTAGCACGTGAGGTGAGTGATACTCAGAGAGCGATTGAGGTGAGAGCACACAATGACACATACACTTTATCTCTCATAGCACAACTCAATCAAATGAAAGAAAGTCTTGCTCAAGCTGAAGAAGACAATAAAAACTTGAGGTTTGATATGGATAACATGAGAACTATCTTCAACAACAAAATCAATGCACTTAAACTCTCTCAACAACAAGCAATCGAAGACTCTGGAGATGTCACAGTGGCTCAAGATCTTATTATATCTTCTATGTCTAATCAGATTGAAGATCTTCAGAATAACATAAATGAAAATCACTTAACCACTGAACATCGTCTCAGTCAGATTGAAAAGCAAAGTGATCATCAAGCAAAAGGGTTGAGACACTTATATAATATCATTAGCAGAACTCACTCACTTACAGCAGAAGAGAAGAAATTCTTTGGAAGTAGTGATGGAAGTGACCCTGGAGCTGGTGCAAGCCACAAAACTGTAGAGGATTCCTCAACTAAGGGGGAGAAATCTAGAGGGGGAGGAAGTGTAAGTAAAGAGAAAAATGAAGACAGGAGTGAAGGGAAGAAGAAGACAACTCATCAAGCAGCAGAACAGGAAGATGATGATGCTGTAGAAGGTTTTTACTATACAGGTGAACCTGATATTGATCTGTTTGCTGACTTACAGTTTCCTGATGTTGGTGAAGGATTCGATGAACCAGATCTCAGTTTTTGGGATGATGAAGAGCCAATAATTCCTGATTCTGTTGAAACACAACGAATGAATTTTGAAGCAAATAAAGAACTTGAACAGAATGAAGCTAATCTGTCTATGAGAGAAGAAAGACTCAAGAAGACACTCGAACAGTTAGCTCATAATGAAAGACTTCAAAAGGCTGAACAGGAAGCACTTCAAAAGCAACATGCTCAAAAGCTGGAAGCTAGGAAGATGTACATCAAGTACAAAAATGGTGATAAGTGGGAACGTGCTCAAAAGGTAATAGACTCACCACAAACTTCTGACTATGATGATCGTCGGATGATTGCTATTTTTGAAAGCTTTAAAAAGAAGAACCCTGTACATGACATGTATTTGAAAGCTTTGAAGACAAAAATTTTGAGAATAACCACTGCATCTGATCCTAAGAATGGTGAGCTACTAATCTTTGTTGAATGTCATAAGCTCGGATCTAACAAAGTATCGCTTCAGTTCTTCTATGATAGATCTCTGTCAGAGCTTTGGGTGTTGAGACCGAAAGTAAGAACATCTTCTGAACTAGGCATACTGCTTCATGAAAAATTTCAAGAGTTTGCTGAAAGAGCTGGTCCTGAAGTTATAAATAACCCTCCACAAGTTAAAATTCTTAAGGGAGAAGTTATTCACACTGTTAATCTTCAGACAGAAGAATTATATACATACCTTGCCAGACATTTGGTATATGTTGAATATGCTCTTCGAAATCATGGGTTTGCATCACAAGAAAAGATTGAAGCTGCAGATCATATTCGATTCTATGCCCAGACCAACATGAAGAAGTACAAGCAGTATCAAGGTGAGTTGAGAAAGAAACTTGGAATACCACTGGTTTATCCCACAGATGTGTCATCCAGAAGGGAATTACTTGTTGACTCCGAATTGATCAAGAATCTACCTGATATGGATGAACAAGAAGAAGGAGAAATCAACGAGGAAGAAGGTGGTAAATGAAGATTAGCTCTACAAGTTATATCATTAGAGCTTTGATAGAACAAGATAGGATAATTGTCTTATATGATCAGTCTAGAGGATCATCTATCTTGTATTTATCTTTTCTGTTTGAATCTGGATAATGTTAATATGAACCAGAACTTTTACATTATTTACTTAGCATTTAAAGTGTTTTCTTTTACTTGTTTAATTGGGATTAGTTGAAGAATCCTCTAGGTATTTGCTTGTTATTGTATAACAAACAAATAGGGGGAGATTGAAAGGCATATGACTCAGCCTATTTGTAGTTCGAGGATCCTAATCCAATTAAACTAGATTGTAATAAGTAAATAATATCAACTGTCACAGGAATCTCAAAAGATGATAACCGTCAGAAGAAAAATCAACAAGTCAATCTATAGTTTTGATGTTTTACACTGGAAGAAGATTCAGATATCTGATCAGGCCTCAAGGTAGCATTGAGACAAATGGATTCATTTAAGAGACAGAGATTTCTATAAGTGATAAGAAACAATTTCAGTACCGAATGATTGATGAGAGTGAAGAGTATAAAAAGACTACAGTGTTAAAGTCACAATGAAGAACAGAGATTGGAGTTAGTCATTCATGAACCAGACAGTACATCGAGCGTCAACATCATTCCAGTGTATGTTCCTTATCATAATTACGTGGTTTGCAGCGGAGTATTGACTATTAAAGAATTTATATTAATTCTATTTTAATTGATTAAGTCAAGTAATTAAGTTAATAAATAAATTAATTCTATCAGAATTAATATATTTGTTAAAGTGATTATTAGATTAATTAAATAAGAATTAATATGAAAAAGGAATAATTAGTTAAATGATTTTTATAAGTCATTTAATTAATTATAAACTGAAATATATGATAATATAACTATCAAACTGATAGTTATACCGATAGTCATATTCAGTTTAATGAAGAAATAGTCATATTCAGTTCAAGAGGAGATAGTCATATGCAGTTCAATTGGATAGTCATATTTCATTCAGATGGTAGTAATACCGAATGTTATATTGAAATGAAGAGTTATACCGAATGTCATATTGAGCTGGATAGTTATACCGAAAGTTATATTTAAACTGGACAGTCATATTACATTCAATTGATAGTCATACCGATTGTCATATTAGTGTAAAATGATTGTCATATCAGTTTAAACTAAGTAATATGACTATGGCTGTGGTATTTAAAGAAGCAGAATGCAGAAGATTAAAACCAGTCGAGCAATACAGAAATATTATACACAGCAGCCTATCTCTCTCTCTCTCAAGCTCAAGAACACCTACAAGTTTAATTCTGTAAATTCAAGTTCATCTCAGTTGTAATATCCTATCCATTGGAACTTGTTTATACTTGTGATTCTTGTACTACTAGCGAATTAAGTTTCCTAGTTCACAAATTGATATCTTGATTTCTATTAACTAAATTAGCAAAGTTCATGTTGAATTTTCTAATTAGTTATTAATTACTTGATAATCATTTGGACTGATTTTGTAACACCCATCAAGTTAATATATTGTTATATTCAACTTGAAATTTGTGTTATATTATTCCGCACAAAAAATTCGTTTAAGTTAAAATTGTTTAACGAATAAATTTTGAGAAAATGGTATAGATTGTATTCAACCCCCCCTTCTACAATCTTATCGAAACTAACAATTGGTATCAGAGCCTATTGATTGATACACAAATCAAGATCCTATTTTTACTCAATCAAAAATCAAGCTCGAATTTTTAACTCTCTTAAAAATTCATCATGTCAGCCAAAGGCAATGTTAAAATTCCTATCTTTAATAAAGATAACTATGACATGTGGAAAAACAAAATGGAGTTATTTCTTGATGTAGCAAATCCAAGATTTTTGTGGGTTTTGAAAAATGGACCAGTAACTCCTATGCAACATGATACTGAAACAGTTATAAATGGAACTGTAACAGTACCTGCCAAATCCTATCCAAAGGACCCTAAGAACTATACCTCTGAAGATAAGGAGGAAGCTGGATTGGATAAAAATTTGAGACTCATTCTATTGGATTCCCTAGATGCTGTAATGTATAGCCATGTGAGGAATTGTAAAACTGCTAAGCACATCTGGGAAACTATTGAGATCATTAATGAAGGGACTGATGAAGTCAAGGAAAATAGACTTCAAATTCTGACCTCTGAATATGAACACTTTAGAGCTGGCCCTAATGAAGGCATTCAGGAAGTGTTCGAAAGGTATAACAAGATAATCAATAACTTGCAAGTTCATGGCAAGCAATATACTCAGAAGGAGATCAACATGAAGTTTTTACTGACTATGCCTACTCACGTGGAGCATAGAATCACTGCCATCAGAGAATCTAGAGATCTAACTCAGGTTGCTCTTGAAAGGCTGTTTGGTGTTCTGAAAACATATGAATTGGAACAAGTACAGCAAAAGGAATTCTATGGCAAAGGCAGAATGGCAAATTCTTCTACAGCTCTAGTGGTTGAGGTTCCTAAGGAAGTGGAAACTAAAGTTGTTCAACCTAACAGCTTCAACAAGAAACAAACTGAAGTAGAACTTGGCCAAACACCAACTACTCAGGATGGTGGAGAATTTTACTCACTTGAAGAGCTGGATCAATTGGAAGATGAATCTATGGCAATGATGGTGAGACAATTCAGTAACTTCAGATTCAGAAGAAATCCAAAGTTCAGGTTTAAGTCAAATAACAGATTTCAGAGAGGAGGTTCTTCATCCTCTAGTAACAGGGGAGGTTATAAAACTGGAACTGTTGACAGAAGCAAAATCCGTTGTTTCAATTGTAATGAGTTGGGACATTTTGCTACTGAGTGTCAGAAACCCAAGCAAGCACAGAAGAAAGATTATGCTTCTGAAAAGAAGAAGAGTGGAAGAGCTTATGTAGTTGCTGGTAAAAGCTGGGATGACACAGATAGCGAAGATGAAGAATATGGAAATTTTGCGCTGGTGGCAAATGCTGAATCATCAACTTATTACACCACACCGGTAACTCTTACTGATGCTGAGTTAATTGATAGTTTACGTAGTTGCTTGAATAATGCACAAAAAGGGTACGAGAGAATAAGTCTTGTTAACACTAACCTTGAAAATGAAATGTTAGATTTTAAAAAGGTGCAGGTTAATCAAGATAAGAATATAGAAGAAATAGCTCGACTTAACTACAGAGAAAAGGGTCTAGGAGAATACATGGTAAAACAAGTTGATAGGATTGCTGAACAAGAAACCAGGATTAGAGAACTTGAAACACAGATTAGAGCTTGTTATAATTCTGTTAAAGTTTCTAAAGAGTTCTTCAATAAACAAGCAGTAGAACAAACTGTAGGAATAGGGTTTGATTACAGTCAAGTTGTTGGTTCTTTGAGTAATCATTCTCCTAATTCTATCTCAGCTAAAGAAAGAGGTATACCACATATTCTCAAGAATGTTGAAAAACCAATGTTTACAAAATCTGATGCTGGCCCACCAGATATTCTTTCTATGGTTATACAAGAAGAAATGAGAAATGAGGATAGTGCAAATGGCACAGTCCTTGTTAAGGATAAATGTGTTAAGGATAAAACTGTTAAGAACACTAATACAAAGAATGTTTCATCCAAGAAAAATGTCACAGTCTTTGTTAAGGCTAAATCAGTTGAGGACGTTAACACAACGAATGTTTCATCCAAGAAAGATGTACCTAAAGTACCAGTCAAAGTTGTTGAATCAGCTAGTTCTTCTAAGACTGGATTAGGTAGTAATAAGTTGAAACAGAAAAATACCATGTCTACTATTGATTCTAATCATAAAGCATGTGGTATTATCAATTGTATGTCTTGTGCTTTTAACTGTATGCGTGCTTATTTTAATGGTAATTATTCATGTGTTAAACAAAATGCTCCTCGACAGCACATGAACAGGAACAATAATGTTCGATCTAAGACTGCTTTCCTCCTCAAGTTAGGAGAGAGACATTTGCACCTAAGACTAAACAAAAGATTACCAAGAATGTCTACCAGGTCAAATGTCCAGTCAATGACACAAGTGTTACTGTTGCGAGAGAAACATGGATACCCAAGATTAAACAAAAGATTTTCAAATCTGTTTATAAGGTTAAATGTTTATTGACTAAAGAGGTTAAAATTAAAAATTTTGTTTTGCCTGATAAAGGTCAATACTTTAAATACGCAGGACCCAATCAAATTTGGGTCCCGAAGAAGTTTTAATTCATTTGTCATTGCAGGGTATTGAACAGGTTGATCGAGTAACCTGGATCTTGGACAGTGGATGTTCAAGGCATATGACTGGAGATAGAACCCTGCTGACAAATGTGGTCGAGAAGGCCGGCCCAGTAGTTACCTTTGGAGATAACAGCAAAGGTAGAACTGATGGATATGGCAGACTTGAAGCTGGAAATGTTATCATTGATGAAGTTTCTTTTGTGAAAGGACTTGAGCACAATTTGCTCAGTGTCAGTCAATTCTGTGATAAAGGTTATGAAGTTCATTTCAACGAGAAGAATTGTCTAATTTCACACAAGAGACATGAAAAGCCACAACTGACAGGAGTTAGAAAAAGCAATCTGTACGTAGCCAATATGAACTCAGGAAGCACTGAAGAAGTCACTTGCTTTTACACTAAAGCATCTAATGATGAGAGTTGGCTATGGCACAAGAAACTTTCTCATCTTAATTTTAAGACAATGAATTCTCTAGTTAAAAGAGAATTGGTGAGTGGTTTGCCTTCAATGGAATTCACTCAAGAAGGACTGTGTGATGCATGTCAAAAAGGCAAGCTAAAAAGGGCAAGTCACAGGAGCACTGATACATCTTCAATAACTGAACCATTACAATTACTTCATATGGATTTGTTTGGTCCAGTTAATGTGATGTCTATGTCAAGGAAGAGATATGCTCTAGTGATTGTTGATGATTTTTCAAAATACACATGGGTTCTATTTTTGAATTCTAAAGATGAGACTCCACAACTGGTGATTGATCACATTAAATTAATTGAGCGAGATTCTACGTATCTAGTGAGAGCTATAAGATCAGACCATGGAACTGAATTCAAGAATGCAGTTCTAAATGACTTTTGCACTGAGAAGGGTATAACCAGACAATATTCAGCTCCAAGAACTCCTCAGCAAAATGGGGTAGTGGAAAGAAAGAATAGAACCTTGATTGAAGTTGCACGTACTATGCTAAGTGAATCAAGGCTTCCATTGTACTTTTGGGCTGAAGCCATCAATACTGCGTGCTATACCCAGAATCGAACTCTAATCAATAAAGATCAAATGAAGACACCCTATAAAATTATGGCTGATAAGAAACCTTCACTCAAATACTTTCATGTATTTGGGGCAAAGTGCTTTGTGCTTAAAGAAGGTGATGATCAAGGTGGTAAATTCGATACCAAAGCATTTGAAGCAATTTTTATTGGTTATTCAATGAGAGCATACAGGGTGTATGTGATTGATGAACAGAAGATGATAGAAAGTGTCAATGTAACATTCGATGACACTAAACTCCCTAGTATCCAAACTGAGAATCCATCTGAGAAGCTATCTTTCGATGACATGACAGATACAGATTCAGATGATGACAATGCACCTGAGATTTTTGCTGATGCTAATGACAACAATGATGATCAGGGTAATGGTGATGAAATCAATGATAGTAGTCAAAATTCCCCTGATTCTTCTAATCAATCATCATCTAGTCAACCTGGCAACATCTCAGGGGGAGAAAATGAAGGGTCAACTGGTCACACACAACATCTCAATGAAGATCAAGGCGAATCATCAAGATCTAATCTTCCCAGACAGACAGTTTGGAATAGAGCTCATCCTTTTGAGTTAATCATTGGTGATCCAGTTGTTGGTGTAAAGACTAGAAGAGCTTTTCAGAATCAATGCAATTATTCAGGGTTTCTATCTGAAATGGAACCTAAGAAAACTGAAGAAGCTCTTTCTGATCCTGATTGGGTGATTGCTATGCAAGATGAACTCAATCAATTTAAACAACAAGAAGTTTGGAAGATGGTACCCAGACCTACAGACAGACCAGTAGTTGGCACAAGGTGGGTATTCAGAAACAAACTTGATGAAGATGGCACAGTGACGAGAAATAAAGCAAGACTGGTAGCAAAGGGTTACTCCCAATCTGAAGGCATTGACTATGATGAGACCTATGCTCCAGTGGCTAGACTTGAGGCCATAAGAATATTCTTGGCATTCGCAGCATTTTCAAACTTTAAAGTTTATCAAATGGATGTCAAGAGTGCTTTCTTGAATGGCAAGCTAGATGAAGAGGTTTATGTAGAACATCCCCTGGCTTTGAAGATCCAGATTTAATTGACTATGTCTACTTCCTTTTCAAGGCTGTCTATGGTCTTAAGCAAGCACCAAGGAAATGGTATGACACTCTCTCTGAATTTTTACTTGAAAATGATTTTGTTAGAGGTGTCATAGACAAAACTCTCTTCACAAAGAAACATAAGAATGATACAATTATAGTCCAAGTCTATGTGGACGATATAATATTCGGGTCTACTAATGATCTTTTGTGCAAGAAATTTGCGAAGTTAATGCAGGGTAAATTTGAAATGAGCATGATGGGTGAGCTGAAGTTCTTTCTTGGATTGCAAATAAGTCAAAGAACAGATGGAATATTTATCTGTCAATCCAAGTATGTCAAAGAGCTTCTCAAGAAGTATCAAATGGAGGATTCTTCTTCAGCAAAGACACCTTCATCCACAGCTATCAAATTTGGAGCATGTGAAAATTCTGCCAAGGTAGATATCACAAGCTACAGAGGTATGATAGGCTCATTACTTTACCTTACTGCGAGTAGACCTGATATTATGCATGCTACGTGTTTGTGTGCAAGGTTCCAATCGGATCCTAGAGATGTTCATCTCATTGCTGTTAAACGAATTCTGAGATATCTTAAGGGTACGCCTAACTTAGGCATCTGGTACCCTAAAGATTCTGGTTTTAATCTTGTTGGATATACAGATTCAGACTATGCAGGAAGTGTTGTGGATAGAAAAAGCACATCTGGGAGTTGTCAATTCCTAGGTGGTAGACTAGTTTCCTGGTACAGCAAGAAACAACAAACAGTTTCCAACTCAACGGCTGAAGCTGAATATATAGCTGCTGGAAGCTGTTGCGCACAGATTTTGTGGATCAGGAATCAGCTGAGAGACTATGGCTTTGTGCTTGATAAAATTCCAATTTTATGTGATAATACAAGTGCCATAGCAATCTCTAACAATCCTGTGCAGCACACAAGGACAAAGCATATTGACATCAGGTATCATTTTATTCGAGAGCATGTCATGAATGGTACCGTGGAGTTATTTTTTGTACCTACGGAAGAACAAACAGCAGATATTTTTACTAAGTCTCTTGACGAATCCACATTTACCAGAATTGTTGGTGAATTGGGTATGTTAAATAGTCCTAGTAATTAAACTGGTTAATATCTGAGGTTTGATCTTTAATAATTTACAAGTGATTGATGTGTTAATATTTGTTATTAAAATCACTTGTATAATTATTTTATCAACTTATACTCTTGCTTCTTTCTTCTTAAATCATTGTTATTATCTTCTGTATATATTTTTAATTACTTCATGTATTTTTAGATTAATTCATTTTCTTTAAAAATGTTTTTCTCGAATTTTACAAGCTGTAATTTATGAGAAATCTATTTTTCTTGAAAATGTTATTGTTTTAAATTCAGTTTAATTATTTTTGTTGTTTAAATAAATCATAGTTTCTTTTTGAATAATTTTCTATATGGAAATTGTTTTATTAGAAAATTTATAGATTTATTAATTCATCAGAAATAATTATGTAAATATTTAGTATGTTATTTGATTTGATTTTATTTGATTTGTAATGTTTGTCCTTTTGTTATTAATGTTTGATTTCGTAAAAGGGACTACATATGATCGTTTTTATAATTCTTATTAGGTTTTATAATTTTAGTGTAAATTAATTTGCTATTTTTTGGCTTGTGTAAATAATTAATTTGATTTTCTTGTTAAAATTCTGTTAATATTCAATTTTTAGGTAAGTTATATTAGCTGTTTTGTTTAAATATAACTATCGGTATAACAATTCATTTGATTGTTATATTCGAATTTGTGTTAGTTATATTAGTTAAAAAGTAGTGTAATATAACTTAGTATTAAAATAGTTATAATTTTGTTTTCTATAAATATAACTGTTGTTAATTAATAGTTATATTGTGTGGTTTACTCGAAATATGACTATCGGTATAACTATTGATTTGATTGTCATATTCTGTGTTTTTCGATAGTTATATTAAAGATTTATGTGTTATATAACTGACTAACAAAGATAGTCATATTACGTTTACACGTAATATAACTATCGGTATGACTATCACCCGATAGTCATATCACAGCCGTTTGATACTTAAGAAAGTAAGTTATATTCAGTAGTCATATTATTCTGTTATTGTTATATTGGCGTGTTAAGTCACCCAAAGAACTCGAACGATACATGCACGATATACACACATTTCTAAGTCGAATTGCTGCCCGATTTTCATCTCAAAACACGATTCTAAGAACATTGCTTGATTACCCAGTCAATAATCATCAAAACCACGGTTTAAACGTAAGAATTGGTCGAGTTTTTATGATTTTGAGTTTGAAAATGTCGAATTTTCGATCTAAAATTCTGAACAATTGGTGATGATTTTGCAAAATCTAAAAACATGTGTGTGATTGTACTGTAATCAAGATCCTTGTCTCAAATTTTCAGATTTTTGATGAAGATTTTGATTTTTCGAATTTTGATTTATTAATTCGAATTTTGTAATTTAATTGGGTTAAATTGTTGAATTTTGCAGATTTCTTAATTTTAATCCCTGATTTGGAGTGGCTGGTGCTTATAATAATTTTGAGCTTGTTAATCACAATTATATTGGATATTTTAATCCCAAGGATTGCCCAGTGGATCGGTTCAAGTCCTGGATAAAATTCCTAAACGAACAAAATCTCTGTAGCCATTCTATAACTGCAAATGTTCCCATGAAATTTGGTCCACTTAAACTAATGTGTACTACAGCTGTCTCAGATGAAAGATCATTTTCATTCAACTTTAATGACAAGACATATACAGTGGATGAATCTGTCTTCAATGCTGCTCTGAGGCTTCCTACTGAACAATTTGCTGAAGTGCCTTCAAATGATGAGTTGACTCAATTCTTTACAAATCTCAACTATCATGGTCAACTGAATCTTAAACGTCCACTCAAAAGCAATCTCGTTCAAGAATGGAATATTTTCTTCTAGATCATAGCAAAGGTTTTTGCTAATTCTACAAAGAGTAACAATACTGTCATCACAGGTATGTTACAGTCAATTGGTTTCTCAATTGCTCACAATAGAAGAATCAACTTTGGCAGCTTGATATGGCCTATTTTGCTAAATCGATTGAAGAAGGCTAGAAAGAACTTTGGAAAAGGTAAACTGGTTAAGTGTCATTATCCTCGGTTTTTGACACTAATTTTTAATCATCTTATGCCTAAGGATCAACCTGCTCCGTTTCCAAATGATCGAATTCAATGGTCTGGTAAACCAAACAAGAAGTTCTACACTAGGCTGGATACTTCTAAGGTCTTATTGCATGTTCCAGTGGTCATAACACCATATATGTCCACATTCATAAATTTACCAAATGTCATGCCACAGCCAGATGCTGAGATACCTTTTCTTCAACAAGCTCCACAATTTGAAGCAGAACAAGTTCCAGAACCTCAACCTGATTCTGAACCCTTGAATGCTCTTGAACATCAACTTCCAGTGGATCAACCCACTTAGAATGAAGATGATGTACATGTCAATGATCAGGTATTTGACTCAACTACTTTACAATCTCAATATCTTTCTGATAGTCAAATAATTGTGAGAAGTGACCAAGGGATTGTAGATCCACAACCTTTATCCCAGGTCAATGCACCAAACACTGATCCTAAATTCTCCAAACACTATCGTAGAAAGAAATTGTCATTCAAAAGAGCTATCCCTAGTAGTGATATCTTGAGTGAAACAGATTTGCCATCACAAAAGAAAGGTAAAACCATGTCAAAGGCAATCATAAACCCATTCATTCCTTCAAGCTCACCCCTGTTACTCACAATGGGGGAAGATATTTTCTTACATGAAGCTGAAAACATTGTTATGCAAGAGGAGCAAGTTACAGTGCCTGCCATTGTTACGGCAGAAGAACCTTCACAGGTTGATCGGGATTTGCGAACTCCCATTGCACCACCACTGACCTTCCAAGAGGAGGCTAGGGTGATTTCTAGTGCAGGTACAATGGATGCAGCTCAGGATTATGAGAGGAGTGATGTGAGAATTACTTCAAATCTGAGTGAAACACTAGCACGTGAGGTGAGTGATACTCAGAGAGCGATTGAGGTGAGAGCACACAATGACACATACACTTTATCTCTCATAGCACAACTCAATCAAATGAAAGAAAGTCTTGCTCAAGCTGAAGAAGACAATAAAAACTTGAGGTTTGATATGGATAACATGAGAACTATCTTCAACAACAAAATCAATGCACTTAAACTCTCTCAACAACAAGCAATCGAAGACTCTGGAGATGTCACAGTGGCTCAAGATCTTATTATATCTTCTATGTCTAATCAGATTGAAGATCTTCAGAATAACATAAATGAAAATCACTTAACCACTGAACATCGTCTCAGTCAGATTGAAAAGCAAAGTGATCATCAAGCAAAAGGGTTGAGACACTTATATAATATCATTAGCAGAACTCACTCACTTACAGCAGAAGAGAAGAAATTCTGTTAGGTCCACTATGTTTGTAGAAGGGGGGGTTGAATACAAACAGTACTGTTTTATCGAAATTTGTCCGGATAAATTTAATTTATATTTTGACAAATTTGAGCGGAATTAAATGAAACAAAATTCAAGTTGAATATAAAATTATATTAACTTGAGGGGTTTGTTACAAATACAGTACAGAAATTATATCTAGTTAATAAAAACAAATTAGAAAATTCGACATGAATTTTTCTAGATTTGTTAATAAAAATCAAGATATAGATTAGGAGTAAAAACTCGCTAATATTACAAGAGTATCAAATAAACAAGTTCTATCGGATCAGATATTAAAAATAAGATGAACTTGATTTTCTATGAATTTTTCTCTTGCTGTGTTGTTCTTCAAAATTGAGAGAGAATGAAGCTGTTCTTGTTTTTTTTCTTTGAATGTTATGTTCTGTCTCTTAGTTGTTGTTTGGCCGTCTGTCTTGATATATCTTGTCTCCTGTATCTTTTCTTTTTCTTTTGTACTGCCAAGACAATCGGCAAGACAATCTGTTCTTGCAAGACAATCAATTTTGTACTGCCAAGACAATCGTCAAGACAATCCAAAATCTCCAAGACAATCAATTTATATTGCCAAGACAATAGGCAATACAATAATCAAGACAATCAAGGTTAACAAGACAATCGGCAATACAATTGAGATTGTATTGTTAACATTAAAAATAATCCACTTGGCTGTAAGGATATATTTGATGGACAAAAGAATTTCGGCTGAAGATAACAGACAAGACGCAGGACTAGAGACTGTGAACCACGCGCGCATTGCTTAATGTTTTCTTCGGGCGCGTGTGCTCCACGCATTACCAGGCGCGTCTAGCATTGCCGACAGCATGATCAACAGGTTTTGTTTTGACAGAAACTTTATCTTTCATGCATGCTTACTGACCACTTTGTTGTCTTTTATTATTCATTAGTCGACCATGCGACTTCCCTTTTCTTTTTTTTATTGTTTGTTTTGTTTCTTCTTTTTTTCTGGCCACGTTGCATGTAAACACTGTCCTTGAATTCTTTGAACAAAACTTTTGTTTTGTTTTTAACTTAAGCTGCCGATTTTAAATAAATTAAACAATTAATCATTTAGAACTTAATGATTAATTACTTAAATTAATAATTAAATTAAATAAAATCATTACATTAATTCAAAATTAATTAATATGATAATTAATTTAATAAATAAATAAATTCAGAATGAATTAATTTATTAATTAAATCAATTACATAATTATATTAATTAAATGAGAATTAATATAAATCTTTTGACAACTCAAATCTTTTTCTTGAACCACTGAAAGTAATAAAGAATTACCACTGGATTTTCGTTGACGCTCGATGCACGGTCTGGTTCATGAGCGACTAACTCTAACGGCTTTTCTTTATTTTTGACTTTATAGCTGTGGTCATTGTCTTCTCTTAATATACCCGTCTTGATAGCTTGAACCACTGAAGTTAATGATAAACAACCACTGTTTAATGTTGACACTCGATGTACTGTCTGGTTCATGAGTGACTAACCGCAATGACTGTTCTTCATATATTGACTTTAAAATCTGGTTCCTTTTCTTTTCTTTTTCTTCTCTCTCTTTTAATTCTTCTGTACTGTCTCTGTCACTGTTGAAATCTCTGTCACTTTAAATGAATCCACTTCTTTAACGAATACTTCACTGAGGCTTGATCAGATGTCTGAACTTCTTTCAATGTAGTAATTCATCAAGTCTGTAGATTGACCTTGATCTTTTTCTTCTGACAGATAATACTATCTGAGATTCCTTGTGACAGTCTATATACTATTTACTATTACAATCTTGTTTAAGTTGAGTTGTATCCTCGAAATACAAATAGGCTACATCATATGCCTTTCAATCTCCCCCTATTTGTTTGTTAGACAATAACAAGCAAATACCTAGAGGATAACTCAACTAACTCACTTAAACAAGAAAAAGATAAAACTTTTAAGAATTAAGTAAATAATACAAAAAAAAATTCTCTGGTTTAGATTTAACAATTCCAGAATCTTCAGTTGATGAAATGATAGATGATTGTTCCTCTAGCACTGAACTGATCTTCAATAGATAACTCATTTTCATTTCTGATTCTTTATATCTCTACCTGATAATCCTTCACATCTTACATTGGTGATTATCAGCAGTTCTTAATTTACAATCACTTCCCATTTTTGACACAACTTTTCTCACTAAAGTAAAATAGCTGTTCCTACTATATAGACAATGGTGAATCAATACCATTTCTATAACTTCTGGTGAATTTACTACTCTTCCACTTAGCCTTTATACATAGTACATTGAAAGACTAATAGAATAGTATTGTGATGTAATTCTCCTTATATCTCCACTTTCATAACAAATGAAAGTTCTTTCGCTTCTTCATCTAAGGCTCCCCCTTAGTAAATAGACTTGCTAGACTTGCTTCTCATTCTAAGCACAGTCTTTAATGCTTTCTCCCCCTTTCTAACTCACTCTTCTTTTACTTGTACCCCAATACTTCTCCCCTTTAGTTGAGTATATCTTTTTCAATATATCTCTCCCCCTTAGTTGAGGAATCCTCCAATTCAACTAATTGACAAAGTAGTTGATACTAAATTGTTACCAATTTATACCAATCATTAGAGTACATTGAAATCAATTGATAAACCTCTGTTAGAAAGGAAGTTTCATTTTCTTCCTCACTGTGAGTGTGTGATAGTGTTTAGTGTACCTCACAAGTGTTTCACTCTTCTCTCCACTCATTTGTGTTGAGTGTCTCACTTCTCACTGTGTTTACACTCTTGCTCACTAGTGTTGCACTCATTGCTCCAACATCCTTTAGTGTACCTGCAAAGAAAAATCACCATAGCCCCTTCTAGAGAGGTCACTGGTTGTGCAATGGGAGTTCGCAAATCCCAAATCCTCGTTGGACTCGTCAGACGAATCTGAGTCATAATCTACAAGTTGCTAATTTCCCTTTTTAGGGTTTTCAGATTTGAATTCTGAGAAGGTAAACAATGATCTATAAATTTAGCATTGAGATCAAGATTCCCTTCTAATGTCTGTGAAGACATCACCTTGTAAAACTCATCAGGTAAAATCTGAATCATAGTTCACAAGTTGCCGATCCGCACCTATGTCGGATCCGTTACCCGCAGGATCCAGATATGTTCCATCTGGGGAGTTAGATAATGATCTTGTTGAATTTTGCATTTGAGATCAATACCTTCTCTCGAGGTCTGTGAAGACTCTTGATTCATTAAAGAACCTTTAACTTATAATCCTAACCGTAAAATGGTTGGATTACAGGTTTCCGTCAATTCATCCTTAGTGTGTGCAATCTCACTTGTGCATATGAAATATTTTGGTTAGTGTATAAGATAGTCACTCTCCAACTGAATATCCCACACATCCTTGTTTGCTGCATCAAGTGCAGTTACTCCCTGGTGACCTCTAGTTTGATAGGTTACTTCCTTTTAGGGGGTAAGATAGAATGTGTTTGAGTTTGATTGTAGTCTGGGATAAAAGTTGTTGGGTTTACAACCTTATGACTAAACATGTGAGAATACAAAATTCCATGTAGATGAACCTGTATCACAGAATATGAGCAATATAGAGATAGAATGCATTTTTAACATTTGAAAATTTTTCTAAGAAAATATTACATTTATCTTAAGAGAAATGATATACAGTTGTGATTTCAAAAGATTTATAATGTAAGCAATCACAGCTGTAGAAAGAGATTTTGAATTAGGAAGATAAAGATCTTGAGCTGGTTTTACAAAACAAGAACATAGGCAAAAATCCAATTAATAAATATTAATCGAATCAATGTATGTTAATGTTTAAACCAATACAAACAAAACTATTTTATCATGTTTTAGGTCCTGCATGATAGATACCAACTATTAGAGATTGTTAGCACTTGATAGGTCTTGTCTTCCAATTGTTAGATCCTGAAAATCAAACATTAGTTCCTAACCAATTGTATAGACACATACCAATTTGATACCAACATTGGTCAATTGTTAAGTCCTTAACACGAAGATCTGTTAACAGCAATCACAAAACAAAGATTTATACTTAAACTGCATATTTTGTGTGTGTTAATAAGAAGAACAACAAAAGAACCAAATACAGGGACCTATTTGTAAGTTTTGCAAGTATAGTGACTAAACTCTAAAAACTATACAAACTATTTATATACACATGAAAAAGAATATACAAAAATAAGAAATAATATATCTAATAATTATACAAAATAAAAACTAAATAAAGAAGAAAAATTTGAATTAACATAAAAATAATAAAACTATACATAACTTAATAATTTACAAACAAATTTTTATTTTTATTAATTTTTATTTTTATATATATATTTTTTAAATGCAAAAATAACTGTATTAATAATATTTACAGAATATTAAAGATAAAAGATAATAATTTACAAAAATATCTACAACAATATAACTACTTAAAAGAACTAAATAGAAAATATAAAATACTAAAAATACCATAGGTTGTCCTTTTGACGGAATTAACACATTAATAACAGAAGAACAAACACTACAAAACATGTTAAATAAGATTAACATTTAAAAATTACAGTACATGTATAAAAACATTAAGTATATACAAGAGTATTTATAATAGGTTAGCAAATCCATATATTTTCTGACAAAAAAACTTTCTACTTAGAAAATTATTTAGAGAGAAAATATGATTTAATAAACTATCATAAATATGGCAGCTATTTTAGAATAATAATTTTCTCTAAAAATATTTTTCTCTAATTCTCTAGTTAGAATTTTTGAGGAAGCTATTTTTGTTGAAAATTTTATTATTTTAAAATAAAGAAACATGGATTAAAACATTAGAATGATTATGACAATTCTTATAGAAAGATGACAAGATAGAATTCGAAAAGAATGTCATACCAATTACTTAGTGCTCAAACCTTGGCACCAACTTCCACGTTTCTTGTTGTTCCAGATTCGCAAGTGCTTTCTCAGATTCCTTAGATTCTATACCTTGATTCTGAGAAGCCCTTTTTGTTCTTACTACAACATCTGGATCACCAATGATCAGCTCTATTCCAAACACACTGTCTGAGAAAGTTGGATCTTGATAAATCACCTTGTTCTTCATTGTGATGTTGTGTTTGATCAGTGAATCCTTTGTTTACTTTCCTCGAGTTATTGCGAGAATGACTTGATGATTATTTTCCAGTGACATTGGTATCTCCAATATTAAAATTGTTTCCACCACTATCACTTGGATAATTATCATCATTAACATATTAATCTTATGACTTCAAGACAACTTCTCGATAACAACAATTGTTAACTCCTAACAACTGTTTGTTGATAGACAATCTTGGTTCTAAAAATAAACCTTGATTACCAAGACTGTCTTGTCTGCAATCTTAGAAATAATTTTCTAAGTCCAATACACCTTGATCCATAGTATATAACATTTATTATCAAAGTGATTAGAATTTTGCAAATAAGCATAAAAATTATTCAAAGTAATTGAACTATGGTAACTTTAGATATTTCAATATCCATAGTTCTACTTAGAGAATTTTTATACCATGTATAATAATATGAGTGAATTGTAAAAGATATAACAATGATTACTTAGAGGAGTTCTAAGTAATTTCACACATACCAATATATCTCACAATTAGTTAGTAAATAGAATTCTAACTAAATATCATTAACTGATATAAGTCAAAACTTCAATACAATCAATTGTTAGAACCATGATATTAATTATAGTGAGTTTCTGAAAATGGAGCATTGATAAAATTCACTAGAATTAACATCTCACAACTAATTGAAGACCAATACAGATTAGGTCCAAATTAGTTATGTTGTTTATTTATTTTAATAAATATGAGGTACAGAGCAAATACTAAATTGAATTGCTTTAGATTCTATAACTCATATTAATCAAAGTAAATAATTAAATAAATAAATACTAAATCTCTATGAGTTAGATTTTAGCATTTAAGTATTTAAATTATCCTTAAATAATCACCACTAAAATATATTGCAATTATACACATGGCAATCATTCAACAGATAATTCTCAGTGTGAGGTCTGGATGTAAATAAGTTCACAAGTCCTTTCAATACAGACAATTGAAAACTTGTGAGCTTACTTAAGAATTACTTAACAGATGGGATTTACAATCATATAGCATTAATAAAATCCCAAGTTCAAAAACCAATCTTGAAAAATTAATTTCATCAAGTGATTTAGCAAACATGTCTGAAAGTTAATCTTAAATAAAGACATGCTCTCGAAAGAATTGATACCTTATGCAAGTTGCTTAGTCCTTGAGTGTTCCACAGAGTTGTTGGAGATGAAATTGATTCCTTGTGTTCTCCTGCTTTCGTACAACTCATTTGATCTGTCTCTATGTAGCAAAACATGTCAGAACTGATGTCTCTAGGGTACCATCTCCGTAGATTTGGGTCCAACTTAAGACATCTGAAAATCATGTGTAATAACTACAAGAATAGATTCTCAAGAATCCACTTGGGACCATGCACATTTGCATAATTGAGAATAAAATATGTGTGTAAGTAATCTATTAGCAATTGAATAAGATAATGAGCTGATGATTCCTCTATAGCCTGATTAGGTCCTAATTAGTAGATCCTGAACTTGTTGGGTCAAATATCTCTAGAGTACCATTTCCTAAGATCTGGATCCATCTAAAGATTTTTGATTGCCAACTTGTTAGGTCCAAGCTAATAGGTCAAAAGCCAGCTATAGTGATTTGTTGGTATGTAGTCTTGACAGGTCAAGAATCTTCTGAATAGAATCAAAAGATCCTTGACTTATTTTTATTGTCATCATTCTTTTGGCTTACTGAAGTAAATCAAAAGAACTGCAACTTTACCAACATCAAAACAGCAAATATCTTAATATCAATTTATAGCTAGCAGACCAACATATAATATAATCAAGATATCATTGCACATATATGTTAATAATGTTTGTGCCTAATGATGTAAAGAGTTCTACGAATATGACACCAATTATTAAAAGATACCAACTGTTAACGATTGATACCAAATATTAAATTATAGTTAGGGTGTCATACCATGTCTTCCATGCTTGCTTGAGTGATGATACCAGTTTATACTAACCTATAGAGATCTTCAATTATCTCACCAACCAGGAGTGCACTTGTTCACATTCCTCTAGCATCCAGATTCAGTAGGTCTAGATGTCCATTATAATCTTGAATGTGCAGCAGGTGCCTGATATCCTCAAGTCTTGTCACTAGTGCTTCTTGTCAAATATACTGTTTGATCAAATTGTAACCTAGCATCCAGTTTGGCCTTGTCCCTCATAACAATGCCTTGACATCCAGTTAAACTTCTGGTAATCCTTATACCAAATACAGTCTGTTGTTTGGTCTGGATACCAGCTTCCCTTCAATCTGCCTTTTATACTGATTGAGATTACCTTGCATTACAATCACTCAATCTGGATCTTCCAGAGCTTTTGAAGCTTTCTTAGTTTCTTCTAAAAGAAAACTAAAGAAATAATCATTGGTACTTGAAGCTCTGCTAGTCTTTTACTTCCACCATTAGAAACACTAAGAACTAGAACAAAGAGTTAATTGAGTCAACACTCTTTGTCTTGGCAGACATGTTCTCATAGTGTCCTTTGACTTTCAGTGTGGTGTTGAGTTGACTAGTTGATCCTTCAGATGCTCCCCCTAAGCTGTTGCTGGGTTTACATGAAGATTCTCAATGTTGACATTGCTTTGATCTGAATCATCATTACCAATGACAGCTGGGAGCTAGAAGTCGATGAACATCACTAAGACTTTCAATCACCTTCTGTTGATTAATAACAATCACCCTGTAGGCTGTTGACTACACCAAGTAACCAAGGAAATTAACTTCTTGAGCATTAGCTGATTGCTAGGATGCTCACTTTCAATTTAATATTGCAAAACAATTTCCTTCATACTTGTGGGGTCTTCCTAAAATTCTTACGGATCAGGGTTTAATATGTGATCAATCACCATCAGTGATGTCTTGTCTTCAGATTGTCTGAACAATAACTTGTTTGTGGAGAGAAGCCATCAGTCATCACCACTATAATAAATTTTTCTTTGATGTAGAACTTCTGTGTGATTCTTTTTGACTTCCCTTTATGACATGCCTCGTAATTTCATTTTACTTTAATTTCAGATGAGGCAGTCTCCTTTGCTGATTCGATTTTCCGGAAAGATTCTCTTGATATGACATTCAGATGAGAGAGCTCCTTATGTCATAGCTGAACTCCTGTCTGATGAAGCTTTATATTTGACCTTGTTGACTTCACCTTTTGACTGAGATTCCATGTCAGCAACAGATAAGTTCTCTTTCCTTAATCCTCGAACAGTAGGCTCTTCATCTTGTAAAAGATGCTTTATTACTGACAACATTCCTTGACTATTGAATAGCCTTGACCCTAGGTCATACCCTTGCTGTTGTCTCCAAGGGATAAACCACTTGGCCAGATACCATCACCACTTTTGATAGCAGGGCTCTATCTTCGGTCATATGCCTTGAACATCCACTGTCCAGAATCCACATAACACGATGTACCTGTTACACACCCTGCAATACCAAAACAGTTAAACCCTTTTTGGGACCCAAATTTGATTGGGTCCGGAATACTTGAAGTATTGGCCTTTGTCAGGCAAAACAACATTCTTAATCTTCATAACAACATTTTTCAAGGGGACTGGACATTTAACCCTATAAACAGCTTTGACAATCTTTGATTTGATCTTGGGTATCCATGTCTTTTTAGCAGCAATAACATTTGTTTCATTGACTGGACATTTGACCTTGTAAACAGCCTTAGTAAAACTTTGTTTAGGCTTTGGTACAAATGTCTCTCTCCTAACATGAGGAGGACTAGCAGTCTTTGATCTAACATTTTTATTTCTATTCATATGTTGTCTAGGAGTAGTCTTATCAGCACATGCATGATTACCGTTGAAGTAAGCAGTCATAACATTAAAAGCACAAGACATACAATTGACAACACCACATGCTTTATGATTAGCATCAATGATAGGCATGGAATTCATGTTAGAGATGTTATTGTTCTGCTTCGACTTATTACCACCTAATCCAGTCTTAGAAGTACTAGCTGATTCAACAACTTTGACTGGTACTTTAGGTACATCTTTCTTGGGTGACACATTTGTTGTGTTAACGTCCTCAACTGATTTAGCCTTAACAAATACTGTGACATTTTTCTTGGATGACACATTCTTTGTATTAGCGTTCTTAACAGATTTATTCTTAACACATTTATCCTTAACAAAGACTGTGCCATTTGCACTGTCCTCATTTCTCATTTCTTCTTGTATAACCATAGAAAGAATATCTGGTGGTCCAGCATCAGATTTTGTAAACATTGGTTTTTCAACATTCTTAAGAATATGTGGTATACCTCTTTCTTTAGCTGGAATAGAATTAGGAGAATGATTACTCAAAGAACCAACAGCTTGACTGTAATCAAATCCTATTCCTACAGTTCGTTCTACTGCTTGTTTGTTGAAGAAATCTTTAGAAACTTTAACAGTATTATAACAAGCTCTAACCTGTGTTTCAAGTTCTCTAATCTTGGTTTCTTGTTCAGCAATCTTATCAACTTGTTTTGACATATATTCTCCTAGACCTTTTTCTCTGCAGTTAAGTCGAGCTATTTCTTCTATATTCTTATCTTGATTAACCTGCACTTTTTTTTAAATCTAACATTTGATTTTCAAGGTTAGTGTTAACAAGACTTATTCTCTCGTACCCTCTTTCTGCACAATTCAAGGAACTACGTAAACTATTAATTAACTCGGCATCAGTAAGAATTACCGGTGTGGTGTAATAAGTTGATGATTCATCATTTGCCACCAGTGCAAAGTTTCCAACTTCTTCATCTTCACTGTCTGCGTCATCCCAACTTTTGCCTTGTACCACATAGGCCGTGTCTGTGTTCTTCTTACCAGATGCATACTCTCTCCTTGCATCTTGTTCAGGTCGATGACACTCAGTTGCAAAATGTCCCATTTCATTACAGTTGAAGCACCTGATCTTGCTTCTGTCTACCATTCCAGTCTTGTAGCCAACCCTTGTGCCACTTGAGGATGAACCTCCTTGCTGGAATCTGTTCTCAGTAGACCTGAGTCTGAAATTAGGATTTCTTCTAAATCTGAAATGATTAAACTGTCTTACAACCAGTGCCATTGATTGATCCTCCAACTGCTCCAACTCCTATGACGAATAAAATTCTCTACAACCCTGACTTGTAGCTGTCTTCCCATACTCTGCTACAATCACTTCTTTTTCAGAGCTGTAAGGTTGAACAATCTTAGCTTCCAATCTATTTTCCCTGACTTTCTTAGTTCCCTCGTTTATTGTTATAATGGTGTCCCAGATATGCTTGGCATCTTTACAGTTAATAACATGGTTGCACATGATCGCATCTAGGGATTCCATCAAAATTAATTGTACATTAAGATCAAGGGCAATATCCACTTTGTCATCATTTGTATAAACACTAATGTCCTTTGGATATATCCTTGCAGGAACTACAACAACTCCTTCCACGATTATTTCCTCTCTAGTAATCAAAGGAACTATTGGCCCGTTTTGCAATATTCCTAAATATTTAGGATTGGCCACTTGTAGAAAAAGGATCATTTTCTTTTTCCATAGTTCATAATTCTCCTTGTCAAATATGGGTATCTTAACAGTTCCAATTTTTGAAGTCATGATGAATTTTTAAGTGAGTTAAAAATTCGAAATGGATTTTTGACTGAATAAAAATAGGATCTTGATTTGTGTATCAATCAATAGGCTCTGATACCAATTGTTAGGTCCACTATGTTTGTAGAAGGGGGGGTTGAATACAAACAGTACTGTTTTATCGAAATTTGTCCGGATAAATTTAATTTATATTTTGACAAATTTGAGCGGAATTAAATGAAACAAAATTCAAGTTGAATATAAAATTATATTAACTTGAGGGGTTTGTTACAAATACAGTACAGAAATTATATCTAGTTAATAAAAACAAATTAGAAAATTCGACATGAATTTTTCTAGATTTGTTAATAAAAATCGAGATATAGATTAGGAGTAAAAACTCGCTAATATTACAAGAGTATCAAATAAACAAGTTCTATTGGATCAGATATTAAAAATAAGATGAACTTGATTTTCTATGAATTTTTCTCTTGCTGTGTTGTTCTTCAAAATTGAGAGAGAATGAAGCTGTTCTTGTTTTTTTTTCTTTGAATGTTATGTTCTGTCTCTTAGTTGTTGTTTGGCCGTCTGTCTTGATATATCTTGTCTCCTGTATCTTTTCTTTTTCTTTTGTACTGCCAAGACAATCGGCAAGACAATCTGTTCTTGCAAGACAATCAATTTTGTACTGCCAAGACAATCGTCAAGACAATCCAAAATCTCCAAGACAATCAATTTATATTTCCAAGACAATAGGCAATACAATAATCAAGACAATCAAGGTTAACAAGACAATCGGCAATACAATTGAGATTCTATTGTTAACATTAAAAATAATCCACTTGGCTGTAAGGATATATTTGATGGATAAAAGAATTTCGGCTGAAGATAACAGACAAGACGCAGGACTAGAGACTGTGAACCACGCGCGCATTGCTTAATGTTTTCTTCGGGCGCGTGTGCTCCACGCATTACCAGGCGCGTCTAGCATTGCCGACAGCATGATCAACAGGTTTTGTTTTGACAGAAACTTTATCTTTCATGCATGCTTACTGACCACTTTGTTGTCTTTTATTATTCATTAGTCGACCATGCGACTTCCCTTTTCTTTTTTTTATTGTTTGTTTTGTTTCTTCTTTTTTTCTGGCCACGTTGCATGTAAACACTGTCCTTGAATTCTTTGAACAAAACTTTTGTTTTGTTTTTAACTTAAGCTGCCGATTTTAAATAAATTAAACAATTAATCATTTAGAACTTAATGATTAATTACTTAAATTAATAATTAAATTAAATAAAATCATTACATTAATTCAAAATTAATTAATATGATAATTAATTTAATAAATAAATAAATTCAGAATGAATTAATTTATTAATTAAATCAATTACATAATTATATTAATTAAATGAGAATTAATATAAATCTTTTGACAACTCAAATCTTTTTCTTGAACCACTGAAAGTAATAAAGAATTACCACTGGATTTTCGTTGACGCTCGATGCACGGTCTGGTTCATGAGCGACTAACTCCAACGGCTTTTCTTTATTTTTGACTTTATAGCTGTGGTCATTGTCTTCTCTTAATATACCCGTCTTGATAGCTTGAACCACTGAAGTTAATGATAAACAACCACTGTTTAATGTTGACACTCGATGTACTGTCTGGTTCATGAGTGACTAACCGCAATGACTGTTCTTCATATATTGACTTTAAAATCTGGTTCCTTTTCTTTTCTTTTTCTTCTCTCTCTTTTAATTCTTCTGTACTGTCTCTGTCACTGTTGAAATCTCTGTCACTTTAAATGAATCCACTTCTTTAACGAATACTTCACTGAGGCTTGATCAAATGTCTGAACTTCTTTCAATGTAGTAATTCATCAAGTCTGTTGATTGACCTTGATCTTTTTCTTCTGACAGATAATACTATTTGAGATTCCTTGTGACAGTCTATATACTATTTACTATTACAATCTTGTTTAAGTTGAGTTGTATCCTCGAAATACAAATAGGCTACATCATATGCCTTTCAAATTCTTTGGAAGTAGTGATGGAAGTGACCCTGGAGCTGGTGCAAGCCACAAAACTGTAGAGGATTCCTCAACTAAGGGGGAGAAATCTAGAGGGGGAGGAAGTGTAAGTAAAGAGAAAAATGAAGACAGGAGTGAAGGGAAGAAGAAGACAACTCATCAAGCAGCAGAACAGGAAGATGATGATGCTGTAGAAGGTTTTTACTATACAGGCGAACCTGATATTGATCTGTTTGCTGACTTACAGTTTCCTGATGTTGGTGAAGGATTCGATGAACCAGATCTCAGTTTTTGGGATGATGAAGAGCCAATAATTCCTGATTCTGTTGAAACACAACGAATGAATTTTGAAACAAATAAAGAACTTGAACAGAATGAAGCTAATCTGTCTATGAGAGAAGAAAGACTCAAGAAGACACTCGAACAGTTAGCTCATAATGAAAGGCTTCAAAAGGCTGAACAGGAAGCACTTCAAAAGCAACATGCTCAAAAGCTGGAAGCTAGGAAGATGTACATCAAGTACAAAAATGGTGATAAGTGGGAACGTGCTCAAAAGGTAATAGACTCACCACAAACTTCTGACTATGATGATCGTCGGATGATTGCTATTTTTGAAGTCTTTAAAAAGAAGAACCCTGTACATGACATGTATTTGAAAGCTTTGAAGACAGAAATTTTGAGAATAACCACTGCATCTGATCCTAAGAATGGTGAGCTACTAATCTTTGTTGAATGTCATAAGCTCGGATCTCACAAAGTATCGCTTCAGTTCTTCTATGATAGATCTCTGTCAGAGCTTTGGGTGTTGAGACCGAAAGTAAGAACATCTTCTGAACTAGGCATACTGCTTCATGAAAAATTTCAAGAGTTTGCTGAAAGAGCTGGTCCTGAAGTTATAAATAACCCTCCACAAGTTAAAATTCTTAAGGGAGAAGTTATTCACACTGTTAATCTTCAGACAGAAGAATTATATACACACCTTGCCAGACATTTGGTATATGTTGAATATGCTCTTCGAAATCATGGGTTTGCATCACAAGAAAAGATTGAAGCTGCAGATCATATTCGATCCTATGCCCAGACCAACATGAAGAAGTACAAGCAGTATCAAGGTGAGTTGAGAAAGAAACTTGGAATACCACTGGTTTATCCCACAGATGTTTCATCCAGAAGGGAATTACTTGTTGACTCCGAATTGATCAAGAATCTACCTGATATGGATGAACAAGAAGAAGGAGAAATCAACGAGGAAGAAGGTGGTAAATGAAGATTAGCTCTACAAGTTATATCATTAGAGCTTTGATAGAACAAGATAGGATAATTGTCTTATATGATCAGTCTAGAGGATCATCTATCTTGTATTTATCTTTTCTGTTTGAATCTGGATAATGTTAATATGAACCAGAACTTTTACATTATTTACTTAGCATTTAAAGTGTTTTCTTTTACTTGTTTAATTGGGATTAGTTGAAGAATCCTCTAGGTATTTGCTTGTTATTGTATAACAAACAAATAGGGGGAGATTGAAAGGCATATGACTCAGCCTATTTGTAGTTCGAGGATCCTAATCCAATTAAACTAGATTGTAATAAGTAAATAATATCAACTGTCACAGGAATCTCAAAAGATGATAACCATCAGAAGAAAAATCAACAAGTCAATCTATAGTTTTGATGTTTTACACTGGAAGAAGATTCAGATATCTGATCAGGCCTCAAGGTAGCATTGAAACAAATGGATTCATTTAAGAGACAGAGATTTCTATAAGTGATAAGAAACAATTTCAGTACCGAATGATTGATGAGAGTGAAGAGTATAAAAAGACTACAGTGTTAAAGTCACAATGAAGAACAGAGATTGGAGTTAGTCATTCATGAACCAGACAGTACATCGAGCGTCAACATCATTCCAGTGTATGTTCCTTATCATAATTACGTGGTTTGCAGCGGAGTATTGACTATTAAAGAATTTATATTAATTCTATTTTAATTGATTAAGTCAAGTAATTAAGTTAATAAATAAATTAATTCTATCAGAATTAATATATTTGTTAAAGTGATTATTAGATTAATTAAATAAGAATTAATATGAAAAAGGAATAATTAGTTAAATGATTTTTATAAGTCATTTAATTAATTATAAACTGAAATATATGATAATATAACTATCAAACTGATAGTTATACCGATAGTCATATTCAGTTTAAAGAAGAAATAGTCATATTCAGTTCAAGAGGAGATAGTCATATGCAGTTCAATTGGATAGTCATATTTCATTCAGATGGTAGTAATACCGAATGTTATATTGAAATGAAGAGTTATACCGAATGTCATATTGAGCTGGATAGTTATACCGAAAGTTATATTTAAACTGGACAGTCATATTACATTCAATTGATAGTCATACCGATTGTCATATTAATGTAAAATGATTGTCATATCAGTTTAAACTAAGTAATATGACTATGGCTGTGGTATTTAAAGAAGCAGAATGCAGAAGATTAAAACCAGTCGAGCAATACAAAAATATTATACACAGCAGCCTATCTCTCTCTCTCTCAAGCTCAAGAACACCTACAAGTTTAATTCTGTAAATTCAAGTTCATCTCAGTTGTAATATCCTATCCATTGGAACTTGTTTACTTGTGATTCTTGTACTACTAGCGAATTAAGTTTCCTAGTTCACAAATTGATATCTTGATTTTTATTAACTAAATTAGCAAAGTTCATGTTGAATTTTCTAATTAGTTATTAATTACTTGATAATCATTTGGACTGATTTTGTAACACCCATCAAGTTAATATATTGTTATATTCAACTTGAAATTTGTGTTATATTATTCCGCACAAAAAATTCGTTTAAGTTAAAATTGTTTAACGAATAAATTTTGAGAAAATGGTATAGATTGTATTCAACCCCCCCTTCTACAATCTTATCGGACCTAACACTTTTTATGTTGAAAATTATAAAACAAATTAGAATTGCCTTCTAATTTCATCAATTTTTTTAATTAATAAATATTAAAAATTACAATAACCTAATAAATATTTGCTAATGTAGGAGATTTCCTAACTTTCAGTCGAAGTATTACAATTAACTTATAGAAATTTGCTAATATAGGCTCAAATTCCATTTTTCTGTTAAAATTATTATTTTCTTATTGCTTATCAAATCTTTAGTGTTTTCGAATTTTTAGTATTAACAATTTCAACTTCCTTTTTCAATATCAAAATTATGTTAAAATTAAATTTTTATTTCATTTCAAATTTTCAAACTTTTAGTGTTAATAATTACAGTTTCCCTTTTTATTTTAAAAATTATAAAACAAATTAGAATTGCCTTCTAATTTTATCAAATTTTTTAATTAATAAATTTTAAAAATTAAAATTTCCTAATAAATATTTGATAATGTAGGAGACTTCCTTTCTTTCACTCGAAGTAAAATTTACAATTAACTTATAAAAATTTGCTAATATAAGCGTCTCTTAAATCACTTAAATCTATTTTTCCAAATTTTGTAGAAATTAACAATTTTAAATATCAAACAATTATAATTTCCTTTTTCATCTCCGAATTTACAACTAGAAAATGCATTATTATAAATAAAGTATATTTCGTTATCTTCTTACAATAAAAGAAACTTCCTTAAATATGCCAGTAGATCGGAAACGAACCAGACAACGTTTAAAATATTTTTCTTGAATTTTCTCTTTTTTGATTATTTTATTAATTTTTTTTTTGTATTAAGTAGCATCTTAATGACATCTTACCGTTATTAAGGATATATTAAATATAATTCATATTATTTGTGTAAAAAATTAACAAACTTTATTTAAGCATTACAATTATTATTCAATATAAAATATTATTTATATGTATAAAAGTAAGATTATTTTAAGGTAAATTGACTACTTAAAATTGTTCATGTTGCATCATTTTTTATTTCACACTCAAGATCACTACAATTTCTTTTCGGACTATTGTAGGACAACCTTAACTCTCAAGCAATTTTTTTCATTAGTGATTGTGGAAATCGGTTAAAGTTATAGAAATATATAGATCTTATAAATAATATTTGACAATTTGTTATTTTTGTACATAACAACCCCTTTGTTATTTTTGTAGATAACAAACCCAACCATTTTATCGACCGATTAAATTGATTAAAAAATTATATATATATGTTATTTTTTTACATTTTGTCAAATCAAATTAAGAGAATAAGGATCCTAAGGTTAACCTTAGAATACTTTTCTTGTTTGATATCCTATAAAAATAAAGCAGAAAATGGTAAGTAAATATTTGATAGTAAATGATTAGATTTGTTCTTTGCATGTATTTTTCTTAGGAAAAGTATAATAAGGTTAACCTTAGGATCCTTATTCTCTTAAATTAATATTCTAATTAAATAATATGTTATGAGAGGGTTGTCGGCTTTAAAAAACGTTATTTAGTTATATTTATATTTATAATTATAATTTTTTCATCGTAAAGATTACGTTCATATTGTAATTGTTATTTTTCATGTTTATGATATTTTTAAGATTATCAAAATTCTAGATATATAATGGGATGCAAATTATTTTAAATCACTTTTTTTTAGAAAATTCTTAAAATACCTATTAATTTTTAAGGTTTTTTGATAAATATATTGCTAAAAGTAATTTTTTGCAATTTTACTTTTGTTAAGAAAAGCTATTTGCAAATTTACCATCTTAATTGCAAAAATACTTTTTTTGTTACAAAAATACCAATTTCTTAAACTAAATATACATACAAGTATATAACCCTACAGGGCCCAGAATTATCAAAACAACATTACTGCCACGTCACCTGCCACATTAGCAAGGAGTGGAACCCAACCATCGCGTCAGCTGCCATGTCAATTGCCACGTTAGTAAGGAGTGGGACCCACCCGTCACGTCAACTGTCACATCAACAAGGATGGGACCCACTTACCACGTCAGCTGCCAAGTTAGCAAGGGTGGGTCCTGTTAGGCCGAATACACAATTATAATCAACTAAGTATGAGAGAATAACAATAAGTTCTTAAAAGACTTTAAAAACTGTTTTGAATTAACTCCTCTCTCAGTGATGTAAAATATCACAGAGAGCTGCTTAGGTTACAAAAAGATATTGTGTTACACGATCGATACCCTTCTAGGGTT
The DNA here is from genome assembly GCA_036435485.1 of Saposhnikovia divaricata. Taxonomy (NCBI): domain Eukaryota; kingdom Viridiplantae; phylum Streptophyta; class Magnoliopsida; order Apiales; family Apiaceae; genus Saposhnikovia; species Saposhnikovia divaricata. The sequence continues at coordinate 235,540,559 of CM071595.1, read as the reverse complement.
AACCTAACTGTATTTATAAAATATACAGCTGCAATACAATCGATAATTGATACTTCTATAAATTAGCTATACAAATATTATCAATTACGATTGCTACACGTCTTTCTAGTCAGCACGACTTCCTTTGACAGCTATCCAATCTTCAAAGATATCGCTTCCATAATTATCTTCAATAATTCTGTTACTGACCAGCAAACGCTTCTGTTCAACAGAGTTTAGCTGCTTCCTCTTGTCAGCGTATAGCAAACTCTGTCGAGCTTCCAACTGTCAGAGTTTAACTAAACTCTGACTGCTTCTAGTTTCAAGTTAAACTCTGTTTTTCCCTGTAAAACTTAAACACTGATATTAACCATATCAATTATATTTAACAATCTCCCCCAACTTGTTCATTAGTAAAAATGCACAAGTTAACAGTAATTGATGATGTCAAAACAATTTTATACAAACACAGTGTTTATTCAAATAAGCAGAGTTTAATCTTGACTTAACAAAATTTACAGAAAATAAGAATTACTTACAGACTTTTTCTACCTAACCTCCTCAATATCTGGTGTTGTTCTAAGGTAGTCTATAAGTAGTCTTATTTCTGCATTCTCGAGCTCTCTCTGCATTATCTCTTTGATCTCTTTCAACTTTGGATCATCTTCTCCAGTTTGATAGATGGCAGCTCTCAGAGAATAAATTTTGTTTTTCTTCATTTCATTTCCAAGCCTGATAAAATATGTTTTCTCTGATTCAGAATTGAAGTCCAGCACAGTTATACCCAAGTCAGTCTTCAGTCGAGCACTATTCCTCTTCATTTCAACAAGATTTCCATGATAGTCTCTATACTTAGGAACATACTCTTCTGTAGACTTTGAACCAGTAAGTACTTTGGCTTTCCTCATATATTCTCTTATAGAATCAGCAATAAGTGCTGTTCTTCGATTTGTAATTCTGAATAAGTACAGAACATATTGAAGTTCTTCACACAGCTTCAGCTTAATGTCATCTTCATTCACCCTATACACTGTTCCATCCTCCATGAAGTACAGTAAAAAGTATTTATCCAAACTCTTTTGACGAACAAGCTGAACTGACTCCAGTTTGTCTAAATTTTCTTGAATCATACCAGCTCCAAGAGAAATAAGTGATGAAGGATTTCTAGGACTGTTGCTTATTCTGACATCTTTGTGAGAACCTAAACTAGATGTGTTCTTACCAGGAGGTTTTCCTAAGAAAGCTCTGTTATTCTGAAAAGTACCAACTCCTTTCTTCTGAGCTTGAACAGGAATTGTAGGCTTGGAGAAAAATCTTTGCATTTGAGCAGACAATGGATTATTTTGAACAGGTAGGGGTTCATTCACAACATGTGTAGCAACAGAGGTTGTATCTACCTTTTTCCATTTATCTTCTTGACCCATTATACCTTTAAACTTCAGCTTGGCATCAAGTGATGATTTTCTTATCAACTTTCCTTCTTCTTCTTCTTGACTACCAGCAAGATTTTCTTTAATCACTATCCCTTTTTGAACAGGCCTTGGGGCTTTAGCACTTTTCTTTGCCTTTCCAGATTTCATAGCTTTCAAATGCTCTTCTTGCAAGAGTAATTCTTCAGCATGAACATCTTCTAAGGTAGCTCCCTCAGCATTTTCTTCTAAGAAAATCTTAGCAGCAAGCTCTTCATCAGTTTGTGGATTGTCAGAGAATAAAAAATCCCTTTGCCTTGAAGTACTCTGTACATTTGTATCCACTGCTGTATTTGATCTTGTAAACTTGCCAGCTTTCAAATTAACACCAGACTTTGATCTTAGCCTCCTCTCTGAATTAGTCCATTCATCATCAAGATCATCTTTCTTTGACTGAGTTTGAGGCTGCTGCTTACACTTGGATCTAGCAACTCTCTCCCCCTTTTTGACATCATCAGGGATCAAGATTGAAGTAATTAACTCAAGAGAGTTTGCAATGGATTTGATCTTGTCAGCTAATAAAGTCTGATTGTCTTCAACTTTGCCCAATCTCTGAATTAGAGTATCCTGAGTCTTTGAGAAGGTTTGAAACAATTTGTTGTTGTCTCTCTGTAGACTCATCTCTCTTTGTACAACTTCATTCCTCAGATCTATAATTGACTTCTGATTTTCATTAAATCTATGATTCAAGGCCTTAACCTGAATCACTGTGCCTTGCAAGCATGTCAGAATGTATGGATTTGAAATCTTCTTAGAATTATCCCTGAGAAAATCAGCTGCTCTTCCAGTAGGAAATATGCAATCTTCTTTGTACCACTCTGCAGTTTGTTTTGCCATATAATCATTTTCAATTTCTCTTGCAGAAGGTCCAGCAAAGTCTGTCTTTTCCCCTGTTTTCAGTCCATCAGTCTGAACTTCAACATTTGGAGCAGATCCAGCTTCTGCACTCACTTCTTTAGAAGGGTCATTTTCAGAATCATCAGCATCTGCAACTGAGGCAGTTTCTTCATTAAATTCAGGAACTTGTTCTTCTTGATTAGCAGAGTTTGTCTTGACAATCTTTGAAGAGAGAAATTTGGCAGGCTGGTCTATTTCCTCACCATGGTCAGAGACTTGATGTGCATCAGAGAATAACTCTATGTGAGATGCAACCTCTGTTTCTTCTAGCACCACAGTAGGTTGATCAGCAACACCAGTATCAGTAGAGTTTGCAGCCAAGGGTGTTGGAATAGGATCTTCAACTTCAACAGAGAATGACATGAAATTTTCATCAAACTCTTCCATTTCAGGTTAATCAGTTCTATCATCATTTTCAATTTGAACCTCAGCAAGTACATGTTCATCAATTCTTGGTTCATGTTCTACTACAGTAGGTTCTAAGATAACCTCTGTCTCAACAGCAGGAGTCTCCTTAGAGATATCCTCTGGAGCTTCAATTCTAGCTTCTATCTCATCATCAGATTCATCAATTAATACCCTTCTTCTCTTGGGCCTAGGAGCTTCAGCCTCATCATCTTTTGGCCTGTTGGCTCTTTGCTTCCTTGGTGGTCTTATAGCCCTGTGTTTCTTGGACTTAGAAATTTGTTTGGATTGTGGTTGAGGTTGAGATGAAGGTTGTGATTGAGGTGGAGGTTGAGTTTGTGTTTGGGATTGAGGTTGAGGTTGTGAAGTATTAGCAACAGTGGATGGAGTGGATGTAGATGTAAGTTTAGAGGGTGGTTCAGTGTTTATAGTTATGTGAGGTTCAGTGTTTGTAGGTTCAGGATTTGGCTGTGGAGGTTCAAGTGCAGGTTCAGGTGTTTGTGCTTGTGGTTCCTGTGGTTGATTAGGGCTGGAAAATGGATAATACGGATACGGATACAGCTATATCCGAATCCGGATCCGTTTTTTACAACCGTATCCGTATCCGTATCCGAATCCGGGAATATCCGAAAAAACTTTATCCGGATCCGAATTCGGTAAATATTATCCGGATACGGATAATATCCGGATCCGAATCCGTTTTGCAAAATTTTTTTTTTTTTTTTTTGTGAAATTTGCATTATTATAAAAAATAGGCATATTTTGCAAAAAAAACAAAAACAAAAAAACAAGCATATTAAAGAGATACTCGGTATTAATTTACAAATTACAAAAATCATATACATTATCCAAATTTGCATATGCAAATTTATATCAAAATAACTTCATTACACATCATTGTCTCTAAATAACTTGCAAATTCATCAAAAATAAGTGGGCCTATAACTAAGTGTGTGTATAAAAATATATAAATGGGTTTAAAATATATAATTATATATAATTATATATTATATATATTAAAAATATATTATATATAATTACTTTCGGATACGGATATTTTCGGATACGGATGCGCCTATATCCATATCCGTATCCTAAACTCTCGGATTCAGATACGGATAATATCCGGTTGATTCCGGATACGGATAATATCCGTTTTTTTCCGGATACGAATACAGATATTTCGGACGGATATCGGATTTTTCGGATTTTTTTTCCAGCCCTATGGTTGATTGAGAAAATTTCTGAGGGCAAGTGGAAAAATAAACTCTGGAACTTGATCCTTGTTTGCATCTTTGTTGGTCAAGTCAGAGAACATTCTCTTATGGACTTGGAAGGGTTGGATGACATCCTCATCAGAAATTTCCACATTAGGCAAACAAGCAGAGAATAAACTTTGACAAAAATGTGAGAAATAGACAGTTGTATTAGACTCTGCTAGTTTTTCACCTAGATTCATAAGAACTAGTCTACCAAAATCAAAATTACTCCCACTGAGAAGAGAATACCCGATTTGAAGACTATCAGTGGGAATTGCATCCCAGTTGGTGACTTTCTTTCCGAACGCTCTAGTGATGCAGTCAAAGAAAAAACTCCACTCTTTCCTGAGCCCTGGCCTTTTTACATTACCGAGCTTGTCCAAAGGGCCAGAAAATCGCAGCTGCTGTAACATCTCCTTCAATGCATTCTCACCAGCAATAGCGTATGAGGTGTGAGTGTCAAAGCCCAGAGTATCTCTAACAGTTGCCGAGGTAAACACAAACTCTGTCTCCTCATAAGTAAAAATAATTGATGGATTCCCAGTCTCTCCACCATCATCATAGACAGAGTTATTCGAAAAGATGGCAATCTGTGTGGCAGAGAGTTTTGTTGGTTCGACAAGAGCTTGACCTATTTCAGAATCCCTTAGAAAATTCTGAATCAGATGAAACGGTTCTGGAGCTTTGTCAGTGTTTAGTGGTGCTGCATAGTTGTTAGGAACAAACGATAATCCCTGAACAACAAAAGGCTTGGATGCCATTAGAACAGTTTAGTAATTTTGAGAAAAGAGAATGTGTAGAAAAGTGTTTGTGAAAATGCTTAAGTGAGAATAACAGAGAAATTGTGTAGAAAGTTGTGTGTTCGTGGATGTAAAAGTGAAAAAGTGAATAATGAACCGAGTTTTATTAGATCTGTAATTGAAAATTAAAAACCCAATCGTTTTAGACAATAAACACGCAACCAATTTCTTGTTAAGTGTGTGAGTGGGACACGTGTCACGTAAATAGTGGAATAGCCATTTACACGCGCAGTAATAATGCCTATTATTACTGCTATTCTCTCTCCTATTACCAATACGCTTTAACTGTCTGACACCATTAAACAGTTGACACATATCACATGCAAATTTCAAAAACTCTTTTTGTACTCCAAGTATATGCTTTGTCTGAAATAAAATATTACCTTAGAGTACTCAACAGAATCCAACAGTGTTTATCAATTCTCCAACTTTATTACTGTAATCCTTTCAAACATTGTACAGTTGTGAATATGAGTGTATGTATAGCAGATTTTACTAAATCAATATTTAGAGCATCTAATATTTCATAAAATCCATAAAGTAAATCAGTAAACACTGGATGCACAAACTCTCATTTTAAACACTGAATGTATGATGAATGCTAAACTCTGTAGTAAACAAATTATAGACAGTAATATTTAATTAATTTATAACCCTTTTTTTTTGTTTCTCCAGTAATCAGAGGTTGGAACTAGTCACCAAAAATCCTATAATTTTAGACCTTATCAGTTTGATAAGTTCCTGGATCTTCCTAGTCTTCGACTAGTCACCAAAAATTAGAGAATTTTAGCCATTACTATATACCAGTAAGTTCCTGGGTCGTCCTAGTTACAAACATGATCTCAAAGGAGTTCTAACAGTCTATATACATAATCTTTGGGGGTATTCTAATAACAGAATCTAATTTAACAGTGTATAACTAACAGAGTTTAGAGCTCATCAACATCAGAAATTATTCATGAGAGGCAATGCACACAGTATTTACAGATTCAGAGTTTAGGATAAATAAACTAAGAGATGCTATAAATATGAAACAGTATCATGCTGTGTTAATTTTCTGCACAATCTAAGATTAGATCACAAATAACTTAGAAGGATTCATGATTAATTACTAAGAATTATGCTTCATACAAATCTCCTCATTGGTATTAACATTCAGACAAAGACATTATCAGAGTTTCTTAGAGTTTATCCAATCATGTCAATAGTGTATGACTTACAGAGCATGCTAACAGAGTTTAATAGTCATCGAGCAGAGTTTGCATAACAGAGTTTAACATACCACAGAAATATGAGCAACAAATTACATAAGTAGAATTTTGAGTCTAACCAATATCTCTTGTCAAAACCAGAGACCATCCCTAGTTCATTTACCAGCCTTGTAAATACAGCTTCACTCAATGGCTTGGTGAAGATATCTGCAAGCTGTTGTTCTATAGACACAAAATGAAGCTCAATATTCCCTTCCTCTACATGTTCTCTGATAAAATGGTACCTTATGCTGATGTGCTTGGTCATTGAATGCTGTACTGGATTACCTGTCATAGCAATAGCACTTTGATTATTGATAAGTGCATATTTTTGCATATTTTTATTGCCTATTTATTGTTTGAATTCGTATTTTAATAAATTATTTTGTTGCATTTCAGGAAAAATTCGAGAAAATTGAAGAAATGGCAAAATAAAGAAATAAATGACAAAAAAGAGAAAGAAGAAGGACCAAAACAACAAGAAAAGGAAAAGCAAGGGGTGGTGGTGCATTTTTGTTGTCAAACAAAATGGATGGCCAAGATTTAGCCAACACTAAACCAAATCAATGGCTAGGATTTACCCACACCAACCTAAAACCCTAATTTTCACCTATAAATACCCCCTTAATTTCTACCTTACACACACATTACCATATTAGACACCTTAGTTTTAGCCTACATCTTCATATTTTGTAACTTTCATTTTGTAATTATTCTTGTAAACACTCTTCATTTTTATTCAAATTTCAAGTTTCATTTAATTTCTTGCACTTTTCTTTTATTTCTCTCCATGTTCTTTATTTCGTTATTTTCGTAAATTCTCGGGTGGACAAAGTAGCAATGCTAACCACACGGGATTGAAAGTATCAATTTGAAGAATTTGTTTTCGTAATTTTAAATTCTCGTTTTAATATTAATCACGCCCCTTTAAATTTCCATTTTATTGTGGGTTTATATTTGTTAAGTGTAGATGTAATATTTTCATGCTTTAAATATTAATGTAATTAAAAAAAAAATTCACAAAAAAAATATTAGCTTTTAATTTTCAGTTCATAATTTTCCTGCATTTATGTGTTTATTCGAAGCAACCCAGATCATTCTCCCCTGTTTTTATCCACAGACTTAAGTTCATTTTTTTTTATTCTTCGTTAACTTAATTCCCCCATCCTCATTCCCCTGCTTCCATATCTCCCTTCTTCTTCTCCTATTTTTTTCTTCATCCGTTCACTATAACGCACACCCCCCCTTGTTCTTCTTCTTCGCCGATTTCAAAATAGGCAGCACCCCTTTATCTCTTCCTACGTTCGATCGAACCCACAACCCCAATCTTTCTCCCTTCCGTTCTCTTAATCCCCTGTGTTTATTCGATTAAAAAAAAAACCCCATTCCAATCTGTAGTGTTTTCATTGAGCTTTAATTGTTTTCTTTTCAGCTGTTATTAGTGTTTTCTGCGAATTGATGTTTGCTGAGTCGTTTTTGTGATGTTTTCTTTTCAGCTTTAATTGAGCTTTAATATTTACATTAAATCGAGTTTTTTTTAGAATGAGTACTGATTTCGTCGAGTTTGTATGATAAGATTCGAATTTTTATTGAAGTGTGAAGCGAGTTTTGATCTTGTTTGTAGAATATTGTCGAGTCCGAGTTGCCTGGGTTGGATTCTTGTTTATGATCATTGTTTGTAAAGTCTTTCGAGTCTGCAGTTTATTGTTCCTTCTGCGTTTTTTTCAAAATACTGAGTCGAGTCCTGGGAGTTTATTGCTCAGTTTAGTGTTTTGTTTGAATGGGTGTTTACGCATTAGTGTCCTTGTAATTGAGTTGCTGCTGTTTGATGATTAATTAGCCGAATTTCTGTATTGATGTGAGGCGAGTTAAGTCCAGTTTTGCTGTTGAATAACCAGTCCAGTTGTTGTTTGATGATAAGTTCGTGAAGCCTTGGTTTGCTCTCGCTGCTGTTCGAAGTTCGTAGTTGATACCAAATCATTGTTTTTGCGTAGTGTCGAGTTCTGAGTATTGTTTTGCTCTGTTTATTACTGTTCGTGTTAATTGTTAGTTCAATGTCAACCGAGTCCTCGCATCTGGAGTTTTCGTTTTTATATTGTAATGTTCGTCGTTGTTGCTGTTTTAGCTGCTGCGTTTGCTGATGTTAGTATAACTTGTCTGAGTTTCGATTTGCTGACGAGTTGTTGCTCCTGCTGTTGGTTTGTTGGATTTTTCTCTGCGTTTCGAATGCTAGTTCGAGTCTGTTTTATTGTTGAGTCCTTAGCCGAGGTCTGTGTCCCTGCTTTTCTGTCCCGAGTCGCCTTACTGAGTCGAGTCCGGGTGGTGGTTGGTTCTTGTCTGTGTTCTGAGTATATCTGCCAAGTTTTGCTGATTCGACTTGGTCTTTCTCGTTTTTTTTCCGATTAATACGATGTGTTCGAACATTTAGCTTTTCTGAGTTCGTTAATTTGATGGTTTGATTTAGTGTTTACTTGTTGCGTGGAATGATAGCAGTTTGGAAAATTGTTTTTTGTTTTGTTTCTAGCTAGTCCTATTTTCGAAGCAAATTATGTCAAAATTTTTAGGAATAAATTTTGTAAATAAAATTTGATTTAATTCAAGTTTTGCAATTTATTTTAGCTTTAATTTGGATTTAGAATAATTTAATCTTTTCACTTTTAATTAATTAGTTTAAAATTAGAATAATGATCGATTTTCTTCTAAAAAATAGTGATTTAATTTTTCTTCTAATCTAAATTTTCCGAAAAAAAAAGAAATCATTTGTCTTAGTTCGAATAAATTAGAAATTAATAGTGGCTAAGTTTTTCTATTCCTTTGAATTTTAATTTGTTAAATTAAAATTAGATTAAATTAAATTCTCTTTTTGTAATAGTTTAAATTTTCCTTAAGGAATTAAATAGCATAAATTTACAAAAATTTCAAATTGTTCTAATTCGCATAAATTAATAGTTAAGGATCGCGAAATAAAAATTATTCCCTGTGGATCGAATCTTAAATATTAAAACGATGATCGTGCGCTTGCGATTTTAAATTGTCATATTTTTAGCACATCAAGTTTTTGGCGCCGCTGCCGGGGATCTAATTATTTTTCACCCCTTAATATTTAATTTTTCGGATTAGTTTTATTTCTTGCCTTAATTTTTTTTTATTTCATTTTTTTTGAAGAAAGTGTGAAATTTCGGGACTCTTCTCTCGGAGCGTGGAAAAATTGGAATTTATGGAAGCGTGCTTCGGTAACCCGTATCTCCCTCTTTTCATCTTTTTATTTTAGAAAATCACAAAAAATAAAAAAAATCAAAAATCAAAAAAAAAATTAGCTAGTAAATACATAATTTTTGCATCATGCATTTAATCACTTAGAGCACATCATTTAGATTTTTATTTTCTTGTTTTTAATTTTTCGTACCTTATAAATTGTGGTGATTGCTGGAGGACCCAAAAGTATGTTAAATTTCTTCTTTCTTTTAGTTAAAACACGTAGTGTAAGCATCCATAATTGTTTATAGTTTTGTATATATATCATTGTTTGTTGCATTAATTAGGCATTTGCCCCTAGGATCTCACGTTCAATTAGAAAGGTGCCTAAAAATAAACGTAATTAAGACTTATTCACGACCTTCAGTGTCTAAGGTTCGCCTGGCTGTTAAGATTCGGTGTCTAAGTGACGAGTTTGGCCTCTTGGCAATGCCTGCTCTAATATGGCCGAACGGTCTGAATAATTCTTAATTTACGGAATTTTTGGTGGTCCTTATAGTTAGGAGCAAGGTCTAGTTGACTTTATTAAGATACCTAGGTCCAAAATCTTCCTTTTGATTTTTCACCCTTTATTTGGTGTGCTTAATTTTTCGCAAATTATTTGCTAAGTGTTTTCTTCCTGTTCATGCGCACTACTTGGGTTAGAGATAATTCTGTTAGGCTAGTGAGACTAATTGAGTGTTCATCCTCTTCAGAATCCGAACCCGTAGAAATTCTTGACCCCGTAGTAACCATGGCAGTTTCATTAAAAGATCGTTGTTACCCCACCAGATCAGCCCAACCCTCTTGCATCACCCTACCTCCCGTAAGTGCTAACAATTTCGAAATCAAAGGTCATCAAATTAGCATGTTACCTAATTTTCGCGGGAGTGACGGTGAGGATCCTTATCTTTTTCTACATGAATTCGAGGAAGTTTGCGCTTTACAAAAACTCCAACAACTTTCCGAGGACTCCATACGGCTTATACTAATCAACTTCGCTCTAAAAGATAATGCAAAAAAATGGTTGTATAGTCTACCTGTCAATTCGATTTCCACGTGGGAGGGTTTCGTAGTCATTTTTCTAAAAAAATTCTTTCCAAGCCATAAGACTACGAAACTCACTAATGAGATTAATCAATTTCGTCAAAAACTCAATGAACCATTTTGGACGTGTTTTGACCGCTTTAAAAATCTTTTATCCCAATGTCCCCACCACGGAATCGAAAAATGGAGGCTCTGTAAGATTGTGTACGAGGCCTTAGATGGTTCAACAACCGCATTGTTGGAATCTATGTGCCAAGGGAAATTCATGGAAAAAGACGAGGACGAGGGATGGGAGTTTTTCGAAGAGTTCGCGGAAAAGACTATGCTATGGGAATCAACTAGGGAGCCCACCCGAGAGCCCGAGAAATCAAATGATTCAATAGCTACCATGCATCAAAGAGGGCTACATCAAGTTGGTAACTCTATCGCAACCGAGGCTAAATTAGCCACTCTTACTCGACGTTTAGAAGCCTTAGAAACCAACGGATCCCCCTCCCAAGTATCCATGTGCTCAAATTTTAACTCAACCAATCAAGGGATACAAAATCCTCAAGATTTTCAACAAGTCAATGCGATGTTCCAATCGGGTCCTCGAAATGATCCTTATGCTCCTACTTATAACCCCGGTTGGAAAAATCACCCGAACTTTTCTTGGAATCAAGGTCAAGGTCAACAATCTCACCCCGCACAATTCCAAAATCAACCTCCTTCGTTCCAAAACTTCCAATCTCAACCACCTGTTTTTCATAAACCTCACGCGAATTCTTTCTCCCCTCAAAATCATGCTCCTTATCCGACTCAAGCTCCTTCCCACCCTCCCGGTTTTTCTGAGTCGGATAAGCGACTTACATCGTTGGAGAAAAGTCTCGATGCGCTTCTCAAAACCACCACTAATTTGGCTCAATCGCAACAAACTTTCATGTAGACCATGACTCAAGATAGGCAAATCTTAAATGCTAGCACCCAAGCCATATCTAAGTTAGAGGTACAAGTGAGCCAATTAGCTAGCGCCATCCATGAGCGTGAGAAGAATAAGTTTCCAAGTCAGGCTGAGGTCAACCCTAAGTTTCCTATTAATCAAAGACCTCCTGAAAATGTGCATGCTATCATTTCCCTAAGATCCGGAAAGCACGTTGATAATCGAGTAGGAGTCGAGCCGTCCCCGAAGAGGAAGAAGAAGAATCAAACGTTGCACCGACACCTATTCCCGATCCGTTTGATCAAACTCCGATTCCTGTGTCTTCAACCCTTTCTAGTCATCCGTCTTCTTCGAGTGGAACAACCTCGGAGCCCGTTCCCGAAGAACAAGTCTATAAACCAAAGGCTCCTTACCCACAACGCCTCGTCTCTAATAAGCAAACTGCTCAATTAGACAAGATCTTAGAGGTTTTTAAGCAAGTTAAAGTCAACATTCCTCTTTTAGACGCGATTCAACAAATTCCCTCTTATGCGAAATGTCTAAAAGATTTGTGCACTCATAAGCGAACCACCCAAGTCCCTATGAAAGCCTTTTTGACCTCTCAAGTGAGCTCAATTCTTTCTAACCAGATTCCCGTGAAATATAAGGACCCCGGTTGTCCCACAATTTCATGTGTCATAGGTAATTCTTTTGTGGACAAGGCGTTACTCGATTTAGGCGCCAGTGTGAACTTGCTTCCATTTTATGTCTACCAAACCCTAGGGTTAGGAGAACTTCAAAAGACGAGCGTTACCCTTCAATTAGCAGATAGATCAATCAAAATTCCTAAGGGGATCATCGAGGATGTGATAATTAAAGTTGGAGATTTCATCTTTCCTGTTGATTTTGTGGTACTAGAAACCAAACCGGTTAGGAATCCGACATACCAAATCCCCGTCATTTTAGGGCATCCGTTTCTAGCCATTTCGAATGCTTTGATTAATTGTAGAAATGGATTAATGAAACTAACGTTCGGGAACATGACCATTGACCTCAATATCTTTCATGTTGGGAAACGACCCGATGATTTTCATGATCAACCTATGGATGTCAATTTAATTGATGAAATAATTGATCAAAATTTCATGACCCCTAATGATGCTCTTGATTTTTGTTTAAACCACTTTGGTCAAAACTGGGATGTTTCCGAATATACAAGTGAGGTCAACCAAATGTTAGAATCCACCATTCCTACAAATAATCGAGATGATGAACCATCTCCCCTGTCTTTTCTCGAAACTATTGAACCCGTTGAGTCAACGCCGCCCGATTTAGAACTCAAACCTCTTCCCGACACTCTTAAGTACGCCTTTTTAGGTCCTAACGAGTCTCTTCCCATTATTATCGCCTCTGATTTGACCGAGTCACAAGAGGATGAGCTTGTTAGGGTACTTAGAGAACATAAGGAGGCCATAGGTTGGAGTATCTCTGATATCAAAGGAATTAGTCCGGCCATTGTCCAACATCGAATTCACTTAATTGATGATGCGAAACCCGTTCGAGACCCTCAACAGCGTTTGAACCCCACCATGATGGAAGTCATTCGAAAAGAAATTCTTAAGTGTCTCGATAATGAGATCATTTATCCTATTTCTGATAGCTCTTGGGTCAGCCCCATTCAAGTAGTTCCTAAAAAGTCTGGCATTACCGTTGTCACCAACGAGAATGATGAGCAAGTGCCCACCCGTGTTCAATCCGGGTGGAGGGTGTGCATAGACTATAGGAAACTCAATTCTGCCACTAGAAAAGACCATTTCCCTTTGCCTTTTATCGATCAAATGTTAGAAAGGTTAGCCGGTCATTCGTTCTATTGTTTTCTAGATGGTTATTCTGGCTATTTTCAAATTCCCATTGCTCCCGAAGACCAAGAAAAGACCACTTTCACATGTCCCTTTGGAACCTTTACCTATCGACGTTTAGCATTTGGTCTAACCATTGCTCCAGCCACTTTCCAAAGGTGCATGATGAGCATCTTTTCTGACATGGTAGGGGATTTTCTCGAGATCTTTATCGATGACTTTTCCATCTTTGCTTCGTCTTTTCACCAGTGCCTAAACCATCTTGAGTTAGTTTTAAAAAGGTGTAAAGAAACCAACCTCGTTCTCAACTGGGAGAAATGTCATTTCATGGTTAAGGAAGGAATCATTCTCGGTCATAAAATTTCTGAAAAGGGGATAGAAGTCGATAAAACCAAAGTTGACCTCATTGCAAATCTTCCCCCACCTAAGTCGGTCAAAGCCATTCGTTCCTTCCTAGGCCATGCAGGTTTTTATAGGCGTTTCATTAAGGATTTTAGCAAGAAGGCTAGACCCTTAACCAATCTTCTCGGGAAGGATGTCAAATTCGATTTCAATAGCGATTGTTTACAATCTTTTGAGCATCTTAAGAAAGAATTGACTTCTGCCCCAATCATTCGATCTCCCGATTGGAATCTCCCCTTCGAGTTGATGTGTGACGCTTCTGATTATGCGGTAGGAGCCATTTTAGGGCAACGAATCGATAAGATGCCCCATGTCATTTACTACGCAAGCAAGACTTTGAATGATTCCCAACTTAACTATTCTACCACCGAAAAGGAACTTCTAGCCGTAGTCTTTGCTCTCGACAAGTTTCGGTCCTATCTTATCGGTTCGAAAATCATTGTCTACACCGATCATGCCGCTCTTCGTTATCTATTCTCTAAGAAAGACTCTAAAGCCCGATTGATTAGGTGGATTCTCTTGCTTCAAGAGTTTGACCTAGAAATTAGGGATAAGAAGGGTTCTGAGAATGTTGTCGCTGATCATCTTTCTCGCTTGATAGTGGAGTCCACCATCGACTCCCTTGTAAACGAATCTTTTCCGAATGAGCAACTTCTATCCATCTCTACTCCCCCTTGGTTCGCCGACATTGTCAACTATATTGCAATAGGCGACATTCCCTCTCATTGGTCCTCGCAAGATAAATCCAAATTCTTTTCACAAGTCAAACACTTCTTTTGGGATGACCCGTATCTCTTTAATACTGTTCCGACCAAATCATTCGGAGGTGCGTCCCAAATCATGAATTCAAGAATATCCTTTCTTTCTGCCATGACCAAGCCTGTGGAGGGCATTTTAGTGCTAAGAAAACAGCCGCTAAAATCCTCCAAAGCGGTTTTTATTGGCCCACTTTATTCAAAGATGCTGCTGAATACTGTGCCGCGTGTAATAGGTGTCAACACTTGGGAAAGATCACTAGGAGAAACATGATGCCAATGAATCCCATCTTAATCATTGAGATTTTCGATGTATGGGGTATCGATTTTATGGGCCCCTTTCCTAGTTCCTTTGGCAACCTCTACATTCTGTTAGCGGTCGATTACGTGTCTAAGTGGGTGGAAGCCATTGCTACTAAGTCCAATGATAAAAGTTCGTTCTTAAATTCCTCAAAGAGAATATCTTTTCTCGTTTCGGTACACCTAGGGCTATCATTAGTGACCAAGGCAAGCACTTCAAGAATCGTCAATTTGAGTCTCTGTTGAAAAAGTACTCAATAACTCATCGGCTAGCCACCCATTACCATCCTCAAACTAGTGGGCAAGTTGAAGTCTCGAATCGTCAAATTAAACAAATTTTAGAAAAGACTGTCAACTCGAATAGGAAGGATTGGTCAACTAAGTTGATAGATGCCTTGTGGGCCTATCGGACCGCTTTTAAAACCATTTTAGGCATGTCCCCTTATCGGATTGTCTTTGGAAAGGCCTGTCACTTGCCCGTTGAGCTCGAACATAGGGCCATGTGGGCCATTCGTGAGTTAAATTTTGACTAACCAACCGCCGGTATTCATAGGAAGTCACAATTGTCTGAACTCGAGGAGTTGAGAAATGAAGCCTACGAGAACGCTAAAATCTATAAACAAAGAACTAAGCTTTTTCATGATATATCTATTTTGAGAAAATCTTTTTCTCCCGGTCAAAAAGTTCTTTTGTACAATTCTAGGCTTCATTTGTTTCCCGGGAAATTGAGATCCCGGTGGGAAGGTCCTTATGTTGTTAGGGTCATTTTTCCTCATGGTGCTGTTGAAATTGAAAATCCTAAAAATGGTGATATATTTAAAGTTAATGGACAAAGACTCAAACCATTTTTAGAGCTGCCAATTGATCCCGAGGAAGAGGTTATCTACCTCGTCGATCCATGATTCAAGTAAGTTTCTTCAGTAGGTAATTGTAAACTCTCTTTCATCCTTATCAGGTATTTTCTCACCATTCTCCCTTGTCATTTATCTTGCATTTTGCATACATTGAGGACAATGCATGATTTAGGTATGGGGGAGGGTTTTAGTGTAAATACATAAAAATGAAAAATCCAAAAAATTGAAAAATTTTAAAAATCCAAAAATAGAGATATTTTAGCTTAGTTGTCCTTCCCACTCTTTAAATTCTAGAACTAGTTGGTGTTGACTATTTTTTCAAAATTTATATGTATAATCCCTTTAGATAATTTGAACGTAGTCAGGTAAGGTTTTTCCTCATGAAACTTGTGTCGAACAAATTTTTGCTTAAAAGACAAAGACGACACATTCGCACGAGACCTTTGATGGAAAAATTGTATAGGAATATTATTCGATACCTGAGAGAGAACCCACATGTTAGAACAATGTCGAATCAAACCTTTGCGAAATTTGGTTCGTATAGGGTCATATTAAAAAAAAAAAAAAGAGAGTCATAAATGTTTATAGTGCTGTGTAATTTTGTAATAATAAATTCTTAGTAGGGAAATCGGCTAGGTTGGGCTCATTGATAACCCGAGTAAGTAAGTCCGAGGGGACTTTGTGCCTAGCAACCTAAGGTCGTTAGTGATCTGGGATTGTTGACCTAAAACTCGCTAAATGGGTATCGATGCAAAAGTCTTTTGGGACCTCAACCATTGCACAGTCGGTCTAACTGCTAAGAACGTGAAGTTTGGCTAGATACTTGTTTTGATAGAGATTGGGTCAGTTCAATATTGGTTGAAAAAGAGAAAATGTTCGTATGCACTTTATCCATCAAGGGCCTTAAATTCACTACACACCTTGGGATTTTTTGGAAATTTTTAGTCTAATCATGTGGATTGCGGGAACCTATAACTTGGCTATTATTAGAATAATCTTTAAGGCATATATTTTCCTACAAAATTGTTTTGTTGACACCAATGAAAGCTAGAGTAAAAGAGGAAAGTTGGATACTTGCTGACTCATCTTAAAGATTTTATGGGTATATCTTCTGTAAACCCTTAGGAGACAACACTCCTCCTGTAGAGATCGTCTATTGGTTTAACGGGTTGGGAAACCTAAAATTACCCATGATTCCTACGACAGTGAGTATAGGTTTTTCATTCTGCATTTTTTGTGTTTTACTCGAGGACGAGCAAAAGATAGGTATAGGGGCATTTGATAAGTGCATATTTTTGCATATTTTTATTGCCTATTTATTGTTTGAATTCGTATTTTAATAAATTATTTTGTTGCATTTCAGGAAAAATTCGAGAAAACTGAAGAAATGGCAAAATAAAGAAATAAATGACAAAAAAGAGAAAGAAGAAGGACCAAAACAAGAAGAAAAGGAAAAGCAAGGGGTGGTGGTGCATTTTTGTTAAACAAAATGGATGGCCAAGATTTAGCCAACGCTAAACCAAATCAATGGCTAGGATTTACCCACACCAACCTAAAACCCTAATTTTCACCTATAAATACCCCCTTAATTTCCACCTTACACACACCTTACCATATTAGGCACCTTAGTTTTAGCCTACATCTTCATATTTTGTAACTTTCATTTTGTAATTATTCTTGTAAACACTCTTCATTTTTATGCAAATTTCAAGTTTCATTTAATTTCTTGCACTTCTCTTTCATTTTTCTCCTTGTTCTTTATTTCGTAATTTTCGTAAATTCTCGGGTGGACAAAGTAGCAACGCTAACCACACGGGATTGAAAGTATCGATTTGAAGAATTTGTTTTCGTAATTTTAAATTCTCGTTTTAATATTAATCACGCCCCTTTAAATTTCCATTTTATTGTGGGTTTTATATTTGTTAAGTGTAGATGTAATATTTTCATGCTTTAAATATTAATGTAATTAAAAAAAAAATTCATAAACAAAAAAAAATATTAACTTTTAATTTTCAGTTCATAATTTTCCTGCATTTATGTGTTTATTCGAAGCAACCCAGATCATTCTCCCCTGTTTTTATCCACAGACTTAAGTTCATTTTTTCTTTATTCTTCGTTAACTTAATTCCCCCATCCTCTTTCCCCTGCTTCCATATCTCCCTTCTTCTTCTCCTCTTTTTTTCTTCATCCGTTCACTGCAACGCACACCCCCCTTGTTCTTCTTCTTCACCGATTTCAAAATTGGCAGCACCCCTTTATCTCTTCCTACGTTCGATCAAACCCACAACCCCAATCTTTCTCCCTTCCGTTCTCTTAATCCCCTGTGTTTATTCGATTAAAAAAAACCCATTCCAATCTGTAGTGTTTTCATTGAGCTTTAATTGTTTTCTTTTCAGCTGTTATTAGTGTTTTCTGCGAATTGATGTTTGCTGAGTCATTTTTGTGATGTTTTCTTTTCAGCTTTAATTGAGCTTTAATATTTACATTAAATCGAGTTTTTTTTAGAATGAGTACTGATTTCGTCGAGTTTGTATGATAAGATTCGAATTATTATTGATGTGTGAAGCGAGTTTTGATCTTGTTTGTAGAGTATTGTCGAGTCCGAGTTGCCTGGGTCGGATTCTTTTTTATGATCATTGTTTGTAAAGTCTTTCGAGTCTGCAGTTTGTTGTTCCTTCTTCGTTTTGTTCAAAATACTGAGTCGAGTCCTGGGAGTTTATTGCTCAGTTTATTGTTTTGTTTGAATGGGTGTTTACGCATTAGTGTCCTTGTAATTGAGTTGCTGCTGTTTGATGATTAATTAAGCGAATTTCTGTATTGCTGTGAGGCGAGTTAAGTCCAGTTTTGCTGTTGAATAACCAGTCCAGTTATTGTTTGATGATAAGTTCGTGAAGCCTTGGTTTGCTCTCGCTGCTGTTCGAAGTTCGTAGTTGATACCAAATCATTGTTTTTGCGTAGTGTCGAGTTCTGAGTATTGTTTTGCTCTGTTTATTACTGTTCGTGTTAATTGTTAGTTCAATGTCAACAGAGTCCTCGCATCTGGAGTTTTCGTTTTTATATTGTAATGTTCGTCGTTGTTGCTGTTTTAGCTGCTGCGTTTGCTGATGTTAGTATAACTTGTCTGAGTTTCGATTTGCTGACGAGTTGTTGCTCCTGCTGTTGGTTTGTTGGATTTTTCTCTGCGTTTCGAATGCTAGTTCGAGTCTGTTTTATTGTTGAGTCCTTAGCCGAGGTCTGTGTCCCTGCTTTTCTGTCCCGAGTCGCCTTACTGAGTCGAGTCCGGGTGGTGGTTGGTTCTTGTCTGTGTTCTGAGTATATCTGCCAAGTTTTGCTGATTCGACTTGGTCTTTCTCATTTTTTTTTCCGATTAATACGATTTGTTCGAACTTTTAGCTTTTCTGAGTTCGTTAATTTGATGGTTTGATTTAGTGTTTGCTTGTTGCGTGGAATTGATAGCAGTTTGGAAAATTATTTTTTGTTTTGTTTCTAGCTAGTCCTATTTTCGAAGCAAATTATGTCAAAATTTTTAGGAATAAATTTTGTAAATAAAATTTGATTTAATTCAAGTTTTGCAATTTATTTTAGCTTTAATTTGGATTTAGAATAATTTAATCTTTTCACTTTTAATTAATTAGTTTAAAATTAGAATAATGATCAATTTTCTTCTAAAAAATAGTGATTTAAATTTTCTTCTAATCTAAATTTCCCGAAAAAAAAAAGAAATCATTTGTCTTAGTTCGAATAAATTAGAAATTAATAGTGGCTTAGTTTTTCTATTCCTTTGAATTTTAATTTGTTAAATTAAAAATTAGATTAAATTAAATTCTTTTTTTGTAATAGTTTAAATTTTCCTTAAGGAATTAAATAGCATAAATTTACAAAAATTTCAAATTGTTCTAATTCGCCTAAATTAATAGTTAAGGATCGCGAAATAAAAATTATTCCCTGTGGATCGAATCTTAAATATTAAAACGATGATCGTGCGCTTGCGATTTTAAATTGTCATATTTTTAGCACATCAATTATCACAGTAAATAGGTATTTTACTGTACCTCAATCCATAATCCAGTAATTGATTCTTCATCCACAGAATCTGTGCACAACAGCTACCAGCAGCAATATAATCTGCTTCAGCTGTAGATGTAGAGATTGATTTCTGTTTCTTGCTGTACCAGGAAACAAGTCTATCACCAAGAAATTGACAACTTCCACTGGTACTTTTTCTATCTATCTTACAGCCTGCAAAGTCTGCATCAGAGTAACCAAGTAGCTTGAAGTCTGATTCTCTTGGATACCACAAACCTAAAGTTATGGTGCCCTTAAGAGATTTGAAAATTCTCCTCACAACTGTTAGATGTGGTTCTCTTGGATCTGTCTGAAATCTTGCACAAAGACATGTTGCATACATGATGTCAGGTCTGCTTGCTGTTAGATAAAGAAGAGACCCAATCATCCCTCTATAGCTTGTCATATCCACTGGTGAACCTGTGTCTTTGTCCAACTTTGTTGCTGTTGCCATGGGAGTTGTTGCAGATGAGCAGTCAAGCATGCCAAATTTCTTGAGAAGATTTCTGGTATATTTTGCTTGATTGATAAAGATTCCATCATCTGTTTGCTTCACCTGTAGGCCTAGAAAATAACTAAGCTCTCCCATCATGCTCATTTGATACCTGGACTGCATGAGCTTGGCAAACTTTTTACAGAGTTTATCATTAGTAGAGCCAAAAATTATGTCATCAACATATATTTGAACTAAAAGCAAGTCATCACTATAGTTAAAATAGAACATTGTTTTATCAATTGTACCTCTGTTGAATCCAATTTCTAAAAGAAATTGAGCCAGATTTTCATACCATGCTCTTGGTGCCTGCTTAAGTCCATAGAGTGCCTTGTCAAGCCTGTAGACATAATCTGGATACTTGGGATCCACAAATCCTGGTGGTTGTTCAACAAACACTTCTTCTTCAAGTTTTCCATTCAGAAAAGCACTTTTCACATCCATCTGAAAAACCTTGAATTTCTTGTGAGAAGCATATGCTAGAAAGATTCTTATTGCCTCCAACCTTGCAACTGGAGCAAAAGTTTCATCATAGTCTATGCCTTCTTGCTGTGAATAGCCTTTGGCCACAAGTCTGGCCTTATTTCTTGTAATAACCCCATCACTGTCAGTTTTGTTTCTGAAAACCCATCTAGTACCAACAACAGATCTATTCTTTGGTCTAGGTACAAGGGTCCATACTTCATTTCTCTCAAATTCATTTAACTCCTGAATTGTTGTTATCCAATCAGCATCTTGAAGAGCTTCTTCCACTTTCTTTGGTTCAGATTTGGACATAAATGCATGAAACAGACATTCATTTGTTGTAGCACTTCTTGTCCTGACTTTTGCATCTGGATCTCTAATTATTAGATCAGGTGTATGAGATTTTGTCCATTTCCTAGCTGAAGGTAAATGACTTCTGTCAACAGTTGATCCTCCCCCTTGATCAATGTTCTCCTGATCATCTTGTTGCCTTTCTTCATTCTCTGAGGCTCCCCCTGAATTTGATTGCTCAGAGTTTAAGTTGTCAGATTTTGAACTATCAGAGTTTGAGTCATCAGAGACTGATCCAGATTTTTCATTTGACTCACTATCAGAATTTGAGTCATCATTTTGATCATGCTCCCCCTCAACTGGTTCTCCCCTTTGTTCTGTCTGTACGGTTTCTTCTGAGTGTACCAGTAGAGGTTCAGAGTTTGCATCAACAGAGTTTGTTGGACTGGTTTCATCAGAGTTTATTTCATCAAAGATTAGATCTTCATTTTCGAAGTGCAACTGATCATGTTCATCAACATCTTCAAGTCCAGTTATTTTCTTGTCATCAAATGACACATGAATAGATTCCATAATCACCTTTGTTCTCAGATTATAAACTCTGAATGCCTTGGTTGACATTGGATAACCAACAAAAATTCCTTCATCTGCTTTCAACTCAAATTTGGTCAACTGTTCAGGATGAGTTTTCAACACAAAGCATTTGCACCCAACAATATGAAAATATTTCAGGTTTGGCTTCTTTTCTTTCACCATCTCATATGGTGTTTTTCCATGCTTGTTGATTAGTGTGGCATTTTGAGTAAAACAGGCTGTTTGAACTGCTTCTGCCCAGAAATAGGTTGGCAATTTTGCTTCATCAAGCATAGTTCTGGCAGCTTCTATCAAGGTTCTGTTCTTCCTCTCAACTACACCATTCTGCTGTGGAGTGCCAGGTGCAGAAAACTCTTGTTTCAATCCTCTTTTCTTGCAGAATTCTTCCATTGTTGCATTCCTGAATTCAGTTCCATTATCACTCCTGATTATTTTGACTTTGTGTTTTGATCCTTTGTCCAGCAGCTTTACATGCTCCATCAGAGTTAATGCAGTTTCATCATTCTTTGCTAGAAAATACACCCAGGTATATCTGGTGTGTTCATCAACAATGACTAGAGCATATTTCTTTCTTCCAATTGACGAGACATTCACTGGTCCAAAGAGATCAACATGTAGAAGATGATATGGATCAACAATTGAAGATTCAGACTTGCTCTTGAAAGAAGTCTTCCTCTATTTGGCCTTTTGACATGAATCACACAGACCATCAACATTTAACAAAGACTTTGGAAGTCCTCTAACAAGATCCTTTCTTATCAGCTCATTGATGTTGTTCAGATTCAAATGAGAGAGTTTCTTATGCCACTTCCAACTCTCTTCATTGGACATTCTTGTTGACAGGCACATAGTTTTTCCACCAGAGTTTGTCAACAAGCTTGCTTCATAGATATTGTTGCGCCTTTGTCCAACTAAAACAACTTTCCCTGTGGTTTTGCTGATAACCTCACAGTATTCAGGTTGAAAATCTACATGAAAACCTCTGTCACAGATTTGACTCACAGATAACAGATCATGCTTGAGTCCTGGAACCAGAGCTACATTTGTGATGATGACACTTCCAAGATTGATATTGCCATATCCCAGAGTATGTCCTATGTTGCCATCTCCATAGGAAACTTTTGGGCCAGCCTTCTCCACATACTCTGATAGCAGGGCTTTATTTCCAGTCATGTGTCCTGAACATCCACTGTCCACGACTAGGATACTCTCCCTGATGCCCTGCAATCACAAACAATTACTAAAGATTAGATTTAAGGATCCAGACTTGCTTGGATCCTTTGGCTTTCTTAATTTTGTTAGCTTTAGCAGCGGAATTTACACTGTTAGAGTTTAAGCTAACTTTATCAGAGTTTACACTTGCAGAATTAACCTTAACCCATTTCAAATTGGGCTTAAGTTCATAGTAGTTATGATAAATAGCATGATAATCCCTGCAAGTATAAATAGAATGCCAAGTACTTCCACAGTGTTTACATAAAGTCTGTGGTCTAGTTCTAACATTATCTTTCTTTACTTCAGACTTTGAAGGTAAAGAATTAATATTTTTGTTCTTCCTGCAAAAACTAGCAAGATGGTTAGTACTACCACAGTTATAACATGTCTTTCTTGGAGCTAAAGTAGCAAGCATTGGATAAATACCTTGAGTGATGCCTACTTTACCATTTCTGTTCTTTCTAGACACTTTCTATTTCTTAACAGATTTTAACTCCTTAAGCTTATGCTTAAGTTGTTTATCTGTCATTAAACCAATATTAACCTGTTTAACACTAGTTTTTACTGGTTCTTTCTTAACAGCTTCTTTTCCACATTCAAACCTAGGTTCACTTATTCCATTAACAAATGTTCCAAATTTCTAGGTGGAAGAGGTGGTCTAATCTTGATTGTATTCTGAAACCTAAGTTCATCTTCCTTAGAATAACCTAGACCTACAGTGTCAGATTGAAAAACTTCTTGAGTGTCTTTTCCAGAGTGAGTCCAAGTTTTAATAATGTGATTTGCCTTCTCCAATTCAGATTCTAGTTGTTTATACTTACTTAACAACTCTTGTTCAAGATAGACAGCATCATCTCTCTCCTTTTGAACTTGCTGCATGTTAGCAAGTTTATCTTCTACAACCTTATTTCTCTCTTTGAGTTCAGAATTCTCAGTTTTGATTCTCTCATTCTCTAAAGTCTGATCCCTATAACTGATATGCAAAGCCTTAAGATATATTCTCAATTCAGTTATATCATCAGTATTATAAGCATAGGTAGTTAGAGGTACCTTGTTTTCAGAATCTTCAGCTTCATCAACAATAGTAGCCATGAGAGCATAGTTCACATCCTCATCTGAGTCAGAGGTGTCTGCCCAATCTCTGCCTTTAGTGAAGAGTGCCTTCTCAGTTTTACCCTTCTTGCACTCAGGAGCATAGTGACCCATCTTCTTACACTTGTAGCATTGAATCTCAGACTTGTCTCTCTTCCCAGATTTGGTATCCTTTCTTTCAGATTTGCTGAAATTCTTCCTGTCAGACTTTGAATCATTCTTGGAGAATCTCTTTCCTTTCATGAAGTTCTTGAATCCCATCTTCTTGAAGGTGTTTACCATCAAAGCAGCCATTTGCATCATTTCCTCATCATCTTCTGAATGAGATGATCCATTTTTGTTTGAGTCAACATCAGAATTTAATGACTCATTTTCAGAATGAATGACCAAAGCTTTTCCTTTTGCTTTCTTCCTTGATGCTTCCTTCTTTGAGGGTATTTCTTCAACTCTTAGAGCAACAGACTTTGACTTCCTGCCTGATCTTCTGCTTCTCTGTTCCATTTCCAGTTCATGAGTCTTTGAGCAACCCATAGATCTCATCAATATCAATGTCAGCCAGATCATAGTTGTCTCTAATAGTGGTTGTCTTAACATCTCACTTTTTAGGTTGAGAAAGAAATAACTTGAGATTTGAATCTTCTAGATCATATTCTTTATTAACCAGTGACAGATCATTGAGTAGCTTACAGAATCTGTCAAAGGTTTCTGTCATTGATTCTTCAGATCTAGCCTCAAAGTGTTCATACTCCTGTGTGAGTATGTTCCTTCTATTCTTCTTGATTGCAGCAGTTCCCTGACATCTAACCTCCAGGGCATCCCATATCTCTTTTGCAATTTTACAATTGACCACTTTGTTAGACATAACATTATCCAATGAACTATGAAGCAGATGTCTAACCTTTGCATCCTTAGCAATGGATGAAATGTCCTCAGGAGTCAAATCTTTCTTCTCCTTTGGAATAGATTTAGCTTCCTGTCCAGCAGTAACAACAGATAATTTTGTAGGCTTATGAGGGCCTTCATAAATTCTGTTAAGATATTCTGGATCTGTAGCCTCCAGAAACATAGCCATTTTCACCTTCCAGGTTGAGTATTCTGCTGGCTTGAGAATAGGAACACTGATTGTCTCATATCGGCTCACAGTTGTAGGTTGAGCCTTCTCAGCACTAGAGCCTGTTGTTGGAGGAGGAATTTCTGCCATTGATTATAGTTATGTGTGTGTGTGGATCTTAAACTGTATTAAATTAACAGATTAAGCTCTTATGCCAATTGTTAGGCCGAATACACAATTATAATCAACTAAGTATGAGAGAATAACATAAGTTCTTAAAAGACTTTAAAAACTGTTTTGAATTAACTCCTCTCTCAGTGATGTAAAATATCACAGAGAGCTGCTTAGGTTACAATGAAAAGATATTGTGTTACACGATCGATACCCTTCTAGGGTTAACCTAACTGTATTTATAAAATATACAGCTGCTATACAATCGATAATTGATACTTCTATAAATTAGCTATACAAATATTATCAATTACGATTGCTACACGTCTTTCTAGTCAGCATGATTTCCTTTGACAGCTATACCATCTTCAAAGATATCCCTTCCATAATTATCTTCAATAATTCTGTTACTGACCAGCAAACACTTCTGTTCAACAGAGTTTAGCTGCTTCCTTTTGTCAGCGTATAGCAAACTCTGTCGAGCTTCCAACTGTCAGAGTTTAACTAAACTCTGACTGCTTCCAGTTTCAAGTTAAACTCTGTTTTTCCCTGTAAAACTTAAACATTGATATTAACCATATCAATTATATTTAACAGGACCCACCTGCCATGTCAACTGGACGGGACCCACCTACCATGTGGCACACAATCAGCAAGGGCCCATCTTACTTGCATAATTATTGAATTAAATAAATAATTAAATAAAATTATTAAATTTGTAAATAAAATTGGAAAGATAGTATAATTGCAATGATTCTACAATTATGGTAAATTTGAAAATGAAACTAAAAAAGGTAGTGACTGATTTCACCTTTCACTTGGAACAGTTTGAGCCTTCAAATATTTATAATTTGACTCCCTACTCGTAACATCCTCTGTGTAATTGATCACTGCCTATAAGTCACGGGTTGCAAAGTAATTCTGGGTTTTGATCTTCATTCGATATGTTCCATTAGAGAACTCTGGCATTATTAAGAATCCAGGCTGAGTTCTCGAACTAATGAGTCCTGAAATCTCGGATGTTGACTTCTCGGATAGTCCCTTTTATTGAGTTCTCGAATTACTTCTCGAACAACCTATTATGTAGACTTCTCAATTAGTGTATATTGCAGACTTCTCGAATAAGAAAGCAGTCTGACTTCTCGAACTGGGACTTCTCAAATAACCCTTTTTGTTGAGTTCTCGAATGACTTCTCGAACTCTTCTTTTCTTGATTTCTTGAAATTACTTGCATGGTTACAACAAAATTTCTTCTGATTTTAGCATCTTAAGCTTGTTACATAAATACATCCTAACTGTTTGCAGAGATCCCTTTCTCAAGATGTAGCTTTAGTTGATCTGCATTTCAGTTAGCTTCCTGATTTATTTATCAGCTTCGATTCTTTGATTTATTTTCTGCCTTTGTGGTATTTATTATCATCATCTATAGAAAAACATGTCTCAACAATCTCCCCCTATTTATGTAACACTCTCACTAGCCAACATTAATATTATAAACTCTTATATTCAATTAAACATTAATATAGGGAAATCTTTAGGAATTTCGGCATGATGTAATCATAAACCGAACTAACCACCTGCTCAACAATTAAGTAGCACTAAAACAATCCACTTGCATAAGTTAATTTAAACCATAAGAAATAATACCATGCCAACCCAGACCGCACACAGGTCACTGTATGAAACAACTACCAATAGCTATTACAACCCAGAACTGAATCAAATAATATACAACCCATTAAATATGATAATCTGCCTACAAATACAGATATAATATAAACAAAGATATATGTCACTACCCAACCAACCACCTCGACCCTCTGACTGCCTCGGTGACTACCCCAACCAGACGGGCCACTTCTTCTAGACATCTTCTGGCTTAGCTGAGGAAACAGAATTAGCAAGCAAGTGAGCCAAAATGCTCAGCAAGTATATATATATAAAATTAAAACATCAACAACTGAAATATCTGCAAGATTGTCAAGAATTAACAATCAACATATATAAGCTCAACTGAAGATTCATCTTTTGTCCAAGTCATAAAGTAGAAGAGGATTGGACTATCATACATTTTATAAATAAAACAATTATAAGGTTAGGCTGCTGATCAGTCACGCACTAACCCCGGACAAACGCACACAGCAATGTCCTTAATGGATCCACGGCACACATTGGCCTTATTAATTTCTGACCACGAATCTGGTCCGACCCTTACGGTCCACATTTTTTAAAAAAACTAACAGTCCAATCCTAACTAAACATCAGGTGTCGGAACAATCGACCACCTCAACTGCCAAACACTCTGGACACTTTCGTTCCAGGTTAACATCTCAAATCTCACCAAGTAGAATAAGGTCAAGTAATCTCTGAATTAAATATCGACAAATTCGATATGGCAAACAGGGGTATTGATTTAAGTCAAGCTACTAAAAGGATCAACGAAACGATATAATCAACTTGGGGTATAACCATTGAATATTCAAAATTAATGGAAATTATCAGAGCAGTTATATCAAGGATAAATCAAATGCATAAGAATCAAGTTATGATAATCATATTTCGCTGGAAATATAAGTGAAGTGGTTTACTTGAAAGAGAGGTGGAATAATATACTTGCAAGGGATAAGGATGTAATCAATTCACTAAAAGAATCAACAATTCAGTAGAATCAATTTGGGATATAACAATTATGTATTCGAAATTTCGGAAAATTAACAGAACAATTATAGCAGGAATAATTCGAATGAGCATATGAATCAAGTTTTATAATCATAACTCATTTAAAAGATAATTGAAACAATTTACTTGCCTTAGCTAGACAATCACAGAATCCGAAGTGTCTTTACGTCCTCAGCTTTAGCCTTCCCTTTATCCACGGAATCTACACACGATATAACACTATTTTAGAATTTTGCTTAATATTCGCTAATCAATGAAAACATTCCACTTAGTCTACCCCTGCGAATAGTCTCCTAATTTATGCTTATTTAATCATATAATATCATTATGTAAGCCACAGACAAATGTATTTAATCAAATAGTCACATTAACACATACTACATAGATTTTAAAATATGAAGCCCGACTCACAACTCGTATAAATTGTATAATTATACATACTCGTTTTCAAGAAATGATTTTAATATATATTTTTTTTAAAAATTTGACGGCACCCCCTTTATACGGGGGACTGCCAGTCGGGATACAGCCGACACAACCAACACAATTATAATTACCAATCGAATCCATAATTATTATTCAATCCCAATTCACATTCCAATTCACTGCTTCGTAATCCAGTACAATTTAAGCAATTAATAACAACTCGATAATAAATTACAATTTATTTGGTAAATAATAAATATTAAATATTAAATATTCTTGGCTCAGAAAATAATCATCATCGCCAATTACCATCGACTCAATTTACATTAAACATCACTGTCGATGGGGCAAAATCCCGAGGGTGCCCTAAATGTGGGTCTCCGACTCGAAATTTCGCGCTTACTAAATTATTCGAACAGAATTTCAATATATTCGAAATTTCACGAAATCAGTCAAACAGAGCACTGAATTAATAATAACAATACAGGGTAATAGCAACCACAGCAATGGTAATAACCACCACAACAATCAGAAAAACCGAGGCAACAATCGAATACTCGGAAATGGTTTCACAATTCTATCATCACATTTCGACCACCAAATCAGTCGCACAGAGACAAACCAGACTAGCACACGCACGTACACACGCATATATCACACACACTCTTCCTTTTTAACACACACACCCCACCAAATACTCACACATACCCAGTAACACAGCCTCACAGATAACACCGTACTCAAGAGTAACGATCAAGGGGAAAACAAGATCAGGGAAGAGGAAACACAGCTAAACCCCACACACACAAACCGAATTTACACCACAATCACACACTCCCGCGATGCATACACACACCACACCACAGTCGAACTCGTCCAAACAAGGGAGACAGAACAAGGAGATGTCGAGAGAGATAAAGAGAAATACAGAGAGATGTGGTGAGAGAGATTCAAAGAGGGAGAGAGAATTAGAGTGAACCTTTGAGAGAGAGCTCTAGAGAAATCGAGAGATTAAGAGACTGATGTTTATGCCGGTTTTGAGGAAATGAAATTAGGGATTAGGTTTTAAGTTGGGGAAAAACAAAAGAGATAACACAAAATTCTGAAAATAAACAATTCATTGTAATTCCAAAAATTTGAATTATTAGGAGAATAGGGAAAATTTTAAAATTAAAGTTCTAAAATAAAGAATACAAAATTACGGTCGTCCCCATATTTTAAAAATATTTTTCGGACCAAAAACGAAGTAAATATGAATTTTACAAGATTAAATCCTTAAATTGGAAAATAATTCGTAAAATCATTTTAAAATCCTTGAAACCCAAAAACAATTCACCAAATATTTTTAAAAGTCATATAAACTAATAAAGTTAATAATGAAGAAGATTTCAGGATTTCTGCTAATCCCGAAGATTTAATAAAATTCACAGAAGATAAATATAACGAAATTAAATAGGAAATAAATCCCAAAAAATATAATTAACATAGTCGGGCTTACATAACACATATAAAATATCAATCTGACCTCCAAATATTATTCCACAGACACATCACCTCCACAACAATTATATACGCCACATAATTCACATTTAATAATAAAATAAATAACTTTTAGTGATTAAATATACTGAAATTTCTAAGGCGTTATAATTTATGTCTTCAAGAGAAAGACATAAATCCAGAGAGTGATGATAACAAAAACCACTCTTCAGATTTTTCTTTTACTATGACAGAAAATTTTGATCAAGCTTCCTTGACACAGTTTCTGGATTGTACTACTCACTTTACTTGAGTACTTAGAACTGCTCCCCCAATGTGAAGTATTTATTCTGAGAGTTTGTTCTGTTCCTCCACTTGCTGGTTGTTCTGAAGTTCTCTTCTCCCCTCTTTACTCTATTCCAAAAATTTCTCCCCCCTTTTGAACAAAGATAGAAATATCTGAAATTACTGAACCTTCTCCCCCTTAGGTTGCAAAAGTTCTGCGCCTTCTCCCTCTTGATGAGACAAGAAGAAGAGAATTGAAAAGAATTCTGAACCCCTTTTCCCTTTGAATTTGAAGAAAAATTCTGAACTTCCTTCTCCCCCTTTGAATTTGAAGAAAAATTCTGAACTTCCTTCTCCCCCTTTTTTGTTATCCGCAAGAACAGTGATGTAGTAAAGATGAGAACCAGAGGAATGAGAAGTTAGAATCTGTATAAATAAAAGACTTCTCTCTTAATCTCTCTTTTTTTGCATCAGGATCTCATCCTGGCTCACTTCACACAACTCACCTTCCCTTACTAAAGGGGTACTCAATCTCTCCTTTTGCTCTCTTGGAAGAATTAGGAGATCACCCTTGCACACAACTCACCTTTTGCCCTAGAGCAACCATGCCTAAAGAGAAATCATAAGATCCATAGAGGTTGAGGAGATATTGATATAGAATTCAATAACCTGCCCTGTTAAGATTTTGGAGATCTCAAGGTTGAGTGTTGGATTCTTCATGAAATGAGATGAAGAATCAAGAGTGCTTGGTGTGTGTGTGTTGAAGTGCTTCATTATCACAAATTAGGTATCCATGAATGGGGCTGAATCCTCTCATTTATAGAAGATTCATCAACCTGAATTTGAGAAATACTTAAGAGTAACTTGTGTGTGCTCCCCCTGTGTCCCTGCAACTTGTACTAACTCCTAGCTAGAAATAAAGTATGAGAAGGTTACACAATTTTGTCCATTACCCTCACTGAGTGTGTTCCTGGTTGGGAACTTGATTCAATAGTTGAAGTCTGTTAAGATACTAAAACTGAAAATGTGGACCTCCTTATTAATCACTATGCCTTTTTGGGAAGACATAGGATGGCTAGGCTGGTTTTACACACCCTTACCTTCCTTGTTCTTGTGGTTTCTTGATGTTCACCGCTTCCCTCACCCTCACTTTCCTCCTGTTCACTCCCCTCAAGTTAAGATATACAAGATTTGTCAACTACAGTTTGTTGAGAAACTGTAGAGGGGGTTAGAGATGGGAAATTGTGAATATGTGGTGTGCTAATTTGGTAGAGAATCTGGGGGACATTCCAGCAATTCTCATTTTAGCATAGTAAGGCAAAGATTGTAGGACAGAGAAAAAAATGCTGATCGATTAGAACTCAATACTTGAACTAGGTGTAATGAAGTAAGAGCCTTCTCCACATGAAGGTTTATACTCGAGATACAGAACACCTTTTGACTTGACGTAGTAAATTGACAGTGAGCTTGATGCTGTACTTAGAGAAAAGAAACAATTTTGCAAAGATAGTCATGGATATTCATTTAAGTATCTGCAAATATGTTACATTTAACCCTAATGCCTTAATTAGTCAACTTAATTAGAGTTCAATCAGCAGGAGTAAAATTACCTATTCATGTGTTCAAGATTAACTAATTAGTCCTGTTTTAAAACAGAGTCCAGATTAGTTGTTTTTGATGTTAACATTAATTCTAGGTGTTTTACACATGGCAAATGACAGAATTGTAGAACCTGGTAGATGTATGACCAAGTTTGCTTGTGATAACACCAACACATTATCATCATCCTCTGTTGTCAATTTAAGTTCTTGGGAGTACTGCAAATAGGACAAGAAACTATGCAACTGTGTAGCTATTATGGCTCACTTTTGGGTTAGATGACAGTGTTAACTTAGAATTAAGAACAACATGAACATGGTGTAAGTTAACAGATCTATTTAGTGTGAATCAAAAGAATTCAAAATATCCTGATTAGATTAAAGTTAACTCAATGAAATGTGTGCCTAATCACTAAAAGATCGGAGTTACGCATAAGTTGAATTAATCTTACTAAACCGCAACGATTAGATTATTAAGACAACTTAGGTGACTTAAGTACAATCCATCTTTATCTTATCTAAGTGTTCTTTGTTGGATTAAAATCGAAATGTAATCTACCAGTAAAGTTGCGTCATAGAGACATGCACGCAGATAATCAACAAACACAAAACAATATAGAT
This sequence comes from Saposhnikovia divaricata, assembly GCA_036435485.1. NCBI lineage: Eukaryota > Viridiplantae > Streptophyta > Magnoliopsida > Apiales > Apiaceae > Saposhnikovia > Saposhnikovia divaricata. Next base: position 235,508,626 of record CM071595.1, on the reverse strand, counting down.
AGAAGAAAAGATCATTTCATTCATAAAAAAATAATTACATAAATAGTCAAATGACCATTGAAACAAAACAAAATAAAAAACAAACTTAACAAAAACTAAACGACGTCCCCCCACCTAAACCAACTAGGCGGTTGTGGCTGGGTCGTCGACGGAATCCCCCCGATTGAGTGCTTGAAGAACTGCCAAGGCTACACGCATGGCAGCGATGGCCTTCTCTTCCTCGGTAATGAGCTCGTCTATCTTCTCATGCAGAGCCATAACTTTTTAGTAAAAAGGCATGGCCTCAAATTCTTCGACTGATACCTTAAGAATGCTTTTCATCATTTTGAAGGATGGTTGAAGAAGAAAAGGAGAAAGAGGGTTGTTTTTGTAAGGTGTAAGTTTAAATGATCTCTACCCCTACTTATTTATAAGCCAAGAATTCTGAAAGACACGACTTAATATCTAGGAGTTAAGAGAGTGTAAGGTTAAGCAATGGTCACACCTCTTTAATCACACTAACGCATGCAAAAGAGATTACACGGTGTCCTAGACTAATCCTGACAGATCATTTAGAAAAGATAAAAAGTTAAATATTATGTGTGTAACTTGTTCCAAAATCATTTAAGTCTGACGGCTTGAGTCTAATCAATACGAGAGAAATAACTTTAGAGTACAGAGCACAAAAAGCATTCGATTATTCTAAATAAATGATAAAACAATTAAATGATATCAACAAATAATTAATCCATTCGATATTATTCGAACATTAACGAATTTGATTTCTCTTAGTAATTGACTAGTCTATATCTCTAGCATGAAAGCTAGTTCAATATCTCTAAGAAATCAGCTAATCGACATCTCAAGCATAACATTCATTCGATAACTCAAATGAGTACACATATTTATTCGATATCTCTAGGAAACTAAGTGTTCGATATCTCCAGAGTAATCATGCAAATAAGCAAATAAAACAAATAAAATCCAGAGAATAGAATTCATTGGCTGCAACTAATTGAACAGATACTCAAAGATTATAAAAAGTGTAACATACCAAGCTCACTTACCAACCTTGAGAAGGTTGCTTCATCAAGAGCTTTAGTAAAGATATTTGCCAATTGTTTCTCACTTGGAACAAAATGTAGTTCCACAGTACCTTCCATCACATGCTCTCTGATGAAATAGTATCTGATGTCTATGTGCTTGGTTCTTGAATATTGCACTGGGTTCTCAGAGATTGCAATTGTACTAGTGTTGTCACAGAAGATTGGAATCTTCTCAACCATAACTCCATAGTCAAACAGTTGATTTTTCATCCATAGAATCTGTGCACAACAACATCCAGCTGCTATGTATTCAGCTTTTGCAGTTGAAGTAGAAACTGAATTTTGCTTCTTACTGAACCATGAAACCAGCTTGTTTCCTAAGAACTGACAGGTGCCTGTGGTACTTTTTCTATCCATCTTACAACCTGCATAATCTTCATCTGAATAGCCTATTAGATTAAAACCTGAATCTCTAGGGTACCAAATGCCAAGGTTTGGTGTTCCCTTGAGATACCTGAAAATCCTTTTAATAGCTACTATATGAGATTCCCTAGGATCAGCTTGGAATCTAGCACATAAACACGTAGCAAATGTAATATCAGGTCTGCTAGCAGTTAAATATAAAAGAGATCCAACCATGCCTCTATAGCTTGAAATGTCCACCTTCTTTTCCTTAGTATTCAACTCAAGCTTAGTGGCAGTGGCCATGGGTATTTTTGCAGAAGAGCAATCTGCTAAGTCAAATCTCTTTAAAAGATCGAAAACATATTTAGCTTGACTTATAAAAATTCCCTCATTTACTTGTTTAACTTGTAAACCAAGAAAATAAGTTAATTCACCCATCATGCTCATTTTATATTTATTTTGCATAAGTTTGGCAAACCTTTTGCAAAGATTCTCATCAATAGACCCAAATATTATATATCATCTACATAAATTTGGACAAGTATAATAGAGCCATTGACAGATCTATAAAAGAGAGTTTTATCAACAATACCTCTGATGAAGTGATTCTCTATGAGGAACTATGAAAGTGTGTCATACCAGGCTCTATGCTTGCTTCAGGCCATAGAGTGCTTTGAGCAAATAATACACATATTCTGGAAAATCTGGATCTTCAAAGCCAGGAGGTTGACTAACATACACATCCTCCTCCAGAATATCGTTTAGAAATACACTCTTGACATCCATTTGATAGACTTTGAAATTGGTATGAGCTGCATAGGTTAGGAAGATTCTGATTGCTTCTAACCTTGCCACTGGTGCAAAGGTTTCTTCAAAGTCAATTCCTTCTTCTTGACAGTAGCCTTTAGCAACTAATCTAGCTTTATTCCTTGTGACTATGCCATTCTCGTCCATCTTGTTTTTGAATACCCACTTAGTGTCAATCACTGATTTGTCTTTAGGTTTGGCTACAAGTTTCCATACTTCATTACTCTCAAACTGGTTTAGCTCTTTTTGCATTGCTAAAACCCAGTCTGGATCTAGAAGAGCATATTCAACCTTCTTAGGTTCTTCTTTAGAAAGAAAACTGTTGTACAAGCATTCTTCTCGAGTTGCTCTTCTAGTTTGGACTTTTGCACTGGGGTCACCAATTATAAGTTCAAAAGGGTGATCCTTAGTCCACTTTCTTTGTGGTGGTAAGCTTGACCTTGATGAAGTTACTTCGTTCTCTTTATGTTGATCATCTTGATTTGTTGTTGAGTGTTGACCGTGAGAAACTCCCCCTGAGTGTATGGACTTCGAGTTGAGTGGAGTTCTAATAGAGTTATCAACAAATATTTCTCTTTGGTTCAACAGATGCTTCAAGACGATCTTCAGTATATGGTGTGAGTTGCTCTTCCACAAATGGTCCATTCTGCAGTTCAATTGATGGTCCAGGTCTCTGTTCTCTAAACCGACTAATAACCTCTCTTCATCATCATCTTCGCTTTATTCACCATTTGTCTCATTCTCGAATGAGAGTGATTCATGAAAACCTTCATCTACTAGACCAGATATTTTCTTATCATCAAAAACAACATGTATGGATTCCATAACAATGTTAAGTCTTAGGTTGTAGACTCTATAAGATTTTCCAGCTGAATACCCAACAAAGATAGCTTCATCTGCCTTTGAATCAAATTTCCCAAGGCTCTCGCCATAGTTTTTTATTACAAAGCATTTGCATCCAAAGACATGCAGAAAGTTATTTTTTGGCTTCTTGTCTTTGAATAGTTGGCAAGGTATCATGCCTTTTGCTTAATTGACCAAAGATATATTCTGGGTGTAACATGCAGTGTTAACAGCTTCAGCCCAGAAATATGTTGGCAACTTTGATTCTTCAAGCATAGTCCTTGCAGCTTCAATAAGAGTTCTGTTCTACCTCTCCACTACACCATTTTGTTGAGGTGTTCTTGATGCAGAGAATTCTTGAATGATTCCTTCTTTTTCATAGAACTCTCTTAACACAGAATTCTTGAACTTAGTTCCATTGTCACTTCTAATCATTCTTACTTTGAAGATTGGATTGTTGTTGACTATCTTGATATGCTTGATAATGATTTCACTTGCCTCATCTTTCGAATGCCAAAAGAAAGTCCAAGTGTATTTGGAGAAATCATCAATAATTACAAGACAGTACTTCTTAATAGATATCGACAATACATTGACTAGTCCAAATAGATCCATGTGCAGTAGCTGTAAAGGTTGATCAATTGAAGACATTGACTTGGATTTGAAAGAGGCCTTCTTTTGCTTCCCTTTTTGGCATGCATCACATATTCCATCCTTGGAGAACTCCAATTTTGGAATACCTCTGACCAAATCCTTCTTGACCAATTCATTCATGGATTTAAAACTTAAGTGAGACAGTCTCTTATGCCAAAGCCATCCTTCATCCATGCTTGCCTTGCTGAAAAGGCATGTAGCAGAGTTGGCACTCGTTGAGTTGAAGTCAGCAATGTACACATATCCTTTTCGGTTTCCTATCATCACTACCTTGTTGTCGTTTTTCTTGAAAACAACACAAGCTTAAGATGTAAACCAGACATTCTGATTTTTATCACATAGTTGACTGATACTAAGCAAGTTATGCATAAGACCATCAACTAGTGCTACTTCCTCAATGACAACATTTCCTTGTGAAATCAAGCCATATCCTCTAGTATATCCTTTGCCGTTGTCTCCAAATATAATGTTAGGGCCAGCTCTCTCCTTGAACTTAGTGAGCAGGGTAGAATCTCCAGTCATGTGCCTAGAACAGCCATTATCCAGATACCAAATATTCTTTCTGTCTCCATGCACATATCAAAATCAAATCAAGTTGATTTTGGTACCCAAATTTTCTTGGGTCCTGCCTTGTTAGCCTTTCTCCTATTCTTCAAGGCCTTACTACCCAAGGGTTCTGATTGAGTTAAGCCAACCTTAACTCTTGGTGTAGGTCTTTGAAAAATAGGGTGTTCCACTTGCTCATATGCATTAAAGCTAGATGTACAATTAGGCATAATCTGTGCAAACATGTTATCCATCATCCATTGCAACTGAGGCATATTAAACGCATTGTAATATGGATTATGCATGAATTACATGTTAGCATACTGACTAGATGCATGAGCAGGTTGGACAAATATGTTAGGCATAACATTCATAGCAGGCATAGGCATAGACATAGGCATACAAGGCACAGAAGCATCTTTCACAGTTTTACAGTTGGCACATAAATGATTAAAACTACCACATTTTACACATTCCTTCCTGGGAGCATACTTATGTGTAGTTGCTGTGTTTGTTAATTCCTATCTTGCCATTTCTATTCTTTTTTTTAGCCTTAGCCTTTGATTCAGTCTTTTCTAACTTATCCTTCAATTTATTGATGGACAAGTAGCCTATGTTATCTTGTTCAACTGACTTGGTTTTGCTACACTCTCCTACTACAAAGTTTTTGCTGACAGGTCCATATTGCTTATTCAATATAACCAAGGTTGCCTTACTAATAGGTTTCAACTTCAATGGGCATTCCTCATCCATTGAGTCACTGTCTGAGGCAACCTCCCCATCAACTCCTAACTTTTCTTCTTGTTAACTAGAATAACTTGTAGAAGGGGGTTGAATACAAGTTATGTAATCGTGTCTGATTTTTGCTTGATTAGATGAACAAGAACAAACGAATAAATCAAAATGTTTGTATTAATAAAATCAAATACAAACTCTACCAAAGGTGTACAATACCTTTAGCAGCTGCTCTCAATACAAATCTCTCTCTGTTTGTTCACTCGTATACTCACGATGATCACAAATCTCACACTAAGCTCACGCTTTTTACAATGATATAGAGAGAGTATTTATAATGCTACCTATCAACTAATAACATAAAGTAATAATTAATACATGGTAATCTTCTGCCGTCCAGTTGATAGTTTCCATCAATGCTTTGATTCTTTTCTTCATGCACACTTATTTCCATCTTCTGAATACAAGATCCTAAAGTATAGAACTTTCCAATTCTGCAGCTTCGATACAGTCAGGGTCTGTCATAGTCCCTGAAAACTCTTAGTCCGTGACTTCAGTCTCTGGTCAAGTACTGTTCACAGTTTCTACAGATCTTGAAGAACTGATATCTCCTTAATCAAATGCTAAACTGTAACACCCCCAGATCCGGGGTCAGGGATCGGGTCGTTACGGTCTCATAACTCATACATAATACTTGACTTGAGTCCAAAATCAATAAGTAGCATGCTATGACCCCACAATAATATCCACTCACACACACACACACAGTTATAGTCCCAGAGATGAAATTGAAATAAGTCTTACATAAAAGGGTTTGCGAATAAAAGTTATTACAATCCAAAAGGGAAACATCATAAGTTTAAAAGTTTTGCCGTTGATTACATTAATTATACATATAGTTAAACAGGAAACAAAAGCTGTCTAACTATGCTACCTCAGCAATGGCGGCTAGCATCTCAATGGGGAGTCTGGTGGGTCGGGTAACCCGCTTGCGCCGAGTGCGCCTGACGCGAGCTATCTGTCCTAGATGTTGTTTTGACATGATAAATAAGCAAGGGTGAGCAATAGCCCACCAATAATAATATAACAGGACAGTGATAGTATATAACTGTTCGAAGTATCATTATTTCCATATGCCATGCATTAACGAAGTTAGTGCCAGTATAATATGAGCGATGAAGTTACAAGGTAACTTAAAGTGTTTATTTTGTGGAATTATCTGCTAAGTCAAAATAAGCAAGATATTATCATTTATCATATAAAGAGGAACTTGCAAGGAAAATATTGCAATTCCAGTTATTAACATTTTTCGAAGTTCTACAACCTGAAAGAAGTCTCTTCGATACGTGTTGCGGAAGACACCGTCAACCTGAAAGAAGTATCAACTTGTTCCAACGATCTTACCCCTCGAAAGATGAGAAGGTACACACAGACTTAAGGAGTTCGTGGCAACCAAGTTGCGAGTGAAACGGATAAACTATGACCGGGAAGTCAACAAGATAAAGAACCTTTCTCAAGTAAGGTTCCCTTATGATTCAAGAGATAGATTCGAGTGAAGAATGGAATCTAGAGGACCTCTCTTAATATAATATTTTCAGAATGATCGAAGGTTGAAAATAATATTTGAAGAAAAATAAACAATCTTGAAGGAATATTTATTGAATAAATAATTACTTAAATGAATATTAAAATAATATTCATTTAATAAATAATTTTGAAAGGACTGTTTGGAATAATATTTGTTAAATAAATAAGACTTCAAATTAATATTCAAAAATAGTGTTCATATAATAATTAATAATTTAAATGAATATCCAAGTGATATTCATTTAATAAATTAAACCTTAAAGGAATATTCGAGAATAATATTCCCTTAATACATGATATTCTAAATGAATGTCCGAATGATATTTATTTAATAATCGAAGGTTTTATAGAAATATTTGAAATAATATTCGATAAATGGTTCGTCTTTGAATGAATATTGAAAAATAATATTCCTTGAATAGATAACGTTCAAATAAATATTTGAAGTAATGATCATTAATTAAATAATCTCGGACGAATATTCAAATAATATTCGTCAACCAAATAATGGAAATTATTTACTTAAATATTTCCCTCGAAAGTAGTTACGATATATCAAGAAGTACTGACTCCCGGTCTATATTCAACGAATAGGATTCATATGCCATTCTCTAAGGGTCTTAACAATATCCGGCTTATAATCGTACATTATCTATCTACTTATAAGCCAAAGAACAATCAGGGAACAAGTATATCAATATGACTTGAAAGTAGGTATGCATGCTATGGCATATGTATAACAGAAAGCATATATTATCACAACAACAACCTAAAAAGGGAAAGTTGAAACTTGCCTGGTAATTGAGCACGAGTAGGGGTAGTGGTAGGGTATCCCGGGTCAGCTCGGTGATCTATAAATAGTCAAGAGATTCGAGGTTAATCGCTTAACACTTTTAAAAAAAAAAGTTAAGTACTAACTTAAGTCGAAACATGTTTTCGAATTATCTCGTTATACCCCTTTTTAGTGTAACTCTTTTTATTACCAATATGATTCGACATTTGTTCGTCCTTAAGACATGTCATCGTACTCACACTTAGTGTATACTTAAGTCATATAAGTTCTAAATTCGATCGATTACGAACCAAGATTATATTTCGAGTTTTATCGCTCGTTTTCTAAGTTATAACCAAAGTTATACTTTTAAGGGGTTCGTTCGCGTTTAACCTAGATTCAAACATTTTTATAAAATCGAAAAACGATCCGATTCACATGAGGTTTTCTCTCACACCTTCCTTTTTACCTCTAGTATTTAATTACCAAGATTCGCCACTGAATTACGTATTTTACGAGGGTTCAATTTCAGTTACGAATTCTCGTTTACGGTTTCGAACTACTTTTAGTAAACCGGCCGTAACTCCTAAACCGTAAGTCCGTTTCACACGCTCTTTATATCAAAACGAAGCTTATAAAATAACCTATCCTAAAATGGCAGAAAATGTTTCTGGACAGTAGGGTCTTGACATGAAAAATGGCATGCAAAACATGATATTGTAAAATCGGACATTGTAACGGCTATGTTTACGCGTTTTCCAAAGTTTTTACACTTTATCACGATCTTTCCAAGATCAAATCAACCTCTCAAATACATGATAAACATCATGACTAGTCTAACAACAACTCATCTTAACCATTACATGGTTCATAAACCAAATCACAACCGTAATAACTACTAACATGGATCTAAGCATAACGTAACATACTAATCACTAAATCATCAATAAAACTCATAAGATCTTAAAAAGACACCAAGGGTTTTCAAGTCTTATACCTTCCTTAGAGTGTTTACTAGCCTCACTAATCTTTGTATGATCCTTAGGAGTGCTTAAGCTTGCTATATCAACCATGAAACAAGAAAAAAAACAAGTTAGTTCTTGAAGAACACTATTCATGCTCCTCTTTCTTGATTTTTTTGAAAATGCAAACAAAGGAATTTGGAGCTAATATTTTGAGGAGATTAGTTTTATAAAATGTAAGACTCACCATAAAAGTTTCAAGAGCAAACAATGGTTGGAAGTTGGATTTTGGATTTGGAATTAGGAAAGGGCCGAATGCTTTGTTCTTGGAGGGGTATTTGATATTTTGTGTTGGTTGCTTGAATAATGACTAAAGTGATGAGCTTAGAATGATATCTCATCTCTTTTTACTTTATTAAAGTGCTTTTGGAATGAAGGGTGAGATTGGAAAGCATGTGTAGCACTTGGATTGATTTATGGCTAACTAGAGTTTGATTTGGCTAACTACTAGTTCAATCCATAATATGCTAGTTACTTAGCCCACTTGGTTGCTAGATATTTATCTAGTAGCTTATGCATGACTCTTGCTTTCAATGCTTGATTCTGTGTCCGGTTATTGCTCGTTTCGATTGATCGTTCGTAGGAATATTTCACGAATTTCTAATTAAGGTTTACCGGGAATCCTCTTAATATTAATACTATCATTCACCATCTTTCTTTCTATCTTTCCAATTTATATTCCTTAAATCCATTCGTTAAATCCTTAAGTCTGTCAGTGTCCAGGGAACTCTCGGAGAAAATAAAGGTGCGGTTTTTCAGAATCTGACAGCTTTTACATACACTTATTTTCCCCCTAGATCACTAATACGAACTCGGAAATCCGTTCCGAATACTTCTATATAGTGTCGTCTCATATTATTCTTACTTCCACCAAAAACACTATTCATTCTTTATTCTTTACTATTTCTCTTAGGGTTGTACAATTGTCCGTATTCTCTTTCGATCGTTCCTTAACCTTTTTACGGAACCACTGGATTAATCGTTATCGATCTGGATGACATGAGAATATTCTCCTGCTTGGAATTGCCATATCTTATTCCCTTAGGAGATAGATTATTCTTACCTATGTTGTCACCCTTTAGCATTCTTCAAGACATAGAAATAATAAAGTCGAATTCCATTCATTCTTTCAAAATATCAACTATTACATTTTAGCCGTAACCACTATTCATTCTTACATCATTAATTAAATAAAAGTTTTAATTCTACCCAAAATCTGGGTTCTTACAGTCTCCCCTCTTTAAAAGGATTCCATCCTGGAATCAGTTGGAAAAACAGATGGGGGTACTTCTCTTGCATTGCGCTTTCAAGTTCCCAGGTTGATTCTTCTACATTGTGGTTCTGCCACAAAACTCTGACTAGCTGAATGACCTTGTTTCGGAGCACTTGTTCTTTCCGGTCCATGATTTCCACAGGTTGCTCTACATAGGTCAAGTCTGGTTGCATGTCCACTTGCTCATACTCTACAATATGCTTGGCATCCGGATTATACTTCCTCAGCATTGAAACATAGAACACATTGTGCACCTGCTGTAGATTCGGGGGCAATGCCAGCTCATAATCTAGTTCCCCAATCCGTCTCAAGATCTCAAATGGTCCTATGTATCTGGGACTCAGCTTTCCTTTCTTCCCAAATCTCATTAAACCTTTCCAAGGTGACACTTTCAAGAACACTAGGTCCCCTACTTCGTATTCTTTGCCTTTCCGAGCTAAGTCGGCATATTTCTTTTGTCGATCCTGGGCTGCTACCAACCGTCCCATGATTAGATCTACTGCATCTTTGGTTCGTTGGACCACTTCGGGCCCGAGCATCTTTCGCTCTCCAACTTCATCCCAATACAAGGGAGATCGACATTTCTTTCCATAAAGGGCCTTATAAGGTGGCATTCCTATACTTGAATGGAAACTGTTATTGTAGGAAAACTCAATCAATGGCAAGTGATCATCCCAATTTCCTTTGAAGTCTATCGCGCAGACTCTTAACATATCCTCTAGCGTTTGGATGGTCCTTTCACTTTGCCCATCTGTCTGGGGGTGGTAGGCTGTGCTCATGTTCAGCCGGGTCCCTACACATTCTTGAAAACTTCTCCAAAACCTGGAGTTAAATCTAAGATCTCGATCGGATACTATTGCGACTGGGACTCCATGTCGCGCCACTATCTCTTTTAAGTAGATGTCCACTAGTCTGTCGACCGTGTACCTTTCGTTGATCGGGAGAAAGTGAGCTGACTTCGTCAGTCGATCTACAATTACCCATATGGCGTCATGATTAGCCTTGGTCCTTGGTAGTCCTACTACGAAATCCATGGCTATGTGTTCCCATTTCCATTCTGGAATCTCTAAGGGGTGTAGAAGTCCGTTGGGCTTCTAGTGCTCTGCTTTCACTCGTTGGCAGGTCAAGCATCTGCTTACCCACTCTGCTACGTCCTTTTTCATATTGGGCCACCAGTAATACTCCTTCAAATCCCTATACATTTTGGTGCTACCGGGGTGCACCGAGTATCTTGAGTTGTGTGCCTCATTTAAAATCTCATCCTTGAGTTCCTGAACGTTTGGGATCCATATCCTGTACGTGTACCTCATGATCCCTTCCTTGTCTCTTTCACACTTAATTTCCTCCCCAGTCATTATCTCTTCCGTGGAGTTCTTTTCTTCCTCCATTATCCGCTCTTGGCACAGTCTAATCTTTTCTAACAATGGAGGTTGGATTCTAATTTCCATCAACTTTTCTTGGCCCTCTTCGGGTAACTTAATCTCAATTTCCAACTTCTCAAAATCTTTCATTAACTCTTCCTCTGAAGTTATCATCTTGAGCTTCTCTTTCCTACTAAGGGCATCAGCCACCACATTGGCTTTGCCCGGGTGATAACGAATTTCACAGTCGTAATCCTTGATTAACTCTAACCATCTCCTCTAGCGCATGTTAAGCTCTTTCTTAGTGAAAATGTATTTGAGGCTCTTATGGTCAGTGTAAATCTCGCACCTTTCCCCATACAAGTAGTGTCTCCAAATCTTTAGAGCGAAGACTATGGCTGCTAGTTCTAGATCATGCATGGGATATCTGACCTCATAATCCTTCAATTGCCTAGAAGCATATGCTATTACTGTTAAATATAATTGATGTGTTAATCAGTGTTTAAGTGTAACAGTGAAATATCAGAGTTTAACTGGAAGGAAGTCAGAGTTTAGTAAAGTCTGACTGACGGAAGCTGGACAGAGTTTAGTAAAGTCTGTCTGGAAGCAGCGCGTACAGAGTCAACAGAAGATATTAGAGATCAATTGAAGATTGATATGGAAGCGAGATCTTTGGAGATTAGATAGCTATCAAAGAGATCGAGTTGACTTAGGAGACGTGTGACAATCTGTAATTGATATCATTGTATAGCTGATTATTAGGAATATCAATTAGAGATTGTATCGAAGCTGTATATTTTATAAATACAGTTAGGTTAACCCTAGAAGGGTGTTGTGCATCGAACTATTTTTATTTGTAACCTAGCAGCTCTTTGTGGTAGTTTACATCACGAAGAGGGTTCTTAATACCAGAAGTTTTAAAGTGCATAATCATCTTACTTCTTAAACTCTCATACGAATTTGATTATTAATTGTGTATTCGGCCTAACAAGTGGTATCAGAGCAAATCTGTTACTTTATTACAGGTTAAGATCCAAACACAACAATAATCATGTCAGCCATTCCTCCACCAACACCTACTAGTTCTGAAAAGGCTCCTACTACTGTGAGTCGTTATGAACCAATCAGGGTTCCTATTCTCAGGCCATCAGAGTATGCCATGTGGAAGGTCAAGATGACTATGTTTCTGGAGGCTACAGATCCAGAATATCTTGATAGGATTTATGAAGGCCCTCACAATCCTACAAAGCTATCTGTTGCAACTGCTGGTGAAGAAGCTAAAATAGTTCCAAAGGAAAAGAAGGACATGACTCCTGAAGATCTATCATCAATTGCTAAGGATGCAAAGGTTAGGCATTTACTGCATAGTGCTTTAGACAATGTTATGTCTAACAAAGTGATTAACTGCACCACTGCAAAAGAGATATGGGATGCTCTTGAAGTCAGATGTCAAGGAACTGCTGCTATTAAGAAGAATAGGAGAAACATACTCACACAAGAGTATGAGCATTTTGAGGCTAAACCTGAATAGACCATGACAGAAACATTTGATAGATTCTGTAAATTGCTTAATGATCTGTCATTGGTCAACAAAGAGTATGATCTAGAAGACTCAAATCTCAAGTTTCTTCTTTCTCTACCTGAAAAGTGGGATGTGAAAACAACCACTATTAGAGACAACTATGATCTTGCTGAAACAGAGATTGATGAAATCTATAGGCTGCTCAAAACTCATGAATTGGAAATGGAGCAGAGAAACAGGAGATCAAGCAGGAAGGCAAAGTCTGTTGCTCTTAATGTTGAAGAGAAGCCTCAGAAGAAAGAGGCATCAAGAAGAAAAATGAAGGGAAAAGCTTTGGTCATACACTCAGAAAGTGAATCATCAAACTCTGATTGTGATTCAAACTCTTCTGAATCATCTGACTCTGAGGATGATGAAGAAGAAATGAGGAAAATGGCTGTGTTGATGGTGAAGACCTTCAAGAAAATGGGTTTCAAGAATTTCAAGAAAGGGAAAAGGTTTTCTAGAGATTCAAATGAAGACAGGAAAAGCTTCAGGAAGTCTGATAAGAGAGATTCAAGGGGAAAGAAGGATAAGTCTGAAATTCAATGCTACAAGTGTAAGGAGATGGGTCACTATGCTCCTGAGTGCAAGAAGGGTAAAACTGGAAAGGTACTCTACACTAAAGGCAGAGATTGGGCAGACACTTCAGATTCTGATGAAGAAGTGAACTATGCTCTCATGGCTACTACTGAATCAGAAACTTCTGAAAATCAGGTACCTCTAACTACCTATGCTTATAATATTGATGACATTGCTCAATTAAGAATTTATCTTAAGTCATTGCATATAAGTTATAGGGATCAGAATTTAGAGAATGAGAGGATAAAATCTGAAAATTCTGAACTTAAGGTTAGAAATAAACTTGTTGAAGAAAAACTTGAAAACATGCAACAAGTTCAGAAAGAGAGAGAGATGATGCTGTTTCTATAGAACATGATTTGCTTCAGAAATATAAACAACTAGAATCTGAGTTGGAGGAAGCAAATAAGAAAATTAGGACTTGGACTAATTCTGGAAAGGACACTCAACAGATTTTTCAAACAGACACTGTAGGTCTAGGTTATAATGAGGGAGATGAACTTAGATTTCAAAATCAAGTTAAAATCAGACCTCATTTTGTACATGGAGCCAGTAAATTTTTGTCTGATAATGAAAAAGAAGCTGTTAAAAGTGAACCAGTAAAAACTAGTGTTAAACAGATTAATATTGGTTCAATGACAGATAAACAAGTCAAACATAAACTGAAGGAGTTAAAATCTGTTAAGAAACAGAGAGTGTCAAATAAGAACAGAAATGGAAAAGTAGGCAGCACTTCAGGAAATAAACCAATGCTTGCTAGTTATGCTCCAAGAAAGACATGTCATAACTGTGGTAGTACTAAGCATCTTGCAAATTTCTGCAAGAAAAACAAAAATATAAATTCTTTACCTTCCAAGTCTGAGGTAAAGAAGGATTTTGCTAGAACTAAGCCACAGACTTTATGCACACACTGTGGAAGCACTTGGCATTCCATTTATACTTGCAGACAGTATCATGCTATCTATCATAATTACTATGAACTTAAACCCAATCTGAAATGGGTTAAAGTTAATACTACAAGTGTAAACTCTGATACTGTTAGCTCAAACTCTGATAATGTTAATTCCGCTGCTAAAGCTAACAAAGTTAAGAATGTCAAAGGATCCAAGAAAGTCTGGATCCTTAAATCTAATCCTCAGTAACTGCTTGTGATTGCAGGGCAACAGGGAGGCAACCCTAGTCGTGGACAGTGGATGTTCAGGACACATGACTGGAAATAAAACCCTGCTATCAGACTATGAGGAGAAGGCTGGCCCAAAAGTTTCCTATGGTGATGGCAATGTAGGAAGAACATTGGGATATGGCAATATTAATCTTGGAAATGTCATCATCAACAATGTAGCTCATGTCCCAGGACTCAAGCATGACTTGTTATCTGTGAGTCAAATCTGTGACAAGGGATATCATGTAGATTTTCAACCTGAATATTGTGAAGTTATCAGCAAATCTACAGGAAAGGTTGTTCTAGTTGGTCATAGGTAAAACAACATTTATGAAATCAAGCTCTTAATAGACTCTGTTGGAAAAGTTGTTTGCCTGTCTACAAGAATGTCTAGTGAAGAGAGTTGGAAGTGGCACAAGAAACTCTCACATTTGAACTTGAACAACATCAATGAATTGATCAGAAAGGATCTTGTAAGAGGACCCCCAAAGGCTCTGTTAAATGTTGATGGCCTATGTGATTCATGTCAAAAGGCCAAGCAAATGAAGTCATCTTTCAAAAGCAAGACAGATTTTTCAATCACTGATCCTTATCATCTTCTACATGTTGATCTTTTTGGTCCAGTAAATGTTATGTCTATAGCAAGAAAGAAATATACTTTAGTCATTGTTGATGAATACACTAGATTCACTTGGGTGTATTTTCTAGCAAAGAAGGATGAAACTACATTAACTCTGATGGAGCATGTGAAACTTCTGGACAAAGGATCAAGTAACAAAGTCAGAATCATCAGAAGTGATAATGGAACTGAGTTCAGGAATGCAACAATGGAAGAATTCTGCAAGGACAAAGGAGTGAAGCAAGAATTTTCAGCACCTGGTACACCACAACAAAATGGTGTAGTTGAAAGGAAAAATAGAACCTTGATAGAAGTTGCCAGAACTATGCTTGATGAAGCAAAATTGCCAACTTATTTCTGGGCAGAAGCTGTTCAAACTGCTTGTTTTACTCAAAATGCTACACTGATCAATAAGCATGGAAAGACACCATATGAGATGGTGAAGAAAAAGAAGCCTAACCTGAAATACTTTCATATTTTCGGGTGTAAATGCTTTGTTTTGAAGACTCATCTTGAACAGTTGACCAAGTTTGAGCTAAAGGCAGATGAAGGAATTTTTGTTGGCTATCCACTGTCAACAAAGGCATTCAGAGTTTACAATCTGAGAACTAAAGTGATCATGGAATCTATACATGTGTCTTTTGATGACAAGAAGATAACTGGACTTGAAGACAAAGATGAATATGATCAACTGAACTTTGAAAATGAAGATTTAAACTTTGTTGAAGTAAACTCTGATCAAACTATTCTGACAGACTCTGTTGAAACAAACTCTGAACCTCTACTGGTAAACATTGGAGAAACTTCTCAGCCACAACAAAGGGAAGAACCAGTTGAGGGGGAGCATGATCAAGATGAAGACTCAAACATTGATACTGAGTCAAATGAAAAATCTGGATCAAACTCTGATGATCCAAACTCTGAAAATTCAAATTCTGACTCTGGGTAGTCGAGTTCAGGGGGAGTCTCAGAAAATGAAGAAAGCCCACAACAAAATCAGGAGAGCATGGATCAAGGGGGAGGATCAGATGCTGACAGAAGTCATTTGCCTTCTGCTAGGAAATGGACCAAATCACATACACCTGATTTGATAATTGGTGATCCTGATGCAAAAGTGAAAACAAGAAGTGCCACTACAAGTGAATGTTTGTTTCATGCATTCTTGTCTAAGAATGAACCAAAGAAAGTGGAAGAAGCTCTTCAAGATGCTGACTGGATAACAGCAATGTAGGAAGAGTTGAATGAATTTGAGAGGAATGAAGTTTGGACCCTTGTACCAAGGCCAAAGAACAGATCTATTGTTGGTACTAAATGGGTTTTCAGAAACAATACTGACAGTGAAGGTGTTATCACAAGGAACAAGGCTAGACTGGTAGCAAAAGGCTATTCACAGCAGGAAGGAATAGACTATGATGAAACATTTGCTCCAGTTGCAAGATTGGAGGCAATCAGAATCTTTCTAGCATATGCCTCTCACAAGAAATTCAAAGTGTTCCAGATGGATGTAAAAAGTGCTTTTATGAATGGGAAGCTTGAAGAAGAAGTGTTTGTTGAACAACCACCAGGATTTGTGGACCCAAAATATCCAGACCATGTCTACAGGCTGGATAAAGCACTCTATGGACTTAAGCAAGCACCAAGGGCATGGTATGAAACTCTGGCTCAATTCCTCTTAGAAAGTGGATTCAACAGAGGTACTATTGACAAAACTCTGTTCTATTTCAAATCTGGGAGTGACTTGCTTTTAGTTCAGATATATGTTGATGACATTATCTTTGGGTCTACTAATGATAAACTCTGTAAGAAGTTTGCCAAGCTCATGCAGTCCAGATATCAAATGAGCATGATGGGAGTGCTTAGTTATTTTCTAGGCCTACAAGTGAAACAAACAGATGATGGTATCTTCATTAATCAAGCAAAATATACCAGAAATCTTCTCAAGAAATTTGGTATGCTTGACTGTTCATCTGCATCAACTCCCATGGCAACAGCAACTAAATTGGACAAAGACACAGGAGTTTCAGTGGATATGACAAACTACAGGGGCATGATAGGATCTCTTCTTTACTTGACAGCTAGTAGGCCTGATATCATGTATGCAACCTGTCTTTGTGCAAGGTTTCAGGCAGATCCTAGAGAGCCACATCTGACAGCTGTGAAAAGAATCTTCAAGTATCTCAAGGGCACCATATCATTAGGTCTGTGGTACCCCAGAGAATCAGATTTCAAGCTACTTGGGTATTCTGATGCAGACTTTGCAGGCTGTAAGATAGACAGAAAGAGCACTAGTGGAAGTTGTCAATTTCTTGGTGACAGACTTGTCTCTTGGTACAGCAAGAAACAGAAATCAATTTCTACATCTACAGCTGAAGCAGAGTATATTGCAGCTGGTAGCTGTTGTGCACAGATCTTGTGGATGAAGAATCAATTGCTGGATTATGGATTGAGGTACAGTAAGATTCCTATTTACTGTGATAATCAAAGTGCTATTGCTATGACAGGTAATCCAGTACAACATTCAATGACCAAGCACATCAGCATAAGGTATCATTTCATCAGAGAACATGTGGAAGAAGGGAATATTGAACTACATTTTGTGTCTACAGAACAACAGCTTGCAGATATTTTCACCAAACCATTGAGTGAAGCTACATTTACAAGACTGGTCAATGAACTAGGAATGGTCTCTGGTTCTGACTAGGAATGTTGGTCAGATTCAAATTTTACTTATGTAATGTGTTGCTCATATTTCCTTGATTTGTTAAATGCTAAGTGAACTCTGTTGATTAAACTCTGTTATGCATACTCTGTTAACATGTTTTTCTGTCAAACTCTGTTAAACTCTGTCAGCATGCCTGTATGTCATACACTTTTAAAAAGTTTGATAAACTCTGTGAACTCTGAGTTGATTTTTGTCTGAGTGAAAACACCAATGAAGAAATATGTATGAAGCATGATTCTCAGCAATTAATCATGAATCTTTCTGAGTTATTGTGATCTAATCTTAGATTGTACAGAAAGTTAACACAGCATGATACTGTTCATATTTATAGCATCTCTTAGTTTCTTTTGTCCTAAACTCTGAGTCTATAAATACTGTGTGCATTGCCTTTCATGAATAACTACTGATGTTGATGAACTCTAAACTCTGTTAGTTATACTCTGGTAGATTAAAATGCTTACTGCAATACCCCAAAGAAAATGTATATAGGTTGCTATACTCCTTTGAGATTATGTTGGAGACTAGGATGACCCAGGAACTTAATGGTATATAATATGTGCTAAAATTCTCTGATTTTTGGTGACTAGTCAAATACTAGGATGACCCAGGAACTTATCAAAATGATAAGGGCTAAAATTTTGAATTTTTGGTGACTAACTCCAACCTCTAATTACTGGAATGAATAGAATAGAATAAAAAAAAAAATTAGCAATAGAGGGGGTATAAAATAAATTAAATGTTACTGTATATAGATTGACTACTACAGAGTTTAGCTTTCATCATACAGTCAGTGTTTACTATGAGAGTTTGTGCATCCAGTGTTTATTGATTTACTTTATGGATTTTATGAAAAATTAGATGCTCTAAAAATTGATTTGGTAAACTCTGCTTCACACACACATAGTTTCACAACTGTGCAATTTTTGAAAGGGTTTCGGTGATAAAAGTTGGAGAATTGACAAATGCTGTTGATTTGTGGTTAGTACTCTGAGGTAAATTTTCATTTGGACAATTTGAAAATTTTGGAGTAAATAGTGCTTTTGACAACTGTTAATAAGTGTAGTATGTTAAAGTGTCTTGGAAATAGGAAAGAAAATACTTAATTGTTCTATTCCTGACTTAATTGTGGTTATTGTTGATGAATTTATTACTTATATTATTACTTTAATTAGTTTTCATTTTCTTTGATTTAATTCTTTGAAGAACAATTCATAAACATAAAATTTGCAGAACACATTGAATAAGATTAGAGAAACAAGATTTTTCATTGATAATAAGAAAGAGATTACATGCAAGTATTACATCTTTTTGTTCTCCCTATCTACTAATCTATTCAACAGGAAAATAAAAAGTGAAGTCCAAACCACTCCATTGTTAGCAGCCATCCCAGATCCCATCTTTGCCACTTTGTTTGGGTGGAAGTTGAAGGGATAAGGTTATTTTTGCTGACATATTCATTAACAATGGTTGGTGGTGTTGGATGAGGATGCCTTAGAGGAAAGCCATGCTAATGTTGCTTGGAGAGCAGCATCGATGTCGATCACTCTTGCAGGCCTTTCTCTCTCGATTTCTTGAAGACTGGCATCCATCTGCAGCCACAGAGTATCAAGCTGCCTTTCCCAGTCAAATGCATAAAACTCTTCACGAGTATAACTGAAGATATCTCTGTTCTCTACGAGATGGAGATTCTTTTCCTTGATGGTAAGTTTTGACATTGTTTAACGGTGTGTTGTGTGAAGGGTTTTTGATTTTCAGGAGAGAATGAAAGGTTAAAGGGACAGTGAACAAGTCTCTAGGCGTTAAATAGAGATGGGTAAGTAACGAAGTACTAAAACGCTTCGTATTCTGGTTTTTAATGGTTCCAGGTAAACGCTTCGTATTCTGGTTTTTAATGGTTCCAGGTATTTTAAGAGAGTGTTATTTGATTTTTTTTAAAAAATCAAATATTTTATTGTTATATTCACAAATACACTTCTTAAAATTACGAGCGCGTGTGTCCCACTCACCCATTATTGTGTCCCACTCACACATTAATCTAGGAACTGTTGAGTGTTTGAATACATAAAAGATTGAGTTTTAATTTTTAATTACAACTCTAATTACTTTTGTGTACAAACGATTGTGTTTTACTTTTTACATCTCACAGTTCTCTCACTTTTCACTTGGGCATTTTCGCAAACACCTTTCCTACATACACTTTTCTTCGTGATTTCTTGCCAATTTCTTGATTCAATGGCTTCTAAACCATTCACTGTTCTTGGTCTACGTTTTGTCCCTAACAATTATGCAGCTCCACTCCATCATGAACGTGTTCCAGAAGCGTTTCATCTTATGCAGAATTTCTTGAGAGACTCAGAGATTGGACAAGCTCTGGTTGAACCTAGTACTCTCTCTGCATCTCAAATTGCCACTTTTTGGCAAAACTCAGTCTATGTGGATGGAGGAGAGAATGGGACTCCAAACATCATCTTCACTCATGAAGAACAAGAGTTTGTGAGTACTCCACAAACTGTCAGAGATACGATGGGGTTTGATACACACACCTCTTATACTTACGTTGCTGAACCGCAATTGAGACAGATGCTATAGGAGATAGGCTACATGGATTCTCTTGACAAGCTTGGTAGTGTAAAGAGGCCTAATCTCAGGAAGGAATGGAATTTTTTCTTCGACTGCATTACAAGAACATTCCAGAAGAAGGTCACTAATTGGGATGCTATTCCAATGGACAGTCTACAAATCGGGTATTCTCTACTTTATGGCAGTAATTTTGATTTTGGTAGATATGTTCTGATGAATCTAGGTGATAAACTGTCAGAGTCTACTACAGTTTATTTTGCTCGATTTTGTCAAATGCTATTCACTGCTTGTGTATCTGGCTTAGAGATTGCTGAAACTAATGAAATTCAGCCTTTTAGAGTCAACAAGAGAATATTCTCTGATATGACTAATAAGGATGCTGGTAAAGAAAATCTACCTGCCTTTGTTCTGCCACTTGCTTTGCAGAATTTTCTCAACCAACCTCAAGACCAACCACAACCTGAACCACTAAACACTGAACCACCTACATCACCTACCCACACTGCACCTACTCAACAACCTTCATCACCAATCACAAACACTGCTCCAACCCAAAACCCTCAATCTCCAATCACAAAACAATCTTCACACACTCCACAAGTAAACTCTGAACCATCACAATCTCAACCACAACCACAGCCTAAAGCAAAAAGAGGCAGAGTAAAGCAATCAGCAGCAACCACTGAAAGACATGCAAGAGTTAAGAAGACAATAGAGACAAACATCAAAGCAAAACAGACATCTACTGGAGCTGTTTATACTAGAAGAATGATACAAAGAGCAAAGAGACCTAAATCACCCTCTGTGGTAGCAGAATCTAGTAAAGAGGATTCAGATGAAGTGCCTCTAGCTAAGAGAAGAAAACTGGTAATCTCTGATTCTGATGATGAAAATGTTGAAGCTCCAGAGGTGGTTTCACAGCAAATACCTACTGTTGAGGCTGAAAAAGTTAAAATGCCGGCAGAGGTTGAAATGCCTACAGAGGTTGAAATGCCTGCAGAGGACAAAATGCCTGCAGAAGAGGATACTAGAGATGGTTTTTCTCCAATGGCTAATATTCTTGATTCATTCATGCCATTCTCTGATCCTATCTCATCAATCTTTGCTCAATCTGAAGCAACTGGTGCAGCTGATCAACCTACAGTTGTCCTTTTTGAAACTGTAGCATCACATACAGAATTACTCTCTGATGCTCATCAATCTGTTGAAAATGGTGAGGAAATTGATCAACAACCTAAGGAGATAAACTCTGAGACTATTGTGCACTCTGCAGAGGATGTTGTACAGCCTATTGTTGACTCTACTATTGAACCTGTTGCAGAGGATGTTGTTGACACTGTTGATGCATCTATTCCAATTCCTCCATCCACTCATCATGTTGAAGCTGAGGTTGGAGATGAAACTGAAGGGAATACTGAGTCAAGCTCTTCTCAGAGTTTACCAGTCCAGACTGATGCTAAGGTTAAGGATTTTGCTGGTCCTTCAAATCAAGCAGATGCTGAAGGAGAACACCTTGAACAATTTTCAAATGACTGGTACAAGGACACTTGTATCTTTCCTGCTGCAAGAGCAGCTGAATTTGTCAAGAGAACCTCCAGAACAATTACAAATCCAGAGATTCTATCTTGTCTCAAGGCTACAGTTGTACAAGTGAAGACTCTCAACTTTAGGTTTGATCTATGTCAAAAGGCAATCTCTGATGTTCGAGGTGATGTTGTTAGAGGAGCTGATATGATTAAACTTGACAACAAGAATAAATTTCACTATCTTACTCAGAATCAAGAAACTTTGTCTCACAAGCTGAGCAAAGTTGAACAAAATCAGAATGATATGTCCTTAAAGATTGATTCTGTTGCTACCTCTTTGGAGTTAATCACATCTATTCTTATGCCTGATGATGTCAAAAAGGGGGAGAGAGTTGCTAAAGACAAATGCAGGCAATCTCAAACTCTGATCAGAAAGGATAATGCTGGAGATGGAGGAGCAAGTAGTAAAGGAAAGGGCAAAACTGAAGAATTTCAAACTCTGAAAACTAGCAAGTCCTCTAAATCACAGTTTGTTGGGATAAACACTGATACTCAAGGTACTTCAAAGATCAAGAGTTTGCTATTATCTTCTAATCCACAGACTGATGAAGAATTGGCTGCTAAGTTGTTTATTGAAGAGAATGAGGAAGGAGTTACAATTGAGGACATTAAAGCTGAAGAAAAGAGTTTACAAGAAGAACATCTCAAGGCTTTAAAGTCTGGTAAGTTAAAGAAAGGAAAAGCTCCTAGGCCTGTTCTTAAAGGCATTGTGATCAAGGAAAGTGCTTATGTTAGTCAAAAATCTCAGTTATCAAAGGAAACAATGGCAGCAGAAGCTAAACTCAAGCTGAAAGGCATTGAAGGAGATAGTTCACAGAAGAAAGTTACAACCTCTGTTTCTACACAAGTTGTACAGAAGAAAGAAAACACAACCTCTATTGCTACACAAGTTGTATCTAGACCTTTATCTTCTCAGTTGAAATCAGTTTTTGGGAAAGGAACACTTCATGATCCAAATCTATTATCTGGAGTTTCTATGGATTTCTCTGATGGAAGAGCCTTGTCTGGTAAGGTTGGAAACAATAAGGGTGGTCTGGGTTCACACAAGGACAAAAGGCAATATACTGGTCCTAGAGATCCTTATTCACTGGCTGTTCCTGGTCGTGGTGTCACTCAAGAAAGTTTGGACAGACTGGAATCAGTACAGTTAGTTTATCAAAAGAGTTTAAAGAAGGACTTTCTCTTGTACTTCATGGCTGATGGGACAGTATTTAGAATTGGTGAGAATGATATTGGCTTGAAATATTGGGAAGAATTAGAATATGTTCTATATCTTTTCAAGGTGAATAGTCAAAGGACTCAATCAGTTGCAAATCTGCTTAGAAAGAAAATGCTCCAGAATTTGGCAATCAGAGGAATGAAGTATAATAGTAGATATGTTCCTAAGTACAGGGATTGGAATGGAAATCTTATTGAAATGAAGAAGGGTACTGTGAAATTAAAGACTGATTTGGGAATCACTGTACTTGACTTCAATTCACAGTCAGAAGAAGTCAAATTTATCAGACTGGGAAATGAGATGAGAAGAAACAAAATCTATGATCTTAGATCTGCTATCTATCAGACATATGAGAGTGATCCTCAGCTAAAAGAGATTAAAAAAGCTATGGAGATTGAGCTTAAGAATGTAGAAAGAAGATTACTCATAGATTATCTCAGAGCTACACCAGATATTGAAGAGATTAGAGATTAAAGTCTGTAAGGATTTTCTTATTTTCTGTAGATTTTGTTAAGTAGAAGCTTAAACTCTGAATTTGTATAAACACTGTATTTGTCTATTTGTTTTGACATCATCAATTACTGTTATTAACTTGTGCATTTTCGATAATGAACAAGTTGGGGGAGATTGTTAAATATAATTGATGTGTTAATCAGTGTTTAAGTGTAACAGTGAAATATCAGAGTTTAACTGGAAGGAAGTCAGAGTTTAGTAAAGTCTGACTGACGGAAGCTGGACAGAGTTTAGTAAAGTCTGTCTGGAAGCAGCGCGTACAGAGTCAACAGAAGATATTAGAGATCAATTGAAGATTGATATGGAAGCGAGATCTTTGGAGATTAGATAGCTATCAAAGAGATCGAGTTGACTTAGGAGACGTGTGACAATCTGTAATTGATATCATTGTATAGCTGATTATTAGGAATATCAATTAGAGATTGTATCGAAGCTGTATATTTTATAAATACAGTTAGGTTAACCCTAGAAGGGTGTTGTGCATCGAACTATTTTTATTTGTAACCTAGCAGCTCTTTGTGGTAGTTTACATCACGAAGAGGGTTCTTAATACCAGAAGTTTTAAAGTGCATAATCATCTTACTTGTTAAACTCTCATACGAATTTGATTATTAATTGTGTATTCGGCCTAACAATTACCTTGCCGTGCTGCATAAGCACGCATCCCAATCCTTTATGCGAAGCATCACTGTAAATCACGAAATCTCCTTTTCCATCCGGTAAAGCCAGCACTGGGGCTGTCACCAACCACTTCTTTAACTCTTGGAAACTCTCCTCGCATTTTTCAGTCCATTCAAATTTCTCGGTTTTACGGGTAAGTCGAGTTAATGGAGATGCGATTTTCGCAAAGTCTTGGACAAATCTTCTGTAATATCCGGCCAGTCCGATGAAACTCCTCACCTCGGTTGGAGTAGTTGGCCGTTCCCAGTTTGAAACTGCTTCTATCTTGGAGGGGTCAACCAACATTCCTTCTCTATTGATTACGTGCCCTAAGAATTGTACTTCATTTTTCCAAAACTCACACTTGGAGAACTTGGCATATAACCGCTCCTTCCTGAGTATTTCTAAGGTTATCCTTAAATGTTCAGCGTGTTCCACCTCAGTCTTTGAGGAGATGAGAATATCATCAATGAAGACTATCACGAATTTGTCTAAATATTCCTTGAACACTATATTCATTAGGTCCATGAAGGCTGCTGGGGCGTTGGTCAATCCAAATGACATTACCAAGAACTCATAATGTCCATATCTGGTACGGAATGCAGTCTTCGGGATATCTTCAGGTTTGATCTTCAGTTGGTGATATCCCGTTCTTAGATCAATCTTAGAGAAGTATTCAGCGCCTCTTAGCTGGTCAAACAAATCGTCTATCCTAGGCAATGGATACTTATTCTTTATGGTTAGCTTGTTCAACTCTCTGTAGCCGATGCATAACCTCATACTCCCATCCTTTTTCTTAACAAACAACACTGGTGCACCCCAAGGCGACACACTGGGCCTTATCATGCCCTTATCCAATAATTCCTGTAACTGTTTAGCTAGCTCCTTCATTTCTACTGGGGCTAATCGATACGGGGCCTTCGAAATCGGCGCCGTCCCCGGGGCTAACTCGATGGCAAACTCAATTACCCTATCAGGTGGTAGTCCGGGAAGATCTTGTGGGAACACGTCCTCGAACTCATTAACTACCGGAATGTCTTGCAATCTTGGCGCTTCCTTCTGAGTGTCTATAACATAAGCTAAATAAGCCTCGTTCCCTTTTCGTAACAATCTCTTAGTTTGCGCCATGGTCAGAATTTTCTGGGTCTGTCGCATCCCCTTAAACACTATTTCTTTCTTCCCTGGGGCCTTCAACTTAACCTTTTTCCCTGTACAATCTATCTGCGTATTATTGCGAGACAACCAATCCATACCCAAAATGACATCGAATTCCCCTAGCTTAAAAGGAATTAAATCGACATAGAAGGATCGTCCTCCTATTTCTAGCTTACAATCAGGGTGAATTTGATTAACCGGTACGATTTCCTGATTAGCTATTTCTACTTGTAAGAAATCTCTTAGTTGCTGGGTTTTAAGTTTCAATTTATGCGCAAAATCTCTAAATATAAAAGACTTAGTTGCTCCTAAATCAAATAAGACATTTGCACTGACTGAATTGAGAGAAAATGTACCTGCTATCACATCCGTGTCTCTCACGGCATCTTGTACTGACATATTAAAAGTCCTAGCAGTTGGTGGCCTATTTGAGGCAGCCCTGCTTGCCCCTGATGCTGCAGGTTTGTTCCTTGGGCAGTCCTTCCTCATGTGCCCTAGCTGTCCGCACTGGAAACAAGTGGTGCTTTTGTTGGTACTAGGGACAACCTCAGTGCAGGTGTTAGAGTAGTGGCCCACTCGTCCACAATTATAACAGGTTGGTTGCTTCTGGTTGCACACTCCGGAATGTCTTTTTCCACACGTTGCACATGCTGGCAAGGGAGGTCTAGACTGATGGGAACGGGACACTCCTGTATGCTGGCCGCCCTGGCTCACACTCATGCTCACAGGTGGTTTGAATCCCATACCCCTGCTAGGTAGAGAGACTGCTCCTCAGTTAAACTTGTTCGGGGGCTTTCCTCCTGCGGACCCTCCACCCATACTGACATGTTTTCTCTTTAATCCCCCCTTCTCTTTCTCTCTCTGCATCTGATCGCTTCCAGCTTCCACAATGGTGGCCTTTTGCACCAAGGAGGCATAATCCGTAATCTCTAAAACCGCCACTCTATTTTGGATCCACTGTTTCAGCCATTGTTGAAACCTGTTAGCTTTCTTTTCTTCGGTATCAACAAATTCTGGCACAAATCTCGACAGCTCAGTAAATTTGGCCTCATAGTCAGCCACTGACATATTGTTCAGTTTCAGTTCCAAAAACTTAAGTTCCATATGAGTTTTCATGAACTTCGGGAAGTACTTCTCCAGGAATAATTGTTTGAACCTTTCCTAGGCTACGACAGCATCAGTCTCCATGTTCTTGTTGGCTTCCCACCAATAATTGGTCTCTCCCTTTAGTAGGTAAGTAGCAAAAACAGTCTTCTGAGCCTCATTGATACTTAGAATCTCGAAAGATTTTTCCATTTCCTTGATCCAGGCCCTCGCCTCAACAGGATCAGCCGATCCGTGGAACTCTGGGGGCTTAAGGGACTTAAAGGCCATAAAGGAATTTGCCACTGAAGTGTTTTTTCCTGGTGGTGGTTGAGGGTATTGGTTCAAATTCTACCTAAGTAAATCCATAAACTGGCCCATGGGGTCTCTGCCCTGGTTCTCCCCTTCCTGCTCCACTTCAGTTTCTCCACCCTCTATTTCCCCCTCAAAGTCTTCAGAGTACATGGGTTCGTCCTCTACTCCATACTGGGAATCTTCTTGCTCATTATAGTCCTGATCTTGTTCTTCACTACTTTCATGGTTTTCCTCATGTTGGTTGTGACTATCTTGGTCAGTAGATTCACGGGGGTTAGCCCTAGTGCCCATTCGTCTTGGAGGCATTTTATTGAAAATTTGGAAAATTTTACATTAGGTTCACTTACCTGTTTTAAAGGATTTTTTCCTTGCATATTTCGTTACATGATTGGATTTAGGATCCCACAGTTTTATATCTCATGGCAACTTAATCGAAAACAGTACATATGCTAATAAACTCGTGATCACATCCCAACAAAATTGAAATAACTGAAAGGGAAACAAATATATACCAGGTACCGAAAAGGTACAACATCCGAGTTACAACGATAGTTTAAAGTACAACCATCCTAACAACAACAACAAGTCAAAAGTGAAATACGCTGTCTATCTGTCTAGTCTGCAAAAAGGGAAAATAAGTACAATGAAGCTATCCCTACAAAAGTCGGCACTACTACGTCCGTACATGACTAGACAACTAGACTACTGCATCACTACATCTGAAATCAGCCGTCACGACGAAACATCTTCCGAACCCTCCTCATGGCGATGCGGAAAATCTCCACGGCATCTGCTCTGTCTACCATACCATGCCCATCAGTAGGTAACTGTCGCACCCTCATCCGAGCCCTCAGCTCGATGCGGGTCAGAGTCCTGTACCCAACCCTATCACTGATAGTCCTCCGGCCCTGCAACCTCATCCGGGCGGCTCTCTCTGCTGCCAGCTCCCTCCTAGACTCTGCCAACCTGGCATCCGCCACTGACAACTCTCTATAAAGCTCGTTCACAATCAAGTTGTGAACACATACTGGGACTCCTCCTATCGGGACATGAGGTGGGGTGGATGGCTTAGCTGGAGTTGCAGTCTCTGTCTGCTGGGGCTCTGGGGTAATCTCCTCAAACTCATCGGGGAATGGGCTCACAGGTAGTGGTGGTGGGGTAGGGGCTCTCTCCACAGGGAGGGGTGGCACTCGTAGTCCGGAACCCCCTACTGCATCATCCACTGGCTCATCCTCATCTACAGCCTGTCCAATAACAGCAGCCATGACCTGCTCAATGGTCATATCAGTATCCTCCTCTATGGTCCTAATCTCAGATACAACCCAATAATCCTCATCCTTAGCAACTAACTCAGCATCCTGTCCTTTCTGGATCCCCTCCGGGTCCTCCTCCCCCTCAGTCTCCACAACATCTGTATCAGCATCAACCTGGACCTCCTCAGAGTCCTCCTCCTCAGACTCAATCACATCAGTATCAGCATCAACCTGGACCTCCTCAGGGTCCTCCTCCTCAGACTCAATCACATTAGTATCAGCATCAACCTGGACCTCCTCAGGGTCCTCCTCCTCAGGCTCAGTATCCTCATCAGGCAAGTGCTCATAATACGGGTCCCTAGTCCGGAACATGTCCTCATCATGCTGTCTCGCAGCTGCCTCCTGGGCCGACATGTCGCTCGCCTACACAAGACGAACTATGTTACTATGATGATACTTAAAAAGTTCCCGTAAGGGTTTTAGGTGAACCTGGCAAGGGTTCTTATTATATTAGTGAATTTATTATTATATAACGTCGTATTATCTCTTGGGATATATAACTCTCACTTTGATACCATCTCTGTAACACCCCCAAATTCGGGGTCAGGGATCGGGTCGTTACGGTCTCATAACTCATACATAATACTTGACTTGAGTCCAAAATCAATAAGTAGCATGCTATGACCCCACAATAATATCCATTCACACACACACACACATTTATAGTCCCAGAGATGAAATTGAAATAAGTCTTACATAAAAGGGTTTGTGAATAAAAGTTATTACAATCCAAAAGGGAAATATCATAAGTTTAAAAGTTTTGCCGTTGATTACATTAATTATACATATAGTTAAACAGGAAACAAAAGCTGTCTAACTATGCTACCTCAGCAATTGCGGCTAGCATCTCAGCGGGGAGTCCGGTGGGTCGGGTAACGCACTTGCGCCGAGTGCGCCTGACGCGAGCCATCTGTCCTAGCTGTTGTTGTGACATGATAAATAAGCAAGGGTGAGCAATAGCCCACCAATAATAATATAACAGGTCAGTGAAAGTATATAACAGTTCGAAGTATCATTATTTCCATATGCCATGCATTAACGAAGTTAGTGCCAGTATAATATGAACGATGAAGTTACAAGGTAAATTAAAGTGTTTATTTTGTGGAATTATCTGCTAAGTCAAAATAAGAAAGATATTATCATTTATCATATAAAGAGGAACTTGCAAGGAAAATATTGTAATTCCAGTTATTAACATTTTTCGATGTTCTACAACCTGAAAGAAGTCTCTTCGATACGTGTTGCGGAAGACACCGTCAACCTGAAAGAAGTATCTTCGATACGTGTTGCAGGGAATTCCCAATTTGGGAGATGAACCAATACTGGAGTTATCACGCGCCAGCTGTCCCACTCCCTGATGATCAGTCGGGGATGGTACAACCCAATATAGTTTACTAATGGTAGAAGGAATAACTGACGGCTCCACTTGTAGATTGCCTTTAATAATAACTCCCTGGCCAATGATTAGGCTTTGTGATGGACCGCGCGACTCGGCCTCTTACACACGACTCCTAGTTCGAATAAATCCACAGCATTGAAACGTATAGTTTATCCTCCCTTCCCCAAGTGAAATACTTGTTGATAAGACTCCACAAAGTAGTCGTATCTAGTTGGAAAGGAAAATTCACTAACATTTCCCAAGCTCATGCTTGTTAATGGATATCAACTTGTTCCAACGATCTTACCCCTCGAATGATGAGAAGGTACACACAGACTTAATGAGTTCGTAGCAACCAAGTTGCGAGTGAAACAGATAAACTATGACCGGGAAGTCAACAAGATAAAGAACCTTTCTCAAGTAAGGTTCCCTTATGATTTAAGAGATAGATTCGAGTGAAGAATGGAATCTAGAGGACCATTCTTAATATAATATTAATCGTATGACTCCGAAGAATTTTCAGAATGATCGAAGGTCGAAAATAATATTTGAAGAAAAATAAACAATCTTGAAGTTGTTTCCGAGTATTGAATAAATATTTATAGAATATTTATTGAGTCGGAAGTATTTAATGAATGAAAGAATATTTTTAATCTCAGTATTTCTAAAAATAACCCTTGAAGGAATATTTATTGAATAAATAATTACTTAAATGAATATTATTTTAATATTCATTTAATAAATAATTTTGAAAGGATTGTTTGGAATAATATTTGTTAAATAAATAAGACTTCAAATTAATATTCAAAAATATTGTTCATATAATAATTAATAATTTAAATGAATATCCAAGTGATATTCATTTAATAAATTAAACCTTAAAGGAATATTCGAGAATAATATTCCCTTAATACATGATGTTCTAAATGAATGTCCGAATGATATTTATTTAATAATCGAAGGTTTTATAGAAATATTTGAAATAATATTCGATAAATGGTTCGTCTTTGAATGAATATTGAAAAATAATATTCCTTGAATAGATAACGTTCAAATAAATATTTGAAGTAATGATCATTAATTAAATAATCTCGGACGAATATTCAAATAATATTCGTCAACCAAATAATGGAAATTATTTACTTAAATATTTCCCTCGAAAGTAGTTACGATATATCAAGAAGTACTGACTCCCGGTCTATATTCAACGAATAGGATTCATATGCCCTTCTCTAAGGGTCTTAACAATATCCGGCTTATAATCGATATATTATCTATCTACTTATAAGCCAAAGAACAATCAGGGAACAAGTACATCAATATGACTTGAAAGTAGGCATGCATGCTATGGCATATGTATAACAGAAAGCATATATTATCACAACAACAGCCTAAAAAGGGAAAGTTGAAACTTGCCTGGTAATTGAGCTCGAGTAGGGGTAGTGGTAGGGTATCCCGGCCGGGTCAGCTCGGCGATCTATAAATAGTCAAGAGATTCGAGGTTAATCGCTTACCACTTTTTTTAAAAAAAGATTAAGTATTAACTTAAGTCGAAACATGTTTTCGAATTATCTCGTTATACCCCTTTCTAGTGTAACTCTTGATAAGTGGATTTTATATCCACTTGGATCGCTTAATTTCGGCTTAAATTGATTGTCTTGGGCTCAAGTTGTTGTAGATTTGATGTGTTTTGCTTAGTTGTGCAGGATTACGAGAATGTTGACTAAGGTGGATGCTTTTATAATTTTTTGGGAATTAATTGATTAAAATTCGGATTTTCGAGAAGGGTTGCACAGTTTACACTGTTTTGGCCATATCTTGAGTTCTAGAAGTCCGTTTTAGGCCCGTAAGCAGTCCACGCGATGATAACGAGATTTCCTATCATTCTAAGATAGTCCCGAGGTCCAATTACATGGGGAACGTTCCAGAAAATCTGAAGAAAAGTCAGCCACGAATTTTCCTTACAAAACATAATCAAATTAGGAAACGTATCTTGCAGAAATTCTATTATAATTCTGTTTTGTATTTTCTTGCTGGGAAAGACTTTTAGAGCCTATTTAAACACATCATACCATTGTAATAGAGATAGACATATTATTAGTTATTATTATTGTAACATAGCATAGATCTGCAAAGGGGAAAAGGAGAGAAGGATTCAACGCTAGTGACAAGCAACGGATCTAGATCTACTTCAACCTTTGTGTTATTCTGGATTCTAGATTTGTTTTCTTAACTCTTTGTTTATTAATATAATTACTTCTTTTATTCATATCTTGTTTTATATCATGTTTTCATCAAAACCCATGACGATGAACGGTTCAATTATGAGCTAATCGTTGTCATGGGATTCTAACGGAGTTACCTATGTAGCTTAGTAGTTTATATGCTTTAAAGATTTATGTGTGGTGAATTCTTGATATCCTCGTATGGTTGTGTTTCATGTATTTAGATGCGTCGCGAACATCTAATTTGTTAATCTCTTGCTAAACGAGAGTGGATCTTGAGATTTAGAACTTGCCATGCTAGCATAGGATAGGTTGATGTTTTAACATCATGATTTGTGGCGTAAATAGAGATATTATGCTGCCCTATGTGATCTATGTGGATAACTTGTGCTTAAACCTTTATGTTTTCAAATTCTATAGAGATATAGGGTCTAAACATAATTGGTGTCTACCCATCTTCTATCTCTTTTGTGGATGCATGCGTAGTTTGGTATTAGTATACCGAGAGGTAGCTTCTACTTATTTCGTGTTATCCGATCAGATATCAAAACCATCACATGTATTGATTAAAGGCTGCGACTCTAAGTGAAGTAGATAATGAAGTTAGAATTCCATGTTTATTCCCATATAAGTAATTTGATTTTAGATCTCATTAGCAAGTTAATTCTAAAATTGCATATTAGTTAAATTTAGTTAATTAAAATCTCAATTAATTACTTGTCTTAGTAGTGAATTAAGATCATACATTGTTGAATAGGTGCATTTACTGAAAAGAACCATAACCTGATCCCTGTGGGAACGAATTTGGACTTAACCTTATATATTACTTGTGACCACGTACGCTTGCGTGATTTTGTGCTAACAAGTTTTTGGCGCCGTTGCCGGGGATCATCGGTGTTTAATTTAGTTTATGTGCTTGTCATCAGTGGTCGTTAGCGTTCACTGACTCGGATTTTTTTTTTGCTTACTTAGTTAGTTTGTTTCGTGGTGTTTTCAGGTACTTAAACGTGTATGCGAACACGTTTGCAGGCTCGTAAGGAAAAACTGGCAGAAGAAGAACTTGAAACTACTGTAGAGATGGTAGAATTACCAGCAGCAGTCAAGGCTTTGAAGGACTATTCGCAGCCAAAGATCAATGACATACAATCTAGTATTGTCAGGCCAGCTATTGCAGCGAACAACTTTGAGATCAAGCCGAGCATAATTCAGATGGTGCAGAATTCGGTTCAGTTTGAGGGTGCTTCTACGGAGGATCCTAACATGCATATTCGGGACTTTATCGAGATCTGCGACACTTTCAAATTTAATGGTGTGTCGGAGGATGCTATCAAGTTGAGACTTTTCCCATTTTCTTTGAGAGATAAGGCTAAGGGCTGGTTACATTCTCTACCAGCTGGTTCCATACTACATGGGATGATCTTGCTCAGAAGTTTCTTACTAAATTCTTCCCTATGGCGAAAACTGCAGCAATACGGAACCAGTTAACTCAATTTCAGCAGCAATCTGGCGAGTCTTTGTGTGAGGCTTGGGAACGTTACAAGGAGATGCTTCGTAGGTGTCCACATCATGGCATGCCTGATTGGATGGTTATTAATGGTTTTTACAATGGGTTGGGAGCACAGTCTAGACCTTTGCTAGATGCAGCATCAGGTGGAGCTCTGTGGGCTAAGAGCTACGAGGAAGCATATGATCTTATTGAGATGATGGCTGCTAATGAATATCAAAATCCAACCCAGAGGCTTTCTCAAGGTAAGGTAGCAGGTGTTCTTGAAGTTGACACAGCTTCAACTATTGCAGCTCAGTTGAAGGCTCTTACGATGAAGGTGGATTCTCTTGCTAATTATGGGATTCAGCAGGTGGCTAGTATTTGTGAGCTATGTGCGGGCGCACATGAGACAAGTCAGTGTGCTATCTCTTCTGAATCAGCACAGTTCGTTAGTAATTTCCAGAGACCTGCTGCACCAGTTCCAGCCACTTATCATCCGAACAACAGGAATCATCCTAACTTTAGCTGGAGCAACAACCAAAGTGCTCAACAACCTCAGCAGTCTTATCAGCAGTTTCAAAGTCAGGAAGCTAGGCCATTCAATCAAGGCTATCAACAGCAGTATGCTCCAAGGGCACCATATCAACCTCCTGGATTTCAGCAGCAACAACCCCAGGCTCATGCGGGGCAATCATCTAATGAAAAATCAGAAATGGATGATATGAGGATGATGTTGAAGAACCTTCAAGCTTCTCAAAAGATCTTGGAAAACCAGATGGGACAGATTACAAGTGCTTTGTTGAACATGCAACAGGGGACTCTTCCTAGTGATACGGAAACAAATCCAGGCAGAAGGGGGAACAAAGAACAGGTTAATGCAGTGACTTTGAGATCGGCAAAGGTTACAGTAGGCCCTCAATCAGCAGCTGAAGAAGATGAAGATGTTCAGAATCAGCAGGTTGAAAAATCTGCAGTGCCAGAAATTGAGAAATCTGATTTAGTGGCTGATCAGCTTGATGGTGAGAAGAGCCAGAAACCTGTTGAAAAGTCTACTCCGGAGCAATCTTCAAAGAATAATCAATTCTATCCTTCTCCTCCGTTTCCTCGACACGTGCAGAAAAGTCAAGAAATTCAGTTCCAGAAGTTTATGGAGGTCTTCAAGAAATTGTCCATTAACATTCCTTTTGTTGAAGCATTGGAGCAGATGCCGAGGTATGCAAAGTTCATGAAGGATATTTTGTCACGAAAGAGAAGGTTGGAAGAATTTGAAACAGTGGCATTAACGGAGGAGTGTAGTGCAATTCTGCAGCAGAAGTTGCCACCTAAACTTAAAGATCCGGGAAGTTTTACCATCCCGTGTACTATTGGCAATCTTTCTTTCAGCAAGTGCTTATGTGATTTGGGTGCTAGCATTAATCTCATGCCCTTGTCTGTTTTCAAGCAACTTGGTCTGCCGGAGCCAAAGCCAACCAACATCTCTTTGCAGTTGGCTGATAGGTCAATCACTTATCCTAGGGGCATAGTGGAGGACGTTTTGGTGAAAGTTGATAAGCTCATATTTCCTGCTGACTTCGTTATCTTGGATTTTGAAGAAGACAAGAAGATTCCCATAATCTTGGGAAGGCCTTTTCTAGCTACAGGCCATGCTTTGATTGATGTGCAAAAAGGAGAGCTTACAATGAGGGTGCAAGATCAGAATGTCACCTTTAATGTTTTCAAGGCTATGAAATTTCCAACTGAGGATGAAGAGTGTTGTAGTGTGGAAATAGTTGATACGGGTCAGAGAAAGGAACTTGATCAGTTGTTGAGCGAAAAGTCGGACACACACGTACTAAAGCATCACATCAGTGATTCCTTTGGCAATTCTTCAATTCGAGATCTTTCGAGTGTAAAGCTTGGGAAACTTCCACCACATTTGAGGTATGTCCTTTTGAATAATGAGCTAGTGATTTTTGAAGAGGGGCAAGATAACGTGTTGCGAAGGTGGAAAGCTGATGATAAGGAAGAAGAAAGCTTGACGTTTGAGTCGGAGAAGCACATTAGAGGTGTGAAGAAGAAAAAGAAGAAAATTAAGCTGTTGGATAGTAAAATCAGGTCGAAGTCTGAGGGAAGAGAATTGTGGAAAGCAAGCAAACAAGAGGTCAACGTTCGTATGAACGGTCTATCTGTTGAAGACGGTTCAGTTATTCTTTTGAAACCGCCATGAGTTGAGGAAGTAACGTCAAGCTATTGACGTTAAAGAAGCGCTTCGTGGGAGGCAACCCACGCCTTCGTGGAAAAAAAAAGTGTGTGAAAAAAATGAGTGTTGTGAGTGTTGTGTGAAAAACAAAAAAAATAAAAAATAAAAAAATAAATAAATAAATAAATCGGGCGTGTCACGCAGGCTGCGCCTGCGTTACGCAGGTTGCGCCTGCGTTACTGGATGTCGCGCAGGCTGCGCCTGCGTTACGCAGGTTGCGCCTGCGTGACTGTACTGTAGGCAGGCTGCGGTTTTTTTAGCTGATTTTTTTTTATTTAATTTTTTTTTCTTTTCTTTACTTTGTATATAAAAAAAAAAAATTCAAACCCCAAAACTTCCTTTTGCAATTTTATTCTATCAACCCCAAATTTTATCCTAATTCTATTTCAATTCCAAAACCCCCCATCTCTCCTCCAAAATTCTAAACCTATTCTAATTCTTTTTCTTTAATTCATCAAATCCTATTTCTATCCTACATCAAATTTCATACCCACCCAAAAATTTTCCTTTTCACATTAATTTTATTCACCCAATTCCTCTTCTATTTATTTAAATTCAATTCTAAAGAGGAATTAATTACAAGTTCACCTCTTTGATTCGTAATTGGGTTAAATCTTCTCTAATATTATTTTTATTACGAATTTGTGTTCTTGTAATTGGGGGTTTTGTATGATTCTTGTTATTTGGGAGGTGGCTAGTCTATGGAGCTCGTACGCATTATCCTCCACCAGATTCATCCGAGGAGGGTTATGATTCAGCTGGTTAGGTATGTTTTCTACTTTCCCTCGTATTTACTTCCATTCAATGCGGACATTGAATATTTTAAGTTTGGGGGTGGTTTGAGGGATTAGTAGTTGTTGTATATATGTGTTCATGTAGGATATCATGTTTTGCATGCTTAGTAGTAATTCATTCATGTTATGTTCGTATTATCTACGTTTGTTTCATGTAGGACATCCTGTTTTTATTTATGTATACCATGTGAGTTCATTCTAGTTGCATTGTCATGGCATGCATGTTTCATGATCCCTTAGAACGAGCTAATTCTGATTGGTAGGTAGGTGTCTAATTGAGTGTGATAATGATGAGTAGAGGGTTGATTTATAGTTTTTATGAAATTGACTTGCATGCTTCAGAAACAAAATCTTTTCACAGTCTCGTTGGGTGCTTTTGAGCTAGGTTGAGATCATGCTTGTTTGGATGTTTTTAGATTTAATCACTTGATTATATTTAGAATTTTCATTATTCCCTTGATGGCCTAGAACAATTAAGTCTAAGTTTGGGGGAAAACAGGGATTTCATGCTTAAATTGTAAATAATTGTCAATAATGGCTAGGCGTCAAATGGCTAGTAGCCGGCTCATATTTATATGAGTAGTCTAGGGTTGGAATTGAGAATTCTCATTCCAGATTGCATAGAAAAAAAAAAGCAGAAAGAAGAAAGAAAAAAAAAAGAGAAAAAAAAAAGAAAAGAAAAAAAATGATGTCAATTGTTTATATGCAAAATTAACCAGGGTGAGCTCTTTAATACTCGAGCAATTAAGTTCGCGGGGACTTTGTGCCTAGTGACCTAAGGCTTTTATAGTCTGGGATCCACTAACCCAACGCTCGCTACATGGGTATTATTGTATAAGCCTTTCGGGGTCTCATCCATTGCACGGTTAAATAAGCATGTTTGTATATTATGTGTCGTAGTTGTTTAGTAATAAAAGCATGAATTTCTGTCTACCTTGGATAAGGATGGAGGTGTTCCTAGGTTATGAAGTGTCTACGGTCTATTCTATTTATAAACCTGTGATTGTCTTGACGAAAAGCATGTATGATTTTTGACCTAGTTTTGGGAGTATTTCTGATGAGCATTGCACACACGCACGTTTCTGTTCATGTATTGTTAGTATACGGGAACTTGGTCGAACTCTATTTGGATTTAGTTGCATTCTTTGAGATATTTGCTTGCTCGTTGGTTTTGGTTAGTTTGAAGGGGATCGTTGCATTTTTCATTCTAGTTGCATTCATGCATTGCATTGCATTAGGTTAAATGGATTTTGTGGGTACATTCGCTATAGGCCCTCACGAGACCTTACTCGTCCACTAGGGCTGCCTAGGGGTTTAAAGGGCTTGTTGCATATGCCAAATGCAACTGTGATCACCTACGGAAGTGGTACTAGTTAGTTAGTTAGTTGTAATTGTTTATGCTTGAGGACAAACATCGGTTTAAGTTTGGGGGTGTGATAAGTGGATTTTATATCCACTTGGATCGCTTAATTTCGGCTTAAATTGATTGTCTTGGGCTCAAGTTGTTGTAGATTTGATGTGTTTTGCTTAGTTTTGCAGGATTACGAGAATGTTGACTAAGGTGGATGCTTTTATAATTTTTTGGGAATTAATTGATTAAAATTCGGATTTTCGAGAAGGGTTGCACAGTTTACACTGTTTTGGCCATATCTTGAGTTCTAGAAGTCCGTTTTAGGCCCGTAAGCAGTCCACGCGAAGATAACGAGATTTCCTATCATTCTAAGATAGTCCCGAGGTCCAATTACGTGGGGAACGTTCCAGAAAATCTGAAGAAAAGTCAGCCACGAATTTTCCTTACAAAACATAATCAAATTAGGAAACGTATCTTGCAGAAATTCTATTATAATTATGTTTTGTATTTTCTTGCTGGGAAAGACTTTTAGAGCCTATTTAAACACATCATACCATTGTAATAGAGATAGACATATTATTAGTTATTATTATTGTAACATAGCTTAGATCTGCAAGGGGGAAAAGGAGAGAAGGATTCAACGCTAGTGACAAGCAACGGATCTAGATCTACTTCAGCCTTTGTGTTATTCTGGATTCTAGATTTGTTTTCTTAACTCTTTGTTTATTAATATAATTACTTCTTTTATTCATATCTTGTTTTATATCATGTTTTCATCAAAACCCATGACGATGAACGGTTCAATTATGAGCTAATCGTTGTCATGGGATTCTAACGGAGTTACCTATGTAGCTTAGTAGTTTATATGCTTTAAAGATTTATGTGTGGTGAATTCTTGATATCCTCGTATGGTTGTGTTTCATGTATTTAGATGCGTCGCGAACATCTAATTTGTTAATCTCTTGCTAAACGAGAGTGGATCTTGAGATTTAGAACTTGCCATGCTAGCATAGGATAGGTTGATGTTTTAACATCATGATTTGTGGCGTAAATAGAGATATTATGCTGCCCTATGTGATCTATGTGGATAACTTGTGCTTAAACCTTTATGTTTTCAAATTCTATAGAGATATAGGGTCTAAACATAATTGGTGTCTACCCATCTTCTATCTCTTTTGTGGATGCATGCGTAGTTTGGTATTAGTATACCGAGAGGTAGCTTCTACTTATTTCGTGTTATCCGATCAGATATCAAAACCATCACATGTATTGATTAAAGGCTGCGACTCTAAGTGAAGTAGATAATGAAGTTAGAATTCCATGTTTATTCCCATATAAGTAATTTGATTTTAGATCTCATTAGCTAGTTAATTCTAAAATTGCATATTAGTTAAATTTAGTTAATTAAAATCTCAATTAATTACTTGTCTTAGCAGTGAATTAAGATCATACATTGTTGAATAGGTGCATTTACTGAAAAGAACCATAACCTGATCCCTGTGGGAACGAATTTGGACTTAACCTTATATATTACTTGTGACCACGTACGCTTGCGTGATTTTGTGCTAACAACTCTTTTTATTACCAATACGATTCGACATTTGTTCGTCCTTAAGACATGTCATCGTACTCACATTTAGTGTATACTTAAGTCATATAAGTTCTAAATTCGATCGATTACGAACCAGGATTATATCTCGAGTTTTATCGTTCGTTTTCTAAGTTATAACCAAAGTTATACTTTTAAGGGGTTCGTTTGCGTTTAACCTAGATTCAAAAATTTTTATAAAATCAAAAAATGATCCAATTCACATGAGGTTTTCTCTCACACCTTCCTTTTTACCTCTAGTATTTAATTACCAAGATTCATCACTGACTTACGTATTTTACGAGGGTTCAATTTCAGTTACGAATTCTCGTTTACGGTTTCGAACTACTTTTAGTAAACCGGCCGTAACTCCTAAACCGTAAGTCCGTTTCACACGTTCTTTATATCAAAACGAAGCTTATAACATAACCTATCATAACATGGCAGAAAAGGTTTCTGTACAGTAGGGTCTTGACATGAAAAATGGCATACAAAACATGATATTGTAAAATCGGACATTATAACGGCTATGTTTACGCGTTTTCCAAAGTTCTTACACTTTATCACGATCTTCCCAAGATCAAATCAACCTCCTAAACACATGATAAACATCATGACTAGTCTAACAACAACTCGTCTTAACCATTACATGGTTCATAAACCAAATCACAACCATAACAACTACTAACATGGATCTAAGCATAACATAACATACTAATCACTAAATCATCCATAAAACTCATAAGATCTTAAAAAGACACCAAGGGTTTTCAAGTCTTATACCTTCATTAGAGTGTTTACTAGCCTCACTAAGCTTTGTATGATCCTTAGGAGTGCTTAAGCTTGCCATATCAACCATGAAACAAGAAAAAAAAAACAAGTTAGTTCTAGAAGAACACTATTCATGCTCCTCTTTCTTGATTTTTTTGAAAATGCAAACAAAGGAATTTGGAGCTAAGATTTTGAGGAGATTAGTTTTATGAAATGTAAGACTCACCATAAAAGTTTCAAGAGAAAACAATGGTTGGAAGTTGGATTTTGGATTTGGAATTAGGAAAGGGCTGAATGCTTTGTTCTTGAAGGAGTATTTAATATTTTGTGTTGGTTGCTTGAATAATGACTAAAGTGATGAGCCTAGAATGATATCTCATCTCTTTTTACTTTATTAAAGTGCTTTTGGAATGAAGGGTGAGATTTTAAAGCATGTGTAGCACTTGGATTGATTTATGGCTAACTAGAGTTTGATTTGGCTAACTACTAGTTCAATCCATAACATGCTAGTTACTTAGCCCACTTGGTTGCTAGATATTTATCTAGTAGCTTATGCATGACTCTTGCTTTCACTGCTTGATTCTGTGTCCGGTTATTGCTCGTTTCGATTGATCGTTCGTAGGAATATTTCACGGATTTCTAATTAGGGTTTACCGGGAATCCTCTTAATATTAATACTATCATTTTCCATCTTTCTTTCTATCTTTCCAATTTATATTCCTTAAATCCATTCGTTAAATCCTTAAGTCTATCAGTGTCCAGGGAACTCTTGGAGAAAATAAAAGTGCGGTTTTTCAGAATCCGACAGCTTTTACATACACTTATTTTCCCCCTGGATCACTAATACGAACTCGGAAATCCGTTCCGAATACTTCTATATAGTGTCGTCTCATATTATTCTTACTTCCACCAAAAACACTATTCATTCCTTATTCTTTACTTATTCTCTTAGGGTTGTACAATTGTCCGTATTCTCTTTCGATCGTTCCTTAACCTTTTTACGGAACCACTGGATTAATCGTTATCGATCTGGATGACATGAGAATATTCTCCTGCTTGGAATTGCCATATCTTATTCCCTTAGGAGATAGATTATTCTTACCTATGTTGTCACCCTTTAGCATTCTTCAAGACATAGAAATAATAAAGTCGAATTCCATTCATTCTTTCAAAATATCAACTATTACATTGTAGCCGTAACCACTATTCATTCTTACATCATTAATTAAATAAAAGTTTTAATTCTACCCAAAATCTGGGTTCTTACATAAACCCTTTATAAGATTAGGGTATTACAAGAAGTGTTATGTCATTCTATTCTACACATCACAACTCATGAATTTATTCCTAACAATCTCCCCCTATTTATGCTTTATAACATGAAGCTTAAATCTGAGTTGTTGATGTCTTTGCCATCATCATCAACATAATGTAGCTTGAAAGGTGGTACATTCTCATTCTTTTCTCCATACAATCTCTTCAACAATTTATCAATTTCACCAGTCCAATGCATAAGTGATGCATTATAGTTCTGAGTAACTTCAGCATTTTTGTGTAACAAGAATCGAACATATAATAACTCTTCTTCCTTCTTGTGATATAAGAATGTAGACAAATCCATCCACCTCACTCTACCATCAGATAAGAAGTATACAAGAAAAATTTCTGTTTCTTCTTTATCAACCATTCCTCTTCTTCTATCAAATTCTTGATATGTCTTCACTCTCTGAACAAGCTGTGCAGAAATCAACTTATTAAGATGTCTTTTAGTCATCTTTTCACCAAACTCGTCCAAGAGTGAATGAGGATTAGCCTTTAGCTTTGTAACATCTGTGGTATGCTTTCCAATCTCACTATGACCAAGTCCAGTCCTTTTTCTAGGA
This sequence comes from Saposhnikovia divaricata, assembly GCA_036435485.1. Taxonomy (NCBI): domain Eukaryota; kingdom Viridiplantae; phylum Streptophyta; class Magnoliopsida; order Apiales; family Apiaceae; genus Saposhnikovia; species Saposhnikovia divaricata. The sequence goes on along the minus strand of CM071595.1, from coordinate 235,466,811 downwards.
ATTAGAGACTGTAAATTTTGACTCATAGTCTACTAAGATGGTTCATTTGTTTCTGAATGAACTTGCTTCTCAACACCAGAAGTAGTAGATTGAACATCTTGTGATTTCATCACCTCCTCCTGTGTAAATCCTACATTCTTCAAATTTATAGTAGTCCCTGACACTACATCTTTCACAACTTGTTCCTGTAGAAGAATTGATGCAGTATCTGGTACTTGAAGAGTTTTAGCTTTCTTTGTTACAGACTCTGACTGTCCAAAAACTTGCTTGTCTTTAGATCTTGACTGAATAGATCTACCAGTATCAGTACCTGTACCAACTTTACTTTTTCCTCTCCTAACATTCTGACCACCACTGCCACCACCATCACCCTTATCTCTTCTATCAGACTTGTCTTCAGTAGCATCAGCCTTGCAAGTATCTCTGATGACTATTCCTGTTTGTTTCCTTTTAATTGTTTTTATCTCCCCCTTTTTGACATCAACAACATTTACTCCAAGAGTTTCAGTGAGAGAACAAATAAGATTCATCAAAACAGCCTGATTCTCCATGATAGTGAATGGTTATCCTCCAATGTTTGAAGTCCATGATAAACATCTGTTTGAGATTGTTGAACACCCTCAAGAATTCTCCGGTGCTTATATAGATGTGTATCAATGTTGGAAGTTACAAAATGCATAGAGTCATTGGTAGCTTGAATTGCAGTATCAATACATGCAACCTGAGTAGCAAGAGCTTGAACAGACCGGTTAACAGAATAAAGATCAGCATCCGAAATTTGATGAGCATCTTCAAGAAGCCCACTTTGATAATTAAATTCAGCAATGCCCTTAGCATGAGCTAATGCTGTAGGATCTGACACTTCATCTGGATAGATTCCATACTTGTTAAAGAATTCCAGTTTGTCCTTGGCCCTTATATTCTTAATCTTACCAATGTGTCTGATAAGTGTGAAAGAGTCAAGATCAATAACAAATTGACTATGAGCAATTTCAGTAGGAAAATCTTGATCCCAATAAGTAAATATCTCCTTGTCTTCAGATTCAGCATTAGAATGAGTAGAATCAGTATCATCAATCTGATTGTTGAAATCAAGATGCAAAGGTGTGGCTTTCTCAAGAGCATGTTCTATGTCATTTGCTTGAAGCAGTTGAATAAACGTGAAATTCAGAGAATCAAGACCCAGATCATGAGCTTCTACTAGATTAGTAGGCCACTTTTGATAAAAATAAACAAAGGAAGGTTCTTTAACCTTTGCAGATGATGTTACCTGTGAATCAAGAACTACAGATGTAGAATTATATTCAAGTAAAGGTACTTGAATAGAAGGACTTATAGCTGCAACTGGAGTATTTGAAACTGAAGTAAAAGGTACTATTGCCAAATTTCCAACAGCACTCACATCCTGACCTTCACCAGTATCCTATGTATTAACAGTTACAGACCCTGACTCCTCCATAGAGTGATCAGCTTCTGCAAATGTCTCAATCTTAGCTGAGATTGGTAACACATTTAGAGGGACACTAGGATCATGAGGTAAATCTTCTAGCACACTTTGAGAAAGTGACTCCCTTAGCCTATCTCCTCTTCGATTGATAGCATCCACAAGCCTTTGTTTATATTGCTAAGCTCTAACTTCAGGCTTTGAATTATGCTTGGCTAAGTCCTATTTCTCATACATCTTTATGAAAGAATAAGTACCAGCATCCATACCAAGATTTTCAGACCAAGATTCAGGAAATAATTGATCCCAGAAATCAAAAGATTGTATCCTAGTTTTCTCTCCCTCACTATGGAGTTGATCATCCATACCCTCATTCTCACTTTGACTTACTAAAGGCAACGCTCTTTCTACCTCTCCTTTTGCCTGGTCAGGAGCCAGCCTCTCAATTTGTGGATCTATGTCCATCTTTTTATGTGTATCACTCAAATTTGGATAAGTGCTCTCATGACCTACAGAAAAATAGGGGTTAGGAGAAGTTGTTATACGTGAACTCACATGGAGAGAGGGTTCCTCATATGGCAAGGGGCTTGATGTTTTCTCCATGGAGTGAGCTGCTATAGTCTCTGAACCCTCACAAATTTCTACTGTCTTTCCAGAGACTACATGCTCCAGTATACCACTTTCAGGGTCTAAACTAGACTCTGATGTCTTCAGTAAAACTTCATTAGACACCATAGTTAGTATGTCACCGTCTTTAAGTGTTGTTTGCTGAGACTCATCCTCAAGGTGGTTAGACTCTGACTGAACAATATTTGTTTGATCTTCAGGAAAATCAATCAAAGTCATTCCTCCCATATCATAGGGTATCTCAACTACAGTTTCAGCCATCACAGAAGACCTTTCAGCATTAGCTATCACAGTTCCTGAGTCATCCAACCTCTAACTAGATGGTTCTTGTGTTGCGGTGACTATGATCTGATCTATTACTATCCACCACTAGTGCAATAGCATCTCCTGTTGACTACATTCCACTATCTACTACCTCCTTTTGTTCACCATGAGCTGGAGCATCTTCAACAATGAAATCCTTGTGAAACAAGTATGTGTGAAGTGATTGAAGTGCACCATGCTTAGAAAGTCCAAAATTCTTTCTCAATTCTCCTCTGATTGATTTATAGAAATACATCTTCATGAAATCAAGTCTTTGATATAGAATTTCATATTCTTGAGGATGAGAAAGTTTGGGTACTCTGTCAATCAGAAAGTCTAGAACAGGCCTGGAAAGCTTGACTTTGATAGAAATAAGCTTCATAGCCATCCTGTATGTCAATGTCGTTTCGCAACTTGAATCAATATCAAGGCCTCTCTTGTCAGATTCTGACTTGGATACAACTTTATGCTTAGAGACCTGCAAAATATTTGTTGGACTAGACTCTGTGTGTGTAGGTGACAATTGAATCTTTCTCCTTGTTCTCCTGGTATAGTGAGCAACAAATTTAACTTGAGAAGACTCAAGAGGTGCAGACTTAGTGGTGATCTTGGGTTGAGATCCCTTTTCAATAGACACAGCCTTTTGAGAGACTGTACCTAGTAACTGTTTTCCCTTTTTAAGAACTACAGTCTTTTGGGAGACTGCATCCTGGCTGTGACTAGGTCCTTCACCTCTTTCACCTAGCTTAGAAAGTTGAATTGTAGCCCTCAATTCTTCTCTCTCAATAAGAGGTATATCATCATCTCCACTACTAGAACTACTAGAACTAGGAGCTACATATCTTCTTTTCTTTACAACTGATGCCTTTTGAGAAACACCAGAGGTTGGTTTCTTTGAAACAACAGGCTGTGGATCAAAACTTGGTTCTAGAATTGTAAGAACCCCAAATTTTGGATATAATTAAAACTTTTTATTAAATAATGATAAAATGAGGAACAATGATTCCGACAACAAGGTCACCAGCTCTAATGAATGGTGGTTTCAAAGAACAATGATTGTAATGAATGGATATTGCTTTGGACAATGATCCTGATGCATTGGTATATTGTCAGAATAGAGTAATTCGATGGTTGAGGACCTAGATAAGAATAATCTACTATCCAGGAAGGAGCTAATGGATCCTTGAAGGAAAATGAGTACGTGCATAGTGTTTCCCATACGTGCATAGTATTTCCCGTACGTGCATAGTGTTTCCCGTACGTGCATAGTGTTTCCTGTACGTGTATAGTATTTTGGTGGATGAATAGTGATTTTGTAAGTTGGAAAACTTTTCACGCCACCCTATGTACGGGACGTGATATGGATGTTTCGAAGTCATATTAGTAATACGCGGAGGAAATAAGTGAATGCAGAGACGATCGGAATTTAGAAATTCCAAATTCTTTTTCGGTATAATATTTGACCGGACAGTGGATTACATATTATTATAATCCAAGAATTGAGATATTAACTTTGAGGATGTGATATTTTGGGATGTTATTATATTTGATTTAAGAATGAAGGTAGGAAACCACTGAGGCAGTGAAACAAGCGTTCTAGAAACCGCTAAAACGTTATAACGTGATTAATCAATAAAGCGAACGAATCCTAGATTACGGATTAAGTTCGTATCGAGATTAAATATCCTACATGGTCATCACGAGGATTATATTAAGGATTGGGGAAGGTATTATGAATATCGAGAAATTTCCCGGTAAACCCTAGAGGTGAAACTACTTAGTTATTCGCCCGAACGATCAATCGAAACGAGCAATAACCGGACAAAAGAAACAAGCAGTGGAAGCAAGAGTCATGCATAAGCTACTAGATAAATATCTAGCAACCAAGTGGGCTAAGTAACTAGCATGTTAAGGATTGAACTAGTAGTTAGCCAAATCAAACTCTAGTTAGCCATAAATCAATCCAAGTGCTACACATGCTTTCAAATCTCACCATTCATTCCAAAAGCACTTTAATAAAGTAAAAAGAGATGAGATATCATCCAAGGCTCATCACTTTATGAATTATTATCAAAACAACCAAGCAAACACAAAGAACTCTCCATTTTCCTTTCTTCCTTGAAAAATTCTGCCAAGGTGCTAGAAGTAAGGCTTCCAACCATCACTTGATCTTGAAATATTTATGGTGAGTACTTCATATCATAGCTTAGATCCCCTAGAAATTTCAGCTTCAAATTCATCTTTTTCCATTTTCAAATAAATCATCAAAGATGATGATGAATAGTGTTTTCAAGAACTAATCTTTGTTTTTCTTGTTTTCATGGTTGATCCTAGCTAACTTAAGGCTATCCAAGGACCATACCAAGATTTGTGAGGCTAGTACATACTCCAAGGAAGGTATAAGAATTGAAAACCCTAGATCTACTTTGAGTTTTAAACATGTTCTTGATGGATCTAGCTTAGTTATGATTATGTTCATGTTATAAGCATGCTTAGTTAGTGATTTAGTGATTTGATTAACATGATGATTTTGATGCTAAGATCAGAAGCTTCTAGACTTGTTGAGATGCTTATTATGTGTATAAGTTGTTTAGATGCCCGGTGTGGCTTGGGTTGTTGATTACGATTTACGGAACGTCTGATTTATAGCCGTCGTAATGCCCGATTTTTGTTAACCTTAAGAAATCGTGTTTGACAGTAGCCATAAGTCACTGTCCAGTATCATGTTCTGCCATGGCAAGATAGATCATGTTATAAGCTTCGTTTTGATATAAAGATCATGTGAAACGGACTTACGGTTTAGGAATTATGGCCGATTCACTAAAAGACGTTCGAAACCGTAAGTACGAGTTCGTTATTAAAATTGAACCCTCGTAAAATACGTAAGTCAGTGGAGAATCTTGGTAATTAAAACTAGAGGTAAAAAGGAAGGTGTGAGAGAAAACCTCATGTGAAACGGATCGTTTTCCGATTTTATAAAAATGTTCGAATCAAAGTTAATCGCAAACGAACCCATAAAAACCCGCTTGATTATAACTTCGGTAAAACACTTAGAAAACGGGCGATAAAACTCGGAGCATAATATTGATTTGTAACGATCGACTTTAGAACATGTATGACTTAAGTATGTCCCAAGTGTAAGTACAATGACATGTCGTATTAACGAACGAATGTCGGGTCGGATCGATGATAAAAGGAATCCACTAAAAGGGGTATAACGAGATAACTCGAGAACGTGTTTCGATTTAAGTATAACTTAACTTTTAAGATGTTAAGTGATTAATCCCGAATGCCTTGGCTATTTATAGATCACCAAGCTGACCCGGGACCCGCTACCACTACCCCTTACCATACTCGACTACCAGGCAAGTTTCAATTCCCTTCTTTTAGGCTGTTGTTGTGATTGAATATATATATATATATATATATATATATATATATATATATATATATATATATATATATATGTTTTCTGTTATACATATGCCATCGCATGCATGCCTACTTTCAAGTTATATCATTATGCTTGTTCCTTGATTGTTATTGGCTTATAAATTAGATAGCTATCGTATCAATTATAAGCCGGTTATTGTGAGACCCTCAGAGAAGGGTGTATACATCTTATTCATCAAATATAGACCGGGAGTCAATATTTCTTGACATATCGAGATTACCTCGAAAGAAAATATCTAAGTAAATATTTTCTATTATTTGGGCGACGAATATTATTTGAATATTCGTTCGAGATTATTTATTTAACGATCCTTACTTCAAATAATTATTTGAACGTAACCATTCGACGAATAATATTTTTCAATATTCATTCAAAGTCGAATAGTTTATCGATTATTATTCCGAATATTCTTCTAAAGATTGGACTACTAAATGAATATTATTTGAATATCCATTTAGAATATTACTTTATTAAATGAATATTACTTTTGAATATTCATTTAAGATATTACTTACTTGATGAATATTATTCTAATATTCATCTGAAGCTTGATTTATTTATCGAGTCTTATCTCGAATATTCCTTTAAAGCTTGGATTACTAAATGAATATTACTTGATATTCATTTAGAATATTATTCATTAAACGAATATTACTTTTTCAATAAACATTTAAATTCCTAATTAATTATGAATATTATTTTGAATATTCATCCAGGGTTCTATTTAATCATCGAATATTATTTTTAAATATTTTAAATATTCCTTTCAGGTCTTATTAATTAATGAATATTATTCTGAATATTCATTTGAATATTTAATTATGCAATAAATATTCTTTAGATATTTCTTCAAGGATTATTTGAGAAATACTCTGATTAAAGATATTCTTTCATATTCCTAAATATTCTGTAAAATATTTTAATTCAATAAATATTCTCTGAATATTTATTCCATACTTAGAATAACCTCGATAAGGTTTATCTTCTTCGATTATTACAGAAAATATTTCGGAGTCATATTATTATTAATCTTATATCAAGAAAGGTTCTCAGACATCATTCTTCTTTGAGTCTACCTCTCTAATAATAAGGGAACCTTACTTGGAAGATGTTATTTATCTTGTCGACTTCCCGGTCATAGAGTATTCTCTTCACTCGCAACTCGGGTGTTGTTGACTTATTAAGTCGTTGTTTACCTTCTCATCTTTCGAGGGGTAAGATTGTTGGAACAAGTTGATATTCGATACCAAGCCACAGCTTGGAAGTTATTGGTGAATTTTCCTTTCCAACTAGATACGACTACCTTGTAGAGTCTTATCAACAAGTATTATACTTGGGGAAAGGGGGACGAACGTTACATTCAGAATCATGAACTCTATTTGAACTAGGAGTCGTGTAAGAGGCCGAGTAGCGCCGGTCCATCCCCTTTGGCCCAACCGTTGGCCGGGGAGAGCTAGTAAGGCGGTAGACAAGTAAAGCCGTCAGTTCTTCCTTCTACCGGTAGTAAATCTAATTTGAGCTGTACGATCTCGACTGATCATCAAGATTGGAATAGCGGGCGCGGTGAATACTCCATCATTGGTTCATCATCCAAACTTATTTATTTCCTACAACATGATTATTGTTGGCAGAGCTGGAAAAGTGTTCATAACTGGAATTGCAATCTTTTCATGCAAGTTCCTCTTTTTAATGACAATGAGAATATCTCGCTTACTTTTGATGTAGCAGATATTTCTACAAACAAATACTTTGAGTTACCTGGTAACTTCATCCTTTATATTATACTGGTAATAACCTCATTAATGCATGGCATATGGTTTCAAAGGATATTTTGAACTGCTGTATATATGTATCACTGTTCAGTTATATTATTGTTGGTGAGCTTTCGCTCACCCTTGCTTTGTTCATATTATGTCACAACAACAGCTAGGACAGATGGCTCGCATCAGGCGCACTCGGCGCAAGCGGGTTACCCGACCCACCGGACTCCTCGCTGAGATGCTAGCCGCTATTCCTGAGGTAGCATAGTTAGACAACTTTGTTTCCTGTTTAACTATATGTATAATTAATGTAATCAACGGCAAAACTGTTAAACTTATGATGTTATCCTTTTGGGATTGTAATAACGTTTATTCGTGACCCTTTAATGTAAGACTTATTTCAATTTCATCTCTGGGACTATAACTGTTGTGCGTGTGAGTGGATATTATTGTGGGGTCACAGCATGTGATTTATTTATTGTGGACTCAAGTCAAGTATTATTAATGGATGTAAGACCGTAACCACCAGATCCCTGACCCCGGATCTGGGGGTGTTACAGAAGTGGTATCAGAGCGTACGTTATAAACCCCAGAGATGAGGTGACGTTAAAACAATAAATTCAATAAGATAATAAGAACTCTTGCCAAGTTCATAGTCGGACTACTTAATGTAGTGATGACATATAAAACCCTTATGGGAACTCGTAAGTATCATGATAGTAACTTAGCTCGATATCGTATCGACGAGTAAGGTGACAGACCTTGAGGCATACGAGCAGCAGCGCGATGATGCTTTATATGCTGAAGACCAGCGGGTAATTCGATGGAGTACCCTACTGGAGACCCGGAAGAGGTTCCAGCAGATAAGGAAAATCTTGTTAGGATAAGGAGTTTACCCTCGAGGAATGAGGGCTGTAGCCAGAAAGACTGAGTTGATTAAGGTATAGAGCTCAGAAAAGTGGGCATAAAGAACTAAGCTATTAGCAAGAGAACTGAAGATTCATGTTGGATTCGTGGCTGGACTACTGGAGGTAGTACCACAAGTAAGACGGATTGGAAGAATTACTTGAGATCTTATACGGGAATAGATGAGAATCATTAGAGACTTTCATATTAACGAAAAGAGTGCTAGTAGGATGTATGATTATCAAAGGCATCGATATAAGGCGAGGAGCAGAGTCCCTAGGATAGTTGAGAAGAGGCAGTAAGTGCCATATCATTTAATAAATGAATAAGTATGAATATTGTTAGTAATAATTCGCCATGAGAAGGCAGATGTCATAGGTTGTAATTTATGGAACCAAATTGAGGTTGATGAAGTTGTTTTATTCAGGAAAATGTCCATTTTATGAATGAATCAGTTAGAAAGTGAAAACATTGGGAAGTGACAGCATGATTGGATAAAGTTATATAAGGAAGTAGTAAGGAAGATAATGATCTCAGAACCTACCGGAAGATAAGACCAGTGAGTCAAGATGAACTCGTAATGAGACTATTGTCAGAGACTAAGTATAGGGTTAATTTAACTCAGTGAAATGATGAACCAGAAATGTTAGATGCATGTGACTCAGAGGAATATTAAATTCTTTCTTTTCTTTGAATGGATTATAGTAGTTACATTAAGTTTACTCCGACACGGAATTATAATGGATCAAGTAATACGATCAGTAGTTAAAGGGAAAAATGTGAGAAAATCTTCCTGGAGCTAAAAGATGAAAGTGGTAATGACCAAGAGTTGGCATTGCTTAATGGAAAAAGGAGACTTTGTGCTTCCAACGACGCTTCACATAAAGGATTAGGATGTGTGCTTGCGCAGCATGACAAAGTACTGGCGGATGCATTTGGACAACACGGTTCACCAGGTTCGGATGGCCTTAGTAGTGCCAAATTTTTTGGAACAACCAACTCCGACGGTAAGGTTCCTGCTGAGACTAGTGGTTGGGTAGACTAACATTTGGTAATATTGAATATCAGGACATATAGGTATCAGGAAGTTGTGACTGGTTTCAGTTTGAAACTGTTGATTCCCCTCTAAAGGATGTATATAATTGGTTCCTCTCCAGTGGTTAAACTTCCAACCTGATGACGATTATTTCGTTAATTATGAATGCTTATGGTTCTACCTGCTTGGAGGTTCATAGAACTATTCTTCAGGTTTCGAAATTGGTCTCCTTAATGTTACCAGTAGGTGAATAGATTGACCAAAATTTCCCTGATTAAAAAAAAAAGGAATTCATCGAATTTTGGCAAATCTTGTCTTTTTGATTATCAGAGAACATCATTGAAGAGAATGGAAACTGGAGCGAACCCTGTGGATTGGGTAAGGTTGCCGTCATATATGGGTTAGTAGACGGACCCTGAGTATTACAATCGATGGTAGAGATAAAATGATGAAGTGAGATTGGACGGAAACAGGAAATGTAAGTAAGAAACCAGCCGGACTGAGAAATTCCAGGATTGACTTAAATGAAAAGGCTGTTATGCCAGGAATGGTAAGCTTGCGTGGCACGTGGTAGTGATAAGAATAATTAAAAAGATAAAAATAGAGGAAAGGTGACCAGAGGCGGTGCCGAATAGTCGATTAAGACTTATATGAAGTAAAGTTTTAGAAAGGTTGAAAGGTATCAAAGAAGGCACTATGCCGGCAATTGCTAGAAAAGTAATGCTATTAGCCAACCCCTAAAATCATATATATATATATATATATATATATATATATATATATATATATATATATATATATATATTTGTGGCCAGTTGAGGCCAAGTTACAAAGGATTATCAAGTGACTAGACCAGCAATGAAAGGACAAAGCAGGGTTGCTTCTAAGAAAGCACCGACTGCAAGGCCTTCTGATATAAAGGAAACAGTAATGAGATCGTAGGAATCTTCTGCTGAACAGCCCATGTTTTGATTGGGAATTCACTAGACCTTTTTGGGATGGGGTCACCCGTACTAAAGTGACTCATGTGTATATGGTTGTCCAAGATTACGAGTAAAATGGGAGTATAATGACTTGAGATGTATGATGTTAGGGTATCATGAATACCATGAATATATTATGACGGAGGAAAGTAAACAATGAAGGTATATGAAGAGAGTATAGAAATGGTCAGAAATTGAACAATATGCTGTAGGAATTTTCTTTGAGGCAAGTACCTTTGCGAAGAACGATAAGCACTAGGAAATTCACGTTGAACTTGACCAATATCTTTCAGAACATCCTTGCTACCATTAACAAGTTCTGTAAGAGAGCAGATAGATATACGTTGTCTTTTGGAAGGTCAAGTAGGTTGACCACTATCTGAAAGAAGAAATTAGCAGTAAGCTACCGATCGATTATCAAATAAGAATGATTGAAAAGAGACCCTTATTAAGGATACATGATTTGATTGCCAATTATAGGATGCAGGAATTCCTTGGCAGTTGAATTAAGGATAAGATATCCATAGAGTAAGGCAAACCCTGGGGAACGGACAAGGGATGGCATTACCCCTAATAAAGGACATTGTGAATTTGGATGATATAAATTGAATTGATTAAGGCGACATCAAACTTTGAGGATTTATAAAAAAAAAGGCAGTGTTGAAAGGTATATAGACAGAATTATTATATGATTAATTACTGATATTTTGATGTGCCCTGTACCCAGAAAATACAGGAAGAATGATGAGGATTACCTAAGAAACCTTACAAGGAAAAAGGTAATATTCTGAAGTTCAAAATGGAAGTTTGGTAAGGAATATATGACATAGAAATAATTATGCCAGACGAGGCATGTGTGAAACCATGGGAAAGTATGGATTGAACCAACAAAGGTTGAGATTATCCTAGAACAAGAAAGAACTAAGAGAACAAATATCCTAGGTATGATCGAGAGTAACTTTGATAAAGTTCCCACGGGAAGGTGGAAGCAATGACTTATGGAAAAAAAAAGACTGATAGTTATATTTTCTCCTTCAGCAGAGCTTAATGGAGAATGCTTTAACCCAATAGTGATGGGAATGAGGTAGAAAAGTTTGAGTTGGAATGTATCCAGAGAACATGGATTACAAGAAATTGTTAGTATCAGGAAAGGCCAATGAGGTGGCCGACAATCTAAGTATAAAGGAATAATTACAAATGTTCATACCGAAGAAACAGAATGATATTTGGAAGGACCGTGAAGGTCATATCGGAATGGAGGAATTTACATTCCTTCTGATGACTGTGCAAGAATTGACGGTAATAATAGTTTAAGTAAAGATTCGATTCCTGATGGAGTCTTAAGCATATTACGTACCTTAGAAGGTCCCGTTTTGAGGCAAACCAGGACCATGGTACAAAAAATTGATGAAGTAAACCGTTAGGTTTCCAGTCTTTTATTGAAGATGCATAAGTGATAGTTTCATCAACCGGACCTAGCTGCGATGCTTGAAACTCTTCTGCAATTCTATCTACTTCATGTTATATCTACATCAAGTTCAGGAAGTGTTCCTTATGGATAAGGAATAGTGATTACTTTGTCTCCCTAAGGGATTTGAAACCCGTAGGGTTAGCTATTAACGTACTACGTAAACAACAAGCGATGGTGATTCTTCTAAGAAAGTAGATGACAACGTAAAGATAAAGAAAGTGCTGCTATTGATAAACTAAATGGCATGTTGATGAATGACAAGCAAGTTTGTGTTAGTGTATTTCTGCGCAAACCAGATAGAGAATATGAGGTTGATGATTCATGATGCCAAATGTATTCCCGTAGAAAGAATTAATGAGACTTGGAGGGAAGGGCAGTTGAGCCCGAGACTTATTGGGCCATTTGAGAGTTCAAAAGTGTTCTCGAGCCAGCCTTACCCCCAAAACTTATAGCACGGTCATAACGGGTTTTCATGTGGCAAGGCTACGCCAGTAAAATGCAGATGTTCAACAGATGATAGGAGTACGAGCATGTAGATATACGACCTGGTCTGACTTACGAAAGACAACTTATGGAAAATCACGGATAGAAAAGAACAAGTGATGAGAAACAAGGTTGGCAGAAGTAGATTATATGAATCTAAGTTAAAGGGATCGGGCCAGATTCATTTCGGAAAGTTTAAATTGGAATAACGTGATGATTATAGAATAAATGTGACGGAATACCGATAAGGAGGTACCAAGTGCAAAAAGGTGTCTCAATAAAGAGGTGAAGGTGAAAGTAAATAATAGAAATGAGTAAGAATCAGATAATAAGAAGGATGTGATTGATAAAGAAAAGGTTGGGAAAGCAACTATGGAATGAGAAGCAAGGAATGTTATGAATGGGTTTTCTAATGAATTCTCAGGATGACAACCTGATAGTGTCAATATTATAGTTATGAAAAAGCTTGTAACATGATATGGGATGTCAGTAATAATGATGTCAAGTGAGAAATCTAAGATTTAACCTGAAAGGTTGAAGGATTTCCCGAATGTGAGTATCGCTAAGATTGAACAAGAGTATTTGTCCATAGAATAATGGACAAAGCAGCAAGATATGTTGTCACGTGAGATTGCGATCAAATAGTATTGGATATAATTACGATTAATTTCTTCTTTGATAAACCTCTATAGTTCAGAGGTAAATTCTGAGTATGATATTCTACAATCATGAAAGCTTTCTATAATCCTTTAGAACTCTGTTCTCTTCTTCTCTCTTATTCATCTTCTTTATGAATTGAGAAGAACAACCCTTTTAGGAGGGGAGGTACTGCTACGTGACTATCTGTCTATGTGATAGAAGTCTAAGTGGAATACCATAACTTGTTTAATTGCTTGTCAAGTACTAAAGGCTGGCCCCTTCTGTACTAACTATGCAATATAACAAATGTTCAATTGATCATAGTGATCTCTCAATAAATCTTTCCACTTCTCTATATTGATCGAGATTGCAAAGATTAAAGCGATCAGGAAATGCACAGTACGAGCGAGGTTACCTCCAAATTCGTAGGGTGATAGTGATACCAATGTTACTGCAGGTATCAATAAGGATAAGACTGAGTAAGAGTATAACCCGGATAGTGAGTTGTACGAAAAGTAGCAACGTTGATGGAAAAAGGATACAGTATGGATTGTAGCACTAGAAGATGTGCTGAGGAAGGGTAGAACGACTAAGAATTGACCGGGAAGCTAAAAAGTGAACGACAGGCAAACGACTCTTTGCTTCCTACCTGATTCCGGGACGGAATCCTTTTAAGGAGGGGAGACTGTAAGAACCCCAAATTTTGGATATAATTAAAACTTTTTATTAAATAATGATAAAATGAGGAACAATGATTCCGACAACAAGGTCACCAGCTCTAATGAATGGTGGTTTCAAAGAACAATGATTGTAATGAATGGATATTGCTTTGGACAATGATCCTAATGCATTGGTATATTGTCAGAATAGAGTAATTCGATGGTTGAGGACCTAGATAAGAATAATCTACCATCCAGGAAGGAGCTAATGGATCCTTGAAGGGAAATGAGTACGTGCATAGTGTTTCCCATACGTGCATAGTATTTCCCGTACGTGCATACTGTTTCCCGTACGTGCATAGTGTTTCCTGTACGTGCATAGTATTTTGGTGGATGAATAGTGATTTTGTAAGTTGGAAAACTTTTCACGCCACCCTATGTACGGGACGTGATATGGATGTTTCGAAGTCATATTAGTAATACGCGGAGGAAATAAGTGAATGTAGAGACGATCGGAATTCAGAAATTCCAAATTCTTTTTCGGTATAATATTTGACCGGACAGTGGATTAAATATTATTATAATCCAAGAATTGAGATATTAACTTTGAGGATGTGATATTTTGGGATGTTATTATATTTGATTTAAGAATGAAGGTAGGAAACCACTGAAGCAGTGAAACAAGCGTTCTAGAAACCGCTAAAACGTTATAACGTGATTAATCAATAAAGCGAACGAATCCTAGATTATGGATTAAGTTCGTATCGAGATTAAATATCCTACATGGTCATCACGAGGATTATATTAAGGATTGGGGAAGGTATTATGAATATCGAGAAATTTCCCAGTAAACCCTAGAGGTGAAACTACTTAGTTATTCGCCCGAACGATCAATCAAAACGAGCAATAACCGGACAAAAGAAACAAGCAGTGGAAGAAAGAGTCATGCATAAGCTACTAGATAAATATCTAGCAACCAAGTGGGCTAAGTAACTAGCATGTTAAGGATTGAACTAGTAGTTAGCCAAATCAAACTCTAGTTAGCCATAAATCAATCCAAGTGCTACACATGCTTTCAAATCTCACCATTCATTCCAAAAGCACTTTAATAAAGTAAAAAGAGATGAGATATCATCCAAGGCTCGTCACTTTATGAATTATTATCAAAACAACCAAGCAAACACAAAGAACTCTCCATTTTCCTTTCTTCCTTGAAAAATTCTGCCAAGGTGCTAGAAGTAAGGCTTCCAACCATCACTTGATCTTGAAATATTTATGGTGAGTACTTCATATCATAGCTTAGATCCCCTAGAAATTTCAGCTTCAAATTCATCTTTTTCCATTTTCAAATAAATCATCAAAGATGATGATGAATAGTGTTTTCAAGAACTAATCTTTGTTTTTCTTGTTTTCATGGTTGATCCTAGCTAACTTAAGGCTATCCAAGGACCATACCAAGATTTGTGAGGCTAGTACATACTCCAAGGAAGGTATAAGAATTGAAAACCCTAGATCTACTTTGAGTTTTAAGCATGTTCTTGATGGATCTAGCTTAGTTATGATTATGTTCATGTTATAAGCATGCTTAGTTAGTGATTTAGTGATTTGATTAACATGATGATTTTGATGCTAAGATCAGAAGCTTCTAGACTTGTTGAGATGCTTATTATGTGTATAAGTTGTTTAGATGCCCGGTGTGGCTTGGGTTGTTGATTACGATTTACGGAACGTCTGATTTATAGCCGTCGTAATGCCCGATTTTTGTTAACCTTAAGAAATCGTGTTTGACAGTAGCCATAAGTCACTGTCCAGTATCATGTTCTGCCATGGCAAGATAGATCATGTTATAAGCTTCGTTTTGATATAAAGATCATGTGAAACGGACTTACGGTTTAGGAATTATGGCCGATTCACTAAAAGACGTTCGAAACCGTAAGTACGAGTTCGTTATTAAAATTGAACCCTCGTAAAATACGTAAGTCAGTGGAGAATCTTGGTAATTAAAACTAGAGGTAAAAAGGAAGGTGTGAGAGAAAACCTCATGTGAAACGGATCGTTTTCCGATTTTATAAAAATGTTCGAATCAAAGTTAATCGCAAACGAACCCATAAAAACCCGCTTGATTATAACTTCGGTAAAACACTTAGAAAACGGGCGATAAAACTCGGAGCATAATATTGATTTGTAACGATCGACTTTAGAACTTGTATGACTTAAGTATGTCCCAAGTGTAAGTACAATGACATGTCGTATTAACGAACGAATGTCGGGTCGGATCGATGATAAAAGGAATCCACTAAAAGGGGTATAACGAGATAACTCGAGAACGTGTTTCGATTTAAGTATAACTTAACTTTTAAGATGTTAAGTGATTAATCCCGAATGCCTTGGCTATTTATAGATCACCAAGCTGACCCGGGACCCGCTACCACTACCCCTTACCATACTCGACTACCAGGCAAGTTTCAATTCCCTTCTTTTAGGCTGTTGTTGTGATTGAATATATATATATATATATATATATATATATATATATATATATATATATATATATATATATATATGTTTTCTGTTATACATATGCCATCGCATGCATGCCTACTTTCAAGTTATATCATTATGCTTGTTCCTTGATTGTTATTGGCTTATAAATTAGATAGCTATCGTATCAATTATAAGCCGGTTATTGTGAGACCCTCAGAGAAGGGTGTATACATCTTATTCATCAAATATAGACCGGGAGTCAATATTTCTTGACATATCGAGATTACCTCGAAAGAAAATATCTAAGTAAATATTTTCTATTATTTGGGCGACGAATATTATTTGAATATTCGTTCGAGATTATTTATTTAACGATCCTTACTTCAAATAATTATTTGAACGTAACCATTCGACGAATAATATTTTTCAATATTCATTCAAAGTCGAATAGTTTATCGATTATTATTCCGAATATTCTTCTAAAGATTGGACTACTAAATGAATATTATTTGAATATCCATTTAGAATATTACTTTATTAAATGAATATTACTTTTGAATATTCATTTAAGATATTACTTACTTGATGAATATTATTCTAATATTCATCTGAAGCTTGATTTATTTATCGAGTCTTATCTCGAATATTCCTTTAAAGCTTGGATTACTAAATGAATATTACTTGATATTCATTTAGAATATTATTCATTAAACGAATATTACTTTTTCAATAAACATTTAAATTCCTAATTAATTATGAATATTATTTTGAATATTCATCCAGGGTTCTATTTAATCATCGAATATTATTTTTAAATATTTTAAATATTCCTTTCAGGTCTTATTAATTAATGAATATTATTCTGAATATTCATTTGAATATTTAATTATGCAATAAATATTCTTTAGATATTTCTTCAAGGATTATTTGAGAAATACTCTGATTAAAGATATTCTTTCATATTCCTAAATATTCTGTAAAATATTTTAATTCAATAAATATTCTCTGAATATTTATTCCATACTTAGAATAACCTCGATAAGGTTTATCTTCTTCGATTATTACAGAAAATATTTCGGAGTCATATTATTATTAATCTTATATCAAGAAAGGTTCTCAGACATCATTCTTCTTTGAGTCTACCTCTCTAATAATAAGGGAACCTTACTTGGAAGATGTTATTTATCTTGTCGACTTCCCGGTCATAGAGTATTCTCTTCACTCGCAACTCGGGTGTTGTTGACTTATTAAGTCGTTGTTTACCTTCTCATCTTTCGAGGGGTAAGATTGTTGGAACAAGTTGATATTCGATACCAAGCCACAGCTTGGAAGTTATTGGTGAATTTTCCTTTCCAACTAGATACGACTACCTTGTAGAGTCTTATCAACAAGTATTATACTTGGGGAAAGGGGGACGAACGTTACATTCAGAATCATGAACTCTATTTGAACTAGGAGTCGTGTAAGAGGCCGAGTAGCGCCGGTCCATCCCCTTTGGCCCAACCGTTGGCCGGGGAGAGCTAGTAAGGCGGTAGACAAGTAAAGCCGTCAGTTCTTCCTTCTACCGGTAGTAAATCTAATTTGAGCTGTACGATCTCGACTGATCATCAAGATTGGAATAGCGGGCGCGGTGAATACTCCATCATTGGTTCATCATCCAAACTTATTTATTTCCTGCAACATGATTATTGTTGGCAGAGCTGGAAAAGTGTTCATAACTGGAATTGCAATCTTTTCATGCAAGTTCCTCTTTTTAATGACAATGAGAATATCTCGCTTACTTTTGATGTAGCAGATATTTCTACAAACAAATACTTTGAGTTACCTGGTAACTTCATCCTTTATATTATACTGGTAATAACCTCATTAATGCATGGCATATGGTTTCAAAGGATATTTTGAACTGCTGTATATATGTATCACTGTTCAGTTATATTATTGTTGGTGGGCTTTCGCTCACCCTTGCTTTGTTCATATTATGTCACAACAACAGCTAGGACAGATGGCTCGCATCAGGCGCACTCGGCGCAAGCGGGTTACCCGACCCACCGGACTCCCCGCTGAGATGCTAGCCGCTATTGCTGAGGTAGCATAGTTAGACAGCTTTTGTTTCCTGTTTAACTATATGTATAATTAATGTAATCAACGGCAAAACTGTTAAACTTATGATGTTATCCTTTTGGGATTGTAATAACGTTTATTCGTGACCCTTTAATGTAAGACTTATTTCAATTTCATCTCTGGGACTATAACTGTTGTGCGTGTGAGTGGATATTATTGTGGGGTCACAGCATGTGATTTATTTATTGTGGACTCAAGTCAAGTATTATTAATGGATGTAAGACCGTAACCACCAGATCCCTGACCCCGGATCTGGGGGTGTTACAAGAATTGTTTCAGAGACTGTGATGTTTTGGGTTACTTGGGTAGATACAGGGGGTCCTCCTCCAATTGAGGTTCCTGAATCATTCACCACCAAAGACAGAAGAATTGTACAGAGTAGGAAGATGAGTTCTTAGAAGTACCTGAACATGATTTGGATAATACATTGCAGGTAATTCCTCTGAATTCTTCTCACTGTCCTTCTTTGTAATGTCAGAGAAAATTCTCTTTTGCTGTACATATGAAGAACACAATGTTGTCCACCAAACCTGGTATTAGCATTAGGAATAAAATGGTTGATAAATAATTGCATAAATCTATGATAATAAACCATATTCCTTCCATTTTTATTAGGACCAAGTTTGATACTCATCTGATTCAATAGAATGTGACCAATGTTAATTACTCTGTTATAAAGCAAACTATATCCAATGTGAGAAGTAATAGCAGTAATTTGTTCAAAAGAACTACATTTACCAGTAAAGCATTTAGCTAATTGATCAAAGAAGAAAGATCATTCTTTTCTAAGAAAAGGTCTCCTTAACTGGCTCATGTTATCTAAAGGTCCACTATATCCTAGTGAAGATAGCATAGCTCTAATATCATCGTCAGATGGTTCACTAACATAAGGCACATTAACAGGTAAGTGAAGCACTGAATTGACAACAAATTCAGTAATATCAAAAAAGTCTTGTCCTAGAATTAGAACAATCTTACCTGGTTGTCCCTGAATAGGATCAACTGCCTCAGTATTCTCCCAAGCTTGTGAAACAGCAGCTTGATTAATCACTGAAGATGTTGTCAGTGCATAATGCAAAGGTCCAATTGCCATAAAATCCGTTACTGGGTGAAAATCAGTTGACACCCCTTTCTTGTTGGTGATTGCAGTAACATAGTTGTTTGTCATAAAGTCGAAGTCACCAAACTTGAAAGCAAGTGACTTTGGTAGTTTTCTTTGAGCAGCCATTGATTTTGATATGAAAGAACTTAAGAATTCTTGAAAGAAATTAGTTAATTTGAGAGCTGGAAGAATATTTTTGCCTTAAACAATTTGAATTAGAAGAAAACAATAAGCAATCAGAGTCTCAAAATAAAGATATATTCAAAAATCCTTCAGACCCACTAACCCACGTAGATTGACAGGTGGCAGTCTCTGAATAGACGTAATTGATGTATGGTTAAAATATAGATATTTTGCTTCATAGACGTAATTGAGCCTTGTTTTTGATGCTTTAGTCCTATATGAATAATGTTAGTTGTTATTTAACTTGGATGGATGCTAAGTGCGTGTTTTCTATGTTTGTAGGAAATTCCAGAGGAGCAAGGTGTATGGGACAAGAAGGCATGTTGAAAGAAGACAAAAGTTAGAGAAAATGGGTCCTAAGCTGAGGCTTAGGAGCCTTGAGCAAAACAAAATTTTGTCTTTTCAGAGTCAAAGGACCTGAGCCTCGCACTCAGGGGCCTTGAGCATATTAGAATCTTCACTTTTTGGGGTCATGGGCCCTGAGCCTCGAACTCAGGGGCCTTGAGGGAAGCTGCGGCAAGTTCAGGGGGCCTGAGCATCGCATTCAGGGGTCTTGAGCTGAATAAAAATAGATTTATTTATTCGTTATAATTATATTTTAGTTACCTTGTATGACTTTTAAAGTATTGGGGTCGTATATTAGAGATGAGAATTAGGGTTTTCTGTCGTGTATTATTCGAGAGAGAGGAATAAAGAGAAAAGCAGAGAGAGAACTTGAGCGAGGATTGAAGGGATTCACTCCAAGTTCGAAAGATTTCATCAAGTTGTATTTTTCTTAACTCTATACTCTTGTAAACATGGTTTTGGTTATTAATATATGTTTATTTTCTTCATTCATTATGAGTAACTAATTCCATAATCCGGGAATTAGGTAGTATTCAATGGTTAATATGCTTATGTAGTTATATTGTGATTTCTCTGCCTTGCTAATCTGCTGTTGAGCACTTAACACAATTGAGGGAGTCGCAAACCCTTGATTGTATCTTTAAGAATTGTAATGAATCGGGAGAGGATTTATAGTTCTAGTTTATGATACAAAAGACGTAATTCAAGTATTTAATTGGGAGATTAATATGCAAGTTACGAGACTAAAATTCCTTGGGCTTAAACAGTTCGTAATTATGTGTTGCTTGATCATGGGAGTGACATCAATGTGTAGTTGTGGGCATTATATTGTATCTTGGGAGAGAACAATATAAACATTAGCGGAACGTTTTTAGCAAGAGCACGAGACTTGAATATCACAAACTTATACACATTCATTAATACCATTGAAGAACCCTAGTTTATGGATTGTTTTCTTATCATTGTTAAATCGTAATTCTTTTGCTCTTTAGTTTAAGTTAGTTTACAACAAACACACCAATTATTTCTCACACTTCTAGATATTAAGAGATTAAAACTTGAACTTGAATCAATAGTCCTTCCCCGTGAACGAACTTGACAAAAACTACATCAACAAATTGGCGCCGCTGCAGGGGAAGGCAGCAAAATTAAGTTTAGGTTAATTATTTCGTATTGTTTAGATTTTATCAAATTTTTTTCCAAGATCTATCTTA
The DNA here is from genome assembly GCA_036435485.1 of Saposhnikovia divaricata. Classification (NCBI taxonomy): domain Eukaryota; kingdom Viridiplantae; phylum Streptophyta; class Magnoliopsida; order Apiales; family Apiaceae; genus Saposhnikovia; species Saposhnikovia divaricata. The sequence goes on along the minus strand of CM071595.1, from coordinate 235,445,597 downwards.
TTGGTGTTTTCTTTTCAGGTGTTATAACTCTTATATGCGACGTTCTACAAGTCCGGGAGATTTGAAGTTTGATCCAGAAATTGAACGCACTTTTTGAGCTTTAAGGCGAGAGACAAAGGAAAGGAAAGAAAGAAACCATATGGAGGAACCAAGAGATCGTCAAGTTGTTAATCCTCCTGACCCACCAGTTGTTCTTGATGAGACTTCTATTTGGGATCATGAGACTCCCAATCCTGCGAACTACAGGTACAAGACTCTTGAGATTAGCGCAGCTCAGTACAACATCAATCCGAGCTTAATTCAGATGGTGAGCAATTCAGCTTTTGAAGGGGACATTGAGCAAGAGGACCCACATCGTCATCTTGAGCGCTTCGTTCAAATGTGTGGTTCGTTCAAGATCACTGGAGTTACTGCAGATCAGATTCGTCTTCACATGTTTCCTTACTCTATCAAAGGGAGAGCAATGGAATGGTTCCAATAGCTTCCTGAAACTGCAGCGGCTACTTGGGAGAGTCTTTCTACCGAGTTCTTGTTCAAATATTATCCTTCTGGCAAGACTCAACAAATGACGACAATCATTCTCAGTTTCAAAACACAACCAGGTGAAGGCTTGTATCAGGCATGGGAGAGATACAAGGCACTGTTGAGAAAATGTCCACATCACGGTTGTACGGAATGGATGATTATGAGTACTTTTTACGGATCTTTGAATGCGGATGTTCGTTTGAGTATGGATGTGGCAGCTGGTGGAGATTTCAAGAAAACACCAGTACATAAGGCAAAAGCACTTCTTGAGCAATTGGCAGCGAATAACTATTCTAGGGCACCTAGTGGGGCGAGTTCAGGTAAATCAGCACAAGACACTGAGATGATGAACTTGCTGACTCTTAAATTGGATGCTCTTACTCAAGAAGTACGTGGACAAAGGGCGAATATCAATGCTATTTCTTCTCCCACGGAAGGGTACAATCATTATGGTGCTAATCAGTATTCTTATACACAACAATTCCCAGATGAAACATTTTTTATTCAGGGAAGACAGTCATGGCCTGTTCAAAATAACTCTTACTACAATCCAATTCAGAGGCCCAATAACAATCTTTCCTACAACAGCAATCATGCAGCTAATCCATCATATGCAGTTTCTAAGCAAAATCAACCTCCTGGTTTTCAGCCACGTCAGCAGTATCAGGCACAACAACAATATCAACCACCTCCAAAAGAAAAGAAAGAACCTGCTGATTTGGAGGTTGCTCTCAATAAAATGATACAAGGAACGACTGGGGCGTTTGCCAACATGGAGACCAAATTTGAAAAGGTCGAGTCTAGGCTTGATCAGATGGCTTCATCTCAAAAGATGTTGGAAACTCAAATTGGCCAAATTGCTAATAAGGTTGGTGTTCGTGAGCAAGGATCACTCCCTACTCAACCAGACCCAAATGGTAAGGAACTTTGCAAGGCTATCATGTTAGATATAATTGATGTAATGTTTCAGTGTTTAAGTGTAACAGTGATATGTCAGAGTTTAACTGGAAGGAAGTCAGAGTTTAGTAAAGTCTGACTGACGGAAGCTAGACAGAGTTTAGTAAAGTCTGTCTGGAGGAAGCACGTACGAAGTCAACAGAAGATATTAGAGATCAATTGAAGATTGATATGGAAGCGAGATCTTTGGAGACTGGATAGTTATCAAAGAGATCTAGTTGACTTAGGAGACGTGTGACAATCTGTAATTGATATCATTGTATAGCTGATTATTAGGAATATCAATTAGAGATTATATCGAAGCTGTATATTTTATAAATACAGTTAGGTTAACCCTAGAAGGGTATCGTGCATCGAATTATCTTTATTGTAACCTAGCAGCTCTTTGTGATAGTTTACATCACGAAGAGGGTTCTTAATATCAGAAGATTTAAAGTGCATAATCATCTTACTTGTTAAACTCTCATACGAATTTGATTATTAATTGTGTATTCGGCCTAACAAGTGGTATCAGAGCAAATCTGTTACTTTATTACAGGTTAAGATCCAAACACAACAATAATCATGTCAGCAATTCCTCTACCAACATCTACTAGTTCTGAAAAGGCTCCTACTACTGTGAGTCGTTATGAACCAATCAGGGTTCCTATTCTCAGGCCATCAGAGTATGCCATGTGGAAGGTCAAGATGACTATGTTTCTGGAGGCTACAGATCCAGAATATCTTGACAGGATTTATGAAGGCTTTCACAATCGTACAAAGCTATCTGCTGCAACTGCTGGTGAAGAAGCTAAAATAGTTCCAAAGGAAAAGAAGGACATGACTCCTGAAGATCTATCATCAATTGCTAAGGATGCGAAGGTTAGGCATTTACTGCATAGTGCTTTAGACAATGTTATGTCTAACAAAGTGATTAACTGCACCACTGCAAAAGAGATCTGGGATGCTCTTGAAGTCAGATGTCAAGGAACTGCTGCTATTAAGAAGAATAGGAGAAACATACTCACACAAGAGTATGAGCATTTTGAGGCTAAACCTGAAGAAACCATGACAGAAACATTTGATAGATTCTGTAAACTTCTCAATGATCTGTCATTGGTCAACAAAGAGTATGATCTAGAAGACTCAAATCTCAAGTTTCTTCTTTCTCTACCTGAAAAGTGGGATGTGAAAACAACCACTATTAGAGACAACTATGAACTTGCTCAAACAGAGATTGATGAAATCTATGGGTTGCTCAAAACTCACGAATTGGAAATGGAGCAGAGAAACAGGAGATCAAGAAGGAAGGCAAAGTCTGTTGCTCTTAAGGTTGAAGAGAAGCCTCAGAAGAAAGAGGCATCAAGAAGGAAAATGAAGGGAAAAGCTTTGGTCATACACTCAGAAAGTGAATCATCAAACTCTGATTGTGATTCAAACTCATCTGACTCTGAGGATGATGAAGAAGAAATGAGAAAAATGGCTATGTTGATGGTGAAGACCTTCAAGAAAATGGGTTTCAAGAATTTCAAGAAAGGGAAAAGGTTTTCTAGAGATTCAAATGAAGACAGAAAAAGTTTCAGGAGGTCTGAAAGAGAAGAGACCAAGTCTGGGAAAAAGGATAAGTCTGAAATTCAATGCTACAAGTGTAAGGAGATGGGTCACTATGCTCCTGAGTGCAAGAAGGGTAAAATTGGAAAAGTACTCTACACTAAAGTCAGAGATTGGGCAGACACTTCAGATTCTGATGAAGAAGTGAACTATGCTCTCATGACTACTACTGAATCAGAAACTTCTGAAAATCAGGTACCTCTAACTACCTATGCTCATAATATTGATGACATTTCTCAATTAAGAATTTATCTTAAGTCATTGCATATAAGTTATAGGGATCAGACTTTAGAGAATGAGAGGATAAAATCTGAAAATTCTGAACTTAAGGTTAGAAATAAACTTGTTGAAGAAAAACTTGAAAACATGCAACAAGTTCAGAAAGAGAGAGATGATGCTGTTTCTATAGAACAAGATTTGCTTCAGAAATATAAACAACTAGAATCTGAGTTGGAGGAAGCAAATAAGAAAATTAGGACTTGGACTAATTCTGGAAAGGACACTCAACAGATTTTTCAAACAGACACTGTTGGTCTAGGTTATAATGAGGGAGATGAACTTAGATTTCAAAATCAAGTTAAAATCAGACCTAATTTTGTACATGGAGCCAGTAAATTTTTGTCTGATAATGAAAAAGAAGTTGTAAAAGTGAACCAGTAAAAACTAGTGTTAAACAGGTTAACATTGGTTCAATGACAGATAAACAACTCAAACATAAACTGAAGGAGTTAAAATCTGTTAAGAAACAGGGAGTGTTAAATAAGAACAGAAATGGAAAAGTAGGCATCACTTCAGGAAATAAACCAATCTTGCTAGTTATGCTCCAAGAAAGACATGTCATAACTGTGGAAGTACTAAGCATCTTGCAAATTTCTGCAAGAAAAACAAAAATATAAATTCTTTATCTTCGAAGTCTGAGGTAAAGAAGGATTTTGCTAGAACTAAGCCACAGACTTTATGCACACACTGTGGAAGCACTTGGCATTGCATTTATACTTGCAGACAGTATCATGCTATCTATCATAACTACTATGAACTGAAACCCAATCTGAAATGGGTTAAAGTTAATACTGCAAGTGTAAACTCTGATACTGTTAGCTCAAACTCTGATAATGTTAATTCCGCTGCTAAAGCTAACAAAGTTAAGAATGTCAAAGGATCCAAGAAAGTCTGGATCCTTAAATCTAATCCTCAGTAATTGCTTATGATTGCAGGGCAACAGGGAGGCAACCCTAGTTGTGGACAGTGGATGTTCAGGACACATGACTGGAAATAAAGCCCTGCTATCAGACTATGAGGAGAAGGATGGCCCAAAAGTTTCCTATGGTGATGGCAATGTAGGAAGAACATTGGGATATGGCAATATTAATCTTGGAAATGTCATCATCAACAATGTAGCTCATGTCCCAGGACTCAAGCATGACTTGTTATCTGTGAGTCAAATCTATGACAAGGGATATCATGTAGATTTTCAACCTGAATATTGTGAAAAGATCAGCAAATCTACAGGAAAGGTTATTCTAGTTGGTAATAGGCAAAACAACATTTATGAAATCAAGCTTTTAATAGACTCTGTTGGAAAAGCTGTTTGCCTGTCTACAAGAATGTCTAGTGAAGAGAGTTGGAAGTGGCACAAGAAACTCTCACATTTGAACTTGAACAACATCAATGAATTGATCAGAAAGGATCTTGTAAGAGGACTCCCAAAGGCTCTGTTAAATGTTGATGGCCTATGTGATTCATGTCAAAAGGCCAAGCAAAGGAAATCATCTTTCAAGAGCAAGACAGAATTTTCAATCACTGATCCTTATCATCTTCTACATGTTGATCTCTTTGGTCCAGTAAATGTTATGTCAATAGCAAGGAAGAAATATGCTTTAGTCATTGTTGATGAATACACTAGATTCACTTGGGTGTATTTTCTAGCAAAGAAGGATGAAACTACATTAACTCTGATGGAGCATGTGAAACTTCTGGACAAAGGATCAAGTAACAAAGTCAGAATCATCAGAAGTGATAATGGAACTGAGTTCAGGAATGCAACAATGGAAGAATTCTGCAAGAACAATGGAGTGAAGCAAGAATTTTCAGCACCTGGTACACCTCAACAAAATGGTGTAGTTGAAAGGAAAAATAGAACCTTGATAGAAGCTGCCAGAACTATGCTTGATGAAGCAAAATTGCCAACTTATTTCTGGGCAGAAGCTGTTCAAACTGCTTGTTTTACTCAAAATGCTACACTGATCAATAAGCATGGAAAGACACCATATGAGATGGTGCAGAAAAAGAAGCCTAACCTGAAATACTTTCATATTTTCGGGTGCAAATGCTTTGTTTTGAAGACTCATCCTGAACAGTTGACCAAGTTTGATCTAAAGGCAGATGAAGGAATTTTTGTTGGCTATCCACTGTCAACAAAGGCATTCAGAGTTTACAATCTGAGAACTAAAGTGATCATGGAATCTATACATGTGTCTTTTGATGACAAGAAGATAACTGGACTTGAAGACAAAGATGAATATGATCAACTGAACTTTGAAAATGAAGATTTAAACTCTGTTGAAGTAAACTTTGATCAAACTATTCTGACAGACTCTGTTGAAACAAACTCTGAACCTCTACTGGTAAACATTGGAGAAACTTCTCCGCCACAACAAAGGGAAGAACCAGTTGAGGGGGAGCATGATCAAGATGAAGACTCAAACATTGATACTGAGTCAAATGAAAAATCTGGATCAAACTCTGATGATTCAAACTCTGAAAATTCAAATTCTGACTCTGGGCAGTCAAGTTCAGGGGGAGTCTCAGAAAATGAAGAAAGCCCACAACAAAATCAGGAGAGCATGGATCAAGGGGGAGAATCACATGCTGACAGAAGTCATTTGCCTTCTGCTAGGAAATGGACCAAATCACATACACCTGATTTGATAATTGGTGATCCAGATGCAAAAGTGAAAACAAGAAGTGCCACTGCAAGTGAATGCTTGTTTCATGCATTCTTGTCTAAAAATGAACCAAAGAAAGTGGAAGAAGCTCTTCAAGATGCTGACTGGATAACAGCAATGCAGGAAGAGTTGAATGAATTTGAAAGGAATGAAGTTTGGACCCTTGTACCAAGGCCAAAGAACAGATCTATTGTTGGTACTAAATGGGTTTTCAGAAACAAGACTGACAGTGAAGGTGTTATCACAAGGAACAAGGCTAGATTGGTAGCAAAAGGCTATTCACAGCAGGAAGGAATAGACTATGATGAAACATTTGCTCCAGTTGCAAGATTGGAGGCAATCAGAATTTTTCTAGCATATGCCTCTCACAAGAAATTCAAAGTGTTCCAGATGGATGTGAAAAGTGCTTTTCTGAATGGGAAGCTTGAAGAAGAAGTGTTTGTTGAACAACCACCAGGATTTGTGTACCCAAAATATCCAGACCATGTCTACAGGCTGGATAAAGCACTCTATGGACTTAAGAAAGCACCAAGGGCATGGTATGAAACTCTGGCTCAATTTCTCTTAGAAAGTGGATTCAACAGAGGTACTATTGACAAAACTCTGTTTTATTTCAAATCTGGGAGTGACTTGCTTTTAGTTCAGATATATGTTGATGACATTATCTTTGGGTCTACTAATGATAAACTCTGTAAGAAATTTGCCAAGCTCATGCAGTCCAGATATCAAATGAGCATGATAGGAGAGCTTAGTTATTTTCTAGGCCTACAGGTGAAACAAACAGATGATGGTATCTTCATTAATCAAGCAAAATATACCAGAAATCTTCTCAAGAAATTTGGTATGCTTGACTGTTCATCTGCATCAACTCCCATGGCAACAACAACTAAATTGGACAAAGACACAGGAGTTTCAGTGGATATGACAAACTACAGGGGAATGATAGGATTTCTTCTTTACTTTACAGCTAGTAGGCCTGACATCATGTATGCAACCTGTCTTTGTGCAAGGTTTCAGGCAGATCCTAGAGAGCCACATCTGACAGCTGTGAAAAGAATCTTCAAGTATCTCAAGGGCACCATATCATTAGGTCTGTGGTACCCCAGAGAATCAGATTTCAAGCTACTTGGGTATTCTGATGCAGACTTTGCAGGCTGCAAGATAGACAGAAAGAGCACTAGTGGAAGTTGTCAATTTCTTGGTGACAGACTTGTCTCTTGGTACAGCAAGAAACAGAAATCAATTTCTACATCTACAGCTGAAGCAGAGTATATTGCCGCTGGTAGCTGTTGTGCACAGATCTTGTGGATGAAGAATTAGTTGCTGGATTATGGATTGAGGTACAGTAAGATTCCTATTTACTGTGATAATCAAAGTGCTATTGCTATGACAGGGAATCCAGTACATCATTCAATGACCAAGCACATCAGCATAAGGTACCATTTCATCAGAGAACATGTGGAAGAAGGGAATATTGAACTACATTTTTTGTCTACAGAACAACAGCTTGCAGATATTTTCACCAAACCATTGAGTGAAGCTACATTTACAAGACTGGTCAATGAACTAGGAATGGTCTCTGGTTCCGACTAGGAATGTTGGTTAGATTCAAATTTTACTTATGTAATGTGTTGCTCATATTTCCTGGATTTGTTAAGTGCTAAGTGATCTCTGTTGATTAAACTCTGTTATGCATACTCTGTTAACATGTTTTTCTTTAAACACTAACAAACTCTGTTAAACTCTGTCAGCATGCCTGTATGTCATACACTGTTAATAAGTTTGATAAACTCTGTGAACTCTGAGTTGATTTTTGTCTGAATGAAAACACCAATGAAGAAATATGTATGAAGCATGATTCCCAGCAATTAATCATGAATCTTTCTGAGTTATTGTGATCTAATCTTAGATTGTGCAGAAAGTTAACACAGCATGATACTGGTTCATATTTATATCATCTCTTAGTTTATTTTGTCCTAAACTCTGAGTCTATAAATACTGTGTGCATTGCCTTTCATGAATAACTACTGATGTTGATGAACTCTAAACTCTGTTAGTTATACTCTGGTAGATTAAAATGCTTACTGCAATACCCCAAAGAAAATGTATATAGGTTGCTATACTCCTTTGAGATTATGTTGGAGACTAGGATGACCCAGGAACTTATTGGTATATAATATGTGCTAAAATTCTCTAATTTTTGGTGACTAGTCAAAGACTAGGATGACCCAGGAACTTATCAAAATGATAAGGGCTAAAATTTTGAGTAAATTGCACTGTAGTGGCTAGATAAATTAATTTTTTGCACTTTGATGGCCAATGTTGCAAATCTTGCACTATGATGGCTCGAAATTGTTTTTTTAGCCACTTAAATGACTACCGTTATCTTAGCCTTAACTGAGTTAGTTTGACAGGGGTATTATAGTCTTTTTCTTATCCTAATCTACTTTTCTTCAATCCCAGCAGCAAATTCAGACATTTCAAACAAAATAAAACAGATCATTGACTTGGTTGAACTCAAACAACAAACAAGAATTAATAAAACAAACTGCAATGAACAAACTGCAATAGACTAAACAGTCAAACTCATTTTTCGTGAATTAAAACTGCAGTAAAAACTAAATCATCACATGTACTCTTTTGCTTTTTTTTTTAAAAAAAAAAACTTCCCTTGCTACTAGCATCTTTAAGCCATCCAAGACCTTATATGCTTTTCTTTTTTTCTTTCACGAAATAGCCGAATTGGAGATATATGCAGGCGAATAAGTCTTGAATAAAAAAAAGAGGTGAATTCTTTAGTGTCCCTTGACATGTAATTAAGAATTCTATATATGTAATGGATGTACTGGAGCATCAAGTTTATCTGTGGTGTGTTCTAAAGGTCCTGTCGCTTGGAGGAGGAAATCAAACATGATGTTCTTTGCAGCCTTCGTAACACATATAAAGCAGCCCATATTTGCATCAGAATATTGGATACATGTTTGAGCCCATATGTGGTAAGAGAGAGAGAGGGAGATCGAAAGATAGGTTTAAAATGAAAGGGAGAGAGATGGGGTTATGGGTTCGAGAGATTGAGATCAAAGGGAGAGATAAGAGAGAGAGAGAGAGAGAGAGAGAGAGAGAGAGAGAGAGAGAGAGAGAGAGAGAGAATGGGGAAAAAGACGATGAGGAGATTAAGGAGATGGGAGAGATTTTTGGATGGAGAGATCAGTTGGGTTCGTTTTTACAGGGTATTCGAATAAACTGGGGAGGCTAGACTAACTTTACTTCGAATTAACAAAAAAAAATGTAATGAAAATTTAAAGACTATAATACCCCTCTATATATATTTAAGGACTATAATACCCCTGACATTTTAACTCCATTAATGCTAAAGTTGACGGAAGTCATTTAAATGGCTAAAAAAACAATTTCGAGCCATCATAGTGCAAGATTTGCAACATTGGCCATCAAAGTGCCAAAAATTAATTTATCTGGCCACTACAGTGCAATTTACTCTAAAAGTTTTGAATTTTTGGTGACTAGCTCCAACCTCTAATTACTGGAATGAATAGAATAAAAAAAAAATTAGCAACAGAGGGGGTATAAAATAAATTAAATGTTACTGTATATAGATTGATTACTACAGAGTTTAGCTTTCATCATACAGTCAGTGTTTACTATGAGAGTTTGTGCATCCAATGTTTATTGATTTACTTTATGGATTTTATGAAAAATTAGATGCTCTAAAACTTGATTTGGTAAACTCTGCTTCACACACACATAGTTTCACAACTGTGCAATTTTTGAAAGGGTTTTGGTGATAAAGTTGGAGAATTGACAAACGCTGTTGATTTGTGGTTAGTACTCTAAGGTAAATTTTCATTTGGACAATTTGAAAATTTTAGAGTAAATAGTGCTTTTGACAACTGTTAATAAGTGTATTATGTTAAAGTGTCTTGGAAATAGGAAAGAGAATACAACAGTGATAATTGCTATTTTTACTGCGCATGATTAATTGATCCACTGCATGAATGACAAGTGTCCCACTCACCCATTATTGTGTCCCACTCACACATTAATCTAGGAACTGTTGAGTGTTTGAATACATAAACGATTGAGTTTTAATTTTTAATTACAACTCTAATTACCTTTGTGTCCAAACGATTGAGTTTTACTTTCACCCACTCACTTTTACATCTCACAGTTCTCTCAGTTTTCACTTGCGCATTTTCACAAACACTTTTCCTACATACACTTTTCTTCGTGATTTCTTGCCCATTTCTTGATTCAATGGCTTCTAAACCATTCACTGTTCTTGGTCTACGTTTTGTCCCTAACAATTATGCAGCTCCACTCACTAATGAACGTGTTCCAGAAGCGTTTCATCTTATGCAGAATTTCTTGAGAGACTCAGAGATTGGACAAGCTCTGGTTGAACCAAGTACTCTCTCTGCATCTCAAATTGCCACTTTTTGGCAAAACTCGGTCTATATGGATGGAGGAGAGAATGGGACTCCAAACATCATCTTCACTCATGAAGAACAAGAGTTTGTGATTACTCCACAAACTATCAGAGAAACGATGGGGTTTGATACACACACCTCTTATACTTATGTTGCTGAACCTCAATTGAGAAAGATGCTACAGGAGATAGGCTACATGGATTCTCTTGACAAGCTTGGCAGTGTAAAGAGGCCTAATCTCAGGAAGGAATGGAATTTTTTCTTCGATTGCATTACAAGGACATTCCAGAAGAAGGTCACTAACTGGGATGCTATTCCAATGGATAGTCTACAAATCGGGTATTCTCTACTTTATGGCAGTAATTTTGATTTTGGTAGATATGTTCTAATGACTCTAGGTGATAAACTGTCAGAGTCTACTACAGTTTATTTTGCTCGATTTTGTCAAATGCTATTCACTACTTGTATATCTGGTTTAGAGATTGCTGAAGCTGATGTGATTCAGCCTTTTAGAGTCAACAAGAGAATATTCTCTGATATGACTAATAAAGATGCTGGTAAAGAAAATCTACCTGCCTTTGTTCTGCCACTTGCTTTGCAGAATTTTCTCAACCAACCTCAAGACCAACCAAAACCAGAACCACAACCTGAACCACTAAACACTGATCATACTCAAACCTTAAACACTGAACCACCTACATCACCTACCCACACTGTACCTACTCAACAACCTGCATCCACTCACAACACTCCATCACCAATCACAAACACTGCTTCAACCCAAAACCCTCAATCTCCAATCACAAAACAATCTTCACACACTCAACAACTAAACACTGAACCATCACAATCTCAACCACAACCACAGCCTAAAGCAAAAAGAGGCAGAGTAAAGCAATCAGCAGCAACTACTGAAAGACATGCAAGAACTAAGAAGTCAGTAGAGACAAACATCAAAGCAAAATAGACATCTCCTGGAGCTGTTTATGCTAGAAGAAAGATTCAAAGAGCAAAATGACCTAAGTCACCCTCTGTGGTAGCAGAATCAAGTAAAGAGGATTCAGATGAAGTGCCTCTAGCTAAGAGAAGAAAACTAGTAATCTCTGATTCTGATGATGAACATGTTGAAGCTCCAGAGGTGGTTTCACAGCAAACACCTACTGTTGAGGCTGAAAAAGATAAAATGCCTGCAGAGGTTGAAATGCCTGCAGAAGAGGACACTAGAGATGGCTTTTCTCCAATGGATGATATTCTTGATTCATTCATGCCATTCTCTGATCCTATCTCATCTATTTTTGCTCAATCTGAAGCAACTGGTGCAGCTGATCAACCTACAGTTGTCCTTTCTGAAACTGTAGCATCACATACAGAGTTACTCTCATATGCTCACCAAACTGTTGAAGGAGATGATGAGGTTGATCAAGCAACCAAGGCTACTTCTCAGTCTTTGCCTGTTGATGACAAAAATGTAAACTCTGTTGCTGAGCCTGAGCAACATGGAGAAAATCTTGACAAGGCTGCAGAAGAAATTGCTGAAACTGTGGCTGACAATGCTCAGCACAGTGTTTTACTTGAAGCTGAACATGCTAAAGATGCAAGTGTTGAACTTGAAGGTGAAAGCAGTGCAAACTCTGATTCTATTCTGAGTGCACCAGTGCAAACAGACAATAAACATACCTCTTTCACTCAACCTTGTAAGTCTCATGAAATTGAGAAAGCACAACTTGCAAAATTTTCTGCTGACTGGTACAAAGAGGATTGCATTTTTCCAAGAGGGAGAGCAGCTAATTTTGTTAAGTAAACTGCTGATACTATCTCCAATCCAGAGATTCTTTCTTGCTTAAAAGCAACTGTAGTTCAAGTCAAAACTCTGGATTGTAGATTTGGTGAAACTACAAAGGCAATCACTGATTTGAGGACTGAGATCCTATCTAGAGAAATGAAAATGGAAAGAGAGTCTAAACTCATGAATACAAAATTTTCTAAAGCTCAAGACAATCTCTTTGCCAGGCTGGGTAAAGTTGAAGAAAATCAGTCTGCCTTGTCTGTTAAAATGGATTCCATTGCAAACTCTTTGGAGTTGTTAACCTCCATCTTTATTCCTGATGATGTCAAAAAGGGGGAGAAAGTTGCAAAAACTGCTTGCAAACAACTTTAATCCTTTGAGAAGAAGGATGATGCTACAGATGGAGGTGGATCTGATAGAAACAAAAGAACAATTACAAGGTCTAAAGTAAACTCTGCTACAGTAAACTCTGCTAAAGCAAACACTATAAACTCTGCTAAAGCAAACATTGCTGAAGGTCCACTGGATGATACAGAGTTAGCTGCAAACATGTTTCTTGAAGAACATGGAAATGATGTCACTCTAGAAGATGTAAAGGCTGAAGAGCTAAGGCTTAAAGTTGAACATGAGAAAAAGCTTAAATCTGGAAAATTCAAGAAGAAAGATGAAAAGGCATCAAGACATGTTGTTAAAGGCATTAAGATAAATGAAAATGTCAATGCTGATCAGAGATTGTCTCATTCAAGAAAGCCAACAGCAGATGAGGCTAGATTGAAGCTTAAAGAAAAAGTTGTTGAAGTTGATAAGAGTTCAAAGAAGTTAAAGCAAGTTACAACCTCTGTTTCTACACATGTTTCCAATTCATGGTTTTGTGAGACCTACTATTCCTGAGAATACTGAGAAAGTTCAAGGAGGTGATATTTTTCAAAGCAGAGCAATGATTGCTAAGCAACCTCATGATTTGGCTGGTTTAGGATCACACAGAGAAAGAACTTCGAATATTACTCCTAGAGATCATTCATCACTGGCTGCTCTAGGCAAGGGTGTCCTTCAAGTTAATTTGGACAAGCTGGAATCAGTACAGTTGATTCATCAAAGAAGTCTAAATAAAGACTTTCTGCTGTATTTCATGGAGGATGGGACTGTTTATAAAGTTGGAAAGCATGATATTCATTTGAAAATGTATGAAGAATTGCAGTATATTTTACATATTTTCAAAGTGAATAACAGTCGTACTTACCGAGCTGCAGAAGTGCTTAGATACCAGATGGAAAGATCAAAGATGATTTGTGGAATTAAAGACAAGTCTGAATATGTACCAAAGTACTTAGATTACAAAGGAAGAATGGTTGAAATGAAGAGAAATAGTGCTAAGCTGAGAACTGATTTGGGTATTACTGTGCTTGAATTCAATTCAGAATCAGAAAAGTCATACTTTATCAGACTTGGAAATGAAATGAAGAAGAACAGCATCTATGATTTGAGATCAGCTATTTATCGGATAGATGGTACAGATTCTAAGCTTCGAGAGATCAAGCTACAGATGGAAAGAGCACTTGAAGTTGCAGAAGAGAGATTGCTAACAGAGTACTTGAGGACAGCATGGGATGTTGAAAGGATTAAGTAATTTATGCTCTGTAAGTTTTTCATATTTTCTGTAATTTTGTTAAGTATCAGTTTAAACTCTGTTTAGTTGTTAAACACTGTATATGATTATTTGTTTTTGACATCATCAATTATCTATTAACTTGTGCATTCTTGCTAATGAACAAGTTGGGGGAGATTGTTAGATATAATTGATGTAATGTTTCAGTGTTTAAGTGTAACAGTGATATGTCAGAGTTTAACTGGAAGGAAGTCAGAGTTTAGTAAAGTCTGACTGACGGAAGCTGGACAGAGTTTATTAAAGTCTGTCTGGAGGAAGCGCGTACGAAGTCAACAGAAGATATTAGAGATCAATTGAAGATTGATATGGAAGCGAGATCTTTGGAGACTGGATAGTTATCAAAGAGATCTAGTTGACTTAGGAGACGTGTGACAATCTGTAATTGATATCATTGTATAGCTGATTATTAGGAATATCAATTAGAGATTGTATCGAAGCTGTATATTTTATAAATACAGTTAGGTTAACCCTAGAAGGGTATCGTGCATCGAATTATCTTTATTGTAACCTAGCAGCTCTTTGTGATAGTTTACATCACGAAGAGGGTTCTTAATATCAGAAGATTTAAAGTGCATAATCATCTTACTTGTTAAACTCTCATACGAATTTGATTATTAATTGTGTATTCGGCCTAACATATCACTCTGAGGATAGGAAGAGAATTGCCAGAAATTGAGGCTGTCAAGCCTAAAGAGAAGGCACTTTCAAAAGAAGATACGTTAGTAGAAGCTGAAGCAGAAATTTCTGAGAAGGTGAATGATGAGCAAAAAGAAGAAGTGGTCATACCAAAAGTACCAGTGAAACCATATGTGCCTCCAATTCCTTTCCCGCAAAGGCTTCATAACAGGCAATTGGAGAAACAGTATGAGAAATTCTTGCAAATTTTTCGACAATTGCATATAAATATTCCTTTTGCTGATGCTTTGGCCCAAATGCCACTCTATGCCAAATTTCTTAAGGAGATGTTGTTTAGAAAATGGAAACTTGAGGATGTGGAAACTATTACTCTAAATGCGGAGTGTAGTGCAGTCATACAAAAATCAATTCCGCAGAAGTTAAAAGATCCTGGAAGCTTTTCTTTGCCATGTACTATTGGAAAAATGGAGAATATTAAAGCCTTATGTGATTTAGGGGCTAGTATGAGTTTGATGCCACACTTCATTTATAGAAGACTTGGTCTTTGAGAGCTCAAGAAGACAAGAATCTCACTTCAGTTGGCTGATTGTACTATCTAGTATCCTTTAGGAATCATTGAGGATGTACTTGTCAAAGTGGATAAGTTCTTTATCCCTTGTGATTTTGTGGTGTTGGAGATGGATGAAGATATTGAGATGTCCATTATCTTGGGAAGGCCATTTTTGGCTACTGCTGGAACCACAATTGATGTCAAGGCTGGAAAATTGACGTTAATGTTAGTGATGAGAAAGTTGAGTTTGATCTCAAAAAAGCTATGAAGATTCCTTCATTTGATGCTACATGTTTCACGGTTGACATAGTGGATGAAATCATAAGTCTTGGAGATGCACACTAAGTGGAAGCGGAACAAGCCTTAGATGATAAAGAAGTTGAAGACTCACTTGCACTTGATATGCAAGATACAGGTACGCCGACAATTGAGATGGCACTTTCAATTTCAAATGCACCTCAGGTAGAACTCAAACCTCTTCCTTCTAATCTAAGATATGCTTTTCTTGGTCCTAATGATACATACCCTATGATCGTGTCCTCTTTGCTTCATGATAATGAACTAGATAAATTATTAAATGTGCTTAGGCAATTTAAATCATCAATTGGTTGGACAATTAAAGATATCAAGGGAATTATCCCCGCTCTTCCCATGCATAGGATTTCTTTAGAAGATAATCATAAACCTGTGATTGAGGGACAAAGAGGATTGAATCCTAATTTACAAGATGTGGTTAAGAAAGAGATAACTAAGTTGTTAGATGCTGTCATTATATACTCTATTCCACATAGTAAATGGGTTAGTCCAATACATGTTGTACCTAAGAAGGGTGGGATGATTGTCGTGCATAATGAAAAGAATGAATTAATCCCCACTAGGACTGTAACAGGTTGGAGAGTTTGTATTGACTATAGGAAGTTAAATAACGCTACTCGCAAAGATCACTTTCCTCTCCCATTTATTGATCAAATGCTCGAAAGATTTACGGGTAATGAGTATTATAATTTTCTAGATGGATTCTCGGGATATTTTCAGATTCCCATTGCTCCCAAGGATCAAGAAAAGACAACATTTACTTGTCCTTATGGTACTTTTGCATATCGTAGACTACCCTTTGGTTTGTGTAATGGCCCATCTACTTTCAGCGGCTCATGACGGCCATATTCTCAAATTTTATAGGAAAAACCTTGGAAGTCTTCATGGATGACTTTACTGTATATGGTTCTTCCTTTGATTCTTCTTTGACCAGTTTGTCTCAAGTGTTGCAGAGATGTGAAGACACTAATCTTGTTGTTAACTGGGAGAAGTGTCATTTTATGGTAAAGGATGCTATTATGCTTGGGCACAAGATTTCGAGTAAAGGCATCGAGGTGGACAGGGCAAAAATTGAAGTGATTGAGAAATTTCCACCACCCTCATTTGTGAAGGGGATTAGAAGTTTTCTTGGACACGCCGGTTTTTACCGTCGTTTTATCAAAGATTTTTCTAAAATTTCTCATCCTCTTTGTAATTTACTTGAAAAGGATAGTGTGTTTGATTTTGATGAGAAGTGTCTTGTTGCTTTTAACAGGTTGAAGAAGGAGCTTACTTCTGCACCGATAATGTCAGCCCCTGATTGGATCTTTCCGTTTGAACTTATGTGTGATGCTAGTGATTATGCTGTGGGTGCTGTTTTGGGAGAAAAGAAGGAAAAGCGGATGCATGTGATATATTATGCAAGCAAGACACTTGATGATGCACAAATCAATTATGCAACTACTGAGAAAGAGCTACTTGATGTGGTTTTTGCCTTTGACAAATTTAGATCCTATCTTTTGGGGTATAGGGTGATTGTTTACTTAAATCATGTTGCGATTCGTTACTTAATGTCAAAGAAGAATGTCAAGCCTCGTCTAATCCGTTGGATTCTCTTACTCCAGGAGTTTGATCTTGAAATCCGAGACAAGAAAGGTTCTGAAAATTTGGTAGCTGATCATTTATCCAGGTTAGACCAGGGAGATGGAGTGGTAGGAGTTGATAGGCCCATCAATGATGCGTTTCCGGAATAAACAATTCTTGCTGTATCTTTGTCTACACCATGGTATGCGGACTTCGTAAATTATATCGTGGGTGGAATTGTGCCAAGTGAATTGAATTATCAACAGAAGAAGAAATTCTTATTTGATGTAAAACAATACTTTTGGGAAGAACCACTTCTTTACAAAGAATGCGCCGATGGTATCATGAGGAGGTGTGTGGCACACGAGGAAATTCCCGATGTCTTGAAACATTGTCATGCTTTAGAGTGTGGTGGTCACAATAGTAGTGCAAAAACGGTGGCAAAAATATGGCAATCTGGGTTTTATTGGCCTTCAATGTATCAAGATGCCAGAAGCTTTGTTGCAACTTGTGACCGATGTCAAAGAACGGGAAATATTGCAAGATAGAATGAGATGCCTTTGCAACCTATTCTTGAGGTTGAGTTATTTGATGTATGGGGCATAGACTTTATGGGTCCATTTCCATCGTCTTTTGGGAATAGATTTATATTGATCGGAGTTGATTATGTCTCTAAGTGGGTGGAGGCGATTGCTAGTCCTACAAATGATGCTAGAGTGGTGAAAAAGTTCTTACAAAAGCATGTCTTCACAAGATTCGGAGTGCCTAGGGCCATCATCAATGATAGAGGGTCTCACTTTTGTAATAAATTAATTGAAGATCTTTTGCGGAAGTATGAGGTGACTTAAAAAGTTGCTACACCTTACCACCCTCAAACTAGCTGGCGAGGGGAGATTTCAAATCGAGAGTTGAAACAAATTCTTGAGAAGACAGTTGCAAGCTCTAGAAAAGATTGGGAAAGAAAACATGATGATGCCTTATGGGCTTATAGGATGGCATTCAAGAAACCTATTGGTATGTCTCCTAACAAGTTGGTTTTTGGAAAAGCATGTCAGGCATGACAGGCACATTAGACTGAAGTCCTATGAAAGGCACATTAGGCACATTAGACTTAAGTCCTATGAAAGCGCTGCAATTTATAAGGAGAAGACAAAGAAGTGACATGACAGGCACATTAGACTGAAAGAGTTTGAAGTTGACCAACAAGTTCTACTGTTCAACTCAAGGCTAAAACTCTTTCCCGGAAAATTGAAGTAAAGATGGTCTTGTCCTTTTAAAGTTATCAAGGTGTATCCGTATGGTGCTGTGGATATCACCCATGAAGGTTCTGATGTTTTTAAAGTGAATGGGCAAAGACTCAAGCCTTATTTAGTTGGTGATAATATTCCAAGAGGAGTCAACTGGCTTCTCGCGAATCCTAAAGCTTAAATCATCTTTAAAGGCGTCAAGCTAAAGACGTTAAACAAGCGCTGCTTGGGAGGCAACCCAAGAAATTTATTTGTTTTGTATATTTGTAAAATAGTTTTAAATAGTAAATAATAATATTGTGTTTAATGGGTGCAGGTAGAGAAGAAAATTTTGACGAGTGCAAAGACAAATGTTTCAAGATTGGAAGCCGCTCAGGGGCTCTGAGGAGACCTTCAGGAGCCTTGAGCCTAACAGCGGACAACCAAATTCAAGCTCATGACCATGAGCTCCGATTCAAGGGCCCTGATCTCTCTTAAAAAAAAACTATGTATTATTTTAACTTTTCTTTTTTCTTTTGTTCGCACTTGTAGTAATTAAATATATGTACTTCTATATTGTATTATTATTATTATTATTATTATTATTATTATTATTATTATTATTATTATTATTATTATTATTATTATTATTATTATTATTATTATTACTATTATTATTATTATTGTTATTATTATTAGCATCTATTTTCTTTCTTTTTATAAATAATAATTATTTATGTAATTTATGTATAATTATTATTATTAGTTTTATTTATTTTTTTTCTAAATATTAGTATGTATGTATTATCTTATATATATTTAGTTTGGTTTACTTGTAATGTATTACATGTAAATTGTTATATAAAATTAATTTATATGTATAAGGTAATAATAGAAAACATAAGCAGAGGCAGGGTTAAAAATTTAACAGACGAGTCTGGAAGGGAAGGCAAGGACGTGCGTTTTCTTTACACGCCGAGAGAGAAGCCACAGCGAGGGTATTTTGCAGCGATCGATTCCTAGCATATATTCTGCACCATGTTCTTGTGTTTCTCTGCGGGTTACAAAGGAGCTTGTGTTGTCTGGGAGCTTGATAACTTCGTTGGGGATTATTAGCTTGTGCTTTGTTGTTGATTATTAGCTGCATGTGGAGAACGGAATCTTGCGTGGGAAGTCATTGTTGCTGGTACTTGTGATTTTCTTGTTTACAAAGTCAGCGCACCAGGTGTTCGATCAATTGTCTGAGTGATCGTTGATAGCTTATTCTCTTCTGAGCTGCAGTATGTCGTCTACCCAACCTAGCCGCAACAAATCAGCAACTAAAAAACAGCGTTTGAATGATGAAGATTGTGACTCCAGTGGAGGGGTTGTAAATGTTCAAAAAGGAGCAGGGCTTCGAAAGAAAAGTGCGCCGTCTAAGGTACATTATCCAGAGATTATACATAAATCTCCATAGTCACAAGAGGTGTACGAGAAACTCACAAAAAGAATGGTTCAACCAAATAAGTACATTGATGAAAAGTTTTTGATTTCGGTTCAATTACTTGATGAGGTTAAACATTTGTTGGAGAATGTAGGTTGGCAAAACTTATTGGGTATGTATACACCGAGCTATTCTCAGTTGACACTGGAGTTTTTGAGTACGTTTAGTGCTGCAAAGAAAGATGCATTCTCTTTTCGGATTGCTAATACAGATTATAATGTTAGCAAGGAGCAAATAGCGAAGGTGTTTGGTTGGAGTTTGGATGGTTGCAAGATTCCAGTTGGCTTTGAGCACCAATTTTGGCGACTTCTTACAAGGAGTGACACTGGCATGTTCAGAGCAAAGGAGGCAGCTGCATCAAATATTGTGGAGCCAGCATATCGTTATCTCCATAGGGTTTTGAGTTATACTTTATATGGTTGATAAGTGCATATTTTTGCATATTTTTATTACCTATTTATTGTTTGAATTCGTATTTTAATAAATTATTTTGCTGTATTTCAGGAAATTCAAGAAAAATTGAAGAAATTGCAAAATAAAGAAATAAAGGTCAAAGAAGAAGAAGAAGGACCAAAATAGAAGAAAAGAAAAATGAAGGGGGTGTGGTGCAAGGAAAAATGGAAGGCTAGGATTAAACCACACCAAACAAAAATGAATGGTGGGGATTAATCCACACCAACCAATTAATTTCCTATAAATAGCTTTCATTTTCTCTTGTAAAAAACAACTTAGAATTAGGATTAGAACCCATTTTTAGGATTAGTTTTAGTACACTCCTAAATTTATTGTTGTAATTTTTCTTTCAGCTTTTATAAATATTTTAAATTTTCGGTTCATAATTTTTCCAGCTCTAAATTATTTAATTCGAAGTATTAGCCTCTCCTGCATTTTCAGTACAAACCAAACCTATTGTCTTATTATTTCTATAAATCACATACACGAAACCCATCTCACACAAAACACATTTCCCCCCATGTTTTACCGTCCTGTACTCCTTGTTTTCTCTATCACTACCATTCAAACCCATAACCCCTCTTCTTCCTTTTCTCATCTATTTTGTTTGATTTCCCAAGCCTCCTCGCACCCTCCCCTTCCCATTTTATTCGTTGTTTGTTGTGTAAATCGAAGTTTAATTTCCTTTCCCCTGTTCATCATTTTTATTAGTCGAGTGTCTAGCATATCTGTTAATTCTTGTCTGAATTCCTTGTTACAATTTGCATTTGGTTGAATCAATGAGTTTAACGCTGAGTTGATTCTGAGTTTTCGAGTCGTTCGAATGTTTCCGTCCGAGTTTTCGTTAAGATCATTTCTTTGTTTTGTGTTTTGTTTGTTCCTAGTTTCTGCGTCTATGGAATCCGTGTAGTCCCGAGTTGACGCGATTGCTGAGTTTTTTTTTGCTGCGTTTTGTTGATTTTGCGAGTTACTCCCTCCGTCCCTTTTTAGTTGGCACATTTGCAAAAAACAGACATATTAAGAAAGCTTTAATTATATAATTTGTTTCCATGTTTGTCCTTAATCTTAACATTAAATGATGAGTTATGAGTATGTATATTAAATATGAAGTCAAATATTTGTATTAGAAATAAAGGGGTATATATGGAAAAATTAGTAAAAATAGGTATTGGAATAAGGAATGTGACAACTATTTAGGGACAATTTTTTTTTCCAAATGTGCCAACTAAAAAGGGACGGAGGGAGTAGTTTAAAGCTGAGTTCCTTGGTCATCGAGTTCTTGCTGTTGAAATTGTAAAATCATTAGAATGTTCAAGTTCTTTTTTTTTCTTGTGTTTTAATTGTAAGCCAAGTCCCTGTTCATTCTTTTGTTTTCTCCGTTGTCACGTAAAATTCCCTTTTATCGTGTCAATTCATTCTACAGGTTATCCATCGATGTTCATGTTGTTGTTGATTTGCTGTTGTCCGAGCTCTGTATATTACTGGGTTCTGAGTTTTATGGTATTTTCGAGTCCACGAGTCTGCGTTATGCCGAGTGATAGGTCCATAATTAATCATATTTTTAATACCTATTTTATGTCCGTTTTCGTAATTTTATTAATTAATAAATTGTTTTATTTTGTTTTGTAGGAAAATAAATAAAAACATATTTCAAGCAGGAAAAGGTGCAAAAAGGGAAAGGAGGCAGAAAATACTTGAAGTCAAAGAAATTGGAGGAAAAATCGAATACTTATCCGACAAGAAAAGGAAATTGAAGAAATTATATTCAATATCGGATTGTAATCAAAGGGGTCAAACCTATTATTTTTCCCCTATATATATGGCCTTATCTCTTGTATTTGGGACACCAATTTAGACACCAACCATAGATCTGATAATTTATGAGTAGAATTAGATTTTAACTGTCTTTCCATAGAAACACTTTTTATTTTGTTCAAACACTTTTTCTATTATTTAATTCAGCAAGTTTAGTTCGTTCAATTTCTTCCGGCATTGGCTTATTTACTTGGTGACAGCGGGTTACAATTTCCAATCGACCAGGAAGCATTCGTTAGTTTATAACATTAGTTTGTCCACTCCTGCTTTATAATTCGTGTGCCATGTTTTCTGTTAATTAAATAGTAGTCATTAATTACTTTATTTTCTTATTGTTAACGTAGGTTGATTTATAATATTAGTTTGATTAATTGTATCGTTTAAATTATATCATGTGTAGCTAAATCTTTTGGCCTAGGATGAAGATGAAGTTAATTTAATTATTTTTGATTTCTTCTCGTTCCTATTAATTGATTCTCATAATTTTTCTTGGTGCTTAATTGATCGATTGACAAAGTGATTTTGATATATTATTGTTACCTGATTTGTTTTTCATAGTCTATGCTTGCTCCTTGAAGTTTTGATAGGTTATTGTTAGATAACAAGTTTCATAGTATATGCTTGTCTCGTTAATTGATATATCTTATTTGTGAAGAAAAGAGGATTGATTTTAGGGCGAGTTGATATTAATTGTGATTGATTAATGGATTCGGATTCCTAGGTTTTCCAAATTATTTGATAATCTTTGTTAATTAGTTTAATTAGGTTAATTAAAACTCATCTCAAACCTATTTGTCTAGTTCGCCTGATTTAATTATTAGGGTTTTGAAAATTCATAGTCTCTGTGGATCGACCTGTATTTGCTACAATTAACCACTGTGCGCTTGCAGTTATTCTACACATCAAGTTTTTGGCGCCGCTGCCGGGGACTATTGGTAATTTTCTTTCCATGATATTAATTCTTCGGATTAGTTTCTTGTTTTCTTTTGTTTTTTTAGGGAATAGTGAAGCGGAGAAAAGCTTGGACAAGAAGATCGTTGGAAGGCCTCGTTGTCTCTTTTCAAATTTTTGGAAGCGCTTTTCGGTATTCCGTACCACCTCTCTCTATTATTGAAAAAAAACACAAAAAAAATAAATATTCAAAAAACCCAAAAATATTAGTTAGTTATTTGTTTGTTAAAAACCAATTTGCTGAATCATTCATTCTCTCACATAGGATCACATCATCTAGATTACACGTAGTGCAGTGCATCCATAGTGTTTATTTTCTTGTTCTTTATGTGTTGCATCATTCAATCAATCTTAAGGGTGCCACCCAATTACAAGATAAGGTGAGGGATTTCATCACCCTTTCCTTGGCCCACAAATCACTAATTCGTTCATCCTGCATCCCCTTTCCTTAATAAAATTAAGTAGACATTGGCCCTAGGATCTCACGCTCAATTAGGAAGAGAATCTAGGAGGAACAAATCACTAAGTATTCTTTCGTTTGGTGTCTAGGCAAGCGTGACGCTTACCTGGCTAATTTGGATTGGTGTCTAGAAAGGTGTTTAGCCTCTTGGCAATGCTTGCACCTGCCTGGCCAGTCAGGACGAATGCTTTCTGAGTTGTAACTTTTAGTAGTATCTTATTGTTAGGAACAAGGTCTAGATTTTTTTTAGGATAATATAGATTTTTTTTTAATTTTCCATTTTTTTAGTTGTTTACTTATAGCTCTTGTCTGCTACGTGCTTAATTTTTTACTTCTCTTGTATGCAAAGTGCTTGGGTTCGAGACACTACATCTAGATTAGTAAGACAAACCAATCTTTCATCTCCTAAAGTAGTAAGGCAACTCGAGTTCTCTTCACCCACTAGAATTGAGTTAAAAGAAGTAGAAGTTCCAATAGTAGTCATGTCTACACAACCTGTAGGAGTTAATTTGATTGATGAGGTTGTTTCGTGGTCAACTCTTGAGGATAGTTCAATTGAGTCTTTTCTTGAGGAAGATGTTTTGTTAGAGTATGAGTGTAATAAAGAACTTCATGAGCTTTATAGAAATTTTTCTTCTGATGAGATGTTAGATGAATTGAATGCCATTTGTTCTAAGCATGAAACGCAACTTGAGGATAGTTCTTTTGATCCTAAGTCCGTTGTTAAGACTTCTGTAGGTGAGCCACCCACTTTCGGTCCTAATCCATCTTTTTACACTCTTGATCAGTCTTTGATAGTTGATAATGAAACTCATCATGTTCTTTCTAGTGACTTAGTTCATAACCAAGAATTTATAGTAATCAATCTGCTTAAACAACATAAAGAAGCGTTTAATTGGTCTATGAATGATGTTAATGGTATAAGTTTCATTCTGCTGCATGATCAAGTTTCTCTAGTGGATAATGATGTTTTTGTGGGTGAGTTTCACATCTGTGTTGATTGTGTTACGAATGTTATTTTCCCTCGATCTGGTATTGGTTAGTAAGTGTTTTTTTTTTGTCTCCCATGACCAAGTGTAGGTATGGGGGAACAACTGTGTGTGTGTGTGTGTGTGTGATTTTTTGTGTTGTGTGTTTTTGTGTGTGTGTGTTTATTTTGTATGTATATGTGTTATAGGTAGTTGTTTATCTCCATCATCCCTTATCAGGTATTCTCGTCCTTTTACTTTGTCACTTTTCTCTCATTTGCATACATTGAGGACAATGCATGATTTAGGTATGAGGGAGGGATTTAGTAGTATTATTATTAAAAAAAACCCAAAAATAAAAAAATTGAAAAATAAAAAAATCAAAAAAATAGTTCTAGCCTTGTGAAATGATTACTTGTTAAAAGTTAGCTCGATGCACCCTTACATGCTGTAGTACTCTTGTGTTTCTGAAGCTTTTGATTGAGAAGTGATATGCTAGGTTCTTGTGCACACACATACACTAGCAAGTTGAAACTAGTAGACTTATTGAATGTTGTAAGTAATTAAAAGGACATGAATATGTGCAAGAAGATTTGGTTTCTATGCTTTGAGTATAAGTAGGTGCATTTAAGAGACGTTTGCTTGGGATTAATTATGTTTTGCCACCAAGTGAGATTTTGAGCCTATATGCATATCTTTTGCATTTTATATTCGTTTGCTTGAGTGTCCACATGTTGTTTGCATTGCTAGCACTTGTTTGAGACCTTTCTTGAAATGCATGACATTATTTGATGATAAGATGATAAAGGCATTTAGGAATAACCTATTATTATCCAAATTACTACACCCTTTATATCTGATCAATTAGTTACCCCTTTGAGCTTTATCCTATTTTTCGGTGACACACCACATTACTTGCCTAGACCTTTTTCTTTTGTAGCCTTACGTATACTTGATCCCAATTTGTCAAAGGCTAGTAGGAAGTTGAAGGAATAATAAGGTGTGTGAGATGGGGTTTACTTTTGTTCATTAATTTTAAGGAAATATTGGATTTTGTTGCTTACTTGTTAGTCGTTCAAGAAATTTTTAAAGAAGGATTGTGGTTGTGTATATATTTATCTTAGCCCTCCAAAAAAAAAGAAGAAGAAAAAAAAATAAAAAAAAAAGAAGAAAAAAAATCATATGAGAGCATAATTATGTTTCTGTGTTTTTTTGATCCTTCTTCATTCGACTAGTCAAGTAGTTTGTTGGAAGAAATTAGAAATCCATGTATGGGGAGAAAGTATGGTGTTGTGTATGATATATTATGGATCCTACTAGCTTTTGACACTTCACCTTATTTGGATTTACTTGACATACCTTGTCCCTAGCCCCGTTACAACCCAAATAAAGACCTTTTGATTATCATCATTAATGTATGTTGTGTTAAAGTTAGATTGATACCAAATGTCAAGCATGCTTATGATTTTGTTGGAATTGAGTGATACACTTACCCTTATTCTTGAGTGAATATTCTTTTGTGAGTGAAAGGTGAGTTGTTACTTGTTTTTTTCATATGAGATCCCAAGTTTTGACTCTAAGGTGTACTCTTGTGGGCTTAGCATGGTTACCAACTTAGTTTTACACTTGACGTGGACTTTTACTGACCTCTGCATATTTCTTTGAGTAGACTATGTGAATACTTGTATCTTATACACCAAGACATTGCAAATTCACTTTGATTTCTTAAGTTGATGTAGCATGAGATGACTTGTATGTGTGGTGTTGCATTGAACAATCTTTTACATGAGCTAGATGGATTTTGTGGGTACATTCACTATAGGCCCTCACGAGACCTCACTCGTCCACTAGGGCTGCCTAGGGGTTTAAATGGCTTGTTGCATATGCCAAATGCAACCGTGATCACCTACAGAAGTGGTATTATCTATTAGATAGTTTTTTATATTTTATTTTTCTCGAGGACGAGCAAAAGATAGGTATGGGGGCATTTTATAGGTCCATAATTCATCATATTTTTAATACCTATTTTATGTCCGTTTTCGTAATTTTATTAATTAATAAATTGTTTTATTTTGTTTTGCAGGAAAATAAATAAAAACAGATTTCAAGCAGGAAAAAGGTGCAAAAAGGGAAAGGAGGCGGAAAATACTTGAAGTCAAAGAAATTGGAGGAAAAATCGAATACTTATCCGAGAAGAAAAGGAAATTGAAGAAATTATATTCAATATCGGATTGTAATCAAAGGGGCCAAACCTATTATTTTTCCCCTATATATATGGACTTATCTCTTGTATTTGGGACACCAATTTAGACACCAACCATAAATCTGATAATTTAGGAGTAGAATTAGATTTTAATTGTCTTTCCATAGAAACACTTTTTATTTTGTTCAAACACTTTTTCTATTATTTAATTCAGCAAGTTTAGTTCGTTCAATTTCTTCCGGCATTGGCTTATTTACTTGGTGACAACGGGTTACAATTTCCAATCGACCAGGAAGCATTTGTTACTTTATAACATTAGTTTGTCCACTCCTGCTTTATAATTCATGTTTTCTGTTAATTAAATAGTAGTCATTAATTACTTTATTTTC
The DNA here is from genome assembly GCA_036435485.1 of Saposhnikovia divaricata. NCBI lineage: Eukaryota > Viridiplantae > Streptophyta > Magnoliopsida > Apiales > Apiaceae > Saposhnikovia > Saposhnikovia divaricata. The sequence continues at coordinate 235,418,671 of CM071595.1, read as the reverse complement.
TTGTTGTTAACGTAGGTTGATTTATAATATTAGTTTGATTAATTACTAAATCTTTTGGCCTAGGATGAAGATGAAGTTAATTTAATTATTTTTGATTTCTTCTCGTTCCTATTAATTGATTCTCATAATTTTTCTTGGTGCTTAATTGATCGATTGACAAAGTGATTTTGATATATTATTGTTACCTGATTTGTTTTTCATAGCCTATGCTTGCTCCTTGAAGTTTTGATAGGTTATTGTTAGATAACAAGTTTCATAGTATATGCTTGTCTCGTTAATTGATATATCTTATTTGTGAAGAAAAGAAGATTGATTTTAGGGCGAGTTGATATTAATTGTGATTGATTAATGGATTCGGATTCCTAGGTTTTCCATATTATTTGATAATCTTTGTTAATTAGTTTAATTAGGTTAATTAAAACTCATCTCAAACCTATTTGTCTAGTTCGCCTGATTTAATTATTTGGGTTTTGATAATTCATAGTCTCTCTGGATCGACCTGTATTTGCTACAATTAACCACTGTGCGCTTGCAGTTATTTTACACATCACCGAGTTTAATGCTGTTGAATTTAAATTTTGTTGAAAATCACTGAGTTTCATTTTTCTACGTTTTCACTGGCATCTACGATGTATGTTGAGTCGATGAATCAAGTCCCTAGTCTCTAGTCGAGTTAACGAGTCCTGTAGTTTTCTGCGATTTTTCGAGTTTGTTGTGAGAAACGAGTCATTGTTTTCGGTACTGAATTATGCGAGTTTGTAGCGGGTCTTGCGAGTGGATTCTCTTGGTTTTGTTGGTCGAATGAGATTGTTAATTGATGATAGTAGCTGTGTAGTTTAGTTGTAGAGTTTCTGTATTTTGCTGTTTAGTTTTGATATCATTGTTTGGAGTCACCGAGTCAAGCTGGTTTTATTTATTTATTTTTCTTATTTTATTTTATTTTCTTTTCTAAAAATTTTCTGTAAATAAATTTCTTTGTTTTAGTTCGATTTTAAAATTTTGGAATAATTTAGTTCAAGTTGAATCGAGTTTCTGGTGTGAGATTGTGTTTTTGGCTAGTTGTATTCACAAGCGGTTCATGTCCAATTTTGTTAAGAATTTTGATTAATAAAATTAGTTATTTTTTGTTTCCTTAAAATTTTCGGAAATAAATATTTAGAATAAAATCCATTCTTAATTTTTGAACTTAGAAATTTTAGATTAAATTAATTTTTGTTAGCTAGTTTAATTTTCTTTTAAATAGATTAAATTTTCATTTATTAATTAAATAGTATAAAATCAAAACTTTTTAAAACCCAATTTTAATTCGATTTTAGAATTTTTTTAGAGTGATTAATTTTTCTTCACTTTTTTAAATCAATTTAGAAAGACAAAAAAAATGATTAATTTTCTTTTAAATAAAAATTGATTTAAATTTAAATAGTAAAAATGAAAAATTCAGTTTTTAGTTTAAGTAGATTAATTTAATTTTCTTTTAAAAAATAGGTTTAGGAATTAAATAAAAAAAATCCAAATTTTCTAAAATTCGATTAAATTACAAATTAAGGATCGCGAAAATATTATTCCCTGTGGATCGAATCATAAATACTAAAACGAGATCGTGCGCTTGCGATAATTAATTGTCATATTTTCGGCACATCAATGGTCGTGCGAACAGTAATTCCACGGTGTCCAACCAAGAGTTACAAGTGTTGTATTGTATGCATAATGGCATAAAGCCGGACTTCACAGCATTGTTGTTTAATAGATTTGATTATCTTGTTACTACCGTTGACGGACCAATTCTTATTGGCAGTTTCATCACACGAATTGCTGAAGCGATTGGTGCCTTTGATCGTAAGACCACAACTTTGGAAGCTGTGAAGGGTCTTGATGTGATTGATCTTGGGACTTGTCTTATTATGCACTTGGTTGAGATGCATTTTGGAAAACCACGTCTTAGGAAGAATCCACGAGCTACAAATGCAGAGGAGCCCTCACAAGCTAATGGGGCTGGTAGTTCTATCGCCGCTACATCTCAGGCTACTCCATCACCACATTCATGTTGTTGTACCGGTCAGTGCACATCGAAGCAACGCATAGAGGACCTCCATGCCAATCTTAATGAGTACTTTGCATTTGTTGGTTTCCACTCTTCGCTACCATGAGTCAGGGAAGTTGAATTCTTTTTTCTTCCTTGTTGTATTAATCTAATATGTATCTATTTATAGAGTACTTGTTTTGGTTGTTAATGGTTGGTGCTTGTTGTTCCTTGGGGACAAGGAACGTGATAAGTTGGGGGTGTAATGTGTGTTTATATTACTAGTAGCATTTGTGTGGGGTATATAGTATAGTAGTAGTAGTAGTAAAAAAAATTAAAAATTAAAAATCACAAAAATAATTCTAGCCTTGTGAAGATTACTTGTTGTAAATTAACTTAATGCACCCATGTACGCTATAGAAATTTTGTGTTCTTGACGCTTTTGATTGAGAAGTGATATGCTTTGTTCTTGTGCACACACATACACTAGTAAGTTGGTTGAAGCTGGTAGACTTATAGAATGTTGTAAGTAATTAGAAAGACATGAATATGTGCAAGATGTTGGTTTGCATGCTTTGAGTACAAGTAGGTGCGTTAGAGAGAATTTTCCTTGGGATTGATTATGCTTTACCACCAAGTGAGCTTTTGAGCCTATATGCATATCTTTTGCATTTTATATTCGTTTGTTTGAGTGTCCACATGTTGTTTGCATTGCTAGCATTTGTTTGAGACCTTTCTTGAAACGCATGACATTATTTGATGATAATATGATAAAGGCATTTAGGGATAACCTCATGTTTCCTATATTACAACACCATGTATACATGATCACTTAGTTAACCCGTTGAGCTTAATCCTATTTTTTCGGTGACACACCACATTACTTGCCTAGACCTTTTCTTGTATTGGCCTTACTTTAACTTGAACCTAAATTGTCAAAGGCTAGTAGATTGCTTGAGGGAGTGATATGGTGTGCAAGGGGGGTTTGATTGATGGTCATTACTTTGGGAAAATATGGGTTTTGGTTGTGTGCCTGTTAGTCAAAATTTATTAGAATATATGGGGATCATTGTATCTATTTATATATTACTTCCTTAGCTCTCGAAAAGAAAATTCAAAAAAAAAGAGAGAGAAAAAAATATTATTTATACGAGAGCGTACTTATGTTTCTATGATCCTTCTTCATTCGACTAAGTAAGTTAATTGTTGAAAGAGAATAAATAAAAACCAAAGTGGGGGATGATAGATAGGGAGTTTAGTCATTTATTTTGTTGGGTACTAGCCTTTGACACTTCACCTTGTTTGGCTTTACTTGACATACCTTGTCCCTAGCCCCATTACAACCCGAATAAAGATCTTTTGATTATCATCATTGATGTATGTTGTGTTAAAGTTAGATTGATACCAAATGTAAAGCATGCCTATGATTTTGTTGGAATGGAGTGATACACTTACCATTGTTCTTGAGTGAATATTCTTTTGTGAGTGAAGGTGAGTTATTATTTGCTTTTGCATATGAGATCCCAAGTTTTGACTCAAAGATGTACTCTTGTGGGCTTAGCATGGTTACCAACTTATTCTTACACTTGACATGGATTTTTGATGACTTATGCATATTTTTTAGTAGACTATGTGAATACTTGCACCTTCGACACCAAGGCTTTGCATATTCATTTTTATTCTTAAGTTGAAGAGCATGAAAGGACTTGTGTGTGTGGTGTTGTATTAGCTTTCGATCTTTTACATGAGCTAGATGGATTTTGTGGGTACATTCACTATAGGCCCTCACGAGACCTCACTCGTCCACTAGGGCTACCTAGGGGTTTAAAGGGCTTGTTGCATATGCCAAAGGCAACAGTGATCACCTACGGAAGTGGTACTAGTTAGTTGTATATAATAGATATATTAGTTTTACTCGAGGACGAGCAAAGGTTAAGTTGGGGGGTATTTGATGTATGGTTAAAATATAGATATTTTTCTTCATATTAATCCTCATTGAGCTCGTTTTTGATGCTTTAGTCCTATATGAATAATGTTAGTTGTTATTTAACTTGAATGGGTGCTAAGTGGGTGTTTTCTATGTTTGTAGGAAATTCCAGAGGAGCAAGGTGTAGGGGACAAGAAAGCATGTTGAAAGAAGACAAAAGTTAGAGAAAATGGGTCCTGAACTGAGGCTCAGGAGCCTTGAGCAAAACAGATTTTTGTCTTTTCAGAGTAATAGGACCTGAGCCTCACACTCAGGGGCCCTGAGTAGATTAGAATCTTCATTTTTTGGGGTCATGGGCCCTGAGCCTCGAACTCAGGGGCCTTGAGGGAAGCTGCAGCAAGTTCAGGGGGCCTGAGCATCGTATTCAGGGGTCTTGAGCTGAATAAAAATAGATTTATTTATTCGTTATAATTATATTTTAGTTACCTTGTATGACTTTTAAAGTATTAGGGTCGTATATTAGAGATGAGAATTAGGGTTTTCTGTCGTGTATTATTCGAGAGAGAGGAATAGAGAGAAAAGCAGAGAGAGAACTTGAGCGAGGATTGAAGAGATTCACTCCAAGTTCGAGAGATTTCATCAAGTTGTATTTTTCTTAGCTCTATACTCTTGGAAACATGGGTTTGGTTATTAATATATGTTTGGTTTCTTCATTCATTATGAGTAACTAATTCCCTAATCCGGGAATTAGGTAGTATTCAATGGTTAATATGCTTGTGTAGTTATATTGTGATTTCTCTGCCTTGCTAATCTGCTGTTGAGCATTTAACACAATTGAGGGAGTCGCGAACCCTTGATTGTATCTTTAGGAATTGTAATGAATCGGGAGAGGATTTATAGTTCTAGTTTATGATACAACAGACGTAATTCAAGTATTTAATTGGGAGATTAATATGCGAGTTACGAGACTAAAATTCCTTGGGCTTAAACAGTTCGTAATTATGTGTTGCTTGATCATGGGAGTGACATCAATGTGTAGTTGTGGGCATTATATTGTATCTTGGGAGAGAACAATATAAACATTAGCGGAACGTTTTTAGCAAGAGCACGAGACTTGAATATCACAAACTTATACACATTCATTAATACCATTAAAGAACCCTAGTTTCTGGATTGTTTTCTTATCATTGTTAAATCGTAATTCTTATTTGCTCTTTAGTTTAAGTTAGTTTACAACAAACACACCAATTATTTCTCACACTTCTAGATATTAAGAGATTAAAACTTGAACTTGAATCAATAGTCCTTCCCCGCGAACGAACTTGACAAAAACTACATCAACAGTAATTACCCACGATTTTTGGAAAATAAAATCCAAAATTGATTTTAATTAAAATCAGGGTCTAGAAAGAATTCAAACCGATTTCAGAGACTAAAATGGAGTTGCATATGTGGCATGTCAAATATTTTCCTGAAAATAAAACACCAATAATCCATACAAAATATTTTGATTAGATTTGAAAACGTCTTGAAAATATGATAAGGTTAGTCACGCGCGAAGTAATGATGTCATTGCTGCATTGGAACACTTCAAAAGACTGTCCAGCTTCTCACAGTTTTCTATATAATAACCTGGTGTCATTTGCCTTACTCCATTCTAAAAACCACTCAAAACTTTCTCCGTAAACACAAAGAAATCTCCAAACACAATGGCTTTTAACCCAGATATTCACATGAACCCTAACTTTCGATTCCTGTCCCCTGAGGAGTTAGATGCTGTTGATCATCAGGAGCAAATGGACTACCTCTTTGAGCATATGACTTTCTTCTTGAGTTGGAAATGGCTGGAATCGTTCAAATAATGTCGAAAACCCTCCAAATGATCAAAACCTTCCTCTTGAACAAAACCCTCCCCCTGAACAAAATCCACCTCATATGCTTGAGGATGAAGAATTTGATAAAGAGGATGAGGCTAATTTTGATGAAGATGCACTGCCTCCTGCTCCAAAATGCAAAGTGCAGGCTGGAAAGAGAAAGAGGGATGATGATTTCGACCCTTCTCCTGGAGGATGTCGAGTCTTCGTTCCTCTTCCTGTCATTTTTGCTCAATAAATACAGAGCTACGTAGTTTCTGGCTTGCTTTTGGAGTTGACGAATTGATTATGGAAGATTCATGGAAGAGACAACTCCAACAGCCACAACATTAGACAAGAAGAAGATTAGTAGTAACTATTAGACAAAAAGAAAAATTGTATTTCATTTCCATGTATGTAATGCTTTTGATTAATGAAAATACAAGTTTCTTTTATCTATCTTGTCTATTTACTGTTTATTGGTCAAATAGATTGTCAGCGTGAATGTATTGAATCAATGAGAATATGCAACAATCATTAGAACTAAACAACTAAGTAATTCAGAACCTAAATTACTAAGTCAGAGACTAAGAATTTTTTTTCAAAATCTAGTTCTTAATGACATGTTACTCATACTACAATTTATCAAGGCAAAATGTTATTAGCTTCACGGTCTAAATGAAAGATATAGATACTGATGTAAATCAAATCTATAAGCTAATCAACATACCTTGCTACTTATGCAGATGTTAAAGATCTAGAAATTTAACATTCCTAACTCACTAACCAATCTAATGAATGTAGCCTCATCAAGTGGTTTGGTTAGTATATCTACAAGCTGTTTGTCAGTAGGAACAAAAAGAAGTTCCACAATACCATTCTTAATATGTTCTCTAATAAAATGATACCTGACATCAATGTGCTTAGTCCTTGAATGTTGAACTGAATTCTCAGCAATTTTGATAGCACTAGTATTATCACAGAACATAGGAATATTACTAAGTGTCATACCATAATCCATCAACTGATTTCTTATCCAAAGGAGTTGAGCACAACAACTGCCTGCTGCAATGTACTCAGCTTCTGCGGTTGAGGTTGAGACAGATTGTTGCTTCTTGCTTGCCCAAAAAATCAATCTGTTTCCCAAGAATTGACATGTACCTGTTGTGCTTTTCCTGTCTATTTTACACCATGCATAATCAGAGTCTGAATAGCCAATTAGGGAGAAATCAGATTCTCTAGGATACCACAAACCAAGGTTTGGAGTTCCTTTGAGATACCTAAAAATTCTCTTCACAGCAATTAAATGAGATTCCTTAGGATCACTTTGGAATCTAGCACATAAACAGGTATAAAATATTATATCTGGTCTACTTACAGTTAAGTATAATAATGAACCTATCATGCCTCTATAGCCAGTGTTATCAACACTCTTTCCCTTAGGATCAGAGTCTAGCTTAGTGGCTATTGCCATGGGTGTTTTTGCAGCTGAACAATCTTGAAACTCAAACATTTTTAAAAGATCTTTGATATACTTTGACTGATTAATAAAAATATCAGTCTCAGTCTGTTTGACCTGCAAACCTAAAAAGTAATTTAGTTCACCCATCATGCTCATTTGATACTTAGACTGCATAAGCTTGCTAAACTTAGCACACAACTTTTCATTAGTAGAACCAAATATGATGTCATCAACATAAACTTGAACTAAAAGCAAATCACTTTTCACCTTTCTAAAGAATAAAGTTTTGTCAATTGTACCTCTTGTGAAGCCATTTTCAAGAAGAAATTTAGACAAAGTCTCATACCATGCTCTTGGTGCTTGCTTTAGTCCATAGAGTGCCTTGTCAAGTTTGTACACATGATTTGGAAACTTTGGATCAACAAAACCAGGTGGTTGCTCCACATATACTTCCTCATCAAGCTTGCCATTTATAAAAGCACTCTTTACATCCATCTGGTATACCTTGAACTTTGAATAAGCTGCAAATGCAAGAAATATTATGATTGGTTCCAATCTTGCTACAGGGGCAAAGGTTTCATCATAATCAATTCCTTCCTCCTGAGAGTATCCCTTGGCCACCAGTCTTGCTTTGTTTCTTACAATCATACCAGATTCATCTAGCTTGTTTCTGAAAACCCATTTTGCACCAACAATAGATCTGTCTTTAGGTCTTGCTACTAATTTCCAAACTTTGTTTCTCTCAAACTCATTTATTTCTTCCTGCATTGCAATTACCCAATTAGGATCCTGTAAGGCTTCTTCAACCTTCTAGTTTCATTTTTTGAGAGAAAGCAACTATACAAGCATTCATTTTGAATTGATCTTCTTGTTCGAACACGAATATCTAGAACACCAATAATCAAATCTTCAGTATGATCCCTTGTCCATTTTCTAACAGATGGTAGATTACTCCTGCTAGACTCTCCCCCTATGTTAGTGGTATCTCTTATAGAAGAGTGTTCATTTCCTTCAAAAGCTCCCCCTTGATCAGTAGAATCAATAGACTCCATACTGCTACTAGTACTTGAACTTTCTCCATTAGTCCCTAAAGAATTAGTCCATGATGAAGTAGACTCTGAATGATTGGTCTGCTCCTGACTAGTGCTGTGTTCTCCTTGATTGATTTGCTCCTCCTCTGGAGAACCTTCATCATCACTGGAGACAATCTCAGAATCCTTAAGATTTTCAAATTCCAATTTGTCATAGCTTTCATTAGTTTGCAAAATTCCAAACTTCTTATCATCAAATGCAACATGAATTGATTCCATAACAATGTGAGTTCTGAGATTATAAACTTTGAAGGCCTTTGATGCTGAATATCCTACAAAGATTGCTTCATCCGATTTGGCTTCAAACTTCCCAAGTTGTTCTGGATGAACTTTCAGGACATAGCATTTGAATCCAAAGATGTGAAAGTATTTCACACTTGGTTTCTTTCCTTTGATCATCTCATAAGGAGTTTTTCCATGACTATTTATCAAGGTACAATTTTGAGTAAAACATGTAGTGTTGATAGCTTCTGCCCAGAAATAGGTTGGAAGCTTTGCATCTGCAAGCATGGTTTTTGCTGCCTCTATGGGAGTTCTATTCTTTCTTTCCACTACACCATTCTGATGAGGTGTTCCAGGTGCAGAAAACTGTTGAGTGATTCCATTGTCTGCACAATACTCCTCCATTGTAGAATTCTGTACCATTGTCACTCCTAAGTACTTTGACTTTGTACTCAGAGCTATTTTAAATATTCTTGACAAGATCAATGATTTGCTGAGGAGCTTCATCCTTTTTATATAGAAAGAATACCCATGTGAACCTTGTGTAGTCATCCACTATAACTAGAGCATATCTTTTCTTGTTGATAGACATAATGTTCACTGGACCAAATAAATCAAGATGCAGCATGTGAAATGGTTCAGTAATTGAATTTTCATTCTTGCTCTTGAAAGTGGTTCTTCTTTATTTTCCAAGCTGACAAGCATCACAAAGTCCATCTTGCACATAATTTGCCTGTGGTAGGCCTCTCACTAGATTGTGCTTAACAAGTTGATTAAGCTTCTTGAAGTTGAGATGTGAGAGCTTCTTGTGCCAATTCCAGCTTTCATCATTTGATGCCTTGCTGTAAAGACATCTAACAATTCCTTTAGATGTGTCACTCAAGCTGGCTTCATAAATGTTACCATGTCTCTGACCAGTTAGAACAATGTTTCCATTCTTCATATTCAAGATTTTACATCCTTCACTGTCAAAGATTGATTGGTAACCTTTATCACCCAGTTGACTTATGCTTCAACAAGTGCTACGTTTTCTATGATGACATTCCCCAAAGCAATTGAGCCATATCCCAGAGTTTCTCCTTTGTTGCCATCTCCAAAAGATATTACTGGGCCAACTTTCCTCTCAAACTTTGTAAGTAGGGACTTCTTTCCAGTCATATGTCTAGAGCATCCACTATCCAAGATAATTGAATGCTTCCTTCCTGTGCCCTGCAAACAAAAAAGTAACTAGTTAGAAGTTTTTAGGACCTAACTTTGATTGGATCATTTCTTACTAACTTTAGAAACAACAGGCTTTGAAGATTTTGCTTTTGATTTACCTGTTGCAGAGTTAACCTTAGACTCTGATTTCACAAACTGTTTGTGACTAGGAGTTTTAGATTTCAGAGAATAATAGTCATAATACAGTTCATGATATTCCTTACACATATAAATGGAATGAAGTAAACTTGATAACAAGCTTTTTGTGGTTGGTATTGAATTTTCTGAGTCTTGGGGAATCTAGACTCAATTTTCCAAGAAGGTTTTTGATTGTAGTCTAGGGCCAAATGATTATGATTTCCACACTCATAGCATTTCTTCCTAGGTGCATCAAGTACATTCTTGTAATTATTCTCTTTGTTAATACCTTCTTTTCCATTCCTATTTATTTTGATCTTGCTAGACTCTGAAAGACCCTCTAGTCTCGGTTTCAGCTGAGACTTAGACAAATATCCTATATTGACATTCTTAGGTTTTTCTAACACTTTCTCATCTGAACTAATGTTGTTAATTCTCTTGTGCACAACTGGGGTACCATTCGAATCAATAAACTCAACATGTTTAGGTTCAGAAACTTTCTACTTACCTTCAGATTTAGATGTGCTAGCTTCTTATTTACTATTATCATTCTGGACAACAGCTACATGAGTTTCACTTTTATCCTTTTCAAAACCTAAGCAATAAACTTTGCCAAGAATTTGATTTTCAATGATTTCTTAAGTCTTTTTACCAGAGTTGTTAATGGTTATCATCATCTCTCTCTCTTCCTCTAGTTCTTTTCTGACATAATCATAAGCCTCAAGAATAACACCATAATCATGCTTAGCTTTATCAGAATCTATTCTATAATGTTCCATTTGAATTAACTCTGATTCAAGAATAACTCTTAATCTTAAGTTCATCTCTTTCACTAGTAAGAATTCTGAAATTAGTCATAAGATTCTTAAACTCAGCATGGATAGATCTAATATCGTCAGAATCTAAGCTATCAAATGAATCAAGAGAGTGAAGTGATACCTTAACAGAAGATGGAGAAGTTTTCTTTGGAGATCCAGGTTGTCGGAAGTATTTGCCATCAATGCAATGTTGTCATAATCCAATTCATCTTCAGAATCACTAGAATCAGCCCAATCCTTCTGTGTAACCATGAGTGAATTACCCTTTTCTGAATTCCTGGGCTTCTTACACTCACTAGCCAAGTGTCCAAGCTCGTTGTAGTTAAAGCACTTGATCTTTGCCTTATGAAGCTTGACAATTGTACTTTTGCCCTTGTCATTCTTCTTCTCCTCTTTCCTTTGAGAAGGTCTTTTGCTAAGTCTTCTCCTGTTGAATCTTCCCTTCTTGAAAGCTTTAGCAAACATAGCGAAGAGTTCCTACATCTCTGATTCAGAATCACTGTTGTCAGAGTCTATATCTGTAGTCTCTGACTCAGAACTTTCTTTGATTTTTGGTAAGTGCATATTTTTGCATATTTTTATTACCTATTTATTGCTTGAACTCGTATTTTAATAATTTATTTTGTTTCAATTCAAGAAATTCGTGAATAAATAAAGAAATAACAAAATAAAGAAATAGAACAAGGAAGGGAAAAAGAGGAAGAAAAAGGACTTAAATGGAAAGAGGAAAAAGAATTAGGAGCTTGGTGGAAAAGGAATCTTTGAGGACATGTGGAAGATGGAAATCATCCCAACACACTACATAAGTGTATGTTCAAGATCAACTCTTCAAAGCTTAAGGGGGAAGGAAACAAATAGATGGCTAGGATTTCACCACCACACACCACAAATGTATGGTGGGGATTTACCCAACACCCCCTTAACCCTAATTCCTATCCTATAAATACCCCCTCACCCCCTTGTATTTAGTAACATAGATTTTAGGGTAGCTTTAATTTCTTGTTTTTTTTTTAGTTTCAAATCTTGTAAACTCTTTTTATTTTAGTGCAAAAATTCCGTTTCCTTTAATTTCTCATCTTGCACTTTCGTTTTTGTTGCATAGCTTTCGTTACTTTCAATCCATAGTGGTTAGCATTTCGCTACTTTGTCCACTAAACGGATTTACGAAAATAACAAAAGCTATGCAACAAAAACGAAAGACCAAGATGAGAAATTAAAGGAAACGGAATTTTTGCATTAAAACAAAAAGTGTTTACAAGATTTGAAACTAAAAAAAACAAGAAATTAAAGCTACCCTAAAATCTATGTTACTAAATAAAAGGGGGTGAGGGGGTATTTATAGGATATGAATTAGGGTTAAGGGGGGTGTTGGGTAAATCCCCACCATACATTTGTGGTGTGTGGTGGTGAAATCCTAGCCATCTATTTGTTTCCTTCCCCCTTAAGCTTTGAAGAGTTGATCTTGGCCATACACTTATGTAGTGTGTTGGGATGATCTCCACCTTCCACATGTCCTCCAAGATTCCTTTTCCACCAAGCTCCTAATTCTTTTTCCTCTTTCCATTTAAGTCTTTTTTCTTCCTCTTTTTCCCTTCCTTGTTCTTTATTTCTTTATTTTTCCATTTCTTTATTTATTCACGAATTTCCTGAAATGCAACAAAATAAATTATTAAAATACGAGTTCAAGCAATAAATAGGTAATAAAAATATGCAAAAATATGCACTTATCAAATGCCCTCATACCTATCTTTTGCTCGTCCTCGAGTAAAACAAAAACAAAAAAGAAAATCTAGATAAAAAGTCCTATACTTCTTTTCGTAGGTGTGACAGTTGCATTTGGCATATGCAACAAGCCCTCTAAACCCCTAGGCAGCCCTAGTGGACGAGTGAGGTCTCGTGAGGGACTATAATGAATGTACCCACAAAATCCTTCTAGTTTGTATAAAAGATTACATGGCAATGCAACACCACACATACATGTCCTCTCATGATACATCAACTTAAGAATCAAAATGAATTTGCAAAGTCTTGGTGTGGAAAGTGCAAGGATTCACATAGTTTACTTAAAGAAGTATCCACGAGTGATTACAAGTTCATGTCAAGTGCAAAAATTATTGGAAACCATGCTAAGTCCACAAGAGCACACCTTAGAGTCAAAACTTGAGATCTCATATGCAAAAGAAACAAGCAATACCTCACATTTCACTCACAAAAGAACATTCACTCAAGAACAAGGGTAAGTGTATCACTCAATTCCAAAAAATCAAAAGCATGCTTGACATTTGGTATCATTCTAACTTAAACACAACATACTTCAATGATGACAATCAAAAGGTCTTTATTTGGGTTGTAATGGGGCTAGGGATAGGGTATGTCAAGTAAGGCCAAAAGAAGGTGAAGTGTCAAAAGCTAGTAGTCACCATGGAAATCATGCACAACACCAAACTTCCTCCCCACACAATTATTTTTCTACTTTCAACAAAAAGACTTGACTAGTCGAATGAGGGAGAATTACAAAAACATAAGTATGCTCTCATAAATATTTTTTTTCTTTTTTTTATAAGAGCTAAGATAAATATAAGCAACCATAATCCTCCTTTAGATTTAACTTGAAAATCGACTAACAAGGTAACCAACAAAACATATATTTTCTAAAAAGTTATGAACAAAAGTAAACCCATTTCACACACCTTATTACTCCCTCAAGTTACTACTAGTCTTTGATTAATTGGGATCAAGTATACGTAAGGCTGTACAAGAAAAAGGTCTTAGGCGAGTAATGTGGTGTGTCACCGAAAGAATTTGATTAAGCTCAAAGGGGTAACTAATTGATCACATAAGAATGGTGTGAATATTTTGGAAATATGGGTTATTCCTAAATGCCTTTATCATCTTATCACAATCAATGTCATGTGTTTGAAGAAAGAACTCAAACAAGTGCTAGAAATGCAAATGACAAGTGGACACTAAAGCAAATGAATATAAATGCAAAAGATGTGCATATAGGCTCAAAACTCACTTGGTGTGGTAGAACATAATCAATCTCAAGTAAAGGTATCCTCAATGCACATACTTGTACTCAAAGCATGAAAACCAAATCATCTTACACCTAATCATGACCTTCTAATTTCTTGCACAAGTCAAATAAGTCTACTAGTTTCACCTTGCTAGTGTAAGTGTATGGACAAGAACTTAGCAAATCACTTCTCAATCAAAATCTAAAGGATCACAAGATTATCATAGCATGTAAGGGTGCATCAAGCAACTAGCAATCAATTAACAAGACTAGAATAAGATTAGAACTCTAATATTTACAATTCTACAACTCTTTTTGTAATTTTTTTGGATTTTCTGATTTTTATATTTAAACTAAAAACCCTCCCCCATACCTAAATCATGCATTGTCCTCAATGTATGCAAATGCAAGAGAAATGAGTAAATGAGAATGAGGTAATACCTGATAAGGGATGACAGAGAGAATTTACAACTACCTACTAAAGAAACTTACTTGAATCATGGATCGATGAGGTGGATAACCTCTTCCTCGGGATCAAGTGGCAGCTCTAAAAATGGTTTGAGTCTTTATCCATTAACTTTAAATATATCACCATTTTTAGGATTTTCAATTTCAACAGCATCGTGAGGAAAAACGGTCCTAATAATGTAAGGACCTTCCCACCTAGATCTCAATTTCCCGGGGAATAAATAATGCCTAGAATTGTATAAAAGAACTTTTTGACCTGGAGAAAATGATTTTCTCAAAATGGATTTATCATGAAAAAGTTTAGTTCTTTCTTTATAGATTTTAGCATTTTCATAGGCCTCATTTCTTAATTCCTCTAGTTCTGACAATTGCAACTTCCTATGACTACCGGCGGTTGGTGAGTCAAAGTTCAAATCTCTAATGGCCCACAAGGCCCTATGCTCTAGTTCAACGGGCAAGTGACAGGCTTTGCCAAACACAATTCTGTAAGGGGACACGCCCAAGACAGTTTTAAAAGCGGTTCGATAGGCCTATAAGGCATCTATCCGTTTGATGGACCAATCCTTCCTATTCGAGTTGATAGTCTTTTCTAAAATTTTCTTAATTTGCCTATTCGAGACTTCAACTTGACCACTAGTTTGAGGATAATAAAGGGTAGCCAACTTATGAGTAATTGAGTACTTTTTCAAAAGGGACTCAAATTGACGATTCTTAAAGTGCGTACCTTGGTCACTAATGATAGCCCTAGGTGTTCCAAATCGAGAAAAGATATTCTCTTTTAAGAATTTAAGAACGACCTTGTTATCATTGGACTTAGTCGGTATGGCTTCTACCCACTTAGACACATAATCAACCGCTAAGAGAATGTAGAGGTTGCCAAAAGAGCTAGGAAAGGGACCAATAAAATCTATGCCCCACATATAAAAAATCTCAATGATTAAGATGGGACTCATAGGCATCATATTTCTTCTAGTGATCTTTCCTAAGTGTTGACACCTACTACAAGCAGCACAGAATTCAGCAGCATCCTTAAACAAACTAGGCCAATAAAAACCGCTTTGGAGGATTTTAGCTACTATTTTTTTAGCACTAAAATGACCTCCACCAGCTTGATCATGACAAAAGGAAAGGATACTTCGAAACTCATGGTTTGGGACGCACCTCCGAATGATTTGGTCGGGGCAATATTTAAAGAGATACGGGTCGTCCCAAAAGAAGTGTTTGACTTGAGAGAAAAATTTCGATTTATCTTGAGTGGACCAATGAGAGGGAATTTCGCCGGTTTCAAGGTAATTAAAAATGTCGGTGAACCAAGGAGGAGTAGAGATAGAAAAGAGATGTTCGTCGGGAAAAGATTCTGTTGGTTCGAAAACTAACTGCGCAAGTGTACGCGGTCACAAGTAATATAATAAATTCGATCCCACGAAGACTTGGTGTTTGTTCAGAAATAATGTTTAAGCAACGACGTATGATTAAACAACAAACTGCTTGAATAAATATAAAAAGGGGGTTTTGCTGTATTTTTCTAATTGATTAATAAAATTAATAATATTAAATAATTCAAACTACTTGATTTAACTAAATGAGAATTTTTATGTGAGAAAAACATGGGATTCTAATTTCATTATTTATTTCATTTAGAATTGATGCCTTAATTTCAAAGTAATTTTGATAATTACGAAAGCTAGCCGGGAACACGAAACTAACATAAGCGCCTTTCAGCCTTAACTCATATCAAACCACACGAACATCCACTTAAAAAGATTGAAGTCGCGAGGACACCTTTTATGCTTAGACCCTATATGTCTATAAGATTTGAAAACATAATTGGTTTACGAATAAATTCCTTTATTATGACTACATAGGGTGATGTGATCCAAAATCCTACCACTTATCGTAAATGTACGTGACAATTACGAACCTATGCTAACATGGCAAATTCTAAATTCCTAAATCCACTTTCGCATTCATTAGGAATTTATAATTTAGACGTTAGCTACGCATCTAATAAATTAAGCGCAACCACATTAGGCAATCTGAATTTTTATCATAATACAAATTATTAATGCATCGAATTACTAAATTACGTAAATAAATCCATTAGAATCCCATGACGGCGATTAGTTCATAATTGAACGAATCGTCATCATGGGATTAAATGAAAACATAATAATAATAATAATAATAATAATAATAATAATAATAATAATAATAATAATAATAACTAAATTAAAAATTGCGATAAATTAAATATGAAATTGCAAGAGTTAAGAACGTAGAACCGAAATAGCTTTCAATGAAAGAAAAGAGCGCTCCAAATAATCCCCGTAAATTCTTCAACCAAAATAACAATTATACTAAAATTGCAAAAATTTAAAGTGTATAAAAATGAAACTTAAAATTACAAGAAAATAGAGAGAATACAAGAGAGAATTTATTGCTCTCCAAAATGTTGTGTTTTCAAGCTTAGAATCTACACCTATTTATAGCAAAAATTTAGCACACCAAATTAATAAAATAAAAATAAAAATAATTAACAACAAAAAAAAATTAAAAGAAATAAAACACAACACACAATTTAATTATAGAGCCGAAAGTACATCACACCAACTGCAATTCCATTACTGCTCGGCCACTCAGCAAACAAACACAAACGCACGCATGGCGCGTGCATGCCACGCGCGGTAGGTGGTTAGCTTTCTCCAACGCTTGTGTTACATTTACAAGCTCTTTAACACCTGGCCAACAACCTTGCTCCACTTTGCTTTAGATTTTTTTTTTTTCTTCTTTTTGCACTTGCCGACAACTTCAACCAATAATACAAAACAAATAAATCAACTTGCTGGCTTGATATGTACGATTCCGAAAAGAAAATGCTTTTAACCTGCATAGTTTATAATCTTTAATTAATAAATAATTAATTTAATCCAGAAATTATAAAAATAAATATCTAATATTATTAGATATTTAAAAATATAATTTCCTAATTAAATAAAATATTTATTAATATAAATATATCTTTAAGGCCTAAGATGCGGTCTATTGAGGGCCTGGAACCGGACTCCTTTTGCTTAACAAAAAATATATCAATTCAAACCGGGGGTTTCTCTTTAAGAATATATCACTTTCCATCTTTTTGTGATAATTCTATTTTCTCATTACTCGTCCAGGTGTAAATTACGGTCTCTTGAGGATCTGAAACCAGACTCTTTTTGCTTGGAAAAAAATATATCAATTCAAACCGGGGGTTTCTCTTTAAGAATATATCACTTTCCATCTTTTTGTGATAATTCTATTTTCTCATTGCTCGTTCAGGTGTAAATTACGGTCTCTTGAGGATCTGAAACTGGATTCCTTTTGCGAAACAAAAAATATATCAATTCCAACCGGGGTTCCAGATTTAAGAATATATCACTCAGAATTTCTTTATGATAATTCTTTTTCCTCGTAGCCGGTCCACTTGATAAAATTGAGACATAAATCCACCGTTTTTAGCCTTTTATCGCCTAGATAACTAAAGTTGCGAGTTCTGCACAACAAATGCTGAAACAAAACAAAAGATGAATTAAAAGACACAAAATATTTAAGGATAAACCACCAATCTAGGTCAAAATAGCGCATAATAAGTGGATATAAAATCCACTTATCAGATTCATTCAAAGGCGAGTCAGTGGTGGACTCCACCAATAATCGAGAAAGGTGATCGGCAACGACATTTTAAGACCCTTTCTTATCCCTAATTTCTAGGTCAAATTCTTGGAGCAAAAAGATCCACCTAATCAATCGGGCCTTTGAGTCTTTCTTAGAGAAGAGATACCGAAGGGCGGAATGATCGGTGTAAACAATGATTTCCGAACCAATAAGATACGACATAAACTTCTCGAGGGCAAAAACTACGGCTAGAAGCTCCTTTTCGGTGGTAGAATAATTATGTTACGCATCGTTTAACGTCTTACTAGCGTAGTATATGACATAAGGTATCTTATTGATTCGTTGTCCTAATACCGCCCCTAATGCGTAATCAGATGCATCACACATTAACTCGAAAGGTTGACTCCAATCGGGAGACTTGATAATTGGGGCCGAGGTCAACTCTTTCTTAAGGTGTTAAAAAGATTGTAAACAATCTTTAGTGAATTAGAATTTGACATCTTTACCAAGAAGGGTAGTCAAGGGTCTAGCCTTTTTGCTAAAATCTTTAATGAAACGCCTATAAAAACCAACATGTCCTGAAAAGGAACGAATTCCTTTGACCGATGTTGGTGGGGGTAGATTGGCAATGAGGTCAACTTTGGATTTATCTACTTCGATCCCCTTTTCAGAAATTTTATGACCAAGAACGATTCCTTTTTTAACCATGAAATGACATTTTTCCCAATTAAGAACGAGGTTGGTTTCTTTACACCGTTTTAAGACTAACTCAAGATGGTTTAGGCATTGATGAAAAGACGAACCAAAGATGGAGAAGTCATCTATGAAAATCTCTAGGAATTCACCTACCATGTCAGAAAAGATGCTCATCATGCACCTTTGGAAGGTGGCCGGGGCAGTGGTAAGTCCAAAAGCTAATCGACGATAGACAAACGTTCCAAAGGGACATGTGAAGGTGGTCTTTTCTTGGTCTTCGGGAGCTATGGAAATTTGGAAATGTCCGGAATAACCATCTAGAAAACAGTAGTAGGCATGTCCCGCCAACCTTTCTAACATTTGATCTATGAACGGTAAAGGAAAGTGGTCTTTTCTAGTGGCATCATTGAGTTTCCTATAGTCTATGCACACCCTCCAACCGGATTGGACACGCGTAGGAACTTGCTCGTTGTTCTCGTTATTCACCATGGTAATACCCGACTTTTTAGGTACTACCTGAATCGGGCTAACCCAAGAGTTATCAGAAATGGGATAAATGATTCCATTATCTAGACACTTAAGAATTTCCTTCCTAACGACTTCCATCATGGTAGGGTTCAACCGCCTTTATGGCTCACGAACTGGTTTGTCATCATCAACTAAGTGAATCCTATGTTGGACAATGGTCGGACTAATTACTTTAATATCCGAGATACTCCAACCTATGGCTTCCTTATGTTCTCTAAGCACACTTACAAGCTCATCCTCTTGTGACTTGGTTAAATTAGAGGAAATTATAACGGGAAAAGACTCGTTAGGACCTAAAAAGGCGTACTTAAGAGTGTCGGGAAGAGGTTTGAGTTCGAAATCGGGCGGCTTTGACTCAACGGGTTCATTAGCTTCGAAAAGTGGCAAAGGAGGTGGTTCATATGCTTGGTTATTTGTAGGAATGGTGGAATCTAACATTGCATTGACCTCATTTGTATATTCAGAATCATCCCAATTTTGACCAAAGTGTTCTAAACAAAAATCAAGAGCATCATTAGGGTTGATGAATTCTTGATCAGCTATATCATCAATTAAATTGACATCCATAGGTTGATCATAGAAATCATCGGGTTGTTTCCCTATGTGAAAAATATTGAGGTCAATGGTCATATTCCCAAATGTTAGTTTCATTAATCCATTTCTACAATTAATCAAAGCATTGGAGGTGGTTAGAAATGGCCTTCCTAGAATGATAGGAATCTGATTCTTAGGGTTCTTCACCGGTTCAGTTTCTAGGACAACAAAGTCAACGGGAAATAAAAAGTCACCTACTTTAATTAGCACGTCTTCAATAATCCCCTTAGGAACTTTGACAGAACGATCGGCTAATTGAAGTGTAACATTAGTTCTTTGAAGCTCTCCTAAGCCTAGGGCTTGATAGACCGAAAATGGAAGCAAGTTCACACTAGCGCCTAAGTCAAGTAACGACTTATCCACAAAGGTATTGCCTATGACACATGAAATTGTAGGACAACCGGGGTCCTTATATTTCACGGGAATTTGGTTTGAAAGAATTGAACTAACTTGAGAAGTCAAAAAGGCTTTCTTAGGGACGTGAGTAATTTGCTTATGTGTGCACAAATCTTTTAGACATTTCGCATACGAAGGAATTTGTTGAATCACGTCTAAAAGAGGGATGTTGACTTTGACTTGCTTAAAAACTTCTAAGATCTTGTCCATTTGGGCCGTTTGTTTAAGAGAAATGAGTCGTTGAGGGTAAGGAGCTTTTGGCTTAAAGACTCGTTCATTAGGTTCTTCGGGGACGGGTTTTGTCCCACTCGTTGATCCTTGTTCCTTTGAACTCTCGGGTTCAAGATTAGCGTTTGGTTCAGAATTTGATTCGTCTTCTTCGGAAGACTTGTCACCGACATGATTTTCTACTTGCTTACCGGACCTTAAGGAAATGACAACGTTCACATTGTGAGGAGGACTATGATTAAGAGGAAATTTAGGATTGACCTCGGTTTGACGTGGAAGTTTGTTCTTCTCTCGCTCACTTGAACCTCTAACTTAGATATGGCTTGAGTACTAGCATTTAAAATTTGCCTATCTTGAGTCATAGTTTGCATGAAGGTTTGTTGAGATTGAGCCAAATTAGTTGTTGATTTCAGAAGAGCATCGAGAGTCTTTTCCAAGGAATTAATTCTCTTATCCGAATCATGAAAGCCGGGTGGGTGGGCGGGAGCTTGAGTTGAATAAGGAACGTGATTTTGAGGCGCGTTTGAAAAAGGACCTTGGTCTGGATAGTTCGGCTTTTGAAAAGAAGGTGGTGGAAATTGGAAGTTTTGGCCTTGGTTCCACGAGAAATTCAGGTGGTTCTTCCACCCGGGATTGTAAGTCGGTGCAAACGGGTCATTCCGAGGCCTAGGTTGGAACATTGACATAGGTGGGGGACCACTATGAGTTTCTAAAGCTTCAAGTCGTCTAGTAAGAGTAGATAATTTGGCATCGGTTGCAATCGAATTCCCAATCGAATGAAAACCCCTAGATGAACTACGCGATTCATTAGACTTACTTGGTTCCCTAGTAGACTCCCAAAACATCGTCTTCTCGGTTAATTCTTCAAAAAATTCCCACCCTTCGTCCTCATCTTTCTCCATGAATTTGCCTTGGCACATAGACTCTAACAACGCGGTTGTTGGACTATCTAGGGCCTCGTAGACAATCTTACAAAGTCTCCACTTTTCTATTCCGTGGTGGGGGCATTGTGATAAAAGATTTTTAAAGCGATCAAAATATTTCCAAAAAGACTCATTTTCCTTTTGATGAAATTGATTTATCTCGTTTGTAATTCTCGTAGTCTTGTGGTTTGGAAAATATTTCTTAAGAAAAATTACCAAAAATCCCTCCCACGTGGAAATAGAATTAACCGGTAGGCTATACAACCATTTTTTAGCATTTTCTTTAAGCGCGTAATTAATGAGCCTAAGCCTAATTGAGTCCTCAGTTAATTGTTGGAGTTTTTGTAGGGCACAAACCTCCTCGAATTCATGGATGAAAAGATACGGGTCCTCACCTTCGCTTCCGGTAAATTTAGGTAACATGCTAATATGTTGAGCTTTAATTTTGAAATTATTACCATTTACGGGAGGAAGAGTGATACACGAGGGTTGGGCAGAACGGGTGGGGTAACAACGGTCCTTAAGAGACATGGCCATGTTTACTATTGGTTCGGAATTATCTAAAGACTCGGAATCAGAAGAGGAAGAAATCTCAAACGATCTCACTAGTCTAGAATAATTATCTCTAATCCAAATAGTTCGCATAAACCATGTAGCAAATAAGTGCGATAAAATAAACACACAAAGAGAAAGGGTGAAAAATCAAAAGAAAAATCCTATATCTTGGGTTTCCTAAAAAAAAATTGAACTAGACCTTGCTCCTAACTTTAAGGGCTACCAAAAACTAGGTAAATCAATAATTATTCGAACCGGCTTGGCCAGGTAGGTACAAGCATTGCCAAGAGGCTAAACACCATCCTAGACACCAAAACCTTAATTGGCCAGGTCAGCTTTCGCTTTCCTAGACACCAAAAAAGTCGGAATAATTAAAGATTACTTCGTTTCTTAAGCACCTTCCTAAATGAGCGCGAGATTCCTAGGGCAAGCGTCTAATTAATTTTATTAAAGGCTAGGTATGCAAAATGAGGGATTTATTGTTTTTGGGCCAAGGAAAGAGTGATGAAATCTCTTCCCTTATCTTGTAAGTGGTTTTGCCCTTAAGATTTATTTACAAAATGATGCAACAAACAAAGAGTTTTAAAAAACACTATAAACATTTATGGATGCTTAACTACGTGCTCTAACTAAAGAAAAGAAAGAATTTAACGTACCTTGGGGTCCTCCAGCGATCACCACAATTATAAGGTACGAAAAATTAAAAACAAGAAAATAAAAATCTAGATAATGTGCCCTAAGTGATTAAATGCATGATGCAACAATTATGTAATTTCTAACTAATTTTTTTGGATTTTATATTTTAAATTTTTTTTTGTGATTTTTCAATTTTTCGATTTTTTTGTGATTTTCTAAATAAAGAAAAGAAACGAAAGAGGAGAGAGATACGGGTTACCCAAGCAAAGCTTCCAAAATTCCGAGAAAATTCTTCCGCTTTATTCCAAGTTTCCGGAATTTTCCTCCAAATTCCTCGAAAAAATGCAAACAAGAAAAAGGGTGAGAAAAGAGCTAATCCGAAAAATTAAAAACTAAGGTGCAAAAAATGATTAGTCCCCGGCAGCGGCGCCAAAAACTTGTTGTGCTAAAATAAATGACAATTTAAAACTGCAAGCGCACGGTTCAATCGTTGAATTATTTTAGGTTCGTTCCTCGGAGACTGATATTTTCGCGATCCTTAATTTTCAATTTAATCGAATTAGGACAAGTGGATTTTTTAGAATTTGATTGGATTCTATACTAATTAATTCCGAAAAGGAAATTTAATTTAATTTTTAAAAGAAAGTTAAATTAATCTATTTTTAAACTAACTAATTAAAAGTGAAAAGAACAAAAACTAAATTATTCTAAAAACTATAAATTCAAATTACTAGATTTTATTCTAATTTTTTTTTTAATTTTTGTTTAAGAAATTTTATTTACAGAAAATTTTTAGAAAAAAAAAAGTTTGACATGATGCATTCGTAAATACGACTAGCCATTAACAAAATTAACACAAGAATTTCGAATCAACAAACCCAAAATAAACGCGAATCAGACGCATTAAAATTTCAAAGACTCAAAACAGCATAAAAACTGGACTTGACAGACTATGATTACTACTCTAAAACTGGACTGCGAATTCAACTCAGCAACTTGGTAAACAAATAAAATGACCCACTCGACTCAGGGTCATCAAAGCAACGAATAAACAGCAGAAACATCAACTGAATTAACCCCAACGAACTCAGGCAATGCAGAACTC
Source organism: Saposhnikovia divaricata (assembly GCA_036435485.1). Taxonomy (NCBI): domain Eukaryota; kingdom Viridiplantae; phylum Streptophyta; class Magnoliopsida; order Apiales; family Apiaceae; genus Saposhnikovia; species Saposhnikovia divaricata. The sequence goes on along the minus strand of CM071595.1, from coordinate 235,395,144 downwards.
GATAAGCAACAAGCAAACGTAACTCAACATCAACTAAAATTCGACTCTCAAACAAAACAGTGCAAAACAGAACAAAACAACGAAAACTAGATCATGACTCGGTAAACTAGAAAACAATGAATAACTCGAACACACATTAATTCTTCACAGATCACACTACACTACTTAGCAACTCAACTCGGCACATCATTTCACTCATTAGTTACAGAGCAATAATTGAAGAAAGGGAACAACAAACAATCGATACAAATGCATAACAACTCAGACAATCAACTCACAGAGCTCAGAAACACCAACTACAAATTACAGCAACTCAGTCGAACCTCAACAACGTAAACCAGCAACCCGATTCAGAACCCAAAGCATCAATGAACAAACAGCAGTAAAAATGAAATACAAACGAACTTAAGACACGAAAACTACACAACAGCGACTCGGTGAATTCTCAAAGCGAAACCAAAACGAAACACAACAAAGCAGACTCAGAACCCCATCCAAACATCAAAGTAAATAAATAAAAAGAGAAGTTAAACAAAACAAACTCAATCAAAGAACTTAACTGCGAAAAAGACAAACTCAGCAATAATGGCTTAGCAAAATTAAAAGGGGGAAAATGTGTTTAATCGAAAAGAAAGAAGGACAGGGGTATGTGTTTGCAGAAAACGAAAGAAATGTTGCTGGGTTTCAATTTTATTCGAAGAGAATTTACAAGGGAGGGGATTTGAAAAGAAAATAAAAACAGGGGACTTGTGTGTTTATACGGAGAAGAAGAAGAAGAAAAGTAAAGGGGCTTGTTTGTTTGGACTGTGTAACTGAGAAAGAAAACAGGGGAGGCAGCACTTATGCTTCGAATTTAAACGATAAAAACAGAGAAATAAAAACTGCAAATTCGTAATAAAATTTCATAAAATTAATTTTTTTTTCAGAAAATTAAATACGGAAACAAAGAAATAAAAAAATTATTCTAGGGAAATTAAAATACGAATTAAATGGCCCACAATAAAATCGAAATTTAAAGGGGCAAAATTACGAACTAAAACTAAAATTAAAACTATGAACAAGAAATTAAATTTTGTTACTTTCAACTCATAGTGGTTAGCATTTCCAAAAACTTGTTGTGCTAAAATAAATGACAATTTAAAACCACAAGCTCACGGTTCAATCGTTTAAATGCTTTCGGTATCCATCCTCGGATTCTAACATTTTCGCAATCTTAATTTTTTATTTAATCGAATTAGAACAAGTTTGATTTTTGAGAATTTGGTTTGGATTTTATACTAATTAATTCCTAAAAGATAATTTAATTTATTTAAAAGAAAATTCAATTATTCTAATTTTAAACTAATTAATTGAAAGTAAAATGAGCAAAATTATCCTAACAATTAAAAGTAGAAATTTAAATTTTAACTAATTTTATTTACAGAAAATTTTAAAGAAAAATTGACATGATCTATTTGAAAATTTAACTAGCAAAACAAAACCAACCAACAATTTTAAGCCATTAATTCACAAAACACGAACTAAAATAGTGACACAAAAATGATCAAAACGGAACAATACAGCACAATTCAAAATAGCAACCTCCCCAAACAAAACGATAAACAGTAAACTCGGCCACAAATTCAAACTCAGCAACAGCAATTTACAATACAACGATTTGGACTCAGCCTTGCGAAGAGAAAAAAAAACAGGACTGCAAAACTCAGTACACATCAAGAACTCAACACATCAATACAGACTACAATAAACAAACTCGACTAAACACAACAAGAACAGTTCAGAACTCTAAACAATTCAAACAATAAGAAGAACTCGATGACTCAGAAACGACTCGATGAAACACTCATATCCAAAATCTCAGAAGACTTAGAACTTAAAACACAATAAAAATTTAAACTCTGCAAAAACCATCAATAAACCAGCGAAAACCAACATTAAAGTTTCAAACAGCAACTCGAACAAACTCTGCAAATCAATCATGAAGAACGCAGCAAAACTCTTGAACTTGCAAGATGTGACCGAGTTGACTCAACAAATACTCTACACAAACACACTAATTAAAACAAAAACAAAGTAAAACAAAGAGGAAGTGCTTGTGAAAACTTAGCAGCGAATTCGAATAAGATTCAGCATCAAACAAGTCGATTCGACAACCACAAAACACAATAAACTCGTGAACGCAGCCGGCAAATTCAAGCCATATAAAAACTACAAAAAACACAGCGAATACCAATCAACACGCAATAATTAAAACATTCGACACGAACGAACAAATAGCGAATTAGACTCGATGATACACGCAACGAGAAACAGCAATCAAGAGCAACTCGAAAACAAAATAACAACTTGTAATTCGAGGAAGAAATAAAACAAAAGGGGAAGGCTGGGTTTTGATAGAAATGAAAACAAAGGAACAGGGGATAAGGGGTCTACGACGAAAAGAACGAAAAAAAAAAGATAGAGAAGGTGATAGTTTGTGATGGTGGAGAAGAAGAGAGGAATTAAGAAAAGAAAAGATGAAAAGCTAAGCTGGGTTTTGTATCTTTGAATAAAAACAGGGGATGCCAAAGAATGCTTCGAATTAAAAATTAATAAACAGAATTTAAATGCTGAAATTTTATAAAACTACTATTTTTGTGTTTTTTTTAAACTAAAAACGAAAATAAAAAAATTTAACTACGAAATTAAAAGCTTACACTAAAACGAGAATTTGATTTGGAATTAAAATGGCCCACAATAAAATCGAAATTTAAAGGGGAAAAATTATGAATTAAAACTAAAATTAAAACTACGAGCAAGAAAATAAAAATCTTTATTTTCAACCCATAGTGGTTAGCTTTTCGCTACTTTGTCCACTACATTGATTTACGAAAATAACGAAGGTAAGGCAATATAACGAAAGAGCAAGACGAGAAATTAAAGGAAACGGAATTGCATTAAAATTAAAAAGAGTGTTTACAAGATTTGAAACTAAAAAAAACAAGAAATTAAAGCTACCCTAAAATCTAAGTTGATAATTACAAGGGGGTGAGGGGGTATTTATTGGATAAGAATTTGGGTTAATGGGATGTTGGGTAAATCCCCACCATACATTTGTGGTGTGTGGTGGTGAAATCCTAGCCATCTATTTGTTTCCTTCCCCCTTAAGCATTGAAGAGTTGATCTTGGCCATACACTTATGTAGTGTGTTGGGATGATCTCCACCTTCCACATGTCCTCCAAGATTCCTTTTCCACCAAGCTCCTAATTCTTTTTCCTCTTTTCATTTAAGTCCTTTTCTTCCTCTTTTTCCCTTCCTTGTTCTTTAGTTCTTGATTTTACCATTTCTTTATTTATTTTTGAATTTCCTGAAATGCAACAAAATAAATTATTAAAATACGAGTTCAAGCAATAAATAGGTAATAAAAATATGCAAAAATATGCACTTATCAAATGCCCCCATACCTATCTTTTGCTCGTCCTCGAGTAAAACAAAAACAAAAAAGAAAATCTAGATAAAAAGTCCTATACTCCTTTTCGTAGGTGTGACGGTTGCATTTGGCATATGCAATAAGCCTTTTAAACCCCTAGGCAGCCCTAGTGGACGAGTGAGGTCTCGTGAGGGCCTATATTGAATGTACCCACAAAATCCATCTAGTTTGTATAAAAGATTACATGGCAATGCAACACCACACATACATGTCCTCCAAGATTCCTTTTCAACGAAGCTCCTAATTCTTTTTCCTCTTTTCATTTAAGTCCTTTTTCTTCCTCTTTTTCCCTTCCTTATTCTTTATTTCTTTATTTTACCATTTCTTTATTTATTTTCGAATTTCCTGAAATGGAACAAAATAAATTATTAAAATACGAGTTCAAGCAATAAATAGGTAATAAAAATATGCAAAAATATGCACTTATCAATTTTCTTCTTCCTTGAGTCCTTTACAGTAGGCTCAATATTCTGTTCTTCTGGAAGCTTCTTTGATTCAGATTGAGCAGTAAGTGCAACAGTTTTCATCTTTCCTTCACCTCTACTCTTCTTCTGCTGCTTGTCCAGTTCATAAGCCCTCAGTGTTCCATAAATTTCCTCTAATGATATTTCATCCAGATCATTAGCTTCCTCAATTGCAGATATCTTCTCAATGAAGAAATCAGGCAAGGCTTTCATGAACTTAGTATTCATATCCTCCAAGTCATAATATTTACCACGCATGGCCATCTCATTGATGAGTTTAGTAAACCTATCAAAGGTATCAGTAAGTGACTCACCAGACTTGGATTCAAAATACTCATACTGTTGTATGAGAAGTGTCCTCATATTCTTCCTTACAGGTTTAGTTCCTTCACAATGAACCTTCCGATTGTCCCATATCTCCTTAGCAATTTTATAAGAAAGAACATAGTTAGTGAGAACAGAATCAAGACTGTTGAACAATATGTTTCTCACTTTAGCATCCTTAAGAACGTTCTCCTTGTCATTATCTGTCCATTCAGATTTAGGCTTCTCTGCCGTGTGCTCTGGAACTACTTTTCCTTCGACAGTTGCTTGAGGAACAGCCCTTGTTGGAACGAAAGGCCCATCTCTAATTCTGTCAAGATAATCAGGGTCTGTTGCTTCCAGGTGATGCAACATCTTCACTTCCCAGAGAGTATACTCATTTCTCTTGAGCATAGGGATCTTAGTATTACCATCCTTGTAACCAGACATGATTGCAGATCTTTATGATTATTCAAAATCAACCTGCTCTGATACCAATTGTTAACTCGAATAACTTGTAGAAGGGGGGTTAAATACAAGTTATGTAATTGTGTCTGATTTTTGCTTGATTAGGTGAACAAGAACAAACGAATAAATCAAACTGTTTGTATTAATAAAATCAAATACAAACTCTACCAAAGGTGTACAATACCTTTAGCAGCTGCTCTCAATACAAATCTCTCTCTGTTTGTTCACTCGTATACTCACGATGATCACAAATCTCACACTAAGCTCACGCTTTTTACAATGATATTAAGAGAGTATTTATAATGCTACCTATCAACTAATAACAGAAAGTAATAATTAATACATGGTAATCTTCTGCCGTCCAGTTGATAGTTTCCATCAATGCTTTGATTATTTTCTTCATGCACACTTCTTTCCATCTTCTGAATACAAGATCCTAAAGTATAGCACTTTCCAATTCTGCAGCTTCGATGCAGTCAGGGTCTGTCATAGTCCCTGAAAACTCTTAGTCCGTGACTTCAGTTTCCGGTTAAGTACTGTTCACAGTTTCTGCAGATCTTGAAGAACTGATATCTCCTTAATCAAATGCTAAACCATTTATTAGATCAAGGTATTACAAGAAGTGTTATGTCATTCTATTCTACACATCACAACTCATGAATTTATTCCTAACATCTGCTAATTTGCAGAAAGAATAAACTCCTTGAACATTACAGATTTGTTCAGTTTTAGCCTTTGATCCTTTCCACTTAGCGATTAAATCTTATTCCTTTCTTAATTGCTTTTTTAAACACTCTTATCTTTTCAGAGCCTCAAGTAATTCATTTTTAGCATCCTGGCAATCTCTTTACATCGTTTCAAACTCAATTAACTGAGTCTCTAACAGAGTATTCTTATCACCTAGATTGACATTCGGATCTTTAACCTTTATGTTTTCTTTGCTAAATGATTTTAATGTGACATGCATGTTGTACAGTTCATTAGACATTTCATTAACAACATTATCACATTCATCTTTGGAAAGCTCAGTTAGGTTTGTAGAGTATACCTGGTTGCTTGCTAAACTAGCCTCTTCATCATTTTCGTTTGCCATAAGTGCAAGGTTGACAAACTCTTCCTCTGCATCTGAGTCTCCTCCAGCTACCCAATCATCATCTCTAGATACGAATGCTCTTTCCTTTTTCTTGTGAAGATCAAAATATTTTTTCCTGTAATCAACAGTCTCAAACTGTTTCTTCTCTTTCTCAGCTTTGGATTTTCTGTATTCATTGGCAAAGAGTGACCAGCAATTCCACAGCTATAGAATTTGATCTTTGACCTTTCAACCATATCCTTGTTTGGTTGGTAGCTTTTCTTGAATTACCCGGCTCCTGCTGGATTATTCTTGAATCTTAACAAAATCTCTTTGACAAGAATGCCAAATATTCATCTAGATCTTCAGATTCATCCTCACTCAATGCATCAAGTTCTTCAATCATCTTGCCTTTAACTCTGCTAGATCCAACTCCACCTTTACAAGTTCTTTGACTTGGTGTGGCTTTCATATTCTTCATCTTCTCTCCATCTTGGTTGGTTGGAATATTGGCCACCAAAGCTACACTTCCACCTTTCCTCTGGCTCTTCTCAACTTCTTCATCTTGTTGCAGCTCGAGCTCATAGGTCTTTAAAATTCCATACAGTCTCTCAAGTGTAAAATCTTTGTAGTCTTGAGAATTCCTCAATGAGACTGTTACTGGCTCCCATTCTTTTGGTGAAGACCTCATAAATTTCAGGTTGGAATCTTTGGTTTCATATACTCTCCCATACAACTTAACCCATTTAGCAGTTTCTGAAATCTACTAAATATATCAGTTAGACTTTCACCTGAACTGAAGTGAAAATGTTCATACTGTTGTACGAGGAGTTGTTTCTTATTCTCTCTAACTTGCTCAGTCCCTTCACAGAGTGTTCGTATAGTGTCCCACACTTGCTTGGTAGTGGTACAGTTTATGACATTTATAAACACAATATCACGCAAGTATACGTGGTCACAAGTAATATAGATAAAATCGAGTTCGTTCCGCAGAGATCTGATATATGTTTTAATTCAGTAAATGTACCTATGCAACAATGTATGGTTTTAATTCACTGCTAAGACAAATAATAAATTGGGGTTTTTAATTATCTAAATTAAACTAAGAAGCAAATTATTAAACTATGATTTAATTAACCAATGAGATTAAAACTGATTTACTTATATGAGAATAAACATGGGATCCTAACTTCATTATCTACTTCACTTAGAGTCGATGCCTTTAATCAATACATGTGATGGTTATGATATCTGACCAGACAACACGAAACAAGTAGAAGCTACCTCTCGATATACTAACACCAAACTACGCATACATCCACAAAATAGATAGAAGATGGGTAGACACCAATTATGTTTAGACCCTATATCTCTATAGAATTTGAAAACATAAAGGTTTAAGCACAAGATATCCACTTAGATCACATAGGGTAGCATAATATCTCTATTTACGCCATAAATCATGATGTTAAAACATCAACCTATCCTATGCTAGCATGGCAAGTTCTAAATCTCAAGATCCACTCTCGTTTCGCAAGAGATTAACAAATTAGATGTTCGCAACGCATCTAAATACATGAAACACAACCATACGAGGATATCAAGAATTCACCACACATAAATCTTTAAAGCATAAAAACTACTAAGCTACATAGATAAATCCGTTAGAATCCCATGACAACGATTAGTTCATAATTGAACCGTTCGTCATCATGGGATTTGATGAAAACATGATAATAAACAAGATATGAATAAAAGAAGTAATTATATTAATAAAACAAAGAGTTAAGAAAACAAATCTAGAATCCAGAATAAAACAAAAGATGAAGTAGATCTAGATCCGTTGCTTATCACGAGCGTTGAATCCTTCTCTCCTTTTCTCCCTTGCAGATCTAAGCTATGATACAATAAAAAAAAACTACTCGAATTACAATGCTAAGATGTGTTTAAATAGGCTCTAGATTTCTTACCCAGCAAGAAATTACCTTCTATTACAATTAGAATTCGATTAAGGTACCAAAAAACTGCCCAAAATATAATTAGAATTAGAAAAAGAGCAAAACAGTAATCTTTCAGCCTTGCTTCACAAGGAACACGTGCGCGAATTGGATCTACATGCTCCCTGCACCTGATATCTGTCCCAGGTTGTAGAAAATCTCGCAAGCTTCACGTGGATAGTAAGATCGCTGAAAACGGACTTCTAGAACTCTAGATATGGTCAAAACAGTGTAAACGGCGAAACCTTCCCGGAAAATCCGAATTTTAATCAATTTCACCTCCAAAAACGATAGAAGCATCAACCATAATCGATATTCTTGCAACTCTGCACAACTACACAAAACACATCAAAACTACAACAAACTTGAGTCCAAGACAATCAATTTAAGCCGAATTGAAGCGATCCAAGTGGTTATAAAATCCACTTATCACACCCCCAAACTTAAACCGATGCTTGTCCTCAAGCATAAACAAATATATTATATACAATTAACTAGTACCACTTCCGTGGGTGATCACGGTTGCATTTGGCATATGCAACAAGCCCTTTAAACCCCTAGGCAGCCCTAGTGGACGAGTAAGGTCTCGTGAGGGCCTATAGCGAATGTACCCACAAAATCCAATGCAATGCAATGCATGAATGCAACTAAATGAAAATGCAATTAATCTAATACTAATATCCTACCATACCTTCAAATCCTCTCATGCCATATCAACTTAGGAATCAAAGTAAATACGCAATGTCTTGGTGTCGAAAGTGCAAGTATTCACTTAGTCTACTCAATGAACATGCATAAGTTCTCACAAGTCCATGTCAAATGTAAGAATAAGTTAGTAAACATGCTAAGCCTACAAGAGTACATCTTTGAGACAAAACTCGGGATCTCATACGCAAAAACAAGCAAGCACTCACAATAGAATATTCACTCAAGAACAAGGATAAGTGTATCACTCATTTCCAACAAAATCATAAGCATGCTTGACATTTGGTATCAATCTAACTCTTAACACAACATACATCAATGACGATAATCAAAAGGTCTTTATTTGGGTTGTAACGGGGCTAGGGACAAGGTATGTCAAATAAGCCAAATCAGGTGAAGTGTCAAAAGCTAGAAAGTACAATAATAAATCATACACAACACCCTATTTCCCCCCACATAATCTTTTATTTTTCTTCCAACAAAATACTCAACTAGTCGACTTAAGTAGGATCACTACAAACAAAAATATGCTCTCATAATATTTTTTTTTCTTTTTTCATCATTTTTTTTCCTATTTTTGTTTATGAATTTATTACACATGTCGACTGTCAAGTAAACAACCAAACCCAATATTCAATATTTCCCCCAAAATTATGACCAACAATAAACCCTCATTACACACCTTATTACTCCCTTAAGCACTCTACTAGCCTTTGACAATGTGGGTTCAAATTAATGTAAGGCCAATACAAGAAAAAGGTCTAGGCAAGTAATGTGGTATGTCACCGAAAAAATAGGATTAAGCTCAACGGGTTAACTAATTGATCATGTAAATATGGTGTGGTAATATGGGAAAATATGTACTTATTCCTAAATGCCTTTATCATTTTAATCATCAAATAATGTCATGCGTTTCAAGAAAGACCTCAAACAACTGCTAGCAATGCAAACAATCCATGGACACTCAAGCAAACGAATAAATTGCAACAAAGGCTCAAAAGCTCACATGGTGCAGGGAAAAACATACTCAATCCCAAGCAAAAATCTCTCTAATGCACCGACTTGTATTCAAAGCATGCAAACTAAATCATCTTGCATATATTCATGTCCTTCTAATTACTCACAACATTCAATAATTCTACTAGCTTCAACTTACTAGTGTATGTGTGTGCACAAGAACAAAGCATATCACTTCTCAATCAAAAGTGTCAACAACACAAAATTCCTATCAAGCATGGGTGCAAATGCAAACTATTATGAACTCAAATGATATACGAACATAAAAACAGAATGTCCTATATGAAACAAACGTAGATAACATGAACATAAATGCATAATTTACTACTACTAATATGCAAAGCATGAAATCCTATATGAACACATAATACAACAACAACTACTAATCCCTCAAACCACCCCCAAACTTAAAATATTCAATGTTGGCATTGAATGGAAGTAAATACGAGGGATAGCAGAAAACATACCTACAAGGCGCCTTACATATCCTTCCCCATCGCAACTCAACAAGCTTGTTCGACAAAAATCCCCTTTCTTTAGCAATTGGCCTCAACAACAACCGATTAAATTCAACCTCCGCATCCGAAGACAAAATTTTTGCAACACTAGCACCACCTCTCCAATGCTTAGGAGCCATAAGAATCAATACCCAACTCACAAGAAGCTCAACCAATAATCACCAAGCAATATCACACCAAAAATAGCCCAAATACCAAGAATAATACAAAATCTCCAATTTACAAGAACACAAATTCATAATAAAAATAAGATTAGAGAAGAGATAAACCAATTACGAATCAAAGAGGTGAACTTGTAATTAATTCCTCTTTAGAATTGAAGTTTTAGAGATTTAAATAAGTAGAAGAGGAATTGGATTTGTATGTATGAGTGTGTATATATATAAGATGATGAATAGGTTTGGTAAAAAATTTAGAGTGTAGGAGAGATTTAGGATGGTATGGAATTGATCTAGAATAGACATAGGAATTAGGGATTAAAGGAATTTGAGTTAGGATAGAATTTGGGGGAAATTGTGTAGGTTAAAACACCAAAAATCGGCAGAAAAAAAAATAAAAAAAAATTTCTGGAGGCTATAACGTAGGCGCAACCTGCGTTACAGGTGCGTAGACTGCGCGAGAGGCAGACACGCAGGCGCAGCCTGCGCAACACAGGCGCAACCTGTGCGGAGAACAGAAACGCAGGCGCAACCTGCGTTACACAGGCGCAGCATGCGCAAAAATCAGTCTTTTTCAATTTTTTTTTACAACACTCTTTTTTTTAAAGAACACTTAAAAATTCCACTTCCAACTAAATTTTTTTTTTTTCACAACACTCATTTTTTTTCCTACACTAATGCATGGGTTGCCTCCCACGAAGCGCTTCTTTAACGTCAATAGCTTGACGTTACTTCCTCAACTCATGGCGGTTTCAAAAGAATAACTTAACCGTCCTCAACAGAAAGACCATTCATACGAACGTTAACATCTTGTTTGCTTGCTTTCAACAAATCTTTTCCGTCAGACTTCAACCTGATTTTACTACCCAACGGCCTAATCTTCTTCTTTTTCTTTTTCACACCTCTAAGGTGCTTTTCCGACTCGAACGGCTGAACAAAACTTTCTTCTTCCTTATCATCGGCTTTCCACCTTCGCAACACATTATCATGCCCCTCTTCAAAAATCACTAGCTCATTATTCAAAAGGACATACCTCAAATATGGTGGAAGTTTCCCAAGCTTTACACTCGAAAGATCTCGAATTGAAGAACTGTCAATGGAATTAATATTGTGATGCTTTATCATGTGTGTGTCCGATTTTTCGCTCAATAACTGATCAACTTCATTCTCTGACCCGTATCAACTATTTCTACACTGCAAAACTCTTCTTCCTCTGTCGGAAATTTCATGGCCTTGAACACATTAAAGGTGACATTCTGATCTTGCACCCTCATTGTAAGCTCTCCTTTTTGCATATCGATCAAAGTACGGCCCGTAGCTAGAAAAGGCCTTCCCAAGATTATGGGAATCTTCTTATCTTCTTCAAAATCTAGAATCATAAAATCGGCAGGAAATATGAGCTTATCAACTTTCACTAAGACATCCTCCACTATACCCCTCAGATACGTGATCGACCTATCAGCCAACTGCAAAGAGATGTTGGTTGGCATTGGCTCCGGCAGACCAAGTTGCTTGAAAACAGATAAAGGCATGAGATTGATGCTAGCTGCCAAGTCACACAAGCAATTGCTGAAATAAAGGTTGCCAATCGTGCAAGGGATGGTGAAACTTCCCGGATCTTTAAGTTTAGGTGGCAACTTCTGCTACAGAACTGCACTACACTCTTCTGTCAATGCCACTGTTTCAAATTCTTCCAACCTTCTCTTTCGTGACAAAATATCCTTCATAAACTTTGCATATCTCGGCATCTGCTCCAATGCTTCAACAAAAGGAATGTTAATGGACAATTTATTGAAGACGTCCATAAACTTCTGAAACTGTTTCTCTTGACTTTTCTGCAAGCGTCCAGGATATGGAGGAGCAGGATAGATCTGATTATTCTTTGAAGATTGCTCTGGAGTAGACTTTTCAACAAGTTTCTTGCTCTTCTCACCATCAAGCTGATCAGCCACTAAATCAGATTTCTCAATTTCTGGCACTGCAGATTTTTCAACCTGCTGATTCTGAACATCTTCATCTTCCTTAGCTGCTGATTTAGGATCTGTTGTAACCTTTCCCGATCTCAAAGTTACTGCATTGACCTGTTCATTGACTTCCCTTCTGCCTGGATTATCCTCCGTATCACTAGGAAGAGTCCCCTGTTGCATGTTCAACAAAGCACTTGCAAGCTGCCCCATCTGGTTCTCCAAGGTCTTTAGAGAAACTGCCTGGCTTTAAACCATCATCCTCAACTCATCTACTTCAGATTTTTCATTCGAAGATGGACCAGCATTCCCATAAGATTTGTTGCTGCTGAAATCCCGGGGGTTGATATGGTTTCCTTGGAGCATACTGTTGCTGAACACTTTGATTGAATGGCCTTGCTTGCTGACCCTAAAACTGCTGATAAGGCTGTTGTTGTTGAGCACCTTGATTATTGCTCCAACTGAAATTGGGATGATTCCGATTATTAGGATGATAAGTGGCTGGAACTGGTGCAGCAGGTCTCTGGAAATTACTCACGAACTGTGCTGATTCAGAAGAGATAGCACACTGACTTGTCTCATGTGCGCCCGCACATAACTCACAAATACTAGCAACCTGCTGAACTCCATAATTAGCAAGAGAATCCACCTTCATAGTAAGAGCCTTCAACTGAGCTGAAATAGCTGTAGCTGCATCAACTTCAAGTGTAACGCCCCCAAATCCGGGGTCAGTAGATTTGGGCGTCACGCTAACAAACTCAATAATTCTAACAAAAATTGGCCATGATGTATTCGTAAATACAACATAAACCTGCTGGATACTAAACTAAAAATCTGAAAATCAAAATAAAACTGAAATAAAAATTAAAACTCAATCAAAAGCTCTTTGACCCCAACTCCCAACTCAGGATCTTAGGTTACAGTTCTAGAAACAAGAAAACCCAAACCAACTTAAATACAAATCTATTTACAAAACTTATACAAACTTAAATCACTGGTATAACTTCGAATAGATGTATACCAGGCCAACTACTCAAATACATACTATAACTACTAAAACTATAATTTACATACAATAATTCAACTTTAAATCTAAATACCCTGATCCACGTCAGCTTCACAACAGCATCCTGCTTCTTCTTTCCACTTTCTGAACTGCACATGCTAAGCCTCGCCAACTAGTTTACTGAAAGGTTAGATTTTTTTAAAAAAAACAAGTGTGAGCCAAAGAATGCTCAGCAAGTTATATATATAGAACTGTACTGGATGAAATAAGAATGAAATAATCGCAATTCAAGAAATAGTAGCAATAAATATAAGCGAAGGAATGCTCACTAAATTATAATCAATACTATACTTGAAATCTGGATTCTTAACTATAACAGAAGATTAATATCATTTAAAACATTTATAACTCGAAATCAAGATTAATAACTGAGAAGGGTCGTAATACTAGATTCAATACTTTTAATACTTGCAAAAATACTTTATCTAACACTTTAACGAAATCTCCAAGAAATTCTCAGTTACTCAAATCTCATTCATGTCGCTAAGCATTTGCATACCTAGCTGCCTAACCGGCCTGACAATCATGAGTTTGAATTACTAAGAAGATCTCAAATCATTCTCGGTTCTCACTATCACTGCGCAACACATGCCACAGTGACCGTAATAACCGTGAATTATTTTATAACAGTCAACAAGAATATACAACTACTCTATAAAAAAAACATTATCTATCGTCGTTACTCATACCCTTTACATAACATAAACACCCCCCTTTAATATTCTAACATAACACTCTTTTATTTACTACTAACCATCTCTGCCCCAGATAAAACTTTGAGAGAAAGAATATCAAGAATTTTTCCAATCATTCTTACTCCACTTTCACGTACAATGTTACTTGCGAAGGGAATAACTGAAAAACTTCTATCTATCCTTAATCTCATTATTTTACTGAGGTTTCAACTTTTATCATATAGACAACAATTAAATCTGAAATACACAATTTCTAAACCGACAATCATTTACAGTAAAACAGGTATATCTTATCAAAACATTCCTCTCATTAGAACTATTCCATCAATAAAACATCAAAACATTCATCTCTTTAAAACCATTCCACAAATAAAACATACTTTCCGTAAAACTTTTTGAAACATTTAAATTGATTTTATTATTCTTCTGATTACGGACAATACGGGTGATCAGCCACGTAAAGTCTTCCTTTCTTTGAAATTAGGTTCTCAATTAGGCAACACATTGGCCTTTAATGCTGGACTAGGACCACCCTAGCCTCTTACGCTAAACAAAGGTGCTGGACTAGGACCACCCTAGCCTCTTACGCTTAACAAAAGTGCTGGACTAGGACCACCCTAGCCTCTTACGCTTATCCAACTTATAAACCATCTTATTAATACTTTAAAACATTTCACTTTTCAGTCCTTTATACTCACTGGCAAAAGACCAGCCCAGTATAAGGAAATTTTAAAAACATCTTTAATTTATTAAACCATTTTAGGAAGCAATACTAGCAAAAGCTTAAACAGAATATTACTGACAATACTTAAGAAAGGATAATACTAGCAATAAAACTTTGAGATACTATATAAACATAATACTTGAATAAAACATTTCCTTAACAATAATCTGAAGGAAAATGACAAAAGCAATAAGAATTTGAAGGGATACTTATACTGAATAGTAACATATTTATCTCGCTTGAACGATAAGCGAGGGTTAGTACACTTGCCTCGTTTCCACGCGTCGATTCGATACTTAATCTCGGTCTTTATTCGATCACGCATACATCTTCTTCAATAAACCGTCAACATGCACTGGCTCTATATCGAATCCCTAATCATACTCTTCCGATTCCGACCCGCAATTCAAGCCACCGGAACCAATCTCCACCACTTCCCCCTTCCCGGAAAATCTCTCCCTCCTTCATCTCTCTCTCTCTCTCTCTCTCTCTCTCTCTCTCTCTCTCTCTCTCTCTCTCTTGGTCTCTCTCTCTCTCTCTCTCTCTCTCTCTCTCTCTCTCTCTCTCTCTCTCTCTCTCTCTCTCTCTCTCTCTTCCAACTGTTGCTGCTCGCGCCATCTATTCCAACTATTGTTGCTCGCGCCACCTGCCTCACTGTCTCCCGCGCCGCCCACCGCGCACGCAGCCACCGCCGGCCACCCACGCGGCGGCGCCGCCGGTCACCCACGCTCCCGCTGCACTGCTCTGTTTCCTTCTCCCCCGTTCAGTTGCACACACACACACACTCTTGATTATACTCTCACTCTCACACACGAATTATATGTATGTATATGTATATACATCTCTCCCTCCTTCTTCTTCCCCAACCTCTTTTCTTCTCCACCCCTCTTCTTCTCTCTTTCTTTTCTTCTCTCCCGTTTTCTCTAGAACCCTCGACTGTCTCCTTTTTTTTTTTCTAATGGGCTTAGGCCCAATCTACTTATACTACCTCTAATAATTCAACCCGGCCCCAATTATAACTAATAAACGACTAAAAAAAATCACAATTAAATAAAACTTCCGGAAAATTACACTTTTCATTTTTAAAATAGAGAATATAAAATTATGAACTCCCACATATTTTCGAAATATTTTTCGGATCAAAAATGAATTAAATATGAATTTTCAAAGTTTTGATCCTTTAAATACCATAAAACTCTTAAAATCATTTTAAAATACTTAAACACCCAAAATAATCCACCCAACACTTTTAAAAACTCAATAAATATATAAAGATAATATTACAAAAGATTTCATGATTTTTAAGCCCTCCGATAATTAAATAAATATTTTTGAAGATCAATAATACTAGATTTAAATACTTTTAAATCACTAAAAAAAATACAACTAAAAATACTGGGGCACACATAACACAATATATACTCATATAAACTCGACACTAAATATCGTTGAACTCCACAACGATATTCTCAAATCCAATTCCATACTTTAAATACTAATTAACATAATTAAATAAAATAATAATAATAAATCCTAAAATAATCCGGGATCTTACATTCTACCCACCTTAAAAGGATTCCGTCCTCGGAATCAGGTAATGAAGGGTTACTGGGATTTACTCTACCAACTCGGGTTGCATCTGCAACTCTACTAATCTGCACTCTGGATACTTATTTACTATACTGGGATCTCTACTGACCTCTCTATATAGAACAACTCTAATCGCCACGCGCTACTGGCATTCTAAACTCGATTGGCATACATTCAAGACTACTCGAGATATTATGATTCATGATATTTGAAAAGAACGATTTCACATCGTAGCAAAGGTTTCTACAATTGTGGAATCAATGAGTTTTCAAACAAATATTCTTTGAAATGAGAGATTACTGAGTGATCAACATGATCAAATGAACCTTGTTGCGTGCCTTATTCAAGACATGACTAAAGGTAATTAACCTTCTTGTACTTCACAACACACAAGTGATGGCGTCCCATCAGACTGCTATCACACAGACAAACAGTCCTTGTGTCCCCTATAAATAGGGTTGTTCACCTCAGTTGGAGTAAAGAAACACAAAAAGATTCGAACATCGAATTAACAATCAATTGATGAGAAATTCTCAGACATACCCCTGGATTACAACTAAACGGATTCCATGGGTACTACTTCAGAAGAAAAGAATAATCAGGAAAGAAATGATTTGCAGAATACTAAGAAATAATGATTTATCAATAATAGAATCATTCACTGATGAAGAAAATTAGATACTCAAATATCACTTGACAGGGTTTTAGAAATAAAGGAAATAGGCATCAAAACAACCTCTGTCATAACTGGAATCCCAAATTCGGGGGAAAGACAATTGTCAAAATAACTCAACAAAGGAATATTTATCAAGAAGAAAGGTATTGCCAGGGTCTCCACGTACATCTTCTTTGTCGACTCCTTCGCTGACTCGTCATTCGATCTAGACTCTGAAGGTTCCACTACCTACAGGTTCAAGGGTTTCTACCCAACTCCGCTCAACTATCTGCCACCACTCACATCTTAACTCACTAACTGGTACTATATCCAATAGTCCAACACGAGTCCTATATGAACTCTGACGTTCCTTACTTAACTATACACATTCCTACACACTCTCGTTTCTAGTTTACTATAACCTACGCTCTGATACCAAACTGTAACGCCCCCAAATCCGGGGTCAGTAGATTTGGGCGTCACGATAACAAACTCAATAATTCTAACAAAAATTGGCCATGATGTATTCGTAAATACAACATAAACCTGCTGGATACTAAACTAAAAATCTGAAAATCAAAATAAAACTGAAATAAAAATTAAAACTCAATCAAAAGCTCTTTGACCCCAACTCCCAACTCAGGATCTTAGGTTACAGTTCTAGAAACAAGAAAACCCAAACCAACTTAAATACAAATCTATTTACAAAACTTATACAAACTTAAATCACTGGTATAACTTCGAATAGATGTATACCAGGCCAACTACTCAAATACATACTATAACTACTAAAACTATAATTTACATACAATAATTCAACTTTAAATCTAAATACCCTGATCCACGTCAGCTTCACAACAGCATCCTGCTTCTTCTTTCCACTTTCTGAACTGCACATGCTAAGCCTCGCCAACTAGTTTACTGAAAGGTTAGATTTTTTTAAAAAAAACAAGTGTGAGCCAAAGAATGCTCAGCAAGTTATATATATAGAACTGTACTGGATGAAATAAGAATGAAATAATCGCAATTCAAGAAATAGTAGCAATAAATATAAGCGAAGGAATGCTCACTAAATTATAATCAATACTATACTTGAAATCTGGATTCTTAACTATAACAGAAGATTAATATCATTTAAAACATTTATAACTCGAAATCAAGATTAATAACTGAGAAGGGTCGTAATACTAGATTCAATACTTTAATACTTGCAAAAATACTTTATCTAACACTTTAACGAAATCTCCAAGAAATTCTCAGTTACTCAAATCTCAATCATGTCGCTAAGCATTTGCATACCTAGCTGCCTAACCGGCCTGACAATCATGAGTTTGAATTACTAAGAAGATCTCAAATCATTCTCGGTTCTCACTATCACTGCGCAACACATGCCACAGTGACCGTAATAACCGTGAATTATTTTATAACAGTCAACAAGAATATACAACTACTCTATAAAAAAAACATTATCTATCGTCGTTACTCATACCCTTTACATAACATAAACACCCCCCTTTAATATTCTAACATAACACTCTTTTATTTACTACTAACCATCTCTGCCCCAGATAAAACTTTGAGAGAAAGAATATCAAGAATTTTTCCAATCATTCTTACTCCACTTTCACGTACAATGTTACTTGCGAAGGGAATAACTGAAAAACTTCTATCTATCCTTAATCTCATTATTTTACTGAGGTTTCAACTTTTATCATATAGACAACAATTAAATCTGAAATACACAATTTCTAAACCGACAATCATTTACAGTAAAACAGGTATATCTTATCAAAACATTCCTCTCATTAGAACTATTCCATCAATAAAACATCAAAACATTCATCTCTTTAAAACCATTCCACAAATAAAACATACTTTCCGTAAAACTTTTTGAAACATTTAAATTGATTTTATTATTCTTCTGATTACGGACAATACGGGTGATCAGCCACGTAAAGTCTTCCTTTCTTTGAAATTAGGTTCTCAATTAGGCAACACATTGGCCTTTAATGCTGGACTAGGACCACCCTAGCCTCTTACGCTAAACAAAGGTGCTGGACTAGGACCACCCTAGCCTCTTACGCTTAACAAAAGTGCTGGACTAGGACCACCCTAGCCTCTTACGCTTATCCAACTTATAAACCATCTTATTAATACTTTAAAACATTTCACTTTTCAGTCCTTTATACTCACTGGCAAAAGACCAGCCCAGTATAAGGAAATTTTAAAAACATCTTTAATTTATTAAACCATTTTAGGAAGCAATACTAGCAAAAGCTTAAACAGAATATTACTGACAATACTTAAGAAAGGATAATACTAGCAATAAAACTTTGAGATACTATATAAACATAATACTTGAATAAAACATTTCCTTAACAATAATCTGAAGGAAAATGACAAAAGCAATAAGAATTTGAAGGGATACTTATACTGAATAGTAACATATTTATCTCGCTTGAACGATAAGCGAGGGTTAGTACACTTGCCTCGTTTCCACGCGTCGATTCGATACTTAATCTCGGTCTTTATTCGATCACGCATACATCTTCTTCAATAAACCGTCAACATGCACTGGCTCTATATCGAATCCCTAATCATACTCTTCCAATTCCGACCCGCAATTCAAGCCACCGGAACCAATCTCCACCACTTCCCCCTTCCCGGAAAATCTCTCCCTCCTTCATCTCTCTCTCTCTCTCTCTCTCTCTCTCTCTCTCTCTCTTGGTCTCTCTCTCTCTCTCTCTCTCTCTCTCTCTCTCTCTCTCTCTCTCTCTCTCTTCCAACTGTTGCTGCTCGCGCCATCTATTCCAACTATTGTTGCTCGCGCCACCTGCCTCGCTGTCTCCCGCGCCGCCCACCGCGCACGCAGCCACCGCCGGCCACCCACGCGGCGGCGCCGCCGGTCACCCACGCTCCCGCTGCACTGCTCTGTTTCCTTCTCCCCCGTTCAGTTGCACACACACACACACTCTTGATTATACTCTCACTCTCACACACGAATTATATGTATGTATATGTATATACATCTCTCCCTCCTTCTTCTTCCCCAACCTCTTTTCTTCTCCACCCCTCTTCTTCTCTCTTTCTTTTCTTCTCTCCCGTTTTCTCTAGAACCCTCGACTGTCTCCTTTTTTTTTCTAATGGGCTTAGGCCCAATCTACTTATACTACCTCTAATAATTCAACCCGACCCCAATTATAACTAATAAACGACTAAAAAAAATCACAATTAAATAAAACTTCCGGAAAATTACACTTTTCATTTTTAAAATAGAGAATATAAAATTATGAACTCCCACATATTTTCGAAATATTTTTCGGATCAAAAATGAATTAAATATGAATTTTCAAAGTTTTGATCCTTTAAATACCATAAAACTCTTAAAATCATTTTAAAATACTTAAACACCCAAAATAATCCACCCAACACTTTTAAAAACTCAATAAATATATAAAGATAATATTACAAAAGATTTCATGATTTTTAAGCCCTCCGATAATTAAATAAATATTTTTGAAGATCAATAATACTAGATTTAAATACTTTTAAATCACTAAAAAAAATACAACTAAAAATACTGGGGCACACATAACACAATATATACTCATATAAACTCGACACTAAATATCGTTGAACTCCACAACGATATTCTCAAATCCAATTCCATACTTTAAATACTAATTAACATAATTAAATAAAATAATAATAATAAATCCTAAAATAATCCGGGATCTTACATCAAGAACAACTGCTACCTTGCCTGGAGAAAGCCTCTGGGTTGGATTTTGATATTCATTAGCAGCCATCGTCTCAATAAGATCATAAGCCTCCTCATAGCTCTTAGCCCATAGAGCTCCACCTGATGCTGCATCTAGCAAAGGTCTAGACTGTGCTCCCAACCCATTATAGAAACCGTTAATAACCATCCATTCAGGCATGCCATGATGTGGACACCTACGAAGCATCTCCTTATAACGTTCCCAAGCCTCACACAAAGATTCACCAGATTGCTGCTGAAATTGAGTTAGCTGGTTCCTTATTGTTGCAGTTTTCGCCATAGGGAAGAATTTGGTGAGAAACTTCTGAGCAAGATCCTCCCATGTAGTAATGGAACCGACTGGTAAAGAGTGTAACCATCCCTTAGCCTTATCCCTCAGAGAGAATGGGAAAAGTCTCAATTTGATCGCATCATCCGGCACACCATTAAACTTGAAAGTGTCGCAGATTTCAATGAAGTCCCTGATATGCATGTTAAGATCCTCCGTAGGAGCACCCCCAAACTGAACTGAGTTCTGCACCATCTGAATCGTGCCCGGCTTGATTTCAAAAGTATTAGCTGCAATAGCTGGCCTAACAATGCTAGTCTGAATGTCATTGATCTTAGGCTGAGAATAATCCTTCAAAGCCTTAGCTGCTGCTGGTAAATCTGCCATCTCTTTTGCTACTGCAAGTTCTTCTTCTGCCAGTTTACGAGTTTGTAAACGTGTTCGTATACACGTTAAAGTACCTGAAACACTAAGAAACAAACAACTAAGTAAAACAAAATCCGAGTAAGTGAACGCTAACGACCACTGATGACAAGCACATAAACTAAAATAAACACCGATGATCCCCGGCAGCGGCGCCAAAAACTTGTAAACACAATATCACGCAAGTATACGTGGTCACAAGTAATATAGATAAAATCGAGTTCGTTCCGCAGAGATCTGGTATAGGTTTTAATTCAGTAAATGTACCTATGCAACAATGTATGGTTTTAATTCACTGCTAAGACAAATAATAAATTGGGGTTTTTAATTATCTAAATTAAACTAAGAAGCTATTAAACTATGATTTAATTAACTAATGAGATTAAAACTGATTTACTTATATGAGAATAAACATGGGATCCTAACTTCATTATTTACTTCACTTAGAGTCGATGCCTTTAATCAATACATGTGATGGTTTTGATATCTGACCAGACAACACGAAACAAGTATAAGCTACCTCTCGATATACTAACACCAAACTACGCATACATCCACAAAATAGATAGAAGATGGGTAGACATAAAGGTTTAAGCACAAGTTATCCACTTAGATCACATAGGGTAGCATAATATCTCTATTTACGCCACAAATCATGATGTTAAAACATCAACCTATCCTATGCTAGCATGGCAAGTTCTAAATCTCAAGATCCACTCTCGTTTCGCAAGAGATTAACAAATTAGATGTTTGCAACGCATCTAAATACATGAAACACAACCATACGAGGATATCAAGAGTTCACCACACATAAATATTTAAAGCATACAAACTACTAAGCTACATAGATAAATTCGTTAGAATCCCATAACAACGATTAGTTCATAATTGAACCATTCGTCATCATGGGATTTGATGAAAACATGATAATAAACAAGATATGAATAAAAGAAGTAATTATATTAATAAAACAAAGAGTTAAGAAAACAAATCTAGAATCCAGAATAACACAAAAGATGAAGTAGATCTAGATCCGTTGCTTGTCACGAGCGTTGAATCCTTCTCTCCTTTTCTCCTTTGCAGATCTAAGCTATGATACAATTAAAAAAACTACTCGAATTACAATGCTAAGATGTGTTTAAATAGGCTCTAGATTTCTTGCCCAGCAAGAAATTACCTTCTATTACAATTAGAATTCGATTAAGGTACCAAAAACTGCCCAAAATACAATTAGAATTAGAAAAAGGGCAAAACAGTAATCTTTCAACCTCGCTTCACAAAAAACACGTGCGCGAATTTGATCTACACGCTTCCTGCACCTGCTATTTGTCCCAGGTTGTATAAAATCTCCCAAGCTTCGCGTGGACAGTAAGATCGCTGAAAACGGACTTCTAGAACTCTAGATATGGCCAAAACAGTGTAAACTGCGCAACCTTCCCGGAAAATCCGAATTTTAATCAATTTAACCTCCAAAAACGATAGAAGCATCAACCATAATCGATATTCTTGCAACCCTGCACAACTACACAAAACACATCAAAACTACAACAAACTTGAGTCCAAGATAATCAATTTAAGCCGAATTGAAGCGATCCAAGTTGTTATAAAATCCACTTATCAACATTATCGAACATGTCTTGATCAATACCATTGAACAATATGTTTATGGTTTTCTTGTCCTTCTGGACTTCCTCTTTGTCTGCATCTGTGAATTCTGCTAGTAGTTTGGGAATAGGCCTTCCAGCAGCTGTAGTTCCAGCTATTTCTCCAACTGCAGAGTTAGGCTTCATAGGAATATGATGACCTTTCTCTATGCTGTTTAGATAACCTTCATCAATGGATAAGAGATGTAAATGCATCTTTACTTTCCAGTGAAAGTAATTATCTTTGTCAAGGACTAATATCTTCACGCCTGTATCCTTCTTTCCCATGGTGGTGATCTTTAGACTTCTTGTATGTTAGAAGCTTGCTCTGATACCAATTATTATTTCCCAGTTATGCACCACGAGATTGTAGAAGGGGGTTGAATACAATCTTGACTAAATTCTTTCGACTTGGTGAGTTCTTAAGGTAGAGTGTTTATAAGAACGAAGAGTAAACAGGTAAACAAAATATCTGAGACATATGCAACACAAGATATAAAAAATCTCACGTGGGTTTGTTCGGTCCACCTGATGGTTGTATTTGAAGAAAATACTCTGTGTTGAAATACACAGCTGTAGGTTACAAAGTCTTAGTGTTTACAAGAAAACCTAATGCAATGTACGTTATGCTCAGTGTTTTCTTCTCTACTGCTTACACTTAAAACTCTATGCTGCTCATACAGCTTATATAAACTATATAAAGACAAGTAAGCTACATAAAATGCAATGATACATTTTTCGTATAACTTGTCACACATACATGCTTGAAGTGGTAGCCATTTCTGGAAATGTCTTGAAGATCTTCTTTCCATGATTTGGACAGTCCCAGCATGCTTCAAGTCAGTGTATGTTTCTTTCTTCATAAGTTACCAAGTTCTTGATTTGACTTAGCTTCCAAGCCCACATGATGCTTTATGCAAATAATCTTTTTGCCTTGGATCTTTATCTTTGAAAAGTTGCTTTAATCAAAAAGATAATCCTTTCGAAGGTCAATAAGTCTTTCTGCTTATTGAGTTGTGCTTGAACTTCCCAGATAAAATAGCTGATCCTTATGCATTCATCAAGATATCCTTTGAATTCTTCAGTAGTAGTGTAATCATGTTGGAGGTTGCTTCCAGTCTTATTGTTGCCCTTGAAGTCGGATAAATAGTGACTGATTTCACCTTTCACTTGGAAGAGTTTGAGCCTTCAAATATTTACAATTTGACTCCCTACTCGTAACATCCTCTGTGTAATTGATCACTGCCTATAAGTCACGGGTTGCAAAGTAATTCTAGGTTTTGATCTTCATTCGATATGTCCCATTAGAGAACTCTGGCATTATTAAGAATACAGGCTGAGTTCTCGAACTAATGAGTCTTGAAATCTCGAATGTTGACTTCGCGAATAGTCCCTTTTATTGAGTTCTCGAATGACTTCTCGAACAGCTTATTATGTAGACTTCTCGATTAGTGTATATTGCAGACTTCTCGAATAAGAAAGTAGTCTGACTTCTCGAACTGGGGCTTCTCGAATAACCCTTTTTCTTGAGTTCTCGAATGACTTCTCAAACTCTTATTTTCTTGATTTCTTGAAATTACTTGCATGGTTACAACAAACTTTCTTCTGATTATTGATACTTGATTTTAGCATCACAGAAATACTTCCTAACTATTTGTAGAGATCCATTTCTCAAGATGTAGCTTTAGTTGATCTGCATTTCAGTTAACTTCATGATTTATTTATCAGCTTCGATTCCTTGATTCATTTTCTGCCTTGTGGTATTTGTTATCATCATCTATAGACATACATGTCTCAACAGGTGTCATCCGGATTAACGAGATCAGTCCGGGCTTCAACTGTTGTGGAGACCTGGGGAAACATTGTATTTGGCCCAACATATGGCTCAGGTTCTGTCCCATCCAAGTTAAAGGCAGTCTCTGCAGCAACATAAAGATCGATGAACTTTTCCCAGGAAGCCTCAGCATCGGTCTTCAAGTGCTTCTTAACGACCCAACTCCGGAGAAATTTTTCCGCAGTGGAACCGGCCAAGGCAGTCATATATTCTTCTGAATTTTTGAAGGTAGCAAGAACTTCTTCCTCCGGTCTACGAGTGCCAAGTTCAGACTCCAGCTCTTCAATCCTATTCCCAAGAACCCCAGATTTAACCTCCATAGCACTAGCCCGGTCCACGGCCTTCTTCAGGTCACTCTCCAACTCGGAAACTTTGCTAGAAGAGGAAGCCAATGCCTTTTCCAGTTCAGAAATATTAAAATCCTTCTCAGAAATTTCCCTCGCCCTCTCAGATAGTTGTCCGGACAACTCTTTGATCTTCTCTTCCTCGGCGTGGGAGTTAGCAAGGGAGACTTGTAACAAGTATTCTTAAACAAAGGAGCCTTGTAAGTAGAGGCTAGAACGAGAGCAAATTTACCAATATCAAACCATTGATCCACATAAGCTATGTTTCAACTTGGGAATGGTAGCTTAGGCACAAGTTCTGGAAGAGAAACAACAACCATCTCGGTATTGCTTTCTTTTGTTACCACATAATCATACACATTGTCCTCAACAACATCATTGATCTCATCATCAGTGGCATGCTCCTCTTCTTTTTCAATTGGTACAACATCATCAAGCATTGGCAAATTATCATACTCAAGATCATTATTAAGAGTGATTAAACTCTCATCCTCTTCTAGTTGGATAAGTTGTGATGATAAAAATTCGAGTTGCCTTGTTGTAGTGGAAGAGTTAGCCAACTCTACAATATGAGTCTCCATCATTAAATTTTAAGTTTTTAACTCATTGATCTCCTGCATAAATACCTTCAGCATCTCATTTGTTTGTTAGCTTGCACAGCCATATCAGTTAGAGAACCTTGTGCTCTTCGTGTAGAGGAGGATATTGATATTGTTGTAGTGGCTCATGTTGCTCTTCATAATATTGTTGCTGATACGGTTGTTGATCATGATACTGAAAACTTTGAACACTATTGTCCATGTAATAGAAAGTAGATTTATCCATCCATTCTTGATCATAAGTATTAGAGTACTGATTGTACCCATATCCTTCTTCAAGAGAATTCATTTGTCCCCACTGAGCACTCTGAGAATTATAGATATTGTAAGAGAATTCATAACCATATTGACCCTGGACACCACAAATTAGATATATATAAGTTTTAGGGACTACTAGTGACATCTCATTGATACTCGTCGGATGTGCAGTGGGCTCTGTAGTCTGTAATGAGGCAACTCCCTGAGTTCGCGCCTCCAACATGGAAGAGAGGAGTGTTAAAGTATCAACTTCACCCATTATAACCTGTAAACACTCAACAAAGCCAAGAAAAATAGTAAACTTGCATCAATCGAAACCAAAGTTCAAATGAGACAACAGAAACAATCTAAACAACCAAATTAAAATCAACAGAAACTAGCTGTCTCTCCGGCAGCGATGCCAAAAACTTGATGTGTTAAAATATATTACCGCAAGCGCACGATGTCTATTGTTAGTATAGAATGGCAAGCGGGTCGTATCCACAAAAAAACAGGTTTTATCAATTTTGATTCAGCTATTATCATTTGTTTCAAGAGCAAAACGATTATGTGGGGAATATAAATTAACTAACAAATCAAACTAAATTAACACTAAGTAAATAGATGATCAACAAATTATTTAAAATCAAGGGCAATCAGGTCCACCATGCTTACACAATAACCAGCTTATAGGTTAAAGTAATTAATGTGATCACATAACTAGAGTATGCTAATCTCTCTCAAGCATTAACACTCTCAAAACATTAAACACAATTGACCACTTTTAGTAATTCGATCAGTTAGGTAATTAGAGCAATTGTTAATCACTCTCAAGCATTAGCGCTCTCAGAAATCCAATGATGCTCTCGCACTCAAATTCAATTATGCTAATCGTATGTGAGCCTCTAGTAGTAAAATCTCTCGATCTATTACTCCTATTTGCATAGAATTAATTCTTGATATCGGCCGATTACACAAATTAAACATCAAAACACAATCAATTAGAATTAGCCATAACCAATCAAACCACTGTGAAAATCATGCCAAAAACATTATGCAAACATGGTTTCCCCTTCTCTGCCCCAGAAAAAACTACTCAATAATAATTAAACAAGTAAAGCAACTAATACAAGAAAGAGACATAATTAAACTAACAAGAATAGAGAAAAAATCTAGATACGAACTATAACCTGAGATCGATTCTTGTCGAGGGGTCGTCGGTATAATTAAGTTATACTTACTTGTATTGGTTGTGACACCAAATCTGGACCCCGGATTTTGGGTGTCACATTAACTATAATTTAATTTTGTATAATTTGATTCTCGCTCAACCCGAGATTTATTGAGAACATATATTTATTGTAAGGCATATAAGCCTACTTATTCAAAAAAGTAACTCGAAAGGAAAGCAAGAAACAAGATACCAACATTGTGTTAAATATCCAATCCCTATCATACAACCAAACTAGCAGGATAAGATTTTGATCAGCACAACAAGTTATAAAAAAAATATCAGGTCTATTATAACAGCAACAATAAAACAAGTAAACCAAAAGTGTAGGTAGAACAATTTCAATGCACAATCAATCACAATTCATAAGGAGCAAATTAACAAACAAATTGCAGGCAACAATGTATAGAGTATCGATTGAATTAAGAGGGTTAGAGAGTGGCCTAGTGAGGCGTGTGTAAACACTACCCTAGGAATCGTGTCCCCTACTCGTGCAAGGTTTTGTGGCAACTCCTGATAGAGTATATTTTTACATATATTTTAGATGATTTTATTCTCATATTTATTGTGTTTTGCATTGATTTGGATATTTATTTAATATATTTTATTTCTTTATTGTAGGAAATAAGGAATTCATAATTTGGAAGGATTTGGAGCAAAAGGAGCTAATTTTTGGTTGAATTAGAAGAAAATTCGTAATATTGGGCTATACAGGCCGCCTACACGATTTGGTCCGTATCTTGAGTTCCAGAAGTCGGATTTTGATGATATTACAGTCCACGCGAAGCTTAGAGATTTTTCTTTAATTCTGAGATGGGCCAAAGAGCATATTCCAACTGGAAAAGCCCAGAAATAGAGGAGCAAAGTCAGCTGCGAATTTTACGTGAGAGTCCTATTCAATTATGAACATCTATTTGTTTATTGATTAAAATATTAGAAGACTTTTATTATTATTAAATATAGGATCAGAAATATTAATTTTATCGATAGATTTTAGGGAGGAGATTAGAGAGTACTTAGATTAGTTAGGGTTTATATACAAGAAAACTAAGTGAATTAAAGTCATGGATTTCATTCAAGTGACAGGATTGATGATTACAGGTTTATGAAACAAGAATCTAAATCAAAATAACTATTATAACTACTATACCTTCTTATCAGAAACGCAGTCCAACACTATACGAGTCAATGCTGATTCTAAAATCTAACTTGAATAGAACGCCTTGCCACACTCGTTCGAATTATAAGACGTAGGTAGTCCATTCTTAAGTCTAGCTGAAAGGTTAGATGAATAAAACAAGAGTGAGCCAACAACGCTCAGCAAGTGAATAGTGAAGTAACAACTTCTAAATAATCTGAAAACTGACAACAAACATAAAGCTGGCTTCCAACAATAATAAGATGGTAGAATGATATGACTTGATGCAAAAGAATAATACTGACGTTTGATAACAACAGGATATCAACTGAAAGGCAAAGCAACAGTTGATAATGAACTATGTGCAAGGCAATTTACATTACCAATAATAAACCAATTTCATTTTACAGTCTTATAAATAAAACATTTTAAAAGTGATTGGAGGTTTTTATTTCATAACAGACAATACGGGTGATCAGCCAATAAAGTTCCCATAGCGGACACAAAGTCCCTCTGGACATCAATTCCTCCTATTTGGATAGCTTGGGTTCCCAAGAGGAAACACATTGGCCTATAAAGGTGTCAAACTGGACAAACCAGAACTACACTACTACATACATAAATCGACGGAACCAGCATTACCCGTTCGCCCCGTCTCTCCAATCGTCAGGAATCCGTGGAAACCATTTAGACGGAGTTCCTAACATTTATTAAAATCTCCTTTTTAAAAGTATTAAAATCTCCTTTATTAATCATTAACTTGTAAAACAAATGTTAAGTTTTAGAAATTATATTTAATACTTGGAAGTCTGATTGGGTTTATAAGGTATAATTGATAGACACAATAAAGGTCTTAGTCTAAAGCAGGGGAACAAGTTATAGAATCAAGATTCACTGTTAAGCTAAAGAAGGGTAGTCATAGGGTGTATAACAATCAATGTATGTCTACGGATAATTCAAAAGATAACTCAATGGAAGAGTACAACAAGGTACTGATTACTTGCAAACTGATTTGAAAGAACATTTGATAATTAATAGGAGCAGATATACTTCACTTGAACGATAAGTGAGGAATAGAAACACTTGCTTCAATATACGTAGTTCTATTTCCAATACATCGATCCGTTACTCACTTGGCGTTAGTCTCTACTTCTTTATATGACGGTCCCTAATCGACTAAACATCCATCTTTCTTCTATAATTCGTTCGTCCCGATATCATTATACTTGTCAACTCCGATAATATCCTCGTTCTTGAAATTCCATTCACACTAATAATAATTTCTTACCGGCTTCTTACTTGCACCTATAATAAGGTAAAGTACTATTTTAGTATACTATAATCCTCAATCATCTAACTTTATTCTACCCATACGGTTCCTATAACACGTTAACACTTAATACTTATACACACATTAATTATACTAAACGTATTCACCAAGTAATTTCACATAATCAATTAATCACTTAAGCACTTAGCAACTAGAGCATGCAAATCAGGTATGTCACTGAAACACATATTATATAAGTTCAGCTTATAAACAATTACTATAGTAATACAATTTATGATTTATAATTCTCACAAAAATTGGGCAGAGTCTCCTCTTTAAAATAGACCATCCCGTCGGAAAATATCCGACTCAAATCACTACAAAAACTATCTGATGGATTTCAAATCCACCTACAATTCCCAAAAGCATATCATGTACACCACTACATAATCCGAAAACATCAAGCAATTATCGATAACTAACAACTTAATTCCTTCTTGAATAAACATCATTAAATCATACTTAATTAATTACTATAATCTCATAATTCATATTTACCATACAAAATTTGAATTAAATCCATAGGGTTCGAAAATTCAGAATTTTAAAAATAATAGTTACTACGCAGAAAATTAAAAATCAATTATACGACTCATGTTCATCATCGTCGATTCACCGGCTCATTACGAAATCATTGCCGATGGGCAAAAGCTTGGTGGTACTCTTAATTGAGCCTCCAACACGAAACTTCTACCAATTATTAAGCAGTTAACATCGAACAAAATCATGTATAAGCATCATAACCGAATTGGACAACAAGAAAATCGAGTTAAAACTCGAACAACACAACCAAACAAAGCTATACATACATATATATTTAAACATGAACTGCCCAACTCAACACCAACATGATTCGAGCATAAAAATGGATAATAGAATTCATGGGCATCAATTTAACATAAAAATCGAAGCTAATCAGTCAAAACCCGAAATGGGTCTTTCAATTTTCATCATGAAAATTACATGCAATTACAACCGCGTGTAGATGAGGAAAAACCAAGCAAGAATCCGGTCTCCGATCACTCAAACTGACCAAAAATGGATGGTATAGGGAGGAGAGAGAGAGAGAGAGAGAGAGAGAGAGAGAGAGAGAGAGAGAGAGAGAGTTTTCAAAGAGAGAGAGAGTTGAGCTCTGTAAAAACCTTTTCTTTTTAAAAAAACCGATTTTAATCATTTTAAATCCGAAATTAAGCAGAAAATTAGGGGAAAAATACTTTTAAAAACTCTAAAATAAAATTTACGAATTTACAAACATCCCCATATTTTTAAAATTATTTTTGAGTCAAAAATGAATTTATTATGAATTTTTGAAATAAAATACCTTTGAATGAAATAAAACTTTTTAAATCATTTTAAAATACTTACACTTACAAAAAAATACACCCAACACTTTTAAAATTCAAATTTCATCACAAAGATAATAATGCAAAAGTTTTCATGATTTTAAACGACTCCAATGATTTTATAGAATTTTTAGAGGATTAAAAATGCATGTTTAAAATAGTTTTAAATGCTCAAAAATGCAAATAAAATATACGAGCACATACGGCACTTACCAATCATCACATAATCATATAAACATGATTCCACACATACTTTAACTTCACAAAAATATTCATAGCACATAATTCACCTTTAACAATTAAATAAACGCTTTAAATAATTACGAAAATTCTAGATCGTTATAGCCTTCCCCCCTTAAAAGGATTCTGTCCCCAGAATCTCACTAAGTAAACAAATGAGGATACTCTGCGAGCGTCTCGCTCTCAAGCTCCCAAGTTGACTCTTCAACTTTAGGATTCCTCCACAATACCTTAATCAAACTAATAGTCTTATTCCTAAATTTCTTTTCTGTCTTATGTTGAATTTCTATCGATTGTTCCTCGTACGATAAATCTGATTGTATCTCAATAGGTTCATATTCGATCACATGACTCACATCTGGATTATATCTCTTAAGCATAGATACGTGAAAAACGTTATGAATGTGATACGTGTGCGGTGGAAATGCTAATTCGTAAGCAACCTTCCCGACTCGTTCTAAAATCTCAAATGGTCCTACATATCTTGGACTTAGCTTTCCTTGGTGATACCTTAAGCAATACTTGATCTCCTGTTTCAAAATTTCATATCCTTCTTGGCTTGATCCGTATATTTCCTCTGTCTATCCTGGGTAGTGACCAATCTCTTTTGAATAATCTTAACTTTCTCATTTGTCTCTTAAAGCAGCTGTGGTCCTAAAATCTTTCTTTCACCAATTTCTTTCCAATACACTTGTGATCTATACTTTCTCCCATACAAGGCTTCATACGGTGGCGTCCCTATACTCGCGTGATGACTGTTGTTATATGAAAACTCCACTAGTGGCAGATGTTCATCCCAACTTCCTTTGAAATCTAATGCACAGGCTCTAAGCATAATCTCTATAGTTTAAATAATTCTTTCACTCTGTCCGTCCATTTGCGGATGGTAAGCTGTACTCATCTTGAGTTGGGTTCCTAATGTGACGCCCCGAGATCCGGGGTCAAGGATCCGGGCCGTCAAGGTCCAATTTCCGATCAATATCAATATCTCTGTAGTCCCCTTTTTTTTTTATAAATAAATAAATAAATAAACAGTTGACCCCACACTAATACACACGCACACCAGTCATATGCTCATAGAACAACAACCACAATATTTAAAAGTTTTAAAGTTAACAGTTATTACAAGCCCAGAATTTACTAAGTACATT
Organism: Saposhnikovia divaricata; assembly: GCA_036435485.1. NCBI lineage: Eukaryota > Viridiplantae > Streptophyta > Magnoliopsida > Apiales > Apiaceae > Saposhnikovia > Saposhnikovia divaricata. The sequence continues at coordinate 235,362,716 of CM071595.1, read as the reverse complement.
GTTGAACAAAGCTTCTACAGGAAGCACTTCAACAACTAAAGTTTATTACAACTTACACACTTAATTTACATAAGTATACTAAGCCCCTCCGCTTGTCACTACCTCGGGGATGGTCGCCAGCACTCGCTCAAAAGGTCGCCTTTCCCTTACCCTCTTGCGGGGTGTGGTACGTAGTATCGGCATGGGACCTAGCTGCTATATACATAAGTAGCAAGAGTGAGCTATAATAGCTCAGCAAGATTATACTGTAACTAAAATTTAAAATGTGAACAAGTATACATATATGTATATGCATATGTAATAGCAGGAAACAATTAAAATCCTTAAGGAAGAGTAAAGCTCTTATTTAATAATACATCATCCACTCACTATTATAGTAAAGAAATCTATATTAATATAATATCAGTTTTTCTTCATCTGCCACCATAATACCATCATCTCATATCATTATTCTGGTTTCAGTATTGAAATCTACAATAATATAATATCAGTTTTTCTTCATCTGCCACCATAATACCATCATCTCATATCATTATTCTGGTTTCAGTATTGAAATCTACAATAATATAATATCAGTTTTTCTTCATCTGTGACTATCATTCCATCATCTCATATCATTGTTCTGTTTTCAGTATAGAAATCTGAAAACCATTGTCTACACTTTCTTTTCAAAACATTGGGGATATCTGCTGTCGCCTGATACGTTAGGACGATGATCAGTCGCCTAATCGTACCTGCTCTCTTTTTACTACCAGTAGAAGGAATGAAAATCATCCCTGGAGGAAGGCCACCTGCTAACATCCTCCCTTGGCATCTTCGTGCCGTAATAAAAATAATAAATGCTGGACTGTGTCGCACACAGCCCTGACACAGCCACTTACGCAAGTCTGTTGCAATCCCCCTCTTTATCACATCATTATTCTTTTTTTTTTTTTTTTAAATATCATTCCACATTTCCATTCTCACACATTACTTCTATAAAATATATATATATCATAAGGCTTTGATTATGATTCAGACCTCTCTTTCAAATTCAGAAATCAAATATACTTTTATATTCGTAAAATATTCCATCTATTTCAAGAGTAATGCATGTTAATCAAATAATGTTTATTAAACCACTGATACTTAATAAGAACATTTTTAATATAATATTATAACCATATAACCCTCGATAACAACTGATACCATTCTCTCTTATTCTCTTAATCATAAGGCATGTTCAATTCATGCATAATCATCTCTATACATATCCATATCATACTCTCATTCATATTCATATACATCTTCGTATATCTTTCTTTTCAATATTAATACTCAAGGAAGACAATTTCTTCACAATATAGTAATAATAGCATCACATATATATTTCACAAAATCAAGTTTCTTTGTGAAGATAAGTAGTTTTACAAATAGGGATAGAAGAAATCTTGCCTCGGTTTCGATATCCTGACGGTATGGCTCGTCCCTCTTCCGGAGTTTCTATAAACACAAAAGGACCGTCGTTAGAACCACATCTCTTACTCACTACACTCTTGTATAACATTACCTTTTGAAACTTTAATATATGTTTAAAGTATTCTTATTACCCCAAAGGTTCAAGAACTTAACCGTTTATAACCTAAGTTGAAGTTTCAGGGTTTTTCACCATTTCCCTTAACGACCACACTCGACTGTAGAATTTCTTATAATTTTTAAATTTCGAATTTTAATGTAAGGTCAACTGGAACTAGTTCTTTGACCACACTACTACCATATCCCAAAATTTCGTGACTTTTGACAATGTTAAGGTATGGTAATTGTAACCTCAAGTTTGATACATTTACGGTTTCTCGGTTTCTGCACCGCTTTCATTAAAACTGACTTTTCTCCTAAACCGTTCATCAGATTTTAACGCACCTTATATCAAAACGATCTATGAACTAAGCTCTATCATTTCATAGTTAAATAGGAACCTGGACAGTAGGGTACCGTACGAATACAGGGGTCACAAAACAGGGCAGATTTCGTCCTAACGAAAATCGGACATTATAACGGCTATATTTTCCTACTTTCCATAAATCCAACTCCTCCAAATCAATTATCAAACACCAAAATCATCACCTACACCATGTGGTATTCTTCACCAGCCATGGTTACAAGTCCACAACACACAATTTTCACATCAAAACAAACCACTTATAACACATACTCATTATAAACTTTACATTAACAACACTTAACTACTAATCACTTCAATATCTACCATAAATACAAAAGGGCAAGGGTTGTTATACCTCTTTGAAGCTTGAAGAACACTTAATAATCCTTAATAATCCTTGGACACACCTTGAACAACCTTGAATTAGCTTGGATTAACTAAAGGAACCATTAAAACAAAGATTAAAACTTGAAAAACACTATTCACCACTATTCATCTTCAACTTCTATGATTTTATTACCTTGCTAAATGATGGTGGATGGCTATGAAACTTTGTGCTAGTCTTGTTCTATCCTCCAAGATGCTCCATGATTTTTCTCTTGGTTTAATCTTGAAGAGAATTAGGGTTTTGATTTTTATTTTTCTTGTTTTTCTCCTTTTTGGCCGAATGGTTTTTCTAAGAAAGGGGAGAGAGTTTTTTCGCTTGGTTTGATCTCATCTAATCTTAATCTAACTTAATTTAGATTGTATTGGAAGCTTGGTAAAAAATCTAGGTGTTAAAAGACTAATCTACCCTTAATTTGGTTTAGTGGAAGATGACATCATCAACATGATTTCATAATTCTCTTTTTTTTCTTGATTTCTTTTCTACTTATAATGCTAGTACTCTTGGTAATTATAATGGGGTATGTATCCTTGTTATTTTATAAATCTTGGTTGCTTAATCTCCATATTCGTCTAATTGTGGTTCGTTTCGAATGTACCTCATTATCTCAGTGGTTTTGAAATCATTTAACAATCCAAATTCCATTGGTATTCTATTAACTTAATAATCCCCTGGCTCAAATCTAAATTCACTAATCCCTCAATATATAATTCTTATAATGTTTCCATGCTCCTTAATGTCCAATAGAAGCTTATTCGAAATCAAAATCCTCAAAATCAAAATTCAAGAATTTCTAAAATCCATCGTTATTTCGAGTCACTTATTTTCAATGTACAATACTAATATAGTTTTTTGTTTACTCATTTTATGTTTCCATTATAGGGTACCTATATACCATTTCTCTAAATCCTCGAAATTTACTATTCATGTGACCACTGTAGCATTACTGAAGTTAGGGTTATTACATCCTTCCCCCCTTAAAAGGATTCCGTCCCGGAATCATGTTGGAAATGTCCATAAGTATCTTTCTCATTCACATCTTCTAACTTCCACACTACTTCCTTTATCCTTTTTCCTTCTATAATATATCTATCTTGTTTGCGCAGAAATATACTAACATAACTTCCTTGTCATTCATCAACATGCCATTTAGTTTATCAATAGCAGTCCTTTTACTGTCTTTTCCTCACAAATCTCCTCCTGTTTCAAGTCATTCCAGGTTATCTCGTCTCTCCTTCCTCTTTTGACGAAGATATCCGCCACTACATTGACCTTTTCTGAATGGTAGTGTATCTCACTTATGGTTTGACCATCTTCTGATCTCTATCATGACATAAATATTAATTCCTCAATATTCCTATAGCTCCTCTCTGTAAAATTTTCCAGAAAATAAGCCCTAATAATATTCTTTAAAACAATTGTAAGAAAATACTACCTATAATATATATTTCCTGTTCGTATCAACGAGCTTGTGTTTTCCCAAAACACTCCTATTTTTCTTTTCATAACGTTTCCTAGCCCTTAACAGATACTGATTTTCCTTATCTATTTTATTAACTTATTTATTCCATTAATTGATTAAGTCGATCCTTAACCAAAGACTTACACACCAAATTTAAATCAAAAAGTAAGTACCTGTATCCGCATCTGGTTTTGTCAACGCTTCCCCTAAGGTCATGTTGTACACTCTAGCAGTAGGCCTATTTGAAGCAGCCCCACTCTGTCCTGACGCGTATGACCCACCTGAACGGCAATCTCTAGCAAAGTGTCCTAGTTTCCCACACTGGTAACACTTAACATCTCTTTTAGGGTTTGCATCAGTTGATGGGCACTGGTTAAAGTAGTGTCCTTTTTGTCCACACTTAAAACAAGTTATTCCCAGCACTCTACAGACTCCTATATGCTTTTTACCACATGTCTCACAATCTGGTAATGGTGGTCGTGATTGATTGGACTGAAATGTTCCCGAAGATTTTCCACCCTGACTCACCGTCTCACTAGTAGTCTTGTTACCCCCCGACTTTCCCACAAATTGAGATTTTTGTCCTTTACCTCCTTTGTTAAAGTAGCTTCCCTCACTTGAACCTCCTTTTGGGCCCTCAAATCTTCTTTTCTTATTCTCTCGACCTATTTGAGCCTGCTCACTCTCGGCCTCTATAATTGATGCCTTTTGAACCACTGCAGCATAATCAGTTAACTCAAATGGGGCCACTCTCGTTCGTAACCAGGGTTTTAACCCTTGTTGAAACCTTTTTGCACGTTGTTCTTCAGTACGCACAAACTCGGGAACAAACCTCGACAGTTCTGAAAATTTATTTTCATACTCTGCCACTGTTAGGTTATCCTGTTTTAACTCCAGAAACTTTAATTCCATTTGGTTTTCTAAATACCTAGGAGAATACTTTTCTAGGAACACCCTAGTGAAACGCTCCCAAGTTATCACTCCCGCTTCCTCTAGGTTCTTCCTAGCTTCCCACCAGTAATTTGCCTCTCCCTTTAGGAGATAGGCTGCAAAAACTGTTTTCTGATCTTCCTCTATCCTTAGTATTTCGAAAGCTTTCTCCATTTCTTTTAGCCATGCCCTGGCTACTACTGGGTTAGTGGTTCCCTCGAATTCTGGGGGTTTTAATGACTTAAAGGCACGAAAGGAACTAGCTGCCTGGTTGGGGAGAACAGGTGGTGGTTGAGGATTCTGTGGATTTGTTAAATTCTGCCTTAATAAGTCCATGAATTGGGCAAAGGGATCACCTCCCGGATTCCTTTGTTGGCCAGTTGATTCCTCTTCTCCTTCTTCATGATTTTCTTCATTATGAGCATTTTCGTTCAGTCTAGTACCTTCGATATTTCGACTTCTTTCGTCTCTCTCATTTTCCCTTGCATTCGCTCTACTGTCACGTCTAGGCGGCATAGTTCTGTACATAACAATAGTCTTTATTAATTACCCGAATTTGGGTTACTATATACATCATTTCTATATACACAATTATATCATTAATTAGCTCATTTACATATCACAGTATCTTTATCATGCGATTTACATCTAGTTATACCATAACTTTAGTAGGTAAGTGTATCGCCCTTAACACGATAGCCTTTTCATTAAGTCAATCACCTTTTATACCTCAATATTTCTGAGTCTCAACATTTATTATATATATATAAAAAAAATGCAGCAAAAATTTAGATAGAAATGCACAAACTTCATTAATGTACATAAATATTTTACAATTTGGGTACAACATCTTTTACTGCTAATAATATACATCATCTAATACAAGGTTCGAAACCCAAAACATAGCCGTACATACTAATCCGATATCACCAAAAGTACTACTAGCTGTCCTCTAATCAGACTGGGATTAACACAGTGAACAACTATACTAATCCCCAAAATGACATCAACAAGATGACTAGTCTGATTAGTGACGAACTACTATCCCGGCTCACACCCCTGCCCTGACAACATCCCGTATCTGGACTACCATGGTAGTAACCGTATCAACTATCTGGGCCCTCCATGTCGGGTCTCCCCTATCACCCAACAACCTCCTAATATCTCTTAATGCTCGTAGCTCAATACTGATCATCCCCATAGACATCCCATCCGGAATAACCCCTCCTCTCCCTCTCTCTAACCTCTGTAGGAGGGTGTCTATAGTCCTGCGGGACTCCTCCAACTGTCCCTGAAGGGCAAAGTACTCGGTCAATAAGGTAGCTGAAAGTGGGTCACCCGCCGGTAGGGGTGCCTCCTGAGGGGGTACAGCTAGGGGAGGTGCATCCACCGGTGGAGGTGGTGGAGGTGCAAAGGGTGGGGATGGAGGAACCGACTCTGTCTCAGCATCCTCTGAAGGATCCTCCTCCTCCTCAAAGAAACCAAAATGCCCTGGAGGGGTAAACTGCTCAAAAGGATCATCTATAGGGTCAGGACTAGGTAGAGGGGATGGAACTGGTGACGGCACTGGGATGGGTCGGACAGGAGTGGGAACCATCTGAATATCCCTCCACTCAATCGGCTCCTCAGGTATAACTGACAACCTAGGCCTCTTACGCAGTGGCCTCTCCTCCTCAGGGATCTCCGATCTCACTCTGGAAGGACCTGCCTCGTCAGATCCTGTAGAAGGTCTACCCATATATGGCACTAGGGCCACAGCATCTCTCCGTCTCTGCTCCTCTGCCTCCTCTCTCTCTAATCGCTCTCTAGCCGCCGCCCGGCGTCTCTCCCTGAGGTCCTCAACTGCATACTCGGGGACCTCTACCCCGGCCAACTGAAGATCTAATAGCTCCTGCTCTGACATCCCTAGCCACTGGGGGTCCTGACTCGGCTCACCCATCTCCGCTCCCTATAATAAAACATAAAATTCTATTAGTAACAGTCTAATAAATTATAATATATGCTTAAAGTAAATACTACCTGCGATATACCACCCCTGAACTTGATGGAAGTTCACAATTTATATTATAACTGATACATTTATTATTATCACTTTTGTTCTTGAGCATTATGACTCTTAGCTCTGATACCATCTGTGACGCCCCGAGATCCGGGGTCAAGGATCCGGGCCGTCAAGGTCCAATTTCCGATCAATATCAATATCTCTGTAGTCCCTTTTTTTTTTTTATAAATAAATAAATAAATAAACAGTTGACCCCACACTAATACACACGCACACCAGTCATATGCTCATAGAACAACAACCACAATATTTAAAAGTTTTAAACTTAACAGTTATTACAAGCCCAGAATTTACTAAGTACATTGTTGAACAAAGCTTCTACAGGAAGCACTTCAACAACTAAAGTTTATTACAACTTACACACTTAATTTTCATAAGTATACTAAGCCCCTCCGCTTGTCACTACCTCGGGGATGGTCGCCAGCACTCGCTCAAAAGGTCGCCTTTCCCTTACCCTTTTGCGGGGTGTGGTACGTAGTATCGGCATGGGACCTAGCTGCTATATATATAAGTAGCAAGAGTGAGCTATAATAGCTCAGCAAGATTATACTGTAACTAAAATTTAAAATGTGAACAAGTATACATATATGTATATGCATATGTAATAGCAGGAAACAATTAAAATCCTTAAGGAAGAGTAAAGCTCTTATTTAATAATACATCATCCACTCACTATTATAGTAAAGAAATCTATATTAATATAATATCAGTTTTTCTTCATCTGCCACCATAATACCATCATCTCATATCATTATTCTGGTTTCAGTATTGAAATCTACAATAATATAATATCAGTTTTTCTTCATCTGCCACCATAATACCATCATCTCATATCATTATTCTGGTTTCAGTATTGAAATCTACAATAATATAATATCAGTTTTTCTTCATCTGTGACTATCATTCCATCATCTCATATCATTGTTCTGTTTTCAGTATAGAAATCTGAAAACCATTGTCTACACTTTCTTTTCAAAACATTGGGGATATCTGCTGTCGCCTGATACGTTAGGACGATGATCAGTCGCCTAATCGTACCTGCTCTCTTTTTACTACCAGTAGAAGGAATGAAAATCATCCCTGGAGGAAGGCCACCTGCTAACATCCTCCCTTGGCATCTTCGTGCCGTAATAAAAATAATAAATGCTGGACTGTGTCGCACACAGCCCTGACACAGCCACTTACGCAAGTCTGTTGCAATCCCCCTCTTTATCACATCATTATTCTTTTTTTTTTTTAAAATATCATTCCACATTTCCATTCTCACACATTACTTCTATAAAATATATATATATATATATATATATATATCATAAGGCTTTGATTATGATTCAGACCTCTCTTTCAAATTCAGAAATCAAATATACTTTTATATTCGTAAAATATTCCATCTATTTCAAGAGTAATGCATGTTAATCAAATAATGTTTATTAAACCACTGATACTTAATAAGAACATTTTTAATATAATATTATAACCATATAACCCTCGATAACAACTGATACCATTCTCTCTTATTCTCTTAATCATAAGGCATGTTCAATTCATGCATAATCATCTCTATACATATCCATATCATACTCTCATTCATATTCATATACATCTTCGTATATCTTTCTTTTCAATATTAATACTCAAGGAAGACAATTTCTTCACAATATAGTAATAATAGCATCACATATATATTTCACAAAATCAAGTTTCTTTGTGAAGATAAGTAGTTTTACAAATAGGGATAGAAGAAATCTTGCCTCGGTTTCGATATCCTGACGGTATGGCTCGTCCCTCTTCCGGAGTTTCTATAAACACAAAAGGACCGTCGTTAGAACCACATCTCTTACTCACTACACTCTTGTATAACATTACCTTTTGAAACTTTAATATATGTTTAAAGTATTCTTATTACCCCAAAGGTTCAAGAACTTAACCGTTTATAACCTAAGTTGAAGTTTCAGGGTTTTTCACCATTTCCCTTAACGACCACACTCGACTGTAGAATTTCTTATAATTTTTAAATTTCGAATTTTAATGTAAGGTCAACTGGAACTAGTTCTTTGACCACACTACTACCATATCCCAAAATTTCGTGACTTTTGACAATGTTAAGGTATGGTAATTGTAACCTCAAGTTTGATACATTTACGGTTTCTCGGTTTCTGCACCGCTTTCATTAAAACTGACTTTTCTCCTAAACCGTTCATCAGATTTTAACGCACCTTATATCAAAACGATCTATGAACTAAGCTCTATCATTTCATAGTTAAATAGGAACCTGGACAGTAGGGTACCGTACGAATACAGGGGTCACAAAACAGGGCAGATTTCGTCCTAACGAAAATCGGACATTATAACGACTATATTTTCCTACTTTCCATAAATCCAACTCCTCCAAATCAATTATCAATCACCAAAATCATCACCTACACCATGTGGTATTCTTCACCAGCCATGGTTACAAGTCCACAACACACAATTTTCACATCAAAACAAACCACTTATAACACATACTCATTATAAACTTTACATTAACAACACTTAACTACTAATCACTTCAATATCTACCATAAATACAAAAGGGCAAGGGTTGTTATACCTCTTTGAAGCTTGAAGAACACTTAATAATCCTTAATAATCCTTGGACACACCTTGAACAACCTTGAATTAGCATGGATTAACTAAAGGAACCATTAAAACAAAGATTAAAACTTGAAAAACACTATTCACCACTATTCATCTTCAACTTCTATGATTTTATTACCTTGCTAAATGATGGTGGATGGCTATGAAACTTTGTGCTAGTCTTGTTCTATCCTCCAAGATGCTCCATGATTTTTCTCTTGGTTTAATCTTGAAGAGAATTAGGGTTTTGATTTTGATTTTTCTTGTTTTTCTCCTTTTTGGCCGAATGGTTTTTCTAAGAAAGGGGAGAGAGTTTTTTTGCTTGGTTTGATCTCATCTAATCTTAATCTAACTTAATTTAGATTGTATTGGAAGCTTGGTAAAAAATCTAGGTGTTAAAAGACTAATCTACCCTTAATTTGGTTTAGTGGAAGATGACATCATCAACATGATTTCATAATTCTCTTTTTTTTCTTGATTTCTTTTCTACTTATAATGCTAGTACTCTTGGTAATTATAATGGGGTATGTATCCTTGTTATTTTATAAATCTTGGTTGCTTAATCTCCATATTCGTCTAATTGTGGTTCGTTTCGAATGTACCTCATTATCTCAGTGGTTTTGAAATCATTTAACAATCCAAATTCCATTGGTATTCTCTTAACTTAATAATCCCCTGGCTCAAATCTAAATTCACCAATCCCTCAATATATAATTCTTATAATGTTTCCATGCTCCTTAATGTCCAATAGAAGCTTATTCGAAATCAAAATCCTCAAAATCAAAATTCAAGAATTTCTAAAATCCATCGTTATTTCGAGTCACTTATTTTCAATGTACAATACTAATATAGTTTTTTGTTTACTCATTTTATGTTTCCATTATAGGGTACCTATATACCATTTCTCTAAATCCTCGAAATTTACTATTCATGTGACCACTGTAGCATTACTGAAGTTAGGGTTATTACACCTAAGCATTCTTGGAATTGTCGCCAAAATCTCGAATTGAATCATGGGTCTTAATCAGACACCATCGAAGCAGGAACTCCATGACATGACACTATTTCCTTCAGATACAGATGTATTAACTTATCCAATGAGAATCTTTCGTTAATTGGCAAAAAATGTGCAGACTTCGTCAGTTGATCGATAATACTCAAATCGCATCGTGATTAGCTCTAGTCTTTGGTAAATTTTACTGTGAAATTCATGGCAAGATGTTCCCACTCTCACTCAGGAATTTCTAACGGCTGTAACAATCCACTAGGGTTCTGATGTTTCGCTTTAATTTTCGGACAGGTGTAACACTTACATACTCACTCAGCAATCTCTCGTTTCATGCCGGCCCACCAAAACTTTTCTTTCAAATCTCTATACATCTGCGTGCTTCCAAGGTGAATCGAATATCTCGAACTAGAGGCTTCGCTTAAAATCTCATTCTTCAATTCTGGTACATTAGGAATCCATATCCTCTTGGAAAATCTCAAAATTCCTTGTTCGTCTTTCTGTGTACGAATCTCTTCTCCAGTCAACGTATTCATCTCATAACTCATAACTTCTTCTTGACATCTCCGAATCTTCTCTAACAACTCTGGTTGAAAAGTCATCATACCAAGAAACTCGTCAGCATCCTTTGAATTTTATACTTCCAAACTTATCTTTTCAAATTCCCGAAACAACTCCTTAGGCATAGTCAACGTATTCAACCTCTCTTTCCTACTCAATGCATCAGCTACTACATTCGCTTTTCTTGGGTGATAACTTATCCAATCATAATCCTTGATCAATTCCCACCATTTCCTTTGTCTCATATTCAACTCCTTCTGGGCAAAAATATACTTCAAACTCTTATGATCCGTGAAAATCTCACACTTTTCTCCATACAGATAGTGTCTCCAAATCCTCAACGTAAACACAATTATAGTTAACTTCAAATCATGTGTCAGATACTTCTACTCGTGTGGTTTAAGTTATCTCGAAGCATATGCAATAACGTTGCCATGTTGCATCAAAATACATCCTAATTTTTTTGCATGAAGCATCACTGTAGATAACGAAATTCCCTTGGTCAACTTGCAATACTAATACTAGGGCTGAAACTTGAAAACTCTATTCACACTTATCACTCCAAATGAACTTTTCATTCTTCTGGGTCAACTCAGTCAGTAGTGTAGCTATCATCAAAAATTCTTGAACAAATCTCCGGTAATAACCGGCCAATCCTAGAAAACTTCTAACCTCAATAGAGGTCCTGGGTCTACTCCAATCTACTACAGCTTCAATCTTTGCATGATCCACTCTGATTCCTTCCTTACTAATCACATGTCCTAAGAATTGAACTTCTTCTTCCAACCAAAACTCACATTTAGAAAACTTGGCATATAATCTTTCCTTCCTTAGGGTTTCCAATACGACCCTTAAGTGCTCGGCATGCTCTTCGGGGTTTCTTAAGTATATCAAGATGTCATCAATAAATACAATTACAAACTTATCCAGATATCTCTTGAAGACAAGATTCATCAAATCCATAAATACAGCTGGTGCATTCGTTAATCCAAAAGCCATCACTAGAAACTCATAATGTCCATACCTCGTACGAAAATAAGTCTTTGGAATATCCTCGGGCTTAATCTCCAAATGATGATATCTAGATCTCAAATTAATCTTAGAAAAGTGAACAGCTTCTTTAAGTTGATCAAATAAATTATCTATCCTTGGCAATGGATACTTATTCTTGAGGGTTAACTTATTAAGCTCTCGATAATCAATACATAATCTCATGCTTCCACCCCTTTTCTTAACAAACAACACTGGTGCTCCCCACGGGGACACACTATGCCTTATAACTCCTTCATCTCCGAAGCCTTGTCGAAGTAACCGTCTTGATTTCTCATGAACGTCAAATTTCTTATCTTGCTTTTATCCTTAAACTTAATCTTCCTTATCATTCTTAATTCTTAATCTTACCTATTTCTTTCTATGTCTCAATCTCTGCATCATAATCAACCATCTAATCCGTATTCTTAATAGCCTCTTTCATAATCATTCGTATGTATGTCTAATACTAAAACAAAACCTACCTCGACTTGCAGTAAACATGTAAATAATTAAATAAGTCTTCAATAAAATCCACGCTCCTACTCAACCATACTCCCTCAGATAAATCTTTGAGAAAAATAATATCAAGAAATTTCCCAATCATTCTTACTTCACTTTCAACGTACAATGTCGATCGAGAAGGGAATTACTGAGAATCTTTTATCTATCCTTAATCCCATTGTTTTACCGAGGCACCAATTACCTTGAAAAACATATATATATATCTTATTCCCGATACAAACTATCCCGGGGTCATAGCCATCCAATATCATACTCAACATCAATTAAGCTCCAAAAATTCCAATATCCAATAATATCAAAACTTGACTTAGCATACGTAAACCAAAATAAACTTCACCAATTATTTACTTACCACCTTCAAAATTTATTTAAACTTTACTATATCAATTTCCCAAGAATCAACTTCGGAAACATTACTCTGCATACTCTACAAATCCTCAATTTTAGACTCTACACATAATAACTCCAACATTTGCCAATAACTTAATAAACGAAATAAAATACACTTCCACCACTCATCTCCTGTAACTATTCCTTTCTTCTACAATCAACTCATTTACATTCTGCTTCAGTCAAATCATCTTGGTACTTCTCAATTTTTACCTTAGTACAAATCTCAATATGCTTCTTCTTGAACTTCTTTCTTCTGACAATGGAGGTCTTCTCGTTCTCTGCTAATTCATATCCTTTGGGTGGCTACCTTGCCTTACTATTCCAGTTCTTACAAATCCTACATTCCTTTTTAACTGAATTCATTGCCTTCTGTAAAAGCGATTCTGCAAATTTCTTGATTCTATGTCTTCTTTTTCTTACCATCTTATTCCATCTTAGTCCAATCTCCTTTATTGACAATAATCCCGACTCTTTAAACTATACTCACATAAATTGTTAACTCCAACCCAGTCACTTTACTCTTTATCCAAAGCTTCTCTTCCTGTTGAAATTTCTTAGAAACAAACTGTCTAACTTTGCTCTGCTTCTCTCACTTTATCATGTTTCGATTCTAAATTTATATTCAACAGTTGGTCTCAAAACAATCCAAATCTTGTGATATTCCATCTACTATATCCAAAGTGAAACATGTAATAATCCGGTGTTCATAAATATTCCTTCATCAAGAATAATTTCCACTTATCAAATATCTCTAGCATCACTTAACTTTCGACCTTCACCAAATTAATACTCTGATACTCTTGTCACTTGTTCCTTGTTCTTATTCAATTTTTGGAAATTTTAAATCTTGTTTATGTATTATAAATCCCATAAGCAAACCGATTTAATATTCAATCCTTATCGTACTATCATCCTCTCAAACTTGCTCAACCAATTCTCCAGTAACGTATATGTAACCTTGGCTACTTTGGATGTCATCCTATCTACTTTTGCTACTACCGATCATTGACAGGTTTACGAATCGTAAGGGTTTCTAACAAAATAAATCAATAAATTGAGTAGGTATCAACATGTGTGAATATAGGCTGAATCTTGTTTAAAAGAAATTTCCATAAAAGAATTTAACCGAGAGATCATATGATCACTGAACTTTTATCAGGTTGCATTTGTCAATTAGGTCAACCGCCCTAGTACAAAAAGGTGGCCAGCCTTTAGTACTTTCATGACAAACACAATTAGTGGCGTCCCACCAGACTTCTATCACAAAGATAGGATGTCCCTGAATCCCCTATATATATAGGTTGTTCATCCCAATTTGAATAAAGAAAATTAAATATACATGAAAAATGAAAAGAGTTCAAGAATCACAAAATTTTCGTAGATAAAGTGGAATCGAGTATCTTCTGAAAAATAGAGATATTTCGAAAATAATATGATTGTGTTTAAGTATATCTAATATACAGAGCTTCTCAAAAATTGAAGTATAATTGATCATCACACGGATGCATCAACTATTGATTAAACAAATATTTAAGAAATTCATAATTACTCATGATCTCACTCTTATCGACTAAGCGCTAATACACTTAGTTACCAAAACCAGCCTGCCAATAATGAGTTGAATAATTAAGAAGATCTCAATTCATTCTCGATTTCAATTATCACTGTGCAACAAATGCTTCAGCGATAATATAAACCGTGAATTAGTTATAACAATTCAGAATCGATTCCTTTTTAAAACAATTCTTTCAGATAATGAATTAAATGAGAACAATGGCTAATAGGGAATAGTTACCCCTTACTCCAAACAAATATCAGTATTCGTGTTCGCATCATGCTTATAGTTCTTATCGTACTCTCTCTATAACGTTTGCGATGTAGCTAAAGTCACAGAAGAAATCCTAGAAAGTGTACGAGGGTCTTCAGATGACGTCTTCCAAACTTGTAGCTCCGAATTAGTTGCATCGTCCATAGCCGATCCTTCGGATGAATCGATCTCCTACTCGCATGATATGTCGAAATACTAAATAAAGTCGCAACTCTCATCTTGAAATCCTAAGACGAACCTTATCTTAAATCGTTCTACGTAACGTCTAACTTAAATACTTACTCTTAATTGTCCTAACTTGTTTCAGTGACCATAACCTGTTGTTCTTTATACCAACCTGTGACACCCCAAATCCGGGGTCCAGATTTGGTGTCACAACCAATACAATTAAGTATAACTTAATTATACCGACGACACCTCGACAAGGATCGATCTCAGATTATAGTATGAAACAAGAATCTAAATCACAATAACTATTATAACTACTATACCTTCTTATCAGAAGCGCAGTCCATGCTGATTCTGAAATCTAACTTGGATAGAACGCCTTGCCAAACTCGTTCGAATTATAAGACATAGGTAGTCCATTCTTAAGTCTAGCTGAAAGGTTAGATGAATAAAACAAGAGTGAGCCAACAGCGCTCAGCAAGTGAATAGTGAAGTAACAACTTCTAAATAATCTGAAAATTGACAAAAAACATAAAGCTGGCTTCCAACAATAATAAGATGGTAGAATGATATGACTTGATGCAACAGAATGATACTGACGTTTGATAACAACAGGATATCAACTGAAAGGCAAAGCAACAGTTGATAATGAACTATGTGCAAGGCAATTGACATTTAAAATACTAAACCAATTTCATTTTACAGTCTTATAAATAGAACATTTTAAAAGTGATTGGAGGTTTTTATTTCATAACGGACAATACGGGTGATCAGCCCATAAAGTCCCCATACCGGACACAAAGTCCCTTTGGACATCAATTCCTCTCATTAGGATAGCTTGGGTTCCCAAAAGGCAACACATTGGCTTATAAAGGTGTCGAACTGGACAAACCAGAACTACACTACTACATACATAAACCGACGGAACCAGCATTACCCGTTCGCCCCGTCTCTCCAATCGTCCATGGAAACCATTTAGACGGAGTTCCTAACATTTTATTAAAATCTCATTTTTAAAAGTATTAAGATTTGCAAAAACTCTTTTTAACTTCATAAAACATTTTAATACTTAATCCTTTCAAAATCTTTACTTCGAAGTACCTTCGACTCTCTGATAACAGATCAGCCCAGTCTAAGTAACTTTAAAGTATTTTCAGGAACTAACTCATTTTGATTTACAATGATAAAAGTCAAAAGGATTTGACCAAGTCTCTGATGTCAAGGCATAGAGGTATAAGTATGGAGCAATAAGATATAGACTCAAATGAAATCAAGATAATGATTGCAGAATAGTTATAAACTTTAAAGATTCAGGTTGTACAAAGCTGTGGTGGAGAAGACTTGAGTACAAGTTTAAAATATTAAATTAGGATAACATATCAGTTTATGAAGATAACGGTCTTGCATTTATGAAACAATGGTCGGGCAGGACATAGTAAATAAGTTTCACTTTTCTAAATCAATTTTCGTTTGAATACGAATTTCAAAATAGGGTTTAGTAGCATATAGCTTCTTAAAACAAGGTCTTGTTGAAATGAGGTTCATTGAAAGTCAAATTCAATAAAAATATGATTCTTTATAACATGGTGTGTTAAAACCTGGTTATTTGAAACAGAGGTTTAGTAAAACTTGGTTATTTGAACCAATTTTGATATGATAGAAGTTGAGAAAACGTGAGTAAGTAATGCTGGAGTTAATAAAACATTATTTGTTAACTGGAAGAAAGTTATCAATCATTAACTTGTAAAACAGATGTTAAGTTTTAGAAATTATATTTAAGACTTGGAAATCTGATTTGGTTTATAAGGTATAATTGATAGACACAATAAAGGTCTTAGTCTAAAGCAGGGAACAAGTTATAGAATCAAGATTCACTATTAAGCTAAAGAAGGGTAGTCATAGGGTGCATAACAATCAAAGTATGTCTACGGATAATTCACAAGATAACTCAATGGAAGAGTATAACAAGGTACTGATTACTTGCAAACTGATTTGAAAGAACATTTGATAATTAATAGGAGCAGATATACTTCACTTGAACGATAAGTCAGGAATAAAAACACTTGCCTCAATATACGTAGTTTTGTTTCCAACACATCGATCCGTTACTCACTTGGCGTCAGTCTCTACTTCTTTATATGACGGTCCCTAATCGACTAAACATCCATCTTTCTTCTATAATTCGTCCGTCCCGATATCATTATACTTGTCAACTCCGATAATATCCTCGTTCTTGAAATTCCATTCACACGCATAATAATTTCTTACCGGCTTCCTACTTGCCCCTATAATCAGGTAAATTACTATTTTAGTATACTATAATCCTCAATCATCTTACTTTATTCTACCCATACGGTTCCTATAACACGTTAGCACTTAATACTTATACACACATTAATTATACTAAACGTATTCACCAAGTAATTTCACATAATCAAGTAATCATTTAAGCACTTAGCAATTAGAACATGCAAATTAGGTATGTCACTTAAACACTTATTATATAAGTTCAGCTTATAAACTATTACTATACTAATACAATTTATGATTTATAATTCTCACGAAAATCGGGCAGAGTCTCCTTTGTAAAATAGACTATCCCGTCGGAAAATATCCGACTCAAATCACTACAAAAACTATCCGATGGATTTCAAATCCACCTGCAATTCCTAAAAGCATATCATTTACACCACTACATAATCCGAAAACATCAAGCAATTATCGATAACTAACAACTTAATTCCTTTTTGAATAAACATCATTAAATCATACTTAATTAATTACTATAATCTCATAATTCATATTTACCATACAAAATTCAAATTAAATCCATAGGGTTCAAAAATTCAGAATTTTAAAAATAATAGTTACTACGCAGAAAATTAAAAATCAATTATACGACTCATGTTCATCATCGTCGATTCACCGGCTCATTACGAAATCATTGCCGACGGGCAAAAGCTTGGTGGTACTCTTAATTGAGCCTCCAACACGAAACTTCTACCAATTATTAAGTAGTTAACATCGAACAAAATCATGTATAAGCATCATAACCGAATTGGACAGCAAGAAAATCGAGTTAAAACTCGAACAACACAACCGAACAAAGCTATACATACATATATATTCAAACATGAACTACCCAACTCAACACCAATATGATTCAAGCATATAAATGGATACTAGAATTCATGGGCATCAATTTAACATAAAAATCGAAGCTAATCAGTCAAAACCTGAAATGGGTCTTTCAATTTTCATCATAAAAATTACATGCAATTACAGCCGCGTGTAGAGGAGGAAAAACCAAGCAAGAATCCGGTCTCCGATCACTCAAACTGACCAAAAACGGATGGTATAAGGAGGAGAGAGAGAGAGTTTTCAAAGAGAGAGAGTTGAGCTCTGTAAAAGAAATCAACAAAGAGGAAATGAAGAAGAAGAAGTGAGGCCGCTGGTGTTATAGCCCCAGGGGCAAAGTCGTCATTCGCCAATATCTGAAAAACCTTTTCTTTAAAAAAACTGATTTTAATCATTTTAAATCCGAAATTAAACAGAAAATTAGGGGAAAAATACTTTTAAAAACTCTAAAATAAAATTTACGAATTTACAAACATCCCCATATTTTTAAAATTATTTTTGAGTCAAAAATGAATTTATTATGAATTTTTGAAATAAAAGACCATTAAATGAAATAAAACTTTTTAAATCATTTTAAAATACTTACACCTACAAATAAATACACCCAACACTTTTAAAATTCAAATTTCGTCACAAAGATAATAATGCAAAAGTTTTCATGATTTTAAACGACTCCAATGATTTTATAGAATTTTTAGAGGATTAAAAATGCATGTTTAAAATAGTTTTAAATGCTCAAAAATGCAAATAAAATATACGAGCACATACGACACTTACCAATCATCACATAATCATATAAACATGATTCCACACATACTTTAACTTCACAAAAATATTCATAGCACATAATTCACCTTTAACAATTAAATAAACGCTTTAAAGAATTACGAAAATTCTAGATCGTTATCTTTAATGATCATTGCATAATTTCACAATTTACAACCTGCGAAAAAGACTACATAATAAAATCCCATGTAAACAAAATATCATCACAAAAACTATGACTAAGAAACTAGGTAAATAGCAAGCAAAAATCCTTAGAGCAGCGTGGTTATATGACTCACTCCAAATCAAAATCCATATCCTTTTATTAATTCAGTTTTTCTTGTTAAATTCGTTAGTTTTATAATTTGATATTGCTCCAAATTGTATTAACTATCGACTAATATAATTTTGATATTTATTTGTGATTTTGCAGACTTAGAAGTGTGAAATTCCTAACTGTATAATCATTTCACCAACGGGGAGGGTGTTGGAGTAGGCGGTATGCTTGGCAGCGGTCAAGGGCGGATCTATACAGAGGCCTGCGAAAACACGTGCCCCTAGGGAAACAACATCAACTATTCTTTATTAACAATTTATGAAAAATCGTAGATTTGTAGGCGGTATGATTGGCGGTGGCGTAGATGGAGTGGTAGGAGTTGTAGTTGGACAAGGCGTTCAAGATTTTAGAAGAGATCGAGAATCCGGTGGTTGAATGGTTGAGCCACTACATATAGTTTTGTAGGAAGCACACTCAACTATGCAAGAATTAGGGCAAAACTTTGGGCATGCTTGTTGAAGATTGTAGTAGTGTTTGTACTTTATTATTTTTACAACTTGCATGGTTTAAATTTTTTAGCATTTCCTGAAGGTACATTTGCCCCAGCCATTACTACTAGCGTTTAAAAGACCAAACACAAAACATTTTTTTTCTAACGAACTTGTGGCCATAACTTCATAATTTTACAAATCAAAAAGAACAAAAAACCTCAGAAGATCACGAGTTTCTGCTTTTTATAAATCAACATCTAATATAATCCTATTTACAACAGTCCTTGATAGAATATGTTTTTATATATATTTTAGATGATTTTATTCTCGTATTTATTGTGTTTTGCATTGATTTGGATTTTTATTTAATAGATTTGATTGTTTTATTGTAGGAAATAAAGAATTCATGACTTGGAAGGATTTGGAGCAAAAAGAGCTATTTTGGAGATAAAATTGAAGAAAATTCGTATTATTGGGCTACACGGGCTGTTTAACACTGTTTTGGCCATATCTTGAGTTCTAGAAGTCCGTTTGAGGCTCGTAAGCAGTCCACGCGAAGATAACGAGATTCTCTATCATTCTAAGGTGGTCTAGAGGTCCAATTACGTTTGGAACGTTCCAGAAAATCTGAAGAAAAGTCAGCCATGAATTTTCCTTTAAAACAGAATCAGTTTAGGAAACGTACTTGGATTATAATTCTGATTTGGTATTTTATTGCTGGGCAAGACTTGGAGTGCCTATATAAACACATCTTGGGACACATTATTAAGGAGGTAATATTAGATCAGATAATATAGTTTAGAGTAGATTATTATTATTAATTGGAGATGTAGAGAAACACCATGACTCTTCTTTTGGGTGACAACATTGAAGTTTGAAGGTTTTGTTCTCTTAATCTTTTCTTTGTTCTTATTAGTTTAATTATGTTTTCTTGTTTTACTAGTTGTTTTACTTATTTAATTATTAGCGAGTAGTTATTTCTAGGGCTTAAAGGGAAGCCATGTTTGCACTAATATTGGCATGATTTTCATAGTGGTTTGATTGGTTATGGTTAATTCTGATTGATATGTTTTAATCATTAATTTGTGTAATCGGCCGATATCATGGATTAATTATATGCAAATAGTGGTATGGATCGAGGGATTTACTTATTAGAGGCACACATACGATTAGCAGAATTGAATTTGAGTGTGGAAGCATCATTGGATTTCTGAGAGTGTTAATGCTTGGAAGAGATTAACTTGACTCTAATTACCTGATTGATTGAATTACTAAAAGTGGTTAATTGTGTTGAATGTTTCGAGAGTGTTAATGCTTGAAAGAGATTAACATACTCTAGTTATAGGATCACATTGATTGCTTTAGTTTAAGAGCCAATTGTGTAAGCATGGTGGACCTGATTGCCCTAGGTTTTAAATAATTTGTTTATCATCTGTTAATTAGTGTTAATCTTGTTTAATTAGTTAATTAATATTCTCCAATATTCGTCTGACCCTTGAAATAATTAACGATATCTGAAAAGGAATTAGTAGAACCTGTCTCATTGTGGATTCGACCCGCTTGCCATCTGTGCTAGCAATAGACACCGTGCGCTTGCGGTTAGGTATAATTTGACACATCAAGTTTTTGGCGCCGCTGTAATAACCCTAACTTTAGCAATGCTACAGTGATCACATGAATAGTAAATTTTGAGGATTTAGGGAAATGATATGTAGGTACTCTATACTTGAGACAGGAAATGAGTAAAAGAAACCATATTAGTGTTGTACAATGAAAATAAGTGACTCGAAATGACGATAGATTTCAGAAATTCCTGAATATGAATTTTTGAGGATTTTGGTTCCGAATGAGTTTCTATCGGATATTAAGGAGCATGGGGACATTAAAGGAATTATAAATTGAGGAATTAGTGGATTAGTATAAATTCAGGATTATTAAGTTAAGGAAATACCAAAGGAATTTGGATTGTTAAACGATTTCAGAACCACTGAGATAAGGAGGTATATTCGAAACGAATCACAATTAGACGAGTATGGAAACCAAGCAACCAAGATTAGTAATATAACAAGGATACATACTACATTACCATTTACTAAGATTATTAACATTTTACTTAGAAAATAAGGAAATGAGAATATTATATCATCTTAATGACACCATTAGTGATGTCACATTCCACTAACTCAAAATTAAGGGTAAATTAGTCAATTTCTAAGGAAAATATCAACCAAGTCTTCTAGGACAAGCTAGAATTTAACAAATATTAGCATAATACAAATGAGATAAGATCATTTAGCAAAAGAAATCTCTTCCTCTCCCCTTCATCACCCCATTCGAATTTTTAGAAAAAAAAGGAGAAAAGAAATTCCAAAATCCTAGCTAGCTTCAAGGTTAAATCAAGGGGAAAATCATGGATGATCTTGGAGGATAGAAAGAGTGATCTACAAAGTTTTATAGCCGTTATAATGCCCGATTTTCGTTAGGATGTGATTTGCCCTATTTTGGACCCCTGCATCCGTACGGTACCCTACTGTCTAGGTTACCAATTGACCATGAAATGATAGAGCTTAGTTCATAGATCGTTTTGATATAAGGTACGTTAAAATCTGATGAACGGTTTAGGAGAAAAGTCAGTTTTAGTGAAAGCGGTTCAGAAACCGAGAAAACATAGTTATACCAACTTTGAGGCTGTAATTACCCTTCTTAAACATTTTTAAAAATTATGAAACTTTGGGATATTGTAGTAATGTAGTCAAAGAGTTGTTACCAGCTGACCTTGTGGTAAAATTCAAAATCCATATTTTCTAAGAATTTTTACAGTTAAGTTTGACCGTTAGGGGAAATGGTGAAAACCCCTGAAACTTCGATTAAGGTTTTAAATGGTTAAGTTCTTGAACCTTTGGGGTAATAGTGATACGTTAAACATATATTAAAGTTTCAAAGGTAATGTTATACAAGAGTGTAGTGAGTAAGAGATGTGGTATTCTAACGACGGTCCTTTTGTGTTTATAGAAACTCCGGAAGAGGGACGAGCCATACTGTCAGGATACCGAAACCGAGGCAAGATTTCTTCTATCCTTACTTGTAAAACTACTTATCTTCACAAAGAAACTTGATTTCATGGAATATATATGTGATGCTATTATTACTATATTGTGAAGAAATTGTCTTCCTTGAGTGTTGATATTGAAAAGAAAGATATACGAAGATGTATATGAATATGGATATGAGTATGAGATGTATATGAATATGGATATGAGTATGAGATGGATATGAATATGGATATGAGTATGCATGAAGTGAACATGCCTTATGATTAAGAGAATGGTATTAGTTGTTATCTAAAGTAAATAAAAGAATGGTATCAGTTGTTATCTAGGGTTATATGGGTTATAATACTATATTAAAAATGTTCTTTTTGAGTATCAGTGGTTTAATAAATATTATTTGATTATCATTCATTACTCTTAAAATAGACGGAATATTTTATGAATATAAAAGTATATTTGATTCCTGAATATGAAAGAGATGTCTGGATCATAATCAAAGCATTATGTTATATATATATTTTATAGAAGTAATGTGCGAGAATGGCAATGATATGAGTGAATGATATGTGGAAATGAAAGCGAGAAAATGGAAATGTGGAATGATATTTTAAAAAGGGAATAATGATGTGATAAAAAGGGGGATTGCAACAGACTTGCGTAAGTGGCTGTGTCAGGGCTGTGTGCGACACAGTCCATCATTTATTATTTTTATTACGGCACGAAGATGCCAAGGGAGGATGTTAGCAGGTGACCTTCCTCTAGGGATGATCTTCATTCCTTCTACCGGTAGTAAAAAGAGAGCAGGTACGATTAGGCGACTGATCATCGTCCTAATGTATCAGGCGACAGCAGATATCCCCAATGTTTTTGAAAAGAAAGTGTTGACAATGGTTTTCAGATTTTCTAAACTGAAAACAGAATAATGATATGAGATGATGGAGTTATGGTTACAGATGAAGAAAAACTGATATTATATTATTTTAGATTTCTTTCTTATAATAGTAAGTGGATGATGTATTATTAAATAAGAGCTTTATTCTTCCTTAAAGATTATAATTGGATTCTGCTATTATATATGCATATATATGTATACCTGTTCACATTCTAAATTCTAGGTTAGAATATTATCTTGCTGACCTATTATAGCTCACTCTTGCTACTTATGTATATAGCAGCTAGGTCCCATGCCGATACTACGCACTACACCCCGCAAGAGGGTAAGGGAAAGGCGACCTTTTGAGCGAGTGCTGGCGACCATCCCCGAGGTAGTGACAAGCGAAAGGGGCTTGGTAGACCTATGTAAATTAAGTGTGTAAGTTTGTAATAAACTTTTGGTTGTTGAAATGCTTCCTGTAGAAGTATTATTCAACAATGTACTTAGTAGAATTCTGGGTTTGTAATAACTGTTAACTTTAAACTTTTAATATTGTGAATGGTGTTCTATGAGCATATGACTGGTGTGTGTGTGTATTAGTGTGGGGTCAATTGCTTAGGTATTAATTATATATAAAAAAAAACTCAAGAGATATTGATATTGAATGGAAATTGGACCGTGATGACCTGGATCCTTGACCCCGGATCTAGGGGCATCACAGCCGCTGCCGGGGAGACAGCTAGTTTCTGTTGATTTTAATTTGGTTGTTTAGATTGTTTCCATTGTCTCGTTGGAACCTTTGTTCCAATTGAGGCAGAGTTTACTGCGTTTTCTTGGCTTTGTTGAGTGTCTACAGGTTTGCAATAGGTTAAGTTGATACTTTTGCACTCTTATCTTCCCTAGTAGAGGCACATACTCGAGAGATTGCCATGTCGAAGACTACAGAGCCCACTATGCGTCCAATGAGTATCAATGAGATGTCACAAGTGGCCCCTAAAACTTACAACTTCTGTCAAATTTGCGGTGTGCAGGGTCACTTTGGTTTTGAATGCTCTTACAATGTCTATAATTCTCAGAGTGCTCAGTGGGGACAAATGAATTCTTTTGAAGAAGGATATGGGTACAATCAGTATTCAAACACTTTTGATCAAGAATGCGTGAATAAACCAGATTTCTACTACCAGGACAATGGTGCTCAAAATTTCTCATATCATAATCAACAACAGTTTGAGCAACAATATTATCAGTCATATGAGCAGCCGCCACATCAAGAATATCAATATCCTCCTCTAAAAGAAGATCTACATGTTTCTCAATCCAGCGTAGATGTGCAAGCTGATCAGACAAATGAGATGTGGGATATCTTGAATAAACTGCTAAAGAGTTTTCAAGAATTAGAAACTCAAAGTTTGGCGATTGAATCTCAAATTGCACAGTTGGCTAACTCTTCTACTATAGGGCAGCTCGACTATTTACCATCATCATCTATCCGATCCGAAGAGGACCTGATTGCTATCAATCTCACAAGCGATCAGGAATATGATAGTTTCTCCATGTATGTTGATGATGAGGCCATTGATAAAGAGAAGGAGCATGCCACCGATGACGAGATCAATGAAGTTGCTGCTACCGAGAACAATGTGACTGATGATGAGGCTACAAAGGAAAGCACTACAGAGATGGTTGTTGTTTCTTTTCCGCAACCTGTGCCTAAGCTACCATGTATTGATAAATTTGCTCTCGATCTAGCCTCTACTTACAAGGCTTCTTTGCTCAAGAACACTTATTTCAAGGTTGATGTGATAACAAATATTGTCCAAGATGATATTTCTCAAATTCTGGTTGAGGATCCATACAAAGTGGCTCCTACGTTTCAAGCTCGAGAAGAGGGAAAAGATGGAAGTGTCTTATTAGCCAATGATGTGATAAGCCAAGATGTCCGAATGGCTCCAGTGAAAGTGAGGAGTGAAGAAAATCCACCACCAGAACCTCCACCTTATGTCCAGGGAGTTCAATATTTTCATGGTGTCGAATTTTATCGTTGTTTTATCACAAAGTTTTCCAAAACTGCACAAGCACTCTCTCTATTGCTTATTAATGACATATTTTATTTTACTGATGCTTGTTTGGAGACTTTCTGCAGGATAAAGACAACCACTAACACTCTTGATACTTTTTGTGGTGTCGAGTTTATGATCGGGAAATTGGATATTCCACCTCCATCGGAGTATTTTTGAGTAACGTCAAGCTATTGACGTTAAAGAAGCGCTTCGTGGGAGGCAACCTACGCATTAGTGTAGGAAAAAAAAAATTGAGTGTTGAAAAAAAAAAAAGAGAGAGAGTGTTGTGAAAAAAAAAAAGAAAAGAAAAAAAAAGTTGTAGTGTTGTGTAAAAAAAAAAGCAGAAAGTTCCCCGCGCAGTAACGCCAAATTGGCGCTGTATCTTCAAAAAGTTTCTGTCCAGCAATTCTGTGCGCGTGCTGTGTAAAAAAAAAAAAGGGGTTGCGCAGGCCGCACCTGCGTGACACCCTGAAACGCAGGTAGCGCCTGCGTTACCACCTTTAGCGCAGCAGTCCACCCTGTAACGCAGGTAGCACCTGCGTTATAGTCCCCAGATTTTTATTCTGCCCGAATTTTTGGTGTTTTTCACTCCAAAATTCCCCAAATTTTGTCCTAACTCAAATTCTTTCAATCCCTAAATTCTATTCCTATTATGTATCAATTTCATACCCTCTCAAATCTCTCATACACAAATTCTAATTTAAATTCATCCTATCCATCATCTAATATTTATACACACCTATACATACAAATCCAATTCCTCTTCTACTTCTTTAAATCTCTAAAAATTCAATTATAAAGAGGAATTAATTGCAAGTTCACCTCTTTGATTCGTAATTGGTTTATCTCTTCTCTAATCTTATTTTTATTACGAATTTGTGATCTTGTAAATTTGGGATTTTCTATTATTGTAGGAAATTGGGCTATTTTTGGTGTGTTATTGCTTGGAGATTATTAGTGGAGCTTCTTGTGAGTTGGGTATTGCTACAGAAAGGGGATTTTTGCCTAACAAGCATGTTGAGTTGCGATGGGGAAGGATATGTAAGGCGCGCCTTGGGCAGAAATTAAATTTGAGCAAGCACATACTTCTTCAATATTTTCAAGGGCCACTTCATGCTTATGCACTAGGGGAGTATTCTTCACCTTTCTTTCTTTGTATATTTGTTGTAATTATTTTCCTTTTTATTATTTTTGTATTTTATTTAGGAATCTTTTCGTATAATTTTTTTTTTTCATTTTCTTCTTTCTTTCTTTTATATATTTGTTCATTGAGGACAATGAGCCACTTAAGTGTGGGGATGAGTTCTCAATGATAAAAAATCCAAAAAACAATTATATATTATAAAATTCAAAAAAAATTAAAAAATTGAAAAATACCAAAAATAATTCTAGCCATGCAATTTGATTAGTTGTTGTATTTTGCTTGATACACCCATGCATGCGTAGGAATCTTGTGTTTATGGATGCTTTTGTATGAGAAGTGACGTGTTTTGTTCTTGTGCACACACTTTCACTAGCAAGTTGAAACTGGTAGACTTAATTGAATGTAGTAAGTGATTAGAATGACATGAATATGTGCAAGATGACTTGGTTTCCATGCTTTGAGTACAAGTAGGTGCGTTAGAGAGTCTTGTTACTTGGGATTGATTATGTTTTGTCACACCAAGTGAGTTTTGAGCCTATATGCATATCTTTTGCATGATTTTTCGTTTGCTTGAGTGTCCACATGTTGTTTGCATTTCTAGCACTTACTTGAGATCTTTCTTGAAATGCATGACATTACTTGATGATGAGATGATAAAGGCACTTAGGTTTAACCTCGTATTTCCCATATTTCCACACCTTTTAAACATGATCAATTAGTTAACCCGTTGAGCTTAATCCTATTCTTTTTGTGTCACACCACATTACTTGCCATTATCCTTTTTATTCTATTGGCCTTACATTGAATTTGAAACTAAATTGTCAAAGGCTAGTATCGTGCTTAAGGGAGTAATAAGGTGTTCATAAAAGGGGGGGTTATTGATGATCATACCATTGGGGAATATTGATTTTGGTTGATGCTTGTTAGTCGAAATTCATAATAATATCTATGGATCATTGTGCTTATTCCTTAGCTCTCAGAGAAAAATATAGAAAAAAAAGAAAAAAATAGAAAAGAAGAGAAAAAAATAAAAAAATTTAAGAGCATTCTTATGTTTGTATGATCCTTCTTTTTTCGACTAGTCAAGTTATTATGTAAGGGTTATTGAAAAATCCAAGTGTGGGGAAGTATTTGTGGTTTTAATAGAAAGGGAATTGAATAATGATTATTGTCGGGTACTAGCTTTTGACATTTAACCTGTTTTAGCTTTACTTGACATACCTGGTCCCTAGCCCACGTTACAACCCGAATAAAGACCTTTTGATTGTCATCAGTGATGTATGTTGTGTTGAGAGTGAGATTGATTGCGAGTGTCAAGTTGTGTTTATGATTTTGTTGGAATTGAGTGATACACTTAACCTTGTTCTTGAGTGAATATTCGTTTTTGAGTGAAAGGTGAGTTATTACTTGTTTTGGCATAGGCGATCCCAGGTTTAGACTTAAAGATGTATTTCTTGTGGGCTTAGCATGATTACCAACGATTTTTACACTTGACATGAATTTTTATGACCTTCTGCATGTTGGTTGAGTAGACTACGTGAATACTTGCACTTTCGACACCAAGACATCGTATGTTTGCTTTGATTCTTAAGTCGAAGTGGCATGAGAGGACTTGTGTGTGTGGTGTTGTGTTAGCATTGATCTTTTGCATGGTTAGATGAATTTTGTGGGTATATTCACTATAAACCCTCACGAGACAACACTCGTCCTACTAGGGCTGCCTAGGGGTTTAACGACTTGTTGCATATGCTCAATGCAATCGTGTCATCTACGAAAGTGATGTTTGTTAGGACTTAGTTTTTATTTAAATTATTTGCCCGAGGACGTGCAAATGCTTAGTGTGGGGATGTTTGATAGAATATGTTTTTATATATATATTAGATGATTTTATTCTCGTATTTATTGTGTTTTGCATTGATTTGGATTTTTATTTAATAGATTTGATTATTTTATTGTAGGAAATAAAGAATTCATGACTTGGAAGGATTTGGAGCAAAAAGAGCTATTTTGGAGATAAAATTGAAGGAAATTCGTATTATTTGGCTACACGAGCTGTTTAACACTGTTTTGGCCATATCTTGAGTTCTAGAAGTCCGTTTGAGGCCCGTAAGCAGTCCACGCGAAGATAACGAGATTCTGTATCATTCTAAGGTGGTCCAGAGGTCCAATTACGTTTGGAACATTCCAGAAAATCTGAAGAAAAGTCAGCCACGAATTTTCCTTTAAAACAGAATCAGTTTAGGAAACGTACTTGGATTATAATTCTGATTTGGTATTTTCTTGTTGGGCAAGACTTGGAGTGCCTATATAAACACATCTTGGGACACATTATTAAGGAGGTAATATTAGATCAGATAATATAGTTTAGAGTAGATTATTATTATTAATTGGAGATGTAGAGAAACACCATGACTGTTCTTTTGGGTGACACCATTTAAGTTTGAAGGTTTTGTTCTCTTAATCTTTTCTTTGTTCTTATTAGTTTAATTATGTTTTCTTGTTTTACTAGTTGTTTTACTTATTTAATTATTAGCGAGTAGTTATTTCTAGGGCTTAAAGGGAAACCATGTTTGCACTAATATTGGCATGATTTTCATAGTGGTTTGATTGGTTATGGTTAATTCTGATTGATATGTTTTAATCATTAATTTGTGTAATCGGCCGATATCATGGATTAATTATATGCAAATAGTGGTATGGATCGAGAGATTAACTTACTAGAGGCACACATACGATTAGCAGAATTGAATTTGAGTGTGGAAGCATCATTGGATTTCTGAGAGTGTTAATGCTTGGAAGAGATTAACTTGACTCTAATTACCTGATTGATTGAATTACTAAAAGTGGTTAATTGTGTTGAATGTTTCGAGAGTGTTAATGCTTGAAATTGATTAACATACTCTAGTTATAGCATCACATTGATTGCTTTAGCTTAAGAGCCAATTGTGTAAGCATGGTGGACCTGATTGCCCTAGGTTTTAAATAATTTGTTTATCATCTGTTAATTAGTGTTAATCTTGTTTAATTAGTTAATTAATATTCTCCAATATTCGTCTGACCCTTGAAATAATTAACGATAACTGAAAAGGAATTAGTAGAACCTGTCTCATTGTGGATTCGACCCGCTTGCCATCTGTACTAGCAATAGACACCGTGCGCTTGCGGTTAGGTATAATTTGACACATCAGTCCTTGCGTGAGAAATTTTGGTGCTAGCCTATATACATTTTGTTATGCTCGAAAATTGATATGAGCTCTAAACAGACCAATTACGAGAATTGAAGATATGAGCAGCTGGACAGAAGATACAACTGTGGTAACTTATGACTACAAGGTCCTATGGGATCGCTTCTCATAATTCCTGCGGGATTGCATTACACTTCTATTGGAAGGACCCTTCGAGGTCACTATCACTTACATATATTTGGCTTTCCATCAACTGGAAAACACCAATTTCTTTGATTCCACATTGCATTCATAATGGCAATATGGAATCGGGGGTAGTTGTTATGCCCGAATCTCGGCATGGGTCCTAAATAGGCTCAATGGACTATACTAGGGGTCCACCTCTCTTAATGGACTCAAATATCTTTTAATGAGTTTAAATATTGAAGATGAGTCAACAAGATATGAGACCCCTAATCTAGGGATCGCCTCACCTTTATCTCATAATATGGTTTGAAGATGAATCTCTTGAACACGTGATCCCACCCTAGGGGTCGCTTCGCTATGACCTCCTACTAATACTTAAGACGTTCTCTCATGCCAATGACAAAGGAAAAGAAATCTCATGCTTGGGGTCTCATCTACATATATCAACATATCTCTACATAGCATATCATGACATCAAGAAATGGTTAGGCCTCCAGGGGTCGCATACGTAGAGGCCTCTGGGGGTCGCATGTGTGGTCCAAGGACCGCCTCGAATGCACTAACGCGAGATCGCATCACTTATGATCCCAGGCATGGGATCACATTTTACTTATACCTCCAGAGATAGAATCAAGCCTTGACTCATATGCCATCCCGGCCTCGGGGTCGCACAGCCTTATTGGAGTCGCATCGCCATTGGCAGTGGCGGATGTAAGCAGTGCCGAGCATACTCGGTCGAGTACGCTGGGTTCAAAATATTTTGTAATTTTTTTTTAGTTTTGTAGTTGTTGATAATTTATTTTAAAAAAATCAAAATAACTTTTTAAAGTTGTAAATTTTATACATTAGTTATAAAATATTAGATATTGTTAAAATTATGAAATTAAATATTGTTTCAAATAAATAATTAATAAAAAATATGTTAAAATAAAAAGATATACACATTTTGACTAAAAGAATTACATAAGTTATCTATTACTCGTTTCACAGTTTCACTAACAGAGTCACAGTCTCACACTAGTCACAACTCTCGCTACTCAGAGTTGGATTATAGATTACAACATAAGGTTAGTAATATTCAATTATTCATTCATCTTTTTCATTTCACTCTACATGACTAATTTTTTTTTTTTTTTTTTTCCGGGTAAATGAGGCTTGGCCTCGAGGAATTTTATAAAAAAGAAAGAAAAGTACAGACTAAGAGCAAAAACTCAAAGCCAAGAAAAAATCATTTGGAACAAGCTCCAAAGAATGAAGCAACTAAACAAAAATCAAAATCTCTACAATCAAATTTTGACAATTGTTTAGATAAAACTACCCCACAAGAAAACAAATATTTCAATGGAACATACTCCAAGGAATAAAAAAGAAAGCAACAAACACACTAAAAAGCCCCAGCTACATAAGTCATGTAAAGAGAAAAAAGAAATATTAAACTACAACTCCAAACCCATTCAAGAGCCACTTTGTCAAAAAGGGAGCAGAGATTATTGTCCATAATCATAGTAATCACATGACTAGTCTTGCACACCACATGCCAAGAATCGGAAACCAAGGCAACCCAGATTCGCAAAATTCCAAAATAAGGACTAGCCCATTCTCCAAATAAAATAAACAAGATCCTTGTCTTCACAATAATGCATGCACGACCACCAAGAAAAATCAAAATAAAACCACAAGTATCTCCACTAGTTGTTAGAAATGGAGAATATTGATGCCCAAATTTTTGACACAAGCAGCACAACTTCCAGGGGAGGACTTTAATCGAAACCTAAAGGCCAGAAATGAAGACATAATTTCCTAAGTATCCTCCAAGATCAAACTGACTCCAAGAAACGACACAAAGGTGGACAATCGAACAGACAAACAGCATGAAAATCACCCCTGTGCACTTCTCCAAAAATGACCCCAAAAACAACCCAGACTCCACCTTGCAACATACACCATAAACAATACTCTACATGACTAATTGATTACATTACTTCAAATCTTCAATCATTACTTTAGCTAATTAGGTTTGTTTATTGAATTTGTAGCTTGTTTGGTATTTTATATGATTGAAAATTTGAAATTTGTCATATATTTGTGTGCTTGAGAATTTGAACTAAATTTGTAGCCTAACATTAGAGGTTATAGTGAATTTTAAACTTACATTTCTGTCGCAACACAGGTGTTTGATTAAATGTGTCTGTGAATTTTTTTTATGCATTTAGACATTTAGTTGGCATCTAACTTGATTCTGATTTATATTTTTATATGATAGAATGGAGAGGTATTTTCCGAAAAGAAAGCAACCTGAAAAAAAATTTGCGAATTGTTAATTTGTTGATCCTCGAAAATATTTGCGGATTGTTGAAGAATTGACAAGTGATCATCATTATCGTATTGACAAGTTTATTGCTATCTTAGATAGACAAATAGGAGAGTTAGATGATCGGTTCGTAGAAATTAGCACGGAATTACTTCTGAGTATGTCTTCACTTGATCCGAAAGATTCTTTTGCAGCCTTTGATCAAGAAAAACTTATAAAGTTTGCTAAATTTTATCCAACTAAATTTTCTGAGGTTAATCTCATGGAACTTGAATGGTCTTTGTATACTTATTTTGAAGATGTTAGCCATGATCAGAGATTCACAGAACTTGAAGGTATTTCTAGACTTGCAAAGAAAATGGTGGAAACAGGCAAGAATTTAGTTCATCCAACAGTATACAAACTTTTGAAGCTTGCTTTGTTATTGCCTGTAGCAATGGCTAGGGTAGAAAGATCATTTTCTGCAATGAATATCGTAAAAACTAGGTTGCGTAATTGAATAGGAGATGAGTGGTTAAACAATCTTTTAGTCACATATGTTGAGAGAGATGTTTTCCTGACTGTAAAAACTGAATCTTTTAGTCACATATGTTGAGGGAGATGTTTTCCTGACTGTAAAAACTGAAGATATCATTCAGCGATTTCAAAATATGAAATCACGTAGAGCTGTACTTAATCTTTAAAAATTAATACATATATTTTCGCTCCCCCTGGAACTAAATCTTGGATCCGCAACTGGCCATTGGGAAATCATGTTATGGTTTTATCGCCATATGAAGAAAGTAAAATGATCTCTGATAAATTAAAAAATGTTGTCGAATTTAAAAATTGATTACAGATTCAAGAATGTGGACGAAAATACAACTATTGGCACCAAAGCAAGCCATGACCATCCCTGCATAGATATATTACACTACTCTAGTACGTTTGACATCACAGGTCTGAAATCCCAGTTGTACGTCCAGTTGGAATATCTACGATTCAAGACAATGTTTGAGCCAAATTTTTTCGTTACCTCAAAATTAACCGAGAAGTGTTTATAGTATTTACCATATTGACTTGAAGTTAATCAAGTCAATAACAAGTGTGTCCAGAAGTCTAATATATTAATATGATTACCTTCTCATCAGAAGACACAAATTAAATAGAATTTATATTATAACTACTCGGAATGGGACACAACCTTAATCCTTAATCCTGAATTATGAGGGTATACAAGTCAAGATTCCCTTCTACCTAGAAATTAAATGAGAAATGATATATAAGGTGCCCTTAGCCACTCAGTGCTTGTCACGGTTTTTACCGTTAAAGTTCAAGTTTGACTCCAACGTTTTGTTCATTTTAAAGACGTTAGGGACTAAAATGATTCATTTTTGCAATTAAGAATCATATATTGATACATGTTAATCCAACCAGGGGCTTAATGGATATTTAACCCATTTACAATGCTAGTAAACACACATTTAATTAACTCTTCAGCTATACATAAAGGTGGGCGCAAAGTGCAAGTCAGCTTAGCAACATGTTCTAAGAAGGGTGCATTCAGATTTCTATGCTAATACGCTTCCTCACCTGATATCTACTTTAAGAGTCGGGTGACAGGTCGAAAGAGTTCTAACACCAAGCTAACACTCCCAATAATTTAAAGTTAAAGCGTTAGAAGGCTTGATATGTTAATCATGCTAAATAGTTGTACCTATAGCCTACAAAAGAAGAAGAAAAGATTGATATAATTTCCAACTTTATTTAATGTCCTTTCAAAAAAGATTCAAGACCAGTACTGGCCGTTCACATAAAGTTGTAAATAATCTTAACGTTCTATGCATGGAAATTTTCCATGTTCCGGGGCATCATGTCTCAGCGTTCACAATCTGAAAAAGGGATCATGGATCCCCACCAGTTAGAAACTTCTGCATTTCTGAACTGACGACTGAGTACCACTTGATGCTATCATTTAACAGACGGGCCGGGGAATAAATTTTCCTCTTGCCGACGACTTCATACAGCTGTATGTTAGATGACATTTACATAGTGGTACTCCCGTATGAAAGCTATTGGTATGCATTAATTAGCTTAAGGATTTTTAGTACAAGGGAAGGAGATGGCCAAAGATTTTCATACTTTACGGTTTATGTTTAATCTTACACTTGTTTATGTTATGTTAGCTGTGTTTATAAGAAACTTCCTTTTTTTTTTGAAGGGCCTGTTGCAACCAATTTCTGTCGGTGTATCCGTTCGGTCGGACCTGCAATTGAAGAAGAATGCGAGGGTGTGGCCCCCCGATTCACCTCCGGTGTAAGAATAAGTTAACTGGTTTTTATGAATAAAGGTAAACGCAGAGTGTTTGTGTTGTGTGTAAGTGATTGAATGAATGATATCAAACCTCTGTTAACCTTTTTATTCTCTATGCTGGCAGTTATCGGAGAGTAGGACGAATGGAGAACGTGTCCCACGTTCCCACGTTCCCAGGGAATACAACTGAATGGACCGTTGCACATAACTGGGCCGAATGATATGGGCCCTCACCAGTCTGGAGCCTCCAAGCCAATTATCCTCATTGGGCTTTCGGTCCGGCCCGGTAAGAAGTTGGGCCTCTAACATGTCCCTAGGCTTCGTTCGGAATTATCCTCAGGACGAAGGCTAAAGCCCAAGCCCATCTTCGGAAGTCTGTCTTCGTACGTGTCCTTCGGATAAGGATGGCGATGGACAAGGCCGAGACGCCTCCTAGGAAGTCGTGTCCCTTTATGGCTGACAGCTGTCTGTCCTCGAGATTTGCGCTTCAATCCCCGCCGTTGAATATGAAACGGCTCTGTCCAAACGTCACATCTTTTCTATTTAAACTCCACAGTTTCTTTCTTTCTTTCTTTTACGCACATATCATTTCTTCAACATTCAAAGGAAAAACTCCCTCCAGAGAGATCTCAAATAGCAATTGGGAGCGTTGTTTCATCACCGGAGGCCTCCAAATCGCCGATTCCAGTCGACATTCACGTTCAAGAAGCCTACCCCCACGAACTCGATCTTATTAGAGATCTCAAACAAATCAGTAAGTTCTCATTACTTCCCTTCTTTTTTCGATTCATCGCACACTTGAATTACTTTCTTTCCTTCTTTTGTGTTCATATCTGCTTTCCGTACTCATACACACATGTATGCATCTATATGTACATGTTAAGTGGATTTTATATCCACTTTTAAGGCTTCTAAATGGCTAGAATCGTTGTTCGTTCTCAAGTTTACAAGCATCATTTGATGTGTTTTGGTTTAGTTTTGTAGGTTGCATGGAATAACACAAAAGGTCGAGAGTCGGTGGATTTGGTGCAAAGATCGTGCTATGTTGGTGATCTTGGAATTGCTTGTTTGCATCGTCTCGGAAGAGTTGTGGTGTTGTTGCACCATCTTGGAAGGCTAGAGAATGCAAGGGATGAAATGCTATTAAAGTGCAAGAAGGTGCAAAGGAAAGAGCAAGCCAAAAATCAGAAAATAAGCCAAGGCAGAAAATTTCCAGCAATTTTGAGCTCCGGGCGGCCGCTCGGGATTCCAGGCTGCAGCCTGGAAGCCAAAAATTCTGCTCAACGAATTGTTTTGCTGTTGGGCCATTTTCAGCATATGGGCTTTTTCTAGGGTTGTATAAAAACGAACTTACATCACTTGTAAACCAACTAGCAGCTGGGAACATTGGAGAAGAGGCAAGAACAAGAGAATCATCAATCCTAGGTGATAGCAAGGAAGAATCACTCAAGTTCAAACCCATTTCCAGGATTTCTCTACTTCAATTTTCAGTTTTTCTCAACTCTTAACTTGTTTATTAGTGATTTCTTTTCTAGTACTTTTGTCTAATTCAATTTTAATTATTAATCTTAATTTTCATTTTGTTTAATTATGTTATCCATAGAACCCATGAAGGTGTTAAGTTTAATTATGAACTAAACACTTTCATGGGGTTCTAATGTAGTGAATTGTGGATTTTTATGGTTGGCTTGATAGATTATTTGAGTTTGTGATTTTCTTATAAGAATGCCTAATGTGGTTGTGTTAATTGCATATAGATGAGTAGCTAACATCTATTTTGTCAAATCTCTAATGAATGCGAAAGTGGATTTAGAGATTAGGACTCACCATGCTAGCATAGGTTTCGTCGGCTTCTCCGCGTGTTGGAATATAGTTTCGATAGAACATTATTCCCCTATGTAGTTAATTGCGGAACTTGTTTTGTAAATCGATTGTATCACCCATTCACATAGACATATAGTGTTTGGATATAATTGATGCCCTTATAACTTCTATCTCTTTTGTGGATGTTTATTTGGATTGGTATGAGTTAATTGAAAGATGGCTCATATTAGCTAAGTGTTCTCGCTAGCTTCTTTAACAATTGCAACTTATTGAATCTTGATAGTAAACCAAGATGAAGCATTCATGAACTTAGAACCCCATGCCCTTATCATATTATTTTAAAAACACGTTAGTTGATATTTCATTAGTTAATTGTTAATTCAAACAAACCGAACTTTATCACTCGTTCAAGCTTCTATAATTAGCCGAACATTGTTGAATAGACACTTATACTTAAATCACCGAGTCTTCGTGGGAACGATCCTTATTTCCCTTTATTGCTTTTGGACTGCGTATACTTGCGTAGTGATTTTAGCGAACAAGTTTTTGGCGTCGCTGCCGGGGACTACGGTGTTAATTTTTGTTTATGTGTTTTACTACAATAGAAGTTAATTTTGTTTGACTTGAACATTCTATCTTACAATTTTTTTGTGTGGTGACTACTTGTCTGTCAGGAACTTGAACCTTTTATGCTAACCCGTTCTAAAGCATTTAAAGCTAAACAAGCTCTTGAACTAACAAATTCTGAAAAGATGAACGGAGAAGGAGAAGTAGTTGCTCCTGCAGCAGCAAGGGCTCTCATTGATTACTCTCAACCAAAAATTGATGACATCCAGTCAAGTATCATTCGGCCAGCAATTGCTGCTCCTACTTTCGAAATTAAACCTAGCACTATTCAGATGGTGCAGAATCAGGTACAATATGGGGGAACTGCTACTGAAGATCCTAACTTGCACATTCGGAATTTTATCGAGATATGCGACACATTCAGATTCAATAATGTGTCAGAGGATGCTGTCAAGTTGAGGCTCTTTCCATTTTCTCTACGAGACAAAGCCAAGGGTTGGCTACATTCACTTCCATCAGGCTCCATCACAACTTGGGCAGATTTGGCGCAGAAATTTCTCACCAAATTCTTTCCTATGGCTAAAACCGCTGCATTTCGGAATGCTCTCACTCAGTTTTCGCAGCAATCAGGTGAAACCTTATGCGAAGCTTGGGAAAGGTATAAAGAAATGTTGAGAAAATGCCCTCATCATGGCATGCCTGATTGGATGATGATCAACTGTTTCTATAATGGGCTTGGAGGTCAATCTAGGCAAATGGTTGATGCTGCTTCAGGTGGAGCCTTATGGGCTAAAAGTTATGAAGAAGCATATGATTTAATTGAGATGATGGCGGCGAACGAATATCAGAATCCGACTCATAGAATGTCACAGCAAAAGGTGGCGGGAATTCTAGATGTCGACAAAGCTACATCTTTGGCAGCTCAATTAGAAGCACTAAGCTTGAAGGTGGATTCTATGGCATCACAAGGTTTTCAGCAAGTGGCTAGCATATGTGAGTTATGTGCGGGTGCACATGAAACCAACCAATGTGCCATTTCTAGTGAATCGGTGCAATTTGTAAACAACTTTCAGAGGCAACAACAACCAGCGCCTAACAATTATCATCCAAGCAATCGAAATCACCCAAATTTCAGTTGGAGCAACAACCAAGGAGGTTCTCAGCAAAATAATCAGCCCTTTCATAATTCTCAGAATCAGCAATTTGGAAACAAGCAATCTAATCCATCTGGATTTCACCAACAGCAGGGGCATCAATTTCAACAACCATATGCCCCTAGACAATTTCAGCCCCCGGGATTTCATCAACCACAACAATCTTATGGACATTCCGGGCAATCATCTTCGAGTGAAAAGACAGAGTTAGATGAGCTCAGATTAGCCTGGAAAAGCCAAGCAGCTTCAATTAAAAATCTGGAAACTCAAATGGGACAACTTGCTAGTTTCATGATGAGCCGACCACAAGGAACACTTCCCAGTGATACCGAAGCTAATCCAGGGAGAAAGGACAACCAAGAGCACATCAAGGCCATCACTCTAAGGTCCGGGAAAGTCACAGAAGGTGCTGAAATGACAAGAGCAGAAAGAATTCTGCCCATTGAGGAAACAGAAAAAGTGGACTTGGGAGACACCGAAGACAAGGGTAAAGCTTCAATTTCAACCCAGGAGGAAGAAAAAAATACATCACCTCCTAAACAATCAGTCCTTAAAGAAGTAGGAGAGCATGTCTATCCACCTCCACCATTTCCTCGACGACTGCAGAAACAAAAACTGGACAAGCAATTTGGAAAATTTCTTGAAGTCTTTAAGAAATTACACATCAACATTCCCTTTGCCGAAGCTCTAGAACAAATGCCAAGCTATGCAAAGTTCATGAAAGGCATTCTTTCGAGAAAAGTGAAACTGGAGGAGTTAGAGACCGTTGCTTTGACGGAAGAGTGTAGTGCGGTATTGCAACAAAAGTTACCGCCTAAACTAAAGGACCCTGGTAGTGTCACCATTCCATGCACCATTGGAAAATTGTCTTTTGACAAATGTTTATGTGATTTGGGAGCAAGTATCAATCTCATGCCATACTCGGTTTTCTTGCAACTTGGCCTTCCCGAGCCAAAACCGACGAGCATGTCACTTCAGTTAGCGGATCGCTCAATCACATATCCCCGAGGAGTTGTTGAAGATGTCCTAGTAAAGGTGGACAAACTAATTTTTCCAGCTGATTTTGTCATACTGGATTTTGAAGAAGATAAGAAGATTCCTATCATACTTGGTCGACCATTCTTGGCGACGGGGCAAACATTGATTGATGTCCAAAAGGGAGAACTTACGATGAGGGTGCACGATCAAAATGTCACTTTCAATGTTTTCACAGCTATGAAATTTCCTACAGAAGAAGAACAGTGTCTAAAGATAGACTTGATTGAGTCTACGGTACAAGAAAAGTTGGATCACATGTTCATGAATGACACTTTGGAAAAGGCACTCAATGGAGAGTATTCATTAGATGAAGATGATATAGATGAACAACTGCAATATCTGGATGCTATGCCTTGGCAAAGAAAATTAGAGAGACCGGTAGAATCGTTGGGTCTACCAGAATTAAAGGGATCGCATCAGCAATTGAAACCATCTATCGAGGAAGCTCCAACTCTAGAACTCAAACCACTACCAGAGCATTTACGGTATGCCTCTCTTGGAGAATCATCTACTTTGCCAGTGGTTATTGCCGCTAACCTTTCAGATGCTGAGGAGGACAAACTCTTGAGGGTTCTTCGAGAATTCAAATCAGCCATAGGTTGGTCTGTGGCGGATCTAAAAGGAATCAGTCCCTCGTATTGCCAACATAAAATTCTATTGGAAGAAGGGAGTAAGCCAACAGTAGAGCACCAAAGGCGGCTAAATCCTATCATGAAAGAGGTGGTAAAGAAAGAAATCCTCAAGTGGCTAGATGCAGGGATAATCTATCCCATTTCAGACAGTTCATGGGTCAGTCCAGTGCAGTGTGTGCCTAAGAAAGGAGGCATGACCGTGGTGGCAAACGAAAAAAATGAACTCATTCCTACTCGAACGGTCACAGGATGGCGAGTGTGCATGGACTATCGGAAGCTCAATAAGGCCACCAGGAAAGATCATTTCCCACTTCCCTTCATTGATCAGATGTTGGATAGATTGGCCGGTCATGAATATTATTGTCTTCTTGATGGATATTCGGGGTATAATCCGATTTGCATTGCTCCTGAAGATCAGGAAAAGACCACATTTACTTGCCCGTTTGGCACTTTTGCCTTTCGTCGGGTTTCCTTTGGTCTTTGTGGTGCCCCAGCAACTTTTCAGAGATGCATGATGGCCATATTCTCGGACATGATTGGTATTAATGTAGAGGTTTTTATGGATGATTTTTCAGTATTTGGTACCTCTTATGATGAGACTCTTGCGAATTTGACCTTAGTGCTTAAAAGGTGCGTTGAAACCAATTTGGTTCTCAATTGGGAAAAGTGCCATTTCATGGTACAAGAAGGAATAATTCTCGGGCACAAGGTTTCTAATCAAGGTCTTGAGGTAGATAAAGCTAAATTGGAAACAATCTCAAATCTTCCTCCTCCAATTTCAGTCAAGGGGATTCGTAGCTTTCTTGGGCACGCGGGTTTTTATCGGCGTTTCATAAAGGATTTCTCGAAAATTTCTAAACCGTTGTGTAATCTACTTGAGAAGGACATTCCCTTTAAATTTGACGAAGCTTGTCTTGTTGCCTTCGAGCTCTTGAAGAAGAAGTTAACTACTGCACCTGTTATTACTGCACCTAATTGGAGTGAGCCTTTTGAGCTAATGTGTGATGCTAGTGACTATGCAGTTGGTGCTGTTCTTGGTCAACGAAAAGAGAGAATTTTTCATGTGGTTTACTATGCTAGTAAAACCCTTAATGATGCACAGTTGAACTACACCACCACGGAAAAGGAGCTCTTGGCTGTTGCCTATGCTTTTGAGAAATTTCGAGCCTACTTGCTTGGCACGAAGGTAATTGTTTACACAGATCATGCAGCTATAAAATATTTGATGACAAAGAAGGACTC
Source organism: Saposhnikovia divaricata (assembly GCA_036435485.1). Lineage (NCBI taxonomy): Eukaryota > Viridiplantae > Streptophyta > Magnoliopsida > Apiales > Apiaceae > Saposhnikovia > Saposhnikovia divaricata. The sequence goes on along the minus strand of CM071595.1, from coordinate 235,321,597 downwards.
CAAACCTCGTTTGATTCGTTGGGTACTTCTATTGCAAGAATTCGATTTGGAAATAAAGGACAGAAAAGGAATAGAAAACCAAGTAGCCGATCACCTTTCTCGTTTGGAAGATCTTGGGAAGTCATCCCAAGACAGCACGATCATTAATGAATTCTTCCCTGATGAACAACTGTTTGGAATACAAGAAGAAGAACCTTGGTTCGCAGACATTGTGAACTTTCTTGTTAGTAGAGTGATTCCTCCCGAACTCTCATATGCACAAAAGAAGAAGTTCATGCATGAAGTTAAATGGTATTGTTGGGATGAACCATACTTGTTCAGACAAGGAGCGGATCAGGTTATCAGGAGGTGTGTACCTCACAGTGAGACAGAGGCTATTCTGAAGGACTATCATGCCACAACATATGGAGGCCACTATGGAGGTGAAAAGACCGCGACTCGTATTCTTCAAGCAGGATTCTATTGGCCTTCCCTTTTTAAGGATGCTCATCAATTTGTATTGAGGTGTGATCGTTGCCAACGAGTTGGAAACATCTCAAGGAGAAATGAAATGCCCCTTAATGTGATGCTGGAAGTGGAAATCTTCGACGTTTGGGGGATCGACTTCATGGGACCATTCATTTCTTCATGCAACAACCAATACATCTTGTTAGCCGTGGACTATGTTTCCAAATGGGTTGAGGTCAAGGCACTTCCAACCAATGATGCAAATGTAGTGATAAATTTCCTTCACAAGAACATCTTTACAAGATTCGGCACTCCTCGAGTTATCATTAGTGATGAAGGTACTCACTTTTGCAATCGCAAGTTTACTAACCTCATGGCTAAGTACAACATCAACCATCGTGTAGCTACAGCATACCACCCTCAAACCAATGGCCAAGCCGAGGTGTCTAACCGTGAAATCAAGCGCATTCTAGAAAAAGTAGTGAGTCCTTCAAGGAAAGATTGGTCAATGAAACTTGATGAAGCGGTATGGGCTTATCGAACAGCCTATAAAACACCGTTGGGGATGTCCCCATATCAACTTGTGTATGGAAAGGCTTGTCATTTGCCAGCCGAATTGGAGCACAAGGCGTACTGGGCTTTGAAAAAGCTAAATTTTGATCTTAAGGCTGCGGGTGAGAAGCGAATGGTGCAACTCAACGAGATAGACGAGTTTCGCTTGCAAGCATACGAGAATAACAAGCTTTATAAGGAGAAAGTGAAGCGATGGCATGATCGTCGTCTGGTAAACAAGGTATTTGTTCCTGGTCAATCCGTTTTATTATTTAACTCTCGTCTTCGATTGTTTCCAGGAAAGCTTAAGTCGAGATGGTCAGGGCCATTTTATGTTAAAACGGTGTTTCCACATGGAGCAGTGGAAATTTTTGATAAATCACCTGATGAGTCGTTCAAAGTAAATGGACAGAGGTTGAAACCATACTTTGGTGAATGTGTGAATCGCGAAGCGGAATCCGCGGTTCTTGGTACTACCGATTGAAATTCGAAGAAAATGTCAAGCTAGTGACATTTAAAACAAGCGCTTCGTGGGAGGCAACCCATGCATTTTGGAGTATTATTTGTTTTGAAAAAGCATTATAAAAAAAAAAAAAAAAAAGTGAGAAAGAAAAGGAAAGGAGATGGAAAATATGTGTGTTTGAAAATGGGTGTCTGGCACAAAATAAGGACTCAGGGCGACCGCGGGCACGTAATTTCTACAACTGGGGCACGAATATTCATCAACATGGAGCACGCACATTCAACCTGCCTGGGGCACGTAATTTCTACAACTGGGGCACGAATATTCATCAACATGGAGCACGTACATTCAACCTGCCTGGGGCACGTAATTTCTACAACTAGGGCACGTACTTTCTACAACATGGAGCACGCACGCTCTAAAACTCTGCCGAACGAACTTAAAAACAAGGCATGCAGTGGTTGAATATTTAGGCAGTTCTTATAGGTTTATAAAACCTCCGAATCCACTTACTTCTCCCTACTCAACCCCATAAATCTCATCCCATTTTCAACCCCAAATTCATATATACTAATCCCACATCCATATCCCTATATCAAACCATAACCCACTATCCCCACAATTACACACCCAATTATACATACATCCACATATATCCAATTTACTCATTCTCTAGCATCTCATAATACCTAAAAAATTGAAAAACAAGGATTGGATAAGGATTTCAAGGGTTTATCTTGTTGTGGGTTGTAAGCAATTGCTTGGTTTAATTTCGTTGGATATTGTGTGATTGGTTAATAAGGAGACTTGCACATAAGGTGTTTGTTAATTTGTCTGTGAGAATTATGGCTCCAAAAAGAACAAGAATTGTGGGCAGTAGTAGTGCTCAACCGAATATTGATGAGGCACTTGATGAATCGCGATTTGTTTCATTAATTGCTCACAATGAGTATAATCGATTGCGGACTAGGGCGGTGGCTAAAGAACGAGGATTCAAGCCTTCCGCCACCGATGGCGAATTGCTTGGCATGATTAATGTTAGGGGATGGAGTGTGTTGTGTGACACTCCTTTGGAAGTTCCCCTAGGTGTTGTCCAAGAATTCTATGCAAATGCCAAGGAATCTGCTAATGGTTATTCATGGGTACGTGGTGTAACGGTAGATTACCGGCGTGCAACCATTTCGAACGTGTTAAGGCTTCCACCTCAACCTCGGGGGGCCGAGGATTGGACGATCAAGTCACGCGCAGAAGTGGATTTAGATAGACTTGTGGTTGATTTGTGTGCGCCAGGCACTGAGTGGAGGTATAAGCCGGGATCTAATGAGCATTTAAACTTCCCTGCTTCTGCCCTGAATAGGTATGCTCGCGCATGGAACATGTTCATATGTGCACGATTGATGCCTTCTTCGCACGCTCATGACGTTACAGTGGAGAGAGCCATTTTGTTATATGGAATTTTGGGAGGCCATTACATTGATCCAGCATATCTGATTTATCAGGGTATGTGCCGTTTTATGACTAGCCGCACTACAGGAGCTATTCCCCATGCTTATCTTATCACCCGGTTGTGTATGAATGCCGGTGTTAATTGGGGTGCCGAGGAACAGCTTCAGCAGCAGAGTGCCGACATTGATAGTGCTATAATTGCTCGTTTGGAGGATTGGCCGGGCGGCGTCCCTCACCCACGAGGTCATGGGTTCATTGTAGGTGGGGTGGAGAGAATTGTGCCACCTCCGCAGAGAGTTAGAGCAGATCGGGCTGAGAGAGGCGCAGGTCGCCAGGGTCCACAGGCAGGATTCAGTGATACCCAGTATAGGCGGTTGCTTCGGCGTATGGACGCCATGCATGATATAAATCGCCGTTTTGCACAGGATATGACAGTGTCACTTGATAGAGTTTTTGAGCGAGATGGCATTCAGGTGGAATGGCCGGTTTATGGCACTCATCAGCCCTATCCTCCTCCAGATACTCCACCAGATTCACAGCCCGAAGAGGGTGACGACTCAGACGATTAGGGGCGTTTTCTTCCCTTTTCCCTTTACTTTCAATGAGGACATTGAATTGTTCAAGTTTGGGGGTTTGTGGGGTTAAGGTCATATTTGCATCTAGCTAGTACATTCATGTCATGTAGTTTTAAGTCGCACGACATGTAGATTAATTTAATTGTTATGTTCATATAATTGCATATCATAACATTCCATGATCCCTTAGCATTAACAAATTCGAATTAGTAGTCTTTGAAGAGAGTGTGATAATGAAAACAGGAATTCAATTTCATGCTCAGTTGAAATAGGCTATACTAGTGCAGTAGCTAAAATATTTTTACACCATTCATAGTTACTCAATGCTTTTGGATTTTGTTCTAGGATTACATGCTTATGGGGGAATAGTCGCTTGTTTAACGATAGAATTTTACCTATTCTCTTTATGACTCTAGGGCAGTAAAGTATAAGTTTGGGGGAAGCATTGGGTATGCGTGCTAAAAAAAAAAAAAAAAAAAAAAAAAAAAAAAAGAAGAAATATAATAATGATAAGTAATGGCTAGGTGTCAATTGGCTAGTAGCTAGCTCATATTTATATGAGTAGTCTAGGGGTGGAATGAGATGGAGCGAAACGCACTCATTCCCATTCTCAAAAGATAAGAAAAAAAAAAAGTTGAATGTGTATAAGGCATAATTGACCACGGTTGGGCTCATTGGTACTCGAGCAAGTAAGTTCTAGGGGACTTTGTGCCTAGTGACCTAAGGCTTTTATAGTCTGGGATCCGCTAACCTAAAGCTCGTTACAAGGGTGCTAGTGCATAAGTCTTTAGGGACCTCAACCATTGCACGGTCAAATAAGCGTATTTAGAGGTTTAGAACATAATAAATTCATTGTGACCTTGATCGAATATGGAGCTGTTCTAGGTTGTCGAGAGTATAGACTCTATTCTGTTTTTAAACTCGTAAATTTCCCTTAAAAGCATGTTTTGTCTTGTTCGGATCCATTAGTGAGTATTCTTTTGAAGCTAGCACACAATCACGCTTTGCACTTGTTTATACCTATGTATATATTGGAATGTAATCGGTTCTTGTCATTAGTTGTTGCATTCTTGGAGGGGATTGTTGAAACGAATGTTGTGTTGCGAGGGGATATTGCATTTCATGCATCATGCATTTAGTAGTTAGGTTATTGAGTTCATATCATTCATGCATTTCCCATGTGTTAAGTGGTTGCATTTTTCTTTGCTTGAGGACAAGCAATGATTCAAGTTTGGGGGTTTGTTAAGTGGATTTTATATCCACTTTTAAGGCTTCTAAATGGCTAGAATCGTTGTTCGTTCTCAAGTTTACAAGCATCATTTGATGTGTTTTGGTTTAGTTTTGTAGGTTGCATGGAATAACACAAAAGGTCGAGAGTCGGTGGATTTGGTGCAAAGATCGTGCTATGTTGGTGATCTTGGAATTGCTTGTTTGCATCGTCTCGGAAGAGTTGTGGTGTTGTTGCACCATCTTGGAAGGCTAGAGAATGCAAGGGATGAAATGCTATTAAAGTGCAAGAAGGTGCAAAGGAAAGAGCAAGCCAAAAATCAGAAAATAAGCCAAGGCAGAAAATTTCCAGCAATTTTGAGCTCCGGGCGGCCGCTCGGGATTCCAGGCTGCAGCCTGGAAGCCAAAAATTCTGCTCAACGAATTGTTTTGCTGTTGGGCCATTTTCAGCATATGGGCTTTTTCTAGGGTTGTATAAAAACGAACTTACATCACTTGTAAACCAACTAGCAGCTGGGAACATTGGAGAAGAGGCAAGAACAAGAGAATCATCAATCCTAGGTGATAGCAAGGAAGAATCACTCAAGTTCAAACCCATTTCCAGGATTTCTCTACTTCAATTTTCAGTTTTTCTCAACTCTTAACTTGTTTATTAGTGATTTCTTTTCTAGTACTTTTGTCTAATTCAATTTTAATTATTAATCTTAATTTTCATTTTGTTTAATTATGTTATCCATAGAACCCATGAAGGTGTTAAGTTTAATTATGAACTAAACACTTTCATGGGGTTCTAATGTAGTGAATTGTGGATTTTTATGGTTGGCTTGATAGATTATTTGAGTTTGTGATTTTCTTATAAGAATGCCTAATGTGGTTGTGTTAATTGCATATAGATGAGTAGCTAACATCTATTTTGTCAAATCTCTAATGAATGCGAAAGTGGATTTAGAGATTAGGACTCACCATGCTAGCATAGGTTTCGTCGGCTTCTCCGCGTGTTGGAATATAGTTTCGATAGAACATTATTCCCCTATGTAGTTAATTGCGGAACTTGTTTTGTAAATCGATTGTATCACCCATTCACATAGACATATAGTGTTTGGATATAATTGATGCCCTTATAACTTCTATCTCTTTTGTGGATGTTTATTTGGATTGGTATGAGTTAATTGAAAGATGGCTCATATTAGCTAAGTGTTCCCGCTAGCTTCTTTAACAATTGCAACTTATTGAATCTTGATAGTAAACCAAGATGAAGCATTCATGAACTTAGAACCCCATGCCCTTATCATATTATTTTAAAAACACGTTAGTTGATATTTCATTAGTTAATTGTTAATTCAAACAAACCGAACTTTATCACTCGTTCAAGCTTCTATAATTAGCCGAACATTGTTGAATAGACACTTATACTTAAATCACCGAGTCTTCGTGGGAACGATCCTTATTTCCCTTTATTGCTTTTGGACTGCGTATACTTGCGTAGTGATTTTAGCGAACAGTACACATATGTAAAGTTACCCGTGCAGTTTATTCTTGTCGTTTTGAGTAGAACATGCGCGTGTCTTTTCCTTTTAGTTTCCGTTGTGTTGCTCTGATACAACCCCTTTACTTGAACCTTGAGATTTGCTTGGAAGTTGTTAGGGTTGAGATGTCCTTCGGGACTTCCAAACTCTGAGAACTCCCTTCGGTCTGTCCCGATCTTCACGACTTTTAGACGACCCGTAATTTGCCAAACCTTAGATTTTAGGATTCTCCGACCGATCCTGGCTCACTGTACTCGGCCTCTCCCCTTTTTGTTTTCGTCTTCTTTGTCCGAGTACAAAGCTAATGTCTCTTCATTTCCGAATGCAGGGACATGGATCGGTCAACCGAAGGTGCCGGTCCTTCGGAGGTATCACCGTTCAGTGACGTCGGGGAGTATCCTGCGGCGAACTTTCGGTCGCACCTGACTGAGGAGAAAATAGAAGAGTTCCATTCCAAATACCTAGTAGAGAGGAATGTCTGGTACTTCTTCACTCCCAGGAAGAAGGACCGTATTTGGCACAACCCTGAGGTTCCACCTCTCTTCGGCGGAAGTGTGGCCACCGGCATATCCGAAATGGCCTTCAAGTGTGGCTTTCGGCTGCCGATGCTGCCCATACTGAAAAAACTGCTGAGGCAAGTTGGGATCGCCATAGGACAGCTGGATCCGAACAGCTTTTTTCATATAAATGCTTTCCAAGCCCGATGCTTAGCTAAAAAGATGACTCCGAGGACAACCCTGTTCTGGCATCATTATGAGCTTCGGAGGAATTCCAAAAGCAACGGTTTCTACACTATCGCTCGTCGGACTGGCAGGGCCGATTGGGCTCAGACAAACTCCAACAATAGGGGGGCCCATGAGAAGTGGGTTTTCATCTCGGGCCCGAAAATGGAGAAGTACGGCCGCTGGCAGGATCTGGACCCATCGAGGTTGCAGTATCCCGAGATGTTGGAGGCGGACAAGCACGATTATCGCCTTCTTTGTGAACTCGATATGGGTAGGGTTCCCCTATCGGACAGCCGGGATAACGGCTGGTTGGTCTCCCTTTGGGGTAGTGGTAACATTTATCCTTACTCCTTTCCATCCGATTGTTTACTGTATTTTATTTCTTGTTGCCAATGTTTGACACTCTTGTTTTTGTGCAGTGTCTTCTCTTGGTCATATTATTGAGCGCAAGCGCAAGAAGGCAGCTCAACTCTCGATAGCTGCTACAGCCGAAGCCGATGCTGCCGATCAATCGGCCGGCAAGGAGCTAAAAACTGTTCCCGACACCGGTGGGAGAAGCGAAACTCCAGTGGCTTCTCCTCCGCGAGATCAGGGGGATGGTATCGTCCAGGCCCTCTCAACCGATTCCCGAAAAAGGGGTCGGTCGGGAGATGCCGGACTGAAAGTATACCATCCTCCCTGGGGAGTCCTTGAGACAGATCAAATCATTGTCCCTGCCCCCCAGCTGTCTACCATAGTCGGTCCCGATCTTTGCCGGGGTCTCATTCTGCCAGCCGACAGGCCCACGTTTGCTAAGGCAAACGACCTTGAGGCTTGTACCGAAATGCTGGCTCTGCTCTCCATGGTAAGCTTTGCTTTTTCTCGGTGTTATTTCTTTCACTTGTATTCAGTGTTTAATTCTTTTCCCTTGTTTGTTTCCAGGGGGTCTCTTGGTCGGCCGTAGTGACCGAACGAATGGAGGGTATACAGAAAAAGCTGGAGGCAGCCAACCTGACTGAAGTTCGGGCAGTCAAGGCTGAAGAGGACCTTCGGAATGCAACTTCTGACTTGGAGAGGGTCACTGGCCAATCAAACTCCTTGAAGGCCGAAAATGATGCCTTGAAGGCAAAGTTGCAGGAGATGGACGCCTTGAGGGCTAGGGTCGAGTGGAGAAACAAGCAGCTCAAGCTTTCAAGGAAAAAGATTCGGAAGCTGCAGAAGACCCTGGAGCTGACCGAAGAAAGATGCTACCAACTGGGGTATGACGGCGCTGTGCTGAAGGCACATTCTTTGGGCTTCGATCATACTCAATTGGTAGATCCTTCGCTCGGGATGACGGATCCGGTTGGTCGGGAGGAGTCTGATCAACCCTTGGAGGTTTCTTCGGGCGAAGATGAATCTCTTTCCGACGATCCTTCAGCTGGTGACGCCTTGTAATTTTGTAGATTTCAATATTTTCGAACTTGTAATGTTTAACTTTGCCTTCGGGCTCTTTATTCGTGCCTTCGGGCTTGTAATACTTTACTTTGCCTTCGGGCTCGTTTTATTTAAGTTTGCCTTAGCATAATATTCTTCTTTTATGCGTCTTCGGCTTCGGCCTTAATTTGGCTTCTGTTTCTGTTCATGCGTCTTTGGCTTTGTTTTGCCTTAGCATGATTTTTCTTTTTTATGCCTCTTCGGCTTCATTTTGCCTTAGCATATTTATTTTATTTTTATTTTTATGCGTCTTCGGCATTATATTGCCTTGGCATAATTAATTATTTTTATGCATCTTCGGCCATTTTCGCCTTAGCATAATTACTTGTATTTTTGTGCTTCTTCGGCCATCCTTGCCTTTTTGTACATCTTTGGTCGTAACCTAGCTGCCCCCAAGTATTCAAGGGGTTTTGTAAATGATTAAGGTCTCATTCGGTCGGCTGAAAAATATTTTCTCCCGGCCTTAATTAATGTCAAAGCAACTTGAATACTAAGACAATTTTGTAAGAGGCCAAATTTTATTCGGTCGGCCCCAAATTTGGATTCGTCAAGTATTTGTAGCTTAAAACACAATGTACTTGAACACTACTAATAAGTTAAGGGGCGCATGTTTTATACGGTCGGCCCCAAACATGGGTCTATTAAGCTTAATATTGCGTACTTAGCTTAATAATAACGGATAAAAAATGGAGCAAAACAATCTTTTCATTAACCATGCAACTCTTACATAGATTTGATTACAGATTGATGCTAGCTTATGGAATTCAGAATAAAGTTGCATAAGACAAAATACTGAAGTAAAAAGCAATAAAAGTTGGACCAGTATGCTTACTGGTAGAAACGGCGAAGGCGGGCGGCGTGCCAGGTGTTTTTGACTGGGTTGCCGTCCGGATGAGCCAATTTGTAGGTGCCTGGTCGGACCACTTCGATCACCACATATGGACCTTCCCAGTTGGGCATAAGCTTGCCTTTTTTTGCTGGCATGGAGGTGGCTAACTCCCGAAGCACTAAGTCCCCGGCTCGAAAAGATCTCTTCTTCACCCCCGAATCATAGTACTGGGCTGCCTGCAGTTGGTACCTTAAGTTTCTTTGGTGGGCAGCCTCTCTTTCTTCTTCTAGTAAGTCCACATTTGCTCGAAGTCCGAACTCATTTGTCTCCACGTTAAACGTTTCTGTTCGGTACGACTCTAAACCAACTTCGACAGGTAGAAGGGCATCAGTTCCGAAGGCCAGTTTGAAAGGTGTTTCCCCGGTTGAAGATCTTGTAGTGGTTCGGTAAGCCCATAGGACCCATGGTAGTTCTTCAGCCCAAAGTCCCTTAGCTTCCCCCAGCCTTTTCTTGATTCCATCAAAAATGATTTTGTTGGCCGCCTCGATCGCCCCATTTCCCTGGGGATGCCCTACCGAACTGAACTTCTGCTTTATCCCGAATTGAGCCAGGAATTTTCTGAACTTGCTCCCAATGAATTGAGTACCGTTATCGGACACACAGACCATAGGTATGCCGAACCTCAAGATGATCTGTTCCAGCATGAATTTCTTCGCGGCCTCTTCGGTGATGGCCGAAAGGGGTTTAGCTTCTATCCACTTTGTCATATAGTCGATTGCCACAATACAGTATTTCGCTTGCTTAGTGCTGGTGGGTAGGATCCCCACAATATCGACCGCCCACATAGCAAATGGGATCGGGCTAAGGACTGAAGACATCTCTTCGGGAGGTTGCTTCGGGATTGTGCTGAATATCTGGCATTGTTTGCATTTCTTTGCATACTCTGTGGCGTCTTCTTTCATTTTTGGCCAGAAGAATCCCTGCCTAAGGATTTTGAAGGCTAAGGATCGTCCTGCCAAATGTTCCCCACAAATCCCTTCATGAACCGTCTCCAAAGCAAGCTGTTGTTCATCTTTGTCTAAACATCTGAGTAGCGGCTGGCTTACCGATCGTCTGAACAAACGGCCCCCGACCAGAGTGTAATTTCCCGACCGATACTTAACCTTCTGTGCTTCCCTTTGGTCAAGTGGTAGGATGCCTTTTTCCAAGAAGGCCCTGATGGGAGTCATCCAATTGACCCCTTGATGAATTTCCATGCACTGCTTCTTGTCTATCGAAGGCGTCTTTACTTCGGTCAGATAGATGGACCCACTTAGGTTTTGGGTTTCTGCCGAAGCTAACCTCGAGAGGGCGTCTGCCCGACTGTTGTTTTCTCTAGCTACTTGAGTTAACTCGAAAGTTTCAAACAGCAAAGATTGTTCACGTACCTTAAGGGCGTATGCCTTGGTTCGGGGATCTTTTTGTCCATACTCTCCTGAGAACTGTTTTACCACCAACATTGAATCACTGAACGCCCTTATGTGCTTAACCTCCAAATTTCTTGCCAAATCTAGCCCGGCCAAGAGTGCTTCATATTCGGCTTCGTTGTTCGTCAACGGGAAAGTGAACCTGATAGCTTGACAAATCTCGAATCCTTCTGGGCTTGTAAGAATTAGCCCTGCCCCGCACTTTTCCTTGGCGACCGAACCATCGACAAACAACTTCCATTTTCCCGGTGTCCGAACCATTTGTTCTTCAGGAGCTAAGTCATTCGGCCCCGAAAACGAGCATTCAACTATGAAATCCGCCAATGCTTGGGCTTTGATCGAAGTCCTTGGTGTATACTCCAAATCATGCTCCCCCAATTCGATCGCCCAAGCAACCACTCTGTCCGATGCCTCTGGCCTTTGCAATATTTTCTTTAACGGCTGATCGGTTACAACTTTGATTGTCCTTCCCTGGAAATAGTGCCTTAGCTTTCTTGCGGCCACTACCAGTCCGTAAGCGAACTTCTCTGCATTCGGATATCTTGTTTCTGCGTCCTTGAGAATGTGAGAGACATAGAATACCGGATGCTGGTTTCCTTCATGTTCTTTGACCAACACGGCTCCAAGTGTTCGGTCGTTCACAGCCAAGTACAGCTGCAATGTCTCCTTCGGGTCGGGTCTCATTAAGAGTGGGGCTTTCACTAAGTACTCTTTAACATCCTCGAATGCTTTCTGGCAATTTGGCCCCCACTCGAAATTCTTGGACCCCCGAAGCACTTCAAAGAATGGTAAGGCCTTTTCGGCCGATCGGGAGATGAACCTCCTCAGGGCTGCTAGCCGTCCGGTCAGCTTTTGAATGTCCCTGATTGTCTTCGGTGCCTCCATATCAATGACTGCTTTAATCTTCTCCGGATTGGCTTCAATTCCTCTGGCGCTAACCATGTATCCTAGAAATTTCCCACTATTCACTCCAAACGTACATTTGTTCGGATTGATCCTCATGTTGTTTCTTCTGAGCGTTTCAAAACATTCCCTCAGATCTTCGGCATGATCCCTGAAAAGGGACTTAACAATCATATCGTCCACGTAGCATTCCATGTTCCGGCCGATCTGGGCTTTGAACACTTTGTTGATCATCTTTTGGAATGTTGCCCCGGCATTCTTCAAGCCGAAGGGCATCTTGATGTAGGCATAAGTACCATTCGGTGTGATGAATGCTGTCTTGGGAACGTCCTCGGCATTCATGGCAATTTGGTGATATCCTGAGAATGCATCCAGGAAACTGAGTATTTGATGCCCCGAAGTAGCATCTATCAGTTGATCAATGTTTGGCAAGGGATAGTGGTCTTTCGGGCAATGCTTATTCAGGTCGGTGTAGTCGACACACATCCTCCACTTGCCATTAGATTTCTTCACCACCACTACGTTTGCCAACCAGTCGGGATAGTCTATCTCTTCAATGAACTTTGCTTCCAGCAATTTTTCGACTTCAACTTGGATTACTTTCTGCCTTTCCATGGCGAAATTCCTCTTCTTTTGTCTAACGGGCTTGGCTTCGGGAGCTACATTTAAACAGTGTTTGGCAACCGCAGGGTCCAAACCTGGCATATCTTCGGGATTCCATGCGAATACGTCGTGGAATTCCCTAATGACCTTGATGACTTTCTCTTTTAATTTCGGCTCCATGTTTTTTCCAATTTGGATCATCTTTCCCGACTGACCCACGTATAGTTCTACCTCTTCGGTCTCTGCAGCCGGCTCAGCAATCGGGCTTGACAGGTCGGCCCCAAACTTTTCAAACTCAATGTTCAGCAGTTGGTGGCTGCCCCCAGCTTCGGTCTCATTTCTTTTCCTTTTTCCGGCTTCGGTCATCTCTATGTCTTTGTCTCTTTCCAAATCCTCCAACATGATTATTCTGGCGGCTTTCTGATCGCCTCTCATTTCTCCGACTCCATGTTCTGTTGGGAACTTCAACTTTAGATGAGGGACAGAGGACACGGCCTGGAACAAAGATAAGGCCGGCCTTCCCAAAATTCCGTTGTACGGACTATCGACCCGGACGACATAGAACTTTGCTTCCTTCACCACAGTGTACGGCGCTTTTCCCATCATGACAGACAAAGTGATGGTCCCTTCTATCGGTACAGGCTGATTACCGAAACCATACAAGGGCGCCTCGTGGCATGGCTCCAACTGTTCACCTCCCAAATTCATCTTGCAATATGTCCGGTGATATAGAATGTTGACTGAGCTCCCTTCGTCCACCAGCACTCTCCATATCTTGTTTTCCCCGATTACTGGGTTTATAACAAGTGGGTCTTCGTGCGGCCATATCACATCTTCGTAGTCATCTTCTGTGAAGGAGATAGGCAATGGTTGCTTAGCTGAACTTGATTGGTACAGGTTGTAGATCTGTCTGGCGTACTTTTTCCTTGCTGTCTTACTATCCCGATCAAGCACTGTTCCTCCGGAAATTGTCCTGACCTCCCCTCTGTACTTCTCCGAACTCTCAGCTTCCTTCCTTTTCTCCTTGGACTCGAGTTTGTCCCTCAAGTCGCCCACAAATTGGGTCAGTTCCCCATCTTTGATCATTCTTTCAATTAACTTCTTCAAATGATAGCACTCCTCGGTGTTGTGACCTTTGTCCCGATGGTAGTCACAATACTTGCTGTCGCTTCTTCTGTTCTCAGGGGTCTTCAACTTGGGTGGTCTGACAAACCCAGGTTTACCCTTTATCTCATGGAGAATCTTCGAGATAGGTGTGTTTAATGGTGTGAACACAGTGCTATCTCTATCCCTTCTTCGTTCGGCCCCTTTGTCGGGCCTTGTATCATTCAACCTGCTCTTGATATCTCCTCGACCCCTTCGGTCGTTTCTTCTGTCATCCCTCCTGTCATACCTGTCATTTTTCTTCTCCTTGTACCCCCCGATTGATTCCAATTTTCTTCTAATGGCCTCTCCTCTCACATATATATCATTTAAAGATTTGGGAGGCATATCATAAAGAGAGGACCGAAGCTTCTTACCTTTGACAGGGTCGAGGCCTGCTGCAAGGAATCCAGCCGCCTTGACTTTGTCCAAGTTGGTGACCATGCCAGCTTCTTCTTTGAACCTTGCTAAGTAATCACCCAAATCTTCATTCGGCCCCTGCCTGCAGTGGATCAGTGCTTCAGTATCCTTCTCTCTTCGGCATAAATGCGAGTAGTGCCTCAAGAATTTTTTCTTCACTTGCTCATACGAGCCTATCGACCTAGGTCTCAGCGACCTGTACCACATGGATGCATTCCCCTTCAGGTAGGTCTTGAACATCTTACATAGCATCACATCGCAGTGCCCCATCCCAGTCATGAGCGATTCATATTTCTCACAGTGATCTTCGGGGTCACCCTTTCCGTTAAATTCATTCATCTTCGGGAACTGCCTTCCGGGAGGCGGTCGAAAGTGTTCGACGTCTTCGGTCACCACTGGCTCGTGGCTGACTTTTCTCTCCCCAAACATGGCCTTCTCAATTCTCCGGATGCGATCGTCCGTATGTGGACCCTCCTCTTCCGAATCGGAGGAATAAACCACCTTTGACCGGGTTCTCCTCGAGTTTGATTCAGAGTCCCCTGACTCATCTTCATCAATTCTGGTTCTGGGTCTTTTGTCTCTTCGGTCGTCCAACTCCGGGTCTTCGGCTTCTAGAGCCTCACGGAGTACCTTTTCCTGTAACTCGATCTCCTCCCTTTGGATCTTTAGGGCCTCTAGCCTCAAACGGTCGACCTCCTTTTTTTTTGGCCAGACGTTCGGCCTCCCTGCTGCTTTTCTCTTTCTCTATCTCTTTCCGTTTCCCCTTGGCTTTTTGTTCTTCTCGCCACTTCATCAGAATTTCCCGTTGCTCTTCGGGAGACGGTATGTCCCCCTCTTCGTCGAAAATCAAATGTCTTGGGGTGATGGGAGGAGTGGTGCGAGTATTTACAGCCATAGTGCCATCGTCAGCCGTTGGTATTTCGGTTTCATTCGCCATTACTAACAGTATAATCCAACACAAACGTAACTCTGTGTTCCCACAGACGGCGCCAAATGTTGCAACCAATTTCTGTCGGTGTATCCGTTCGGTCGGACCTGCAATTGAAGAAGAATGCGAGGGTGTGGCCCCCCGATTCACCTCCGGTGTAAGAATAAGTTAACTGGTTTTTATGAATAAAGGTAAACGCAGAGTGTTTGTGTTGTGTGTAAGTGATTGAATGAATGATATCAAACCTCTGTTAACCTTTTTATTCTCTATGCTGGCAGTTATCGGAGAGTAGGACGAATGGAGAACGTGTCCCACGTTCCCACGTTCCCAGGGAATACAACTGAATGGACCGTTGCACATAACTGGGCCGAATGATATGGGCCCTCACCAGTCTGGAGCCTCCAAGCCAATTATCCTCATTGGGCTTTCGGTCCGGCCCGGTAAGAAGTTGGGCCTCTAACAGGGCCATTTTCTGAAGTGTAGTATTTTAGATCATTTTAGTTCAGATTGTGCGAAAAAGGGTAAAGAGAGGTTTGGGTTTTTTTAACATACAGTATCCATACATAGATAAATATTTAAAAAATAAAAAATACAATTTCCTGCAAAGATTTTGGTTCTGATTAGGCGTGGATGAGGGAACAAAAGTGATCACAGATAAAAACGGGACAAAATATATCACTGCTACCACCTTAGTTAAAGCTATGACTGTCGAAAATAGAGTAAATTCCCTTAAATAAATGGGAATTATATACAAATCATAATATTTATGGGATGGGCATTTTCGTAAAATCAGAAATTTTTATTTAGCCCCACGGGCCCAATTAAATTTAAAGTATACTTTTTAAAACATCTCAGGTAAAGTTCCCTGAGATCAATCTCAGGGCCCTTTTTCTCAAACCCAAAATGGTGGCTGTAATTTATACGGAATTGCAAAAAAGTGACCGAACTTTCAGATTTTCATTTTAGTGGCTATCCATCTTTTTTCATATACTTTTTTGAAAATTAAAAATAAGTTTGGCCACTATTTTAGAAATCAAAAACAATTTTGGCCACTTATTTTAAAAATCAAAAAAAATTTGGCCACTATTTTAAAAATCAAAAACAAAGTGTGACCACTAAAATGAAAGTATGAAAGTTCGGCCACTTTTTTACAATTCAGTATAAACTACGGCCACCATTTTGCTTTTTACTCGTCGAAAATATTAACGTTAATATCACATATCTGAAACCCCAGTTGGTATATCTCCTCCGATTTACAGTAACATTTTAACCAAAGTTAATCCCGTTCTAAAATATGTACGGAGAAGGGTTTTTCATAGGCTTTTTACCACTTTTACCACTTGAGTAATCACGAGGATTTAACGTTACAAAGTATGGTGTTCGAGTATATTGAATGTGTAAGAAGTAGAAAAGAATTTCATAAAAAAAAAAAAAAGAAGAAAAGAATGGAGTAATATTTATCTTTATACTTTTAGAAAAAAATAGGATTGTACTAGTCGTTCACATCATGCTGTGTACAATCTTAACATTCAACTCATGGAAATTTATCATGGGACATCATGTCTCAACAGTTCACATCATATCTCTGACTGACTACTTATAAGTCCAACTACTTGATGCTATCATTTATTACGGGGAGTCAATAAATGTAGGAAATTTACAGTATATTTATAATAATATTATCGAATGTATACCGGACCCAACAATCCAGCACATATCAATTCAAAAGTGCTAGCAAGTTGGTGTACATTAGTTATTGACTTGTCTATATAAAGGTCCCAAATACACTTATTCTAAATGATGTGGGATATTACAAGTATTAGATGAGATATATTATATATATATAATGGTACTCCTCAATATAATCATGGTCTGCATTAGCTCGAAGGTTTTCAGTACAAGGAGAAAAGAAATGGAGCAAGCTTTTTATACTTTATGTTCTATGTTTATCGCCACACTTCTTTTTGTTATCTTAGCAGGGTTGAAAGAAGGTTTTGTTGAAGCACAGAGTGGGCATCTTCCACCGGAGGAAGGTAAGCAAAGTCTACACAAGAACTTTATTGATATCCACATGGAGGCTCCTGGTTTCTAATCTCTCTTGGAAATATAGACCTGTGATCGCTCTTTATTACATAAGCATGTTAAAAGCTTGATTAATTGACATTTCCTATCTTTAAAAATGTTTCCTAAATGATTAATTATTTTAATCGGTACTAGTTTATTGAAATGCATGAGTTTGATTTATGCAGTGAATGCACTACGAGAAATCGGTAATCAACTGGGAAAAAAGAACTGGAATTTCAGTTTGAATCCTTGTGATCCAAACATCTCCAACTGGAACACTCCAACAAATAAAGATATGCCACAATATAACAATTCTGTCATCTGCAATTGCTCTTACCCTGGTGGAATATGTCACATCGAATCCATGTATGTATTTGACTTGTTAACTTTAATATTATTTACTTTCAAATCCCACAGAATCTTGAATGATTCTAACAAACCAAAAGCACCGTTCTTGTAAACAAGCGAGAACCAGCTGCAATATATTTTCGTATTTTGATTGATGGCTGCAAGTAAAATTCTGTGATCAAAAGCTTTTTATTTTTGGGCCAATAAGAATATTTTCATTACTCTTAAATAGGTTCCTCAAAGGGCAGGATCTTGATGGTGTGCTTCCACCATCTTTAGCCAAGTTACCTCATATTAAACACATGTAAGAATTCTTGTTCTCGTATGGAATTTGTGAAAAGCTTTTCTTTTATGGGATAACTACACATGATTCATGTTGCCATCTTAAAGACAATTCTAGTTTTACAGAGATTTTACTCGCAACTACCTACATGGAACAATACCCACTGAATGGACTTCAACAAAGTTGGAGTATTTGTGAGTGTCTGATACTATTTTACTTCATAATTGACAGAAGTACTGCTTTTCATGTAAAAGTAATTAAATCAGTAAATATGCTTACCAGCATATAAAATCTATCCCAGGTCTGTCACGGTGAATCGTTTATCAGGGCCAATTCCAGATTACTTGGGAAATATGCCCACCCTCGTATATTTGTATGCTTCCTTCTCCCTCATGCAATTACTTCCAAATATGTCCACTCTAATATATTTGTATGCTTTCTTCTCCCTCATACACACCGCACACATGTTGGGTTTCAACCGCAATACAATGGTATGGGTCTCGGGTGATCCAAGATAAGTATGAGTTTTGGTGATCCAAAACATATATGGATTGGGTAATAATTATATGTTTAGATAATTACTATAGATGGTATATTTAGATACCAAGTATGATAAGGATTGTAATTGGAAACCAAGTATGATTAGGATATCTTGGTGGTTAAGTTTGTGATGATTATATATACATAGTCATATTATGTTTGAGAGATATATTCAAGATGTAGTATTAGGTATCGCTTGGAGAGCGGATGCTTAAGATGTAATCTTAAGTATCATGTGAGTGAAATACCCTGCGTGGTGGGATTGATTGTATTGTTAATTATTGGTTGGATTAGCAATACAGGTAGGATGCACCGTGAGGTGTGATTGTATGAATGTATTATTGATTATTGATTGGATTAATAATACAAGTTTGGGACGTGGGTGTTTCCCCGTCAAATATTTTTGTGTTTTGCATTTCGCGCTTTGGTGAATCTTGTCAACTAATCGATTGGTTATGTGTGTGTTTTGCATTGGAGTTTGTGAATCTCGGATTGTGTAAGTCCCCTAACCTAACAAGTGGTATCAAGAGCCAAGGTTCGGGTTCCTGATGGATGAGGTTGAGGGAAAGTTCGAGGTTCAATTGGTATGGTAGAGTACAATGAAGGATTTGCTGACAAGGAGATTGCTGCTAAAGCGGGAAGAGACAAAGTTACGTGCGGTTTGACGGTTGGCTTGCACCGTGGATCAATCCTGTGTTCGGACTCGAGATGGAAGAAGATGGAAGAGGTCATTGAAATTGTTTTAATGGCTTAATCAACCAGGTTAACTATTTTGATGATACTAGTGATTTTCTTCAGGAGACCGAAGGATTGTGAAAGCAAGGATCGGGTGACTCAACATGTGGAAGAGCACTCGTGGTGGTTGATGCAAGTGATTTTGTAGATGAAAACATCGTTATGGTGAAGAACAATGGGTTTGGAGGGTCACTAAATGGGTTTTAGCAACACTCAATGATCGGAAGAGCAAGATGAGTAGATTCTTGTTCGAGGGGAGGCGTTGGCGAATGGACGTCAATGGCTTGATGGGTACTGTTCAAACCGATATGGGTATTGGGTTGAAGGGGAGGATTGTTGGGTTTCAACCCAATACAATGGTATGGGTCTTGGGTGATCCAAGACAAGTATGGGTTTTGGTGATCCAAAACATATATGGATTGGGTAATAATTATATGTTTAGATAATTATTATAGATGGTATATTTAGATACCAAGTATGATAAGGATTGTAATTGGAAACCAAGTATGATTAGGATATCTTGGTGGCTAAGTTTGTGATGGCTATATATACATAGTCATATTATTAATATGTTTGAGAGATATATTCAAGATGTAGTCTTAGTATCGCTTGGAGAGCGGATGCTTAAGATGTAATCTTAAGTATCATGTGAGTGAAACACCCTGCGTGGTGGGATTTACTGTATTGTTAATTATTGGTTGGATTAGCAATACAGGTAGGATGCACCGTGAGGTGTGATTGTATGAATGTATTATTGATTATTGATTGGATTAATAATACAAGTTTGGGACGTGGGTGTTTCCCCGTCAAGTATTTATGTGTTTTGTGTTTCGCGCTTTGGTGAATCTTGTCAACTAATCGATTGGTTATGTGTGTGCTTTGTATTGGAGTTTGTGAATCTCGTGTAAGTCCCTAACCTAACAACACATTCATCGTAAATATATAATTTTAATGACAATACTTTCAGGAGCCTTGAACACAACAGGTTCAACGGAAGTGTGCCAGCTGAGCTTGGGAAACTAGTAAATTTGCAAAACCTGTGAGCCCGTTTCCATTTCTACTTTTATCAATATTCATTGAGAATTGAATTTTAATGTATACAAGTGACTTACACGAGGAATTTATTCTTGTTATCATGGTTCATTGAAGCTCAATTAATGCCAACTATCTTACTGGACGGTTGCCTCTGGAGCTTAACAACCTAACTAACTTGCAAGACATGTGAGTGTGTGATTGCTGCTTTCTGTACTATATTCTGATATTAGGTACACATTATTATTATTCTGCCTTTCCTTTTTTTACAAATAAGTTACTATTTGTTTGTACAATGCAGAAGACTAAGCAGCAACAACTTCAACGGGAAGTTACCTGATTTTGGAAGTTGGAAGCAACTTCAGAAGTTGTAAGTTTGCTTTTCTTTGACATTTTATATTTTCATAGAATTTAATTAGATTTTAAGTGAAGACAATTACGGGGCACTTTAAGTACAATCTAAATATCTTTAATATGTTCATTAACAGAGAGATTATAGCTAGTGGTCTTGAGGGACCTATACCTTCTAGCATTTCCACTTTGACGAATTTGATTGAGTTGTAAGTAACTACTTCTGGACTATTACTTATTGGCTGTTTGAGGCATTTTTCGATTCCCAATCAATCTTTCGTACTTTTGCCTCTATTTAGATTCATTAGCAATTTAAATGGAGGGGCATCAGAATTTCCTCGGCTAGAAAACATGACACAGTTGAAGATTTTGTGAGTCTAATATACTAATATTTCATATATATGTAAATATGATATTTGGACTTCTATGCTTTAGAAAACCTATTACTACTCTTTAATGTGTTACAGAATGTTGAGGAGCTGTAATATATCCGGGGAAGTACCTACATATCTTTCACAATTGTCAAAACTGAAGAGATTGTAATGCTTACTTCCCAATAGTTTTTTCCATTGTTTTTTTACATAATGTACATACATGACTATCATTAAGTCTTTGTTTAAAGCTGTTGTATTTATTGCAGAGACTTAAGCTTTAACAATTTAGCAGGAGAAATACACAGCGATCTTAGTGGCCTAGGTCAACTCGAGGCAGTGTAAGCAATCAAAAATCACTATAAAGAGAAGCATATCGATGCTTTGAGCCTTTAATATGAACAGTTGAATTTCGTACCAACCCATGTCGTCGTATAAAAAAAAAATGATAACATGCAGTGACAACCATTAGCTGTCAAAGCATAGTTATCAGATGAAAAACCAACTGTTGTACGTTTAACATGATAGGGTCAATCTCATATGGACATTTGTGAGTCTGTGACTGACATATTCAACAGAGTTACTTGTACTTAGTAGAGCGCGAGTTGAACATACTGTATGATTTTGTTACATGAAGCTATGAATGGATTCATCTCTGCAAAGTATTTTCTGGGCATTATGTTTACATGTGCATGTTTTTGTCCAAACCATAAAGTTTGCATTCATGCTACTCAGGTATCTCACTAACAACTCTCTTTCTGGAAAGATTCCGGAATGGATCAAAGTCAAGGTTCCCAATGCGTATGCGTTCATACACTCTATAAGTTCCTTATCTTAACTGCTTGATTTTACTGCTTTTAATTTAGTGAATTTTGTCATGTTGATATACTGATGATGTACTGGTACATATTTTACACATTATGAATAAAAAATCATCACGTCATTTAAAAGACGGTTCACTTAGCTTGAGTGTGGAAGATTCTGGTACAGAAAGAATAAATACAGAGGTGACCTGTAAGAAGTTGTCACTTGTCTATATGTAATGAGCTTTGGCTACTGGCAGAAGTGACCACAATAACATTAATGCAAGTTATAACAAGTCAAAGCACAAACTTGAAATTCCTATGGACTAGCATAAGTTTTAATCAATAAAAGGATAATTAATAATTTGCTGATGGAACCTTTTCTTTCAGCAACTGGTTTTTATAACAAGTTATATGTTATTTTCTAAAATAAGTCAAGTCTGGCTTCTGAAAAAGGTATAAAATGAGATTTTCTATTCAATTTTACATTCAGATTGATAAATCTGCCAACTTATAAATAGGTGATGGAAGCTAAGAAGGATGTATAAGAGGTTTGCCACTGTTTCTTTCAGAAAGAGGTGTTGATTAATATCATTAAGATATCTAGGAAATTTTAGTGAACTGTAGGTTGGAATGGTTGTTCAATGATTGTAAGAAGTTTGTATCTTAAAACAATTTATGCTCTTACTAGTTCTGGGGAATGACTACTAGTTGTTTTGTACTTGGTTGCCTCATTAAATTATCTAAACTCAAAGTGGGAGGAAGATTCGTATATGCCATATGACATGTAAGTGTTAGTTTTAGATTTTGACTGCAGACCTCTTAACAACAATACAGTGAACAGAAGTAATGTTAGAATGTAACATTAACACACATATGGTAGCTTTTTCTGCTGAAAAAAGAATGGCTGTTTTATAGTAACAAAATAATGATTTTTGCATTCTTTGCGTACATAAGTCTCTACTAAATAATATAACATCTAACGGAACGCATGCTTCTATACAGTCAGATTGATCTATCGTACAATAACTTCTCTTCAGAGCCACAAGAGCAACAAGTTTGCAGGGATTCGTTGTAAGCTGCAAAGTCCACATGTTATCTTGCCTTCTTCATTGAAACTCAAAATAATAATTACTGAAATACAATTTTTTTTTTTCTTTTAAACACAGAAACTTGTTTAGGAGCTATGGAAACAACTTGTAAGCTTTTAAATTTATTCTTATTGTGTATGGGGTGATGAGATCTTAGTTTAGGTTGTCATGTCTTACCGAGGCTTTGTTAACATACCTGCTCCATATATTCAAAACCAGGGAGCGTAGCCCTTGCCTGAGCAACTCTGATTGTTCCAAAGGTAAGTATATGTATATCACTTACAATTGAAACTAATTTATTCTTTCCTTTTCTCTTTAAATTTTTTTCTGATATCATGTTTAACCTTTTCATCTGCAACTATCACAAATCTTAATATATTATTTGATGTCAAGTACCACATTGTCTTAAATCCAAACTAGATTTTTTTTACAAGGCACAGAGCATTATAATTGCATCAGATGATTTCTCATTCTCTCCTTCTTAGAAAAAACTTGGTAAAGCTGAATGTTATTGTCAAGAATATTTTGTCCAAATGATTCTGGGGTACCGAATGAACTTATGGCTGTAAAAGAGAAACAAAGGTAGTACTAACATAAATATTATCATATCTGAAAAAATTGTTGGCATTTTATAGATCTGTACTCGCTGCATATTAATTGTGGGGGAAAAAATGTTACAATTGGCAAGACAACTTTCGAAGCGGACGAAATGTCAGAAGGTCCAGCAAAGTTCTTTTATCAAAAAGTACACTGGGGAGCTAGTAATACAGGAATTGTTTATGGGGTTGATAGATCATCAACTCGGTACACAGCAAACAATGTTTCAATTCTTCAAATGAATGACTCCGAATTGTACACAAGTGCTCGTCTGTCTCCTCTCTCACTCACTTATTATGGCCGCTGTTTAGCTAATGGAAACTATAATGTCACTCTTCACTTTGCTGAGATAATATTCAGAGAAAATCGTTCTTATCATAGTCTTGGAAGACGAACATTTGATGTTTATATCCAGGTTAATAACCGCCACTGTAGATAATTATTTACATTCATTTATTGTGAATTACAGTGCTTCATATAACTATCTTGTTACAGGATGAACGAGAACTAAAGGATTATGATATTGAACGCAAAGCAGGAGGAGTTGACAAGGCAGTGAAATATATTACTAAAGCAGTTGTAAAGGATAAAACTTTGCAAATTCGCTTAGTTTACACCGGGAAAGGGACAACTGCTGTACCGATTAGAGGAACATATGGCCCTTTAATTTCAGCTATTTCCATAGAATCTGGTAAGATTTGTCAGCTTGAAATCCATCATATGAAGGGGACGTGCCCACCATATCCTGCTTGAATACTAGGCCAACTCATTTGTTTCTGATTTTTTTTTGTTTTCCAACATTCAAAATTGGATAGATCTGATATAATAAGGTTACTTTGCTACGGAACCTACCATACGTTGTCTATGATTGCCAATAAATATACTTCACAGTGCATCGTAATACCTTTTCCGTATTGGTCTTGTTTTGCAGAGGATCCTCCCAAAGACTCGGGTCCTAATCGGAAACGAAAGATTATCATTGCGGTTGTAGTTGTTGCTTTAGGTTTGTGGCTTCTTCTTACTTCTTTTGGTATTGCTTGGTGGAAGGGCTATGTGGGAAGTCGAATATCAAGGGAAGAAGGTGATGTAATTTAATACAATTCATTTTTAATTGAACAGCAAATCAAAATTTTTTATGCACATAATATCCATACTCCAGTTCTCCTAAAAGCATATGGTGTTAGCAGGAGGGAAACCCCCCCCCCCCAAACACACACAACTTGAAAGTCCCTTTTTCTTTTTGTGTCGAAGAGTGGATCATCAAAACCCCATCTTTGGGGTGCTTTAGTGTCCATATTAAATTTATTTATCAATATTGGGGGTAGGAGGGATGGAACTCTCCTAAAACCTTAACATGTTAAGGAGGAGTGCTTACTTGGATCATATATTATCTTAACATATACAAATACAAGTTCCAAGTTCAGAATATGGATAACATGTACTGCATGATGGTATACTTGGTCATGAAAAAAAATTATAAATAAATAAGACAACTGAAAACGGAATTGATGTAAATTATTACTTGGTTTGGGAAATTTAATTTACAATTTCAACACTGTGTTCTACAGCGCTGAGAGGATTGGATTTGCAGACTGGAGTTTTTACCTTTCGACAAATTAAAGCTGCCACTGATAACTTTGCTGTTGCAAACAAGATTGGAGAGGGTGGTTTTGGATCTGTTTACAAGGTGTATAACAAAATATTATTTGCATTCACGCACACACACATTGTTCTTCAGAATGTTAATAATGGTTAAGCTCTTGCATTCCCCATTGCTTTGTCGGTTAATAGCTGTCTATTGTTATTTTCCACTATGCTGTAGGGTGTTTTGTTAGACGGTACTATAATTGCTGTCAAGCAACTTTCATCAAAATCAAATCAAGGGTCTCGTGAATTTGTGAATGAAATAGGCATGATTTCTGGTTTAAGGCACCCCAATCTGGTAAGATTGCATGGCTGTTGTACAGAGCGTAAACAATTACTGCTAGTGTACGAGTTCATGGAGAACAACAGTCTTGCCCGGGTTCTGTTTGGTAAGTTTAATATTTAATATGATTTCTAAATATATAGATCAATTTTCCAAAAAAGAAAAAAAAAATATACATATTGATCATTCTTATTCAACGTTAATTATAAGTAGACAGTATCATACCTCATATATATTCAATTCCTCTGATTAAGTGGCCTAGAAATGTCTTGCAGGTCCAGAGGAATCACGATTGGATCTTGACTGGGATACAAGACAAAAGATTTGCATTGGTATAGCTAGAGGCCTGGTTTATCTGCATGAAGAATCAATTCTTAAAATTGTCCATAGAGACATCAAAGCAAATAACATTCTTCTGGACAAAGATCTCAATCCGAAAATCTCGGACTTTGGTTTGGCCAAGCTCGATGAAGAGGAAAACACACATATTTCAACTAGAGTTGCTGGAACTATGTGAGAGCTCTTCTTTACTTCAAAAACTAATCTAGAAGTAATATGTGTAATTCAAAAGATTTAAATGTTTTTCTGCACTTCTTCCTGACATTGTTCATTGTGCACCAACTCAAAAGAGTCTAGGCCCAACTAGTTGTACTTCTATGAATCTAGCTTATGGTTTGTTTATTGCTAACCATTACCAGTTGTTTTTAGTCCACATGATAGAAGATGACGTAAACTCTGCAGAAAACATTTTGTGATATTTGATTTTATGTCTCAGTGGGTATATGGCACCGGAATATGCACTATGGGGTTATTTGACAGATAAAGCAGATGTGTACAGTTTCGGAGTTGTTGCACTTGAAATTGTTGCAGGAAAAAACAACATGAAACACCGTCCAAATGTGAATTATGTCTGTCTTCTTGATTGGGTAAGACTAAGTATATTTGTACTTTGCCTTCAGCGACTTCTAAGTTATAATGGTCTTCGTTAGACCACAAACATATGGATATTGTTTTTCCTTTTTCAACCTCATAATTCTGTTCTCAGGCTCTTAATGTACAAGAAAACGGGAACTTGCTGGATTTAGTTGATCCGAGGTTGTGTTCGAATTACAACAAGGAAGAGGCAACAAGAATGATCCAAGTAGCTCTACTATGTACTAATTCATCTCCAGCACTAAGGCCAACTATGTCTTCTGTAATGAGTATGCTTAAAGGTGATATGCGTATTCAGAAGCTGAACCTGAATAATCCGGTTATGCATGGGGAAGATTATTTAAAGTTTCAAGGGCTCAGAGATAAGTATGGTCAGGGTAAAAACATGAGCTCAAGTTCTTATTCAGAGACCTTTGGTGATCCATCTGATGATATAAAATATGGCAATTCATCGACATCTGCTACTGACCTTTATACAGTTAATCTTGAATCTCGGTAGCAAGAATATGTCCTAAAACTGATTGACCCGAGTTTTTGAAACTTGGTCAATCTTTTAAGTTTCCTTGTTAATGAATTAAGTGTTATATGCATACTGTCATAAAGATAATATGTTTTGTTACCCTTAACACTATATAATTTTTAAAATTTAAACTCCATGAACTTGCTTTTCTTCATAAATGTAAATACTTGGTAGAGAAACTTCAGCTTTCTAAGTTCTGAGTTATCTTCCTTATAGTTGCAAATGGAACTCGAATTTCTTTGACTTGTTGCACCAAATTTACTGTATGTAGCAAGCAAGAGGCCTTTACAATGGGGAGCAAATGTTTAACATCAGCATTCACCTTCCAACCCAATTCTCAAACTATGTTCTTAAACATGTTGCCTCAACCGAATTCAAAATAAAGTTCTCCTCGCATGACTTAAGCCTAAAAAGTACTAAAGCAAAATAATCAATAAAACTGCATTTGATAATACCACACTGGGGAATCATGTAAAGGGATACTATCAAAGTTTCCGACATTGAAGTTATTTGACAATTTAACAGCATTGTATTTCTTGAATCAGTGATAAGATGATTTATTAAACTTCCTAAGTCACCGACCGGGATAATTCATCGAACAAGAAACACATAAATTGTTAATCAATACCATTGGATGGCAGTACCCAATGGAAATAAAGTATTTACAGTATTGTAAAGTAAGAATCGTTGCCATAACTGCGCACACATTATACCATGTTCTCATCCTGTGGTTAGTTATTTCTAATCTAAACAGCTTCAAATCTGTCCATTCCAGTGTGTCTTCATTAATACCAAATTCATTGCAATAAAATACATAATCCATAAAAAATAAGTCGAGAATTTGAGTCTCGATGGAGATATCTGGGCCTGGGCGACTATTTATATTCTTGCATGGGCAATGAGTTTCGATGTATTAGGTGTATCTGTATGTGTAGGAGCTTTATTTTTCGTGCTTATCTTAATTGTTGGTTTAGTTTATGCATGGCGAAAGGGAGCATTGGAATGGTCTTAGCTTCTGAACATTCAGACAATCCTTGGGCTTAGGTTAGAATTTTTATTGAATCATCGTGGTTCTAGTATTTGACTATAACAAAAAAAAAAAACAATGACTTAATTCGCATCAGATTCGATACTGGAATGAAAACTTGACAAGTGGATACCTAAACTGGAATAAAAGATTCCTCTGCTTCAGAGGTTCAAAAGTGCAGTATATGTTGTAAAATGCTGGACAACCAACAATAATTCTTAAAATATTTCGTTCATTTTCTTGATTGAAAATGCTTACAATACACCATCTCCAACGTAACAACCAATAGCAGCAAGGTTGCTACCTACACTCTGATAGCTATCTGAATTTGTCATCTTCTCGCCATGAGGAGTCGGCAGATCTTGTAATTTAGTTTTTTTATTAACAATGCGAGAGTCAATTGCATGAAGCTCATAGTGCTGTTTAATATAGTTCAGACGTCTCATTAGCCAACTTATATCAAATCCCCATCTCCTTAAGTCACGAAAAAGATCCCCGTACTCATTTATCATCTCAATGTTGACCTCAGCCATTGAGGTTTTGGTGAAGGCATTCACCGAGGAGCACAACATATTGAGCTTCATTGTCCAAATTTTCTTGTTTTGTTTGGGTAAGTTCTCAAAGGTTTGTGGATACTTTCTCATGATAAGATCAAGCAGGCCTACAAATCCAGAGTAAACCTCATGGCCCCGCCATAACACAAAATTACTTTTCTCCCAGGAGCTCGCGCAATCATTGCTTGCCCCGGCAACTGGAGCTTCAACATATCTTGCCTTATTAGCACACACTGCAGGATTGTCCAATATATCCTCTTTTCGCATCCTCATGTCAAGATTATCTTGACATGTGCTATTATGTGCATATTGATAATTAACTAGTTTCTGTTGGAAAAAATAATCTAAACTTGTTTTAGTTGTTTATTTATTTGTTTGAGTTTTATTTATTTTAAATAGTTGGCATTTGTTAGCCACGTTGTTAAAGTAGACTGAGTCTTGTTTGTTCCGTTTATTCAGGAGAGTCATAGGGCAGTTAGGAGTATTGGAGGAGTGCTAGCAGAGCGTTGCTAGTTAGTAGGGAGTCAGTAGAACTTATTCTCTATTTATTCACATTGTTGTACGTTGTTTTATTTTTAAGGAAATAAGAATATCATTTCTTCTGGTGTTCATCACAGTAAACAAGTGTGTGGGTTGTGTATTTCCTTCACTTTCGCAGTTGGAGTTGCCACGGGTTCCTCTAGAGCCACATTCTGAGTTTTTATGGAAACAACTGGTGTTATTTGAGGAATCAGATCATCCTGAAAAAAATTTCAATCCCAGGTAAGATTGCCCATCGATCACTCATTACAATACCAGTTAAATCAAAATTTTCTTTACTTTTGTTGCTAAATGAGTAATATTCCACCTAAATTATGAATAATGCAAAGGAAGCACAACTTTTATTATCAATGAGCGTCAAAGCATCTAACTTAATTTCCCTTGTTACCCTCATCACACGATCAACATTGCTTTGAGGAGATTATACATACAGGAACTCTAGTTTACTGAAAACACAAGACACAATGAAAGACAAAAGTTTATAGAGGATCATAAACTCGATGAATTTAGTAGATCTTTTTAGGAGGCCCCAATGACCATAGATCGAACCTATCCAATTTTTACAGTGCGATGGTTGGCTGTTCACGGCCTAGCTGTACCTACCGTTTCTTTTTTGGGGTCAATATCAGCAATGCAGTTCATCCAACGATAAACCTAATCCGAGATCAATAAATACCGAAGACAATGTTTTGGCGCCTGGAGAGCCACTGAGTAAGTATTGACTCATAGAACTAGACATACTTGATTCTTTAAATCCACGTGGTAGCTTGAAATACTTCAAGTTATAAAATGGAGAACGCAAATGTTCAAGAATGTTGGAGATTCTAGATAGTGCTTAGAAAAATCCAAACATGATTTGTTAAAATATGAAACATTTGTCAAAATTCTAATGAGTTGCAATCAGAGTTATTTAAAAATGACTAAACACAAACAGAAGGTCAGTTACTGATATGCTTTCTTCCCCGAGTAGTTATTCTTCGAGAAGAAAGATTACTCGCCTTCACTAATAAAGTTCATAGTTGTTTTTAATGAGACATTAGTGTTAGAATGCCATGAATCTGTAGCCACCAGACTTGACTTATGTAGCCGTCGGTGGCACCACCTACCACACCTAACCCCTTAGATTGTGTCTATAAATAGAAATGCATGTAAAGATTGAGATGCATCTGAAAATAATCTGTAATCTGTTTATCCTCAAGATCAATATAAACTATTTCTTTTTTGCATTTATTTTTTCCTCTTTACATTTATCATCTTTCTTACTTCTGTTATAACAAACTGGTATTAGAGATTTGGTTGAAGCTGCTGTGTTTTTTTTTTCTAAAATTTTTTCCAGAATTTTTTCAAGCTCGTCGAAGAAGATGACACTGTTCAGGCGGAGTTACTGTTCATCATCGGAGAAGAAGGCACTGTTCACGACACAGTTCACAAATACGCTACTGTTCACAAATACGGTACTGTTCACAAATATGGTACTGTTCACATATACGGTTCTGGGAGAAAGATGTCTGGTGGTATTAACTTTGAGGTCGACGAATTTACTGGGAGAAATAGTTTTAGTTTATGGCAAATCAAGATGCGTGCCTTGTTAAAGCAACAGGGGCTTTGGGCACCGTTGAACACAAAAACGGCTGCTTCTGGAAGTGCTGAGATGACCAATCTCGAAGAAAATGCACACTCAACAATTCTGTTGTGCCTTGCACATGATATTATTACTGAAATTGCGGAGGAAGATACCGTGTCTGGTTTATGGGTAAAGCTTGAAAGTCTCTACATGACAAAGTCTTTAACAAATAAGTTGCTTCTGAAGCAACGTCTGTTCAGTCTGCGAATGCAGGAAGGTACGCCTCTTCGAGATCACTTAGATCAATTAAACACAATTTTATTAGAATTGCGTAATATTGATGTTAAAGTTGAAGATGATGATGATGATGCTGCTTTGATTTTGTTAGTTTCTTTACCATTATCGTATGAGAACTTTGTGCAATCGTTTATTGTTGGTAAAGATACTATTTCTCTAGAGGAGGTTAGATCTTCTCTTCATTCTAGAGAGCTGCGCCATAAGGCGGCTGGTACAGGTGCAGATAATCATGCTGCTGGGTTGGTAGCTAGCAGGAGTACCGGACATGGAAAGTCGGGGAAGTATAAATCCAAAAACCACCTTCTAAGGGTTCGAAAGCTAATGATGTCTGCAATTATTGTAAAGAGAAGGGACACTGGAAATCTGATGTCCCAAGAAAAGGAAGCAACAGGATAAATTGGTGGATACTGCTGCAGGAACTGCTGTTGAGCTGATGCCAATTCCGAAGAAAATATTGCTCTAGTTGATATCAAGGACATGCATCACTCTGATGTGTGGATCCTTGACTCTGGAGCGTCTTACCATATATGTCCGCGCAGGGAGTGGTTCACAACCTACGAAAAAGTAGACGGTGGAAAAATTTCTATGGCTAACAGTTTTGTTTGTGAGACTGTTGGAATAGGCTCGATTAAACTTCGAACACATGATGGTAATTTTTACACATTGAATGATGTTAGGCATGTTCCAGTTATGACGAAGAATCTGATATCTCTAAGTATATTAGACAACAAGGGTTTCAATTTTAAAGGTGAAGGTGGAGTTTTACATGTCCGCAAGGGTTCTGATGTGGTTCTGAAAGGTGTTAAACGTAGTACCTTGTATCTTCTTCAAGGTTCTACGTTAACAGGTTCCGTTGCTTTTGCATCTTCGGAAATTTAAAAGGAGAATATGACCAGGTTGTGGCACATGAGGCTTGGTCACATAAGTGAAAGGGGGATGCAGATTCTGTCAAAAGCTGATCTTTTTTGTGGTCATAAGGTCACAGGTCTCGAGTTTTGTGAACAATGTGTTTTTGGAAAGCTACATCGTAGCAAGTTTTCTAAAGCAACCCACAGAATAAAAGGCACACTTGATTACATTCATTCTGATTGTTGGGGTCCTTCCCGGGTGGAGTCTTTAGGGGGTCACAGATATTTTGTGTCAATGATCAATTATTTCTCAAGAATGACTTGGCTGTTCATCATAAAGCACAAAAGTGAAGCTTTTAATATTTTCAAGCAGTAGAAGACGCTAGTGGAGAATTAAACATGGAAGAAGATTAAGAGGCTGCGAACAGATAATGGCCTGGAATTTTTGCTCGTTCGAGTTTGCAGATTTCTGCAAGAATGAGGGGATTGCTAGGCATCATACAGTCAGGGATACACCACAGCAGAATGGTGTAGTAGAGCGTATGAATCAGACACTTCTGGAGAGAGCTAGGTGTATGCTTTCTAATGCTGGACTAACTAGAAGATTCTGGGCAGAGGCGGTTAGTACAGCGTGTTAGTTGATTAATCGTGGACCTCACACAGGTATTCATCTCAAAACTCCTATTGAGAAATGGTCTGTTAAGCCTGCTGATTATTCAAATTTAAGATTTTTTGGTTGTACTATTTATTATCATGTAAATGAGGGTAAATTGGAGCCACGAGCTAAAAAGGGAGTATTTGTAGGATATGGGGATGGAGTTAAAGGTTATAGAATTTGGTCTCCATCTGAAAATAGGGTTATACTGAGTAGAAATTTAGTCTTTGATGAAAATTCTATGTTTAACCCTACTGTGAAGTCTACGATTGCTTCAGATAGTGGTGGTGTTGAGAAACAGGTGGAGCAGGAAGTCACTCAAGATGAGAGTGAACCACAATAAGAAGTTCAACAACCACAATTAGAATCAGAATCATCAGTACCAGTAGTAGGAGAGCTAAGTATGGAGTGCCTCCAAAGAAATATTGTTTTGAAGATATAGTGGCATATGCACTGCAGGTAGCTGAAGAAGTGGATCCTAGCTCTGATGAGCCATCCACTTACAAAGAAACGGTGACATGTACTGAATCTACAAAATGGTTTGCTGCAATAGGAGATGAAATGGAGTCACTTCAGAAGAATAAGACTTGGGAATTAGTCAGGCGGCCTCGAGACAGAAAGATTGTTACTTGTAAATGGGTCTACAAGAAGAAGGAAGGAGAAACATCGGTTGAGGGTATCAAGTATAAAGCTCGGTTAGTAGCTCGAGGGTTCACTCAGAAAGAGGGAGTAGATTACAATGAGATTTTTTCACTAGTGGTAAGACACACTTCCATCAGGGTGCTACTAGCGATAGTTGCACATCAGAATTTGGAACTTGAACAACTCGATGTGAAGACAGCTTTTCTGCATGGAAAGCTGGAAGAGGAGATATACATGACTCAGCCAAATGGTTTTCAGGTTCCTGGTAAAGAAGACTATGTGTGCAAGTTATTGAAGTCCTTGTATGGGCTAAAGCAGTCTCCAAGGCAGTGGTACAAGAAATTTGATAGCTATATGATAGGTATTGGCTACACCAGAAGTCCGTATGATTGCTGTGTTTATCACAGTAAGACAACAAATGGTTCTTTCATTTATCTGGTCCTGTATGTAGATGATATGTTGATAGCTGCAGAGAACAAGGCTGATATTCAGAAGTTGAAAGGTCTCCTCAGTGCTAATGGAGATTTACAGGGATATAATCAAAAGAAAGCTCTTCTTGTCACAGAAGGGATACATTCAGAAGATTTTGTCAAGGTTTGGCATGTCTACAGCAAAGCCCATAGATTCTGTCTGTCGCTTTTGCACCAAAGTTTGCTGAGGAAAAATAGTACATGTCTCAAGTTCCCTATGCTAGTGCAGTAGGAAGCTTGATTTATGCAATGGTCTGCACTAGACCCGATCTTGCACAGTCTGTCAGTGTTGTTAGTAGGTTCATGGGTGATCCAGACAAGGAGCATTGGCAAGCTGTGAAGATGGTTTTTCGGTAATTAAAAGGTACGTCTGATGTTGGTCTCATTTATGGAGGTGATACTGAGTGTTTGGTGACGGGGTTTTCAGACTCTGATTATGCTGGAGATGTTGACAGTAGAAGATCTATGACAGGTTATGCTTTCACTCTAGGTGGTTCGATTGTCAGTTGGAAAGCTACTCTGCAACTTACAGTGACTTTGTCTACTACAGAAGCAGAGTACATGGCATTGACAGAAACTGCAAAAGAAGGAATCTGGTTGAAAGGATTGGTCAGCGATCTAGGTCTACATCATGATCAGGCTACATTATTTTGTGACAGTCCCAGTACAATCTGTTTTGCCAAGGATCAAGTCCATCATGAGCGGAATAAGCACATAAATGTGAGATATCATTTTCTAAGAAGTGAGAAGAGAATCAAGGTGAGCAAAGTGGGTACTGCTGATAACCCAGCTGATATACTCACCAAGCCGGTTCCACATAGCAAGTTTTAACATTGTTTGAACTTGATAAATGTTCGGAGTTATTGATTGCCCTTTTAGGGCAAAATCTAAGGCAGAAGAGTTTTTTTTATCTGGTACATCTGGCATTATTATGATACATCTGTTATCTATTTTTTGTGAGAAGATTCAAGTCAAGGTGGAGATTTGTTAGAATGCCTTGAATCTGTAGCCGCCGCGGACTTGACTTATGTAGCCGCCGGCGGCACCACCTACCACACCTAACACCACCTACCACACCTAACCCCTTAGATTGTGTCTATAAATAGAAATG
This sequence comes from Saposhnikovia divaricata, assembly GCA_036435485.1. Classification (NCBI taxonomy): domain Eukaryota; kingdom Viridiplantae; phylum Streptophyta; class Magnoliopsida; order Apiales; family Apiaceae; genus Saposhnikovia; species Saposhnikovia divaricata. Next base: position 235,287,586 of record CM071595.1, on the reverse strand, counting down.
CATGTAAAAATTGTGATGCATCTGAAAAAAAACTGTAATATGTTTATCCTCAAGATCAATATAAACTATTTCTCTTCTGCATATATTTTTTTTCCTTATTACGTTTATCATCTTTCTTACTTTCGTTATAACAATTAGAAGCGACAGGTGCTACATCAATGGATTTAAGACTTAATTTTTTAACTGCAAACTTATTTAGTATAATATTTATAAGATGAATTTAACTAAAATTCAATATAAAGTTACCTGAAGGGTCATCAAGTCGAGAGTAAGAATCTTCGCGCTACCTAGTTGTGAGAACATCATATGAAACATGTCTTCATATCGCTTTGGCATCCAGTCTGGTGCATCATACTAGCAGTTCCAAAATCTTATATTTACATTATCTAATTTAGAACCTTCAAATCTTGTAAGAAAGCAACCAATAGCAGTGAAATTGCAGACTTTCGGTGCCAACACCACAATTTTTCCCTTGGTTAAATCATTAGTGTACAAGGGGACCCTGACTTTCAGTACCGCAACTGGGAGCTGGATATAATACAAAATCCTATATCGTGTCCGCCAAAATCTATGGCAAGATTCTGTAGACTGGTAAGTGCAAGGAAGTATTCGTTCATATCATGTGGAAAGACCACTTTAGTAAGTTCTACAGTCAATTGTTAGGTCCAATATGTTTGTAAAAGGGGGGTTGAATACAAACAGTACTGTTTAATCGAAGTCCGGATAATTTAATTTATATTTTGACAAATTTGAGCGGAATTAAATGAAACAAAATTCAAGTTGAATATAAAATTATATTAACTTGAGGGTTTGTTACAAATACAGTACAGAATTTATATCTAGTTAATAAAAACAAATTAGAAAATTCGACATGAATTTTTCTAGATTTGTTAATAAAAATCAAGATATAGATTAGGAGTAAAAACTCGCTAATAGTACAAGAGTATCAAGTAAAAAAGTTCTATCGGATCAGATATTAAAAATAAGATGAACTTGATTTTCTATGAATTTTTCTGCTCCTGCAGGTTGTGTTCTTGATGAAAGAGAAGAGAGTAAACTGCCTTTGTTGAATGTAATATTCTTGTCTGTGTGTCTTGTGTGGTCTGTGTCTTCATATATAATATTTACTGCCTCTTTATCTTCAAATATAACTGTCAAGACAATAGGCAATACAATCTATTCTTCCAAGACAATCAATTTTGTACTGCCAAGACAATAGGCAATACAATCGTCAAGACAATCGGCAAGACAATCAAATTCTGAGATCTTTGTCTTGCTTTATCAATAATTATCATTCTGTCTGAAGCTTTTTCTGTTTGATCATTATCAAGACAATCTGATTTGAACTGTCAAGACAATTGTCAAGACAATCAAATCAGATTTTTATTCTTCTTTTCTAAAGCTGTTCAGAATTAATCATCACCAAGACAATCGGCAAGACAATCACAGATTGTCTTGCTATACTGATTTACTCCTTCAAGACAATCGGCAAGATAATCTCAGATTGTCTTGCTAGTTCATTTTTTCAGTTTTAAATTAAACTGATTAATAAATAATCATTTTAATTTAACATTACTTAAATAATAATTATTCAGATTTAATTAATTTAATAATTAATTTAATTAATGAATTAATTCTTGATGAATTAATTTATTAATTAAATTGACTACTTGATTTAAATTAATTAAAGAAGAATAATTATATATCCTTGGATTTTCTTAATTCTTTTCTGAATCATTGAAAGTAATAAAGGAATACCACTGAATATTTTGTTGACGTTCCATGCACGGTCTGGTTCATGAACGACTAACTTCAATGACTGTCCTTTAATTTTCACATTAAAAATGTGATTCATTTTTCTTCTCATTTCTTTCTCCTTCTTGTACTCGACTGTATTCTGTCTGAACCTGTCACTCTAGAAATCTCTGTCTTAGAAATAAATCCACTCCTTTGATGCTATACTGAGGCTTGATCAGCAATCTGAGCTTCTTCCAGTGTAAAACATCAAAACTATAGATTGACTTTAGGGTTTTTCTTCTGACAGATAGTACATCCTGAGATTCCTGTGACAGTTAAAGTTATTTACTTATTTACTTATTACAATCTAAGCTTAAGTTGAGTTGAGTCCTCGAACTACAAATAGGCTGTGTCATATGCCTTTCAATCTCCCCCTATTTGTTTGTTAGAAGATAACAAGAAAATACCTAGAGGATTACTCAACTAACTCAACTTAACTTAGTAAAAGATAAAACCTTAAATACAAAGTAAATAAAAGAAAGGTTCTGGTTTATATTTAACATTGTCCAGATTCAAACATAAAAGATAAATACAAGATAGATGATCCTCTAGACTGATCATATAATAAAATTTTCTATCTTTTCCTATCTAAGCCCTAAAGATATCACATGTAGAGCTGATCTTCACTTTGAAGTATCTTCCTCCCTTATCTCTCCAGGTTCAACTTCATCTTCTTGTTCTAGAAATCTTCTGATATTCTCTGTGTCAAATCATTCTTGATCATCCAAGGTTTTGATCAAATCTTTATCAAGAACACGTTCATAATCTGACACAAGGCCTTTATGTTTCTTAGGCAAAACTCCAAGGTTGCCCCATAGCCGATTTCTAAGCATGTAATATTTCTTTTCAAAGCCAGTTAAAGCATATGATCGAATAATGTCAGCAACAAAGATACTTTCTTTATCTTCGAATCCTGTAATCCTCAGCATATGTTCTAACCAGACCAGATGAGATGCAGTATATAATTTCATCGACTTAGAATCAAGGAAGCAAGAATGTAGTGTATTACCCTTGAGAAACTTAACATGATGTGGAGTTTTAATAACTTGTGGACTATTCCTTTGAGTAAACTCCAAAAGTCTTTCATGAAGTAAAATATTCAGTTCAGAAAAACTTTTTACCTTTAGAGACATAATCCACAGTTCAATCAAGCTTCTCTGTTGAAAAGTTTGAAGTGACACATAGAGAGAACCCATTGTACGAGAGTCAATCTGAATTATCAGTTGATCTGCACATCTGTCAAACCCAGCTACTATCCTCGAGATTTCCAGCATCAATGCATTCATATTTTGCAAGTAATTTGGATTGGTCTCTTGAAATTGTTGAAGTAGTTGGAGAAAACGTTCATCATCATTAGCAGTGTTTTGTATAAAATCAAAATTTTCTCTTGCTCTCTCCCACTTTGGACCAATCTTCAACTGAATATCTCTTTTCCTTTCTTGTACACTGATTGCATGTAGCTTTTGTTTCTCTACATCTTCAGCTTGCTTCAACTTCAATCTTTTATCCACTACCTGTCTGGTCTTCTCAAGCTTAGCTTGTCTCATCTGATGATCAGCTTTCTCCTCTTGAAGTTGCTTCTCAAATTCAGGATCATCTTGCCAGTTTGAAAGATCTTCTTCAATATCATTTAATTGCTGTACCTCAAAATTACTATTCTTGAGATCGAAATCAAAATCTGTTACATCCTGATCATGAGCAGCTTTTTCTTTTCCCTTTGTAGACTTCTCCTTATTCCTCCCTTGACCTCCAGACTTACTTCCTCCTGCTCCTCCAGACTTTTCTCCTTCTCCAGACTTCTCCCCCTTAGTTGAGGAATCCTCTACAGACTTTCTTTGACTGTCAAGCTCCCTATTTTCATTATTATCCCCTTCATTATCATCATCATAGTCTTCAAAATATGCTCTTTGTTCTGGTGTGATATGATGAGTAGGTTTAACAATGTTGTATAGATGATCAAGTCCTTCAATCATGTAATCATACTTTTCTTCAAGCTTCGCAAAGGTTATTGAATATGATTGAGCAGTTACATGCATTTCCACTTGAAGTTCATCCACCCTATTAGAGAGTCTGTCAATAGCATTTAGAATATCTGTTCTTTCTGTAGATGCTTGAGAGTTGGATTGTATCAATGTATTGATTGCTGGAGTGAGTGTAGTCTTTATGTTCTGAACATCGTCACGAATAATCATGAGCTGATTGTTGACAGAGGTGGAAGAAGAAGACCGTTCATCCACTTGTGCTTTGAAAAATTGTTTTTCAGCCTCAGTTTCCATCAATTTCTTTTGCAGATCTTTTATTTGAGCCATAAGAGACAAAGTGTTTGTGTCAGTGTGTGCGCTCACCTGATGTTCACTCAAGGATATGTCACTCTCCTTTCGTGCATGTGTTTCACTCATATTTAAGGTGGTCCTCACATCACTCAACACTAGCTCCTTTCCTTGAGCTGTACCTGCAAAAGAAATCACCCTAGCCTCTTCTGGAGAGGTCAGTGGTGGTGCAATGGGAGTTCGCAATTCCCAATCCTCAGTCATCTCTATTAATTCATTTGGATTTGATAACTGAATTTCTTCAGTGATAGGATGACCAAGTTGCCCTTCACTTTCTCCAGATAAATCTGCCAGTGAAGAATCCCTTGAGGGAGCCAGGAATGTTCCTCCTGGGAGGGGAGATGATGACTCTATTATAACTGGCAGAGAGTCAAGATTTCCCTCTGAAGCTTGTGAAGGCTATTCTACCGTAACAATGGTAGGCACTGTCTCAGTAACAATCCTATCGTGCACTCCTTGCTCAGTGTCCTTAACAACATTAGATTCTAAGGTAATGTTTTCCCCCATTGTGAGTAATAGAGGTGTGCTTGACTCTGTACAAGGTGACACGGCCCTTTGGCGAATTTCAATAATTTCATCCTGTTGAGAGGATGAAATTAGTAACAGTTCATCGGCCATTTCAATGTCCAAGTCCTTTTGGGAGGAAATGGATGGGCTAACAGATGCCTCAAGTAGTAGGTTTCTTCTCTTCTTTGGTGGAGGCAGAGCTGTGGGATCACTCAAATTATCACTTCTTCTATCAGCTCTTTTTGTCAACAACTTGCTTCTGGCTTTAGGTTTAGAGATTTGATTAGACACAGTGTTTGGCTCTAAGACCTGGGATAGAGGCTGTGGTTCTACAACCTCTTGGTCTGACCTATCAGCCACTTGGGCTCCAGAAACAGTTTGAGAGATAGGAGGCAATACCTGCTCCTTGATGCAGTAGCTGTACCTGAAGGAATGGATTGATCCATTTGAGGTTGAAGTTCAGGGACAGGTACATTTTCATGTTCAGGTTCAGGTGCATTTACAAGTCGAGGAATGACAGGTAGATTTATGAAGGTAGACAAATATGGTGTAACATACACTGGCACATTTATTAATTTTCTATGTGTATCAAGGCTAGTGAATATTTTCTTGGTTTGCCTGCCTGATACCATAGGGTTGTCATTCCTAAAGATTGCTTGTTGACCAACAGGAACAAGATGATTAAATATCAAAGTTAAGAATCTAGGATAATAACAAAAAACTTTATTACCCTCATCAAAATCCCTTCTGGCCTTAACAATTCTACCAACAATAGTATTCCAAAGTAGATTACCAATATTGATTCTACGGTTGTTAGCAACAGCATAACCAATAGTTTGTAACATAGAGGTGAGTAAATGAAAGTTATGGCTGTATTAGCAAATACCTTGGAGATCGTGTCGAAAAATGCATCCCATTGTTGAACCAGGTTCCTTTTGCTCAGGTTGTTCATATCAATTACTCCACGATAATTAATATCACTGAAGAATTGATAGAAATGTTCACTGGTTGGAAATGGATCAAAATTATCCACCGGGAGGCCCAATACAGTATTAAGGGTTGATTCAGTCACAACGTGGTGTGTTCCATCAAAGTCAAAAGAGAATGAGGTCAAATCTTCAGACACCACAGCTTCTGTGCAAATCAATCTCAGTGGTCCTATTTTAATTGGGGCTTCCATCGAAATAGCAGTTCGGATAATTGAATCATCATTTAAAAACCGTATCCAAGGCTTAAATCGATCATAGGGACAATCGTTCGGATTAAAATACCCAACCAAATTATGCTTCATTATCTCAAAATTATCAGCCATTTTTTAATACAAAAACACACTTCAATTTTAGGAAGATTAAAACAATTCGAAAATTTTCAGAATTATTAATTAATTAAAATTAATTAAAATTAATTAAAAATTCGAATTAATTCAAAGTTGTCAAAAAAATCCCAAAAATTAGTATGATGATCTTCTAAACACTAGGAGTCTCAATCTATTTTTAGATTTTAAAGAAAAAATTTGAAACTCTCAAAACAGTGAAAACCGATTGAAATTTTTGAAAAAATTGATTTTCAAAAACTTAACGAAATTCGTAGATATTCGGTTCAATAAACGGGAAATTGAACGATCTACTTAAATCCAGTCTCAGATTTCAGTTTTTTGAAGAAAATCGAACAGAGTTTCAGTGCAAAGATCGTGTGTATTGTATGTATATGTGTAATGGTGCTCTGTGTCAATACACAAGAGAGAGAGAGAGAGAGAGAGAGAGAGAGATAACTGATTGTCTTGATGCTGTTTCCCCTTTTTTTTTAAGTACAGAATAACACTACAAGACAATCGGTTGATTGTCTTGCCGATTGTCTTGGTAGTTCAAAACTATCAAGACAATCGTTTGTCTTGAACTAATATTATCAATACAAAACAGAACAAAAATAAAAATGAAAAACATTTAATTATTTTACAAAATAACCTGCCAAGACAATCTGTGGATTGCTTTGGCGATTGTCTTGATACTATAAAGACAAATAAGACAATCAATTAATTTGATAATTTTATACTAATAAAATACAAATTAATGTGCAGAATTAATCCAATTAAAATACACTCTTGTTTATTATTAACATTATTATAAATAAATATTTAGCAAACACAAGGATTAATCTTTTTACGACAACAAATATAAATAACAAAAGGACAAATGTTGCACTAAATCACGCAAGCGTACGTGGTCACAAGTAATATAGATAGAAGTCAAGTTCGTTTCCACAGAGATCTGGTTATGGTTTTAATTCAGTTATTGTACCTATGCAACAATGTATGGTTATTACTCACTGCTAAGACAAATAACAAATTGGGTTTAATTAACTAAATTAACTAGAAAGTAAATTAACAACTAAGAATTAACTAACCAACAAGAATTGAAATTGAATTACGTCTACAAGAGTAACATGGGATCCTAACTTCATTAAATACTTCGCTTAGATCTGACGCCTTTAATCACTATATGCAATGGTTATGATATCTGATCGGACAACACGAAACAAGTACACGCTACTTCTCAGTATACGAATACCAAACTAAACATACATCCACAAAAGAGATAAAAGATGAATAGACACCAATTATGCTTAGACCCTATATCTCTATAGAATTTGAAAACATAAAGGTTTAAGCACAAGTTATCCACTTAGATCACATAGGGTAGCATAATATCTCTATTTACGCCACAAATCATGATGTTAAAACATCAACCTATCCTTTTCTAGCATGGCAAGTTCTAAATCTCAAGATCCACTCTCGTTTAGCAAGAGATTAACAAATTAGATGTTTGCGACGCATATAAATACATGAAACACAACCATACGAGGATATCAAATATACATCACACACAGATCTTTAAGCAATCAAGATACTAAGTTCCATAAATAAATCCGTTAGAATCCCATGACAACGATTAGTTCATAATTGAACCTCTCGTCATCATGGGATCTGATGAAACCATGATAAAAATGAAGTATGAAAAGATACAAATAAAACTAAGTAATTGATATGTAATTGTGTTCTAAATTACAATGGTAGGATGTGTTTATATAGGCTCTAGAAGTCTTGTCCACCAAGCAATTGCCTTTCTAGAGTTGGAATAGAAGATTGGCAATTTCCGTTCTTGAATGAGAATAGAATTGCAAATTCCATGTGTAGATCTGATTCTGGAATGTTCTAGCCGCCCAAAGCAATTACCATACTTATTAGAAGTAGGAATTATAGAAATTTCCTTGTCAAAGTTGAATTTCTGCAGTTCGGCACATAATACGTTTCCTAAACTCATTCTGTTTTTAAGGAAAATTCGTAGCTGACTTTTCTTCAATATTTCTGGGCCGTTCCATTTGTAAGTGGACATCTGGACCACTTTAGAATGATAGAGAATCTCGTTAGCTACGCGTGGACTATAAGATCGTCCAAAACGGACTTCTAGAACTCAAGATATGGCCAAAACAAAATCAGAAATTCTGGCTGATTTTTCACCCGCGCGCCGCAGCGCCTGAGGCGCCGGTTGGGCGCCTGAAGCGCCAGCTCAATCTGCATAAACAGCTCTGGGGCGCCAATTAGGCTCCTGGCTTGGCCCCGATCTGCGAAAATTGATTTTTCTTCTATTTTTAAGCTTTTTCTTTCGTTCCTTTTGCATGAGCTTCCGTCTTTCATCCTTAATGACTTGTATACTTCTTGGGAGTTGACATTAGCCTCCATTCTTCATTCCATATCATAAATCAACTCCAAATAATGACGGAAACTACACCTTTAATCGACATTTCTTCAACCCTGCACAATTAAGCAAAACACATCAAAACTACCACAAACTTGAGGCCAAAGCAATCAATTTAAGCCGAATTAGGATGCTCTAAATGGATATAAAATCCATTTATCACACCCCCAAACTTAAACCGATGCTTGTCCTCAAGCCTATCCAATTACAACTAACTAACTAACTAGTACCACTTCCGTAGGTGATCACGGTTGCATTTGGCATATGCAACAAGCCCTTTAAACCCCTAGGTAGCCCTAGTGGACGAGTAAGGTCTCGTGAGGGCCTATAGCAAATGTACCCACAAAATCCAATGCAATGCAATGCATGAATGCAACTAAATGAAAATGCAATTAATATCCTACCATACCTTCAGATCCTCTCATGCCATATCAACTTAAGAATCAAAGTAAATACGCAATGTCTTGGTGTCGAAAGTGCAAGTATTCACATAATCTACTCAATGAACATGCATAAGTTCTCACAAGTCCATGTCAAGTGTAAGAATAAGTTAGTAAACATGCTAAGCCTACAAGAGCACATCTTTGAGACAAAACTCGGGATCCCATACGCAAAATCAAGTAAACACTCACAATCCACTCATAAAAGAATATTCACTCAAGAACAAGGGTAAGTGTATCACTCAATTCCAACAAAATCATAAGCATGCTTGACAATTGGTATCAATCTAACTCTTAACACAACATACATCAATGACGATAATCAAAAGGTCTTTATTTGGGTTGTAACGGGGCTAGGGACAAGGCATGTCAGATAAGCCAAAACAGGTGAAGTGCCAAAAGCTAGTAAGTACCATGATGAATCATACACAACACCCTATTTCCCCCCCCCACATAATTTTTACTAAAACCAACACTCGACTAGTCGACTAAAATAGGATCACAACAAACACAAACATTCTCTCATAATATAACTTTTTTTTTTCTCTTTTTCTCTTTTTTTCTTTTTTTTTTCTATTTTTTTTTCTTTTTTTTTCGAGAGCTAAAGCAACAATAATATAGACAATAACAATGACCCCACGATTTTATTACACATGCCGACTATCAAGCAACAACCAAACCCAAATTTCAATATTTTCCCCAAAATTATGACCAACACTAAACCCCTCCTTGCACACCTTATTACTCCCTTAAGCACCCTACTAGCCTTTGACAATGCGGGTTCAAATTAATGTAAGGCCAATACAAGAAAAAGGTCTAGGCAAGTAATGTGGTATGCCACCGAAAAAATAGGATTAAGCTCAACGGTTTAACTAACTGATCATGTAAACATGGTGTGGTAATATGGGAAAATATGCGGTTAATCCAAATGCCTTTATCATTTTAATCGTCAAATAATGTCATGCGTTTCAAGAAAGACCTCAAACAACTGCTAGCAATGCAAACAATCCGTGGACACTCAAGCAAACGAATAAAATTGCAACAAATGCAATATGGCTCAAAAGCTCACTTGGCGGGAAAAACATACTCAATCCCAAGCAAAAATCTCTCTAATGCACCTACTTGTATTCAAAGCATGCAAACTAAATCAACTTGCACATATTCATGTCCTTCTAATTACTTACAACATTCATTAAGTCTACTAGCTTCAACTTACTAGTGTATGTGTGTGCACAAGAACAAAGCATATCACTTCTCAATCAAAAGCATCAACAACACAAAATTCCTATCAAGCATGGGTGCAAATGCAAACTATTATGAACTCACATGATATATAAAAACAGAATGTCCTATATGAAACAAACGTAGATATCACGAACATAAATGCATAATTTACTAATACTAATATGCAAAGCATGAAATCCTACATGAACACAATGACTAACAATCACATATATATACATTACTTATCCCTCAAACCACCCCCAAACTTAAAATATTCAATGCCCTCATTGAAAGGCATATGACTCAGCCTATTTGTAGTTAGAGGATCCTAATCAACTTAAACCAAATTGTAATAAGTAAATATACATATGAACTGTCACAGGAATCTCAAGAAGTATTATCTGTCAGAAGAAAGAAGAAAAGTCAATCTATAGTTTTGATGTCATACACTGGAAGACGATTCAGTTATCTGATCAAGCCCCAGTACAGCATTGATGTTAATGGATTCATTTGAACAGTGACAGAGATTTTTCGAGTGATAGTTTGAAGATCAGTTACAGTACAAGAGAATTGAGAGAAGAAATAAACCACAACCTAAAGTCAAAGGTGAAGAAGCGTCATTGAAGTTAGTCGTTCATGAACCAGACAGTACATCGAACGTCAACACAAATCAGTGGTAATTCTTTACTACCTTTAGTGGTTTGTAAGAATTAAATTAATTATTTATTGATTTAATTAAATTCATTTATAATTGATATAAATTAATTTAGTTGATTTAATTAAATGAATTAATTCTGGTAGAATTAATTTATTTATTAAATTAATTATTGTATCAATTAAATATGAATTAGTTAAAACATTAACTAATTAATTGGATCAATAAGACTTAAAGAAAGAAAGTTGATTAAGTCTTGGAAGGGATAAAACTCGGTAAGACTTAATTTAAGTCTTACTGACAGAAGCCTTTCCTGATTTAAGTCCTACCGACCTGATTTAAGTCCTACCGACCTGATTTAAGTCCTACCGACCTCTGCCAGCTGTTATAAGTCTTACCGAAATTCTGGTAAGTCTTACCGACACATTTTAGGTCATAATGGAGGTTTGTGTAAGTCTTATTGAAGGAAAATCAAGTCTTGGAAGCTGTTTAAGTCATGCTGGAGCAATTAAATATCCTACAGAAAGCCAGCAAGACCTGTTGTTGATATAAAAGATCAGAACAGACCAGATTAAGTCATAACGGAGAAAACACAGCAGAAACATTTCATCAAGACCAGAATTCTCTCTCTCAAGAACACCAAGAACACCAAAGCTTAAACAATTCCCAGAAAATCAAGTTCTTCATCTTTGTGATATTCTATCCGGTAGAACTTGTTTATTTGTGATTCTTGTACTACTAGCGAATTAAGTTTCCTAGTTCTTATCTTGATTATTATTAACTAAATTAGAAAAGTTCATGTCGAATTTTCTAATTAGTTATTAACATCTTGATAAGTTGTTATACTGATTTTGTAACACCACATCAAGTTAATATACAGTTATATTCAACTTGAAAAATTGTGTTAAATATTTCCGCAGATAAATTTGTCTTTATCAAATTTAATTTAAAGGACAAATTTCGATAAAAAGGTAAAGATTGTATTCAACCCCCCCTTCTACAATCTTATCGGACCTAACAATTGGTATCAGAGCAGATTGATTGATACACAAATCATCGATCCCATTTTACTCGATTAAAAATCATCCCCGAATTTTTTAACTCTCTTAAAAAATTCATCATGTCTTCTAAAGTCGGAACTGTGAAAATTCCCATATATGACAAAAACAGTTATGATATGTGGAAGAACAAAATGTTAATGTTCCTCGAGGTTGCAAATCCTAAATACATGAAAGTCTTATCAGAAGGACCAATAATACCTTTTGGATTAACTCCTGAAGTTGTTACTGATGGAAAAGTTGTTACCCCTGCAAAGCTTGTACAAAAAGATTCTTCTGAATTCACTCTTGCTGAAAGAGAGGAAGCTGCACTTGACATTAATTTAAGACTGATCTTAATAGATTCTCTAGACTCTGTGATGTACAGTCATGTGATTAACTGCAAGACAGCAAAGCACATGTGGGAAACCATTGAAACTGTGAATGAAGGAACAGAGGAAGTTAGGGAGAATCGACTAGAAATTTTGACTTCTGAGTATGAACACTTTCGATCAGCATACAATGAAAGTATTCAAGATGTATTTGAAAGATATAACAAACTTGTCAACAATTTACAGATGCATGGCAAGTACTACACTCAGAAAGAGATCAACAGAAAATTTCTACTGTCAATGCCTGTTCATCTAGAACATAGAATTACAGCTATCAGAGAGTCAAGGAATCTAAGTGAAATAACTGTAGAAAGACTCTTTGGTGTTTTAAAAACCTATGAACTGGAACAATCTCAACAAAAGGAGATTTATGGAAAAGGAAGAGTTGCTAATACTTCTACAGCTCTTATTGTTGAGAACAAACAGGAAGTGGAAAATAAGGTTATTCAACCTTGTAATGTTGACAGTGGTAAGCTTGAAGTTGAAGTTGGTCAAACGAATGCTAGTCCAGATGAAGGAGACTTCTATTCGTTAGAAGAGCTAGATCAGTTGGAAGATGAGTCCATGGCTTTGTTGGTAAGGAAATTCAGTAACTTCAGATTCAGGAAGAATCCCAAGTTCAGGTACAAATCTAACTATAACAGGTTCCAGAGAGGAGGTTCTTCATCCTCAAGTAACAGAGGAGGTTACAAAACTGGAACAGTTGAAAGAAGTAAAATTAGATGCTACAACTGTAATGAACTTGGACATTTTGCTACTGAATGTCAGAAGCCAAAACAAAACCAAAGAAAAGACTTTGGATCTGAGAAGAAGAAGACAGGAAGAGCCTATGTGGCTGCTGGAAAGAGTTGGGATGATACAGACTCTGAAGATGAAGAGTATGGCAATTTTGCTCTGATGGCAAAATCTGATAACTCCAGTGGTACATCATCTGAGGTATCATGTACTGAAAGTCAATATATTTATCAACTTACTGATACACTGGGTAATGCTAATAGAGAGATTGAAAGGCTAAATTTGTTAAATACAAATCTTAGTAATCAATTATCAGAATTACATGATGTACAAAATTGCCATGTTATACAAAAATCAGAAATAAGAATGTTAAAAGAACTTGAGAAGTCTCTAGCAGAGATAGTGGTTCAACAACGTGAAACAATAGCTGAACTAGAAATAAGGGTTAGTGCTACTTCTAATTCTTGTAAAGTGGCTAAAGAGTTGTTTAACCAACAAGCAATTAATCAAACTGTAGGAATTGGGTTTGATTATAATGAAGCTATTGGACGTAAAAGCATTAATACCCCTAACCGTGTCAGTGCTGTAGAGAGGGGTATACCATTAGTGCTTAAGAGTGTTAGTAACCCACTCTTTAAGAAATCCATAGCAGAACCTTTGGATACAACATCTTTAATCATTAAGGAAGAGATGCGCATTGAGGATGTAGCTAATGGCGTAGTCTTAGAAAGTAATCAAGTTGTTAAAAATGATAAAGATAGAAAGACTGTGTTTGTAAAAGCAGAAAGAGTTGGTGAGTCTACTAGTTCATTGAAAACTAGTAGCAGAAGTAACAACATGAATAAATGCAACAACAAATCTACCATGCATGCTATTCCTGTTATTGATACTGCTCATAAGAAATGCGATGCTGTTAATTGCATGTCTTGTGCTTTTAATATAATGTCTGCTTACTTTAACGGTAATCATGCATGTGTTGATAAGAATGCTCCTAGACAGCAGATGAGCAGAAATAAACATGTTAGATCCAGGACTGTAACATCACCTAATTCTAAGATTAAGACTTCAAGTCTTTCTCAGGATTTGGTAAAGACATGGTTACCCAAGCTAAAACCAAAACAAGTTAAAACTGTTTACAGGGTTAAATGTCCAGTACCTGTAGAAAATGTTGTTAAGATAAAAAGTGTTGCTTTACCTGATAAAGGTCAATTCTTTAAGTACTCCGGACCCAATCAAATTTGGGTTCCGAAGAAAGTCTAACCAATTTGTCATTGCAGGGTTTGAAACAGGTTGAACGAGTCATGTGGATTCTAGACAGTGGATGTTCAAGGCATATGACTGGAGATAGAGCCCTGCTGACAGATGTGGTGGAGAAGGCTGGCCCAGTCGTTACCTTTGGAGATAACAGCAAAGGTAAAACTGATGGATATGGCAGATTAGAAGCTGGAAATGTTATCGTTGAAGATGTCTCTTTTGTGAACGGCCTTGAGCACAATTTGCTCAGTATTAGTCAATTCTGTGACAAAGGTTATGAAGTTCATTTCAACAAGAAGAATTGTCTAATATCACACAAGAGAAATGAAAGGCCACAGTTGACTGGAGTAAGAAAAGGAAACTTGTACATAGCCAATATGAATTCTGGAAGCACAGAAGAAATTAGATGTTTTTATTCAAAGGCATCCACTGATGAAAGTTGGTTATGGCACAAGAAACTTTCTCACCTTAACTTCAAAACAATGAATTCTCTAGTGAAAAGAGAGTTGGTGAGAGGTTTACCTTCGATTGAATTTACTCAGGAAGGTCTATGTGATGCTTGTCAAAAAGGGAAGTTAAAAAGAGCAACTCACAGGAGCACTAACAAATCATCAATAACTGAACCATTACAACTTCTCCATATGGATTTGTTTGGTCCAGTTAGTGTGATGTCTATGTCAAGGAAGAGATATGCTCTAGTGATTGTTGATGATTTCTCAAAATTCACATGGGTACTATTTCTGAACTCAAAAGATGAAACTCCCCAACTGGTAGTTGATCACATTAAGTTAATTGAGCTGGATTCTAATCGTCCAGTAAGAGCTATAAGATCAGACAACGGAACTGAATTCAAGAATGCAGTTCTGAATGACTTTTGCACTGAAAAGGGTATAACTAGACAGTACTCGGCTCCCAGAACTCCTCAGCAAAATGGGGTAGTTGAAAGAAAGAATAGAACCTTGATTGAAGCTGCACGTACTATGCTAAGTGAATCAAGGCTTCCATTGAGCTTTTGGGCTGAAGCTGTCAACACTGCATGCTATACCCAGAATCGAACACTTATCAATAAAGACTTAATGAAGACACCATATGAAGCTCTACATGACAAGAAACCAACTCTCAAGTACTTCCATGTATTTGGGACAAAATGCTTTGTGCTGAAAGAAGGAGATGATCAAGGTGGTAAATTTGAAGAAAAAGCACATGAAGCAATATTTATTGGTTATACTAGAAGAGCCTACAAGGTGTATCTTATTGATCAACAGAAAACTTTGGAAAGTGTCAATGTTACATTTGATGACACAAAACTCCCAAATATCCAAAATGAAGATCCATCTGAAAAACTTAAGTTTGATGATATGTCAGACTCAGATTCAGATGATGACAATCAACCTGACGTTGTTGCTGATAATAATAATCCAAATGTTGGTGTTAATGATCAAGGTGATGATGGTGAAAACAATGATAATTTTCAAGACACCACTGATACTCTTGAACCATCAATAAGTCAAACTGGCAACAACTCAGGGGGAGATAATGAAGGGTCAACAAGTCATACTCAACATCATACTGAAGATCAAGGCGAATCGTCAAGATCAATTCTTCCCAGACAAACTGTTTGGAATAGAGCTCATCCTTTTGAGCCGATTCTTGGTGATCCAGATGTTGGTGTGAAAACAAGAAGAGCTTATCAGAATCAATGTAATTATTCTGGGTTTCTGTCTGTTATGGAACCTAAGAAAGTAGAAGAAGCTCTATCTGATCCTGATTGGGTGATTGCTATGCAAGATGAACTCAATCAATTTAAGCAACTAGAAGTATGGAAGCTGGTACCCAGACCTAAAGATAGAAAAGTGGTGGACACAAGATGGGTATTCAGAAACAAACTAGATGAAGATGGCACTGTGATAAGAAACAAAGCAAGACTGGTAGCTAAAGGTTATTCTCAAGCTGAAGGCATTGATTATGACGAGACCTATGCTCCAGTGGCAAGACTTGAGGCCATCAGAATATTCTTGGCATATGCATCCTATTCAAGATTCAAAGTTTATCAAATGGATGTCAAGAGTGCCTTTCTGAATGGTAAGCTAGATGAAGAAGTGTATGTAGAACAGCCTCCTGGTTTTGAAGATCAAGATCATCTGGACTATGTTTACTTTCTTTACAAAGCTATCTATGGTCTTAAGCAAGCCCCAAGAAAATGGTATGACACTCTTTCTGAATTTCTATTAGAAAATGGTTTTATAAGAGGTGTCATAGACAAAACGCTCTTCACTAAAAGACATAAGAATGATATAATACTAGTCCAAGTCTATGTGGATGATATTATATTTGGGTCTACTAATGAGCTTCTGTGCAAGAAGTTTTCTAAGTTAATGCAGGGTAGGTTTGAAATGAGCATGATGGGAGAACTGAAATTCTTTCTTGGATTACAAATAAGTCAGAGACAAGATGGAATATTTATTTGTCAATCTAAGTACATCAAGGAGCTCCTCAAGAAATATCACATGGAGGAGTGCTCATCAGCAAAGACACCATCAACTATAGCTGTCAAAATTGGTTTATGTGAAAGTTCTGCCAAGGTAGATATCACAGGCTATAGAGGTATGATTGGCTCATTGCTTTACCTAACTGCTAGTAGACCAGATATAATGTTTGCCACATGCTTGTGTGCAAGGTTCCAAGCGAACCCTAAAGAAATCCATCTCA
The DNA here is from genome assembly GCA_036435485.1 of Saposhnikovia divaricata. Lineage (NCBI taxonomy): Eukaryota > Viridiplantae > Streptophyta > Magnoliopsida > Apiales > Apiaceae > Saposhnikovia > Saposhnikovia divaricata. The sequence continues at coordinate 235,270,751 of CM071595.1, read as the reverse complement.
CTGCTGTCAAAAGAATCTTAAGATATCTAAAGGGTACGCCTAATTTAGGCATCTGGTACCCTAATGAATCTGGTTTTACTTTAATTGGATATACAGATTCTGACTATGCAGGAAGTGTTGTAGACAGGAAAAGTACATCTGGGAGTTGTCAATACCTAGGTGGAAGGCTGGTATCCTGGTTCAGTAAGAAACAGCAAACAGTTTCCAACTCTACAGCCGAAGCTGAATATATAGCTGCTGAAAGCTGTTGTGCTCAGATCTTATGGATAAGAAATCAATTAATGGACTATGGCATTGTATTGGAAAATATTCCTATTTTATGTGATAATACAAGTGCCATAGCAATAGCAAGCAATCCTGTGCAGCACTCAAGGACAAAGCACATTGACATAAGGTATCATTTTATAAGAGAGCATGTAATGAATGGTACAGTGGAACTACTATTTGTAGGATCTGGAGATCAAACTGCAGATATTTTTACTAAGTCGCTTAATGAATCCTCATTCACTAGAATTGCTAGTGAATTGGGTATGTTAAACAGTCCTAGTAATTAATATCTGAAATTTGATCTTTAATAATTTTACAAGTGATTTTTCTGTGAATATTTGTTGTTTGAAATCACTTGTATAATTATTTTACCATCTGATTTTCTTGGTTGTTTAGTTATTTTTCACTCTGTTTATTCATAATATTTAATACTTCATACTTTTGTATTTTTAGAATATTTGTAAATATTAATTTCTATTTTAATAATTAATTTATCATATGTTTTGTAATGTTTGTCCTGTTAATATTGCTTTGTTTTCGTTAATAGGTTAGCATATGGTATGTATAATTATTTTTATTATTTGTTTAATTTTATATAATATTTTTATAAATTATTTGTACAATTAATAGTGTTTTTAATGTTTATTTAAAATAATTATGACTTAAAATTAGTTAAAACTCTCAATATGACTTATAAAAATCGGTATGACTTAAATAGGTTAAGTCTTACTGAGTTTTGTTAGATTAAGTCATATAACTCCTAACTCGAAATTCTCTCAAATTTCGACTTAGGTGTTCGAGATAGGTCTTTGTTCGAGTTAACTACTAACTCGAACTCTATCTCGAATTTCGACTTAGATCTAGAAGTTCGACTTAGGTTAAGTCTTACTGATATCTCGAATTTCGACTTAGACTTCTACTTAGGTTAAGTCTTACTGATATCTAGAATTTCGACTTAGACTTCGACTTAGGATAAGTTTTAATGAGTCTATCTCGAATTCGACTTAAGTTAAGTCTTACTGAGTTTTGTAAGGTTAAGTCATATTCATGTGTTTGTAAATAAGTCTTAGCGAGTTTTTAATTTAGTCTTATTCAATTTATTTATAAGTCTTAATCATAGCAGTCAGTTAAGTCTTGTTAATATTAAGTCTTAATTTAATCTTAGCTTTAATTAAGTCTTATTCAATGTACATATTAGTTATGTCTTAATACAGTTAAGTCTTATTCGAGTTAAATATGTAAATATATATAAATAACAGTTATGTCTTAATGCTAGTTTAACAGTTATGTCTTAATGATAGTTTAAGTCTTATTCGGTCACTTGTATATATATTAGTATTAGTAATATTTTTAAGTCTTAATCAGTCTATTAGTATATATATAACAGATAGGTTATTTTTAAGTCTTATTTCACATTTCTATCAAGTTAAGTCTCTTATAGAACAAAAAGGATACATACAATATATACACATATATCTGTCGAATCTCTGTCCAATTTTCGACCGATTTCTCTCAACTAAATCACGAATTAACCACATATCTGAATTCCTTGCTTGATTATCTTCATTTTGAGTGGTTAAAATCGACTTTTGGTTCAGTTTTTAAGAATTTTTATTTTCGAAAAACGATTTCAAGATCTGTTTTTCTGGAAATCTGAGCTTGATTCTTGCAAAACTAAAAATACATGTGTGTTTGTGTGTATACAAGGATTGTTGTGTGAATTTTTCAGAATTTTTGAAGAACTTTTAATTATTTCGAATTTTTAATTAATAATTAATTCGAAAAATTAATTTTTAAATTAAAAATTTGTAAAATCTGAATTTTCAAGGAAATTAAATCTTGATTAAAATGGCTGATCGATTTGAAATTATTAAACATAATTTAATCGGTTATTTTGATCCAGAAAAATGTTCAGTTGAACGTTTTCGACCGTGGATTCGGTTTTTAAATGAAAATTCACTGGTTCGCAATGCTTTGAGATTAGATGCTCCTCTGAAAATTGAACCTTTGCGAATCATGTGTACTACTGCTGTCATTTCTAATGATAACAGATCTTTTATCTTCTCTGTAGGAGATAATCAGTACACAGTAAATGAAAATACAATAAATACGGTCTTAAATTTTCCAACTGACAATTTCGAAGAATTACCATCAGATCAAGAAATGATAAATTTTTTAAATGGTGTATTCTATCAAGACAGTTCTGATCAAACTGTCTGGAATAAAAAGAACTTTGTTCAGGAATGGGATTATCTGTTTGACACACTAGGAAGAGTCTTTGCCAACACTACAAAAGGGAACTTCGGGGTATTACCATCTTTCTTGCAGCATATTGGATATGCAGTTGCACACAACCGAAGGATTAATATTGGCAGACTACTGTGTGTTCCGATGGTTAGAAGAATCATTAATGCAAAGAAGAATTTTGATAATGGACATAAAGTTTCACGTTTTTATCCAAGATTCTTATCATTGATTTTTAATCATCTTGTGGAACTAGAAAACCAAGCCCAATTTCTGAATGGAGAGTCACTGGCGTCAGGTAAACCTACTACCAGATTGTTCACTGAGTACAGCAACAAGCCAAAATTCACAAACATACCTGTAGTTGTCACCCAATACATGTCAAACTATATACAACTACCTGTTATTGAACCTGTACCAGAACCTGTACAACAAGAACAAAACCCTGAACCACCAGTGGAAAACATACTTGTTGATAATGAAAATCAAGGCAATCAACAAGTTGAACCTGCTCAGCAAATTGTTCCTCAGCCAGCTGCTCTTGCTGTTGAACATCCAGTGCAAGAAACTGCTTCTGTCCCTGAACCTGAATTGGATCAACCCATCTTATCAGAGACTGTTGCGGAATCAGCTGACCAGGTATTGCCTTCTGTTCCTCAAACTACTACTGCTTCTCAATCTGTTTCTGGAACCCAAGTGGTTGGTAGGTCTGACCAAGGGGCTGTAGTACCACAACCTCTAACCAAGGTCGTAGAGCCAAACACTCAACCACCAAAACTCATATCTTTTCACTCCAGAAAGAAATTGCAAGTAAAAAGAAGTCGAATCAGTAGTGGCAGTATGAGTGAACCCACAGCTCTGCCTCTAGAAAAGAAAAGTAGAACTCAAACTGAGGCAACTGTAAGCCCGTCTATATCCTCCCAACAGGATATGGAAATTGATATGGCCGTTACACAGTTACTAGAATCATCTTCTCAACAGGATGATTCTATTGAAATTCGCCATAGGGCCGTGGCACCTTGTAGTGAGTCAAGCACACCTTCCCTATTACTCACAATGGGGGAAGACATACCTTTAAATGAGTCTCAGGACACACTGCAAGGAGAGCACGTAGAAAATGTGACAGTGCCTACCATAGTTACGGTAGAAGAGTCTTCACAGGCTTCAGAGGGAAATCTTGGTTCTCAGCCAACTTTAATAGAACCATCATCTCCCCTCCCAGGACAAACACTCCTGGCTCCCACAAGGGATTTTCCACTCGCAGTTTCGACTGGAGAAGGTGGAAGGCAACTTGATCAATCTACTACTGAAGCAATTCAGTCAACAATTTCAAATGTTCAAGTAGATTTGATTAAGGACAGGGATTTGCGAACTCCCATTGCACCACCACTGACCTTCCCAGAGGAGGCTAGGGTGATTTTACATGCAGGTACAAATCTGGAAGCAGCTAAGGAATCTGAGAGGAGTGATGTAAGAAATACCATAAAATTGAGTGAAACACATGCACTTCAGGTGAGTGGATCTCAAAGTGAACGTCAGGTGAGCGCACACACTGACACATACACTCTCTCATTATTAGAAAAGATAAATGCTTTAGAGAAAGAACTTGCAGTCAGCAAGGCTGAAACAGAAATTCTTAGAGCACAAGTGGGTGAGCGATCTTCTACATCCACCTCTGTCAACAGTCAGCTTGCTGTAATGAAGAAGGACATAAACTACTTAAAGACATCTTTCACCAAGAAGATAGAATCTCTCGAACTCTCTCATGAAAAGGCACTTGATGACTCTGGAGATATTACTGTTGCTCAAGACATGTTAATTTCTGAGATTTCCTTGAAAGTTGATAATCTACAGTCAGAGGTACAGCACAATCAAGAATCTACTGATTCTCGTCTGGACCAGATCGAAAAGCAAAATGCACACCAGGCTAAAGGGTTAAGACATTTATTTAATCTTATAAGTCAAAGTCGCAAACCTACAAATGAAGAAATTGAATTCTTTACAAGTAAGAGTGGTGATGATGATGAACAGGATCCTGAAGCTGGGGCAACTGATAAGTCTGTAGAGGATTCCTCAACTAAGGGGGAGAAATCAAAGGGGTCACAAAATAAAACTACTCAAGAAAGAGAGGGAGGAGAAGGAAAATCTGGTAAATCTGACCAAGGTGAAGATAAGAGAAAGAAAGTAGTTGAAGAAACTGAAGAACATATTCAAGACAAGAACACAGGTTATTATTACACGGGTGAACCGGATAACTTCGATGTTTTTGCTGATCTTGAATTCCCTGATCAAGGTGAAGAACTTCCTGAACCTGATCTTAGTCACTGGGAAGATGAAGGACCAGTGATATCCGAATTTGAAGCTCAACAAGCTGAGAAAGAATCTGAAGATTTATTTGCTCAAAGGGAAGCTAATTTGCAACTAAGAGAAGAAAAACTTCAAAAATCTTTAGAGCAAATTGCACGAAATGAAGAACTTCAGAAAGCTGAACAGCAAGCATTACAACGACTACATGCTATAAATGTTGAAAAGAGAAAAACATACATCAAACTAAAGAGCGGTGACAAATGGGAACGTGCTCAAAGAGCAATTGATTCACCTCAGAGTTCTGATTATGAAGATCATCGTCTTGGACAAATTCTCGAAGAATTCAAACTGGCAAATCCAATTCACGAAATGTATATAAAGGCCTTACAGGTAGAAGTCATCAGGATAACTACTGCATTTGAACCCAAATCTGATGAGCTAGTAATATTTGTAGATTGTCATAAAGTTGGAACATTCAGAGTATCTATTCAGTTCTTTTATGACAGATCACTGACAGAGATATGGGTACTTAGGCCTAAGGTAAGAACATCTTCTGAGCTAGGTGTATTGTTACATGAAAAGTTCAAAGAATTTGCTGAAAGAGCTGGACCAGAAGTGATTAAGGAACCTCCACAAGTAAAATTTCTTAAGGGAGAGGTACTTCACACAATCAATCTTCAGACAGATGAGCTATACGAACATCATGCAAAGCACTTGGTATATGCTGAATATGCTCTCAGAAATCATGGATACTTGACTGAAGAAAAGGTAATAGCTGCAGATCACATTCGTTCCTATGCACAAACGAACATAAAAGATTACAAGAAATTTCAAGGTGAACTTAGAAAGAAGCTTGGAATTCCTTTAGTCTTACCTCAAGGATTGTCATCTAGAAGAGAACGTCTTGTTGATTCTGATCTACATATGAAACTTCAAGTCACAGATGAGCCAGAAGAAGGAGAATTCAGAAGGGAAGACAATTGAAGATAAAGAATTGCTCTACATGTTATATCTTTAGAGCTTAGATAAATCTTGATAGGAATTTATATCATATGATCAGTCTAGAGGATCATCTATCTTGTATTTATCTTTCATGTTTGAATCTGGCAAATGTTAAATATAAACCAGAACTTTTTTTTTTTCATATTTACTTAGTATTTAAAGTTTTATCTTTCATTTGGTTAAGTTGGATTAGTTGAGGTATCCTCTAGGAATTTGCTTGTTATTATCTAACAAACAAATAGGGGGAGATTGAAAGGCATATGACTCAGCCTATTTGTAGTTAGAGGATCCTAATCAACTTAAACCAAATTGTAATAAGTAAATATACATATGAACTGTCACAGGAATCTCAAGAAGTATTATCTGTCAGAAGAAAGAAGAAAAGTCAATCTATAGTTTTGATGTCATACACTGGAAGACGATTCAGTTATCTGATCAAGCCCCAGTACAGCATTGATGTTAATGGATTCATTTGAACAGTGACAGAGATTTTTCGAGTGATAGTTTGAAGATCAGTTACAGTACAAGAGAATTGAGAGAAGAAATAAACCACAACCTAAAGTCAAAGGTGAAGAAGCGTCATTGAAGTTAGTCGTTCATGAACCAGACAGTACATCGAACGTCAACACAAATCAGTGGTAATTCTTTACTACCTTTAGTGGTTTGTAAGAATTAAATTAATTATTTATTGATTTAATTAAATTCATTTATAATTAATATAAATTAATTTAGTTGATTTAATTAAATGAATTAATTCTGGTAGAATTAATTTATTTATTAAATTAATTATTGTATCAATTAAATATGAATTAGTTAAAACATTAACTAATTAATTGGATCAATAAGACTTAAAGAAAGAAAGTTGATTAAGTCTTGGAAGGGATAAAACTCGGTAAGACTTAATTTAAGTCTTAGTGACAGAAGCCTTTCCTGATTTAAGTCCTACCGACCTGATTTAAGTCCTACCGACCTGATTTAAGTCCTACCGACCTCTGCCAGCTGTTATAAGTCTTACCGAAATTCTGGTAAGTCTTACCGACACATTTTAGGTCATAATGGAGGTTTGTGTAAGTCTTATTGAAGGAAAATCAAGTCTTGGAAGCTGTTTAAGTCATGCTGGAGCAATTAAATATCCTACAGAAAGCCAGCAAGACCTGTTGTTGATATAAAAGATCAGAACAGACCAGATTAAGTCATAACGGAGAAAACACAGCAGAAACATTTCATCAAGACCAGAATTCTCTCTCTCAAGAACACCAAGAACACCAAAGCTTAAACAATTCCCAGAAAATCAAGTTCTTCATCTTTGTGATATTCTATCCGGTAGAACTTGTTTATTTGTGATTCTTGTACTACTAGCGAATTAAGTTTCCTAGTTCTTATCTTGATTATTATTAACTAAATTAGAAAAGTTCATGTCGAATTTTCTAATTAGTTATTAACATCTTGATAAATTGTTATACTGATTTTGTAACACCACATCAAGTTAATATACAGTTATATTCAACTTGAAAAATTGTGTTAAATATTTCCGCAGATAAATTTGTCTTTATCAAATTTAATTTAAAGGACAAATTTCGATAAAAAGGTAAAGATTGTATTCAACCCCCCCTTCTACAATCTTATCGGACCTAACACTCATTGAATGGAAGTAAATACGAGGGAAAGTAGAAAACATACCAGTATACAACAATGCTTGGGTTGCCTCCCAAGAAGCGCTTCTTTAACGTCAATAGCTTGACGTTACTTCCAAGCCTCCATTAAGGATGATAATAGTTTGCCTGGTCATCTCTTCGTGAAACTTCATCGTCATCACGGCGGCACACTTTCTGCCCCTTATCCTCGCTTGGCCTATTCGTATAACAAATATGTCCTGTTCCAATGCCTTCTTTTGTTGACCCAAAATCTGTCAATTTGTAGAACAACACACCTTCGCGGGCTTCGGTTGAATATAATGGAGGAGGATAAATGTAAGTTGCTGAAGCCTTTGGTTCCTCAAAAAGAACTTCCTCCATTGGCTCTAATGCGCTACCTCCATCTTTAAACCCTGAGTCAAGTAGAAGACCTGCATCTTTCCCATGTTCTTCAGCCTCTTGGTACGCACATACCAATTCTTGAAATTTGTGCAGCTCATCAGTGTCTGTCTCAAATTGTGCCCTTTCCAAATCATCCACCTCAATAGCTTGATCAAATTCCTCACATGGCTTGTGAACACTCACCTCCTCTTGGAATTTGTCTTCTTCAATTATGCATGCAGTACCTTGCTCCAAGTCATCGTTATTTTCTGGAATTGCCTCTCGTATGGATTGCTGTTTCTCTTGTTCCAAGACACTCAAAACTTGAGCAACTAGTGTCTCCATAGATTTGAGATTCTTCTCATGACTCTCTACAAGCATCCTAATCTCCTTCAAATCATCAACCTCATCTGACTGAAAAGTAGGAGTAGGTTGCTGATGTTGAAACTCTTCACTTCCAAAGAAATATGACCTATCTGGAACATCTTGCTGGTACTGTTGAGGATGGTATGGAAAATATGGTTGTTCCTCATAACTCAGAGGTTCAGATTGCCACGGGTCATACTGCTGCAGAAAATTCTGCCCTAGTTGCTGTTGAAAATCCTGGTTCTGCTGCTGCAGAAAATTCTGAGGATAGTAAGGTTGTGCTCCATATTGTTGACCTTGATACTGCTGATAAGGCTGCAGAGGTTGTTGAATACCACCTTGGTTGCTCCAGCACTGATTCGTCTCATGTGCGCCCGCACATAGCTCACAAACACTACCCACCTGCTGAACTCCATAGTAATTTAGAAAATCCATCTTCAAAGTCATCGCTCTCTGACAAGTACCTGAAACACCAACGAACTACACAAGAATAGATAAGTAACTAATCCGAGTCAGTGAACTCTAACGACCACTATTGACAAGCACATAAACCAAAAATAAACACCGATGATCCCCGGCAGCGGCGCCAAAAACTTGTTGCACTAAATCACGCAAGCGTACGTGGTCACAAGTAATATAGATAGAAGTCAAGTTCGTTTCCACAGAGATCTGGTTATGGTTTTAATTCAGTTATTGTACCTATGCAACAATGTATGGTTATTACTCACTGCTAAGACAAACAACAAATTGGGTTTAATTAACTAAATTAACTATAAAGTAAATTAACAACTAAGAATTAACTAACTAACAAGAATTGAAATTGAATTACGTCTACAAGAGTAACAAGGGATCCTAACTTCATTAAATACTTCTCTTAGATCTAACGCCTTTAATCACTATATGCAATGGTTATGATATCTGATCGGACAACACGAAACAAGTACACGCTACTTCTCATTATACGAATACCAAACTAAACATACATCCACAAAAGAGATAGAAGATGAATAGACACCAATCATGCTTAGACCCTATATCTCTATAGAATTTGAAAACATAAAGGTTTAAGCACAAGTTATCCACTTAGATCACATAGGGTAGCATAATATCTCTATTTACGCCACAAATCATGATGTTAAAACATCAACCTATCCTATGCTAGCATGGAAAGTTCTAAATCTCAAGATCCACTCTCGTTTAGCAAGAGATTAACAAATTAGATGTTCGCGACGCATATAAATACATGAAACACAACCATACGAGGATATCAAATATACATCACACACAGATCTTTAAGCAATCAAGATACTAAGTTCCATAAATAAATCCGTTAGAATCCCATGACAACGATTAGTTCATAATTGAACTTCTCGTCATCATGGGATCTGATGAAACCATGATAAAAACGAAGTATGAAAAGATACAAATAAAACTAAGTAATTGATATGTAATTGTGTTCTAAATTACAATGGTAGGATGTGTTTATATAGGCTCTAGAAGTCTTGTCCACCAAGCAATTGCCTTTCTAGAGTTGGAATAGAAGATTGGCAATTTTCGTTCTTGAATGAGAATAGAATTGCAAATTCCATGTGTAGATCTGATTCTGGAATGTTCTAGCCCCCCAAAGCAATTACCATACTTATTAGAAGTAGGAATTATAGAAATTTCCTTGTCAAAGTTGAATTTCTGCAGTTCGGCACATAATACGTTTCCTAAACTAATTCTATTTTTAAGGAAAATTCGTAGCTGACTTTTCTTCAATATTTCTGGGCCATTCCAGTTGTAAGTGGACATCTTGACCACTTTAGAATGATAGAGAATCTCGTTAGCTTCACGTGGACTGTAAGATCGTCCAAAACGGACTTCTAGAACTCAAGATATGGCCAAAACAAAATCAGAAATTCTGGCTGATTTTTCACCCGCGCGCCGCAGCGGCTGAGGCGCCGGTTGGGCGCCTGAAGCGCCAGCTCAATCTGCATAAACAGCTCTGGGGCGCCAATTAGGCTCCCGGCTTGGTCCCGATCTGCGAAAATTGATTTTTCTTCGATTTTTAAGCTTTTTTTTCGTTCATTTTGCATGAGCTTCCGTCTTTCATCCTTAATGACTTGTATACTTCTTGGGAGTTGACATTAGCCTCCATTCTTCATTCCATATCATAAATCAACTCCAAATAATGACGGAAACTACACCTTTAATCGACATTTCTTCAACCCTGTACAATTAAGCAAAACACATCAAAACTACCACAAATTTGAGGCCAAAGCAATCAATTTAAGCCGAATTAGGATGCTCTAAATGGATATAAAATCCATTTATCAACAAACACTACAAAACATTTAATAAAATATTAAATATATTTACAAGAACATTTATAACAAATTAATGAATCTAAATATTTTCTAATAAATAACTTTCTAATAGAAAATTATTTAAAGAGAGAATATGATTCATTAAAATATCACAAATATTTCAAAACACAAGAAGTAATAAAGAAGTTATTATTAACATGTTGACAACGATTTTTAGCAATCACAAGCAATAAAAAGTTGATAAAATAATTATGCAAGTGATTAAAATTTAAAAATAATAACAAAATCACTTGCAATTTATTAAAGAATAAACCTCAGATATTAACCAACTTAATTACTAGGACTGTTCAACATACCCAATTCACCAACAATTTTGGTGAATGTGGATTCGTCAAGAGACTTAGTAAAAATATCTGTTGTTTGTTCTTCTGTGGGTACAAATAACAATTCCACAGTACCATTCATGACATGCTCTCTTATAAAATAATACCTGATGTCTATGTGCTTAGTCCTTGAATGCTGCACAGGATTGTTGGAGATTGCTATGGCACTTGTATTATCACACAAAATTGGAAATTTTGTTAATACAAAACCATAGTCTTTCAGCTGATTCCTAATCCACAAGATTTATGCACAACAGCTTCCAGCAGCTATGTATTCAGCTTCAGCTATTGAGTTGGAAACTGTTTGTTGTTTCTTGCTGTACCAGGAAACTAGCCTGCCACCTAGGAATTGACAACTCCCAGAGGTGCTTTTTCTATCTACAACACTTCCTGCATAATCTGAATCTGTGTATCCAACAAGATTAAAACCAGATTCTTTAGGGTACCAGATACCTAGATTAGGTGTACCCTTAAGATATCTTAAGATTCGTTTTACAGCAATGAGATGAACATCTCTAGGATCCGCTTGGAACCTTGCACACAAGCATGTAGCATACATAATATCTGGTCTACTTGCAGTAAGGTAAAGTAATGAGCCTATCATACCTCTGTAACTTGTGACATCTACCTTGGCAGAATTTTCACAAGCTCCAAACTTGATAGCTGTAGATGATGGTGTCTTAGCTGAAGATGAGTCCTCCATTTGATATTTCTTGAGGAGCTCTTTGATATACTTGGATTGATAGATAAATATTCCATCTGTCCTTTGACTTATTTGCAATCCAAGAAAGAATTTCAGTTCTCCCATCATGCTCATTTCAAATTTACCCTGCATTAACTTAGCAAATTTCTTGCACAAAAGATCATTAGTAGACCCAAATATTATATCGTCCACATAGACTTGGACTAGTATTGTATCATTTTTATGTTTCTTAGTGGAGAGAGTTTTGTCTATGACACCTCTAACAAAGCCATTTTCAAGTAAAAATTCAGAAAAGGTGTAATACCATTTTCTTGGTGCTTGCTTGAGGCCATATATAGCCTTGAAAAGGAAGTAGACATAGTTCAAAAGATCTGGATCTTCAAAGCCAGGGGGTTGTTCTACATAGACCTCTTCATCCAGCTTACCATTTAGAAAAGCACTCTTTACATCCATTTGATAAACATTAAAGTTTGAGAATGCTGCGAATGCCAAGAATATTCTAATGGCCTCAAGTCTTGCCACTGGAGCATAGGTTTCATCATAGTCAATGCCTTCAGCTTGTGAATAACCCTTTGCTACCAGTCTTGCTTTATTTCTTGTGACTGTGCCATCTTCATCAAGTTTGTTTCTGAATACCCATCTAGTGCCAACCACTGTTCTATTTGAAGGTCTGGGTACCAGCTTCCATACTTCTTGTTGTTTGAATTGATTGAGTTCATCTTGCATAACAATCACCCAATCAGGATCAGAAAGAGCTTCTTCAGTTTTCTTAGGTTCCATTTCAGATAGAAACCCTGAATAATTGCATTGATTCTGATAAGCTCTTCTAGTCTTTACTCCAACATCTGGATCACCAATAATTAACTCAAAAGGATGAGTTCTATTCCAAACAGTTTGTCTGGGTAGATTAATTCTTGATGATTCCCCTTGATTTGAATTGTGTTGTTGAGTATGACTTGTTGATCCTTCACTAACTCCCCCTGAGTTGTTGCCAGGATTATTAGATGAGTGTTCAGAAGCATGAGTGGTGTTTTCAATATTATCATTATTATCACCACCATTATTCTGATTGAACTCATCATTGACATTGTTGTCATTAGCATCAGCAAAAACATCAGGTGGACTATCATCATCTGAATCTAGATCTTTCATATCTTCAAAAGATAGCTTTTCAGATGAATCTTCAGTTTGGATACTAGGGAGTTTAGTGTCATTAAAGGTTACATTGACACTTTCCATCATCTTCTGATGTTCAATCAAATACACCTTATAAGCTCTTCTTTCATAACCAACAAAAATTGCTTCATGTGCTTTGGCTTCAAATTTTCCACCTTGATCGTTTCCTTCTTTAAGTACAAAGCATTTTGCTCCAAATACATGAAAGTATTTGAGTGTTGGTTTCTTTTCATTCATGGCTTCATAGGGTGTTTTCATCAAGTCTTTGTTGATAAGAGTTCGATTCTGAGTATAGCAAGCAGTGTTGACAGCTTCAGCCCAAAAATACAATGGAAGCCTTGATTCACTTAACATAGTACGTGCAGCTTCCATCAAGGTTCTATTCTTTCTTTCAACTACCCTATTTTGCTGAGGAGTTCTTGGAGCTGAGTATTGTCTGGTTATACCTTTTTCAGTACAAAAGTCATTCAGAACAGCATTCTTGAATTCAGTTCCATTGTCTGATCTTATAGCCCTCACTGGATACTTGGAATCCAACTCAATTAAATTGATGTGATCAATCACCAGTTGTGGAGTCTCATCTTTAGAATTCAGGAACAAAACCCATGTGTACTTTGAAAAATCATCAACAATCACAAGAGCATATCTTTTCTTTGACAAAGACATCACATTCACTGGACCAAATAGATCCATGTGAAGTAACTGTAAAGGATCAGTTATTGAAGATATATCAGTGGTTTTGTGAGTTGCCCTTTTTAGTTAAGAAAATAACTGAGGGTACTGAGCTCGCATTTCACTCTCTACTTCCCATGTTGATTCTTCAACCAAGGGATTCCTCCACAATACCCTAACTAACCCCGACTTCTGGAAGGGATGCATTTATTAGATAAAAGGTCGACGCGGGCTCTGCTCGTCGCTTCGATGATTCATGATAACTCGACGGATCGCATGGCCCTCGTGCCGGCGACGCATCATTCAAATTTCTGCCCTATCAACTTTCGATGGTAGGATAGTGGCCTACTACGGTGGTGACGGGTGACGGAGAATTAGGGTTCGATTCCGGAGAGGGAGCCTGAGAAACGGCTACCACATCCAAGGAAGGCAGCAGGCGCACAAATTACCCAATCCTGACACGGGGAGGTAGTGACAATAAATAACAATACCGGGCTCTTTTAGTCTGGTAATTGGAATTTCCTTTTTGACAGGCATCACATAGTCCTTCCTGTGTGAATTCCATAGGGGGTAAACCTCTCACCATTTCCCTCTTAACCAAATAATTCATTGTTTTGAAATTCAGGTGAGAAAGCTTCTTGTGCCATAGCCAGCTTTCATCTGTGGATGCTTTAGAACAGAAGCAATTGATTTCTTGAGTGCTTCTAGTGTTCATGTTGGCTACATACAAGTTTCCTTTTCTGACTCCCGTCAGAGATGGTTGTTCACTTCTTTCGTGTGAAATCAGACAATTCTTTTTGTTAAAGTAGACTTCAAATCCCTTGTCACAGAATTGATTGATGCTGAGCAAATTATGCTCAAGTCCTTTTACAAAGGACACTTTTTCAATGATAATATTTCCAGCTTCAAGTCTGCCATATCCATCAGTTCTACCTTTGCTGTTATCTCCAAAGGTAACTACTGGGCCGGCCTTCTCCACCACATTTGTCAGCAGGGTTCTGTCTCCAGTCATATACCTTGAACATCCACTGTCCAAGATCCAGGTTACTCGTTCAACCTGTTCAATACCCTGCAATGACAAATGGATTAAACCTTCTTCGGGTCCCAAATTTGATTGGGTCCTGCGGATTTAAAGTATTGACCTTTATCAGGCAAAACAACATTTTTAATTTTAACATCTTTAGTCAATAAACATTCAACCTTATAAACAGATTTGAAAATCTTTTGTTTTATCTTGGGTATCCATGTTTATCTAGCAGCAATAACACTTGTGTCATTGACTGGACATTTGACCTGGTAAACATTCTTGGTAACCCTTTGTTTAGTCTTAGGTACAAATGTCTCTCTCCTAACTTGAGGAGGAAAAGCAGTCTTTGATCGAACATTAATGTTCCTGTTCATATGCTGTCGAGGAGCAGTCTGTTTAACACATGCATAACTACCATTAAAATAAGCATGCATACTGTTAAAAGCACAAGACATACAATTGATAACACCACATGCTTTATGATCAGAATCAATGATAGGCATGGTATTCATGTTAGACATGTTATTTTTCTGCTTCAACTTATTACTACCTAATCCAGTCTTAGAAGAACTAGTTGTTTCAACAACCTTGACTGGCACTTTAGGTACATCTTTCTTGTATGAAACATTCGTTTGATTAATGTCCTCAACAGATTTAGCCTTAACAAAGACTGTGACATCTTTCTTGGATGAAACATTCTTTGGATTAGCGTTCTTAACATATTTATCCTTAACAAATACTGTGCCATTTGCACTATCCTCATTTCTCATTACTTCTTGGATAACCATAGAAAGAATATCTGGTGGTCCAGCATCAGATTTTTTAAATAGAGGTTCTTTAACATTTTTGAGCACATGTGGTATTCCCCTTTCTTTAGCACTAACAGGGTTAGGGGAATTTATGCCCAATGATCCAACAACTTCATTGTAACCATACCCTATACCTGTTGTTCGTTCTACAAATTGATTGTTAAAGAACTCTTTGGAAACTTTAACCGAATTATAACAAGCCCTGACATGTGTTTCAAGTTCAGTAATTATAGCCATTTGTTTGCCTACAACTTCTAGAATAGCTTTCTCCTTTTTATAAAGCATTGTTATTTCATTTCTTTGTTGATCTTGATTAATATGCACCTTTTTCAATTCTGACACTTCATTGCCAAGATTAGTGCTTAACAGATCTAGTCTTCTATATTCAGTTTGTGCATTACCTAAGGAATTATAAAGACTACGAATCAACTCAGGGTCAGTAACAATTACCGGTTTGTTATGATGATCAGATGCTTCATCATTTGCCACCAATGCAAGATTTCCATATTCTTCATCTTCGCTGTCCGTGTCATCCCAACTCTTACCAGCCGCAACATAGGCTTTTCCAGGTTTCTTCTTCTCTGCAGCAAAATCTCTTCTTTGAGTTTGCTTGGGTTTTTGACATTCAGTGGCAAAGTGCCCTAATTCATTACAGTTGAAGCAACGAATCTTGCTTCTGTCAACAGATCCAGTTTTGTATCCTCCCCTGTTACTAGAGGAAGAAGAGCCTCCTCTTTGGAATCTATTATTTGACTTAAACCTGTACTTTGGATTTCTTCTAAATCTGAAGTTACTAAATTGCCTTACCATCAATGCCAGCGATTCATCTTCCAGTTGATCTAGCTCTTCCAATGAGTAGAAGTCTCCACCATCCTGAGTAGGTGGTGTTTGACCAAGTTCTACTTCAGTCTTTTCCTTGTCTGAGCTGTAAGGTAGAACAACCTTAGCTTCCACTTCCTTAGGTGCCTCAACTACAAGAGCTGTAGATGAACTTGGCACTCTTCCTTTACCAGAGACCTCCCTCTGCTGTACTTGTTCCAGTTCATAGGTTTTCAGAACACCAAACAATCTTTCAAGAGCAATCTTATTCAAATCTCTTGATTCTCTGATGGCTGTTATCCTATGTTCAAGATGAGTGGGCATCGTCAACAAAAACTTCATATTAATCTCCTTCTGAGTATATTGCTTGCCATGAACTTGCAAGTTGTTGATAATTTTGTTATACCTTTCAAACACTTCCTGAATGCCTTCACTAGGGCCAGCTCTAAAGTGTTCATACTCAGAGGTTAAAATCTGAAGTCTGTTTTCCCTGACTTCATCAGTTCCTTCATTGATAGTCTCAATAGTTTCCCACATTTGTTTTGCAGTTTTACAATTCATCACATGACTGTACATCACAGCATCCAGGGAATCTATTAAAATAAGTCTCAAATTTTTATCTAGTCTTGCGTCCTCTTTTTCAGCAGGAGTAAAAGAATCAGCATGCTTTGGAACAGATGATGCAGGTGTTACAACAATTCCTCCAACCATAGATTCAGATATATGTTCGAGTGGAATTATAGGTCCGTTCTGTAGAACACCCAAATATTTAGAATTTGCGACATCAAGAAACAACTCCATTTTATTTTTCCACATTGCATAATTGTCCTTGTTAAACATGGGAATCTTAACAATGCTTTTTGACGACATGATGAATTTTTAAGTGATTTAAAAATTCGAGAAAGATTTTTGGCGGAATAAAATTAGGATCTTGATTTGTATATCAAACAATAAGCTGTGATACCAATTGTTAGGTCCAATATGTTTGTAGAAGGGGGGGTTGAATACAAACAGTATTGTTTAATCGAAATTTGTCAGGATAATTTAATTTATATTTTGACAAATTTGAGTGGAATTAAATGAAACAAAATTCAAGTTGAATATAAAATTATATTAACTTTAGGGGTTTGTTACAAATACAGTACAGAATTTATATCTAGTTAATAAAAACAAATTAGAAAATTCAACATGAATTTTTCTAGATTTGTTAATAAAAATCAAGATATAGATTAGGAGTAAAAACTCGCTAATAGTACAAGAGTATCAAGTAAACAAGTTCTATCGGATCAGATATTAAAAATAAGATGAACTTGATTTTCTATGAATTTTTCTGCTCCTGCAGGTTATGTTCTTGATGAAAGAGAAGAGAGTAAACTGCCTTTGTTGAATGTAATATTCTTGTCTGTGTGTCTTGTGTCGTCTGTGTCTTCATATATAATATTTACTGCCTCTTTATCTTCAAATATAACTGTCAAGACAATAGGCAATACAATCTATTCTTCCAAGACAATCAATTTTGTACTGCCAAGACAATAGGCAATACAATCGTCAAGACAATCAGGTTCTTCCAAGACAATCGGCAAGACAATCAAATTCTGAGATCTTTGTCTTGCTTTATCAATAATTATCATTCTGTCTGAAGCTTTTTCTGTTTGATCATTATCAAGACAATCTGATTTGAACTGTCAAGACAATCGTCAAGACAATCAAATCAGATTTTTATTCTTCTTTTTTAAAGCTGTTCAGAATTAATCATCACCAAGACAATCGGCAAGACAATCACAGATTGTCTTGATATACTGATTTACTCCTTCAAGACAATCGGCAAGACAATCTCAGATTGTCTTGCTAGTTCATTTTTTCAGTTTTAAATTAAACTGATTAATAAATAATCATTTTAATTTAACATTACTTAAATAATAATTATTCAGATTTAATTAATTTAATTAATAAATTAATTCTTGATGAATTAATTTATTAATTAAATTGACTACTTGATTTAAATTAATTAAAGAAGAATAATTATATATCCTTGGATTGTCTTAATTCTTTTCTGAATCACTGAAAGTAATAAAGGAATACCACTGAATATTTTGTTGACGTTCCATGCACGGTCTGGTTCATGAACGACTAACTTCAATGACTGTCCTTTAATTTTCACATATTAAAAATGTGATTCATTTTTCTTCTCATTTCTTTCTCCTTCTTGTACTCGACTGTATTCTGTCTGAACCTGTCACTCTAGAAATCTCGGTCTTAGAAATAAATCCACTCCTTTAATGCTATACTGAGGCTTGATCAGCAATCTGAGCTTCTTCCAGTGTAAAACATCAAAACTATAGATTGACTTTAGGCTTTTTCTTCTGAAAGATAGTACCTCCTGAGATTCCTGTGACAGTTAAAGTTATTTACTTATTACAATCTAAGATTAAGTTGAGTTGAGTCCTCGAACTACAAATAGGCTGTGTCATATGTCTTTCATCAATAAAGCTGGAAAATCGCAAACTTGTTAGGGCAAAGTGCACGATTCCAAATGAAGTGTTCTTAAAGCAGGCAAACTAAAAGATTCGGGCAACTTAATATATTTGAACCCTAGAGTTGTTAATGCAGGCAAGCACGTTAAATACAATTGCGGAAACTTGAAGATTTTCTTATCATTGTAGTACTCCAGAAGCAGAGATGTTAAGTTAGGTAAACTCCAACAATTTGATTCCATCAATTTACCTGTCTCGAATTTCATCCTAAGTTTGAGTTCTTTTAACAAATCAGAGCTGAATAAACATAACGAACAATAACGATTATTGATATCAACTTGCAGACGTTTAAGATTGTGTAAAATTGCATAGTTAATATATTTTTTCACTATACGTAAATTCAGGCCATTACAAAGGCAAAGCTCCAGTTTTATTATCAGAGATTGTTGGTTCCGGAGAATGAATACATGCTCCAGAAACTTTTCCTTGTTTCCACTAGAATTGAGAAAAGGAATAGCAGTCCACAGAAGCTTCCATCGCTTAGAGAGAATGCTGGTTTGAACTGCGAATCGAATATCCATAAAGAGCATTATCTGATAAATCACATCATCTGATAACTTGTTGATTCGATCTTCATCTTCCATTTTGGCCTTCTTCTTCATCTGCATATCCATGTCCAAATAAATATGATGAAGTTCTCTCTTTAAATCTCATACAAATAGGGGTTCCATTTAAATCTCATATACTAACTATCCTCTGTTTTGCTCGTATATAGTTTTTAGAAAACAGACAACCTTCGTACTTTAAAGGGGTACGTATAGGCCTGTCAATGGATCAGATATCCGACTCGATCCGATCCGATCCGTGCTAAATTAGCGGGTATGGATCCTTCCAAAAAAAATTCGATCCATTAATGATCCGATCTGATAACTAGCGGATTTGGATTTTGTATGATCCGATCCGAATATATTATATTTATCATATATCATATATTTTTTATATTTATGTAATATATAATATATATTAAATATAGATATAAAACATATATAATATATAAATTTTTATATAAATAATATTGGTTTGGAATATAAATTTGGATCTGTAAGTATATGTCATAATTTTAATTTTAATTTCGTCAAAAAATTTTAAAATACTATTTTTTAAATTAAAAAAATAAAAAAGTTATATTTTTAAAATTTATTAAACGGATCGGAGGTCCGATCCGATAACCCGAAATTCGAACGGATCAGATATGGATCGACCTAAAAAATATCCGACTCTTGATCCGATCCCCAAAAATCTTAACGAATTTGGATATGGATTTAGGTTGATCCGATCCGAATCCGACCCGTTGACAGGCCTAGGTACGTAGATTAGGGTCTTGACGGCTGGGGCCGTTCTTGTTAGATTTACCGGCTTATGCTTATTCACATTTTTTTAGGTAATGCACATGTTTTTAGTTAGGTACGTTTATTCAAGAGAGAACCTTTCTTTTTTATAAAGTTCCGAAGAATGATTGATTCTACCACAAAATTTCATTAATAATTTTAAAATAAATTTTCCAAAAACATAAAATTTGATTCAATATAAAATATTAATGAGATATAAATTTTTTAAAATCTTTAACTCGTAAAACTTGAACAAAAAACTTGGGTTCTATGGTAGAATCGCTTTGTATTATTTCACTAATCAATAATTTTCCAAAAAAAAAAAGTTATATGATTTCATTTTTAATTTCCTGATTAATATTTATAATTATATTTTATATAAAATAATATAAATATATGTATTTTGTGTTGGTTCTCTCTTATACTTAATAAAGGTGGTTCTCTCTAGAATGTCATCCTTGGTATGTTATATATTTAATTTCATTTAATATTATGTAGGCCATTGCTCAACAAGAATATCCTTATACAAAGAACAATAGACACTACGCTATAGATGGCCTTCGACAACACTTCAAAACTATTGCCGAAGGGCCAAAAACTGTTGACGTAGCCTCAAAAATCTCTACGGCAACACTCTTCGGGTGTTAGCTTTTTCGACGTTGGCATAGGGTCAGTTGCAACACTTTTTACACCTATAGCAACATGATCAAATATGTTGCCATAGGATACACATTTGTTGCAAAATGGCCCCACTGGTATGTGGGACCCACTGATAGGTGGCAGGACCCACAGATAGGTGGCAGGACCCACTGACACGTGGAAGGACCCATTGACACGTGGCAGGACCCACTGACACGTGGTGGGGCCCACTGACATGTGGGACCCACTGACAGGGGTCCCTAACATGTGGGGCCCACTGACAGGTGGGGCCCACTGACGTGTGGCAACACCTTGTCATAGCTATTGCAACACCTGTGTCATGGCTATTGCAACACCTTGTCTTCGCTATTACAACACCAAATTAACCTATTACAACATTTTATGAACAAAAGGCAATACCAAATTAATCTAATACAACATTTTTTGAACAACAAGGGTAACATTTTGTCATAGCTATTGTAACACCTTTGTAATGGGAAATTAAAAATATACTACTGATAAATACAATTTCCAGTACAAAAGTACTTAAAACCTGTTTTTCCATTTCACAATCAACTCCAAAATAAGACATCAGAGCTACATTACATCAGCCCAAAATGAAATAAACATCAACTTCCTAGTGAAGCAACCACATTTGACAAACATCCGGATACTAAGGAACCAAAAGATGGCATAATCTACTGCATAAATATCAGCCTAAGAGCTAGCACCTCCCGTCATCGGAGTGCCATTTTCCAAAGTAAACAAACATCTTAAGTTCTTAATAGACATCGAGAAATAATACGTTCTAAGTACCAAAAGCAAGACCACATAACGTACGGTCATCATAACTGCAACATCTGCCTAACTACTAGTACCTCCAGTCACCAGAGTACCATTTTCGTTGTCAGTAGAAATGGTCGCACAAAGTTCTCCCAAATCAATTTTCATACTAGGATTTGCTTCACCTAACTTCTTCAACATCCATGTCAAATTCTCTTGTACCTTTCGATTCACCTTTGAATCTACTTCGTCCTGGAGCTTTTTGTTGACCTTGACTTCCATTTCATCAACAAGATTTTGCTTTATCTGGGCTGTCAACTCCTGTACGTATGTGCTTATCGGAGCATTGGTTGAAACTGGTGCAGACTTTACATATCGCCCTTAAAGCCAAGAAGGACCATGTGATTTACCATCATAAACAAGTTCTTCAACAGCATTACTGTCTCCTGGTGCAGCCATTACTTTTTCAATTTTTTCCTACAAAATAAAGTCAAATAAAATTGTGACATTGGAAACTAATTGAAGTAATTGATTGCCATTGGATTTGCTAAAAAATAAAATACTTATGATAAGTGGATTTATATCCACTTGGAGCGTTCCATATCGGCTTAAATTGATTGTCTTGGGCTCAAGTTTGTTGTAATTTTGATGTGTTTTGCTTAGTTGTGCAGATTTACGAGAATGTTGATTAAGGTGGATGCTTCTATCGTTTTTGGAGAATTAATTGATTGAAATTCGGATTTCTGAGACAGTTGCGCAGTCTACACTGTTTTGGACATATCTGGAGTTCTAGAAGTCCGTTTTCAGCGATCTTACTGCCCACGCGAAGCTTGGGAGATTTTCTACAATATGGAACAGGTGTTGCACGGGCAGGTTGCGCGTGGTTGGCGCAGGCTGCGCGACAAACAGACTGCTGGGCGCAGGTTGCGCGCGGAAAATCTTGAAAATTACTGTTTTGGCCATATCTTGAGTTCTAGAAGTCCGTTTGAGGCCCGTAAGCAGTCCACGCGAAGATAACGAGATTCTCTATCATTATAAGGTGGTCCAGAGGTCCAATTATGATTGGAACGTTCCAGAAATACTTAAGAAAAGTCAGCTACGAATTTTCCTTCAAAACCGAATCAGTTTAGGAAACGTATTATGTGCCGAGCTGCAGAAATTCAACTTTGACAAGGAAATTGCTATAATTCCTACTTCTAATAAGTATGGTAATTGCTCTGGGCGGCTAGAACATTCCAGAATCAGATCTACACATGGAATTTGCAATTCTATTCTCATTCAAGAACGAAAATTGCCAATCTTGTATTCCAACTCTGAAACGGCAATTGCTTGGTGGGCAAGACTTCTAGAGCCTATATAAACACATCCAACCCTTGTAATTTGATCATTAGGAGAGAACCATTATATATCAATTACTTAGATTTATTTGTAACTTTTCATACTTTGTTTTTATCATGGTTTCATCAGATCCCATGATGACGAGAGGTTCGATTATGAACTAATCGTTGTCATGGGATTCTAACGGATTTATTTATGGAGCTTTAGTATCTTGATTGCTTTAAAGATCTGTGTGTGATGTATATCTGATATCCTCGTATGGTTGTGCTTAATTGCTAGATGCATAGCTAACATCTAATATGTTAATCTCTTGTGAAGTGAAAGTGGATCTTGAGATTTAGAACTTGCCATGCTAGCATAGGTTCATGATTGTTTATCAACATGATTCGTAGTATGAGATGAAAATACTTATATTGCCCTGTGTGATCTTAATGGATAACTTGTTCTTCAACCGTTATGTTTTCAAATTCTATAGATATATAGGGTCTAAGCATAATTGGTGTCTATTCATCTTCTATCTCTTTTGTGGATGTATGTTTAGTTTGGTATTCGTATACTGAGAAGTAGCGTATACTTGTTTCGTGTTATCCGATCAGATATCATAACCATTGCATATATTGATTAAAGGCGTCAGATCTAAGCAAAGTATTTAATGAAGTTAGGATTCCATGGTTTATCTTGCAGAAGTAATTCGATTCCAATTCTCGTTAGTTAGTTAAATCTTAGTTTGTTAATTTGCTTTTTAGTTAGATTTAGTTAATTAAAACCCAATTTGTTATTTGTCTTAGCAGTGAATTAAAACCATACATTGTTGCATAGGTACAATACTGAATTAAAAATCAGATCTCTGTGGGAACGAACTTGACTTATATCTATATTACTTGTGACCACGTACGCTTGCGTGATTTAGTGCAAACAAGTTTTTGGCGCCGCTGCCGGGGATCATTGGTGTTTTATTTTTGGTTTATGTGCTTGTCAATAGTGGTCATTAGAGTTCACTGACTCGGATTTTTTTTTTTCCTATCTTGTTTAGTTCGGTGTGTTTCAGGTACTTGAGTTTTTGAAGATGGCATGCGAGGAGTTGCCATGGTGGGCATATTCGAGGACATCCATGCCTTATCAATGTGAGCGGTGTTTTGGCGTTCATGATCCCTCACAATATTGTTACTACGAAGGATTTGATCCATATGTCACTTATGAGGAACAACCATATTTTCCATACCATCCTCAACAGTACCAGCAAGATGTTCTAGATATGTCATATTACTATGGAAGTGAAGAGTTTCAACATCAGCAACCTACTCCTACTTTTCAGTCAGATGAGGTTCCTACTAGGGAGGAGATTATGATGTTTGTAAAGAGTAGCGAGGAGTCTCTCAAATCTTTGGAGATTCTAGTTGCTCAAGCTGTGAGAGCCTTGGAACAAGAGAAACAACAATTCACACCAGAGGCAATTCCAGAAAATAACAGTGACTTGGAGCAAGGTACTGCATGCTTAATTGAAGACGACAAATTCCAAGGTGAGGTGAGCGTTCACAAGCCATGTGAGGAATTTGATCATGTTAGGATGGTGGATGATTTGGAAAGGGCACTATTTGGGACAGACACTGATGAGCTGCACAAATTTCGAGAAGTGGTATGTGCGTACCGAGAGGCTGAAGAACTTGGGAAAGATGCAGATCTTCTACTTGTCTCAGAATTCAAAGATGGAGGTAGCGCATTAGAGCCAATGGAGGAAGTTCTCTTTGAGGAACCAAAGGCTTCAGCAACTTACATTTACCCTCCTCCATTATATTCAAGCGAAGCCCGCGAATGTGTGTTGTTCTACAAATTGACAGATTTTGGATCAATAGATGAAGGCATTGGAAAAGGACATAGTTGTTACACGAATAGGCCAAGCGAGGAGAAGGGGCAGAAAGTGTGCCGCCGTGATGACGATGAAGTCTCGCGAAGAGGAGACCAGGCCAACTATTATCATCCTTAATGGAGGCTTGAAGTAACGTCAAGCTATTGACGTTAAAGAAGTGCTTCTTGGGAGGCAACCCAAGCATTGTTGTATACTGGTATGTTTTCTACTTTTCCTCATATTTACTTCCATTCAATGAGGACATTGAATATTTTAAGTTTGGGGGTAGTTTGAGGGATAAGTAGTGTATATATATGTGATTGTTAGTCATTGTGTTCATGTAGGATTTCATGCTTTGCATATTAGTAGTAGTTCATGCATATATGTTCGTATTATTTACGTCTGTTTCATGTAGGACATTCTGTTATTTTTGTTCGTATATCATGTGAGTTCATTTTAGTTGCATTTTCATGGTATGCATTTTTCATGATTCCTTAGAACGAGCTAATTCTGATTGGTAGGTAGGTGTCTAATTGAGTGTGGTAATGATGAGTAGAGGGTTGATTTATAGTTTCTATGAAATTGACTTGCATGCTTCAGAAACAAAACTAATTACACAGTCTCATTGGGTGCTTTGGGGCTAGGTTAGGGTCATGCTTGTTTGGATGTTTTGAGATTTAATCACTTGTTTATATTTAGAATTTTCGTTATTCCCTTGATGGCGTAGGATCACTAAAGTCTAAGTTTGGGGGAAAATAGGAATTTCATGCTAGTTGTAAATATTTGTCAATAATGGCTAGATGTCAAATGGCTAGTAGCCGGCTCATATTTTTATGAGTAGTCTAGGGTTGGAATTGAGAATTCTCATTCCAGATTGCATACATAAAAAAAAAGAGAAAAGAGAAAAAAAAAGAAAAAAAAAGGAAAAAAAAGTTGTGTAAATGTGTAGTTGCATAATTGGCCACGAGTGAGCTCTTTAATACTCGAGTAATTAAGTCTGAGGGGACTTAGTCCTGGTAACCTAAAGCCCTTGTGGTTTGGGATTGCTGACCTAACACTCGCTACATGGGTATTATTGTATAAGCCTTTAGGGGTCTCATTCATTGCACGGTCAAATAAGCATGTTTGTTTGTGTTCTATATAGTTGTTTGTCGTTAATAAAGCATGATTTCCTGTCTAACATGAATAAGGATGGAGGTGTTCCTAGGTTATGAAGTGTCTACAGTCTATTCTATTTATAAACCTATGATTGTCTTGACGAAGAGCATGTATGATCTTTGACCTAGTGTTGGGAGTATTTCTGATGAGCATCGCACACACGCACGTTTCTGTTCATGTATTGTTAGTATACGGGGACTTAGTCGAGCTCTATTTGGATTTAGTTGCATTCTTTGAGGTATTTGCTTGCTAGTTGGTTTTGGTTAGTTTAAAGGGGATCGTTGCATTTTCATATTAGTTGCATTCATGCATTGCATTGTTTTTGCATTGTTTAGTTAGATGGATTTTGTGGGTACATTCGCTATAGGCCCTCACGAGACCTTACTCGTCCACTAGGGCTGCCTAGGGGTTTAAAGGGCTTGTTGCATATGCCAAATGCAACCGTGATCACCTACGGAAGTGGTACTAATTAGTTAGTTGTAATTGTTTATGCTTGAGGACAAGCATCGGTTTAAGTTTGGGGGTGTGATAAGTGGATTTATATCCACTTGGAGCGTTCCATATCGGCTTAAATTGATTGTCTTGGGCTCAAGTTTGTTGTAATTTTGATGTGTTTTGCTTAGTTGTGTAGATTTACGAGAATGTTGATTAAGGTGGATGCTTCTATCGTTTTTGGAGAATTAATTTATTGAAATTCGGATTTCTGAGACAGTTGCGCAGTCTACACTGTTTTGGACATATCTGGAGTTCTAGAAGTCCGTTTTCAGCGATCTTACTGCCCACGCGAAGCTTGGGAGATTTTCTACAATATGGGACAGGTGTTGCACGGGCAGGTTGCGCGTGGTTGGCGCAGGCTGCGCGACAAACAGACTGCTGGGCGCAGGTTGCGCGCGGAAAATCTTGAAAATTACTGTTTTGGCCATATCTTGAGTTCTAGAAGTCCGTTTGAGGCCGGTAAGCAGTCCACGCGAAGATAACGAGATTCTCTATCATTATAAGGTGGTCCAGAGGTCCAATTATGATTGGAACGTTCCAGAAATATTTAAGAAAAGTCAGCTACGAATTTTCCTTCAAAACCGAATCAGTTTAGGAAACGTATTATGTGCCGAGCTGCAGAAATTCAACTTTGACAAGGAAATTGCTATAATTCCTACTTCTAATAAGTATGGTAATTGCTCTGGGCGGCTAGAACATTCCAGAATCAGATCTACACATGGAATTTGCAATTCTATTCTCATTCAAGAACGAAAATTGCCAATCTTCTATTCCAACTCTGAAACGGCAATTGCTTGGTGGGCAAGACTTCTAGAGCCTATATAAACACAACCAACCCTTGTAATTTGATCATTAGGAGAGAACCATTATATATCAATTACTTAGATTTATTTGTAACTTTTCATACTTTGTTTTTATCATGGTTTCATCAGATCCCATGATGACGAGAGGTTCGATTATGAACTAATCGTTGTCATGGGATTCTAACGGATTTATTTATGGAGCTTTAGTATCTTGATTGCTTTAAAGATCTGTGTGTGATGTATATCTGATATCCTCGTATGGTTGTGCTTAATTGCTAGATGCATAGCTAACATCTAATATGTTAATCTCTTGTGAAGTGAAAGTGGATCTTGAGATTTAGAACTTGCCATGCTAGCATAGGTTCATGATTGTTTATCAACATGATTCGTAGTATGAGTTGAAAATACTTATATTGCCCTGTGTGATCTTAATGGATAACTTGTTCTTCAACCGTTATGTTTTCAAATTCTATAGATATATAGGGTCTAAGCATAATTGGTGTCTATTCATCTTCTATCTCTTTTGTGGATGTATGTTTAGTTTGGTATTCGTATACTGAGAAGTAGCGTATACTTGTTTCGTGTTATCCGATCAGATATCATAACCATTGCATATATTGATTAAAGGCATCAGATCTAAGCAAAGTATTTAATGAAGTTAGGATTCCATGGTTTATCTTGCAGAAGTAATTCGATTCCAATTCTCGTTAGTTAGTTAAATCTTAGTTTGTTAATTTGCTTTTTAGTTAGATTTAGTTAATTAAAACCCAATTTGTTATTTGTCTTAGCAGTGAATTAAAACCATACATTGTTGCATAGGTACAATACTGAATTAAAAACCAGATCTCTGTGGGAACGAACTTGACTTATATCTATATTACTTGTGACCACGTACGCTTGCGTGATTTAGTGCAAACAACTTACAAATCTTTAATTCATTACAGCAGTGTCAGACTTGTACTCGCGTCCTGGTTTCCTCTTACGAGTTTTCACAAAGACCGTTGCATCTGATGGTACGGGCTGATACAAAAACAAATTCTAACTTATGTTGCATATTTTTCACATTAGAACTCCAAAAATATGGGTATATATAGTTGTTGACCTTATTGAAAGAACTATTAATGAACATAATACACTGATCTAATAAAACTTGAACGTACAGTGATCTAATTAAGAATTTTTCTTAACTCAATTTCATATTTATTTAATAATTGGAAAAATTAACACTTGTTACTAGAATGAACATGGTCAATAGTACAAGAACTACAAAAGGTTCCAAATTTAATCAACTAATTCGAAAAGTCTAGGATTTTATAAACTCATTCAAAAATAAATTCGAAGAGTCCAAGAATTTTATTACACAATTAGAGACAATTACAGTACATTTGGAATAATTTAGGGCCATTGATCGATTTTTTTAGGGCAGGGCCTTCGATGGATAAAACTAATAAAATAACCAAACTTCATAAGACACTAATTATTAACAAAAAAAAACTTTTACGTACCAATTTGGTTTTGATTTGAGCAAAAGTTTTTGGACCAACAGTGTGTGTGTCCGTATATGATCTACGGCTTACAGCATTTTTCTTGGCCTTCTCCTAGAAAAACAAGAAAGGAAGACAGTTGTTTATCTCACATTAAATTCATACATAACACTGGACAAATTTATGTCAATTAATTGTAAAATTCTACCTGGACATCCTCATCCGCCCAATACATCATGAGCATTTTAAAATCCTCAAGTGGAATTTCCTCTGGCCTATTTGCCAGCCTCTCGTCATCAGTTTCATAAACCAGGTAATGATTCTTTTTAGTGCGACTCTTCAACCCTCTCCAAGAATCACAAATTGACTTGATACAATACTTTTCCAACTCATCAGGGATAATATACCGTTGCTTAAATATAAATCAAAAAAGAAAATGAAATAATAAATCAGGGCACTGTTTGACAAATTTCATTTACTTAAAGTAAACAAACATCTAATTAATGAAGTACCTTGACATAATTCCACATAGTTTTCTTCCAGCTACGAGGAACATGAGACCAAGTTTTATAAGTAAGTGACACAGATCTCCTTAGTGTTCCCAAAAAACTACCGAGTTCATATACATTTTTGTCATCATCAAAAATGGGTTGCTTCAGATCATTCATGAAAATGACAGGACTTTTGTCAAGTGGCCTGGTATGAACTCTATCCATCCTAGTTTTTCCCTTGAGTCTTTTAGGAGCTTGATCTATGATTATGAAATACATAAAATACCAACAAAAAAGCCAGTAAAAAAATATCACAAATTCAGGTGGACTTCCTCTAATTAAGATATTTACTCAACCTAATAGTGTGTACAAATAAGATATTTATGTCTCTTTATTAACATTATTCTAGTTTGTCTATGTCATGATTAAAATAAGACACCAGATTAACAAGGTGATTATACACTAGAATTATAAGTTAACAGAATTCTGTGTCATCTATTTATTATTATTAGTTTTTTAATTTAATAAAATCACAAGTAATGCATAATGTAAGAAATTCTATGTCATCTTTTACATAATGTTTTTGTCCATTAATATGAATTAAATACCTTCAACTTTTTCATTTTCGATGTGAGGCTCAGGCAAGTCATTTTCCGCAACAGCCTCCTCATTTGCCGTTCCACTTCCACTTGCACCACCATTTCCAAGATTCTTCATTTGGTGATTCCGCAAAACCAAATAAGCAGCCATTGTTCCCATTCCTTCATTACTTGGCAGTTGAAGGCTACAAGTTGGTGCAGGTGCTGTAGGTGCTGCAGGTGCATCATTTGCTTCCTTCTCAGTTGCATCCTTATTCGTTCCATTTAAAATATTGGCCCTCGAACGAGTCGTTGGGCTAGTATTTAGATTTGTCTTCTCAGCTTTCTTGGTTCTCTAAAGTGTACATACAATTAGGAGATAAAATAAAATTTTGCATTTATGATGCAAATAAGCAGAAAAAACTAAATTTTAGCCACGACACACCTTTTTTGGATTTTTCAATGTTTCTTCTTCACTCTGCTCCTCTTGCTCTGGAACATATTCCTCACTGTCCACTTGCCCATTTTCTTTTTCTTTTCCTTTACATTTCTTGAATGAATTTTCTCACACCAATTGCTAGCGTAAGAATTTTCATGGCTCTACAAACTTCATTATTATGCATGACATTTAGAATTTTGTTCCTTTCATACTCAGTCAGGTTATTGATATTTATAGCCACCCTCTTATCAGACGGTGTTAGTGGTGGTGGTGGTGGAGGTGGTAAATGAAGCTCCTGCAAATAACCAACAAAAACATTGTAGTAAGTTTAGGCTAATTTTTTTAAAGATTACATCAAGATAAGATCAAAAGCAAACTTCTAACCGAAATTTCATTTTCATCCGTAACTTCATCTTCACATGGTGGATCATGTAAATCTAATCTCCTTCTAGCAGTTCAAGAGTTCATATTCACCGATGCATCTTTGACTTCCTGCTGATTTTTCAATGGTGCTGACTTCCTACGACTGGTGACTTCAGGTGACTTCCGATTCAAAGTTGAATTGCTCACATGTGGATTTCTGACTTGTTGCCTATTCAACCGTGGCGACTTTCTAGGACCACAGACTAGATTTGACTTGTTTCTTTGTTGCTGTTGTAGTTCATGAGTGGTCATATACTTCCGCTTTGGTTGTGAAACAGCTGAAACAATTACAACCAAACATAATGTTTTTTAATGGTACCAAATGTAGTAATTACATAACAAACTAAACAAGCTGCAAACGAGGTTCAGAAATATATTTCAAACATAAAATAGATTACAATATCGTACCTGCAAATAGATTCTGCCTTGGCCTTACTAGCACTTGTGGTAGCATCTTCAGTGGCTCAATTCTATTATCGATCACATGGTCGATATACAAATTCAGGTGGTCACCATTGCTTGCTCTGTTAACCAGTTTCGTCAGGTCAGCATCAGTAGACAGTAATTTCCACTCACCTATCTCATCATCTTTTATATATATTCCTCCGATTTCAGTGCATGCAACCTGATCCTTCACATGCTCCATCACTACTGGGAAGGAGAACAAGTCAGGATCGGCGGCTACAACATTCTCTTCTCCACCTACATATCCAGTATCTTGAAATTTTCCCTTGTGGTGAAATCTGACATTCACGATTTTATTTTCCATCCTGGATAAAACAAAGAAATTAACATCAGAATACGACACAAAGCAGTTATGCACAATGAAAATTATTAAAATATGCACAATATAGCATATAACAATGAAAATTATTAAAATAAGCACAATAAAGCACATAATTAAATGATTATCATAATGGAATAAAAATGCTTACAAGGCAGAGAAGCATACAATAATTAAAATGATAATCATAATGCAATATATTTGATTAAAAGGCAGAAAAGAATACAATGATTAAAATAAGTATCGTAATGCAATAAAAATTATTAAAAGGTAGACAGTACTAAGCAGTTAAACAAATTTGATAACTCAAAAAAGTCCTTTAACAATTGCAATACATTAAGCAGTTACTTAGACATATTTGATACATAAAATTTAAGCATCCTTTTTAACTTTTTCAGGAATTCGAATTTTTCTAATTGGGACATCATCTCTACACCAACGAAAATTGGTAACTTGATTTCCTATTCCATAACCACGCTGAATATCATCTAAAACTAGATCTTTCACACTTTCTTCATTTAAATGGACACTTTCGACATCACACCAGTCCCTTGGCAATTTCTTGATCACATTGTAGTACCCCTTCTCAGTTGGATCTTCTACATAAAACACTTGTTGTACTTGCGAAGCCAAAACATAGGGATCAGATTTCTGGCACAATCTATTTAAATTAACCCGAGTCAGGCCATACAGATCTTTCTCTTCATGGTACCAACAACACTTAAATAAAACCACCGTAAATTCTCCTGTTAAATATAATTGATACGGTTAATATCAGTGTTTAAGTTTTACAGGGAAAAACAGAGTTTAACTTGAAACAGGAAGCAGTCAGAGTTTAGTTAAACTCTGACAGTTAGAAGCTGAACAGAGTTTACTATACGCTGACAGTGGAAGCTCGATAGAGTTTGTTAAACTCTATCTGGAGGCAGCGTCTATCGGTCAACATTGTTTGAAGATTATTTAATGAACAATATCTTTGAAGATTGGATAGCTGTCAAAGAGATTGAGTTGACTAAGGAGACGTGTAGCAATCGTAATTGCTAACAATTGTATAGCTAATTTATAGGAGTATCAATTATCGATTGTATAGCAACTGTATATCTTATAAATACAGTTAGGTTAACCCTGGAAGGGTATCGATCGATCGTGTAATACAATATCTTTCATTGTAACCTAAGCAGCTCTCTGTGATTTTTTACATCACTGAGAGAGAAGTTAATTTCAAACAGTTTTAAAGCTTTTTAAGAACTTATTGTTATTCTCTCATACTTAGTTGATTATAAGTGTGTATTCGGCCTAACAATTGGTATCAGAGCTTGATCTATTAATTTAATACAGTTTATGAAAGGCAGAGTGTGTAATCTTGTAACACTATAACTAATGTAACTCAACTAAAGGAAAAGATACTTAACCAGAAGACAATCAAGAACAAGAAGCCACAAAGAAATCAACACTAAATGAAGACAAGGTAATTGATACAATTCAACATGTTAACTATGATCAAGCCAAGAAGAAATCATTGAGAGAAGTTCAAGTCAAAGTTGTTCATGCCTCAGTGATTTGAAAAGCCAAGAATCAAGATCATAACTATCAGTATCAATAAGACAAATTGATTTCAAGTGAACAAGAAGGAAAGCTAACACTGGAAAGCCACATTACTAATTGAATATGGTGATTTATTCAAGAAGCAAAAACACTATCAAGACTAGTCACTTATGAACCAGACCAGTGCATCAAGTGTCAGGACATTGATAGCAAGTTTATGTCAGTAATAAAGATCCATGTTCAAGAGCTTGGTGAAGAATAAAGAAGACATGAAGATATCACAAGTTCAAGATGTGCATTGAAGTTTCAAGTTGAAGAGCAGAATATTTTCTAAGTACTAAATATTCTAGATGACCAAGTAGAATATTTCTAAGTAGAAGTCCTACTTAGAAATTCGAGATGGCTAAGTAGAAATTCTCAAGTAGAAGTTCTACTTAGAGTGCAGTTTCAACATGACACATGGCATCTTCTGATTGGCAGATTTCCAAGCTTTCAAGATAAGACAAGATTTATGTGGACATCATTGGGCCACGTATATCTTAGTCTTTGAAGACTACAGGACATAGATTACATGTAGTATAAATAGAAGTACTTGTGTAATGTTTTATTAGAGCAATTCTTGAGAGAAACAGATGTAAAAGAGAGAGAGTGTATTCACAGAGCTTAGTGTCATTCACTACTCTCTGAACTTCTGTTATACTTTGTAATGAATGTTGTAGCAACCACTTCAAGTTATATATAAGACATATATTCCTTGAATCTGTGTGTTCATTTATTGCATCGTATTTATTGCTTATCAAATTCGAAAAGTTGAATTCACCCCCCCCTCTACAACACATTTGGACCTAACAATTGGTATCAGAGCTATATGTTTAACACACAAAACATAGATCCTTGTGTTTGGTAGAAGAATCGTGAGTTTTCATTTT
Organism: Saposhnikovia divaricata; assembly: GCA_036435485.1. Taxonomy (NCBI): domain Eukaryota; kingdom Viridiplantae; phylum Streptophyta; class Magnoliopsida; order Apiales; family Apiaceae; genus Saposhnikovia; species Saposhnikovia divaricata. The sequence goes on along the minus strand of CM071595.1, from coordinate 235,237,055 downwards.
CTAGATCTACTTTTCAAAAATTCTAGAAAAGTGAGCTTTAATTCGTTTGTTGTGAAAACTCATCCAAAGAAAATTATTTAAATACTCCAGGTGTTATTATTGTTATTATTTAGCTTGGGTGTATTTTAATTAATTTTTGTGAATTAATCTGGGTACTTTGATATTTGGTGTTCTTGAGTGTTCATCATTTGTTCTTATTAAAAAAGACAACCCAACAACTTTTTGATTTCCTTCTCAAAAAGATAAAAAGTAAAAAAAAAAGAAAAAAAGAGGTGTTTTTGGACTTTTGATATGCGTTATTCACGGCAGAAAGCATAGCAGAACATACTCAGTACCTAACACGTGGGTTAGGTAATTTAGGTGAGTAAAGCCTCAAAAGTCAAAAAGGTGTTAAAGAGATAATATTGTTTATTCAATATTAAAGTGATCTGCAGCAAAGTTATTCCAAGGACAAAAGTTCTACATAGAGTTTCTACTTGAGATTTTCTACATAGAAATTCGACTTGGATAATTTCTACTTGGTGAAGTTCGACTTGAACAAAAATTTCTACTTAGAGAAATTTCGACTTAGGCAGAAGTTCTACATATATATTCTACATAGCCGAGTCTTGGGTACTTAGAAACTTTTGGTGACCAGAATTGAAATGGCTCCTAAAAATGCATTCAAGATCCCAATGTTCAACCGAGATCACTATGAAGAATGGGTTTTCAGAATGAGACTCTACTTAGAGACAGTTAACCCTGAATATCTGGAAGTCCTTGACAAGGGTAAATTTGTTCCAATGGTGATTATTCCTGAGCATACGGAAGGAAAGGAGGTTATACCACCTCGGTCTGAGCCTAAAAAGGCATCGGAGTTTTCAGATGCTGACAAGGAGCAAATAGCTTATGATACTTCCGTACGACAAACCTTGATGGAATCCCTTGATCATGAAATGTTCAACATAGTCAAAGGTCTGAATACAGCAAAGAAGATTTGGGACAAGATAGAAGTTGTCATGGAAGGATCTGCAGAGGTTAGAAGCAACAAAACACTCATACTCAAGATGGAGTATGACACCTTCAGAATAAGAAAAGGAGAAGGCATAACAGACGTCTATCTAAGATTCAGTCAGTTGGTATTGGATTTGAATCTGAGAGGTGTAACTCTCCCCATGGTTGAGACCAATACGAGATATCTGAGGAACCAGCCAAAGAGCATTGAACATAGGGTCTACGCTGTAAGAGAAACCAGAGATTTGCATACAACTTCTCTGGAAGAATATTATGGAATACTAAAGACCTATGAGCTGGACACACTTCAAGATCAAGCATGGGACAATGATTCAAAAGGAAAAGAAACTGCATTGGGATTAGTTGCTGATGAGGAAGAGTCTAAGAAGGCAATAGTTGCAGAAAAGTCTAAATCATCACCTGCACCACATCAAGTTAATAATGATGACGAGTGCACATCTAACAGTGATGATGACTACTTCACCCAAGAGGAGCTGGACAACATGGACGATAGTGTCGTGGCATACATGGCAAGGAAGTTCAGCAACATGAGATTCAGAAAGAGCAACCGACTTTAGAGAAATTCTTCATCTTACTATCGGGTTGCTAGTGGTGGTGGTAGTTCATCAGGCTACAAAGGTAAAGGCAAGAGTACCAGCTACAAATCTCCTTTGGATTTCAAAATGAAGTTCAAATGCTATAACTGTGGTGAAGCTGGACATTTTGCTACAGACTGCAAAAAGCCTAAACAGACTTATCCAAAAGAGACATATGAAGCCCTCAAAAGCAAGTATGAATCGCTGGTGAAGGAAAGACTTGGAAAAAGAGCTTTATTAGTAACAGAAGGAAGAGCTTGGGATGATTCAGATGAGGAAGATGTTACTGATGTAGCAAAATTTTCCCTCATGGCTGAGCAATCAGAGGAACCAGAGGTACCAGTTCTAACCCTTAAAGTAGAAATGTCCATTGATGAGTATAAGGAACAGAACGGAGCTCTTAGTGAAGAGATCTATATGTTGTGCAAAAGCCTAGACACTTCTCAAAAGGAACAGAAAACACTTGTCGCCAAAAGCAGAATGCTTGAGGCAAAAGTGGAAGAGTTAGAGGCTGCTTGCACTGTAGATACTTCCCTAGGAGACTTTATTAAATCTTTGGAACACAAGCTCATCCTTAAGGAAGAAATAGAAGCATGTCTTAGGAACGACCTAGCTGAGTTAGAAACTAAATGTGAAGCTTACAAACTAGCTGCTAGTAAAGTGTATGTAGATAACGGCACATTTAAGAAAATAACTGGAATAGGTATAGGACTTGACTATTCTAACTTACCTAAGAAAGAAGGAAAGAGACCTATCGACACTAGTTCCAGTGACCTTAAAAAAGAAATTCCTAGCCCTCTTAAATCAGCTGTCAAACCTATCTTCAAACACCTTGTTCCTCGATTAGAAGAAGAGACTGAATTAATAGCTAGATGGAAGATCGCCAAAAAGCACAACCTATAACTCCTATCAAACAAGTTAAAATCAATTGCCCTAGAGATAAATCTAGAGCAGGATTAGGAGCTAAGACTGTTAAACAACAAGGTAAGAAAGAAAAAGGCATAAAAGAGGTTAAGGCTGAACGAATAAAGAAAGCATGTTATCACTGTAAATCTACTGAACATCTTTCTTATGCATGTAAAGCTAACATAAATGTTCCTGCTGCACATGCCATGCCTACCACACATACAATGAATAATCTGCATCAGAATCATGCACAGTGTGGTCAACCTAATTGTATGCCATGCACTTTTAACATCATGCAAACTTTTGTGAATTTAATGAATGCATCTAGCCAGTCATGCTCAAATACTGCTGCTAGTCCAAACATCAAAAAGAAGCATGTGAGAGCCAAGACTGTCAGTCCTCCTAAAGTTAGGAGTGACAAACCTTCTCCTAAGACTGACAAATCTGTCAAGTCTGATAAAAGAAAGGAGAAAGTCGAAAGCTCTAGTAATGTTAAGAAAAGTGCATCTCCTGTTGTTAAATCTGTTGATTCTCGATCTTATAGAAAAGCCGGGCCCAATCAAAGTTGGGTTCCGAAGAACGTCTAATCAATCTGTCAATGCAGGGCATTAAGCCAAAAAGAAATAAAGTTATATGGGTGCTAGACAGTGGAGCATCGAGGCATATGACTGGAAACAAGTCCCTGCTTACAGAGTTGGTTATGAAGGCTGGCCCTTATGTTACCTTTGGAGATGACAGCATAGGTGTGCCAAAGGGATATGGCAAACTGAAGACGGGTAATGTCATCATTGAAGATATTTCCTATGTTGAGGGACTGAAGCACAATCTGTTGAGTATCAGTCAATTCTGTGACAAAGGTTACGAAATTGTCTTCAACAAGAAAGGTGTATCAATTACTCACATCAAGGAAGGCTCATTGGCTTTGAGAGGAGTTCAAAAGGCAGATCTTTTTGTTGCGGATATGGATTCAGCAAATCAGAATGAGGTCACCTGTTTCTACAGCAAAGCTTCGGATGATGAAAGCTGGTTATGGCACAAAAATCTATCTCACTTAAACTTCAAAACGATGAATGCTCTCGCGAGACGAGAATTGGTGAGAGATCTACCTCAAATGGAGTTCGCTCCGAAAGGACTCTGTGAAGCTTGTGAAATGGGAAAGTCGAAGCGAGCAACGCATAAAAGCAAAGAAATTTCTAGTATTACTGAGCCTCTGCAACTTCTTTATATGGATTTGTTTGGCCCAGTGAATGTCTTATCTTTGTTTAGGAAAAGATATGCATTGGTAATCGTGGATGACTTCTCCAAGTATACATGGGTATTGTTCGCAATGACGAAAGACGAAGTACCTTTCCTAATCATTGATCACATCACTCAAATTGAGAATGTTTCAACACTTACTGTGAAGACGATTAGATCAGACAATGGCACTGAATTAAAAAATGCAGTGCTGAATGACTTCTGTGTATCTAAGGGAATACGTCGTCAGTATTCAGCCCCGAGAACTCCACAGCAAAATGGAGTAGTTTGTAAGAACCCCAAATTTTGGATATAATTAAAACTTTTTATTAAGTAATGATAAAATGAGAAACAATGATTCCGACAGCAAGGTCACCAACTCTAATGAATGGTGGTTTCAAAGAACAATGATTGTAATGAATGGACATTGCTTTGGACAATGATCCTGATGCATTGGTATATTGTCAGAATAGAGTAATTCGATGGTTGAGGACCTAGATAAGAATAATCTACCATCCAGAAAGGAGCTAATTGATCCTTGAAGGGAAATGAGTACGTGCATAGTATTTCCCGTACGTGCATAGTATTTCCCGTACGTGCATAGTGTTTCCTGTATGTGCATAGTAATTTGGTGGACGAATAGTGATTTTGTAAGTTGGAAAACTTTTCACTCCACCCTATGTACGGGACGTGATATGGATGTTTCGAAGTCATATTAGTAATACGCGGAGGAAATAAGTGAATGCAGAGACGATCGGAATTCAGAAATTCCAAATTCTTTTCGGTATAATATTTGACCGGACAGTGGATTAAATATTATTATAATCCAAGAATTGAGATATTAACTTTGAGGATTTGATATTTTGGGATGTTATTATATTGATTTAAGAATGAAGGTAAGAAACCACTGAGGAGTGGTTATGGCTACAATGTAATAATTGATATTTGGAAAGAATGAATGGAATTCGACTTTATTATTTCTATGTCTTGAAGAATGCTAAAGGGTAACAACATAGGTAAGAATAATCTATCTTCTAAGGGAATAAGATATGGCAATCTCAAGCAGGAGAATATTCTCATGTCATCCAGATCGGTAACGATTAATCCAGTAGTTCCGTAAAAAGGTTAAGGAACGATCGAAAGAGAATACGGACAATTATACAACCCTAAGAGAACAAGTAAAGAATACAGAATGAATAGTGTTGTGGTGGGAGTATATAATAATATGAGACGACACTATATAGAAGTATTCGGAACGGATTTCCGAGTTCGTATTAGTGATCCAGGAGGAAAATAAGTGTATGTAAAAGCTGTCGGATTCTGAAAAACCGCACTTTTATTTTCTCCGAGAGTTCCCTGGACACTGATAGCCTTAAGTATTTAACGAATGGATTTAAGGAATATAAATTGGAAAGTTAGAATGAAAGATGGAGAATGAAAGTATTAATATTAAAAAGGATTCCCGGTAAACCCTAATTAGAAATCCGTGAAATATTCTCACGAACGATCAATCGAAACGGGCAATAACCGGACACAGAAACAAGCCGGGAATCAGGATGCATGCATGTGCTAGTAGAAAATATCTAGCAACCAAGTGGTGACTCAAGTAACTAGCACACTTAGAGATTGGAACTAATAGTTAGCATGAATTCCATCCAAAGATCAACCAAGTGTTAACTTCTTTAACACACCTCTTGACACATGCCCCAAATGACATCATGCATTGCATCACACCTTTATTAAAGTAGCTTTAGGATGAGATATTATCCAACTTACATCACTTTATGCATTATTGAAATTCAACCAAGCAAAACAACTCCATTCTCTCCATTCTTCAAAACTGCCAAGCAAGAACACTCCTCAAAGAAAAATTCATATCTCCACTTCTACCCATTCATAGATCACCAAATTTTAACCATAGCTTCCTCAATATATGTAGAGTATTCGTTCAAAATTTCATAATTTTTGAAGATCGTTTGGATAGGTAAATAAATTCAAGAAAATCACCCTGTTTTTCCCCTCAAGAAACAAGACTTCGAATTTTTGGAATTTTTAGATTTCCAAACCAAGCTTCCAATCCTTGTTTGATCATCAAATTTTTATGGTGAGTCCTATATTTCATAAAAGCAATCTCCTAAAAATTTCAAGTCCAAACTCCTTTGTTTCCATTTTCAAAAAAATCATGAAAGAGGAGGATGAATAGTGTTTCATGAACTAATCTTTGATTTTTCTTGTTTTCATGGTTGATCTTAGCTACCCTGAGGCTATCCAAGGACTATAACAAGCTTTTTAAGGCTAGTACATACTCTCAAGAAGGTATAACACTCTTGAAACCCTAGATCAACTTTAAGTTTATGGATGTTTTTGATGGGCTAAGCTTGGTTATGATGTTAGCATGATTATAAGCATAATTAGTAAGTGATTTAGTTGAGCAAGAAAGCATGTTAATTATTGTGGTAAACTGGTATGATCTGGACTTGATGATGTTCATGATCATGTGATAAGTTGTGTGGATGCCCGGTGTGGCTTGGTTGGATTGTTATAATTTTTGGAACGTTCGATATATAGCCGTCGTAATGCCGAAATTTCGTTAACCTTAAGAAAAACAACTTGGACAGTAGATGTAACTCACTGCCTAGCTTTGCAATCTGCCATGATAGGATAGGTAATGTTCTAAGCTTCGTTTTGATATAAAGATCACGTGAAACGGACTTACGGTTTAGGATTTACAACCAAATTACTAAAAGTAGTTCGAATCCGTAAACGAAAGTTCGTAACTGTAATTGAACCCTCGTAAACTATGTAACGTCATGGCAAATCTTGGTAAATAAATACTAGAGGTAAAAAGGAAGGTGTGAAAGAAAACCGTATGTCAAAAGGATCATTTTTCGATTTATTAAAAATGTTCGAGTCGAGGTTAAACGCGAACGAACCCCTAAAAGACGACTCTTTTATAACTTCGGTAAAACACTTAGAAAACGGGCGATAAAACTCGGAGTATAGTATTGGTTCGTAACGATCGACCTTAGAACTCATATGACTTAAGTATGTCCCAAGTATAAGTACAATGACATGTCGTATTAACGAACGAATGTCGGGTCGGATCAGTGATAAAAGTAATCCACAAAAAGGGGTATAACGAGATAACTCGAGAACGTGTTTCGAGTTAAGTATAACTTAACTTTTAATATGTTAAGTGATTAATCCCGAATGCCTTGGTTATTTATAGATCACCAAGCTGAACCGGGACCCGCTACCACTACCCCTTACCGTACTCGACTACCAGGCAAGTTTCAATTCCCTTCTTTTAGGCTGTTGTTGTGATTGAATAAATATATATATATATGATTGCTGATATACATATGCCATTGCATGCATGCCTACTTTCAAGTTGAATTGATATACTTGTTCCCTGAATGTTATTGTTGGCTTATAAGCTAGATAGTTATACATCAGTTATAAGCCGGTTATTGTAAGACCCTCAGAGAAGGGCGCATATATCTTATTCATCGAATATAGACCGGGAGTCAATATTTCTTGATATATCGAGATTACCTCGGAGGAAAATATTTAAGTAAATATTTTCTATTATTTGGGCGACGAATATTATTTGAATATTCGTTCGAGACTAATTATTTTATCGATCCTTGCTTCAAATAATTATTTGAACGTAACTATTCAACGAATAATATTTCTCAATATTCATTCAGAGTCGAATTGATTATCGACTATTATTTCGAATATTCTTCTAAAGATGAGACTATTAAATGAATATTATTTGGATATTCTTTTAGAATATTATTTTATTAAATAAATATTACTTTTGAATATTCATTTAAGATATTAAATACTTGATGAATATTATTTTAATATTCATCTGAAGCTTGATTTAATTACCAAATATTATCTCGAATATTCCTTAAGGCTTGGATTACTAAATGAATATTACTTGATATTCATTTAGGATATTATTCATTAAATGAATATTACTTTTGAATATTCATTTAAATTCCTAATTAATTATGAATATTACCTTAAATATTCTTTTCAGGTCTTATTAATTAATGAATATTGTTTTGAATATTCATTTAAATATTTATTTATTCAATAAATATCCTCCTGATATTTCTTCAGGGATTATTTTGAGAAATACTCTGATTAAAGATATTCTTTCATATTCCCAAATATTCTTTAAATATTTTAACTCAATAAATATTCTCTGGATATTTATTCCATACTTAGAATAACGTCGATAAGGTTTATCTTCTTCGATTATTACAGAAAATATCTCGGAGTCATATTATTATTAATCTTATATCAAGAAAGGTTCTCAGACATCATTCTTCTTTGAGTCTACCCCCTTAATAATAAGGGAACCTTACTTGGAAAATGTTATTTATCTTGTCGACTTCCCGGTCATAAAGTATTCCCTTCACCCGCAACTCGGGTGCTGTTGACTTATTAAGTCGTTGCTTACCTTCTCATCTTTCGAGGGGTAAGATTACTGGAACAAGTTGATATCCGTTACCAAGTAATAGCTTGGGAGTTATTGGTAAATTTTCCTTTCCAACTAGATACGACTACTTTGTGGAGTCTTATCAACAAGTATTATACTTGGGGAAAGGGGGACGAACGTTACATTCAGAATCATGAATTCTATTTGAACTAGGAGTCGTGTAAGAGGCCGAGTAGCGCCGGTCCATCCCCTTTGGCCCAACCGTTGGCCGGGGAGAGCTAGTAAGGCGGTATACAAGTAAAGCCGTCAGTTCTTCCTTCTACCGGTAGTAAATCTAAATTGAGTTGTACGATCTCGACTGATCATCAAGATTGGAACAGCGGGCGCGGTGAATACTCCATCATTGGTTCATCATCCAAATTTATTTATTTCCTGCAACATGATTACTGTTGGCAGAGTTGGAAAAGGGTCATAACTGGAATTGCAACCTTTTCTTGCAAGTTCCTCTTCTTAATAACAATAAAAATATCTCGCTTACTTTGATGTAGCAGATATTTCTACAAACAAATACTTTAAGTTACCTTGTAACTTAATCGTTCATATTATACTGGCATCATTTCCGTAAATGCATGGCATATGGTTTGAAAGATACTTTTGAACTGTTATACATTATCGTTCAGTTATATATTATTGTTGGTGGGCTATTGCTCACCCTTGCTTTATTATTATATCACAACAACAGCTAGACCAGATGACTCGCACAAGGCGCACTCGACGCGGGCGAGGACGATGAGACTACCAGAGCTGAAGAAGAAGCTATTGGTAGGGTATATTTATTCTTTCAGTACCAAGAATATGGTCTAGTATGACTTATGTAAATGGATGGCAAAGAGTATGTATTTATATTGAAATTCTTTTGGATTGTAAGAACTCATAATGTGATTAATAAAAATTTGATTGTTACTCTGATTTCATCTCTGGGACTATAACGGGTGTGTTTTATATTGTTGTGTTGGGTTATAGAGACGTAATTTATTTTATGTTAAGGAAAGTTCAATTATTGTGGACAGAATTGGAAACCGTAACCACCGGATCCCGGACCCCAGATCTGGGGGTGTTACAGAAGTGGTATCAGAGCGTACGTTATAAACCCCAGAGATGAGGTGACGTTAAAACAATAAATTCAATAAGATAATAAGAACTCTTGCCAAGTTCATAGTCGGACTACTTAATGTAATGATGACATATAAAACCCTTATGGGAACTCGTAAGTATAATGATAGTAACTTAGCTCGATATCGTATCGACGAGTAAGGCGACTGACCTTGAGGCATACGAGCAACAGCGCGATGATGCTTTATATGCTGAAGATCAGCGGGTAATTCGATGGAGTACCCTACTGGAGACCCGGAAGAGGTTCCAGCAGATAAGGAAAATCCTGTTAGGATAAGGAGCTTTCCCATGGGTAATGAGGGTCGCAGCCAGAATGACTGTGATGATTAAGATATGGTTCTCCGAAAAGTGAGTATAAAGAACCGAGATATTATTAAGAGATCTGAAGATGCATGTTGAATTCATAGCCGGACTACCAGATGTAGTACCAGCAAGAAAGAAGGATTGGAAGAATTACTTGAGATCTTATACGGAAAAAAAGATGAGAATCCTTAGAGATTTTCATCTTAACAAAGAAAGAGCTAGAGGGATGTATGATTATCAAAGACATCGATTTAGGGCGAGGAACAGAGTCCCTAGGAATAGTTGAGAAGGAGGCAGTAAGTGCCATATCATTTGATAAATGAATTAGTATGAATATGGTCAGTAATAATTCGCCATGAGAAGGCAGGTGTCGTAGGTTGTAAATTATGGAACCAAATTGAGGTTAATAAGGTGGTTTTATTAAGGAAAATGTTCATTTTATGAATGAATCATTTAGAAAGTAAAGACATTGGGAAGTGATAGCATGGTTGGGTAAAGTTATATAAGGAAGTAGTAAGCAAGACAATGATCTCAGAACCTACCGGAAGATAAGACCAGTGAGTCAAGATGAACTCGTAATGAGACTACTGCCAGAGACTGAGTATAGAGTTAATTCAACTCAGTTAAATGATGAACCAGAAACGTTAGATGCATGTGATTCAGAGGAATATTAAATTCCTTCTTCTCTTTGAATGGATTATAGTAGTTACCTTAAGTTTACTCCGACACGGAATTATAATAGATCAAGTAATACGATCAGCAGTTAAAGAGAAAAATGTGAGAAAATCTTCCTGGAGCTAAAAGGTGAAATTGGTAATGACCAAGAGCTGGCATTGCTTAATGGAAAAAGGAGACTTTGTGCTTCCAATGACGCTTCGCATAAAGGGTTAGGTAGACCGACATTTGGTAGTATTGAATATCAGGACGTTGTGACAGGTTTCAGTTTGAAACTATTGATTCCCTTCTAAGGGATGGATATAATTGATTCCTCTCCAGTGGGTAAACTTCCAATCCGATGATGATTATTTCGTTAACTATGACTGCTTATGATTCCACCTGCTTGGAGGTTCATAGAACTATTCTTCAGGTTTCAAAACTGGTCTCCTTAATGTTACCAGTAGGTGGGTAGATTGATCAAAATTTCCCTGAGTCTGGAAAGGAATTCGGTGAATTTTGGCAAACCTTGTCTTTCTGATTATCAGAGAATGTCATGGAAGAGAGTAAAAATTGGAGCAAACCCTGTGATTTGGGTAAGGATGCTATAAAATGGGTTAGTAAACGGACCCTGAGCATTACAATCGACGGTAGTGATAAAATGATGAAGTGAGATTGGACGAAAATAGGAAATGTAAGTAAGAAACCAGCCGGACTGAGAAATTCCAGGATTGACTTAAATGAAAAGGCTGTTATGCCAGGAATGGTAAGCTTGTGTGGCACGCAGGATTGATAAGAATAGTTGAAAAGATAAAAGTGGAGGAAAGGTGACCGGAGACGGTGCCGAGTAGTCGATTAAGACTTATATGGAGTAAAGTTTTGGAAAGGTAGAAAGGTATCAAAGAAGAAGGCACTATGCCGGCAATTGCTAGAAAAGTAATGCTATTAGCCAACCCCTAAAATCATATATTTTTATGTGTGGCCAGTTGAGGCCAAGTCACAACGGACTATAAAGTGACTAGACCAGCAATGAAAAGACAAAGCAGGGTTGCTTCTAAGAAAGCACCGACTGCAAGGGCTTCTGATATAAAGGAAACATTAATGATATCGTGTGAATCTTCTGCCGAACAACCCATGTTTTGATTGGGAATTCACTAGACCTTTTTGGGATGGGGTCACCCGTACTAAAGTGACTCATGTGTATATGGTTGTCCAAGATTTCGAGTAAAATGGCAGTATAGTGACTTGAGATGTATGATGTTAGGGTATCATGAATACCATGAATATATTATGACGGAGGAAAGTAAACAATGAAGGTATATGAAGAGGGTATAGAAAAGGTCAGAAATTGAACATTATGCTGTAGGAATTTTGTCTGAGGCAAGTACCTTTGCGAAGAACGATAAGCACTAAGAGATTCACGTTGAACTCGACCAATATCTTCCAGAACATCCTTGCTACCATTAACAAGTTCGGTAAGAGAAGAGATTGGCATACGTTGCCTTTTTGGAAGGCCAAATAGGCTGACAACTGTCTGAAAGAAGAGGGTGGCATTAAACCACCGATCGATTATCAAATGAGAATGATTGAAAAAAAAAAGACCTTTATTAAGGATACATGATCTGATTGCCAATTATAAGATGCAAGAATTCCTTGGCAGTTGAATTAAGGATAGGATATCCATAAATTAAGACAAACCCTGGGGAATGCACAAGGGGTGGCATTAACCCTAATAACGACATTATGACTTCAGATGATATGAGCTGGACTTGCTAAGGCAACAATGACCGGTAAGGATTATTAAAAAGAGTTCTGGAAAGAACATAAATAGAATTATTAGAGTATTGATCAATGACATTTTGATATACCCGGTACCCAGAAAATACCGGAGGAATGATAAGGATGGCCTACGAAACCTTACAAGGAAAAAGGGTAATATTCCGAACTTCAAAAATGGAAGTTTGGTAAGGAATGTATGACATCGTAACAATAATGCCAGATGAGGCATGTATGAAACCCTGAGGAAGTATGGGTTGAACCTATAAAGGTTGAGATTATCCTAAGATAAAGAAAGAACTAAGAAAAGAAGTATCCTAAGTAGGATTGGGAATAAACGTGATAAAGTTCCCACGGGTAGGTGGAAGCAATGACTTATGGAAATGACTGATAGTTATATTTTCTCCTTCAGCAGAGCTTAAGGGAGAATGCTTTAACCCAACAGTGATGGGAATGAGGTAGAAAAACTTGAGCTGGAATGTACCCAGAAAACATGGGTTACAAGAAAACATTATCATCAAGAAAGGCCAATGAGGTGGCCGACAATCTAAGTATAAAGGAATAATTACAAATGTTCATACCTAAAAAAACAGGATGATATTTGGTAGGACCTTGAAGGTCATATCGGAATGGAGGAATTTAAATTCCTTCTGATGACTGTGCAAGAATTAACAGTAATAATAGTTTAAGTAAAGATTCGATTCCTGATGGAGTCTTAAGCATATTACGTACCTTAGAAGGCCCCGTTTTGAGGCAAACCAGGACCATGGTACAAAATTGATGAAGTAAACCGTTAAGTTTCCAGTCTTTTATGGAAGATGCATAAGTGATAGTTTCATCAACCGGACCTAGCTGCGATGCTTGAAACTCTTCTGCAATTCTATCTGCTTCACGTTATATCTACATCAAGTTCAGGAAGTGTTCCTTATGGATAAGGAATAATGATTACTTTGTCTCCCTAAGGGATTTGAAACCCGTAGGGTTAGCTATTAACGCACTACGTAAACAACAAGCGATGGTGATTCTTCTAAGAAAGGAGATGACAACGTAAAGATAAAGAAAGTGCTGCTATTGATAAGCTAAATGGCATGTTGATGAATGACAAGCAAGTTTGTGTTAGTGTACTTCTGCACAAACAAGATAAAGAATATGAGGTTGATAATTCGTGATGCTAAACGTATTCCCGTAGAAAGAATTAATGAGACTTGGAGGGAAGGGCGGTTGAGCCCAAGACTTATTGGGCCACTTGAGAGTTTAAAGTGTTCGGACGGCGGTATTCGAGCCAGCCTTACCCCCAAAATTATGGCACGGTCATAACGGGTTTTCATGTGGCCAGGCTACGCCAGTAAAATGCAGATGTTCAATAGATGATAGGAGTACGAGCATGTAGATATGCGACCTGGTCTGACTTACGAAAGACAACCTGTGGAAAACCACGGATAGAAAAGAACAAGTAATGAGAAACAAGGTTGGCAGAAGTAGATTATATGAATCAGCTAATAAGAAGGATGTGATTGATAAAGAAAAGGCTGGGGAAGCAACTATGGAATGAGAAGCAAGGAATGTTATGAATGGGTTTTCTAATGAATTCTCAGGATGACAACCTGATAGTGTCAATATTATAGTTATGAAAAAGCTAGTAACATGATATGGGATGTCAGTAATAATGATGTCAAGTGAGAAATCTAAGATTTAACCTGAAAGGTTGAAGGATTTCCCGAATGTGAGTATCGCTAAGATTGAACAAGAGTATTTGTCCATAGAATAATGTACAAAGCAGCAAGATATGTTGACATGTGAGATTGCGATCAAATAGTATTGGATATAATTATGATTAATTTCTTCTTTGATAAACCTCTATAGTTCAGAGGTAAATTCTGAGTATGATATTCTACAATCATGAAAGCTTTCTATAATCCATTAGAACTCTTTTCTCTTCTTCTCTCTTATTCATCTTCTTTATGAATTGAGAAGAACAACCCTTTTAGGAGGGGAGGTACTGCTACGTGACTATCTGTCTATGTGATAGAAGTCTAAGTGGAATGCAATGACTTGTTTAATTGCTTGTCAAGTACTAAAGGCTGGCCCCCTTCTGTACTAACTATGCAATATGACAAATGTTCAATTGATCATAGTGATCTCTCAATAAATCTTTCCACTTCTCTATATTGATCGAGATTACGAAGATTAAAGCGATCAGGAAATGCACAGTACGAGCGAGGTTACCTCCGAATCGTAGGGTGATAGTGATACCAATGTTACTGCAGGTATCAATAAGGATAAGACTGAGTAAGAGTATAACCCGGATAGTGAGTTGTACGAAAAGTAGCAATGTTGATGGAAAAAGGATAAAGTATGAATTGTAGCACTAGAAGATGTGCTGAGGAAGGGTAGAACGACTAAGAATTGACCGGGAAGCTAAAGAGTGAACGACAGGCAAACGACTCTTTGCTTCCTACCTGATTCCGGGACGGAATCCTTTTAAGGAGGGGAGACTGTAAGAACCCCAAATTTTGGATATAATTAAAACTTTTTATTAAGTAATGATAAAATGAGAAACAATGATTCCGACAGCAAGGTCACCAACTCTAATGAATGGTGGTTTCAAAGAACAATGATTGTAATGAATGGACATTGCTTTGGACAATGATCCTGATGCATTGGTATATTGTCAGAATAGAGTAATTCGATGGTTGAGGACCTAGATAAGAATAATCTACCATCCAGAAAGGAGCTAATTGATCCTTGAAGGGAAATGAGTACGTGCATAGTATTTCCCGTACGTGCATAGTATTTCCCGTGCGTGCATAGTGTTTCCTGTATGTGCATAGTAATTTGGTGGACGAATAGTGATTTTATAAGTTGGAAAACTTTTCACTCCACCCTATGTACGGGACGTGATATGGATGTTTCGAAGTCATATTAGTAATACGCGGAGGAAATAAGTGAATGCAGAGACGATCGGAATTCAGAAATTCCAAATTCTTTTCGGTATAATATTTGACCGGACAGTGGATTAAATATTATTATAATCCAAGAATTGAGATATTAACTTTGAGGATTTGATATTTTGGGATGTTATTATATTGATTTAAGAATGAAGGTAAGAAACCACTGAGGAGTGGTTATGGCTACAATGTAATAATTGATATTTGGAAAGAATGAATGGAATTCGACTTTATTATTTCTATGTCTTGAAGAATGCTAAAGGGTAACAACATAGGTAAGAATAATCTATCTTCTAAGGGAATAAGATATGGCAATCTCAAGCAGGAGAATATTCTCATGTCATCCAGATCGGTAACGATTAATCCAGTAGTTCCGTAAAAAGGTTAAGGAACGATCGAAAGAGAATACGGACAATTATACAACCCTAAGAGAACAAGTAAAGAATACAGAATGAATAGTGTTATGGTGGGAGTATATAATAATATGAGACGACACTATATAGAAGTATTCGGAACGGATTTCCGAGTTCGTATTAGTGATCCAGGAGGAAAATAAGTGTATGTAAAAGCTGTCGGATTCTGAAAAACCGCACTTTTATTTTCTCCGAGAGTTCCCTGGACACTGATAGCCTTAAGTATTTAACGAATGGATTTAAGGAATATAAATTGGAAAGTTAGAATGAAAGATGGAGAATGAAAGTATTAATATTAAAAAGGATTCCCGGTAAACCCTAATTAGAAATCCGTGAAATATTCTCACGAACGATCAATCGAAACGGGCAATAACCAGACACAGAAACAAGCCGGGAATCAGGATGCATGCATGTGCTAGTAGAAAATATCTAGCAACCAAGTGGTGACTCAAGTAACTAGCACACTTAGAGATTGGAACTAATACTTAGCATGAATTCCATCCAAAGATCAACCAAGTGTTAACTTCTTTAACACACCTCTTGACACATGCCCCAAATGACATCATGCATTGCATCACACCTTTATTAAAGTAGCTTTAGGATGAGATATTATCCAACTTACATCACTTTATGCATTATTGAAATTCAACCAAGCAAAACAACTCCATTCTCTCCATTCTTCAAAACTGCCAAGCAAGAACACTCCTCAAAGAAAAATTCATATCTCCACTTCTACCCATTCATAGATCACCAAATTTTAACCATAGCTTCCTCAATATATGTAGAGTATTCGTTCAAAATTTCATAATTTTTGAAGATCGTTTGGATAGGTAAATAAATTCAAGAAAATCACCCTGTTTTTCCCCTCAAGAAACAAGACTTCGAATTTTTGGAATTTTTAGATTTCCAAACCAAGCTTCAAATCCTTGTTTGATCATAAAATTTTTATGGTGAGTCCTATATTTCATAAAAGCAATCTCCTAAAAATTTCAAGTCCAAACTCCTTTGTTTCCATTTTCAAAAAAATCATGAAAGAGGAGGATGAATAGTGTTTCATGAACTAATCTTTGATTTTTCTTGTTTTCATGGTTGATCTTAGCTACCCTGAGGCTATCCAAGGACTATAACAAGCTTTGTAAGGCTAGTACATACTCTCAAGAAGGTATAACACTCTTGAAACCCTAGATCAACTTTAAGTTTATGGATGTTTTTGATGGGCTAAGCTTGGTTATGATGTTAGCATGATTATAAGCATAATTAGTAAGTGATTTAGTTGAGCAAGAAAGCATGTTAATTATTGTGGTAAACTGGTATGATCTGGACTTGATGATGTTCATGATCATGTGATAAGTTGTGTGGATGCCCGGTGTGGCTTGGTTGGATTGTTATAATTTTTGGAACGTTCGATATATAGCCGTCGTAATGCCGAAATTTCGTTAACCTTAAGAAAAACAACTTGGACAGTAGATGTAACTCACTGCCTAGCTTTGCAATCTGCCATGATAGGATAGGTAATGTTCTAAGCTTCGTTTTGATATAAAGATCACGTGAAACGGACTTACGGTTTAGGATTTACAACCAAATTACTAAAAGTAGTTCGAATCCGTAAACGAAAGTTCGTAACTGTAATTGAACCCTCGTAAACTATGTAACGTCATGGCAAATCTTGGTAAATAAATACTAGAGGTAAAAAGGAAGGTGTGAAAGAAAACCGTATGTCAAAAGGATCATTTTTCGATTTATTAAAAATGTTCGAGTCGAGGTTAAACGCGAACGAACCCCTAAAAGACGACTCTTTTATAACTTCGGTAAAACACTTAGAAAACGGGCGATAAAACTCGGAGTATAGTATTGGTTCGTAACGATCGACCTTAGAACTCATATGACTTAAGTATGTCCCAAGTATAAGTACAATGACATGTCGTATTAACGAACGAATGTCGGGTCGGATCAGTGATAAAAGTAATCCACAAAAAGGGGTATAACGAGATAACTCGAGAACGTGTTTCGAGTTAAGTATAACTTAACTTTTAATATGTTAAGTGATTAATCCCGAATGCCTTGGTTATTTATAGATCACCAAGCTGAACCGGGACCCGCTACCACTACCCCTTACCGTACTCGACTACCAGGCAAGTTTCAATTCCCTTCTTTTAGGCTGTTGTTGTGATTGAATAAATATATATATATGATTGCTGATATACATATGCCATTGCATGCATGCCTACTTTCAAGTTGAATTGATATACTTGTTCCCTGAATGTTATTGTTGGCTTATAAGCTAGATAGTTATACATCAGTTATAAGCCGGTTATTGTAAGACCCTCAGAGAAGGGCGCATATATCTTATTCATCGAATATAGACCGGGAGTCAATATTTCTTGATATATCGAGATTACCTCGGAGGAAAATATTTAAGTAAATATTTTCTATTATTTGGGCGACGAATATTATTTGAATATTCGTTCGAGACTAATTATTTTATCGATCCTTGCTTCAAATAATTATTTGAACGTAACTATTCAACGAATAATATTTCTCAATATTCATTCAGAGTCGAATTGATTATCGACTATTATTTCGAATATTCTTCTAAAGATGAGACTATTAAATGAATATTATTTGGAAATTCTTTTAGAATATTATTTTATTAAATAAATATTACTTTTGAATATTCATTTAAGATATTAAATACTTGATGAATATTATTTTAATATTCATCTGAAGCTTGATTTAATTACCGAATATTATCTCGAATATTCCTTAAGGCTTGGATTACTAAATGAATATTACTTGATATTCATTTAGGATATTATTCATTAAATGAATATTACTTTTGAATATTCATTTAAATTCCTAATTAATTATGAATATTACCTTAAATATTCTTTCAGGTCTTATTAATTAATGAATATTGTTTTGAATATTCATTTAAATATTTATTTATTCAATAAATATCCTCCTGATATTTCTTCAGGGATTATTTTGAGAAATACTCTGATTAAAGATATTCTTTCATATTCCCAAATATTCTTTAAATATTTTAACTCAATAAATATTCTCTGGATATTTATTCCATACTTAGAATAACGTCGATAAGGTTTATCTTCTTCGATTATTACAGAAAATATCTCGGAGTCATATTATTATTAATCTTATATCAAGAAAGGTTCTCAGACATCATTCTTCTTTGAGTCTACCCCCTTAATAATAAGGGAACCTTACTTGGAAAATGTTATTTATCTTGTCGACTTCCCGGTCATAAAGTATTCCCTTCACCCGCAACTCGGGTGCTGTTGACTTATTAAGTCGTTGCTTACCTTCTCATCTTTCGAGGGGTAAGATTACTGGAACAAGTTGATATCCGTTACCAAGTAATAGCTTGGGAGTTATTGGTAAATTTTCCTTTCCAACTAGATACGACTACTTTGTGGAGTCTTATCAACAAGTATTATACTTGGGGAAAGGGGGACGAACGTTACATTCAGAATCATGAATTCTATTTGAACTAGGAGTCGTGTAAGAGGCCGAGTAGCGCCGGTCCATCCCCTTTGGCCCAACCGTTGGCCGGGGAGAGCTAGTAAGGCGGTATACAAGTAAAGCCGTCAGTTCTTCCTTCTACCGGTAGTAAATCTAAATTGAGCTGTACGATCTCGACTGATCATCAAGATTGGAACAGCGGGCGCGGTGAATACTCCATCATTGGTTCATCATCCAAATTTATTTATTTCCTGCAACATGATTACTGTTGGCAGAGTTGGAAAAGGGTCATAACTGGAATTGCAACCTTTTCTTGCAAGTTCCTCTTCTTAATAACAATAAAAATATCTCGCTTACTTTGATGTAGCAGATATTTCTACAAACAAATACTTTAAGTTACCTTGTAACTTAATCGTTCATATTATACTGGCATCATTTCCGTAAATGCATGGCATATGGTTTGAAAGATACTTTTGAACTGTTATACATTATCGTTCAGTTATATATTATTGTTGGTGGGCTATTGCTCACCCTTGCTTTATTATTATATCACAACAACAGCTAGACCAGATGACTCGCACAAGGCGCACTCGACGCGGGCGAGGACGATGAGACTACCAGAGCTGAAGAAGAAGCTATTGGTAGGGTATATTTATTCTTTCAGTACCAAGAATATGGTCTAGTATGACTTATGTAAATGGATGGCAAAGAGTATGTATTTATATTGAAATTCTTTTGGATTGTAAAAACTCATAATGTGATTAATAAAAATTTGATTGTTACTCTGATTTCATCTCTGGGACTATAACGGGTGTGTTTTATATTGTTGTGTTGGGTTATAGAGACGTAATTTATTTTATGTTAAGGAAAGTTCAATTATTGTGGACAGAATTGGAAACCGTAACCACCGGATCCCGGACCCCAGATCTGGGGGTGTTACATAGTTGAAAGGAAGAATAGAACTTTGGTTGAAGCAGCAAGAACTTTGTTGTATGATTCGAAACTTCCTCTGTACTTCTGGGCCGAAGCAGTGAGTACCGCGTGTTACACTCAAAATAGAACCTTGATCATAAAAGATAAAGAAAAGACATCATGTGAGCTAATGAACAAAAGAAGACCAACAATCAAATACTTTCATGTCTTTGGAGCAAAATGCTATGTACTTATAGATGATGAAAATCTAGGCAAGTTTGCAGCAAAAGCTCGTGAAGGAATCTTTGTTGGTTACTCCACAGATGTGGTGGCAGCTTATAGGGTGTTCTTAGTGAATGATCGAAAAGTGACTGAAAGCTACAACGTCAGATTCGACGATACCAAACTCCCATCAATTTCTAGAGATTCTAGTGAACCTGAGTCCCTAAAATTTCAGAATCTGGACTTAGATGAACTTGAAGATGAACCTGAGTTAGTTGTCCCATTAAATGTCCCAAGTGTATGTGAAGAACCTGAGTCTAGTGAACAATCTAATTCTACAAGATCAGAAGAGACTTCTTCAGTACGAACCGGCAACAACTCAGGGGAGTAAATAGCAGCTCAAGGACAACTGTTCAAGGCTCGAGAAGAGTTGACACTAGTTCTGTAGGAGCTGGCACTAACTCAGGGGGAGTTAGTGAAAATAATCAAAGTAGTCAACACCACAACTCAGAAAGTCAAGCTGAATCATCAAGACAATTTCCAAGAGAACGGGTATGGAATAGAGACCATCCATTTGAATTAATTATTGGTGATCCAGATGCTGGTGTGACTACTAGAAGAACTGCAAGAGCTGACCTGGCTAATATTTGCTTATATTCTGGGTTCTTATCCAAGCTTGAACCTAAAGAAATAGAAGAATCTCTTAGTGATGCTGATTGGGTGATTGCAATGCAAGAGGAACTCAATCAGTTTGAAAGGCAGAAAGTTTGGAAACTGGTACCCCGACCAAAGAACATATCAGTAATTGGAGCTAGGTGGGTATTCAGAAATAAACTGGATGAAAACGGACTTGTAACACGAAACAAGGCTCGTTTGGTTGCAAAAGGTTATTCTCAACGAGAAGGAATTGCTTATGATGAGACCTATGCACTGGTTGCAAGACTTGAGGCAGTCAGGATGTTCTTGGCATTTGCAGCACATAAGAACTTCAAGGTTTTTCAGATGGATGTGAAAAGTGCCTTCCTGAACGGAGAGTTAGAAGAAGAAGTGTATCTGGAACAGCCGCCTGGCTTCATCGATCCAGAACTTGTAGATTTTGTGTATCTTCTCTTCAAATCTGTCTATGGCTTCAAGCAATCCCCAAGGCGATGGTATGAAACCCTATCCTTATTCTTAATTGAAAATGGTTTTACTAGGGGAGTAATTGATAAAACATTGTTCTATAAAAATGTAAAGAATGATTTAATACTTGTTCAAGTCTATGTGGACGATATTATTTTTGGGTCATCTAATGAGCGCTTGTGCGAGAAATTTGCTAAGCTAATGCAGGAAAAATATGAGATGAGCATGATGGGAGAGCTGTCCTTCTTCCTTGGATTACAGATCAGTCAGAGAAAAGATGGTATCTTTATCTGTCAATCCAAGTACGTCAGAGATTTACTCAAGAAGTACAATCTAGAAGATGCATCAGCAGCTAAGACTCCCATGGCAACAGCCACGAAGCTTGATGAAGACAAATTAGGTAAATTAGTTGGCATCACAAGCTATCGAGGTATGATTGGCTCACTTCTCTATTTAACTGCAAGTAGACCCGATATAATGTTCGCAACTTGTTTATGTGCAAGGTTCCAAGCGGATCCTAGAGAATCACATCTCGTAGCCGTCAAAAGAATTTTTAGGTATCTCAAGGGCACACCAAATCTAGGGATTTGGTACCCAAGAGATACAGGTTTTAATCTAATTGGCTATTCGGATTCAGACTATGCAGGTTGCAGGATTGATAGGAAAAGCACATCTGGTGCTTGTCAATTTCTTGGCAGAAGATTGGTGTCCTGGCAAAGTAAAAAGCAACATACAGTATCTACTTCTACTGCTGAAGCTGAGTACATTGCTGCTGGAAGCTGTGTAGCTCAAATACTGTGGATGAGGAACCAATTAAAGGATTATGGCATGGAGCACAAGAAAATTCCAATTATGTGTGACAACACAAGTGCCATTGCCATAACCAACAATCCTGTAGATCACTCAAGAACCAAGCACATCGACATCAGGTATCACTTCATAAGAGAACATGTCGAGGAGGGAAATGTGGAGCTACATTTTGTGCCCACAATGCAACAACTTGTAGATATATTCACCAAACCTCTTGATGAAGTAACATTCAATAGATTGGTTGGTGAATTGGGAATGCTTAACACAAGTTAGTAAAGCTTCCTATCTGTAAAATCCAGATTTTTTTTGTGCAAGCTATTTAATCATTATGTGCTTAGACTTTAAAATGCCTAATTAATGATTGTTATAGGTTGTATATAGTGTTATTTTACATGAATTCATTGTGTTTTAAGTGTATTTAATAGTACAAATCTTTGAATTTATGCTTGTTAGATTGCATGATCATAGGGGGAGTTAAATTCATAATATTCTAAATTTTGCATTATTTTTTGATGAATTTACCCATGTTTTTTCATGTAATTAGAGGCCTTAGAATTATCAAGGAATGTTTTAATGATGTCACTTATTAAAAATCCTTGAATTGATATTTATATTAATTTGGAAATTTAATTGTTGAGAAATCTAAGTATCTTCAAAATTTCGAGTTAGTTTCTATCTCGAAACTCATCTAGAAATTCGACTTGGATTTCGATTTGAGCTTCCGGAGTGAAGTTTTGAAAATTCTAAGTCTGGGAAGATTTTCGAGTTAGTGTCTATCTCCAACTTCATCTCGAAACTCGACTTCGGGTTCGAGTTCGAGTTACCAGTGTGCCTAGTCCATCTTCAAAATATTCGAGATAAGGTCTATCTCGAACTTTATCTCGAAGTTTAAGATGAGGTTCCTCTTGAGGGGATTTTTTGAAAAGATCCAATTCTGAGAATAACTTCGAGTTATTCGAGATAATCTCTATGTTCGAGATAGAATTCTCAGTTGGTTACAGGGATTTTTCGAGTTAACTCCTAACTCGAAACTTATTTCGAATTTCGACTTGAAGTTCGAGATAGGTTTCCCTGGTAGTTTTTGCTGCTTACATGGTTCAAGTGTGTTTGTTCGAGTTAGCATCTATCTCGAACTTCATCTCGAAGTTCGACTTAATGTTCGAGATAATGTTCGACTTAGGTCTTCCCTGTATGTACTTAGTGTTTCACTCTTTTTAACAGGGTCACTTTTGTCATTTCACAATCATGTCTATATATACATCTCTAACTCGATGATTCTCTCACTTTTACCTAATTTCACTTTTACAGCAGCCTCCACACAAAAAAAAACAAGGCGATTTCAAAATTGCAAACCTCTATTCGTTATTTTTGTGATTAAACTCATACAGACCACGAATTACTGCCAATTTTAGACTAGTATTATCAGTGTGTGATCATTAATCTCTGTGTTTGTGTGTTTTGTAACTGTTCATATACACACGCATATATATACACACGAACATCAAGTGTTTGTGTGTTTGTGTAACTGTTCATACACACGATTTCCCTATTCTCTATATATACACACACACGATTTCACTGGTATACACACACGCATATACATCTCCATTGACCATTACAGATTTAGTAATTGGCTATTGTTTATATCCCGTAGTTTAATTTCTCAGAGTGACTTTTGGTCTTCTCGAAAAATTAAAAGGGCTATAACTTTGGATTATTTAATTGCTTGTTTTTCAAAAACAAAAAAAAAAAATCACATTTTTTAAGGAAAAACATTTAATTAAAATGGCTCACCAATTTTCACTTGCCAAAAATAATTTTTATAACATCTCTACGGAAATTGGTGATCAACTCCCGCGCTTTAAGTTTTGGGTACGATTTCTTAATTTGTACTCCTAGGCTAGCTTTGCGTTTACTGCTAAGCCCACACTAGTACACGATGCTTTACAGCAATTATGGACTAGTGCGGTTACCTTTGGGAGCAAATCTACCCCCTATGGTTTCAGGTTTACCTTGGCGGGTCAAGAATATGAGGTGATAAAGGAAATTTTCAACAGGGTTCTGGAATTCCCGGTCTAAGATGTTTATGATCCCGAACCTAAGCAGCAGAACGCCTCACATTCTTTGAAGAAATAGGATGTTATCCTCCGACTGGCCGGATCACTGGAAATGTCCAGAAACAAATTCTTTCATGTGGAATGGAATTACTTTTTCGAGGCCATCACAAGATGTTTTTGAGCACGTGAAAGAGATTATCATCAGATTCCAATTCCCATGCAAATCTTTGGAGTTGCCCTAGCACGAGAACTGGATATCAATTATGGACGCATAGTTCTCTCCGAGATAGTGGCTTCAATGGGATCTCCTACAAGCAGAGACCTTACTACAACTGATGTTGTATGCTGGTATCCTCGTTTCTTACAAATGCTTATTAATCATTTAGTACCGAGGGATGCTCTTGCTGTTCGACAGGAATTTGCCAGAAGTCCAACAGCTGCAACGCTAGGGATGGGCACTAAGTCACTTACTACAATTGCCAATCAGGATAAACATCAAGGTAAACCGATGTCAATTCCTGACAACATTCAACTGTGGCTTACGTATGATGCAGGAGTTACTACTTTGGCGGAATCATCACAAGTATCGTCATATGCTCAGAATCCGTCTGCTCATGGTGAAGCATTTGAAGGGATTCCTGATGAGCAAAGCGATGATGAACAAGGTAATGAAGAAGGTAATCTCTATCTACATACTACTCAAACCTCTTCCTATATATCTAATTCCGTGACCCAAGAGACTGCTAGCCCACAGGATCTATCCCAGGGTGAGAGCTATATTTCTGAGTCTGACACACAGTCTTATTCTCTTTCACCTCTGTTGACGGAAGCTAAAAGGCCAGCACCTGTAAATTTAGGAAATGATTCTGAGAGTGACCCCGAAGTGCAGCCACTTATTCGGAAGAAAGCCAAAATTTTTCATACTGCCACTTCAAAATCCCAGTCCGAACCTAGTGTGTCGCACTCAATCATTCCAACTCACGTGAGTGGTTCTCCCCTTGCACAGTCTGCACATAGGGATTTTGGTGAGGAATTTGTACCTTTTGAAGATACTGTTGCTTCAAAAGGACATGAAGCTTTACGAACTTCAGCAGTACCTTCACCGGTACGTACTGATGCTGCAAAGATGGTCGGTTCTGATGTTGTACAAGAACACTTTGCAGCCTCTCAGCCTGAGATTCCAACTTAGGAAACAACGGAAATAGATCCCATAACTGCAAATTATTTTTCTTATCCAGTTTCTGCAGGTACTGCTTCTTATTTTGGATCTATTATTGAAGACATACACGAGCGTGAGACAGGGAGTGTGTGTGAGCGTTTAGGGAGAGAGGGACCTTCATTTTTAAGGCCCGAAACCGAGCGCCAAATACTATCAGAACTAGTATTAGAGCGAGGTCACCTAAGCCAAACATCGTCCCTTAATATTTAAAATCTTGAAACACGTATGACATCAATGGAAGATCAAATGAGGTAGTTCGGGCAATCGATGGGGCAGTTAGGGATCAATATTGGAGAAAATCAAAGGGCTTTTGATGACTACGCAGCACGAATGGAAAGTCAAGCTACAGCATTCGATGTCTTGGCAAACAAGGTCAATGACTTGGGCCATGCTGGTGGTGTCTTGGGAAGCACTCTGAATGAAAGAATGGGAGCAATGGAGTCTACAATGCATACAATGGCGGTGGAGATCAGTAAAATGATGTTTGCAGTCAGGAGTTTTGTGCCCCCGGAGTGTTTCGAGTCGCAATACAATCAACCTCCCCCCGATGATGGTGCTGGTGGTGCTAGTGGAGCTGGAGCCTCCGGTTCTGGTTTTGGTGGTTCCTATGCTGGTGGCTTTGGAGAGCAAGGTGGTGTTCAGGATAACTCACCTAAGGGGGAGAGTGGAAAGGAGACGAGACAGCAGGGAGTTCAAATCGAAGAAATTGAAGAACAGGCTGATCTTGTCAAAGAAATAGAAAGTGAGCCGGTTGCTCATGAAGAGGCTTTGAGGAAGAGAAAGGGTAAGGCGACGATGGTTGAGCAAGATGAACCATTCATTGACCTGAGTCATCATCAAGAAAAAGTACAAGAGGTACTTGATTCAGACTCTGACATGGAGGACGTATCTTTAGCACATGCAATAAATAGATCTTTGAAGGAACAAGGTGGAGGTGCTGGGATGTCTTCTGGAAAGCCTGAAGAAATTCCTGTTGATGAGGAGACTCTGAAATCTCAACAGTTAGCCTTGGAACAAGCTCAGTTCCATAAAATGAAGTTGATGCAAGAACATGCTGCGTTCCTTGAAAAGAAAGTAGAGCTGAAAGGGAAGCAGTATGATCATGAGCTTGCAAGGCTAGCTGATCCTCAAGTTGATTTGGACAAGAGAAGGATTGGACAAAAGTGGGATGATGCAAGGAAGATTTTGATGGGACCTTGTGCGAAAGGAGTTAACAACAAGGAGGCAGATGAATTGTTCTATAACTTGAACATGCAGAATCCACTGACTGTGAACTACATAAGTTCGTTGAAGCGCATAATTTCGAAAGTCAGAGTTGGATACAATGCGATGCTTAAGGAGTGGCAGGTTATCTTGTCTTTAGTAGAAGGAATCCCGACGTCTTTCCTGTATGTGGATGATCAATTCATCGCGAGAAGATCTGCGTCAGAGTTGTTCTTGTTAGCAACAAAAATTCAATACTCTAAATCTGAGGAGCTTAGCATTCTATACAGGGATCAGTTAATGCAGCTAGCAGAGTACAAGGGTCCAGAATTCTCAGCATATCCTGATGTTGTTCGAATGGTAGTAGATGGGAAGATGAAGAGGGTAGGTATGGAAGAAAATGATTTAATGGATCTTTCAGTGGAATCTCTCAAAGCTGTCTGTAGACAAATGATGAGTAAGGGGTTTTACTCTGAAATTAAAGAAAAATCGGTGAAGGTCATTGAAAGAATCATATTCAAGAAGAGCAATGAAATATGGAAGTGTGATATTATTGCTCCAAACCCTCTAGATAATGTGAAGGTTGAGCCGGAGCTAATGGAGAAGAAATGGAATATTCTTCAAGCAATGAAAAATGTAGATGAAGCTCTGACTCTTCCGTCTGGATCACTGGAACAAGGAGAGATAAGGGAGGCAGTTGGTGTTCCAGGAAGAGATAGTGTATACTGGATACACGCATATGTCGATGACACAGCTGATGCCTTGGCATTCATAGACGCAGACCAGAATCAAACACTCTTGCATATGAGTAGAACATGGCTGTTACAGACTCAAGATGCTGCATTTCTGGAGAGAGTTTTATATGTGTCAAATGGAGCGAAGTGGAGAATAAGTATGTGGAAGAAAAGCAGAGACTCATGAGTTACTTGTCTGAGGTAGTGGTGGAAAAGAAGCGGATGGAGCGAGATGCGGCTAGTGTCCACAATACTAACCGTGTCAAGGGCTACCCCAAAATAATCTATTGTCATTTTAAAGCTGATAAAGCACATTGGAAACCTCAGCTCATAATGAAGAACTTTGAGGACATTCCAAAGATCAGGACTACTCAGGACGTGGACAAACTCAGAAGGCTTTTCAAATATCCTTATCCAGAGCCAAAGAATCCTCTAGAAATGGAAGCAGTAAGTCTATTGAATGCTAGGTGGAAGCAGCTTCATAATCCAGTATATAAGAAAGAACAGCGGCAGAAAGAGAAGCGCAGAGAGCAGAAAGAGGAGAAGCGCCAAGCTGCTGAAGCTAGGAAGAGGAAACGGAATTAGGATTAAAGGTCAGAGTGGTGTGAACTTGAAGTTGGAAAAACTTCATGTCTTTCGGTTGCTTTAACTCACTTGAGGAAAATTCACCTCAGAGTGGATCCAATAAGGTGATATAAGTTTGACTAAAATGTATGAAATAATCCAGGTGATAGGAATTACTCAAATGATCTTTAATTCGAAGTTCGAATTCTGTTTCTAGTTTAAGTTCTTTGTATTGTTTTCCAAGTATATTTCAATTGTAAATTATTCATGACTTTAATGTTAGTTATCTTTTCTCGTCTCATTGTTTAGTTGAGTTATCCTTCATTAATTTGAATGTCATTGTTAGACAGTCAAATAGGGGGAGATTGAAAGGCAGAGTGTGTAATCTTGTAACACTATAACTAATGTAACTCAACTAAAGGAAAAGATACTTAACCAGAAGACAATCAAGAACAAGAAGCCACAAAGAAATCAACACTAAATGAAGACAAGGTAATTGATACAATTCAACATGTTAACTATGATCAAGCCAAGAAGAAATCATTGAGAGAAGTTCAAGTCAAAGTTGTTCATGCCTCAGTGATTTGAAAAGCCAAGAATCAAGATCATAACTATCAGTATCAATAAGACAAATTGATTTCAAGTGAACAAGAAGGAAAGCTAACATTGGAAAGCCACATTACTAATTGAATATGGTAATTTATTCAAGAAGCAAAAACACTATCAAGACTAGTCACTTATGAACCAGACCAGTGCATCAAGTGTCAGGACATTGATAACAAGTTTATGTTAGTAATAAAGATCCATGTTCAAGAGCTTGGTGAAGAATAAAGAAGACATGAAGATATCACAAGTTCAAGATGTGCATTGAAGTTTCAAGTTGAAGACCAGAATATTTTCTAAGTACTAAATATTCTAGATGACCAAGTAGAATATTTCTAAGTAGAAGTTCTACTTAGAAATTCGAGATGGCTAAGTAGAAATTCTCAAGTAGAAGTTCTACTTAGAGTGCAGTTTCAACATGACACATGGCATCTTCTGATTGGCAGATTTCCAAGCTTTCAAGATAAGACAAGATTTATGTGGACATCATTGGGCCACGTATATCTTAGTCTTTGAAGACTACAGGACATAGATTACATGTAGTATAAATAGAAGTACTTGTGCAATGTTTTATTAGAGCAATTCTTGAGAGAAACACATGTAAAAGAGAGAGAGTGTATTCACAGAGCTTAGTGTCATTCACTACTCTCTGAACTTCTGTTATACTTTGTAATGAATGTTGTAGCAACCACTTCAAGTTATATATAAGACATATATTCCTTGAATCTGTGTGTTCATTTATTACATCGTATTTATTGCTTATCAAATTCGAAAAGTTGTATTCACCCCCCCTCTACAGCACATTTGGACCTAACAGTTTAAGATCCACACACACACACACAACTATAATCAATGGCAGAAATTCCTCCTCCAACATCAGGCTCTAGTGCTGAGAAGGCTCAACCTGCAACTGTGAGTCGATATGAAACAATCAGGGTTCATATTCTTAAGCTAGCAGAATAGTCAACCTGGAAGGTGAAGATGGCTATGTTTCTGGAGGCTATAGATCCAGAATATCTTGACAGAATTTATGAAGGCCCTCATAAGCCTACAAAATTATCTGTTGCAGCTGCTGGACAAGAAGCTAAATCTATTCCAAAGGAGAAGAAAGATTTGACTCCTGAGGATATTTCATCCATTGGAAAGGATGCAAAGGTTAGACATCTCCTTCATAGTTCGTTGGATAATGTTATGTCTAACAAAGTGATCAATTGTAAAACTGCAAAAGAGATTTGGGATGCTCTAGAGGTTAGATGTCAGGGAACTGCTGCAATTAAGAAGAATAGAAGGAACATACTCACACAGGAGTATGAACACTTTGAGGCTAGATCTGAAGAATCAATGACAGAAACCTTTGACAGATTCTGTAAGCTACTTAATGATCTGTCACTGGTTAATAAAGAATATGATCTAGAAGATTCAAATCTCAAGTTTCTTCTTTCTCTACCTGAAAAGTGGGATGTTAAGACAACCACTATTAGCGACAACTATGATCTGGCTGATACTGATATTGATGAGATCTATGGGCTGCTCAAAACTCATGAACTAGAAATGGAACAGAGAAGCAGAAGATCAGGCAGAAAGTCAAAATCTGTTGCTCTAATAGTTGAAGAAAGACCCTCAAAGAAGGAAGCATCAAGGAAGAAGGCAAAAGGAAAAACTTTGGTCATTCATTCTGAAAGTGAGTCATGAAACTCTGATGTTGACTCAAATACAGGTGGATCATCTGATTCTGAAGATGATGAGGAAATGATGGAAATGGCTGCTTTGATGGTAAAGACTTTCAAGAAGATGGGATTCAAGAACTTCAAGAAAGGAAAGAAATTCTCCAAGAATGATTCAAAGTTTGACAGGAAGAATTTCAGAAAATCTGAGAGAAAGGATACCAAATCTGGGAAAAAAGACAAGTCTGAGATTCAATGCTACAAGTGTAAGGAGATGGGTCACTATGCTCCTGAGTGCAAGAAGGGTAAAACTGAGAAGGCACTCTTCACTAAAGGCCGAGATTGGGCAGACACCTCTGACTCAGATGAGGATGTAAACTATGCTCTCATGGCTACTACTGTTGATGAAGCTGAGGATTCTGAAAACATGGTACCTCTAACTACCTATGCTTATAATACTGATGATATAACTGAATTAAGAATATATCTTAAGGCTTTGCATATCAGTTATAGGGATCAGACTTTAAAGAATGAGAGAATCAAAACTGAAAATTCTGAACTCAAAGAGAGAAATAAGGTTGTAGAAGAGAAACTTGTTAACATGCAGCAAGTTCAAAAGGAGAGAGATGATGTTGTCTATCTTTAATAAGAGTTGTTAAGTCAGTATAAACAACTAGAATCTGAGTTGGAAAAGGCAAATCACATTATTAAAACTTGGACTCACTCAGGAAAAGACACTCAAGAAGTTTTTCAATCTGACACTGTAGGTCTAGGTTATTCTGAGAAAGGTGAACTTAGGTTTCAGAATACAGTTAAGATTAGACCACCTCTTCCACCTAAGAAATTTGGAACATTTGTTAATGGAATAAATGAACCTAGATTTGAAGATGGAAAAGAAGCTGTTAAGAAAGAACCAGAAAAAACTAGTGTTAAACAGGTTAATATTGGTTTAATGACTGATAAACAACTTAAGCATAAGCTTAAGGAGTTAAAATCTTTTAAGAAACAGAAAGTTTCTAGAAAGAACAGAAATGGTAAAGTAGGCATTACTCAAGGCAATTATCCAATGCTTGCTACTTTAGCTCCAAGAAAGACATGTCATAACTGTGGTAGTACTAACCATCTTGCTAGTTTTTGCAGGAAGAACAAAGACATTAATTCTTTACCTTCCAAGTCTGAAGTAAAGAAAGATAATGTTAGAACTAAGCCACAGACTATATGCAAACACTGTGGAAGCACTTGGCATTCTATTTATACTTGCAGAAATTATCATGCTATTTATCATAATTACTATGAACTGAAACCTAATCTGAAATGGGTTAGAGTTAATTCTGCAAGTGTAAACTCTGATAAAGTTAGCTTAAACTCTGATAGTGAAAATTCCACTGCTAAAGCTAACAAAATTAAGAAAGCCAAAGGATCCAAGCAAGTCTGGATCCTTAAATCTAATCCTCAGTAATTGTTTGTGATTGCAGGGCATCAGGGAAAGCATCCTAGTAGTGGACAGTGGATGTTCAGGACACATGACTGGAAATAAAGCCCTGCTATCAGAGTATGTGGAGAAGGCTGGCCCAAAAGTTTCCTATGGAGATGGCAACATAGGACATACCCTGGGATATGGCAATATTAATCTTGGAAGTGTCATCATCACAAATGTAGCTCTGGTTCCAGGACTCAAGCATGATCTGTTATCTGTGAGTCAAATCCGTGACAGAGGTTTTCATGTAGATTTTCAACCTGAATACCGTGAGGTTATCAGAAAAACCACAGGGAAAGTTGTTTTAGTTGGACAAAGGCACAACAATATCTATGAAGCAAGCTTGTTGACAAACTCTGATGGAAAACAATGTGCCTGTCAACAAGAATGTCAAATGAGGAGAGTTGGAAGTGGCATAAGAAACTCTCTCATTTGAATCTGAACAACATCAATGAGCTGATAAGAAAGGATCTTGTTAGAGGACTTCCAAAGTCTTTGTTAAATGTTGATGGTCTGTGTGATTCATGTCAAAAGGCCAAACAGAGGAAGACGTCTTTCAAGAGCAAGTCTGAATCTTCAATTGTTGATCCATATCATCTGTTACATGTTGATCTTTTTGGACCAGTAAATGTCTTGTCAATTGGAAGGAAGAAATATGCTCTAGTCATTGTTGATGAATATACCAGATACACTTGGGTATATTTTCTAGCAAAGAAGGATGAAACTGCATTAACTCTGATGGAGCATGTAAAGCTACTGGACAAAGGATCAAAACACAAAGTCAAAATAATCATAAGTGATAATGGAACTGAATTCAGAAATGCAACAATGGAAGAATTCTGCAAGAATAGAGGTTTGAAGCAAGAGTTTTCTGCACCTGGTACACCACAGGAAAATGGTGTAGTTGAGAGAAAGAACAGAATCTTGATAGAAGCTGCCAGAACTATGCTTGATGAAGCAAAATTGCCAACCTATTTCTGGGCAGAAGCAGTTCAAACTGCTTGTTTTACTCAAAATGCAACACTGATCAACAAGCATGGAAAAACACCATATGAGACGGTGAGGGAAAAGAAGCCAAACCTGAAATATTTTCATATTTTTGGGTGCAAATGCTTTGTGTTGAAAACTCATCCTGAACAGTTGACCAAATTTGAGTTGAAGGCAGATGAAGGAATTTTTGTTGGCTATCCAGTGTCAACCAAGGCATTCAGAGTTTATAATCTGAGAACAAAGGTGATTATGGAATCTATTCATGTGTCATTTGATGACAAGAAAATCACTGGACTTGAAGATGTTAATGAACATGATCAGTTACATTTCGAAAATGAAGATCTAATCTCTAATGAAATAAACTCTGATGACACTAGTCCAACAAACTCTGTTGATGTGAATTCTGAACCTCTACTGGTACACACAGAAGAAATAGTACAGTCTGAACAAAGAGGAGAACCAGTTGAGGGGGAGCATGATCATAGTGATGACTCAAATTCTGATAGTGAGTCAACTGAAAATTCTGGATCAAATTCAAACTCTGATGACTCAAACTCTGAAAGTCCAAATTCTGATAGTTCAAACTCTGAGAGATCAAATTCAGGGGGAGCCTCAGAGAATGAAGAAAGGCATCAAGATAATCAGGAGAACCTTGATCAAGGGGGAGGATCAACTGTTGACAGAAGTCATTTACCTACAGCTAGGAAATGGACAAAATCACATACACCTGATTTAATCATTGGAGATCCAGATGCAAAAGTTAGGACAAGAAGTGCTACAACAAATGAATGTCTGTTTCATGCATTTCTGTCTAAATCTGAACCAAAGAAAGTGGAAGAAGCTCTTCAAGATGCTGACTGGATAACAGCAATACAGGAGGAGTTAAATGAATTTGAGAGAAATGAAGTATGGACCCTTGTACCTAGACCAAAGAATAGATCTGTTGTTGGTACTAGATGGGTTTTCAGAAACAAAACTGACAGTGATGGGGTTGTTACAAGAAACAAGGCCAGACTTGTGGCCAAAGGCTATTCATAGCAAGAAGGCATAGACTATGATGAAACTTTTGCTCCAGTTGCAAGGTTGGAGGCAATAAGAATCTTTCTAGCATATGCTTCTCACAAGAAATTCAAGGTTTTTCAGATGGATGTGAAAAGTGCTTTTTTGAATGGAAAACTTGAAGAAGAAGTGTTTGTTGAACAACCACCAGGATTTGTAGATCCCAAGTATCCAGATTATGTCTACAGGCTTGACAAGGCACTCTATGGACTTAAGCAGGCACCAAGAGCATGGTATGAAACTCTGGCTCAATTTCTTTTAGAAAAAGGGTTCCACAGAGGTACAATTGATAAAACCTTGTTCTATTTCAATCTTGGTAGTGATCTGTTATTAGTTCAAATATATGTAGATGACATAATATTTGGATCTACTAATGATAAACTCTGTAAGAAGTTTGCCAAGCTCATGCAGTCTAGGTATCAAATGAGCATGATGGGAGAGCTCAGTATTTTCTAGGGCTACAGGTGAAGCAAACAGATGATGGAATTTTTATCAATCAAGTAAAATATACCAGCAATCTTCTCAAGAAATTTGGCATGCTTGACTACTCATCTGCAACAACTCCCATGGCAACAGCAACAAAGTTGGATAGAGACACAGGTTCACCAGTGGATATGACAAACTATAGAGGAATGATTGGGTCACTTCTTTATCTAACAGCTAGCAGACCTGACATCATGTATGCAACATGTCTTTATGCTAGATTTCAGGCAGATCCAAGAGAACCACATCTAACAGCTGTGAAGAGAATCTTCAAATATCTTAAGGGAGCCATAACTTTAGGTTTGTGGTATCCAAGAGAATCAGACTTCAAGCTTCTTGGTTACTCTGATGCAGACTTTGCAGGCTGTAAGATAGACAGAAAAAGTACTAGTGGAAGTTGTCAATTTCTTGGTGATAGAATTGTTTCTTGGTACAGCAAGAAACAGAAATCAATCTCTACCTCTACAGCTGAAGCAGAGTATATTGCTGCTGGTAGCTGTTGTGCACAGATTCTGTGGATGAAAAATCAATTACTGGATTATGGATTGAGGTACAGTAAAATACCTATTTACTGTGATAATCAAAGTGCAATTGCTATGACAGGTAATCCAGTACAGCATTCAATGAATAAGCACATCAGCATAAGGTATAATTTTATCAGAGAACATGTAGAGGAAGGGAATATTGAGCTTCATTTTGTGTCTACAGAACAATAGCTTGCAGATATCTTCACCAAGCCATTGAGTGAAGCAGTATTTACAAGGCTGGTAAATGAACTAGGAATGGTCTCTGGTTTTGACTAGAGATATTGGTTAGACTCAAAACTCTACTTATGTACTGTGTTGCTCATATTTTTGTGGTATGTTAAACTTTGATATGCAAACTCTGCTCAATGACTGTTAAACTCTGTTAACATGTTTTTTAAGTCATACACTGTTAACTGTTGAATAAACTCTGATAATGTTTCTTTCTGAACATAAACACCGATGAAGATACATGTATGAAACATTATTCTCAGTAATTAGTCATGAATCCTTCTAAGTTATCTGTGATCTAATCTTAAACTGTGCAGAAAGTTAACACAGCATGATACTGTTCTAAATTTATAGCATCTCTTAGTTTATTTATCCTAAACTCTGAGTCTGTAAATACTGTGTGCATTGCCTCTCATAAATAATTTCTGATGTTGATGAGCTCTAAACTCTGTTAGTTATACACTGTTAAATTAGATTCTGTTATTAGAATAACCCTAAAGCTAAAATATATAGACGGTTAGAACTCCTTTGAGATCATGTTTGTAACTAGGACAACCCAGGAACTTACTGGTATATAGTAAGGGCTAAAATTCTAAAATTTTTGGTGACTAGTCGAAAGCTAGGAAGATCCAAGAACTTATCAAATTGATAAGGGCTAAGATTATAGGATTTTTGGTGACTAGTTTCAACCTCTGATTACTGGAGAAAAAATTTTTTTTGGGGGTTATAGATTAAATAAATATTACTGTATATAAACTGTTTACTACAGAGTTTAGCATTCATCATATATTCAGTGTGTACTATGAGAGTTTGTGCATCCAGTGTTTACTGATTTATTTTATGGATTTTATAAAATACTAGATGCTCTAAATACTGATTTAGTAAACTCAGCTCTACACACACGTATATTCACAACTGTGCAGTGTTTGAAAGGATAACAATAATTAAGTTGGAGAATTGATAAACACTGTTGGATTTTGTTGAGTACTCTAAGGTAATATTTTATTTCAGACAAAACATATACTTGGAGTACACAAAGAGTTTTTGAAATTTGCATGTACTACGTGCCAGTTGTTTAATGGTGTCAGACAGTTAAAGCTTATTGGAAATAGGAGAGAGAACAGCAGTAATAATAGGCATTATTACTGCGCGTGTAAATAACTATTCCACTGTTTATGTGACACGTGTCCCACTCACACACTTAACAAGAAATTGGTTGCGTGTTTAATGTCTAAAACGATTGGGTTTTGATTTTCAATTACAGATCTAATCAAAATCATTTCATTATTCACTTTTTCATTTTTACATCCACGAACACACAACATCACACACAATTTCTCTGTTACTTTCACTTAAGCATTTTCACAAACACTTTTCCACACACTCTCTTCTCTATTACACTGTTCTAATGGCAACCAAGAATTTTGTGGCTCAGGGATTAACTTTTGTTACAAACAACTATGCCGCAATACTAGACACTGCTAAAGCCCCAGAATCATTTCATTTGATTCAGAACTTCTTAAGAGATTCTGAAATTGGACAAGCTCTTGTCCAACCAGAAAAGCTCTCGGCCACACAAATCTCTACCTTCTGGAGAAACTCTGTTTATGATGATGGTGGAGAGAATGGGACTCCATCTATTGTGTTTACTTATGAAGATCAAGAGTTTGTCATAACTCCTGCAACAGTTCATGAGGTTTTGGATTTTGATACCTGTGGCTTGTTGAGAGTCAATTAAAAGAAATGTTACAGCAACTAAGGTTTTTTGCTCCTTTGGATAAGATTGGGAATGTCAAAAGGCCAGGGCTCAGGAAGGAGTGGTGCTTTTTCTTTGACTGCATCACTCGAGCTTTTGGAAAGAAGGTCACCAACTGGGATGCAATTCCTGGTGAAAGTCTTCAAATCGGGTATTCTCTTCTTAATGGGAGTAACTTTGATTTTGGTCGTTTAGTACTTATGAATTTAGGTGAAAAACTTGCAGAGTCTAATACAACTGTTTATTTCTCACGTTTCTGTCAATGTTTATTCTCTGCTTGTTTACCTAATTTGGCAATTTCTGATGAGGATGTTATACAACCTTTTCAATGCCATAAGAGAATGTTTTCCGATTTGAAAAATAAGGATGCTAACAAAGAGCAAGTACCAGAGTTTATCTATCCTCTTGCCCTCAGAAACTTTCTCAACCAACCACGAGAACCACAAGAACATCAACATGAACCAATCATTGAACCTCCACAACCACCTCCTCAACCCACAAACACTGAACCACCTCAAACCATAAACACTGAATCAATCACTAAACCAACATCTCCACCCACCATTAATACTACTTCACAACCACAATCTTCATCAAAACCTCAACCTCAACCACAATCCAAACCAAAGAAATCAAAGAAAAGCAGGGCTATAAGGCCATCAAGAAAACACAGGATTGCTGAAGCTTCTAAGCCAAAGAGGGCTAGAAAGGAAAGGGCTAACAAACCTAAATCTCCATCTATACTAGATGATTCTGTCTCAGAAGAAGAGAGAGCAGAAGTGCATCCTCCAGTTAAGAGAAGGAGAGTAATTCTTGAAGACTTTGATGAAGAAATGAATTTTGAAGCTCCAGAGGATATTTCTAAGGAAATACCTGCTGTTGAGATAGATAGAGATGGAAATGTTGATGCTCAAATGGATGAAATTCTTGAACCATTGTTCCCATTCTCTGAGAACATGGACATTCCAATCTCTTCACCTGCTGTTTTCTCTGAAGCAACAGATGCAGTAAATCAAACCACTGTGGTACATGAAGAAACAGTGGCTTCTCATACTGAGTTAATCTCTGATGCTCATCAATCTGTTGAACAGGGTGAGGAAATTGATCAACCACCAATGTAGACAAACTCTGAGCCTATTGTGCAACCTGCAGAGGATGTTGTAAAGCATGTTACAGAGAATGTTGAACCTACTGTTGAAACTGTTGCAGGGGATGTTGTTGAGAATGTTGAAACTGTTGATGAATCTCTTCCAATTCCTGAATCAACTGATCATGTTGAAGCTGAAATTGAAGTTGAAACTGAAGGAAGTACTGAGTCAAGCTCTTCTCAGAGTTTACCAGTACAGACTGATGCTAAAGTTAAAGATTTTGCTGGTCCTTCAAATCAAGCAGATGCTGAAGAAGAACACTATGAACAATTTTCAAATGATTGGTACAAGGAAACTTGTATCTTTCCTGTTGTAAGAGCAGTTGAATTTGTCAAGAGAACTTCCAGAACAATTACAAATCCAGAGATTCTATCTTGTCTCAAGGCTACTGTTGTTCAAGTGAAGACTCTCAATTCTAGGTTTAATGTGTGTCAAAAGGCAATTTCTGATGTTCGAGGTGATGTTGTTAGAGGAGATGATATGATTAAACTTGACAACAAGAACAAATTTCATTATCTTTCTCAGAATCAAGAAACTTTGTCTCACAGGCTGAGCAAAGTTGAAGAAAATCAAAATGCCATGTCTTTAAAGATTGATTCTATTGCTACCTCCCTGAAGTTAATCACATCTATTCTTATGCCTGATGATGTCAAAAAGGGGGAGAGAGTTGCTAAAGACAAATGCAAGCAATCTGAAACTCTGATCAGAAAGGATAATGCTGGAGATGGAGGAGCAAGTAATAAAGGCAGGGGCAAAACTGAAGAACTTCAAACTCTGAAAGCTAGCAAGTCTTCTAAATCACAGTTTGCTGGGATAAACACTGATACTCAAGGTACTTCAAAGACCAAGAGTTTGGTATTCTCTTCTAATCCACAGACTGATGAGGAATTGGCTGCTAAATTGTTTATTGAAGAAAATGAAGAAGGAGCTACTATCGAAGATATTAAAGCTGAAGAAAAGAGTTTACAAGAACAACATCTCAAAGCTTTAAAGTCTGGAAAGTTAAAGAAAGGAAAAGCTCCTAGGCCTGTTCTTAAAGGCATTGTGATCAAGGAAAATGTTGATGCTGATCAAAGATCACATTTATCAAAGAAATCAACAGAAGCAGAAGTTAAACTCAAGTTGAAAGGCATTGAAGGAGAAGTTTCAAAGAAGAAAGATACAACCTCTGTTGCTACATGTAATAACCCGGATTTTTCAAGAAATGATTTATTGTTATTTCAATAATAGTAATGTTTTTCCTAAAATGAGGAGGAATTTTTTTTTTTAGTATTTAATTATTTTTGGTTGAGTGGAACCAGAACCTTTTTTTTTTAAATTTTATGGACCGAGTAGATATCTCGAGTCAATAAATTATTTGGATAAAGATTTAATTTTGGAGTGTGAATTATTCAGTAGAGATTTTATTTTAAATTATTGAATAAGTTGGATATTTTAAAATCATTAGAAAATGATTATTTTAATTATTTGAGGAATTTTAGAAATTGCTCGATTAATATATAAAATCGAGAATTCGAGGTTTTACAAAAATAATAATATTTGTGGTATTTTATAAAGCCCTGTAAATTGTAATTTATGAATCACAATTATTATTTTTATGATTTGATTTTATAAATTATTAATATTTGTAAAATGCATATCAATTCAGAAAAATTAGATTTAATTCTAATTCTTTCTCCATAAATCCTTAAAAATATTCTAGTATTTAATTATGCTAGAAAAATCTAGTTTCACAAATTAGAGTTATTAGTTTAAAATATTATTTGAGGTATATAGTAATTAATTTGGTGTGTTAATTGTATTGCATTTAAATGTTATTGGGCTTGAGCCCATTAGGGTAAAACCCAGCTAATACACACGCAGCACACACAGATAGATAGCGGGGAGAGAGAAGACAGTTAGGGGGAAGAAAAATTAGGGATTTGAGTAGATAATTGGGGGTTTTGATTTCTTGAATTAATTGGAGTATATATACATACATATATGTGTGTATAATTCGTGTGTGTGTGTGTATATCTTGGTGTGTGAGTGGTGTAGGCGCGGGAAGAGGTGGAACGAATAGCGGGTGGCGCGCAGGAGGGAGCCGGAGGCGGCGCCGCCGCGCGGGCGGCCGGAGGGAGGCTGTCGCGCGGTGGTGGCAGTTGTTCGGAGAGAGAGAGGGGGGGAGAGAGGGAGAGAGATGGGAAAGATTTCCGGAGGTCCAAAGCGAATGAATGGTACAATTTTCTCATTTAATTTTGTTAATTTCCGTATTAATTAGTGTAATTTTCGATATGGGTTATATTAGTTATTTTCTGTTCTGATTAAGCAGTTCGTTATGTGGCTTGTTGTTGTCGGATTTGAAAACTGATTGCATATTCAGAATCCTTGCGAGAAAATACATGGAATGCATTCTTGAATCATGTAAATCGGATTAAAAATGAGTGAGTTATAGCCGGTCAAAGTTAGGCCATTAGAGTTGACTTCGGGAATTTGTAGTTAAATCTTAATTTTCGAAGTTGGATTCAAGTTTTTGGAAAATGTTAATTATTATTTTTCGGGAGTCCAAATTGGGATTTTTGGAGAATATTAGAGTATTAATGGTTTGGATTATTGTTGGGTTTAATTGTGAGTCCGATTAAATGTTCGAGTTAATAAGTGTTAATTGTTAAATTGTTAGTTGCTAATTGAAATTGTGAGATTGATTGTGGTCTCGTTGATATTCGAGTTTAATAGTCGGAGTGGATGGTGGATTTAAAGGTTATTATGATTCGTTTTAAATGAATAAAATGATTAAGTGGTTATATGGAAATGCTATGCTTAATTGATTAAATGATAATCGAGTTAGTCAACAATCGAGTTTGACCATAGTATTTGATAAATGTATTATATGCGAGAATTAGATTTAATCGAGTCGATAGTTAAGGTTTATGTGACTTACTTGTAATATATGGTCATCAATAAATGTTTACGTGCTAAGTGCTATAAGTCGAGTCGTGGTATTTGATGGCTTTACTAATTATGAATGTTATATGTTAAATGTTAGAATTTTATAATAATTAGAACTATGCTAGGGGTTACGATAAGATCACAAGTTTTTAAGTGTCAATATTTAAAGGACTTGTGTAATTCTTTTCGACTAATCCCTAGGGCTTACGAATATCCATGATTAGCTATCACGGGTATAATTCATATACTTGAGTGGTGTGATCATCGATATAGCGTAAGTAATAGTTAGTGCTAGGGGTTGTTCCCTAGGGCTTACGAACATCAATGATTGATTGTCACGTGTATCATTAAAATACGTGAGAAATACGATCATTGGTGTAGCGTAAGTAGTAGTGTAATATAAATCATTATGTGCTATGTGCCGCATGTCAGGGCGGATACTTTCTTATGTGTTTATTTTATGTTGCTGCAAGTTGAGGCAGCTTATTTTTGCTAAAACAGGGTTGTATTGTAATTGAGGGGCTGTGCCCATAGTCCGATAAACGAATACTTCATGCCGAAATTTTCTGAAAATCCCCTGCGATTAATTATATTTAATTTATTAAATTTCCGTGGTCTAGAGGCATGAAGTGGATGTTAACTGATTATGTGTTTATGTGTTAAGTGGTTGATTTGAGGATTAATTGTTGTCTCGAGGATTTATGTGGTAAGTTATGTATTAAAAATGGTATTGAGGATCAATGATGCTTTGAGGATGAATTGTATATTAAATTGGTTTAAGTCTATTAAATGGATATAAATGTGTTATGTGCATTAAGTGGTATTAGAATAGTTAACTATGGGGAAGACGCCTATAGTTTTCTTTAAGTGACTTAGTAGTAACTCTGAGTCGGGACTACTCGAGATACGAGGGAGGACTGACACGTACTCGTAACCATTTCAGTACTATTAGGGCGTAATCAAATTGGAGCGACGTGGATCCAAAAAGGAAGATCGAGACGTCAGGTAAGGTCCATGGAATTGCTTGGACGAGGTGCGAAGGATTTGTCCGTGGCTTCTATTTTCTGCTAAGGACCAGAGGCAAGTTTACTATGCATACTCTATTGTTCAGAGTATATTTATTTTAAATATATGAAATGTGTTAAATAAGTTTTCAATCCGTATTCGCGAGTTTTCCAACCTTGTACTTCTTCTTCCAAATCATTGTATTCCTAGTTTTGCCAACAATATTAAATTCTGCTCGTGTAATAACCGAAACCCCATGACTTAAAATACTGTTGACGGGCAGTGATATTTTATGGCTATATATCTTGATTTATACGGTATATATATATCTATAAACTTTTCGTCCTGTGGTAGTGGACAATATGTTATGAGGTATGTATTTATGTATCGGAATAAGAGAGGCTCAGAGGGTAGAGCATGTATTGAGTTTTAGAACTTAGCCGCGTGTCGGGGCTATTTTGTATTGTATGTTTTCGAAAACCCGGGCAAAGCTTTTAAAAAGAATTTCGCAATAATTAACCTAAAGGCAACATCACCAATAAACCAGTGTTTATTTAATTAATAGATGCTTCTGAAAGCATTCACTAATTAAATAAACCTCATTCGCCTAATTAAATTTATTTAATTAGATGAATATCGTTTTCAAAACACTTTCTTAAAATCACTTTGTCCCGGAGAAATAATAAATAATTTAATGGAGTGATTCTATCTAGTATATTATTTATCGGAGATAGTTTATTTTCAATACGGATTAAAGATATTCCAATGGTTATAAATTGGTTATTTTCAGCTTAAAACAGCTAGATTGATATCGATATATGTTATTTGAATGATTATTTAAATCGATGAATATTAATTATAATATTCATTAACAAAAAGGGAGAAAGAGAAAAAGGATTTTCAGACTTATTAATTATTTCTTACTGACCGAGAGTCAGTAGTAGTTATTTGATAAAGTGGCCAAAGTTTGGAGACTGCCGGAGAGATTGTGTCTTGATTTTTATTATGAACATTCCAAGGGTTGTATTTGGGTGTTTTGAGGTTATTAAATATTTCAGTATTAATAGTAAATATTATTTGAATATTATTTAATAAATGAATATTATTTTGAGGATTCTTTTAAAAAGGGATTATTGAATATTTATTATTTGTTACATATTAGTCAAATATTTATTAAATACCTTGAGTGTTTTGAAGATTATAAAACACTATTCAAAGGGTGTCTAAGGACTTTCATAGTCATTTAAAATATCATATTTTGATTCTATCTCGGTAAGTTACTTTTCAAGAACTCTGATATATATGGAATTACCCTGTTGTGTTACAAGCTTTATGCGTACCATTTTCCATATGTGAATACAAAACCCTGTGTCGGGATTGATATAAGTATAAGTGCATACCTATACTCGAACTCTTTCGAACTCAAAATATTTTCGAAAGCCCCCGGTCTGGTTTTACTTCCTTGCACATTTTTCAAGAATCATCGGTCGACTGAAGTCGGACCTCAATTACTCTGTTTTCAATCAAAATCAAGTTTTCAAAAGAAAAAGAAAAAGGGACTCTGGCAGGTGTGGGAACCGTTGACGAACGATTCCCGGGATGTGTAAGCGGCCGTGAGCCAGGCGGTCCATCAATTATTATTCCGGCCCAGGTGTTGCCGAAGGATGATTACATATGTAGTTTTCATCGAGGGTGATTACGGATGTAGTTTTCACCCGGGGATAGTTACGGATGTAGTTTCTATCCTTCTACCGGTAGAGAAGACCCGCGGATTATTGGACTTGGATGTGGCGACTGATCATCGTCAATCCTTGTCAGGTTTTTATGTTTTCTTTAAGTCCCATCCTCCACTTTGGAAAAATACTCAAACACTGTTTCTTGGGCCTAAGTGCCAAGTTGCCGAAAGTGTTGTTTTCAATTATGAAAGATGATGACGGATTCATGCAGTATCTAGAACTGCAAGAATATTCTAACAATAATGGCACGTGTTTGTGCACTTTTGCAATTATTCAAAAGATGAAAGATGGTTCATCGGTTATTGATGTCAAGTCTCAAATGTTTTGCTTCAAGAGCTTTGACTCGCTTCCTATCAGTTATTTCTGAGTTTAGATTCATCAAGTGGTTGAAGAA
The DNA here is from genome assembly GCA_036435485.1 of Saposhnikovia divaricata. Lineage (NCBI taxonomy): Eukaryota > Viridiplantae > Streptophyta > Magnoliopsida > Apiales > Apiaceae > Saposhnikovia > Saposhnikovia divaricata. Next base: position 235,193,280 of record CM071595.1, on the reverse strand, counting down.
CTTATACCCGGTGCATGATGTTGATCTATGGGGTGTTTGATGAAAATGACATACTTATACATATATACCTTCAAAATTGAGAAATACTATAAAGGAAACCTTCTAATGGTTTGGTTTGTATACGATGATAAACAACTGTCTTTGCAGCATATTGAACTGCGTGTTTTGAAAAGCTTTCTAAAAGACTAGCAATACTGTAGTGTATACTATTTCGCTAAGATATGAGGATTACTATAGTTGTTATACACTTACCTGTTCATTGGATGTTGCGTTCAACGTCATATTTTCCTTATTGAAGTTTCGCAGTTATAAATGTTCGGAAATGATGTTAAGTATTGTTGGATTTTAAAACCCCTGTGTATATTGGATTATATATTGTTAAACTCTATTAATACTTGCTGGGCAATTCTTTCGCTCATACTTGTTTGTTTTAAATATTAACCTTTCAGAGAAAGGTAGGCGGATGATGCTTATATGCATAGCTCGGAAGAAGCAGGTAGTATGCCCTGATGAAGACGATATGATCCAGAAAATCTATAGCTGGAGTAAGCTATATGTAATCGTATTGATGTGTAATTATATTACTTTGTACAGGATAGCACTAGTTGCTGGTGTACTTCTCATCGAAGCTATACTAGTAGTATAGGATTTGTAATACACGATGTGATGTAATTGAATGGCTGTAATGAATCGAGTAATGTAAGGATTTTAGTTCTTGTTTCTAGCCCTATAACCCAAAAGATGCTTTGTAGTTGGGGTCTCAATTGTTGCATTTCTGTTAGTGAGTGACTACAAGTGATTTGTTATTGAGGATTTCCGCGTGACGACCAAATCCCTGACCCCGGATTTGGGGTGTTACAGAAATGGTATCAGAGCTTAGGTTATAGTAAACTAGAAACGACAGTGTGTAGGAGTGTGTATAGTTATGTGAGAACGTCAGAACTCATGTAGAGTTCATGTTGGACTACTAGACGTAGTGCCAATGATTAAGTTAAGATTGGAATGCCATACTGAGGAATGTGTTGGGATAGAATTCACTTCTTGTGGCGATGGATGTCTACTAAAGAATTCTCAGAGACAAGTATTGGTCGGCTGGGGCATAAATCGCCCGAGACCAAAGATTAAGATGATTTTAGGGGATTCATGGACGTAGTTATGTATTCCTCGAACTATAGGAAGTTTCAATATAATGATGAAGGATAGAAAGTTGGCATCTAGTATTTTGGTAAGGATGTGTTGAGAACGTGTTCATACTGTTAAAATTCCAAAAGGGAAATAAAACAAGATCACTATGAAAGATTATTAGTCGAAGTTGCGGATGTTTAAACCTTCTCGAGCTTACTAGAGTTTGAGGTAATATTATGAATGGATTGGTGGACAGACACCGATTGTTTCAATTGATTATAGAAGTAAAATGGTGAAGATGAAATTGGTCAATAAAGATGAAATGTTTTAAGAACGAAGACGGACTGAGAAAGTCTGAGAAAGACTAGTACGAAGGCTGTTATGCCAAGGAGAGATAAGCTTAAGTAGCACATGAAATTGTCATGAGGACAGGAACATGTGGTATAAAAATGGTTGTAATGGTGATTGGATCTAAGTGGGTATTTTCTAGCAATGATCCGGAATATCGTCCGTTCGACATGTGGAATTCGTCATTTCTAGGAGCGACACCGGTATCGAAGCCTACTTAAAGAATAGAACGCTTGATTGAGATGCTTGCACTGAGTCGATTAGAACTCCCTGCGATTATAAATGTCGATGACTGAATCCTTAGCGACTATTACGAGTCGACAATGATGTCAATTATCAAGCACCTTAGGGTGTGCATGGGAAAGAAAAGCTTTAAAAATCGAACGATTATCTATCAGAGGAGCCGATATAAAAGGCATCCGTGGCGACCTTGGCAATACCCTCCCCATTTGTGAATCATTTGGAGTATCTCCCCAATCTGTGAATTATTTGATGTCTCCCATTTGCAAATTATGTTTATTACCTCCCCAATCTATGAATTATTTGACACCTCCCCGTGCATAAATTATTTTGATTACTTCCTAATCTATGACCTGTCTTGACATCTCTCCAAGAGAGAATTTTTAATAAAGAATACATTCCCTCCTCGAAGTTATTCTTTAATACTTGTGTTAAGCCATATTTAATTTCGATTGTGCCAGAAGCTGTCATTATTCCTACTTTCAGGTTTCTGAAGTCCTGATGAATGACGATATTTCAAACTTCCACTTTCCTCCAATAGTGGATGATTCTATGGTGTATAGCTAGCACCACTTACTTGTTGAATACCAGTGTCTTTCTGGTTATCCTTTCCTTTGGAAATCACACCTTTGGAATCCGTTCAATTCAACTCCAAGGTGTCCCTCTGAGAATTAATTGTCAAGATACGATAATTATTAACATGACTTTGAATTACTTTCATACTTCTCAACTCCACTGAGACGAACAACCCTATATATATAGGGGCCACAAGGACTTTCTGTCTGTGTGATAGAAGTCTGACGGGACGCCGTCACTTGTGAGTTGTGAAATATAAGAAGGCTGATTACCTTTAGTAATGTCTCAATTGAGGCATGCAACATGAGTTCTGTTGATCATATTGATCTCTCGGTAAATTCCCTTATCTCAAATAAGGTTTACTTTAACACTCATCACCTTATGATCACCAGTGTGTGACATTTGTCTTGCTATGACAACTATCTTTTCAAAGCTACATGATTCTTGTTATCTCTAATGAATTTCAAGGGGATGCCAACCAGGTCGGCCAAGTCATAAATTCGCTGATAGAAATTAGATTCGAATGGGATCGTCTATGACAAGAGCGAATTCCAAGGCGAATAGAATATCAGTGACGTATCAATGGAATTAGTAAATTCTTTCTCTCTCAATGATATTATGTTAATGGAATTAGTGTATTCTCTCTCTCAAGGATGTTTTGTGAATAGAATCAGTAGACTTTCTCTCTCAAGGATAGTACGATAACGGAAAGTTGGTCGAGATATATGTGTGAAAGGAATAACGTGGTAAGACTTAAGTGATAACTGTGTCAAATAGAGATCCTATGGTTGGATTGAGGTTTCGGAGAAGTTGTTTACGAATGGACACTTTCCGGTTTGGCAGAATAAATGTTGATGATGAAAGAGTTAAGGAATCCCGGTAGTGGCCTTAGCTGATTCCGTGGACGGAATCCTTTTAAGGAGGGTAGACTGTAATAACCCGGATTTTTCAAGAAATGATTTATTGTTATTTCAATAATAGTAATGTTTTTCCTAAAATGAGGAGGAATTTTTTTTTTTTTAGTATTTAATTATTTTTGGTTGAGTGGAAGCAGGACCTTTTTTTTTAAATTTTATGGACCGAGTAGATATCTCGAGTCAATAAATTATTTGGATGAAGATTTAATTTTGGAGTGTGGAATTATTCAGTAGAGATTTTATTTTAAATTATTGAATAAGTTGGATATTTTAAAATCATTAGAAAATGATTATTTTAATTATTTGAGGAATTTTAGAAATTACTCGATTAATATATAAAATCGAGAATTCGAGGTTTTACAAAAATAATAATATTTGTGGTATTTTATAAAGCCCTGTAAATTGTAATTTATGAATCACAATTATTATTTTTATGATTTGATTTTATAAATTATTAATATTTGTAAAATGCATATCAATTCAGAAAAATTAGATTTAATTCTAATTCTTTCTCCATAAATCCTTAAAAATATTCTAGTATTTAATTATGCTAGAAAAATCTATTTTCACAAATTAGAGTTATTAGTTTAAAATATTATTTGAGGTATATAGTAATTAATTTGGTGTGTTAATTGTATTGCATTTAAATGTTATTGGGCTTGAGCCCATTAGGGTAAAACCCAGCTAATACACACGCAGCACACACAGATAGATAGCGGGGAGAGAGAAGACAGTTAGGGGGAAGAAAAATTAGGGATTTGAGTAGATAATTGGGGGTTTTGATTTCTTGAATTAATTGGAGTATATATACATACATATATGTGTGTATAATTCATGTGTGTGTGTGTATCTTGGTGTGTGAGTGGTGTAGGCGCGGGAAGAGGAGGAACGAACAGCGGGTGGCGCGCAGGAGGGAGCCGGAGGCGGCGCCGCCGCGCGGGCGGCCGGAGGGAGGCTGTCGCGCGGTGGTGGCAGTTGTTCGGAGAGAGAGAGAGAGAGAGAGAGAGAGAGAGAGAGAGAGAGAGAGAGGGGGGGAGAGAGGGAGAGAGATGGGAAAGATTTCCGGAGGTCCAAAGCGAATGAATGGTACAATTTTCTCGTTTAATTTAGTTAATTTCCGTATTAATTAGTGTAATTTTCGATATGGGTTATATTAGTTATTTTCTATTCTGATTAAGCAGTTCGTTATGTGGCTTGTTGTTGTCGGATTTGAAAACTGATTGCATATTCAGAATCCTTGCGAGAAAATACATGGAATGCATTCTTGAATCATGTAAATCGGATTAAAAATGAGTGAGTTATAGCCGGTCAAAGTTAGGCCATTAGAGTTGTCTTCGGGAATTTGTAGTTAAATCTTAATTTTCGAAGTTGGATTCAAGTTTTTGGAAAATGTTAATTATTATTTTTCGGGAGTCCAAATTGGGATTTTTGGAGAATATTAGAGTATTAATAGTTTGGATTATTGTTGGGTTTAATTGTGAGTCCGATTAAATGTTCGAGTTAATAAGTGTTAATTGTTAAATTGTTAGTTGCTAATTGAAATTGTGAGATTGATTGTGGTCTCGTTGATATTCGAGTTTAATAGTCGGAGTGGATGGTGGATTTAAAGGTTATTATGATTCGTTTTAAATGAATAAAATGATTAAGTGGTTATATGGAAATGTTATGCTTAATTGATTAAATGATAATCGAGTTAGTCAACAATTGAGTTTGACCATAGTATTTGATAAATGTCTTATATGCGAGAATTAGATTTAATCGAGTCGATAATTAAGGTTTATGTGACTTACTTGTAATATATGGTCATCAATAAATGTTTACGTGCTAAGTGCTATAAGTCGAGTCGTGGTATTTGATGGCTTTACTAATTATGAATGTTATATGTTAAATGTTAGAATTTTATAATAATTAGAACTGTGCTAGGTGTTACGAGAAGATCACAAGTTTTTAAGTGTCAATATTTAAAGGACTTGTGTAATTCTTTTCGACTAATCCCTAGGGCTTACGAATATCCATGATTAGCTATCACGGGTATAATTCATATACTTGAGTGGTGTGATCATCGATATAGCGTAAGTAATAGTTAGTGCTAGGGGTTGTTCCCTAGGGCTTACGAACATCAATGATTGATTGTCACGTGTATCATTAAAATACGTGAGAAATACGATCATTGGTGTAGCGTAAGTAGTAGTGTAATATAAATCATTATGTGCTATGTGCCGCATGTCAGGGCGGATACTTTCTTATGTGTTTATTTTATGTTGCTGCAAGTTGAGGCAGCTTATTTTTGCTAAAACAGGGTTGTATTGTAATTGAGGGGCTGTGCCCATAGTCCGATAAACGAATACTTCATGCCGAAATTTTCTGAAAATCCCCTGCGATTAATTATATTTAATTTATTAAATTTCCGTGGTCTAGAGGCATGAAGTGGATGTTAACTGATTATGTGTTTATGTGTTAAGTGGTTGATTTGAGGATTAATTGTTGTCTCGAGGATTTATGTGCTAAGTTAAGTATTAAAAATGGTATTGAGGATCAATGATGCTTTGAGGATGAATTGTATATTAAATTGGCTTAAGTCTATTAAATGGATATAAATGTGTTATGTGCATTAAGTGGTATTAGAATAGTTAACTATGGGGAAGACGCCTATAGTTTTCTTTAAGTGACTTAGTAGTAACTCTGAGTCGGGACTACTCGAGATACGAGGGAGGACTGACACGTACTCGTAACCATTTCAGTACTATTAGGGCGTAATCAAATTGGAGCGACGTGGATCCAAAAAGGAAGATCGAGACGTCAGGTAAGTCCATGGAATTGCTTGGACGAGGTGCGAAGGATTTGTCCGTGGCTTCTATTTTCTGCTAAGGACCAGAGGCAAGTTTACTATGCATACTCTATTGTTCAGAGTATATTTATTTTAAATATATGAAATGTGTTAAATAAGTTTTCAATCCGTATTCGCGAGTTTTCCAACCTTGTACTTCTTCTTCCAAATCATTGTATTCCTGGTTTTGCCAACAATATTAAATTCTGCCCGTGTAATAACCGAAACCCCATGACTTAAAATACTGTTGACGGGCAGTGATATTTTATGGCTATATATCTTGATTTATACGGTATATATATATCTATAAACTTTTCGTCCTGTGGTAGTGGACTATATGTTATGAGGTATGTATTTATGTATCGGAATAAGAGAGGCTCAGAGGGTAGAGCATGTATTGAGTTTTAGAACTTAGCCGCGTGTCGGGGCTATTTTGTATTGTATGTTTTCGAAAACCCGGGCAAAGCTTTTAAAAAGAATTTCGCAATAATTAACCTAAAGGCAACATCACCAATAAACCAGTGTTTATTTAATTAATAGATGCTTCTGAAAGCATTCACTAATTAAATAAACCTCATTCGCCTAATTAAATTTATTTAATTAGATGAATATCGTTTTCAAAACGCTTCCTTAAAATCACTTTGTCCCGGAGAAATAATAAATAATTTAATGGAGTGATTCTATCTAGTATATTATTTATCGGAGATAGTTTATTTTCAATACGGATTAAAGATATTCCAATGGTTATAAATTGGTTATTTTCAGCATAAAACAGCTAGATTGATATCGATATATGTTATTTGAATGATTATTTAAATCGATGAATATTAATTATAATATTCATTAACAAAAAGGGAGAAAGACAAAAAGGATTTTCAGGCTTATTAATTATTTCTTACTGACCGAGAGTCAGTAGTAGTTATTTGATAAAGTGGCCAAAGTTTGGAGACTGTCGGAGAGATTGTGTCTTGATTTTTATTATGAACATTCCAAGGGTTGTATTTGGGTGTTTTGAGGTTATTAAATATTTCAGTATTAATAGTAAATATTATTTGAATATTATTTAATAAATGAATATTATTTTGAGGATTCTTTTAAAAAGGGATTATTGAATATTTATTATTTGTTACATATTAGTCAAATATTTATTAAATACCTTGAGTGTTTTGAAGATTATAAAACACTATTCAAAGGGTGTCTAAGGACTTTCATAGTCATTTAAAATATCATATTTTGATTCTATCTCGGTAAGTTACTTTTCAAGAACTCTGATATATATGGAATTACCCTGTTGTGTTACAAGCTTTATGCGTACCATTTTCCATATGTGAATACAAAACCCTGTGTCGGGATTGATATAAGTATAAGTGCATACCTATACTCGAACTCTTTCGAACTCAAAATATTTTCGAAAGCCCCCGGTCTGGTTTTACTTCCTTGCACATTTTTCAAGAATCATCGGTCGACTGAAGTCGGACCTCAATTACTCTGTTTTCAATCAAAATCAAGTTTTCAAAAGAAAAAGAAAAAGGGACTCTGGCAGGTGTGGGAACCGTTGACGAACGATTCCCGGGAAGTGTAAGCGGCCGTGAGCCAGGCGGTCCATCAATTATTATTCCGGCCCAGGTGTTGCCGAAGGATGATTACATATGTAGTTTTCATCGAGGGTGATTACGGATGTAGTTTTCACCCGGGGATAGTTACGGATGTAGTTTCTATCCTTCTACCGGTAGAGAAGACCCGCGGATTATTGGACTTGGATGTGGCGACTGATCATCGTCAATCCTTGTCAGGTTTTTATGTTTTCTTTAAGTCCCATCCTCCACTTTGGAAAAATACTCAAACACTGTTTCTTGGGCCTAAGTGCCAAGTTGCCGAAAGTGTTGTTTTCAATTATGAAAGATGATGACGGATTCATGCAGTATCTAGAACTGCAAGAATATTCTAAAAATAATGGCACGTGTTTGTGCACTTTTGCAATTATTCAAAAGATGAAAGATGGTTCATCAGTTATTGATGTCAAGTCTCAAATGTTTTGCTTCAAGAGCTTTGACTCGCTTCCTATCAGTTATTTCTGAGTTTAGATTCATCAAGTGGTTGAAGAACTTATACCCGGTGCATGATGTTGATCTATGGGGTGTTTGATGAAAATGACATACTTATACGTATATACCTTCAAAATTGAGAAATACTATAAAGGAAACCTTCTAATGGTTTGGTTTGTATACGATGATAAACAACTGTCTTTGCAGCATATTGAACTGCGTGTTTTGAAAAGCTTTCTAAAAGACTAGCAATGCTGTAGTGTATACTATTTCGCTAAGATATGAGGATTACTATAGTTGTTATACACTTACCTATTCATTGGATGTTGCGTTCAACGTCATATTTTCCTTATTGAAGTTTCGCAGTTATAAATGTTCGGAAATGATGTTAAGTATTGTTGGATTTTAAAACCCCTGTGTATATTGGATTATATATTGTTAAACTCTATTAATACTTGCTGGGCAATTCTTTCGCTCATACTTGTTTGTTTTAAATATTAACCTTTCAGAGAAAGGTAGGCGGATGATGCTTATATGCATAGCTCGGAAGAAGCAGGTAGTATGCCCTGATGAAGACGATATGATCCAGAAAATCTATAGCTGGAGTAAGCTATATGTAATCGTATTGATGTGTAATTATATTACTTTGTACAGGATAGCACTAGTTGCTGGTGTACTTCTCATCGAAGCTATACTAGTAGTATAGGATTTGTAATACACGATGTGATGTAATTGAATGGCTGTAATGAATCGAGTAATGTAAGGATTTTAGTTCTTGTTTCTAGCCCTATAACCCAAAAGATGCTTTGTAGTTGGGGTCTCAATTGTTGCATTTCTGTTAGTGAGTGACTACAAGTGATTTGTTATTGAGGATTTCCGCGTGACGACCAAATCCCTGACCCCGGATTTGGGGTGTTACACTACACAAGTTGTGTCTAGACCTCTATCTTCTCAGTTGCAGTCAGTTTTTGGTAAAGGAACACTTCATGATCCAAATCTATTATCTGGAGCTCCTATGGATTTTTCTGATGGAAGAGCTTTGTCTGGTAAGGTTGGAAATAATAAAGCTGGTTTGGGTTCACACAAAGACAGAAGGCAATATACTGGTCCCAGAGATCCTTCTTCACTGGCTGTTCCAGGTCGTGGTGTCACTCAAGAGAGTTTGGACAGACTGGAATCAGTACTGTTAGTTTATTAGAAGAGTTTAAAGAAGGATTTTCTCTTGTACTTCATGGCTGATGGGACAGTATTTAGAATTGGTGAGAATGATATTGGCTTGAAATATTGGGAAGAACTAGAATATGTTCTATATCTTTTCAAGGTGAATAGTCAAAGGACTCAATCAATTGCAAATGTGCTCAGACAGAAAATGCTCCAGAATTTGGCAATCAGAGGGATGAAGTGCAATAGCAGATATGTTCCTAAGTACATAGACTGGAATGGAAATCTCATTGAAATGAAGAAGGGTACTGCAAAGCTGAAGACTGATTTGGGAATCACAGTACTTGACTTCAATTCACAGTCAGAGGAAGTGAAATTTATTAGGCTGGGAAATGAGATGAGGAGAAACAAAATCTATGATGTTAGATCTGCTATCTATCAGACAGATGAGAGTGATCCTCAGTTGAGAGAGATCAAGGAAGCTATGAAGATTGAGCTTGAAAATGAAGAGAGAAGATTGCTTATAGATTATCTCAGAACAACACCAGATCTTGAGGAGATTAGAGATTAAAGTCTGTAAGAATTTTTCTTGTTTTCTGTAGATTTTTGTTAAGTCAAGTTTAAACTCTGCTTATTTGAATAAACATTGCGTTTGTATGAAATTGTTTTGACATCATCAATTATTGTTAACTTGTGCATTTTTACTAATGAACAAGTTGGGGGAGATTGTTAAATATAATTGATATGGTTAATATCAGTGTTTAAGTTTTACAGGGAAAAACAGAGTTTAACTTGAAACAGGAAGCAGTCAGAGTTTAGTTAAACTCTGACAGTTAGAAACTGAACAGAGTTTACTATACGCTGACAGTGGAAGCTCGATAGAGTTTGTTAAACTCTGTCTGGAGGCAGCGTCTACTGGTCAACATTGTTTGAAGATTATTTAAGGAAGCAATATCTTTGAAAATTGGATAGCTGTCAAAGATATTGAGTTGACTAAGGAGACGTGTAGCAATCGTAATTGATAACAATTGTATAGCTAATTTATAGGAGTATCAATTATCGATTGTATAGCAGCTGTATATCTTATAAATACAGTTAGGTTAACCCTAGAAGGGTATCGATCGATCGTGTAATACAATATCTTTCATTGTAACCTAAGCCGCTCTCTGTGATTTTTTACATCACTGAGAGAGAAGTTAATTTCAAACAGTTTTTAAACTTTTTAAGAACTTATTGATATTCTCTCATACTTAGTTGATTATAATTGTGTATTCGGCCTAACATCTCCCCAGTAATCAACTTCTAGTATTTGTTCGATTGCTCCGTAGTAATTGATTTCACCAACCAAAGGATTCTGATCTTTCAAACTAGAAAAGCTAGTAGTCAAGGCACTAACATATACACCACTATTTTGTGTTGTACACTTAGCGTCTCTAAACCTTGTATGGAATCGGTATCCATTTATTGAAAGTGAAGTGTCCTAAATCTAATCATGGATGATGAGTTAGGATAAACTTTCTTGTAATCTTAGTAGGTTTTATGATTATTAGGGAAAGACATATTTGTCTTTATACGGGCTTTATCTATTTAAAGTGTATTAAATCAGATGTTCCATAGTTTAGAGTAATGCTTCTAGAATTATAATGAGATTATAATAGTGAGATCTAGAAGATGATAACACTTGATAACACTAGACTTAAAAATTTTCCTGATCATAGGATAACTGATTAGAAGTTAGTTAATCCGTAAAGATCAGTACATACTATGCTAGCTTCCTAGGAAGGATGTCTGTTCTCATAGGCATTTGTGTGCTGACACTATAGCTAGTATGTACGTGCTTATTAGAGAATAAGTTCGCTGAACATGACTCAATCAGTGGAGCAACTAATGGAGTTTACTCACGTGTCGATAGTTGTTCACTAAGTGATAGTTGTACAAGTGTACAAGTGTCCTTAGACTTGATATCGTTAGCGTAATCTTGTATATAATGAACTATGCTTTGGTTTAGTCCTTAGTCTCAATGACACCCAGTAGGTCTATTCTGGGCATAGGAATTTGTGTATGGAGATAGGTAACGGTCAATAAAGGATCTATCCCTTCCAGTAAAGGAAGAGAATATCCTATGCTATTCTTATTATGCTAGTTCAGGAATCTCTGGCCAGAGTGAATGAAATTAGAAAGGAGTTTCTAATTTGCATTAATATGAACTACGCATTATGAATAAGGAATCATATGATTAAATTTGATAGGCTTGACACGAGTTCCATGCCTTGTATTTAATCGGGATATTGTAGGGTGGAAGGAATTAAATTGTACGGTAACTATTCACTGACTAGGTTCTAGGTATTCTAAGCAGTGAATTCATATTATCCGGATAGTCACGATATGCTGAAAAGTATCCCTCACGATGTAGAATAAATATGATTAATTATTTAATTAATTATATTTAATGAATTAGAAGAATTCATATAAATAATACTAAAATAGTTTTATTATTATTTATTTCTACTATCTGCTTAATATTGAACCTACAGGGTCACACAATAAAAAAGACTGATTTATTGATGGAGGAATTAATTAATAATGGATAGTAATTATTTATTTGTGAAATAAATAATTTATTAGCAATTTTATAATTGATTAAATAAGATTTAATTGATTATAAGCTAATTAAGAAGAGTTCTTAATATTATTAATTAAGGATTTAATTTAAGAAATTAAATCAAGTGAGAGAATTATTTTCTAAAGAGTTTAGAAAAAGAATTTTTAATCATATGGGGTTAATAATTATATTATTTTATAGGAAATATTTAGTTGAAATATTTGCCTATAAATATATCATTATAAACCCTCAAAAGGTCAACCCTATTTTTATACTACATAAAACAGAAGAGGATCCCTATTTTTATCTCAACCCCTCTCTTCCTCTCTCATTCAATCACTCTCTTGGTGGATACCGGTAGAGTGCTTCACACTTGAGGAGCAGCTGCTAGGAGCCTCTCTATGCCTCCTTGGATCGTCAGTAAAGGTTAGTAATCGATCTCTCATATTTATCAATCAATTTTATGCATTATATATGCGATATATATGTATGAAATTGTGATTCACGCTTCCGTATATGGATATAATTCCTTCAATGGTATCAGAGCATAGGTTGTATGCATATAGGTTCGTTTGTAAATTTTAAGAATTTTTATATGATGTATGAATTTATTATGGATTTTACAAGTTTATTTTAATTTAATTATGAAATAATTCAAAATAAATTTTGCTTTGATATTTGGCCAAAGATCTGGGTTCTACAATTGTTGTGGATCGTCTGGATATTTTTCTCATAATTTTCTGATGTATAAATTATTTATTATGAATTTTTGAAATTGTTTTAATTAAATTTTTAATAATAAAATATACATCTGATGAGAATTATGTGTGTATAAATATTGATTTGATATTGCAAGGAAAATCACGAATTAAAGTTGATTGATTTCTGGCGTCAGATTGGTATAGTACTGTACTTCTACTGTCGTGGCTGTCTGATTCGTTTTTCAAAAGTTTCTGTCGGCCGAGTCATGTTAACAGGGGAAGAGAACCGCGTTTACTGTCAAGCGCGTGAGATACACGTGCGACAGGTCCATGCACTAGCGCGTGCAATTCACGCGCGGGTCGGGTCGCACTCTATTCAGGCCGGGTTGGTCAACTGTTGACAGACATCAGCAATGACATGACATGCATGCCACGTCATTCGATGACGACATGCTGACGTCTGGAACCGAAAAAAAATCTATAACGCATGAGATGAATGCGTCACATACCGTAACAGGAGATGTAACATCATAATGCCTTCTTATAAGTTTTCTTTTGACGTAGTTCCGAACCTCGGCTTTGATACCACTTTGTCACGGCCTTAGAATTCGTCCCCTTTCTAAGCCAATCGTGCCGGCGACTAGCTCTTGTCGATCCCCCGAACGAACTACTAGACCAGCCTTACCCCAAGTGCCACTTACACTTGTGCAGCGGATAAACAAATAATAAGATATAGAACCCACAAACTTTACTAACAAAGACCCTTCTTTATTAGTAAACCACTATTACAAAGAGAATGGAACCTCTTGTCCCACACTAGCCCCTTGCTAGTTACAAAGTCTAGCACCCAACCCTCACAAGCTCCCTAGCTCTTTGAATGCTCTTACTTTGCTCTTTATCGCTATCACTTTCTCTCTATACCTCTCCAAATGAGGGGTCTCACCCTTTTATAGGCTCCTCCACTACTTGGAGAGAATTCTAGAACATGTACATCCCATATGTTTCTAGATTATTCCACTATCAAGCCTATACAAGATTATTCTAGATCCTACCATATCTAGAATATACAAGTATATACATAACATCTAGGATTTCTCTAGAAAGCTCCTGAAGGTTCCGGAAGATTCCACGAGGCTCCACCACGTTCCACCACCTTCTGGACTCCTCTTGTATTCCCAAGCACCTTCTAGAGAACTCCGCAATGTTCCACTATATCCTAGAGTCATCCGGACCCTTCCGGCCTTCTCTAGAATATTCCGCACTTAGAGAGGTTGAATTTTGGCGGGGCGTGACACGTGACAGATGAACTGTTTTCTTCTCTGGTCTTTTCCTGGAGCTTAGAGACTCCGTTTGGGGCGTGCAATATATCATTGGATTCATTTTTCCAAGACGGATCTAATGGTGTGGTCAAATATTTTTATAAAAATAGTTTTGAACTATTTATTGCTTCAAAAGTGTTTTAAAGCATTTTTTTAAATGTTTAACTGTTTTTAATACAATTCATGATACATAGAGATGTATATAATTGTATTATATGTTATGACATGCCTACCTTTATGTTACTGTATGTTTTTATATGTGATATATGCCTATGTTTACCATGCGATGATAGATTTAGGTGGTCTTAAATCAACATAAGGCGTAGTTTAGCAGATTTAGGATTTGTGAAATTGTTTCAAAAGATTAATAATAATATTATGAATACAATCATGAGATTCTTGTATTTGTGAAACACGTAATTAAATAAGAATTTTCAATATTGAGAGAAAGGATGATTCTGTCAAAAACAAATTACGATCTGTAAGAAAGGGGTATTAAGTGACGCCTCTTGACAATGCTCCCCCCGATCTGGGAATCATCCAATTATCGATTATTGATTTGAAATATTTAATTTAAAAGGAAGAATCTCTTTTTAATATGATTATAATTGTAACATAATATAATCCCTCTAATATTAAATAAGTCAAGTTGTAATTGGCCAAAGACACAAAAGGGTTTTTGTTGGTTATGGTCTTCCAACATGATAGAAAGTGTTTCTTGTTTTCGGTGCATTGTCGTTTCATGCTACAGCCGAGGGCTTTGTTACCGATTAACATAAAAGTACTTGTCTAACATTAGATGTGTACAAAAATTAGATTTCAATGGTCATTACGTGCTACAGCCGTGGGCTATTGGAATCTGATTTAATTGTACGAGATGTTGGTTCTGACCTGACTTGATAATATTGAGTTTTGTAGTGTTTTTATTATAGATTTAGATTATCTATTAAACTTAAAACACATTAGACTTATAGGTTCATACGAAAATGTTTCGTGACCTTAGTAAAATAAAAACCCTCTTTTATTAAATATCAAGTGATAAAATGGCCAAAGGCACAACGGGCATATGTCGGTCATAGCCTTCCAACATGGTAGAAAGTGCTTCTTATTTTAGGGCATTGTCGTTTCATGCCACAGCCGAGGCCTTTGTTTCTGAAATAGGAGTTACTAGTTTATTACATTAGATGCGTGAATTAATTAGAGTTCAATGGTCGTTACGTGCTACAGCCGTGGGCTATTGAAATCTGATTTAATTTGAACGAGATGTTGGGTTTGACTTGACTTAGAATATTGAGTTTGTCGTGCCACAGCCGTGACTCAATGATTCATGAGGCTAAAGTTTTATTAAGGAATAACATGAGATGTAATTGATAAGAGTTGTCTGCCTATGGAACATCACATGGCGTTTCGTGCCATAGCCGGGGTTGTGTGATGGAAAGTAGGATCCTTATTCTCACTAGCATTGTGCATGCTCAGTTATACATATAGAGGGTTATATAACTTAGATGAAATAGTGGGAGCCGTCAATGAATAAAGACCCGATTCATTTGGTGTTAAGATTATAAAATCGAATAATCTGCTTACGTTGTTTATTTTATTTAAAGATTTTAAATATAAAGTTGATGTCTTCTGCAATGTAGAAATAGCATATTGGATCCTAGGTCAATGACTTGCTGACAAGGAAAGTGAGAATAGTTTTCACAAGTAAAATAGATTGTTTTTCGTCTTGAACTCACCAATCTTCGCAAGTTGTGAGAGATGTATCTAACGATGAGTGAGATGTCTCATTTTGTTCATTTACAAGGGTTGTTAGATAAATGAGTTAGGGACATAGATATAAGATATCGATGTTGTTTATCAATAACAACGGTATAGAAATATTTCTGTCAATGACCTTGTTTTATATGATCAATTACATTGTTCATTTATATAACTGGTCTTTAGATAAATATATAGTTAATTCAAGATGTGATCTTGAAATCTCATTGTAAGAATAAATTCAAGATGTGATCTTGAGGTCTTATTATAAGAATAGGAAGGTGAGTTGAAAAGACACAATCTTTAAGATAAGAGTTAGCCAAGAGAGCAAAGGTATTAGACTTCCACTGAATAAGGATAGGATATTGGAATTGGATTATCTAAGATAGGTCTTACAGAATCAAGGAAGTAAAAGGTTAGTGTAACCTCAACTTCATCATAAGTTTGTTAATAGTTGAAATGAATAAGTCTATAAGTCAATCATCTACTTGGGTATTAGACACCACTTAGGTTCAAGGATTACGAATCTTAATCAAAGGATAAGTATATAGCTAGACATCGATGAAGTCCTACATAATTGAAATAGAACAACTATTGTTGTTTCAATTATAATAACTTGTTGATTTGTTGTGTTGTTGGACTTATGGATTATATGTTTCATATTGAACAAACTAGATATAATGAGATAGATCAGGTTTGATACCTTGTCACATTCAATGACGATCATTGTAAATAAGGATATATGTATTTGTTCAAATACAAAATCCAAGTTTTATTGATAGGTTCAATGAATGCTGAGGTATGACAACGAACTATTTAAGAGTATTGGAAACATTCAATGAGATTGAGGTTTGTCAATATTTAAATAGTAAGTTCCTGAATTATCTCACATATCATGATATTAGTTCACTGAAGACTCTTGTTAGACAAGGTTCAGTTCATAGTGAATGATATCAATAATTCCGGTATTTATTAAGAAAATGATGTAGTAGAATAGTCAAACTACTCGATAAGGTATCCTCAACACACGTTAACTAAAGTCTCCATGAGATGTGGATTAAGGAAACACAAGTCTCAATTGTCTTGAGATTTGAGGTTGTCTAAACTATGTCAAGAGTTGAATAAGTTAGAGACTGAATCTGAATAAAGAAGGTTTGTGGTTAGTCTTAAACAGAGTTTAGGACAACTATATGCAATCTTGCTGAGCAAGGAGTATTTATTTTATAGACACTGGGAGTGTTTTGTTTTGTAGATACTCCACCTTTTCGGAAAATTAGTTTACCCTTAAAGGGCTCAGTGGGAGCTATAGTGAACTTGATGAAGTTCAGGAACCACAAATCATCGCGGATTAAGTTTGGAACCTATTTGAGTAGTAGAACTTTCTGTACAACAAGTAATCTAGGAGGGTATCATGGTTTCATCATTTAGAATGGTGATACAATATCCACCTATAATTACTCTGAGAAGTGAAAGAGTGTTATGGAATCTATAATGGTTTTGTAGAGTTTTTTTGAATGGATGGCAAGGTAAAGACCTATAAATCCAGGCTAGTTGTAAAGGTTTAAGTGAAGGTAATGTGATAACCTTAAAGAAATCTTTATCGCATAGCCATGATCAAAACCATGAAGATTTCGCTTGCATGCTTCTCTGCAATGGAACATTAATTTTGATGAGATAGTCAAAGATTTTGACTTTATAAAAAAGGTAAATGATCCATTTAACGGTACAGGAGTTTAGTGGGAGTAATGTAACATATTAATATATATGGATATATTAGTAAAAATGCACCTTTGATATTTTTGGTTTTCATTAGAATGAAGCTATCAAAGATATTCTCCTTGGACTAGAGTTAGGCCTCGAATAAACTAAAGGTGATGATCTATGTTGATAGATCATGATTATGATAAGAGGTCTGACGCAAAATAATGTACATTGATTGGATGCTAAAGTGTTTAGCATGGACACTCCAAGTGATGTTTCATAATGATGAACATGGGAGAATATCTCTCTGAGAGAGAGGACACGTGAATGGAATGTCTCTGAGAATCATTTTAATCCATTCTGTGTTACATGATATGTACAATTAATGATGTTTCTTGTCGTGACAAGTAAATATCAATCTACTCCTAAGAGAAAAAGGATCAGATGAAAATAAATATGTCATAGTACACTTGAGAAGGCATAGTGATATATTTGTTTTCTCTGATGGATCTAAACTAAAACTAGAGGTCTCTATAGACTCAAGTTTTAATCGAAATCAATTTGATAGTAGATTCAGTTCAGGGCACTTGATAGTCCTGAGTGGAAAGACAGTGAGTTGAAATAGTTTCAAGCAGTAGACACTCATTAATATTAGATCAGAATGCATAATGTGTTTTGTTACAAGTGTGTTGCAACAGTGGATTGGAAAACTAGTTTCTGTGTTGGGTTAGTTCCTGGTAGATAATAATCCATTGAGTTGTAATGTGACAACTCAAGGACATCAAATTAGCGCATGCTAAGGAACCGTGACCCCATCTAAGGTCTAAACACATATTGCGGCTCTCTCATCCGATTAGGGAGATCGATGAAAGAGAGGTTGTCAACATTGTGAAAGTTGACATACGGAAACAACGTAGTAGACCCATTGTTAAAGCCATTTCTCAGACTCACTTTGATCTTCACATAGTGAAGATGGGTATGGGATACCGAAGTGAAAGAAAAGTGTCCTAAATCCAATCATGGATGATGAGTTAGGATAAACTTTCTTGTAATCTTAGTAGGTTTTATGATTATTAGTGAAAGACATATTTGTCTTTATACGGGCTTTATCTATTTAAAGTGTATTAAATCAGATGTTCCATAGTTTAGAGTAAAGCTTCTAGAATTATAATGAGATTATAATAGTGAGATCTAGAAGATGATAACACTAGACTTAAAACTGTTCCTGATCATAGGATAACTGATTGGAAGTTAGTTAATCTGTAAAGATCAGTACATACTATGTTAGCTTCCTAGGAAGGATGTCTGTTCTCATAGGCATTTGTGTGCTGACACTATAGCTAGTATGTAGGTGCCTATTAGAGAATAAGTTCACTGAACATGACTCGATCAGTGGAGCAACTAATGGAGTTTACTCACGTGTCAATAGTTGTTCACTAAGTGATAGTTGTACAAGTGTCCTTAGACTTGAGATCGTTAGAGTAATCTTGTATATAATGAACTATGCTTTGGTTTAGTCCTCAGTCTCAATGACACCCAGTAGGTCTATTCTGGGCATTGGGATTTTTGTATGTAGATAGGTAACGGTCAATAAAGGATCTAGCCCTTCCAGTAAAGGAAGAGAATATCCTATGCTATTCTTATTATGCTAGTTCAGGTTTCTCTGGCCAGAGTGAATGAAATTAGAAAGGAGTTTCTAATTTGCATTAATATGAACTACTCATTATGAATAAGGAATCATATGATTAAATTTGATAGGCTTGACACGAGTTCCATGCCTTGTACTTAATCGGGATATTGCAGGGTGGAAGGAATTGAATTGTATGGTAACTATTCACTGACTAGGTTCTAGGTATTCTAAGCAGTGAATTCATATTATCCGGATAGTCGCGATATGCTAAAAAGTATCCCTCACGATGTAGAATAAATATGATTAATTACATTTAATGAATTAGAAGAATTCATATAAATAATAATAAAATAGTTTTATTATTATTTATTTCTACTACCGGCTTTATATTGAACCTACAGGGTCACACAATAATAGAGACTGATTTATTGATGGAGGAATTAATTAATAATGGCTAGTAATTATTTATTTGTGAAATAAATAATTTATTAGAAATTTTATAATTGATTAAATAAGATTTAATTGATTTTAAATTAATTAAGAAGAGTTCTTAATATTATTAATTAAGGATTTAATTTAAGAAATTAAATCAAGTGAGAGAATTATTTTCTAAAGAGTTTAGAAAAAGAATTTTTAATCATAATTAAATTGATTAATGGGATTAATTGATTTATGGGGTTAATAATTATATTATTTTATAGGAAATATTCAGCTGAAATATTTGCCTATAAATATATCATTATAAACCCTCAAAAAGTCAACCTTATTTTTACAGTATGTAAAAACAGAAGAGGATCCCTATTTTTCTCTCACCCCCTCTCTTCCTCTCTCATTCAATCACTCTCTTGGTGGATACCGATAGAGTGCTTCACACTTGAGGAGCAGCTGCTAGGAGCCTCTCTATGCCTCCTTGGATCGTCAGTAAAGGTTAGTAATCGATCCCTCATATTTATTAATCAATTTTATGCGTTATATATGCGATATATATGTATGAAATTGTGATTCACGCTTCCGTATATGCATATAATTCCTTCATTTATAACATATCCTGTAAACTCTTAGCTACTGGATTAGGGCATTGTGCAAGAACTTCTAATTCTCTTGAAATGCCTTCCTTTTTCCCGACCTCTCCTTTTAACCACTTCCAAAATTCTTCAGTATGCGCTCTCTCGTTTATATCTTTTACATATTACATGACCTTAAATTAAAACTCGATGTTCCCTGCAATAGACATAGGTCAGGAAAGAATTTTTCTAATCTTAAATACTAAATAAAGTCAAAATGGAACTTGAACACTTACTCAATTAAACTCTCAATTTCCTTGTTACCACAGTTGAATAGGATGTACCGATGACAAGTCAGCCATTGAGAATCCTTAAGAGTAATAGCTTTTTCATATTTATTTCTCCTTGTACCAATAGGATATGAAATATTTTGCCGACAACTTTCAGACTTAGCAGAATACTTGGTAGTTTTTCCTGCTCCTTCACTACCAAAGAATCTTGAACAGAAGATCAAGCATTCTTCTGCCAGATAACCTTCGGCAATGGATGCCTCAGGTTTGCTTTTGTTGCGAACATACGATTTCAGTTTACCTAAATAACGTTCGATAGGAAACATGGATCGAAGATACGCCGGTCCACCAAGTTCAATTTCCCTGCATAAATGAACCGGCAAGTGCACCATAATGTCGAAGAAAGCCTGTGGAAAAATCATCTCAAATTGGCAAAGAATTTCCACAATTTCCTGTTGTAGCCTCTTCAAGTCATCCAAATCGATTACTTTGCTCCAAAGGCCTCTAAAGAATGCACCTAATCTTATTAAAGGCACCGCTACCTCAGGTTTCAATGCTTTCTTCGCAGCAAACTACAACAAATAGTGGAGTATAAAATGAGCATCTTGGTTCTTATACCCTGCGATTTTCCTCTCCTTCATGTGCACATACTGTCTGATGTTAGCTACAAAACCGTAGGGCAATTTTGCATTCTCAAATACTGAGCAGAATATTTCTTTCTCCTTTTTCGTCATGTCAAATATGGCAGCCCTAATCTCAAGGTGTTCCCCATCAGCTGATAAAACTGGATGTAGGGATTTCCTAATGCCTATTTCCTCTAAATCCTTTCGAGCATTCAAGCGGTCTTTTGATTTCCCACCAATATTTAACAAAGTACCGAGTATGTTGTCACAAATATTTTTCTCTATGTGCATAACATCAAGGTTATGTCACAATAGATTGTGACTCCAATACGGTAAATCGAAAAAAATTGACTTTTTTTAAAGGGGAATCATTTTTGACCTTGATCTTTTTGTACCCAAAATTATTCTTATAGCCAGCCAATAATTCTTCAATGTCTGTCCCCGATAAAATATCCGGACATATCCCCAATTCAATTTCACCATTGAACATTTCTTATCAAACCTCCACTTGTGTTCCAGATCCAAAAATTTCCTATGATTCATATAGCACATTTTTTTACTATGTTTCAAGTACATTGAAGAAGTCTCGTAATTGTATACGGGACAACCTAATTTACCCTTTGTGCTCCAACCAGATAGTATCCCATATCCCGGAAAATCGCTAATGGTCCATAACATACTAGCACGTAAATTGAAACTTTCATCCACCAAGGCATCATAAATTTGTATGCCTACATCCCGTAACTTTTTCAACTCCGCAATAAGAGGCTGCATATATATATATATATATATATATATATATATATATATATATATATATATATATATATATATATATATATATCGATGTTATTCTTCGGAGATTCTGGACCAGGGATAATTGTTGAAAGTATCAATTAAAATATAGAAGAAAATAAGATGGACAAGGGGAAGTGCGACGATGAGAATAAGTACCAGCACAACGCGACGATGTTGATTGTTTATAATTTAGAAGAAAGTGTTACTGACGAGGATTTGTATGAGCATTTCAATCAGTTTCCTGGTTTGGTGTAAGCATGATAAGAACAACTGCTGTGGTTACGTCAATTACAGCAACCCCGAACAAGGTACATTACATTATATGAACTAATACATAGCCAAGGTGGAAGGTTATAGTTCACTAATACAATTGGCCATGTGCTGTGAAGTGTACTCATTGTACGGAATGGACTAAAGCCATCAGCTGCTACACCTAATCTAATATTTCTTTTCTCATATGAAAAATGAGGATACTTAGCATCCATCACCCTCCAGGCCTCGGCATCAGCTGGATGTCTAAGTTTACCATCAGTGTTTCGTCCTACTGTATGCCATATCATAAGTTCTGAATATTCCTTCGACATAAACATCCTTTGCAACCTTGGTTTTAGTGGAAAATAGCGCATCACTTTTGCTGGTACTTTAGAAATCAGCATCTTCGGTTCATCGTCAGCAGCCCCCTTTTTTTCCACTATAATCCACCTCGAGACACCACAAGTTTTGAAATTATTTTCCTTCTCATCTTCTCCCCAATACAGCATGCAATCGTTTGGACATGCGTGTATTCTTTGGTAATCGAGACCTATATCTTTAATGACATTTTTCACGGCATTAAAAGATAAAGGTATGTGGGCCTGTGGGAAAGCCTCTCTTAACAGCTCTAAAAGATCCCAAAGCGCGGACTCGGTAATTCCATGTATGCACTTTAAAGAATAAAGTCGGATGATAAAACTTAAGCTCGAAAATGTTGTACAACCCGGATATAAGGGCTGTTTACCCACTTCAACACGGCGATACATTTTCTCTGCACCAACACTTGCTCTATTAGAATGTCCATCTCCACAATTCTGCATATTTCCTTGAGTACGTAGAAACATCTCTTCGAGATTATCTCCAAAACCTTTACCAGCTTCGTAATCCATTTAATCAGTAGTTCTTCCTAAATTTGGGCAGGAAACCTCATAAATCCATTTCACGTGCAGTGGAGATGGACTATGATAGATGAGATGATCGTATATAATATCTTGACGATGCCACTTACGATTTTTATAATTTTTGTAAGGGCATGTAATTTCATAACCTACACTGAATCTAGAAAACGCATTTCGAATAAAATCTTGTACCCCACTCATATATTCGCCACTGAACTTCGGAAGTTCTATCCAGATCATTTCCTCACCATCCATCACAACATTTATGAAGCAAAATAAATTAACTTAATGAGAGATTCAGGAGCACCCAACTCAGAGAGCTAGATGGAAACAAGTTGATGTATAATTACTAGTGGTTGTATTCAGAAGCTAACTACTAGTGATGAAAAATATTAAAAACCTGTTTTGTCCTGTTTTGGTTCTAATTACTAATGCCCCTGCAAACTAAACATATTATAATTCCTATAAACAAATTATAAGTCCTGATAACTATAAGTTGTAAAAATATGGTTTTATGTCGTCTCACTACAAGACGAAAATATAATTCCTATTTATACAAACTAAGCAAGGTGATTCTACTACTAACATGATACACATATTTAAATATATATAAATTTAAATAAACACGTACAAACATAAGAGAGGGGCAATCATGGCAAAGCTCACTTCATACACATAATTAATATATATATATATATATATATAAATTTAAATTTAAATAAACACATACAAACACAAGAGATGTACAATGCCTTACATACACAATATTTATCAAGCACACAAAATTACAATGCCTTACAGTGACTTACAGTGAAAGAGAGAGAGAGTGTGCGAAATGGAGAGAGTTACAGTGAGAGAGAGAGTGTGTGAAATGGAGAGAGACATAAAGACAGAGAAAGAGATGGAGGGGGGAGAAAGATAGGGAAAGAAATGCAGAGAGGGAGAAAGAGTGAAAGAGAAACACAAGAATCAGCACAAGAATCACATGCATATACATATACACAAAATTAACAACATAAATTAACAAAACTAACAACAAATTAACAAAACTAACAGCAAATTAAAGTTGGGAAGAAGGATACCTAAATTCGCAAGCCCTAATTCGACTCCGGTATGAGGTCTTGAACTCTAATCCGACTCCGGTATGAGGTCTTGAAGCTCTAATCGAACGTAATTGAGTTTTGAAGCCCTAATTCGAACCTCCCCTAATTGAATCCCTAATTCGCAGCTACCTTTTCTAAGAGTGTGTTTGAGACTTGAGAGTGCGGCTGCGTGAGTATAACAGTGTGTATGCCCTATTCTTTGACTTAGACAATTATTGTCCAAATTTTAGGCGGTATAAATTGCCGCTCATTGAATTTTCAGCAGCTGTCTTTTTTCTTTTCTTTTATACGCAAGTTTTGTCCAAATTAAAATTTCATTAAATTTATTTTTGAAAACTTTTTTTTTTAACAAAATATTTCAATTTCAGATTATTCAAAAAAATCATCATTTTCATTTCTATTAATGTTTTTGATATAACAAATTAATTCATTTCACAATTTTTTATTGTTTTATGTAAAATGTTATTTATTGTGTGAATTATTTTTAATATTTAAAAAAATTAAAAAATTAGCCCTGCGGGCCCCACTGCCACATCAACAGCCAACCACCTGACCAGTCAACTGCCACGTCAGCAAGGAGTGGGACCCACTACCACATCAGCTACCATGTCAGCAGGTAGGGGTGAGCAATGGTCAGGTTGGGCGGGTTGAAAGGACTAAATCACCCAACCCATATTTTATGGTTTTGGAATTTAGTAACTCGTTACCATAACCGTTACTGTTAGTACAAAATAAAACCATCCAAATTATAACGGTTTGGTTTGGACGGGTTTGGTTTTAAACCACTTGAAATTTTTAAGCTTGCAAAAAATTAATCGACACAAATATACAATGCATCAATGAACTCACATCACAAAATATCATCAAATTTTGGTAATTAAGTTACAAAGTCTTACGGACCAGCAAAATAACGTCACCTCTTTCAATAGGCCTGTGACGTGAAACATTAACAAAAAATTATAAAACAAACACACTTGGCATGTAATTAAGTTGCACCAATAGTTACACTCGATGGTAAACTAACCAGCAGACCACATGCTATGACATGGGAACAAAATAATTCTCAAACATGATTTAATTATTAATTTAAATTGTATTTCTTTAATAATAATAAAAAATATTTAATATATATTATTATATATTCGGGTGGAATGGGTTATATTGGTCGGTTTAACAAGGTAAACCGAACCCAACCATTATTTTTCGGTTTTTAAAAAATTGAAACCATTACCAACCCAAACCGTTACGAAACCTTAAATTCTGGTTTTGGAGGTTTGGATTGGACGGTTTGGGCGGGTTTGGAAAATTTTGCTCACCCCTATTAGCAGGGGTGGGTCCCACCTGCCACGTCAGCATGCCACGACAGCAGGGTGGGGCACACTACCACTTCAGCATGCTACGTAAGCCCAGTAGTAGTGTGGGGCCCACTGCGACGTCGGCCCACAGTCAGCATTGCCGAGTCAACATTATAATATAAAATAAAAAAAGAAAAATAAATACATAATAGTATAATACATTATAAAACATCTACGCCAACACTTTTCATGTCTAAGCTAACACAAATACTTGGTGTTATAATAGGTAAGGATGAAAATAGCTACGACATTACTTTTTCAGACGACAACACCATGTAAAAATGTTTTGTAAAGTCATCTATGGCGTAGTGAGAGAAGAATCTTACATAAAGTTTATTTTTATGAATAAAAATAGAATCTAACAAAAAATTAAGATCAAATATAACATTGTAACACATAATTTCTTGTTACAACAATATATATAAATATATATAAGAGATTTTATACTAGATTCTATATTGAATCTTACATTTGTTTTTTAAATTTTGACGAGTTTCTACATTAACTTCGATAAAGAGAAAACTGGGCCTGAGGTTGTCCTCAGGGAAGAAACCTGAGGTTAAAAGTTTTTGTTCCTATAAAACAAGTGGCCCCGCAGGGGCAATTTTGTAAATATAATTTTTTTACAGTAATTTACATATATACCCTTAAATTTATACTGAAAATCTTTTATCCTCAGGGGAGAACCCTGAGGCCAACCTCAGGCACATCAATATTTACTAAAGATTAATTGTTATTAAATTTTGTGATTCTAATCTTTGCAAATCGATATTTATGAAAAATAAAGTATCATGATGGTTAGGGTTGCATAACATTCCGGTCTGGACCAGTAAATTAGAATGGACCGGTTTTATCGGTCCAAGACCTGACCGGAACGGGTATAATCGGTCCGGTCCCCCGTCCTCAAATTAGAATATTCCGGTATTCGGCCGGGTTCGGTCTGAATCCAGAAAAACATGGATTGGACCGGATTTTATGTATATAGTTATTTTTATACCAAATTTTATGTATATAGTTATTTTTATGTTATTTTATTTCTTAAATTATCTTATATAGAGATAGAGATTAAATATTTAAATATATTATAGTTTGGCAATGTAAATCTATATCTATATATTATAAATTGCTGCATAACCCATACCTCGAATTTGGTATCATATTTTGGTTTGGATAATATTTTTAATTTAATTTTGATCCATGGATTATCCACTTTTACGGTTAATATCCATTTTTCGGTTAGTATAAGATCCATATATATATTTGACCCAATTTTAAATACATAAAATCAGTATGTAAATTTAAATATCATAAATTTCATTTATAATATTTATGGTAGACTTCTAATAGAATATTTAATTAATTTTTTAATGTTGGTAACTTTATTAAAGCAAATTATCATATAATATATACAATAAAATATCTAATTGAATTAATTCGGTAAATAAACTGTTATAATATATATTACTTCTTTCACAATTGTATTGATAATAAATTAATGTAATAGTAGAGATCAATATTACAATCTAAATAATTAAATTTCATCTTTGATACGATAAATAATTGACACTCACATGTTTGGAAATAACGATTACTTCATAAAAAATAAGATATAACTTCATTTTTAAACATATCTAAACCTGCAAAATTATTTATTTATTTTATGTATTTAAATTAAAAAAATTAAATATTAAACTATAAAAAATATAATTTTTATAGAAATTAATTAACCGGTCCATACCTGTCCGATTCTGGTCCGGTCCGGTATCGGTCTCAAACCGAATATAACAGATTCGGTCGTCGACCCAAGAAATCGAAAAATTCCGATTTTCAACAAGAAAACCAAGGAGCGG
Organism: Saposhnikovia divaricata; assembly: GCA_036435485.1. Classification (NCBI taxonomy): domain Eukaryota; kingdom Viridiplantae; phylum Streptophyta; class Magnoliopsida; order Apiales; family Apiaceae; genus Saposhnikovia; species Saposhnikovia divaricata. The sequence continues at coordinate 235,166,156 of CM071595.1, read as the reverse complement.
GATGGTTGCCTGGGAATGGAAGGTTTATATGTCTCTATAGGGATGTAATTCAAGTCGAGTAGAGTTTGTACTTATCAAATTCAAGTTTGAGTTTTTTTTTCACGTCGAGCCGAGTCAGAGCCTAAAATTTATCGAGCCTGAAATCCAAGATTTCTTGGTCCTCGATCCAAGAAATCGAAAAAAATCCGATTTTCAACAAGAAAACCAAGGAGCGGGATGGTTGCCTGGGAATGGATGGTTTATATGTCTCTATAGGGGTGTAATTCGAGTCGAGTCGAGTTTGTGCTTATCAAATTCGAGTTTGAGTTTTTTTTTTCACGTCGAGCCGAGTCAGAGCCTAAAGTTTATCGAGCCTGAAATTTTTATTCGAACTCGACTCGTTAACAATACGAGTTGGGTTCGAGATGTTATCGAGCTTTCGAGCTTATCGAGTTTTGAACGAGCTTTCGAGTTCATCGAGTTTTTAAACGAGTTTCCGAGCTTTTATCGAGTTTTTAAGATAATCGAGTGTTTTTTGAGTTTTTACTGAGTTTTCGAGATTATCGGGTTCTTATCTAGTTTTCGACTTTATCAAATTCTTGTCAAGTTTTCGAGTTTTAACTTAAGTTTCATGAAAGTTATTTGTTTATATTTTTTTTTCAAGTTTAACCTAATTTTTTTCCCCGATTTCAAATGACAATAAACTTTCTGAATTTTACATTTTATGATTTCGATAATCAGCTTTTCCAATTAATCAAGTAATCTTTTTGTTTATTCTATTCATATATAATTACAGATAAATTTTTATGTTAATTACTGATTATGCATCTAACTATCTAAGCATCTTAAGTAGTAAACCATGATAATAAGAATAATAAAATATGAAACATCTTTTGATTGTGAGCTCATATGTGTTTTATTTTTTCAAAATAGACAAATAGGCACCCTACATCGAGAGTCGATCATTAGTAGTTTTATAAATTTTATTTATAATTTAATAGAAATATTGCATACAATAAATTTATGATGTTATTATATTGTTGTTATAGTTTATAATTGTACAAAGATAAAATATATGGAAGTAAAATTCAAAAATCAAACTTGATCGCTAACAACTAAGGATCGATCAAAAGATCAATCGAATTAGTAATAGACTAATCGTGATATCAGGTATATTTTGATACTTTAATAACGATTTATAATATTAATGAATTTTAAAAGTTGTGCGTGTAAAAAATATTTGATTTGAGTTACTAATCACTACGTCTGCGTGTAAGAATGTAAATAATTAATTTGATATCATAATATGATAAAAACATACAATACTATATAAATCGTAACTAAAAAATTATTAAATTTTAGATAAATTATATACGTATATCATATTTAATTATAAAATTTGTGAATAATGTAGTTTTAATCCAAAGTGTTGATAGTTTTTTCAATTTAATTCATCAATTTGAATTTTACAATAAAATTTTTATAAACTATTTATAAAAATGTATAATTAAAGATCTCATATAATAATATTGGAACAATTTTAATTCAAATATTGACTAACTATACTAATAATATAATATTGCACATAATATATGAAAAAAAATATCAAGTTAAATTTTAAAAGTAATTTTCATAAATAGTTGAGTGATGACACATCGAATAATAAACACATGACTATTTAAAAAAAAATGAATTAATCGAGTTCAAGCCGAATTGAGTTCGAGTTAAGATAAAAAAAATTCGGTTGACTCGAGTTTTTTATCGAACCCGAAACGTGTTTATTTTAAGCATGAAGAACCTACACATCTTGTAATTTACTTTCCGCATCTTCGATGCGAGAGTCAATTGCATTAACACAGTAACGTAAAGAATTTAAATTGTTCAATACAACTAGGATGGCTCATCAGCGAATTACATTGAAGTTCTTCCAAGTCAAAAAAGATAAGAGTCAGTAACCAACTCATCTAATAATCCTAAAGGATTAAACAAAGGCCCCAACTAGATCACATATTATTCCACACTTCTAAGCGTAGACTTAACCCATAAATCGAGGCTCCCCTAAATGCATTCACCAAATAACACAAATTAACTGTTATTTTCAAGAAGAGCTTTCTCAATTGTTGATTTTCCTTGCAATCGAAGATTCAATCTTTATTAACTTGTCAGTACGTACTGCTGAAATTTCCTCTTTTGGCACCCTCGTGTTTAGCACATGTATTTTTACATGTAGGATGATAATTGATCGATGTCCTTGGTCTGAGTTACCAAGGGTTCTCTAAGAAGCACATCTTGAGCTATTGAGCAAACACCTAGGTCCATTTGAGGAGACGCATTGTCCTGGAATGAAATTCAAAACCAATAAAACTATGCTAGAAGAAACATTAAATTAGCTACCAGTGTGGGTTGGGGGGGGGGGGGGGGGGGGGGCTCCCTCTTTACGGAAGTTCATCTTGAACACATCTGTGTATACAAATTAACAATACTTCCGGCTTGCACAATGTTTATTAGTGAAGTATGAACAGAGCCACCAATTTGGATGCCCTCGTTTACCCATAATAAAAAGACCAGAAATCTAAGGTAAATTATACGTAGTTCATCAATTGAATGTGACATGAACTGTAATTAGATTCCGAAAAGTACATGACAAATAATGATGCACGAGTTATAGAAGAGTAGAGTATGTCAAATACCCGAGACAATGTTTTGACAAAGGCGGCACTTGGAGATCCACCGAGTAAGTACTGTCTAACGGAACTAGATATACTTGATTCTTCGCATCCATGGGGGAGCTTCATATATTTTAAGTTATAGAACGGAGAATCCAAATGTACAAGAATGTCTGACTTTAAAGATAGTGCCTAGACAAAGTCAAATAAGGTTTGGTTAAAATTTGAAAAATTCATAACGTATATGAAAACACTACTTATTTATGTAGTTGAGGAAGATAGTCAGAGAATAGTATTTTTAAATGGACAATAATAATCAAAGTTGTTACTTGTGATGAATAGACTACAACTCAATTTTGAAAGTTGCGTAAATTTAGCGCAAGAATTGTTTATAAACTTGTATGCATGTGAGGTACCTGAAGGGTCAGCAAGTCGAGACTAAGAATCTTGGTGCTTCCCAGTTGGGAGAACATAATTTTAAATAGCTGTGGTTTCATCCTCCACAAATTCTTGTACATAGTGCAGTCCCAAAATTTGATATCTACATTCTCTAACTCGAAACCTTCAAATTTCATCCTAAAGAAACCAACAGCTTCGAAATTGCGGAGTTTTGGTGCCTGCACCACAATCTCCGCATCTGATGCAGTTCTCAAGGGAGAACTTATTTTGAGGTTCATCAGTCGAGAACTAGATATATCACAACATCCTATAAAGCGACTTCCCAAATCTATGGTTAGATTCTGTAGACTAGCAAGTGCAAGAAAGTACTCCCTCATATTCTTTGGAAAGAACATATGGAAAAGTTTTAGAGTTGATAAAGCTGGAAAATCCCAAACTGTTTTGGGCAACTTGCACGATTCTAGATAGAGTGTTGTTAAAGATGGCAAACTGATGAAGTCCGGCAAATCACATTGGTTGAGGCGTAGATTTCTCAAGGCTGACAAGCCTATTAAACAAGATACAGGAAGCTTGTAGATTCTTTGTCGATAGTAGTTGGAGTTTGTGCACTTACATATGAGAGTTGTTAAGTTGGGTAAAGTCCAACAATCTGATTCCATCACTTTTTCAGGTTTGAATTTCATTGTAAGTTTGAGTTCTTTTAATGAATTGGATTTGAATACAGATAACGAACAATATGGATCTGATTCAACATTCAGCCTTTCAACATTATGATTGATTGCGTACGCAACAATCTTCTTCGTTTGACCTAGATTCATGAGGCCATAAATCGGACATAGATCCAGTTTGAGTATCCGACAATGATGGTTTCGATGAGAGATGACATGATTAAATAACTCGGAATAGATAATCTTGGAAAGTTTCCCTGGCTTCTCAGGTTTCCCTGGCTTCTTAGGTTTTACATATCCTTTAAAATTGAGGAATGGGAGAGTAGTCCATACAAGCTTCCATCGCTTGGAGAGAAGGCTGGTTCGAACCGCGTCACGAATATCCCAAAACGACATTATGTGATGAATCACATCATCCGACAATTTGCTGATTTTATCTAAATCTTCACTTCTCGCCTTCTTCTTCATCCGTCCATCCTCCATGTATGAATTTTTACCTACGTTCTCTACTTTTTCTCTTTAATCATGCAAATAGAATACGTACGTTTTTATCCTCCCCTCCATGCAACTTACGTAGGATTATATAGACCGTGTACTTACCAAACTATCGTCTATTTCCATCCTAATAGAACTAAAACAGGCGGCTTCCTTTCCAGTACTTCAATTTTTGTAACCTGTGACTGTGACATGATTCCTGAAATTTGTTACATGCAATATTTGTTTCTTTTACTTTGCAAAAGAATCACAACTTTCTACATTAATCATTAAATTGATATGTAATAAAATATGATAATCAAAGTTTTAAAAAAGGGTAATTTAAAATTTTTATAACCCTACTTCCATATTATATTATTAAAATCTAAATATAAACCGGCTATGAGCATATTTATTTAAGACAATTGAATAGCTAGATCTAATTATTTTAAAAACATATTCTAATTAAAACTTGTTTAATTATTTGAATTTTTTTTTCTAATTAAGATCCAAGCAACTATTTAAATTTCAACTTATCTTTGAACTTGATGGTTATAATTTTCATAAAAAAATGTATAATTCTATCATTATTTTATTATAATCAAAACACACGACTGTCATAACTTATACATGCATTCTTACTCATTTTAAAAATCAATTATAATTGAAAAACATTTAACTTTATTAAAATTTTGTTAAAACTAAAACACAAAAATTATTCTAATTTAAATAGGATAACTTTTCAAAAAATTTAAACCCGTTGGAATAAATTTTTAATATGATTAGGTCAAAATTAGGTGTTTAAATAGAATAATTACATGTGTTCTAATTGTAAATTATTTTTAATAAAAGGAGCATTAAAAAAAATTAATAATATATAGGCATATTTAAATAAAATTATAAAGTAAGTAGCTCCTAAAGATTTCACTACAAGAAAAACGGCCTTTTCCAACCGTTTATTTCCTACCGACGCATTTCCTATCGACCATTTCCTACCGTTTTTCAAGTCAAACGACTATTTCCTACCGGACCCATAGCCGATACGAAATGCCTCCACATTTCCTACCGAAGTTAGAAGGAAATGAGTCGAGTGGGACCCGCAAGACCACGTCAATGTTCGGCCGCAATGAAACGACGTCGTTTCACTCATACCATTTCCTACCGTCTCACTACGGTTGGAAATGAGTGACACATTTCCTACCGACATCGGTAGGAAATGAGTGTTGTGTGCCCCAAGTGCCATGTGGCAGTGCAGCTTTATGTGTAGCATTTCCTACCGCGTGTAGGCGGTAGGAAATGCCTCGCCTATTCACCAGTAAATGTCTACTTGGCGGTTTCTGATTGGTTGACGTGTCGGTGGACATTTCCTACCGATGAGCGGTAGGAAATGAGCTGTGCAAAAAATTAAAATCTTATTTACTGAATAAAAATAAAAATTTGTGAATTACATTAAAAATTTAAATAAAAAATAGGAAAAAGATAAAATTCGAATTAAAATACATAAAAACGCAAATATTAATACTCACTATTTTTGTGATGCATGTCACACTAGATTCACTAATTTTAATTTATTTTTTACTTTAACCCCTAAACTAGCTTTCGTTTCGGGTTCTTGATTCGATTAGTTTGAAATAAAATTTCAACAATCGAATCGTACGGGAGTCAAGATCAATATTTTTAAATGTTATTCCTAAATTTTAAAAAAATAATAAATTTATTTGATTAGGTAATTTAACGGTCAACTAGTACTTTGACTTTAACCCCTAAACTAGTTTTCGTTCTCGATTCTTGATTTGATTATTTTGAAATAGAATTTCGATGATCGAACCGTACGGGAGTCAAGATCAATCTTTTTTAATGTTATTCCAAAATTTTAAAAAATAATAAATTTATTTGATTCGCTAATTCAACGGTCAACTAGTAATTTGACTTTAATCCCTAAACTAGTTTTCGTTCCCGATTTTTGATTCGAATATTTTGAAATAGAATGTCGATGATCGAATACTGGAGTCAAGATCAATCATTTTAAATGTTATTCCAAAATTTTTAAAAATTAATAAATTTTTTTGGTTGGGTAATTTAACGGTCAACTAGTAATTTGACTTTAACCACTAAACTAGTTTTCGTTCCCGATTCTTGATTCGATTATTTTGAAATAGAATTTCGAAGATCGAACCGTACGGGAGTCAATATCAATCTTTTTAAGTGTTATTCCAAAATTTTAAAAAAAATAATAAATTTATTTGATTAGTTAATTTAAAGGTCAACTAGTTATTTGACTTTAACCTCTAAACTAGTTTTCGTTCCCGATTCTTGATTCCATTATTTTGAAATTAAATTTCGACGATGAACCATACGGGAGTCAAGATCAATCTTTTTAAATCATATACTAAAATTTTAAAAAATTTAAAAATTTATTTGATTATGTAATTAAACGGTCAACTAATAATTTGACTTTAATCCCTAAACTAGTTTTCGTTCCCGATTCTTGATTCGATCATTTTGAAATAGAATTTCGACGATCTAACCGTACGGAAGTCAAGATCAATCTTTTTAAAAATTATTCCAAAATATTTAAAAAATAATAAATTTTTTTGGTTGGGTAATTTAACGGTCAACTAGTAATTTGACTTTAACCACTAAACTAGTTTTCGTTCTCGATTCTTGATTCGATTATTTTGAAATAGAATTTCGATGATCGAACCGTACGGGAGTCAAGATCAATCTTTTTAAATGTTATTCTAAAATTTTAAAAAAAATAATAAATTTATTTGATTAGTTAATTTAAAGGTCAACTAGTTCTTTGACTTTAACCTCTAAACTAGTTTTCGTTCCTGATTCTTGATTCCATTATTTTGAAATTGAATTTCCACGATGAACCATACGGGATTCAAGATCAATATTTTTAAATCATATACTAAAATTTTAAAAATTTATTTGATTATGTAGTTAAACAGTCAACTAGTAATTTGACTTTAATCCCTAAACTAGTTTTCGTTCCCGATTTTTGATTCGATTATTTTGAAATTGAATTTCGACGATCAAACCGTATGGGAGTCAGGATCAATCTTTTTAAATTTTATTCCAAAATTTTAAGAAAAATAATAAATTTATTTCATTAAGTAATTTAAAGGTCACCTAGTAATTTGATTTTAACCCCTAAACTAGTTTTCGTTCCCGATTCTTGATTCTATTATTTTGAAATAGAATTTCGACAATCGAACCGTATGGGAGTCAAAATCAATATTTTTAAATCTTATTCCAAAATATTTAAAATTTAATAAATTTATTTGATTAATTAATTTGACGGTCAACTAGTAATTTGACTTTAACCCTTATTTATTACAAAATAATTTCAACCTTTTTTTATTTATTTTGTTAAACTCGTTGTATATTAGTGCGCGTAGTTCCAAAACAAAATTATGCATACAATTTAATTTTTTTAAAAAAATTTATTCACCATCTATAACAACTTAGCTTCCACAACTTATGGTTGTAGTTTAGGGATTATATTTAGGGTTACTAGGGTTGGACTTTATTTTGTGAAAAAAAGTTTTTGAACGATTTAACCGTACGGATCTCATTATCACTGCAAATTAGTCATGTGTGAAAAAAATTGTGATTTTTAAAATTCATATGACGTGATTTTATAAGGAAAAACCCCTATTTTAACAATAATTTGTACTAATCCATTTTTCTAGTTCTATTTTTTAACGATCCAACCATGAGAATTTCAAGATCACTATGAATTAGTGACTGAAACTCCTAAGTTTTGATGATCACAAACAGTAAGCCATTTGGCTTAGTAACAGATATAAACAGCATGCCATTTGTAGACACACTAACTTGGTTTTGCAGGGCAATTCAGCTTACTGATTGTGCAATCAGTATGACCCAAACAGCAATTTGGTAAGCCAAGTTTAGACATAGTCAGTTTACATCAGTCTCAAACAGCAAGCCGATTGCATGGTCAATCAGCGTACCAGTTGTACAAACAGCATGCCATTTGTACAAACAGCACGCTGACTGCGTCTGTCAGAAAATCAGGAAGCTACGGCTTTTTAAGAAGAATCGAGTATAGATGATATTAGAATATTGTAAGGACCTCTCTGAATATATCTGAAGTTGCACCTACTCATATCCAATAGATATTGGGAGACAAACTTTTTCCTTGTCATAAAAATAAGAAAAGTAAGATTCACTTTTCATTATTTTAATGCCTCACACTACCTCCACTCAAAAACAAACACATGGGGATGTCTTCCAAAATCATATCAAATATTCCTCATCATACAAAACACGCTCCTATCTATATTATCATCTGACATACACATTCTCTATGTTCTTCATCTTGATTATTCTACAAAAACATTACTAACGGTTTCAATTCATACCGTTGTTGTTCAATTTCAATTATATTCTTGTTCATCTATTTAAGAACGTGAGATGCTCAGTTCTTAATAAGCCCTTACAGTGCAAAAACAAGATTTCATATACAACCACAAGCTTACTTTGCTAAATTCTCCAAACCTTCAAAACCCAATATACACTTACACGTATACTTATTCAGAAGGGTTCATAGGTTTTGTTGTAATTCGTTCAAAACATTTGTATTGTTCTAATTGTATTGTTTTGTTGCTGTACAAGATTGGCTTCAGGTTTTAGGGTGAGTCGAACTAGACTAGAGAAGTATACTTGGGAAGTAGTACTTAGAGGGTTGGTTCAGCACAGGTAAACAGCAAGCCATTTGTAAGCAGCAAGGGTTAAGGGAGATATATTGTTGTATCTTGTAATTGGATTATAGTTGATCAATAATATATTCTCTTACCAAGTTTGGTAAGGGACCAGGACGTAGACCATAAGGGATTAGGGGTCGAACCTGGCTAAAAGATTGTGTGTCTCTTTTACTTACTGTTTATATTCTTTCTGCATTGCATTTTAGATACAAACAGCGTGCTGTTTGTGAACTGTGTTATTACAAACAGCAAGCTGTTTTCAGTTATTTTCAAAACAGTTCATAAATTCACATTAATAACCATAAACACCTATTCACCCCCCTCTAGGTGTTGTTTTTCAATTGGTATCAAAGCTTGGTATACTAACAATTCTGTAACAGGAAAGTATCGATCATGGCAGAACATTATCTTGAAGCAAAAGCCGATTATAGGGCTCCTCTCCTCACTGGATCAGAAAATTACAATTGGTGGAAATGTAGAATGGAAACATTCTTATCCAAGAGGCCACTGGTGTTAAGAGTTGTACAAAAAGGAGATTATCAATTCTTGGATGAAAAGAATCAACCGAAAGATGTTGATGATCTCACTATGGATGAAATTATCAAATGTGGTTTTAATGGAGAAGCTAGAAACTCCATAATGAATGCTCTAGATCAAGCTGAGTATGACAAAGTCTCCTCCCTAAAAACAGCAAAAGAAATGTGGGATGCTTTGGAAACCTATCATGAAGGATCAAAAACCTTGAGAAAGGTGAAGCTTAGCAAACTAATGAATGATTTTGGAAACTTCAAGCTCAAGGATGATGAAACTATCAAAGAAGGTCAAGCAAGGTTCCAAGTTACTATAAACTCATTAAAGAGACTTGGAAAAGATATTCCACAAGATGAAATTAACATGAAAGTGTTAAGTGCGGTACCATTTATTTATGAAGCAAAGGTCACGGCTTTGGAATCATCCTCAACAATCAACACCATGGATCACCTAGCTGTGTTTGCAGAGCTAGAACAATTTGAAAGCAAGATAAGCAAAGGTCAGGCTGAAGATGTTCGGGTTCCCCTAGCCAAAATGAGGAATTTGGCTCTTCACTCTACAAACAGTAAGCCAGAGTCTGCAAACAGCAAGTTGTTTGAATCTGATGAAGAATCTGACGAAGAAATGGCACTCATCTCACAAAAGATCAAGAGGCTGATTGAAAAGAAAAATAGAATGAAAAGGGAAAGAGGTGAATTCTCCAAAAGGAAAGCCAAGGAACAAACTTGTTTCGAATGTGGCAAGCCAGGCCATTTTAAGAAGGACTGTTTTAAGCTAAAGTCTAAACAGGAAGCTGCTTTCAAGGACAAGAGAAAAGCAAAGGCTCTACTGACTTGGAGTGATGATGATTCAGACTCCAGTGATGACTCAAGTGAAGATATGGTGAATTTGGCCCTTATAGGTCTAAATGATGAAGAAAGTTCACTAGGATCCATAAAAGAAGATTGTGTGGATGGTGATTATTCGAATTCAGAAGATGATGCAAGTGAGGTAAATTCAATATATTCTGATTTAAATTCCTCTCATAATATGCTAGAAGAACTAACCGTGCAGGTACCAAATCATGTATCCATAATTGAGTTTATGGAACTAAAACATAAGAATAGTAAGCTGGAAAAGAATAACAATCAGTTAAAGAAAATGATTGCTGATTTAATGGCTGAGAAGAATTCAGAAACAAATCACAATGATCTTATTACTGATTTAAAGGAGAAATTAGTTCAATTCGAAGGAGTCAACAAAGTGATTCTACAAAGAAATGAGGTTCTTATGAAAGAACTTAGAAGATTGAAGTCAGAGATTGAAGAAAGGAATGAATGCATACAATCATTCAAGAACAAGGAGTCAAGCCAAGGTGAATCCTCAAAATCTGTGGAAAAGAGAAAACAGCAAGCTGAACTTATCAATCAGCAAGCTGATTTGATCTCTCTTCTGGAAAAAGAGGTCAATGACCTCCAGATAGGAATGGATACTTCTGTACAAGGAGAAGACACCTTAAAGACAATGATGAAGAAGGCAAAAGTCCCTGTAGTCAGAGAAGGAGTTGGCATGGACATACACAAGAAGCTTGGAGTCCTCAAATATGATGGTAAAAATGGCATACCTTATAATTATGCTATGCCTTAAAAAACATGCAACAAATGTGGTGGAAAAGGCCATCTGGAAATTCATTGTGTGGTTCAAATCAATAATAAAGGGAAAACAACTTACCAGAATGGACCAGTCAGGCGACAAACAGCATACCAGAATGCTCCTGACAGAAGACAAGCAGCACGCCAACAGTCACCAAAAGTGATCCAAAAATGGATCAAGAAAGCTGAATTAAATGTGTTATATATTCTTGCTACTAACCAGTTTGGACCCAAACCTATATGGGTACCAAAACATTAAGTTTGTGTTTGTTTGTTTTGTAGATATGTCTTGCCGCCAAACTAAAGTCAAAACAATGGATCTTGGATAGCGGTTGCACTAGACATATGTGTGGAGACAAGTCTCAGTTCATAAGTCTCAACATGAAGAAAGGAGGAAGGGTTACAATTGGCAATAGCAAAACTCTTCGAATCCTTGGTATTGGTTCTATTGGTAATAGTAATATTTCGATCGATAAAGTTCAATATGTCAAGGGTCTTTCATATAATTTACTTAGTGTCACTCAATTATTTGATGATGGACATTTTGTTCAGTTTGGCATAGATAAAACTATTATTACTATTGGTGCTAACAAAATCCCACTAGTTGCTAGAAGGGAAGGAAATATATATGTATTAGACTTCGAAATGCAGGAAACAGCATGCTGTTTGGCTGCAATCGACAATGATCCATATATATGGCATAGAAGGTTGGGTCATGCACACATGGATTTGCTTAATAAACTATCAAGCAAGAACCTGGTCAGAGGACTACCAAAACTGAAATATACTAAGGTTGAAGTATGTTCAGCTTGCCAATTGGGTAAACAAATTCGAAGTACTCACAAAGCTAAGAAAATGGTATCTACTTCTAAACCTTTAGAGCTTCTGCACTTAGATTTATTTGGTCCAGAATCTTACAAAAGTATTGGAGGTAAACAATATGGTTTTGTAATCGTAGATGATTATTCTAGATTTACTTGGGTATTGTTTCTTAATACTAAAAATTGTGCTTTTGATGAATTTGAGAAACTGATTAAACTACTTGAGAATAAGCATGATACAAGACTTGTAGGTATAAGAAGTGATAGAGGAGGTGAATTTGTCAATGACAAATTTATCACATATTGTGAACAAAAAGGAATCTCTCATGAATTTTCTGCTCCAAGGACTCCACAACAAAATGGATTGGTGGAAAGAAAGAATAGGTCACTTCAAGAAACAGCGAGGACTCTACTACAAGAAAGCAAGCTACCTAGAAGCTTTTGGGCCGAAGCTGTGAATACAGCATGCTATTTGTTGAATCGAATCATAATCAGGCCATTATTGGACAAAACTCCTTATCAATTGTTGAGAAATAAGAAGCCTAATATCAGTTACTTCAAGATCTTTGGTTCTAAGTGTTTTGTCCTCAAAACAATTGGTAAAGATGGTAAATTTGATGCTAAATCGTTTGAAGCCATATTTCTTGGTTATTCTTTAACAAGTAGAGCTTATAAAATTTATAATATTAATAAGCATATTGTTGAAGAATCTATTGATGTTACTTTTCAAGAACCTAACAATGATCTACCAAGGGTTGAGAAAGGATTTGCAGGTGAAGAAGAAAATGTGCATCCACAAGTCACTGACAATCAGCAAGCTGGAAGTACAAATTAGCAAGCTGGAAGTGCAAATCAGCAAGATGGCAGTGCAAATCAGCAAAATGGCAGTTCAAATCAGCAAGCTGAAGATGAAACTGACACTGAAAGTCAGCAAGCCAAAGAGGATGCAGACACTGACAATCAGCAAGTTGAAAGTTCAAAACAGCAAGCTGAAGTGGAAGATTCAATTTCAAAAATAGCAAAATGACTTTGGAAGGTCCTAGAGGATCTAGGGCTACTGCAAAATTGCCTCTATATGATGGAGAAGAACAGTCACCACCATCAAAGATGAGAAAGACAACTCATGAAGAAATAGCTCAACATTCTTTACCAAGGGCAACAAGAACAGTTAAAAATCATCCACCTGAGTTAGTCATTGGTGATATTACTGATGGAATTACTACAAGAAGAGGGATGGCAAATTATTGTGCTCATGCAGCCTTCCTAGCTCAAGAAGAACCTAAAAATATAGATGATGCATTAAAAGATGAGAATTAGATCATGGCCATGCAAGAAGAATTAAATCAATTTGAAAGATGTAATGTTTGAGAACTTGTCAAGCCACCAAAGGATGCCTCACTTATAGGAACTAAATGGGTGTTCAAAAACAAAGTTGATGAATTTGGCACCATTACTCGAAATAAAGCAAGACTTGTAGCTCAAGGCTACAACCAACAAGAAGGCATTGACTTTGATCAAACCTATGCTCCTGTTGCTCGTTTGGAATCAATAAGGATGCTTCTAGCTTATGCATGTTTCAAGAAAATCAAGCTATATCAAATGGATGTAAAGAGTGCATTCCTAAATGGTGTGCTAGAAGAGGAAGTCTATGTTAAACAACCTCCCGGATTCAAAAATGAACAATATCCAAACTATGCATTCAAGCTAAAGAAGGCTGTCTATGGTTTAAAGCAAGCCCCTAGAGCTTGGTACAAAAGGCTTAGTAAGTATCTAATCCAAAATGGATTCACTCGAGGTAAAATTGATCCCACATTATTTATTATGCAAAATGGTAAAGATATTTTGATTGTACAAATATATGTGGATGATATTATTTTTGGTGCTACTAATGAATCTATGTGTAAGTGGTTTTCCAAGTGTATGCATAGTGAGTTCGAAATGAGCATGATGGGCGAACTCAATTACTTCTTGGGTCTTCAAATCAAGCAATCTAAAGATGGAATTTTTGTGCACCAATCCAAATATACACAAAGTCTATTGAAGAGATTCGGTTTTGAAGATGTAAAACCAAAATCAACTCCCATGGTGCAAAACAGCAAGCTGATTGTAGATGAAAATGGTAAGGCTGTTGATATTAAAAGATATCGAGGTATGATTGGAAGTCTACTGTATTTAACTGCTTCTAGACCTGACATAATGTACAGTGTATGTGTTTGTGCAAGGTTTCAATCAAATCCCAAAGAGTCTCACTTAAATGCCATTAAAAGAATATTTCGATATTTAAGTGGTACCATTTCTCTTGGTTTGTTTTATCCTATCACAAATACTTTTGATCTTGTTGGGTATAGTGATGCAGATTATGCAGGTTGCTTAATTGATAGAAAAAGTACTAGTGGTGTTTGTACATTCCTTGGACAAAGCCTAGTTTCTTGGCAATGCAAGAAACAAACTTCGGTTGCTTTATCCACTGCAGAAGGGGAGTATCTAGCAGCTGGGAGCTTTTGTTCTCAACTTCTATGGATGATTCAAACTCTGAGGGACTTTGATATCAAGTGTAAAAAGGTTCCAATCAACTGTGACAACACTAGCACCATAAGCATTTCTAAGAATCCGGTGAATCACTCAACAACGAAGCATATTGATGTTCGACACCATTTCTTGAGAGACAATGTTGCTAAGGGCAAGATAGAGTTAGTCTTTGTCCCAACTGAATTTCAACTAGCTGATATATTAACCAAGCCCCTTGCAGAGGAAAGATTTTCGATCATTCGAATGCAACTTGGTATGTGCTCCATGTGAAATCAGCATGCTGTTTGAAAAATTGCAGGACAGGTTAGCTTACCATTTGTTCGAGTCACTATGACAAATGGCATACTGATTGTCACCACTTCTAGCTTACTATTGGTATTATATGTTTACATTATTTTTACATTAGTTTTGTTTAAGTGATTTAAATTGTGTTGTTTAAATATAGATAATATGTGCGTTTATGTGATTTGAACTAATGTGATTAATACTTGTAATAATAAGTAAATAAATATCTCAGTATTAAAATATGCATGTTTTTAGATAAATGTTTAAGTGGGTTTTATTTTATCAAAATTTCTCCCCTAATATTTATCAAAACAAGGAACTTGGGACGGTTCATTTCTTAAAAACACTACTACTCCTGACAAAAGAGGCGATTAGGGTTCACAAAAGAGGTGATTAGGGTTCATAAAAAGGCGATTAGGGTTTCAATCGGAATCAACCAAATTTTCAATCCCATCAATCACCATGGTTCGCAAGACAAGGGCACGGAGAGCACCCACTCCATCTGCATTAATGAAGGAAGATATTGTTCTGGAACTAAAAGAAAGCGAGGATGAAGTTTCACAAACCCCCGAATCGAAGAAGCTCAAGATGTCTATGTCCCCGTCTTTTATGTCTCCCGACTGTGAATCTCGCTTTAAAGAGATGGAATTAGGATCGCGCACCATCATTCCTGGTCAACCGATATCAAGTAAGCTCGTTCCTTCACTTACTCATTGTGGAGCTTTTAAATTATTACAAGATGTTGGATTAGAATCCTTCTTTATGGATATGCCTAAAGTATACTTCCTTGATTTAGTTCGAGAATATTATGCCAACATGCAAACTGATAAATTTGGGAGTATCGTATCTATGGTTAGGGGTAAGAAAATCCAGTTGAATCCCCCTATTTTGAGTTCGATTTTAAAAATCGAAAAGGATAGTGATGTTGATGTGTACACTTCCCAGGGTTCTGTATCAATACCTGATTTAAGTATTCTTGAGCAAATGAAATTGATAATGGGTGATGACAAGATTAATGATACAAACCCCCCTCCTACAACTGTGGTTACACCCATGGCTCACCTTCTGTTCAAACTTGCTAGGTCTCACATTTGCCCAAGGATTGGTAATAAATCGAATTTTACTTATTAAGATGTAGTAGTTGTTGCCATGTTAATGTCTGGAAAACCTTTTGATGTATCATCTCTGATACTTCAGAAAATGTTAGCTACACTTGATAAAACAGTGAGTGGAATACCATATGGGCTTTGGTTGACAAAGGTGTTTGAATGGTTCAAAGTGGATTCAAAAGATGCTATTAAAGTTGCTGTTAAGGAAGTTGATGTTAAGTTCCTAGCTATGAATAATTTGCAAATTGAGGATGGTGTTTTATCTAGGATTGTACTATCTCCTCCAGAAGAACCTTCGTTAGCTGCTCCTACAACCTCTGCAGAGCCTGTTTCTATGGCACATAACCTGTTTTCTCAGTCACTTCATGCAGATGTAACCATTATGTCCAGTGAGCTGATCTCCCTTCGTAGTGATACTCAATCCATCAGAAATGATGTGCAAACTGTCAAGATGGACTTACAAGATGTGAAAGTGAATCTTCAATCTGTGAAGGCTGAATATCAGACAATTAAGAGCATAATGAAAGAATTTATATCTGAAATTAAGTCTGTCAAGGAATTGATGCTCAAACCTTCTGGAATAACATCCACAACTCACTCTGCTATGGAAGAAGAAGCTGGATTGGATGAATTGGCAAAAGCTGCTCAGAAACAAGCTGAAGAAGTTGACACGGATGCCACCACATCAGATGCTCCACCTACCATTGTTTAAGATCCCAAAGCTTCTTAATTTTTGATGAATTAAGGGGGAGAAAATTTGGAGTCTTTTAAAAAAAACTTTTGGTCTTTCTAGATATTTGCTAAGTTTATCTGGATATTTGCTAAGTTGTTTGCTGTGGTTTAAATGTTTAAGTTGGTTCTGGATAATTGCTTTGGTTTAAATGCTTAAGTTGGTCTATCTAGATATTTGCTGTTTGCTTATAATATTGGTTTATATCTAATGTTGTTATGCAGGGTTTTAGGGGGAGTTTTTAAAATTTCTCCTAAATTAGTTGTAATCATCAAAAAGGGGGAGATTGAAACTCCTAAGTTTTGATGATCACAAACAGTAAGCCATTTGGCTTAGTAACAGATATAAACAGCATGCCATTTGTAGACACACTAACTTGGTTTTGCAGGGCAATTCAGCTTACTGATTGTGCAATCAGTATGACTCAAACAGCAATTTGGTAAGCCAATTGTAGACTTAGTCAGTTTACATCAGTCTCAAATAGCAAGCCGATTGCATGGTCAATCAGCGTACCAGTTGTACAAACAGCATGCCATTTGTACAAACAGCATGCTGACTACGTCTGTCAGAAAATCAGGAGGCTACGGCTTTTTAAGAAGAATCGAGTATAGATGATATTAGAATATTGTAAGGACCTCTCTGAATATATCTGAAGTTGCACCTACTCTTATCCAATAGATATTGGGAGACAAACTTTTTCCTTGTCATAAAAATAAGAAAAGTAAGATTCACTTTTCATTATTTTAATGCCTCACACTACCTCCACTCAAAAACAAACACATGGGGATGTCTTCCAAAATCATATCAAATATTCCTCATCATACAAAACACGCTCCTATCTATATTATCATCTGACATACACATTCTCTATGTTCTTCATCTTGATTATTCTACAAAAACATTACTAACGGTTACAATTCATACCGTTGTTGTTCAATTTCAATTATATTCTTGTTCATCTATTTAAGAACGTGAGATGCTCAGTTCTTAATAAGCCCTTACAGTGCAAAAACAAGATTTCATATACAACCACAAGCTTACTTTGCTAAATTCTCCAAACCTTCAAAACCCAATATACACTTACACGTATACTTATTCAGAAGGGTTCATAGGTTTTGTTGTAATTCGTTCAAAACATTTGTATTGTTCAAATTGTATTGTTTTGTTGCTGTACAAGATTGGCTTCAGGTTTTGGGGTGAGTCGAACTAGACTAGAGAAGTATACTTGGGAAGTAGTACTTAGAGGGTTGGTTCAGCACAGGTAAACAGCAAGCCATTTGTAAGCAGCAAGGGTTAAGGGAGATATATTGTTGTATCTTGTAATTGGATTATAGTTGATCAATAATATATTCTCTTACCAAGTTTGGTAAGGGACCAGGACGTAGACCATAGGGGATTAGGGGTCGAACCTGGCTAAAAGATTGTGTGTCTCTTTTACTTACTGTTTATATTCTTTCTGCATTGCATTTTAGATACAAACAGCGTGCTGTTTGTGAACTGTGTTATTACAAACAGCAAGCTGTTTTCAATTATTTTCAAAACAGTTCATAAAATCACATTAATAACCATAAACACCTATTCACCCCCCCCCCTCCAGGTGTTGTTTTTCAGTGACATTTGCAAAAAACTGTGATTTTTAAAGTTCATTTGTAAGGACTTTTTAATGAAAAAGTGATAAACAAGGTATTGTGGTTATATAATTTTAGATTAACATTAAAACACAAGAAACACCTTAGCATAATGGTTGGAGGTTGTACAAATTTCGCTGGAGATGTGGGTTCGAATCCCCGCTGTCTCATTTTTCATTTTTTTCCCATTTCCTACTGGTTTACGGTAGGAAATGGTATCATGCGGTAGGAAATGATAATTCACGAAAAATTCAAAATGAGCGCCTAAACCAAAAATTCGAAATAAGCGCCCAAATCAAAATTCAAAATGGCGCCCAGAGTCATTTCCTACCGCAAGTCGGTAGGAAATGATAATTCACGAAAAATTTAAAATGACCGCCTAAACCAAAAATTCGAAATGAGTGCCAAAATCAAAATTCAAAATGGCGCCCAAAGTCATTTCCTACCGCAAATTGGTAGGAAATATAGAAGTGCGGTAGGAAATGTGTAATTCAGATTTATAAAACAATAACTTTCTTCATTCCCCTTCACTTCAACTCTCTTCTCCACCTCTCCATCTTTTACTATTCTTATCAACTCTCTTCATTTTTTTCATGTCGATTTTCTTCTTCATCACCATTATTTAGGTACAAATCTTTACCATCTTTTATATTTCCATTTGATTTACATATAATATGTGTGTGTTTGTGTTAGTTCAATTTGAATAATATTTATATGTTTGAATTACATATAGTATTCTTCAATTTGATTAGTTCAAACTTTCATTTTGTTTTGCTATTTGAGCTCATTAACTTTCATTTGTGTATGTATATATGTATAATTTTTTGTTCCGTTTTTTATGTAAATTGTTAGGACTTGATAAAAATTAAAAGAACTTTTCGGAAGAAGGCTAAAGAGAACTATTCGGATGAAGGCGATGTTGAAGGCAATGACAAATTATGATGACCACTTCAAGAGTGATTAGTTTAGGTTTTTAAATTTTTATTTTGCTTTGTTGTAATGGTTGTATTTTAGTACATTTGTACAAATATTTTGTAGATGTAACTTTAATTCGTTAATTTTATGGTGATGAAGGCGGATTACGATTTATGATAGATGTTTGATTTTTGGTTTTGATTGTATGCTTGTGAATTAGATATCGATTTTGTTAAGCAATGTGTATGCTTTTGAATCAATGAAGAAGATTTATTTTTAAAAAAGTTGCCCAGTATTTCCTACCGCCTTCAAGCCATTTCCCACCGTTATTACCATTCGAAACCTAGTATTTCCTACCGTCTTCAAAACATTTCTTATCGCATTCATAAGAACGGTAGGAAATAATGAATAGCGGTAGGAAATGGCCGGTAGGAAATGGTCGGTAGGAAATGGCTCTGCACTTGCTACAATTTCCACGTCAGCAGCTGACGTGGCTGATGGCTTTGTGCGGGGCACGCCCACGTGTCATATGACATGGCATCTGACATGTCGCCACATCATCGTCCAAGTTGGCATGTGGGTCCCCGCCATGTGGCATGCCACGTCATCATGTGGGACCCACGTTGACCCGGTCAATATCATTTCCTACCAAAGTCATTTCCCACTTAAGCATTTCCTACCGCACGGGGCCGGTAGGAAATGCGGCATTTCCTACCGATTTTGGGCCTACCGGTAGGAAAAGGTCATTTTTCTTGTAGTGTTTGCTTAAATTAAAATATTTGTATTTAATTTTTTTTAAATAATTAAACCAATAAAATAAAATTTTGAAATAATATAATATTCCCATAAGCTGCCTAAATATCGATCAACTATGGAGTACCAAACTCTTAATATTTGAGAATTCAAATATTTATTATGTGTTACAATTTCTTTTTGTGTTTCGGGTTTGGGATTTCATATATTCGATATTGACTTGTAATTTTCATATTTTTAAAATTCGAATTCAACCTGTGTTCGTTCGATCAAGTTTCATTCTATGTTTTACGTTTGTATCATTTTTTTTTTGAAAAATTGCACTTGCATTATATTAAAACTCTTCATCCAAAAGGTTAAATTCTTCATCCAAAAGGTTACATAGAATAAATTCAGGAGCATTTTCTAGCCGTTCCATCAGACCTGACAAAGAAAAAGCAGCCTGGGCTAGCCTATGAGCTACTATATTCGCAGATCGGTTTCAAATATTGGGCTTGCTTAAGCAGACCTTAACTCCACATTAATATGATATTGTCCGCTTTGGGCCGAGCCCGCACGGATTTGTTTTTGGACTCCTCCGAAAAGGCCTCATAGTAATGGAGTTAACTGGCTGCTTATTAACTAGCAATCTGCCCCTCCCACAACCGATGTGGGACAACTCCTAACAATCTCCCCCTTCACACATCGGGCTGTCAAATCTGCCTACTTCTAGGTATGATCTGACTCCCCCTTGACCCATACTGGAAATTCATCTGGTTATCTGGCTCCCCCTAGGTCCATACTGGAAAGTCCACCTACTCCCCCTTAAGCCCAATCTAGGATAGCCCATCTGCATTTTCCTTGAATCCATTCTGGAGCCCATTGAGATCGTTACGGATCGTTACAACCATAGCTCTGATACCACTTGTTGGGCTTGCTTAAGCAGGCCTTAACTCCACATTAGTATGATATTGTCCGCTTTAGACCTGGGATAGCCCATCTGCATTTTCCTTGGATCCATTCTGGAGCCCATTGAGATCGTTACGGATCGTTACAACCATAGCTCTGATACCACTTGTTGGGCTTGCTTAAGCAGGCCTTAACTCCACATTAGTATGATATTGTCCGCTTTGGGCCGAGTCCGCACGGATTTGTTTTTGGGCTCCTCCCAAAAGGCCTCATACTAATGGAGTTAACTTACTGCTTATTAACTAGCAATCTTCCCCTCCCGCAACCGATGTGGGACAAATCCTAACATCAAATACGACTAACACTTCACAAAAATGTTTAAGAATCTCGACACAATCATCAATGATAATATGGAAATTTGAATTCCCACCCGTGCCATACACAGCCTCCATTACCAGCTTTGCATCCAGCTCGAACACACACTTTGTTGATCTCCAATTTCGAACCCACAACAGAGCTTCCTTAAGGCTCATTGCTTCTACAACTGTTGTACATCGAGCTCGCAAAAACCTCCCTCTATCATCACGCACCACACATCCAATTCCTATGCACATGTTTCTTTTGATATATAATAAATTTTATTTAATGTCATAATATATTTTTATATAACTATTATTTTTAATAATTTATTTTAATTTAAATTTAAATAATTTAATATAAATTTAATTAGTAATATGCATGTTTTAAAACTTATATTATAAAATTCTAAATAAATATGTTGTTGATGAAATTCATACCTTGAAATTTTAGTAAAATTATTTTGAACATATAATATATCTAAACATTAGATCTAACGTTTCTGATTTTTTACTAAAAATCTAACGGTCATTATTCGTTGTATACGAATTTCTATTATATTTTGTTAGTGATTAGAAGATATGGGGTGATATTTTTTGATATATATTAATTATTGCAAGATTTTGTTTTAAATTAAAATTTAATGTGTTTTAATTAGGAAAAAATATTATTAATCAGAAGATACGATATTTCAGGTGTTTATAAAAAATAATATCATCAATTAAAAGTAAACACAATTTAATTAAAAAGGCAATTGGGTAATTATACGATTGATAGATATTTATAAAAAGTAATATATCCAACTAAAAGTAAATGTGAAAATGCTAGGTAATCTACTAATTATCATTAATTATATCATGTTATTATTTATTTTAATAATTAGAATAATCGTACCGAAAACTAAATCAACATATTTTCAAAAAAAATTGACTTTAATATAATAGTATAGATGTGTGATTTTGTTATTGGACCTCTCTTAATTAAAATTGAACGTTAGTGACTACAAGAAAACAGTCAATAGACATCAGTTCTGGGTCGATGTAAAAAATTTTAAAAACCGATGTCTAGGTGGGTGTAGAGAAAAGTCCATGTTTTTTACATCGGTTCCCGACCGATGTAAATAGATGTTTACAACATCAGTTTCAGAGAAAGAACCGATGTCTCAACTCTATGTACTACATCGGTTTTGGATAAAAAACTGATGTCTGTACCCGGTATACCACATCGGTTTCAAAAAAAGAATCGATGTCTCAGCTATATGTACTACATCGGTTTTAGATACAAAATTGATGTCTGTACCCGGTATATCACATCGATTCTTCTAACGTAACCGATGACTTTACACACTATAATTACCAGAACTAAACCACACTAGAAAGTAAGTAACACACTATAATTACCAAAAGTAAATCACACTAGAAAGTAAGTAAAACTTATTATTTCATTAACGAAAGAAATACAACATTCTTACATCATTGAGTAAAACTAAATTGGCGTGCTCTACATGAGCCTATATACAAAAAACAAGCTTTCATTACATTATCCGAAAAACCAAACTAAAACTAGCAGTCTCTCGCAATGATCCCTCTAAGTGCAAAATCATCGGTTGCTCCGGTCCCTACAGTCTCTCGCAATGAAACCACAACAAAAGTAAATATAATGCAGATTATTTTATATAGAATTACTATAGAGGAGAGTATCAAATCAAAAAATTAATAGATACCAAGTTAAATGCAAATCAGATTACAAGAGTCAGCAGACTCTAAATGCAACATTACAAACAACAAACAAATGTAGCATGACAAACAAATGCATCATGACCGCTCACCAAAAACACTTGATGACAATAATTATGCTATAATATAGACACTTTGAGCAATATCTGTATTCCAAGATGCTGTGTTATTTAAGGGAAATATAGACATATATTTATTTTCCAATTTTCATGCCAATGAGTATTGAGTAGCTTATACCAAAGGAATAACTTGTGCCAAACTGACTTCGAACTGCGAAACCTTGATATATATTTTACATTAGGGGAATACATTAATTTAAAGAGTTTTTTTAAAAAAAATCTTCCAATAAGGTTAAAAGTCAAGACAAGTTTGAATAAAGGCAAAATTTGTTCTAGAAACATCAAATCAAAATTATATTGATTCAGGTTGTATACAAGGGTAAAGAACATGCACTAACAGGGTCCATTAGCTACAGCCTGTAAGGAAGAGTTTCAAGTGATACATTCCTGGATCTGTATACATTCTCTCCTGTCAACAACTCACATGGTAGTCCAGCACCTTAACTCATAATTAAACGAAATAAGATAATAGTTGAGATAATAATGATAATGACAAATTGATCATAAAAGGAACTGTTATTACGCATTGTTCCGGGTACACATTAAAAAAAACAATCCATTTGCATAACTTCAAAATAAAGATACAAAAAGAGAGATAGCTGCCAATAGATAACCAAGACTAGTGAGACTTACTGTAGCATCCTTGCTCATGGTTGACTCGTTTGCAACAGGACTCTTCTGCTTAGATAAGCTTTCCCTACACTACAAGAAAAACAGCTTCATAGACCACCTTTCAACCGTTGTCTGTCAGAGAAGTTTCCCATTTACTATTGAGCCGCCGTCTATGGTACTGTCATACACCAGTATTCCACCGGTGTATAGATGCTATCAATACAACGGGCAATAAAATCTTTGTATGAGATACTTGACACAACGGAATTCTCCCGTTAAAAAAATTTGACACAACTGTTTATAAACCGTTGTATTGGTAGTATCTATACAATGTTGAGATACTGGTGTGTGATAGTATCAAAGACGGTGGCTCAATAGACAACAGCTGATAGACAACAATTGAAAAGCGATGTCTGACTACACACCAGTATTCCACCGGTGTATTGATGCTGTCAGTACAATGGACAATAAAACCTTTGTATGAGATACTTGACACAACAGAATTCTCCCGTTAAAAAAATTTGACAAAACTTTTTATAAACCGTTGTACTGGTAGTATCTATACAACGTTGAGATACTGGTGTGTGATAGTATCAAAGACGACGGCTCAATAGATAACAACTGACAGACAACATTTATGTGAACGAAAAAGATGTTGTATAAAGCTCTACTAGCATTGTTTTATTACATTTATGCACCAAAATAAACAAAAATGAATATATCATTAACAAAAGAATCCATTATTTACACCATTCTTACATCAATGAGCAAAGTCAAAATGACTACTATAACTAAGCCTATACCAAACAAAATCTGGAAACATTCAACATACATTGACAATTTGATGACCATATCACCTCACTCTACCATGTAATGAAAGTTTCTTTCCATTGTCAGTTCCAAGCTCCTTAGGCATCTACTTGATATCCCTTGTCAACGATTCTCAAATATTAGTTCATGAGTTGTTAGCAGAAGAGACCTGAGATCCCCATTCAAGCAACTCTTTGCTAGTGTCGTCCTTGTGGCAAATCACTTCAATGAAGCAAAGACAATCCTTCTTTTCTCCGGTTGCTGTCTCAATTGCTTCCACAAGATCCTCCTCACAGCTGACCTGAATATATAAATAAGAATTATGGTGTAAATAAGAACTTATCAAATGGCTTCATCATTGTTGAAAAGTAATAATTCCTGGAAGAATATCTTGTAATTCAGAAAACAAGAAGAAAAGTTATCAATATTAGAATCTGGAAAGTTGAGATAGAAAATGAACAATGAACCAGTATTAAATAATTGTTGGTTATACAAGGTGACTAGAATCTATAATTTAAAAGCCAGGACACTGTTTAGACCATGACATTTACAGGTGCAGACACATCAGACCTCCCATGATATATTGTATACCTTAAACCTATTTTCCATTGAAACATCACAAGGAAGCTAAACAAGAAAAACTTGCCTTTGTAGGGTCAATTATACCAGCAGTCATCAACTCCTCATACTTTCCCATTGCAGCATTGTAACCATACTTTTGATCATCATTAGTGAGCACCTGAATCAAATAGTGGAAATCATTTAATATAATACCAGAATAACCAATACATTAGGCACATTACACTACACAGAAATGTAGAAATTGAAGTTACCTTTTCAATTACAACACTTCCACTGACCCCAGCCTATACACCATTATTTACACCATTCTTACATCAATGAGCAAAGTCAAAATGACTTCTATATAACCAAGCCTATACCAAACAAAATCTGACAAAACATCAAACATTAACACAAACGACATTAAACTTTAATTAAACATCCTCACATTGAATCTCTGCTTGATTACTTTCAAGATATTATTTTTGCTATGGTAAAACCATCACTTATTGTACCTGTTGTGAAGTTGAAAGTAAAACAGATGATGATTGTTGAGTATTAAACACACACAAGAATACAGAAGGGGATGAATGGATTCTCAAACTTTTCTTTTTTGATAAGTGTTTTAGGTGAAGGTTGTTTTAACTTGGTTTGAATCTGGTTATGTAACAGAGTGTGTGTTTGTATTTAACAGATTGTGTAAGTACGGAATATAAACACAAGAACACGATATCACTTTAATCTAATATTGTATTAGATAAAGATCTGCTACAATCTGTGAATACAAATGTAAGTATTCTCAGCTTCTTTCTCAGAGAGATATTACATGTAAAAACTCTAGATCACTCTGTTTGATACTTGCTAAAGAAGTAGGGTTGTTCACTTATACCACGTGAACAACTTGCTTACAACAAATAAGGTAGCAAACAAATTTTATTTTTAATGTGTCTATCCTATTTGAGTAAACATCCAAACTGTTACGGATTTGACTTCTTAGAACTATGTTCAGATCCACTTCTTTAGATTTTTGTCTCTTGTACTATCTCTCCAAGCTTCTTTGTAGGCTTTCCAACGTGCTTTACAGTATGTGGTCCATAAAGCGTCTTGGCTTGTTGCAGGTTTCTGACTTGTACAATTCTTCAGTATTTTGTCTCCAAGATTGTATTCGAGAAGTAACTCTGTTGGTGATTCGAGAACTAGAATTGGCTTAATCGATAACTCTGAGTTCCCGAATACTGTTGAACTGACATATCGAATCACTTCTCGAATAAGTCTTTTCTTCAGGAATCCTTGAGATATCGAATAGAGCATTTTACTTATCGAATCCCTGAGATATCGAATAGCTTCTTTAGTCCTTGAGATATCGAATAGAGCATTGACTTGTTGACTATTAAAGAACTCGAATGATGCTTTGACTTGTTGACTTCTTGAGTTCTCGAATAGAGTATTAGACATGTTGAATGTCTGAGCTCTCGAATGAGGCTTTGACTAGTTGACCTCCAGAGATATCGAACAATGTCTTTTGAGATATCGAATCCCTGACTTCTCGAATGCTAGACTTCTCGAATATAACAAACATACTTCTCAAATTGGTACTTAGGCAAATATTCATTCTCCAAATTCCCACTGTGTTTATTTTGACAGTCTTGATCTTCAAGCTTGAGGCATGATCCTTGGAACTTCTTTCGAGCATTATTCTCTGACTTTAATTACAGTTACACAGGTAGAATTTGATGCCTGTTATAAGTACTACAACAAGTAGAAACTCTAAAACTAGAGGTTCCCTCAGTTAAGAGGACATGTAGGTAATGAAGAGCATTACAAACTATTAGGCTTGTTATTAGATGTATACAGGCATGCCTCTGTGACTAACAATGATTTTTATAACGACCTAGAATTTTTCGCAATTATAAAAGAGTTTATTTAATTGATAAATGTGAATTATGTGATATGGATATTTTGTGAAGTCAAGTTATGTGTGAAATCATGATTATGTGCTTATATGATGATTGGTATGTGTCGTATGTGTTCGTGGAATTTTATTTGCATTTTTGGTGCATTAAAACTATATTAAACATGCATTTTTAATTTTTCCAAAAATCTTATAAAATCGTTGAAGTCGTTTAAAATCATGAAATCTTTTACATTATCATCTTTGTGACATTAGTTAGTTTTTAAAATTTGTGGGAGTATTTAATTGCGTGTTTAAGTATTTTAAAATGATTTAAAAAGTTTTATTTCTTTTAAAGGTCCTTTATTTCAAAAATTCGTATAAATTTCATTTTTGACTCAAAAATTATTTTAAAAATATGGGGAGGTTTTTAATTTCATAAATTTCATTTTAGAATTTTAAAAGTTATTTCTCCCTATATTTCTGATTTATTTCGATTTTAGATTGATTAAAAACGAATTTTAAAAAGGAATTAGATATTTCAGTTTTAGCAGTTTACCATTTTACCCCTGGCTTTATAAAACACCACCCACCCCATTTTCTTCTTCTTGTTCGTGACTGCAACCCCTGGGTACTTTCTCTCTCGATTCTCTTCATTCCTTTTCATTTTTCAAGCTCAAAATCATGTGTAATTGCTGTTTTGATCATCTTGATGTTACCCTTATACTTGTTAATTTATTGGTGTGACTTTTGTATAAGTCTATGTATGTATATATTCGGCTGTGTGTATGTATAGCCTCGAATTGTTGCATACAAGCCTTGTAAGGTACTAATTTGTTGGATGTTAAGATGATTATTATGATTTAAGATTGAGTTTTTGAGTTGGTTTTGGGCTGTTCTTGAACTTCAGGGCAAAACCCCACTGGCGTCCATGGAGATTTCGGTGACCGAACGGCCAGTGGTGGTAGCCCAGTGGTTATACAGCCTTACTATGATCATTAAACTATTAAATGATGTATATAACAGATTGCATGTAAGGGTTTTGTATTTTTTTAATTTTATTCAAATTAAGGTATGGATTTTTGGAGTTTATGGAGTTTGATTCTTGTTTTAGAGATTTTCTTGATATGTGTTGTTGATTACAGATTTTAAAAATGATGTAGTATAGATTTATGGAGCTGCATATAAGAAGTACATAACTTATATGAATTTTTCGAATTATATATATATATATATATATATATAAATGTAATTTTCGAATTCGATAATTGATAATCTATGTATTTAAATGATGATTATGGTGTTTCTTGTTGATTACAGATTTTAATTGAGTGTTATATGAAGTTATAGAAGCTGCATGTGTGAATTCTTGATTTAATTCAATTAATTCGAATTTAAATGTATATATATGAATTATTCGGATTATTATGACTTATTGGTAATAATTGGATATTGATCTTGATGATAAATACTTAGTGCAAGTTAATTAATGTATAAGAATAATTTTCAGATTTGTTTACAAGTTAAATTTCGAATTTTAAGCCTTAAGTATGAATTATGGGATTTTAGTGATTTCATTCGAGAATGAGTTAAGCTATTAGTTATCGATATTTGTTTAATGGTTCGGATTACATAGTAGTGTAAATGGTATGAGTTTGGACTTGTAGGTGAATTTGAAATCCATCGAATTGATTTGGTTGTGTTTTGAGTCGGTTATGTTCCGACGGGCTAGTCATATATACAGAGGGAGTGCTGCCCGATTTTCGTTAGAATTATAAGACCTAAAGTCTATAGTATAAGGTTATAAGCTGATTACAAGTTAAGTTGGTATAATGTGTAAGTGCTTAAGTGACTAACATGACTGCATCTTATAGATGCTATATGTTTAATTGCTTATCTGATAATAGTATGATGTTTAGTTAGTATGTCTGATGTAAGTTATATATGTTAAGAGTTAACGCGTGATAAGAATCGTTGGGGTAGAATAGGATTAGACGTATTAGAAGTATAGTATTCTAAAGTAGTGACTATGGTTTATGTAGATACGAAGGACGTAGGCCCTAGCAATCGAGGAAAGAATAAAGCAGAGGAGACTGAGCTGTTAGCTGTTGCATTCTATCGGAGGCAAGTAACTCTGTCTTTTCCCTGAAATATATTTTTGAAGTTGTTATATCCTGTTGATTCAAGCATGCCTATCTTATACCATGTTGATTACAAATCTTGATAAACCTATCTTTGCATGTACCCAGAATTCTGTTAACAACTACTTGACAACCTATAAACCCTAAAACAACATAATTCTTTCTAATTGCTTCTTGACCATATATGTCAAACAGCTTGCATTAATTAAACCATATTGACTGAAGGATAAACCAGTGTTCTACTTAACCTATGTCCGTAACCAGTTGAACCTATATTGACCCTAAAAACTTATAAACTTCATTGTGACCTAATCACTGATCTAAGAACTTGATCACCCTTATTATCGTTTCATAATCTCTATAACTTGACCAATTGCCCTAAAACTGTTATGTCATATCTTTGACCTTTGACTTTGAAACTCTTTACAATTCCCTGAACAATTGCCTTGGTACTTTGAGTCCATATCTTCATGATTCAGACTTTTAAACCATATTTCTTTGGATTCAGTATTTCTAGTCATACCCTTTGACTTTTATCATTGCAAATCCAAATGTTTTCCAAGTTAAATTGTTTTCAAAACAAAAAGGTTTTCTAAGCTGAGATGCTTTCAAAAGAATGTTTTTATAAAAGTGTAGGAACTCCGTCAAAATGGTTTCTACGGATTCCTAAAGATTGGAGAGGCGTAAGTGATCGAGTAACACCGGTCCAGCCTGTTTTGTGTATTATGCTGTAGTCTGGTGAGACCAGTCCAGCACCTTTAATAAGCCAATGTGTTGCCTCTTGGGAACCCAAGCTATCCTAATGAGAGGATTATTGTCCAGAGGGACTTCGTGTCCGTTATGGGGACTTTACGTGGCTGATCACCCGTACTGTCTGTTGATGAAAAATAAAACCACCAATAAGTTTTCCTAAAGTAAATGATTACTTTTAAGTTATTGTGAAATGAAATTGGTTTACCATTTGAAATGTCAATTGCTTTACACATATTTTATTAGCAACTGTTGCTTTATCTTTCAGTTGATATCATGTTGTTATCCAGTTCCAGAATTATTCATCTTGTTTTCCGATTATAGGACTAACCTAACATGTAACGTTTGTATTCTGCGTGTTTATATATATTATTGCTACAGGAGATGGATTTGGACTATGATACATCTGCATTCCCTGGTTCCGATAGTTCATCCTTTGAGTCTGATCCTTTTGAGATTATGCTTGACGCCGATGCTGAGGTTGAGTCCGACACGGAGGTGATGTCTGAGACCGAGGTTGAGAGTCCACCAGATCTTACCGACACCCCTGTACACCCTACTGAGTCCGTGCCTGTTCCTGTACCAGTCGTGACCCCTACTGTCACTGAGCACGGTGAGTCTTCCGTAGGATCATACATGGTTTTCGAGCCCGTACCTGAGCGTACCTTTGAGGATGTGGTTCGTGATTGCGAGAGTCTAGCAGAATAGAACATAGAGCTTAAGGAACTAATCGAGAAGATAAAAGTAGAGGAAAACTTCATTTGGATCTGACTACGATTGACTGGAGGGGACGTATTATGATGCTCGAGAATGCAGTTAGGCACCGTTTGCACCGAGATCCCATCACTCATAATGTATTAGCCGAGGCCCGTAGGATTTTGAATGTGGTTTGTTGGACACTATCTGAGCTCCGTGAGACTCGTGGTTCAAGTGACTAGAGATTATCTGCCCTGAGACCGGTTGAGTGGGACATATGTTATAGCCCACTAGTGTTTAGATGTTTTTACTACTAGCTTAGGATATTTTCGTGCTTTCATATTTGCTAGTAGACTGATAGTTGTTTAGTTTTCTTTCTTTATGCCGCCCAGTTTGTAGAAGGGTTTGAGTACACTTAACTTGTGATGTTGGATCATTTCGTCCTTAGTAACACATGTATATTTTTCATAAATCCCTGTGTCAACTGTTTTACTTATCGCTTTTACATACTATTTTTACATACCGTCTTTCCATACTTAATAACCTGTTCACATATTGACTTGTTGCATTACTTTAAACTGTACCCATAATGTATTGATTCAACGGAACCGATCGTCTATTGGTACCAGACGGTTAAAACCTGTTTGCTTTAGTATAAACCTGCATGTTGTTTACCTACTGTTCATTTTCTTATCAGAAAGATGCCTCCCAGAAGAAACCGTCAAACCCCTAATATAGAAAACCAAGATCAGCAGAACCAAGATAACCCCACAATTGCCAAAATGTTTCAACTATACTACAACAACAAACTGCTGCCTTTGTTCAACACCAACAACATCAAGCTGCCCAATCTGCTACAACTTTCAAATCTTTTCAAGCTGTTCACCAACCTGAGTTCAAAGATTCCTTAAACCCTATAGAGGCTAAGTCGTGGTTAATGGATATTGAGAAATCCTTTACGTTAGTTAGGGTTGAAGATGGTCAGAAGGCGGAATTTGCTAGTTTTTATTTGAGGTCGGAAGCTAATTTTTGGTGGGAATCTGTTAAGGCTGCAGAAGGAGATGTGATAACTTGGCCCGGGTTTGTGGAGTTATTTAATGAGAAGTATTTGCCTGGATATTTGCAAGATCATATAGAAGTTCAGTTTTTAGAGTTAAAACCGGAAGGTATGACTGTGGCTGAGTATGAAGCCAAATTTACTGAGTTGTCGAGATTTGCACCCCAGTACGTAGGAAATGAAGCTAGTAAGGCTAAGAAATTTCAACATGGACTAAAGCCTGGTTAAGAAGTAGAGTGGCTACATTTGAGTTGAGAACTTATACGGCAGTTGTTTAGAGGGCCATGATTATGGAAGGATAAAGTGATTTGAATCAGAAAGAGAAGACCGGAAAGAAAAGGAAGTTTGAGAAAGTGGAAAAGAGTCAAGAACCAGAAGGACAGAAGAGTTTTCAGAATAGAGGAAGGTTTTGAAATCAACAAGGAGGATGTAAGAATTTTCAGAGATTCAGAAGTGGTAATGGAGGCCAAGGTCGTAGACCTCAAGGAGTTAACCCTCAGGCTATAGAAAGACCCGTACTACAAGATAGCAAGATTTGTGGAAAGAAGCACCCGAGTACTTGTAATAAGCCTAACATCATTTGTTTCAAGCGTGAGAAGAAAGGACATTATGCCCATGAGTGTTCGGGAGTGAAGTCAGTAGGAATGACTTGTTTCAAGTGTGGTAAGGGTGGCCACATAGCTCATAACTGCAAGGAACCTGTTCAGACGTCCAATGTTTTGAGGATTACTGCACCACCAGCACTGTATCAAGCACCTCAACCTAAAGCTAGTACTTTCAACATGTATGTTAAGGAAGCTGTTCATGATGCTGATGTAGTTGCAGGTACGATTCCTGTAAACTCTTTTGAAGCTAAAGTTTTGAATGATTCTGGAGCTACTAAGTCGTTTATATCTTAAAGATTTCTTGATAAGTTGCAATGTGAGGTTCGACCGTTAGAAAAGGCATTAGAGGTAGAAGTTGCCAATCAGGATAAAATTTTCGTAGATCGAGAGTGTCATAACTGTAATGTTAAGATCGGAGGGTATCTTTTCTATGCGGATTTATTACCTTTTAAGTTGGGAGAATTCGACGTTATTTTAAGAATGGATTGGTTGACAGAGTGTGATGCACAGATTGAATGTAGAAAGAAGCAAGTTAAGTTGTGTACTGAGGATGGTAGTGAAGTGATATTTTAAGGACAGAAGCAAGATAAGAAATTCCTAACTTTTATGCAAGCGAAGTGATTATTACGACAAGGTTACGAAGCTTACTTAGCAAATGTTATTGATGTAGAAAAACAAGTTTCTAGGATGGAAGATATACCAGTTGTGAATGAGTTTTCTGACGTATTTCCTGAGGAATTACCCGGATTACCTCTAGACCGAGAAGTGGAATTTGCGATTGATTTAGCACCTGGAACTGAACCTGTTTCTAAAGCACCTTAGAGAATGGCACCTGCTGAGATGAAGGAGTTAGCTAGTCAACAGCAGGATTTGTTGGATAAAGGAGTTATAAGGCTAAGTGTGTCCCCGTGGGGAGCACCAATGTTCTTTGTTAAGAAGAAGGATGGAAGCATGAGATTGTGTATTGACTACAGAGAGCTTAACAAGTTGACCATTGAGAATATGTATCCACTACCGAGAATAGAAGATTTGTTTGACCAGTTGAAAGGAGCTGCTCACTTTTCTATGATCGATTTGAGATCAGGATATCACCAGTTGAAGATTAAGCCAGAGGATATTCCGAAGACTGCTTTTCGCATGAGATATGGACATTATGAGTTCTTAGTGATGGCTTTTGGATTAACGAATGCGCCAGTTGTGTTTATGGATTTGATGAATCGAGTGTTCAAGAAGTATTTGGATAAGTTCGTAATTGCATTTATTGATGACATCTTAATATATTCGAGAACCCCTGAAGAACATGCCGAACACCTAAGGATCGCGTTGGAAACCTTAAGAAAGGAAAGATTATACGCTAAGTTTTCTAAGTGTGAGTTTTGGTTGGAAGAAGTTCAATTCTTAGGACATGTTATTAGTAGAGAAGGAATTAGAGTGGATCCTGCGAAGATTGAAGTTGTAGTGAATTGGAGTAGACCAAGGACCACCCCTACTGAAGTAAGGAGTTTTCTAGGATTAGCTGGTTATTACCGAAGATTTGTTCAAGATTTTTCGAAGATAGCTACACCGTTGACTAAGTTGACTCGGAAGTACGAGAAGTTTATTTGGAGTGATAAGTGTGAAGAGAGCTTTCAAGAGTTAAAAAAGTGACTAGTTTCAGCACCAGTGTTAGTGTTGTCTGATGATCAAGGAAATTTTGTTATCTATAGTGATGCCTCACATAAGGGATTAGGATGCGTGTTGATGCAATATTGTAACGTTATCACGTACGCCTCGAGACACCTTAAACCTCACGAGCAGAAGTATCCGACTCATGATTTGGAATTAGCTGCAATTGTGTTTGCACTGAAGATTTGGAGACATTACTTGTACGGAGAGAAGTGCGAAATTTTCACGGATCATAAGAGTTTAAAGTATATATTCACACAGAAGGAGTTGAATATGAGACAGAGGAGATCGTTGGAATTGATTAAGGACTATGACTGTACGATAAGTTATCATCCAGGTAAAGCGAATGTAGTGGCTGATGCATTAAGTAGGAAAGAAAGGTTGAATATATTAACTATGCCTAAGGAGTTATTACGAGAATTTGAGAAGTTAGATTTAGAAGTGTATGATTCCAAAGATTCTGATGAGTTTCTTAACACGATGAATTTTCAACCTGAATTGTTAGAGAAGATTCGGAGATGTCAAGAAGAAGTTATGAGTTGTGAGATGAATACGTTAACTGGTGAAAAAAATTTGTACTCAGAAAGATGAACAAGGTATTTTAAGATTTTCTAAGAAAATATGGATTCCTAATGTGCTAGAGTTGAAGAATGAGATTCTAAGTGAAGCCTATAGTTCGAAGTATTCGATTCTGTTAGGTCCAATATGTTTGTAGAAGGGGGGGTTGAATACAAACAGTACTGTTTTATCGAAATTTGTCCGGATAATTTAATTTATATTTTGACAAATTTGAGAGGAATTAAATGAAACAAAATTCAAGTTGAATATAAAATTATATTAACTTGAGGGGTTTGTTACAAATACAGTACAGAATTTATATCTAGTTAATAAAAACAAATTAGAAAATTCAACATGAATTTTTCTAGATTTGTTAATAAAAATCAAGATATAGATTAGGAGTAAAAACTCGCTAATAGTACAAGAGTATCAAGGAAATCAGTTCTATCGGATCAGATATTAAAAATAAGATGAACTTGATTTTCTAAATAATTTTCTGCTTCTTGTGCTATGTTCTTGATGAGAGAGAAGAGAGAATTCAGTTCTTGAATGTAATATTTTCTGTGTTCTTTTTCTTACTTATTGCTTCTGTCGATATATCTTGTTATATATCAATCACTGACTCTTTGTCTTCAAATATAACTGCCAAGACAATCGTCAATACAATTTATTCTTCCAAGACAACCAATTTTGTACTGCCAAGACAATAGGCAATACAATCGTCAAGACAATCAGGTTCTTCCAAGACAATCGTCAAGACAATCAAATTCAGATATCTTTGTCTTGCTTTATCAAATTTATCATTCTGTCTGAAGCTTTTTCTTTTTGATCATTATCAAGACAATCAAATTGAACTGCCAAGACAATCAAATTAGATTTTTATTCTACTTTTCAAAAGCTATTCAGACATTATCATTATCAAGAAAATCGGCAAGACAATCAGGAATTGTCTTTCTTTATTGATTTCTTCTCCAATACAATCGGCAAGACAATCTCCTATTGTCTTGCTGTTCTGAATTTAACCTTCAAGACAATCGGCAAGACAATCAGGGATTATCTTGCTAGTTCATTTTTCAGAATTAAATTAAAATTGATTAATAAATAATCATTTTAATTTATTCTTACTTAATAATTAATCTGATTTAATTAATCTAATAATTAATTTAATTAAAGAATTAATTCAAGATGAATTAATTAATTAATTAAATTGACTACTTGATTTAAATTAATTAAACAAGAATAATTATATATCCTTGGATTGTCTTAATTCTTTTCTGAATCACTGAAAGTAATAAAGGAATACCACTGAATATTTTGTTGACGTTCCATGTACTGTCTGGTTCATGAACGACTAACCTCAATGACTGTCCTTTAATTGTCATATTAAAAATGTGATTCATTTTTCTTCTCATCTCTTTCTCCTTCTTGTACTTCATTGTATACTGTCTGAACCTGTCACTCTAGAAATCTCTGTCTTAGAAATAAATCCACTTCTTTGATGCTATACTGAGGCTTG
This sequence comes from Saposhnikovia divaricata, assembly GCA_036435485.1. Taxonomy (NCBI): domain Eukaryota; kingdom Viridiplantae; phylum Streptophyta; class Magnoliopsida; order Apiales; family Apiaceae; genus Saposhnikovia; species Saposhnikovia divaricata. Next base: position 235,130,340 of record CM071595.1, on the reverse strand, counting down.
ATCAGCAATCTGAACTTCTTCCAGTGTAAAACATCAAAACTATAGATTGACTTTAGGGTTTTTCTTCTGACAGATAGTACCTCCTGAGATTCCTGTGACAGTTAAAGTTATTTACTTATTACAAACTAAGTTTAAGTTGCGTTGAGTCCTCGAACTACAAATAGGCTATGTCATATGCCTTTCAATCTCCCCCTATTTGTTTGTTAGACGATAACAAGCAAATTCCTAGAGGATTACTCAACTAACTCAACTTAACTTAGTAAAAGATAAAACTTTAAACACAAAGTAAATAAACGAAAAGTTCTGGTTTATATTTAACATTTTCCAGATTCAAACATAAAAGATAAATACAAGATAGATGATCCTCTAGACTGACCATATAATACATTTTTCTATCTTGACCTATCTAAGCTCTAAAGATATTACATGTAGAGCTGATCTTCACTTTGAAGTTTCTTCATCCCTTATCTCTCCAGGTTCAACTTCATCTTCTTGCTCTAGGAATCTTCTGATATTCTCTGTGTCAAATCGTTCTTGATCATCCAAGGTTTTGATCAAATCCTTGTCAAGTACACGTTCATAATCTGACACAAGACCTTTAGGTTTCTTATGCAAGATTCCAAGGTTACCCCAAAGCCGATTCCAAAGAATGTAATATTTCTTTTCAAATCCAGTTAAAGCATATGATCGAATAATGTCAGCAACAAAGATACTTTCTTTATCTTCGAATCCTGTAGTCCTTAGCATATGTTCTAACCATACCAGATGAGATGCAGTGTATAACTTCATCGACTTAGAATCAAGGAAACAAGAGTGTAGTGTATTACCCTTGAGAAACTTAACATGATGTGGAGTTTGAATAACTTGTGGACTATTCCTTTGAGCAAACTCCAAAAGTCTTTCATGAAGTAAAATATTCAGTTCAGAAAACCTTTTTACCTTTATAGACATAATCCACAGTTCCATCAAGCTTCTCTGTTGAAAGATTTGAAGTGACACATAGAGAGAACCCATTGTACGAGAGTCAATCTGAATTATCAGTTGATCTGCACATCTATCAAATCCAGCTACTATCCTTGAAATTTCCAGCATCAGTGCATCCATATATTGCAAGTAATCTGGATTGGTCTCTTGAAACTGTTGAAGTAGTTGGAGTAAACGTTCATCATCATTAGTAGTGTTCTGAATAGAATCAAAAATCTCTCTTGCTCTATCCCACTTTGGACCAATCTTCAACTGAATATCTCTTTTCCTTTCCTGTACACTGATTGCATGTAGCTTTTGTTTCTCTGCATCTTCAGCTTGCTTCAGCTTCAATCTTTCATTCACTACCTGTCTGGTCTTCTCAAGCTTAGCTTGTCTCATCAGACGATCAGCTTTCTCCTCTTGCAGTTCCTTCTCAAACACATGATCATCTTGCCAGTTTGAAAGATCTTCTTCGATATCATTTAATTGTTGTACTTCAAACTTACTATTCCTGAAATCAAAATCAAACTCAAATGCATCCTGATCATGAGCAGCTTGAACAGCTTTTTCTTTTCCCTTGGTAGACTTCTCAGACTTCTCCTTATGTCTCCCTTGATCTCCTGACTTACTACCTCCTGCTTCTCCAGACTTACCTGCTCCATCTCCAGACTTCTCCCCCTTAGTTGAGGAATCCTCTACAGACTTCCGTTGACTGTCAAGCTCCCTATTTGCATCATTATCCCCCTCATTATCATCATCATAGTCTTTAAAGTATGCTCTTTGTTCTGGTGTGATATTATGAGTAGGTTTAACAATGTTGTATAGATGATCAAGTCCTTCAAACATGTAATCATACTTCTCTTCAAGATTTGCAAAGGTTGTGGCATATGATTGAGCAGATTCATGCATTTCCACTTGAAGTTCATCCACCCTATTAGAGAGTCTGTCAATAGCATTTAGAATGTCTGTTCTTTCTGTAGATGCCTGGGAGTTGGATTGTATCAATGTATTGATTGCTGGAGTGAGTGTAGTCTTTATGTTGTGGACATCGTCACGAATGATCAAGAGCTGATTGTTGACAGAGGTGGAAGAAGAAGACCGTTCATCCACTTGTGTTTTTAAAACTTGTTTTTCAGCCTCAGTTTCCATCAATTTCTTTTGCAGATCTTTGATTTGAGCCATAAGAGACAAAGTGTTTGTGTCAGTGTGTGCGCTCACCTGATGTTCACTCAAGGATATGTCACTCTCCTTTCGTGCATGTGTTTCACTCATATTTAAGGTGGTCCTCACATCACTCAACACTAGCTCCTTTCCTTGAGCTGTACCTGCATAAGAAATCACCCTAGCCTCTTCTAGAGAGGTCAGTGGTGGTGCAATGGGAGTTCGCAATTCCCAATCCTCAGTCATCTCTATCAATTCATTTGGATTTGATAACTGAATTTCTTCAGTGATAGGATGACCAAGTTGCCTTTCACTTTCACGAGATAAATCTGCGAGTGAAGAATCCCTTGAGGGAGCCAGGAATGTTCCTCCTGGGAGGGGAGATGATGACTCTATTATACTTGGCAGAGAGTCAAGATTTCCCTCAGAAGCCTGTGAAGGCTCTTCTACCGTAACAATGGTAGGCACAGTAACAATCCTATCGTGCACTCCTTGCTCAGTGTCCTTAGCAACATCAGATTCTAAGTTAATGTTTTCCCCCATTGTGAGTAATAGAGGTGTGCTTGACTCTGTACAAGGTGCCACGGCCCTTTGGCGAATTTCAATAATTGCATCCTGTTGAGAGGATGAAATTAGTAACAGTTCATCGGCCATTTCAATGTCCAAGTCCTGTTGGGAGGAAATGGATGGGCTAACAGATGCCTCAAGTAGTAGGTTTCTTCTCTTCTTTGGTGGAGGCAGAGCTGTGGGATCACTCAAATTATCACTTCTTCTATCAGCTCTTTTTGTCAACAACTTGCTTCTGGCTTTAGGTTTAGAGATTTGGTTAGACACAGTGTTTGGCTCTAAGACCTGGGATAGAGGCTGTGGTTCTACAACCTCTTGGTCTGACCTATCAGCCACTTGGGCTCCAGAAACAGTTTGAGAGATAGAAGGCAATACATGCTCCATTGATGCAGTAGCTGTACCTGAAGGAATAGATTGTTCCATTTGATGTTGATGTTCAGGGACAGGTACATCTTGAGGTTCAGGTTCAGGTGCATTCAAAAGTCGAGGAATGACAGGTAGATTTATGAAGTTAGACAAATATGGTGTAATATACACTGGCACATTTATCAACTTTCTATGTGTATCAAGGCTAGTGAATATTTTCTTGGTTTGCCTGCCTGATACCATAGGGTTGTCATTCCTAAAAACTGTTTGTTGACCAACAGGAACAAGATGATTAAATAACAGAGTTAAAAATCTAGGATAATAACATAGAACTTTCTTACCCTCATCAAAATCCTTTCTGGCCTTAACAATCCTGTTAATAATAGTGTTCCAAAGTAGATTACCAATATTGATTCTACGGTTGTTAGCAACAGCATAACCAATAGTTTGTAACATAGAGGTGAGTAAGTGAAAATTACCTCTGGCTGAATTAGCAAATACCTTGGAGATCGTGTCGAAGAATGCATCCCATGGTTGAACCAGATTCCTTTTGCTCAGGTTGTTCATATCAATTACTCCATGATAATTAATATCAATGAAGAATTGATAGAGTTGCTCACTGGTTGGAAATGGATCATAATTATCCGCCGGGAGACCCAAAACAGTAGTTAGGGTTGATTCTGTCACGACGTGGTGTGTACCATCAAAATCAAAAGAGAATGAGGTCAAGTCTTCAGACACCACAGATTCTATGCAAATCAATCTCAGTGGTCCTATCTTAATTGGGGCTTCAATCGAAATGGCAGTTCGGATAATTGAATCATCATTCAAAAATCGTATCCAAGGCCTAAATCGATCGTAGGGACAATCGTTCGGATTAAAATAGCCAACCAAATTATGTTTCATTATCTCAAAATTATCAGCCATTTTTTAAATACAAAAACACAATTTAATTTTAAGAAAATTAAAACAATTCGAAAATTTTCAGAATTAATAATTAATTAAAATTAATTAAAAATTCGAATTAATTCAAAGTTGTCAGAAAAATCCCAAAAATTTATATGATGTTCTCTTGATCACTGGGAGTCTCAATCTATTTTTAGAATTCACAGAAAAAATCTAGAACTCTCAAAACAGTCAAAACCCGATTCTACTTTTTGAAAAATTTGATTTTCAAAAACTTAACCAAACTTGAAAATAATCTGTTCAAATGAAAGATAATTGAACGATCTACTTGAATCTGGTCTTGGTTTTCAGTTTGGTTGAGAAAAATTGAGCAGCAATTCAGAACATGAGTCGTGTGTATTGTATGTATATATTTTGAGAGCTCTGTGTAAAGACACGAGAGATTGTATTGACTGATATGTGTTTGAGATTTCTGTTTTTGTTGTTTTTTTTTTAAGTACAAAACTATACTACAAAACAATCGGTTTGATTGTCTTGCCGATTGTCTTGGTAGTATAAATACTATCAAGACAATCAAGTATTTAACTGATTAAATTGAAAAACAAATTAACATATATATATTTTTTTTAATTTTGAAAATAAAGAAAAACACTCCAAGACAATCAGTTGATTGTCTTGCCGATTGTCTTGGTAGTTCAAAACTATCAAGACAATCGTTTGTTTTGAGTAAAATAAAATGAAAACAGAATAAAAATCTGAAAAATATTTTATTATCAACAAAATAACCTTCCAAGACAATCTGTGGATTGTCTTGGCGATTGTCTTGATATGATAATCACAATCATAAAAATTAATTAAACTGCTAATAAAATGCTAATAAAATACAAATTAATGTGCAAAATTAATCCAATTAAAATACACTCTAATATATTATTAAAAATACTAAAAATAAATATTTTACAGAAACATGGATTAATCTTTTTACGAAAACAAATAAAAATAACAAAAGGACAAACATTACAAAACATTTAATAAAATAATTATTAAAATAGTAATAAATATCTACAAATATTCTAAAAACATAGAAATATGAAGTATTAAATAATATGAATAAACAGAGTGAAAAATAACTAAACAAGCAAGCAAATTAGTTGGTAAAATAATTATACAAGTGATTTGAAACAACAAATATTCACAGTATAATCACTTGCAAAATTATTAAAGATCAAATTTCAGATATTAACAGTATTAATTACTAGGACTGTTTAACATACCCAATTCACTAACAATTCTAGTGAATGAGGATTCATTAAGCGACTTAGTAAAAATATCTGCAGTTTGATCTCCAGAGCCTACAAATAGTAGTTCCACTGTACCATTCATTACATGCTCTCTTATAAAATGATACCTTATGTCAATGTGCTTTGTCCTTGAGTGCTGCACAGGATTGATGGCGATTGCTATGGCACTTGTATTATCACATAAAATAGGGATATTTTCCAATACAATGCCATAGTCCATTAATTGATTCCTAATCCATAAGATCTGAGCACAACAGCTTCCAGCAGCTATATATTCAGCTTCGGCTGTAGAGTTGGAAACTGTTTGCTGTTTCTTACTGAACCAAGAAACCAGTCTTCCACCTAGGTATTGGCAACTCCTAGATGTACTTTTCCTGTCTACAACACTTCCTGCATAGTCAGAATCTGTATATCCAATTACAGTAAAACCAGATTCTTTAGGGTACCAGATGCCTAAATTAGGCGTACCCTTTAGATATCTTAAGATTCTTTTGACAGCAGTGAGATGTATTTCTTTAGGGTTCGCTTGAAACCTTGCACACAAGCATGTGGCAAACATTATATCTGGTCTACTAGCAGTTAGGTAAAGTAATGAGCCAATCATTCCTCTATAGCCTGTGATATCTACCTTGGCAGAACTTTCACATAAACCAATTTTGACAGCTATAGTTGATGGTATCTTTGCTGATGAGCACTCCTCCATGTGATATTTCTTGAGGAGCTCCTTGATGTACTTGGATTGACAAATAAATATTCCATCTTGTCTCTGACTTATTTGTAATCCAAGAAAGAATTTCAGTTCTCCCATCATGCTCATTTCAAACCTACCCTGCATTAACTTAGAAAACTTCTTGCATAGAAGCTCATTAGTAGACCCAAATATAATATCGTCCACATAGACTTGGACTAGTATTATATCATTCTTATGTCTTTTAGTGAAGAGAGTTTTGTCTATGACACCTCTTATAAAACCATTTTCTATTAGAAATTCAGAAAGAGTGTCATACCACTTTCTTGGGGCTTGCTTAAGACCATAGATAGCTTTGTAAAGAAAGTAAACATAGTCCAGATGATCTTGATCTTCAAAACCAGGAGGCTGTTCTACATACACTTCTTCATCTAGCTTACCATTCAGAAAGGCACTCTTGACATCCATTTGATAAACTTTGAATCTTGAATAGGATGCAAATGCCAAGAATATTCTGATGGCCTCAAGTCTTGCCACTGGAGCATAGGTCTCGTCATAATCAATGCCTTCAGCTTGAGAATAACCTTTAGCTACCAGTCTTGCTTTGTTTCTTATCACAGTGCCATCTTCATCTAGTTTGTTTCTGAATACCCATCTTGTGTCCACCACTTTTCTATCTTTAGGTCTAGGTACCAGCTTCCATACTTCTAGTTGCTTAAATTGATTGAGTTCATCTTGCATAGCAATCACCCAATCAGGATCAGATAGAGCTTCATCTACTTTCTTAGGTTCCATGACAGACAGGAACCCAGAATAGTTACATTGATTCTGATAAGCTCTTCTTGTTTTCACACCAACATCTGGATCACCAAGAATCAGCTCAAAAGGATGAGCTCTATTCCAAACAGTTTGTTTGGGAAGAATTGATCTTGACGATTCGCCTTGTTCTTCAGTATGATGTTGAGTATGACTTGTTGACCCTTCATTATCTCCCCCTGAGTTGTTGCCAGTTTGACTTGTTGATGGTTCAAGAGTATTAGTGGTGTCTTGAAAGTTATCATTGTTTTCACCAGCATCACCTTGATCATTACCACCAACATTTGGATTATTATTATCAGCAACAACTTCAGGTTGATTGTCATCATCTGAATCTGAGTCTGACATGTCATCAAACTTAAGCTTTTCAGATGGATCTTCATTTTGGATACTTGGGAGTTTTGTGTCATCAAATGTAACATTGACACTTTCCATAGTTTTCTGTTGATCAATAAGATACACCTTGTAGGCTCTTCTAGTATAACCAATAAATATTGCTTCATGTGCTTTTTCTTCAAATTTACCACCTTGATCTTCTCCTTCTTTCAACACAAAGCATTTTGTCCCAAATACATGGAAGTACTTGAGAGTTGGTTTCTTGTCATGTAGAGCTTCATATGGTGTCTTCATTAAGTCTTTATTGATAAGTGTACGATTCTGGGTATAGCATGCAGTGTTGACAGCTTCAGCCCAAAAGCTCAATGGAAGCCTTGATTCACTTAGCATAGTACGTGCAGCTTCAATCAAGGTTCTATTCTTTCTTTCAACTACCCCATTTTGCTGAGGAGTTCTGGGAGCCGAGTACTGTCTAGTTATACCCTTTTCAGTGCAAAAGTCATTCAGAACTGCATTCTTGAATTCAGTTCCGTTGTCTGACCTTATAGCTCTTACTGGACGATTAGAATCCAGCTCAATTAACTTAATGTGATCAACTACCAGTTGTGGAGTTTCATCTTTTGAGTTCAGAAATAGTACCCATGTGAATTTTGAGAAATCATCAACAATCACTAGAGCATATCTTTTTCTTGACATAGACATCACACTAACTGGACCAAACAAATCCATATGGAGAAGTTGTAATGGTTCAGTTATTGATGATATGTTAGTGCTCTTGTGAGTTGCCCTTTTTAACTTCCCTTTTTGACAAGCATCACATAGACCTTCCTGAGTAAATTCAATCGAAGGTAAACCTCTCACCAACTCTCTTTTCACTAGAGAATTCATTGTTTTGAAGTTTAGGTGAGAAAGTTTCTTGTGCCATAACCAACTTTCATCAGTAGATGCCTTTGAATAAAAACATCTAATTTCTTCTGTGCTTCCAGAGTTCATATTGGCTATATACAAGTTTCCTTTTCTTACTCCAGTCAACTGCGGCCTTTCATTTCTCTTGTGTGATATTAGACAATTATTCTTGTTGAAATGCACTTCATAACCTCTGTCACAGAATTGACTAATACTGAGCAAATTGTGCTCAAGGCCGTTCACAAAAGAGACATCTTCAACGATAACATTTCCAGCTTCTAATCTGCCATATCCATCAGTTTTACCTTTGCTGTTATCTCCAAAGGTAACGACTGGGCCAGCCTTCTCCACCACATTTGTCAGTAGGGCTTTATCTCCGGTCATATGCCTTGAACATCCACTGTCTAGAATCCACATGACTCGTTCAACCTGTTTCAAACCCTGCAATGACAAATTGGTTAGACTTTCTTCGGAACCCAAATTTGATTGGGTCCGGAGTACTTAAAGAATTGACCTTTATCAGGCAAAGCAACACTTTTTATTTTAACAACATTTTCTTTAGGTACTGGACATTTAACCCTGTAAACAGCTTTAACTTGTTTTGGTTTCAGCTTGGGTAACCATGTCTTCACCATATCCTGAGAAGGACTTGAGGTCCTAATCTTAGAATTAGGAGATGTTTCAATCCTGGATCTTACATTTTTATTTCTGCTCATTTGCTGTCTAGGAGCATTCTTATCAACACATGCATGATTACCGTTAAAGTACGCAGACATTATACTGAAAGCACAAGACATGCAATTAACAGCATCGCATTTCTTATGAGCAGTATCAATAACAGGAATAGCATGCATGGTAGATTTGTTGTTGCATTTATTCATGTTGTTACTTCTGCTACTAGTTTTCAATGAACTAGTAGACTCACCAACTCTTTCTGCTTTTACAAACACAGTCTTTCTATCTTTATCATTTTTAACAACTTGATTACTTTCTAAGACTACGCCATTAGCTACGTCCACAATGCGCATCTCTTCCTTAATGATTAAAGATGTTGTATCCAAAGGTTCTGCTATGGATTTCTTAAAGAGTGGGTTACTAACACTCTTAAGCACTGATGGTATACCCCTATCTACAGCACTCACACGATTAGGGGTATTAATGCTTTTCCGTCCAATAGCTTCATTATAATCAAACCCAATTCCTATAGTTTGATTAATTGCTTGTTGGTTAAACAACTCTTTAGCCACTTTACAAGAATTAGAAGTAGCACTAACCCTTATTTCTAGTTCAGCTATTGTTTCACGTTGTTGAACCACTATCTCTGCTAGAGACCTCTCAAGTTCTTTTAGCATTATTATTTCTGATTTTTGTATAACATGGCAATTTTGTACATCATGTAATTCTGATAATTGATTACTAAGATCTGTATTTAACAAATTTAGCCTTTCAATCTCTCTATTAGCATTACCCAGTGTATCAGTAAGTTGATAAATATATTGACTTTCAGTACATGATACCTCAGATGATGTACCACTGGAGTTATCAGATTTTGCCATCAGGGCAAGATTGCCATACTCTTCATCTTCAGAGTCTGTATCATCCCAACTCTTTCCAGCAGCCACATAGGCTCTTCCTGTCTTCTTCTTCTCAGATCCAAAGTCTTTTCTTTGGTTTTGTTTTGGCTTCTGACATTCAGTAGCGAAATGTCCAAGTTCATTACAGTTGTAGCATCTAATTTTACTTCTTTCAACTGTTCCAGTTTTGTAACCTCCTCTGTTACTTGAGGATGAAGAACCTCCTCTCTGGAACCTGTTATAGTTAGATTTGTACCTGAACTTGGGATTCTTCCTGAATCTGAAGTTACTGAATTTCCTTACCAACAAAGCCATGGACTCATCTTCCAACTGATCTAGTTCTTCTAATGAATAGAAGTCACCTTCATCTGGAGTAGCATTCGTTTGACCAACTTCAACTTCCAGCTTGCCACTGTCAACACTACAAGGTTGAATAACCTTATCTTCCACTTCCTGTTTGTTCTCAACAATAAGAGCTGTAGAAGTATTAGCAATTCTTCCTTTTCCATAAATCTCCTTTTGTTGAGATTGTTCCAGTTCATAGGTTTTTAAAACACCAAAGAGTCTTTCTACAGTAATTTCACTTAGATTCCTCGACTCTCTGATAGCTGTAATTCTATGTTCTAGATGAACAGGCATTGACAGTAGAAATTTTCTGTTGATCTCTTTCTGAGTGTAGTACTTGCCATGCATCTGTAAATTGTTGACAAGTTTGTTATATCTTTCAAACACATCTTGAATACTTTCATTGTATGCTGATCGAAAGTGTTCATACTCAGATGTCAGAATTTCAAGTCGATTCTCCCTAACTTCCTCTGTTCCTTCATTCACAGTTTCAATGGTTTCCCACATGTGCTTTGCTGTCTTGCAGTTAATCACATGACTGTACATCACAGAGTCTAGAGAATCTATTAAAATCAGTCTTAAATTAATGTCAAGTCCAGCTTCCTCTCTTTCAGCAAGAGTGAATTCAGAAGAATCTTTTTGTACAAGCTTTGCAGGGGTAACAACTTTTCCATCAGTAACAACTTCAGGAGTTAATCCAAAAGGTATTATTGGTCCTTCTGATAAGACTTTCATGTATTTAGGATTTGCAACCTCGAGTAACATTAACATTTTGTTCTTCCACATATCATAACTGTTTTTGTCATATATGGGAATTTTCACAGTTCCGACTTTAGAAGACATGATGAATTTTTTAAGAGAGTTAAAAAATTCGGGGATGATTTTTAATTGAGTAAAATGGAATCTTTGGTTTGTGTATCAACCAACCGGCTCGGATACCAATTGTTAGGTCCAATATGTTTGTAGAAGGGGGGGTTGAATACAAACAGTACTGTTTTATCGAAATTTGTCCGGATGATTTAATTTATATTTTGACAAATTTGAGCGGAATTAAATGAAACAAAATTCAAGTTGAATATAAAATTATATTAACTTGAGGTGTTTGTTACAAATACAGTACAGAATTTATATCTACTTAATAAAAACAAATTAGAAAATTCAACATGAATTTTTCTAGATTTGTTAATAAAAATCAAGATATAGATTAGGAGTAAAAACTCGCTAATAGTACAAGAGTATCAAGGAAATCAGTTCTATCGGATCAGATATTAAAAATAAGATGAACTTGATTTTCTAAATAATTTTCTGCTTCTTGTGCTATGTTCTTGATGAGAGAGAAGAGAGAATTCAGTTCTTGAATGTAATATTTTCTGTGTTCTTTTTCTTGATTATTGCTTCTGTCGATATATCTTGTTATATATCAATCACTGACTCTTTGTCTTCAAATATAACTGCCAAGACAATCGTCAATACAATTTATTCTTCCAAGACAACCAATTTTGTACTGCCAAGACAATAGGCAATACAATCGTCAAGACAATCAGGTTCTTCCAAGACAATCGTCAAGACAATCAAATTCAGATATCTTTGTCTTGCTTTATCAAATTTATCATTCTGTCTGAAGCTTTTTCTTTTTGATCATTATCAAGACAATCAAATTGAACTGCCAAGACAATCAAATTAGATTTTTATTCTACTTTTCAAAAGCTATTCAGACATTATCATTATCAAGACAATCGGCAAGACAATCAGGAATTGTCTTGCTTTATTGATTTCTTCTCCAATACAATCGGCAAGACAATCTCCTATTGTCTTGCTGTTCTGAATTTAACCTTCAAGACAATCGGCAAGACAATCAGGGATTGTCTTGCTAGTTCATTTTTCAGAATTAAATTAAAATTTATTAATAAATAATCATTTTAATTTATTCCTACTTAAATAATTAATCTGATTTAATTAATCTAATAATTAATTTAATTAAAGAATTAATCCAAGATGAATTAATTAATTAATTAAATTGACTACTTGATTTAAATTAATTAAACAAGAATAATTATATATCCTTGGATTGTCTTAATTCTTTTCTGAATCACTGAAAGTAATAAAGGAATACCACTGAATATTTTGTTGACGTTCCATGTACTGTCTGGTTCATGAACGACTAACCTCAATGACTGTCCTTTAATTGTCATATTAACAATGTGATTCATTTTTCTTCTCATCTCTTTCTCCTTCTTGTACTTCATTGTATACTGTCTGAACCGGTCACTCTAGAAATCTCTGTCTTAGAAATAAATCCACTTCTTTGATGCTATACTGAGGCTTGATCAGCAATCTGAACTTCTTCCAGTGTAAAACATCAAAACTATAGATTGACTTTAGGGTTTTTCTTCTGACAGATAGTACCTCCTGAGATTCCTGTGACAGTTAAAGTTATTTACTTATTACAAACTAAGTTTAAGTTGCGTTGAGTCCTCGAACTACAAATAGGCTATGTCATATGCCCTTCAGATTCACCCTGGAAGAATGAGATTTCGTAGTAGGATTTCCTAAGACTAAGGCTAACCACAATGCAATTTGGGTTATTATTGATCAATTGACGAAGTCTGCTCATTTTCTACCGCTCAACGAGAGATTCTCACTAGATAAGTTAGTACATCTGTATCTGAAGGAAATTGTGTCACGCATGGAGTTCCTGTGTCTATAGTGTCTGATCGAGACTGTTTACACTAATACACGCAAGTGCACGCGGTCACAAGTAATATTCGATAAGTTAAGTTCGTTCCCACAGAGACTGGCTATTTCTATGTAAATATGCTCAAGCAACAATGTATGATCAATTTCAATTGCTTAGACAAGAAACAAATTTGGGTTTGTAATTATCTAAATTAACTAAGAAACAAATTAACAAACTAAGAATTAATTAATTAACGAGAAATAAAATCGAATTACATCTACAAGAGTAACATGGGATCCTAACTTCATTAAATACTTCGTTTAGATCTGACGCCTTTAATCACTATATGTAATGGTTATGATATCTGATCGGACAACACGAAACAAGTATACGCTACTTCTCAGAATACGAATACCAAACTAAACATACATCCACAAAAGAGATAGAAGATGAATAGACACCAATTATGCTTAGACTCTATATCTCTATAAGATTTGAAAACATAACGGTTGAAGAACAAGTTGTCTATTAAGATCACATAGGGCAGCATAATATCTCTATTTACGCTACAAATCATGATGTTAAAACATCAACATATCCTATGCTAGCATGGCAAGTTCTAAATCTCAAGATCCACTCTCGCTTCACAAGAGATTAACAAATTAGATGTTCGCGACGCATCTATCAATTAAGCATAACCATACGAGGATATCAAATATACATCACACACAGATCTTTAAAGCATCAAGATACTAAGCTCCATAAATAAATCCGTTAGAATCTCATGACAACGATTAATTCATAATCGAACCTCTCGTCATCATGGGATCTAATAAAACCATGATAAAAACAAAGTATGAAAAGATACAAATAAAATTAAGTAATTGATATGTAATGGTCATCCAAATTACAATGGTAGGATATGTTTAAATAGGCTCTAGACGTCTTGCCCAACAAGGAAACTACCAAATCAGAATTAAAATAGAATACGTTTCCTAAACTGATTCTATTTTTAAGGAAAATTCGTAGTTGACATTTCTTCAATATTTCTGGGCCGTTCCAGTCGTAATTGGACCTCTGAACCACTTTAGAATGATAGAGAATCTCGTTATCTTCGCGTGGACAGTAAGATCGTCCAAAACGGACTTGTAGAACTCAAGATATGGCCAAAACAGTGAATAAGGGCAAAACTGTAATTTTTCAGCAACGCGCGCGCAACCTGCGCCCAGCAGTCTGTTCCCCGCGCTGCCTGCACGCCACACGCACAGCCTGCGTCCATAATTCTGTCCAAGGTTGTATAAAATCTCCCAAGCTTCGCGTGAGCTGTAAGATCACTGAAAACGGACTTCTAGAACTCCAGAAAATCCGAATTTTACACAAATTTGCTCCTTTCTCCTCCGTTTCTATTGCATTAGCTAACATCTTCAATACCATGACACATGTAACTCCTTGGTAGCATAACACAAGTGTCCAATCTTCATTCCAATGCTTAATTCCACTCTAATATCGATTAGAAACACCAACACTAACCAATAGCTACAACCCTGCACAACTACACAAAACACATCAAAACTTACAACAAACTTGAGTCCAAGTCAAACAATTTAAGCCGATATGGAATGCTCCAAGTGGATATAAAATCAACTTATCAGAGACCCACGATTCAATTCGAGATTTTGGCGACAATTTCAAGAATGCCTAGGAACCCAACTGAAGATGAGTATAGCTTACCATCCGCAGATGGACGGACAAAGTGAAAGGACCATTCAGACATGCTTAGAGCGTGTGCATTGGATTTTAGGGGAAGTTGGGATGAACATCTGCCATTGGTTGAATTTTCGTATAACAACACTTATCACGCAAGTATAGGAATACCACCGTATGAAGCCTTGTATGGAAGGAAGTGTAGATTTCCGGTGTATTGGGAAGAGGTTGGTGAAAGGAAGATTTTAGGACCAGAACTGCTTCAGCAGACAAAGGAAAAGATTGAAGTTATTCAGAAGAGACTTATTACTGCTCAAGAAAGACAAAGGAATTATGCAAATCAAGCTAGGAAGGATATGAATTTTGAGGTAGGAGATCAAGTGTTGCTTAAGGTATCACCATGGAAAGGAGTGACAAGATTCGGTAAGAGAGGAAAGTTCAGTCCAAGGTACGTAGGACCATTTGAGATTTTGAAGCGAGTCGAAAAAGTTCTTTACGAATTGCGTTGCCACCGCACATGTACCACATTCACAATGTTTTCCACTTATCTATGCTTAAGAGATATAATCTAGATATGTGTCATGTGATCGAGTATGAACCCCTCGAGATTCAACCAGATTTATTGTACGAGGAACAACCAGTAGAAATTCAAGATAGAGCAGAGAGAAGGCTTAGAAATAAGATTGTTAGATTGGTTAAAGTATTGTGGAGGAATCCTAGAGTTGAAGAATCAACTTGGGAGCTTGAGAGCGAGATGCTCACAAAGTATCCTCATCTGTTTACTTAGGTGAGATTCTGGGAACAGAATCCTTTTAAGGGGGGAGGCTATAACGACCTAGAATTTTTCGCAATTATAAAAGAGTTTATTTAATTGATAAATGTGAATTATGTGATATGGATATTTTGTGAAGTCAAGTTAAGTGTGAAATCATGATTATGTGCTTATATGATGATTGGTATGTGTCGTATTTGTTCGTGGAATTTTATTTGCATTTTTGGTGAATTAAAACTATTTTAAACATGCATTTTTAATTTTTCCAATAATCTTATAAAATCGTTGGAGTCGTTTAAAATCATGAAATCTTTTACATTATCATCTTTGTGATATTAGTTAGTTTTTAAAACTTGTGGGAGTATTTAATTGTGTGTTTAAGCATTTTAAAATGATTTAAAAGGTTTTATTTCTTTTAGAGGTCCTTTATTTCAAAAATTCGTATAAAATTCATTTTTGACTCAAAAAATTATTTTAAAAATATGGGGAGGTTTGTAATTTCATAAATTTCATTTTAAAATTTTAAAAGTTATTTTTCCCTATATTTTCTGATTTATTTCGATTTTAGATTGATTAAAAATCAATTTTAAAAAGGAATTAGATATTTCATATTTGGCAGTTTACCATTTTTCCCCTGGCTCTATAAAACACCACCCAGCCCATTTTCTTCTTCTTGTTCACGACTGTAACCCCTAGGTACTTTCTCTCTCGATTATCTGCATTTCCTTTTCATTTTTCAAGCTCAAAATCATGTGAAATTGCTGTTTTGATCATCTAGCTGATGTTACCCTTATGCTTGTTAATTGATTGGTGTGAGTTTTGTATGAGTCTATTTATGTATATATTCGGCTGTGTGTATGTATACCCTTGAATCGTTGCATGCAAGCCTTGTAAGGTACTAATTTGTTGACTAAATGATGTTAAGATGATTATTATGATTTAAGATTGAGTTTTTAAGTTGGTTTTGGGCTGTTCTTGAACTTCGGGGCAAAACACCACCGGCGTCCATGGAGATTCTGGTGACCGGACGGCCGGTAGTGGTAGCCCAGTGGTTATACAACCTTACTATGATCATTAAACTATTAATTGATGTATAAAACAGATTGCATGTAAGGGTTTTGTATTTTTTTAATTTTATTCGAATTAAGGTATGGATTTTTGGAGTTTATGGAGTTTGATTCTTGTTTTAGAGATGTTCTTGATATGTGTTGTTGATTACAGATTTTAAAAATGATGTAGTATAGATTTATGGAGTTGCATGTAAGAAGTATGTGACTTATATGAATTTTTCGAATTATATATATAACGCCTTAGAAAAATATTGTAATTATAAATATTATTATTTAATATTGGATGTGGATTATATGGTGTGAATTTTTTTTTAGGTTAAATGTATGTGAAATCATGTTTACATGTTTATATGGTGATGTATGTGTGACGTGCTAGTTCGTGTAATTTTTATTTGAATTTTTGTGATTAAAATTTATTTAAATCATGCGTTATTGATCTTCAGAAAATTTTATAAAATCATCGGAATATTTAAAAATCACGAAATCTTTTGAGTTATCCTTTTTATAATATTAATTAGTTTTTAAAATTATTGGGAGAATTAATTTGGGTGCTTTAGTATTTTAAAATGATTTTAAAGGTTTTATTGCATTTAAAGGAGCGAAACTTGTAAAATTTATATTTAATTCATTTTTGATCCTAAAAATATTTTAAAAATATGGGGGCGCTGTAATATTTTATACTCTACATTTTCAAAATAAATCGTGATTTTTCTTAAATACTACCCATTTACTTCCTATTTCAAAAGGGGAATTGGAGTGTTTTTATTCTGAAAATTTATTTGTAAATTACCCCTTCTCTTTTATCCTTAATTAGTCAATCTTACCCCAATTGAGTTTTTCAGCATTGTTTCCTTCTTCAGTACGAGTTGCTCTATTTTTTTTCCTTTCTAGAGAGTTCGTATCTCTCTCCTTATCTCTCTAAATCTCTCCAGCTTAACTCTATCTCTCCCAGAAAATCTCTCTCGTTCCAAACACCTTCTCTCCCTCTTTGGCGAATCTTTCTCTCCCTCTCTTCTACCCATTTCCCCGATTCTTGTTCGCTGTGTTGCTGCGTTGTGGGTTTGTGCGTATGTAAGCAGAGTGTGTGTGTGTGTGTGCAGTTGTGATTTCGAGTATGTGTATGGCCTGCTGGTGGTGAGTGTTTGGTTGCAGCGTAAATGATGAAGCGTGTGTTATGGTTACCTGGTAGCTGTGAGTGTGTGTCGATGGGTGTGTGTGTATAAAATTCAGTATTTCTGTGTTGCTGCTGTGCGTGTACGAGACTACCGTGTGTGTGCGTTCACCCGATTGTGGGTGTGTGTTGTTTCAAAGTGAAGGTGAGTGCAACAGTGGCTGAGTTTGGTCGAATTGTGGTGTCGATTTGGTAGTTTCAAATTGCTGCGTTTCAATTCTATTGTTACAACTACGTGTTTTGTTCGAATTAATTGATTCGTTATTCTTGTTGGGTCGATTATTGCCTTGCTGATTCGATTTATTTTTATGATGAAATTTCAGTTTGATTTTTGTTGTGCGAAAATAGTTACCTTATCAATTTTAAGTCATTTTTTTTAAATTCGTATATTTAAATTTCGAATCATGTATTCGGATTAGTGTAATTGAATTGAGATATAAAATTTGTTCATTTTTGGAGTAGATATAATTAAACTGTTTACTACTTGAATTGTCGTAATAATCATTGATTGTTGCCTTAAGTGGTTGTTTGATTTTATTGGAGTCGGTTGTATTTCGACGGGCTAGTCCACTTTACAAAGGGGATGCTGCCCAGATTTTCTAAAATTCTAAATTTTCTAAAAATAGTGTTTACATATTTATCGAATAATTATAATTATGTTTTTAGTATTTGAGCGATGACTATAATTTATGAATGGAATGGGTTTCGTTTGATAGTGGAAAAGGGTAATTGGTAGATTATAATTTGTCGTATAATTGGTTATTAAATATTAATTATGTATTTATGGTTTGATTTAGTAAGTAAATGGACGCATAGGTACTAAAGATTTTGTGTTGGTTTCTTTGATAATCAGAGTTGTATTTTGAGTTTACAGCGGAGTAGTGAAATGTACGTAATATGAATTTATTTCTTTATTGTATAGTTTTAAAATGTTATATAGCATGGATAAACTGTCAGTTATTTTCTTGGGTCGATTATTGCCTTGCTGATTCGATTTATTTTTATGATGAAATTTCAGTTTGATTTTTGTTGTGCGAAAATAGTTACCTTATCAATTTTAAGTCATTTTTTTTAAATTCGTATATTTAAATTTCGAATCATGTATTCGGATTAGTGTAATTGAATTGAGATATAAAATTTGTTCATTTTTGGAGTAGATATAATTAAACTGTTTACTACTTGAATTGTCGTAATAATCATTGATTGTTGCCTTAAGTGGTTGTTTGATTTTATTGGAGTCGGTTGTATTTCGACGGGCTAGTCCACTTTACAAAGGGGATGCTGCCCAGATTTTCTAAAATTCTAAATTTTCTAAAAATAGTGTTTACATATTTATCGAATAATTATAATTATGTTTTTAGTATTTGAGCGATGACTATAATTTATGAATGGAATGGGTTTCGTTTGATAGTGGAAAAGGGTAATTGGTAGATTATAATTTGTCGTATAATTGGTTATTAAATATTAATTATGTATTTATGGTTTGATTTAGTAAGTAAATGGACGCATAGGTACTAAAGATTTTGTGTTGGTTTCTTTGATAATCAGAGTTGTATTTTGAGTTTACAGCGGAGTAGTGAAATGTACGTAATATGAATTTATTTCTTTATTGTATAGTTTTAAAATGTTATATAGCATGGATAAACTGTCAGTTATTTTCTTAATTGTTTGGGTGCTGCAAGTCAGGGTAGTTATTTTTTTTAATTGTTTGGGTGCTGCAAGTCAGGGCAGTTATTTTCTTAATTGTTTGCTGCAAGTTGGAATAGCTTTATTTTTCTTTTATTGTACAGGGTTGAATTATTGAATTGAAAAACAGGTGGATAGTCCTATTTACGAATACTTCATGCCAAAATTTTCTAAAAATCCCCTGTATCTAAATCTATTTAACTTATTCAATTTCAAATGATCTGAAAATATGCTATGATTGTTAATATTTTATGGGTATATGTGACTCATATTTACTTGATTAATATATGATATCGAGTCATAATGCATGCTAAGTGTTTATGTGGTTTATCTAATTGTACTAAATTATTTTACGAGTATAACCAATATGTACTATATATGTTAAGTGTAAAGCATTATAGGATGCGTTTGGGTAGAATAGAGTTAGACGGTTAAGGATTATAGTGGACTGAAGTAGTGCTTTACCTTTATATAAGTACCAGTGAGAGGCTGATTACGAGCTAGTACAAGTGTAAAAGGGAAATTTGGAGAAGAAAGACAAGTATCGGAATTGACGAGTATGATCGAGTAGAGGCTAATGTATGAAGAATTAGAGGGGGATGTAAAGTAATAACGAGTTGATGTATTGTAATTGGAAACTTCATGTACTGAGGCAAGTTTACTATACCTCACTTATTGTTCAAGTGATGTGAAACCTTCTGTGTTATTTATTTGTTCTTTCGAAATCCCTTCTGTGTTAAGTGATGTGAATTTGTTTTTTCCAGTTACATGTGTAAAAATCGTTCTTATACCGTGTTTGTTATACGGGAATAAAATTTGTTCATGTAAATATTCTAGGAATTATGTGTTGTGTTTGTATTTTCATTTGCTTATGACTTGTTTAATTGTACTTATACTCTTAGCACTATTGACTAACTGTTCAACCATTGTTTTTAAATTGCATTTATATTGGTCTTTAAATTGTTACTCGGTCAAAGTTTTCATCTACTTTGGTTATGTTTACTATCAGCATATCAGAAGTTTCACCAATAATTTTAATTTATTTAAATATGTCAAAGCATATATAGAACTAGAATTCTAGGAGAGTGTTTGAATAGTATTAAACGGATTTAGATAAACGATTATAAAATGAAGGTATTATATTAACAAAGAAAAAGGTAGTCCACAAGGTCCATAGAACAATTGTGCATGATCCAGATAATCATGTCTGATACTAGTAAAGTAGTTTAGCAGATTATCAAGGTTCAAATCAACTTGCAGAGGAGCATTAGCTTTTATGTTTTTGCTCAATAAATTGACCTCTCATTTTAATAAGTTTATTGTATATTGGTATTAGTTTTTGAGATTGGGTCATTGAGAAAACTCAGTCACTATAAATAATTTGATTTTGATATGCAAAGGTATTAGCTGAGTGATGGTAGATTTGTGCAAAAAGATGCTTGTTAAAAATAAATCTTGATTGTGCATTAGTCCATGTGTAAGAAGGTTCTTTAGTTGCCCTTGTGACTAATTCATACCTTCTTCTGGTTTCTTATAACATTGGTAGAGCAGGAGAATCCGGGGAGGATCATGAATCGGGAGGAATTTGGAGATAGCGCCCATGAAGACTAGTTGTCCTATATATTAATGTTATAATCAGTTTGTTAATTAGATTTTGAACTCGTGTTTTTATGTTTGGTTTCTGAGCTCATGCTAATTTGGTTTCATGAACTCGATCCTACTGCACTTGGGTTGTAGTTATTAATTTAATTAATTTCAATTTAAGTTTCAATTTCATTATTTAAAGTTATTTTTATGTTTGGTATTTTAAGTGTGTGATTAATTTGACTGTTGATGCATATATGGAGTGGTATTGGGAAATGAATTAAGGTGTTTGGTATCTTAGGTTGGATTTGCATAATTGGTTTGACACACTGTTAAAAGATTTGGTTTGCTTTGTGTATAAGGATTGCTTCTCTGTTGAGCCAATTTATTTTTTTAAAACTCTCATAACATTACATAACGGGTTTTGCTGAAAACTGTTGTCACATGTTTTCTAAAGATTGTTGATTCAGACAACTATTTGTAGACCCTTGTGTGAAACTATTTTACTAAAACTATTTTAAAATGTTATTTAAACTGTTGTGTACATTACAATGGTTTTTCAACACCATTGTCTCGAAGTATTAACACAACGTTTGCTTAAAAACTATTGTGTCTATTACACAACACATATGAAAATTCCATTGTCTTCGCCAAATTATGTACAACGGTTTATTATAAATTGAAACACACTTGTGTTAATACACGTTACACAATATCTCCTTAAACAACCATTGTCTCATCGAACCAAAGGGGCACGAGTTAGACAACGTTTTTAAAAACGTTGAATAACCATGTCTTCAGCAAAGTCACACAACGTTTTTTCGTTAGCTAACAGTTCACCGTTGTTAAATTTTTTGGGACAACGGTGTTTTTCGCGACCATTGTGTAACATGCGTTGTCTGATTCGATTTCTAGCGTAGTGCTATTCAAACCTTGTGCGGAAAGTATGAGAACAATCCACTGCAGACAATCCCGGTGGTCTTATGTCTTCAACTGCATTCAATGCATTTCATACATTTGAACCACAAAAAAACCAAGAAAGTCTTCAAATGAGACAGAGAGCACTAAATTTTATTAACCAGAGAATTTTTCCAATGAAACAACAAATCGGAAATTAGATATTTTCGCCAATCATTTTAGCTAGGGGAAGGGGGTGCCTTACTTTGCATCACATTAAAATCAGAGACTTCACCTGCTTTAGCATCAAGTTAAATTCATATTGGCCTTAAAGCTTGTTAGGGTTCATAATTGACATAAACACAGCAATGCATTGGTTGAAGGAGATTGCTCCAATCGAATTTCACTAGACATGATAATTTTAAACTATTTTTCCTTTTCAATATAAACAGCTGTTATAAGGTTTATTAAATTTCAACCCCACCCCCAAAATATATGCATCCACAACTTGGCAAGTTCTAGCCTAAAAACTATATCGCTAATCAAAAACACTTCATTATGGTAACCACATTATTGTTTTGTGAAATTTTACAACTACTACTAGGGTTAATTAAGATTAATTTTTAATTCAAATGCAATGTGCAGAATATTACCAGGTCGTAGGTCACAATTGGGTATAGCAGGTGGAATCCCAGAACTTGGTCCAGCACTTGGCCCCTGAAACAGGACAAATTATTTAGTTGGTAACTACATAAGATTAATGGAAGTATACTAACATAATTACATCACTTACAAGCACCCTCGAAGGAGGAGCCGCCATCCACTACAAGGATTTTTGCTTTAGACGACACTCAAAACGTGTTGTCTGAATGTACCAAAAACTGTTGACTATTGAGAAGTCGTCTGATACACACCTCAGACAACACACGGCAAACTGTTGTGTGAGAGTTGAAAGACAAGTAAAAGCCACCTGAAAAGAGTTGTCTGATACCCAGAAACAACAACACTTCTTTGGAAACCTATTGTCAAAACTCCAATAATGCAACACGTTTTAACGAATATATTGTTGTTTTAAGCAGTAAAGACAATGGTTTTTAAAAGAAAGCCTATTGTTGAAGTGCAAAAGATACAATCTTTTACTTGATCAGGGCTGTTGTTGTAAGTCACTACAGACAATGGTTTCTTAGCAAAAAAGATTTGTTTTATGCTTAGATGTACAACATGTTATCTCATATGGCATGTTGTTGTACAGTAGGGAGGATAACACTTTCTTAGTATATAACTCTTGTTTGAAATTATTTCAAACAATGGTTTTACAGAGTATAACATGTTATTTGTTAAAAGAGACAACAGTTTTGTGGGTTTTAACCTGCTGTGTGTATTCTTCTCGCACATTACTTTGTTAAATGGTACGTGTTGTTTGATTGCATTTTTTACAACTGTTAACATTAAGTAGTTTTTATTTTCATGTTGTGTGAGTCATTTTCTCACAAGGGATTTTAATAAAAGCATTGCTTGATATATAATACAACAAGTGTGATTTCAAAAAAAAAAAAAAAAAATATAATACAACAAGTGTTAATCATTGGTGGACATTGGCTAAAAGTATCTTAAACAATGGTTATACATAAGTCATATTTTGCTAGTAGACCTGCCATTAACACTGGAACCGGTAACTGTGATCTTCACTGCATCTTGGTCTGATCCCGAGTCATTGAATTAGAGTGGTGCCGAGAAAAGGAATGAGAAGTCTTCTATTCTCTACTGCAACTGCAATTAGAAGGTTTCAAATATATAAAATTCAAACAGAAGCAAAGCAAGAACACAAGAACAGAGTAGAACCAAGCACGAAGACAAGAATATAAAAAAGACCTGCAAACCAAAAAACATCCGTGGAAGAATCGCTGGAGTTATTAAAGCTTGCACCTCTTCACTAATATATATGTTCTTGATAGTTATCTGTCAGATAAACAGAGAGTTACCAAGTGTTCGATTAAAGTAAACACATAGACATCATTAAGCAGTTTCTTCTCTTCTTCAGTTCTTCCTGACCTTATTATTAGTTACTAAAATAAGAAGTCCATACAGAACAGAGAACTGAGTAAAGCATGTGCAAATGTATAGAATTTAGCAACTTAAACAGTGTTAAAGTTAATAAGCCTAAATATACATAATCTCATATTACATGAGGAGCAGATTTTGTTATCGGCCTTCTTCTCATATCATTCTATGAGCCTAACGCATTCCAGTTGGCCAATCAGGCGCATTTTTATGCAAATGTACTGTCATTAC
Organism: Saposhnikovia divaricata; assembly: GCA_036435485.1. Classification (NCBI taxonomy): domain Eukaryota; kingdom Viridiplantae; phylum Streptophyta; class Magnoliopsida; order Apiales; family Apiaceae; genus Saposhnikovia; species Saposhnikovia divaricata. The sequence goes on along the minus strand of CM071595.1, from coordinate 235,106,555 downwards.
AAGGACAGCAAACTTCAGATGACCTGGCAAACATTGAATTTACTAACATGATCTATAAACAGATCCATGACTACCGACAATGATCTATAATTAAAAAATGCTTCCACTGCAGAACTGTACTTAATTGTTAATCGATAAATTACACATAAGTCCGTCAATATACAATTTAGTTATCACAACTTTTTACATTATGACCAGGCCTTGAAATATGTACACTCCAAAAGCATAGAAATGTATGCACAAGAATAGCATGCTAAAAGTTCAAGTTAAATCACCATCCAGGATGCAACTACTGCTAGTGTCCAATAATAGTTTCTTTTTCTGATGCATGTGAGGACAATCATATGATTTAAAGTTTGCACAACTCAGCTTACAGAAGTAAGTGAAAATTATTTTTGAAATAACACAAGAGTAACTTATACACAGTCTGCAACCTCACTGAGGTTAAAACTAAGGTGATTGTCAAACACTTACTTGGTTACATGAAAAGATTTAAATGAATCTTTCCTTCATCGTTAGTAATGACTGCAATCACAACACATGAAAATATTGTTTTAAACTCAAGTTACCTAGCCTCCAGAAAGATCCGAAAGGATCACAAATAATCGAATTATTAAGACTTTACACCCACAAAATTTTGAAATTGAAATCACGGAATAGTAGGAGTAAATATATAACTAATTTTGAACTAACTTCAGCCAATAGGTTTTCATTGCATCAAGTACGAAGCAAATTCATCAATTACCTCACACCCGCATGATTGATATGTTCAGCCAGACCCACCCACCCACTCTATGGCAGCCGAAACTATCAATTCTCAATTCGTATCTTCTATCCTTGTCATGGCGAAGGTTCTGAAAAATCACATTGAATGAAGCTTACAAAACAAAACAAAGAGAGAAGTATCGGACCACAGGTAACTCATAGAAAAACTGGTGAGAACAGATCTTAATTTAAAAGAACATATGGAAGAAGTAATTACAAATTATACCTGGAGAGAATGAGAATTGATGAGGGTACATGATGATTCAGTGATAAATCCAACCAATCGCAAAGCTGCACAAAGGAAGCTAATTTGTCAAACATAATGCCCAAGCTCTTTCTAGTAGAGAACATTTACATAAACATAAATCAATCTTGAAAGTAAATTAGATAAAGTTTAATCTGATAGGATGAATTAGTTGTGTGAGATAAACCAAGGTGTTAGATTTATGGATTTGTTGTGTGAGAATGGAGTCGGATTTGTGTTTGAGAGTGGTGAGCTAATGAACTAGGGTCTGTGTTTGTGGGTTTATGTATGGGTGTTTGTGTTTTCAATTTGTGGATTTTGTGTGGATGAGAACCGGGAGGGGAAATGAAATTTGGGGAAAATGAAATTTGGAAGAGGGGGAAAATGAAAATTATACAAGGAGGGAACTTTAGGTTTAGCGAAATTTCCAAAAATAATTGGGTTTGGTCGATGAAACAAAGGAGGGAAAGAATAATAGGGGAAATGAAAATAATTTTTTTTTTCTAAGTTTTATAAAATAATTTTTGTTTGCTAAATATTTATAAAGTAATTTTTATTTGGGAGATATTAAATTAACTAGATTTCTATTAAAAATATAAAAAATAAATTTAAAATTTTAGAATTTTTAAAAATTTATATTATAAACACGTTAGAGGGAGTAGTACTTTTGTCGGATTTATTCTATAAACACATACAAGAATGATTTATTTTTTCTAATTTTTTGTACACATCACTCAAATCAGTATATAACATAATCCGTACGGTTGGATCGTCGAAAAAAAATTAAGAAAAAATATTATTCCAAAATTATACTAGTTTGACCAAGCAGTACTTTGACAGTTGACCATTAATATATCATATAAGAGTGATTTGTTTTTCCCTAATTTTTTTACACATCACTAAAATCAGTATATAACATCATCCGTACGGTTGGATCGTCGATAAATTTTTTAAAAAAATAGATCATGTTCAATCGGTACGACACTCGTTAGAGCTAGTGGTACTTTTGGAGGATTTATATTATAAACACGTACAAGAATGAATTCTTTTTTCTAATTTTTTGTACACATCACTCAAATCATTAATTATTAACAGCCATACGGTTGGATCGTCGAAAAAAATTAAGAAAAAATATTATTCCAAAATTATACTAGTTTGACCAAGCAGTACTTTGACAGTTGACCATTAATATATCATATAAGAATGATTTGTTTTTCCCTAATTTTTTTACACATCACTAAAATCAGTATATAACATCATCCGTACGGTTGGATCGTCGATAAATTTTATTAAAAAAATAGATCCTGTTCAATCGGTACGACACTCGTTAGAGCTAGTGGTACTTTTGGAGGATTTATATTATAAACACGTACAAGAATGAATTTTTTTTTCTAATTTTTTGTACACATCACTCAAATCAGTATATAACATAATCCGTACAGTTGGATCGTCGAAAAAAAATTAAGAAAAAATATTAATTATACTAGTTTGACCAAGTAGTACTTTGACAGTTGACCATTAAAATATCGTACAAGAATGATTCGTTTTTTCTAATATTTTTTACACATCACTAAAATCAGTATATAACATCATCCGTACGGTTGGATCGTCGATAAATTTTTTAAAAAAATAGATCTTGTTCAATCTGTACGACACTCGTTAGAGCTAGTGGTACTTTTGGAGGATTTATATTATAAACACGTACAAGAATGAATTCTTTTTTCTAATTTTTTGTACACATCACTCAAATCAGTATATAACATAATCCGTACAGTTGGATCGTCGAAAAAAATTAAGAAAAAATATTATTCCAAAATTATACTAGTTTGACCAAGTAGTACTTTGACAGTTGACCATTAAAATATCGTACAAGAATGATTCGTTTTTTCTAATATTTTTTACACATCACTAAAATCAGTATATAACATCATCCGTACGGTTGGATCGTCGATAATTTTTTTTTTAAAAAATAGATCCTGTTCAATCGGTACGACACTCATTAGAGCTAGTGGTACTTTTGGAGGATTTATATTATAAACACGTACAAGAATGAATTCTTTTTTCTAATTTTTTGTACACATCACTCAAATCAGTATATAACATAATCCGTACAGTTGGATCGTCGAAAAAAAATTAAGAAAAAATATTATTCCAAAATTATACTAGTTTGACCAAGTAGTACTTTGACAGTTGACCATTAAAATATCGTACAAGAATGATTCGTTTTTTCTAATATTTTTTACACATCACTAAAATCAGTATATAACATCATCCGTACGGTTGGATCGTCGATAATTTTTTTTAAAAAAATAGATCCTGTTCAATCGGTACGACACTCATTAGAGCTAGTGGTACTTTTGGAGGATTTATATTATAAACACGTACAAGAATGAATTCTTTTTTCTAATTTTTTGTACACATCACTCAAATCAGTATATAACATAATCCGTACAGTTGGATCGTCGAAAAAAAATTAAGAAAAAATATTATTCCAAAATCTCGTACAACCCGTAATTTTTATTTTTTGATTATTTTTTTTCCAACACTAAAATGAGTATCTAATATAATAATATTCCGAAAATTTGAAAATTTTTGTTTTGTTTCGAATCAAATTTCTGAAATTTCTTAGAATTTCATGATCCAAAATCTTGAATTTCACTTCCCACCCTTCATCTAATTCATATTGCCGCTTGTTAATATTTAATTTTCCCCCTTCATTTCACTTCCCCTTTTACTAGAATTAAATAATTGTTGTACACTCTTCTCTCTCTTTCTCTGTATGTTCCCAGATATGCTTGTATCTCTTTTATTTCTTCTCGATTCGTAAACAAACAATCTATTTGTCTCGATTCATGAGTTTTTACCATTAAAAACGTCCTTTGTTTGAAACCCTAAATCCCATAAATATATTAGTTTCACTAAAAGAAGATGCTTAGACTAGGTCCAAGACCTTATGAGCATGTTAGAAGGGCTTGGCATAGTGATACGCACCAACCCATTAGAGGTTCAATCATTCAGCAGATTTTCAGGTATGTTTTTTTGTGATTTTGTTGAAATTCTAAGTAATTTTTTGTGATGCCCACCATGTCTTTGATTAGGGTTGTCAATGTGTTTTTTAGCTTCTTTTTTAATACTACACTTTTAGTTGCTGGAAAAAGCTGGACTTGTGTGTAAATTATTATATTAATCTTGTTGTTTTGGTTTTCTTTCTGTGTCTGAAATATGATATGTAAGTTATGGTAAGTTTATTAATGTGAATTTTCTGCCTTCTCAGAAACTAGGAGGATGCAACGGATGTCCCGAGATCACATTCAGAGAGTTTTGGTTGAACAAGAGTTGCTTAGCTCAGATTTGGAAAGGAAGAAAAAGCAACTTGATTTGTGGAGCAGGGAATTAAACAGGCGTGAAACATTTATTCTGAGGTAATTTACGTGTTCTTGTGGCATTTTGTTTGTTATGTGGTTGTGTTTTCTCAAAACATTTACAGCCTACCTGATTGCATACTTTCTTTGACTTTAACATGTACACTTAATTTGTTGAAGGTTGGCATCCTCAATGTGTTGGTGTACCAACTCAGCCTTCCCTACAGCTAGTACTTGCTCGAGCTCAGCACGTAAATAATTGCTTTAAGGATTTGCCTGAGGAGGGTATAAGCAAACAGGATAGCTGCTCTTTGGTTATCAATTTCTTGCAGCTTTATTTTGGGAAGCAATTGTAGTTGTCTTCTCATGTCTTACCATGAATGTTGCATGTCTTTTATTGTGTTCTTATGCTTGTTTTGCGTGGTCAGTCTTGTACATGTATCAAGGAAGGTACTTGTCTGTGTGTTATATGATAGATTTTCATTGATTTTTTTTGTATATATATTTGCATTCATCAATCAATTTCATTGGTTTAATAGCACATTGATTTAGTACTGGTTCATTGTTCATTTATCTGAAGCTTATCATATTCTTTCAACTTAGCTTTTTAAAGCTATGTGTTCTTGTCGGAGGGTTAACCTGTATTGTAATGTTTTCTTTTTGCCTCGTAGATATGTGATCCTCCTGTCAGTGTGTACAAAGGTCAGGTGATGCCTAAGGACGCAGAAACATATCTTCTCTCTTGTGGGCTAAAAAATGCTCTGTATTCCATCTGAGCTGTAGATTTAACAGGACTATTTGGCACTCTTGTGGCCTGCCCTTTCTTGGTATTGTCTATCATAAAAGTTAAAACATATTATAGATAATTTTTGTGATTAGTTTTCCAGAATTGACTAGTTTCAGCCTTTTATTAGGGATGCAGAGAATTAGACAGGCTTTAGTTGAATTCCAGAAGTATGCATGTGGTTATTGTCAATAATTGGCAAAATTTTTGGAATTATACATGGAATTACCTTCAGCGAGTGTGTGGTTTTTATTGGGGTTAGGTGGATACTTTATTCTTGGCTAATAAAGTAGCAATTAAGTTCCTAGTATGATAATATCCCATTTTGGTATTCATGAAAGCTTATTGAGCATGGTGATGAAATTCTATGAGCTGCCCGAGGAGTATTCCAAGGGACTGGAGCTACACTATCTGCAAAAATAGCCCGAATTCACTGGCACTACACAACAAGATCTCATGCAGCAGAACTAACAGCAGGCTACTACAATACAAGGAGTCATGATGGTTACCTTACACTAGCACGAATGCTAAGTAACCATGGAGTTGTATTAAACATTACATGCATGGAGATGAGAGATAGAGAACAGCCAGTGCATGCAAATTACTCCCCCAAAGGCTTAGTTTTCCAAGTAAAGATGGCAACTTTCGAGATGATTTTGATGAACTAATACAACATTCGTAATATAATAAATTAATTTGTGCTCTTTAATTTGTAACTATAACTCTTGATAGATTTTTGGTTGGTTTGTTCTCTTCTGTTTGGCCTTTGTTGATCTGTTGGATGCCAATTTGGTAGGTTAGTCATCTTTTAAATATGTTTTTTTTTTCATGTACAGTTCATTAGACAACAGTTTTAAACAGAAGACACTTGTATGAGTTGAAACACACAATAGGCCAGAACCTGTTGTATGTTGGATTACGTTCATACAACACTATGTAAAGCACTTGTGTTAAATATCATTACACAATACCACATTGGAAACCACTTGTCTCATTCTAACAATACTTTTTACGAAGTATTGTCTATGCTTCATTCACATAATATTTCTAAAAAATGTTGTGTATTGGTTCACTGTCACACAACACTATGGATAACATATCGTATGACTGCTACTTACACAACAGACCTAAAAACACTTGTCTGAATACAACAACGGTTTTCCGGGATATTATGTTGCAGGCATTCACACAACACTTATTTGCTAACGCTTGTCTAATCTTAAAAATACTTATGCATTTACACAACACCCCTGGTCAAGAAATGCTTGTCTGGTAAGATTTATCACACAACGGTTTTGGCCCATTGTGTGAATGTTGGATTACACAATACTTTTTCGAGTAGGAAAATAACAGTTGTGTGATCTTTTCGGGCAACACTTTTTTCCATGGGTGTTGTCTGATACGTGTCGTCTATTGCCAGATTTCTTGTAGTGATCTGCGACTGCTGATACTTCAATATGGTCCAATCAAAAACATAATCAAACTGAAAGCCTGCAACCAAGTGGAATATAAAATATTTAAATTTTACTTCATCCTCCAAAAAGCTACTTAGCAAGCAAAGGATATACTTTGCATTATATATATATAAGATTATAAACAACACATGGTCAAAGTTTCAGACCTTCCTGGATAAAGAGCTCGCTTACTCTTTTCTTCTCTCCATCAAAAATTTGAGCGGATTCGAGATAGATAAAACCTCATCGGTAATCAATTAACAAAAATCGAAAGTTATGGTTCGACCTAATTGGGATTCGACAAGGGGGTTTTGAAATCAAGGATTTGAATTTAGGGGCTTGTAAGCTAGGGTTTGAATTTGGGGGTTGTAAGCTAGGGTTCTTCACTGAGTTTATGAGTGAGTGAATTAGTTTGAGCCTTTGAGGAAATGGAAGTACGGTGAGTGAATTAGTTTAAAGAAATGGAAGTATGGAGCGGGAGGAAACAAAATGTCAAATGGGGGAAATGAAAAAAGAAAGGGGGAAATGTTAATAAGTATAAGGGAAAGTGGGCCGGAAAAAGATCCGCGTGTTTTTTATTTTGTAAAAAGTGGTTGAGACATCGGTTTTAATTATAATTGATGTCTAAAACTTATTTTAACATCAATTTTAGTAAAACTGATGTAAAACAATCCTTTAACATCGGTCACCAATACAAATGATGTTAAAGAGGTGATGTTTTTATTGACTGTTTTCTTGTATCATGTCTTAATTAATAGAGATGGGGAGCCTGAGATGTTTCCCTGAGATACATGGGAATTATATGCAAATCATAATATTTATGGGATGGGCATTTTCGTAAAATCAGAAATTTTTAATTAGCCATGCGGGCTCAATCAGATTTAATATATACTTTTTAAAGCATTTTAGAAAAAGTTCCCTGAGATCAATCTCAGGATCCTTTTTCTCTAATTAATATTCTTGTGTTGATTGAGATATTTCTCATACGGAACACTTACATAAACTCATAATGTTAATAGAAATCAATGAAATCGGAATTGCATAGTTTTGTTTACGATTTTTCACCGTGCATTCCAAATATTCATAGATTTTGAATTTTAGGTTTTGTGGTTGGATTTATGGTCTAAATATGACCTGATATCCTATATTCTTTCTGCCAAAAGAGATTTTAGAGATTGATAAGGGCCAAAAAAAGGATTAAACGACATTTTCATCACTCAACTCTTAAAAAAAAATAGTTCAACTTAAAAAATTTGCAAAAACTTGCAATTACATCAATATGCTACAAGGAAAGTTGCATTTAGATCATTAAACTCAGAAAACTAATTCATATCCCCTAAGTTGAGTCGACTTTAAACATAATTGATTAGACATTAACACGTTCACGTTCATCCAAATTAATCAGTTTCGGTTAGAAACTAACTCAACTCGGAATGAATAATTCGATCCATCCATATCTCTTCAATCACCAAGTTATTCAACATCTTAAAAATAAAATCTATAATCTCATATTAAGCCAATTGCAACATACATGATGGGTATAAAACTATGGTGTTCAAAATTTGAGCTAAGGAATTTTCGCCTGTGAAACCTAATTACACATAAATGTTTACATGTATCAATACATTAATTTTCCTTGTTAAGCAGCAAGGGTTGGGTATGGGGAAGACAACTAGCATGCCATCATGGAAAATAGCATTGTACAAAGATTTTTCTAAAGTTCTTATAGTATATCATCTCTTATGTAGCCAGCATATTCAGCAAAGCTGGTAGCCATAATTTGAGAGCTTCCTGAACCTGTCATCTTTTGAGCGCGAAGAGTCTGGAAATCTTGCAGTTTACTTTTAGCATCATCAATGCGAGAGTCAATTGCACGAAGCTCGTAAAGTAAAGGCTTCGAAAACCAGAGCTGTTCAATATAGTTCAGATGGCTCATCAGCCAATTTACATTGAAGCCCCATCTTTGGAAGTCGGTGAAAAGAGCCCTGTACTCTGTGAGCATCTCTGTGTTAACCCCAGTCTTGGAGGTTTTGGTAAAAGCATTGACTGAGGAGCAGAACATGTTTAGCTTCATTGTCAAGATTTTCTTGTTTTTTGGGGGTAAATGCTCAAAGGTTTCCGGGTACCTATTCATAATCAGATTAAGCAGACCTACAAACTCCGAGTTGACCTCATGACCCTGCCATAACACTCTATGACTATTATTCCAAGAAGAGCTTTCCCGATCATTCTTTGGCCCTGCCACTGGAGCTCCAATTTGTCGGACCTTTTTAGCATCTACAACAGAATTTTCCACAATGCGCTCTTTTGGCATGCTCAAGTCAACAATCTCATCACAAATATGTGTATATTGAGAATTTATCAGCTCCTTGGTTGTATTCACATCGTCCTGTAAGATACCAAAAAACTCAAAACACAGGTAGAATATACCTTGCCAGCATGAAATTCTAATCCTGTGGGAAGTAATTCTCTACTCTAAGCTTGCTCTTTAAAGAGAGTTCATCTACAACATATAGCTATTTACATCAACAGTATTGCAACAATGTCAATATGTACCCATTGGATGCACCCATTCCCCCATCACAAAATGGAAAATACTAACAACTTGAAGAAATCATATATAGTTCCACAAAATATAATGCTATAGACACCACAGATTTCTGTAAACACATGACTTGTAGTAATGCAGCAAGTTATCAAAGAGAGGAGTAGGTAATTAAATACCGGAGACAATGTTTTGACAATGGTTGCACTAGGAGAGCCACTGAGTAAGTACTTTCTCACAGACGTAGATATACTTGATTCTTCACACCCAGGTGGTAGCGTCAAAAACTTCAAGTTATTGAATGGAGAATGCATATCCACAAGAATGTCTGAGATTTCAGATAGTGCCTAGAAAAAGTGAAACGATATTTGATTAAAACACAAAACATATGTCAAGTGAAATGCAATATAAATGACTTTTAATTGTTTAAACAAAAATCATAAGCCATGAGAAGAAGATCACTCAATACGAGCCACCAATTACCTTATGGGAAGGGTGATAATAATTTGATAAAAATTTTGAGGAATACTAGAAAAAATAGTTACCTGGAGGGTCACCAAGTCAAGGGTAAGAATCTTGGCGCTATGCAGTTGTGAGAGCATAATTCGAAACAGGTCCAGATGTTGTTTCAATACCCAAGACGGTGCGTGCTTTATACTGTACCTGTACATGGTTGAATCCCAGAATTTGATAGTCACCTTCTCCAACATAGAACCTTCAAATGTCGTCGGAAAGAAACCAGTAGCACTGAAATTGCATAGTTTTGGTGCCAACACCACGATTTTGGCCTCAGATGCATTTATTGAATTCAAGGGGGCCCTGGTTTTCAGGTTCACTAACTGAGAATTTGATATAACACAAGATCCTATATTTTTTTCGCCAAAATCGATGGCAAGATCCTGCAGACTGATAAGTGCCCGAAAGTACTCACTCATATTCACCGGGAAGAGCACATCACTAAGTTCTAGATTTAATAAAGCTGGCAAAACCCAAACTTCCTGGGGCAAAGTGCACCACTGCAGACATAGTGTTGTTAAACCAGGAAAACTGAAAATCTCAGGCAATCTACAGTGGCTAAGGCCCAGAGTGGTTAAGGCAGGCAAGCATGTCAAACATGATTGCGGAAACTTTCGTATTGTATTAACATACTCATGGTTGCGGGCCAAAAACAGAGTTGTTAAGTTAGGTAATGTCCAACAATGTGATTCCATCACTTTTTCAGACTCAAATTTCATCAAAACCTTAAGAACTTTTAACGAATCAGAGTTGAACATAGATAATGAACAATAATTACTTGATTGAACATTTAAATGTTCAACATTACGTGAAATAGCGTACTTAACGTACTTTTTTATTAACCGCAAGTCCAGTAGTTCACGTGCATTCGGATAGAGCTCCAGTTTAAGTATCCGAGATTGTCTGATGCGACAACTAAAGACAGAGTGAAGAAACTTGGAACGGGGTAATTTCTTACGATCTTTATCTTCCCGCAAGCAGTCATTGACATTGAGAAATGGTACAGTCCTCCACACATGCTTCCATCGTTTCGAGAGAACGCTGGTTTGAACTGCAGAACGAATGTCCATGAAAGACATTATTTGATGAATCACATCATCTGATAACTTGCTGATTCGATCTTGATCTTCCACTCTCGCTTTCTTCATCACCTGCATCTCCATATAACTATGAAATTCTTTCTCAGTAAATATTAATAATATTATTATTATTAGTATTATTTTTCCAGTCGGCAAATAGGGTTTACTCTCATTTCGCTGTGTAATATATATATATAGTTAATTCTATGGTCTGCTAATCTTCCCATAGATGTCAAAAAATTATGACTTGCTTTATATGGTTGCACCAAAGATTTCGAAAGTTATGATTTTCTTTAATTAGCGTATTTGAATATTTTCTCTAACAAAAATGTAGCATTAGAATGCATCTAAAATTTCATGTCAAAAAAAGAAATGAATTCATCCAAAGTTACAGAAATGCACTTGACAAAAATAAAAAAGTTACAAAAATGCTATGGAATCAAACAAAAGTTCCAAAAATTTGTCCAAAATATCACATGTCTACTTGTTATTTGTTGACAATATTAACTAATAATGTGGACCCACGCATGTTAAAATACCTCATTTTGCGAAGTCAATTCCGTCTTATCATTGTGAACATTTTTTTTGGAGTTTTTTTTTGTTCCCTAGTATTACTCCTAAAATTATATGACTGTATCCTAATATCTGTATCAAATTTATATTTTACACTAAAGGTCCTATGATATTCCGATAATCGTGCATAATAAAATTAAAATTTACTTAAAAAAGTAAATTTGTTTGCATTTTGGTTCTTTTTTCCTTTTGGAATATCAAATTGTACTTGACTGCAATAGTAAACTGACGCTCAAGGACAAAAAGATCAGTTACTCGTTGGTTGAAATTTAAAATAGAAAATATTGAAATTTTTTTAAACGGGTCCAAGTATTTGCATCATGGTGTTACAGATAGTATTTTGTATGCAATTTGTCTGATGCAGTTAAATAATATTACTGACATTAGAGCATCTCCAATGCTAAAACCTGTTAGTTAAATATATATATGTGTCACCTACATGGCATCTATGTGGCACACTTTAGATATTAGGTAAAAATTCAATACTCTGACCATTATCCATTAGCAAAAAAATATAGATAACTAAAATTGGGCTAGCTACATTTGTAAAACCTCTAAATCTATTAGGTATAATTTTAGATAATATAATTATACATAATATCATTGGAGTAAACCTAGAATCTCTTAGCTATAATTTTAGATAATTATCAATATATTATATTCTAGCTAACAACTATACATAACACCCTTGAAGATGCTCTTATGTTTCAAATGAACTATTAATTTACATTTTATTAGAACTTCTCTCTGCGGTTACATTACATTCGATAATTCTCAAAGTATATTCAGTTATTTCCAGAAATTGAAATCGATAAATCGGATCGAGTTGAAATAAATTTGGTCAATTCGATCCTATTTTTTAAAAAAAATCGAATATATTCTATTAATTTGTTTTGGACCAAAATAAATTCCCGTCTGATCCGGTTCCGGATTAAAAATTTGGTTCTAGATCAAATAGATCAAATAATATATAATTTTTTTATATAATATATATTAATAAAATTCAGTGATATACTTTTTGTTCCAGTTTTGAGGATCAATCAACATGACAACATCAATTAATACTGCACATTGCACAGATGAATATGTAAGGGAAGGAAGTCCTTTAAGCATTATAACAATATTCATGCATCTTCAGTTCGAGAGGGTTAGTTAGCAAAATAAAAGAAATATAAAGAAATGGGCATCAGGCTTGATAACCTGAACAAGATATCTGATAATTTTATCTCAACAAATTTCCAAGAGCAGTCTCCATTACACTTGAATAAGAGCCTGTTTGGGCGTAGCTCCTTAAAGGAGTTTTGGGCTTTAAGTTGTTTTTTGCTTGTTTGGTTTGGGGGAGTTGCTTAAAGCCCGGCTTTAAGTTAAAAAACTGCTTAAAACTCCATTTAGGTACTTTTGACTTATGACTTATGAATTTTTTTTTTCCTTTTTCACAATTCTTGTAAAGTTTAAATATTATGAATTTAAAATTTTTTTAAGTCAAATTTCACTTTAAGTCAAATTTTTTTAAATCCCCATTTAACTTTAAGTAAAATTACCCAAACACATTCATTCAACTTAAAGCAAACAACTTTACTTTCTCCTTTAAGTTAAAAACACCTCCATTAAGTCAAAAGTAACTTATTTTAAGCAATGCCAAACACCCTCTAAATCAGGAGCTGAAGCCCTCGGCATGTTAATACAAAATTTCTAATTTTCTATGAGATCTGTCTAAGTTAAATGGAAGAAGAATTTTATTTTAAGAAAAAACTTGTTTTTTTGGCTTTGTTTGAGATGCATCTTATTTTTTTTCAAAAAATTTTTGGTTCTTTAAAGAAAGAACTATACGAATATTTTTTTCGGTACGCTTCGGTTTCGATTCGATTAGATTTGAAAAAAATTGATAATTCGGCGACAGAATGCATAGCCCTATCAATGAGCAAACGGATAAAATTTGTTGATGAATTGTTCCAAAACTTTTCTTAACGACCAATTACTCAAAAAATAGATTTGACTTTGATTAATTCTAGTCAAAAGTAGCTGCAAAATACATAAATCTTGTTATAATCTGAAAATTCTTGAACAGCCGGAATGAAACTTGCTTAAAAAAGAGCAAGTAATAGATTGTGAATCACTACAAGGGAACAAGGTAATTGCGACATAAAAAATACAAAGAATCTGTCACAATTGCCCCACTTTGCGACGGAAATAATCTGTCACAAATGTCCAAATCGTAAGTTCTTATTCTATCGCAATTTCTTATTCTGTCTCAAGTTATTAGTGGGTCCCATCCCAACACAAAAACAATTATAAAAAAAAAGGAAAAACAACAAAGTACGACGGATGGTTTGTCGTAAATATGTCCAGAATTGCGACAGAATCCGTCATAAATATTTCCATAATTACGACAGAATCTGACGTAAATATTTCCATAATTGCGACAGAATCCGTCCTAAATATTTCCATAATTGCGATAGAATCCGTCCTAATAAATACCAAATTACGAGGCATTATTTATTGTAAATATGCCAAGAATTGGGACAGAATTCGTCATAAATACGCCCAGTATTGTGACAGAATTGGGACAGAATCTGTCACAAATTGCTAATACTTGCGACAGAATCTGTCACAATTTCTGGAGCCCGAGCATGGTTTTGCCTATTTTTATCACTTCCAACCTATTAAAAATAAAATTCATCCATACAATCCACAACATACATACAAACTAATGCCAACATACATACAAACTAATCCCGACAAATATTACAACACACTGAAAAATATGAACTACGTAGAGCAAAAGGAAAATAACATCATAAAATCTCTTTCAAGAGTTAGATAAACTTCCATACCAAAGTTACATTAACAAAATAATACAAATGCAACCTAATATGCATTGGCCAGTTAATATCCGAAGGTAAACATAAATCAACCACCCAGCTGAATTATGCAAAAGTTAACCACTAAGCTAATATCAACAAAATTTGGTCACTAAGCTAATATCATCAAAAGTTAGTCACTAAGCTAATATATCCAAAACTACTCATAAACCAGCCTTATAACTACAACCTAGCTGTACTACATCCAACTGCCCTAATCTCCCCCAATCCAAAGGTTGCCATCCCGTTTACCATTTCGAGTTCGCCTTGGAGGTACTGACTGACCCCATCATCATTGTCATCAGAAGTACTAGGCTCATCCTCACGAGCTTTGGACTTACCCTGCATTATTAAAAAATATTCTGCATTATTAAAAAATATTCTGCATATTCTAAATATTATGGTTGCTAAATGTGATTCTAATAAATAGTTCTAACTTTAATTTGTTTTTAATATTCTCAAACCTTGCAAATAAAATTTCAGCACAGTAATTGTTTTTTATTTTAATTTGTTATTGTGAATGGCACAAGAAAGTATAATGCATCTGAGTATTATAGTCACTATTTTTCTAAAAAAAAAAATCACTCTAAATATTATGGTTGCTAAATGTGATTCTAACAAATAATTCTAACTTTAATTTGTTTTTAATCTTCTCAAACCTTGCAAATAAAATTTTAGCACAGTAATTTTTTATTATTTTCATTTGTTATTGTGAATGGCACAAGAAAGTATAATGCATTTGAGTATTATAGTACTGTGTACTAGAATGTAGTGTTTCACCACCATGTTTCCTCAGTACTGATAGCGTGGCCAGAGGCCCAGATCAAGGAAGCAACTAATTATATGATCACATAACATATAATAACAGATAAGATCGAAAATCAAAAGGTCTTAACGAGCATCATAAATTTGCCTTTAGCCAGGGAATTATTGCCATGTCTATAGTGTGAAGCCTAAATGTATAGCCTATTTGTATATATATTTTAAACTTACACCTTCATTACTGGAATGCATGATCAAATTCAAGTTATTAAATTTTAAGTAAAGCATAGCGAAGGTGATGATGCATTTAAAAGAAAGATACATGCTAAAAAGTTGGACCTGAATATACCTTATTACAGTTGCTAGGAGGGCGGTTACTTTCATTGACGTCGCCTAACACCGACACCATCGCTTGCACAAGTTCCCTCATAGTTGACATGGTAAGAGGATGTTCTGATGGCAGGTCATTCACTCCATCCGTCACAGCAGACTGTGCCAACATGTTGACTTGTTCCGGTGCGAGGTCAAACTGATCCGGATGTGCACGAGCAAAAGCAACAGTCCGATCCACAGCCTGATTGACAAGATGGTCAGCGATGTGCTCAGTAGGGGATCTGCTAGTGGAAGCACCTGACTCATCTTCAACGGATCGTCGACGACGCCTTTTACCAGATGCAGGAGGAAGAGCTATGCACAAATGTACACACAAATATCATTAGACCAGAAAAAATGACATGTAATGAATGATATGAATACTAATGCAGTACATAATAAATAATATATATAAACATACGTATAATTTCAGAAGCACTCTTGCGTGGAATACCGATAATGGCATTCTTTCGAACACCCACTACCTCAACCCATGTATCAATTGGCACTTCCATAGGATCCTCGTTGCGCTCCCCACACTTAGCGAGATATTGTTCGTAGATGCATGTGTAACAAAAATTATAGTTAAATGTTCAAATTAAAAAAAAATCATTAAAAACTATATGTATTTTATAATCTACATACATATACTTAAAATAAAACAAGAAAACCATCATAAAAGAGTTGAGAGTGCTGAATAAAAATAAGATTACAAAGGAATAAGCAAGTTTTTTTTCTAGCAAAATACCAAATATTATAGGTGTGCATTTGATGAGCAGCTTATGGACAAATTACTACTGTCTTGATATAATTTAGTATATCACGATTATTCACATACATATACTTAAAATAAAACAAGAAAACCATCACAAAAGAGTTGAGAGTGCTGAATAAAAATAAGATTACAAAGGAATAAGCATGTTTTTTTTCTAGCAAAATACCAAATATTATAGGTGTGCATTTGATGAGCAGCTTATGGACAAATTACTACTGGAATCCATTTTGTTTCAGTAAAACTTTAGTTGTTAAAACCACTTGCAGACTAAATTTTTTTCATACTGAACATGTTCTAATCTCCCTCCTGAAGAAACATTAAAGGGGCCCAAAGAAATATATAAAATAACCTAATTCCATTTCTTGATGAACCTATGATCGAAAAATAACTGAAATGTGCTATAGGTAGTACCCTGAACAAAAAAACTGTAGGATATCAGCAAAACACATATACTTTACAAAGTAGGGCAACATATATATATACAGCATAATGAACAAGCTACACACACACATAACAACTAGGTTAGTTACAATACTGAGGATCAATATGTAAACAGAGCATTTGACAAATAATTTCTAGAGAGCACATAATAGAGCAGTTTGAATAACAACATGCATGTATTTCAGATTTCACTCAACTAAAGCTCAAGAAAGGATTGCCTTTAAAACAGTTTATCTTCTAAGATGATAGTCCTCACTGTTTTTTTTTTTTGCTAATTTAATTTTATAAATAAGAAAGGGGAGGGATTAACCCTTGCTCTAAGCCAAAGCCCAGAGAAAACACACTGACCAAACTAACAAACTAGAATGGAACAGAGAAAGGCCGAGACAAGCTAGACAAAAATCAAATGTAAATCCACCTATAAAAATCTAAGTTTGCGTGTTTAAGGAACCATTCCGAACTAAGAAGTCTTGCCTTGAGGTCCGTCATAATCCTCACTGTTTTACTTTTACTTTAATTGGTTTGTTTGTTAAGAAATAATTTAAATATGAAGCGACCATGTTTTAATTGGTTTGACCAGATAAATTTCTAATGCCAAAAAAAAAAGGAACCACCAGGAACCCAACCAGAAAATATAATTGTGTTTACCAGAACATGTTATCATGGTGTTTGTTCTTAACTATAAGTCATATCTAAGAGCAAGTCCAATGCATAGCTATATCAAATCCACATTCCCTAGTCCCAATCCCCTTGCACTTAAAATAAATAAATTTGTACTGCATAGGCTCTGATTTTAAAAACAACTCCACTGGTATTGCTTACAGAAGCTGGTTTCTTGATTTTATCATGAAATCTTCTTATCTAAACTCTCATTTCAACATTAAAAATTAGTATAAATTTTACTTTGTGCGTGCCCAGGCTAATCATGCAAATATTAAAATGTTGTTCTTACTTATAATTTAGTTTGATTGTCTTAGTAACTTGCTAATTAAGTTTTTTTTCCTTTGCAAATATTATATGGTCCATTTAGTAGCATAGGCTGTGTAAAAAGATCATACATATAATATTTAGTAGCATATAATATGTAAAAAAAGCTACCACTATTATATGAACAGCCACCGATGTGAATTCTTTATTTTCCTTGTCCTTGGTGTGCCAGCGGATGAAGAGGTCATACAACGTCGGCTCCTTACTAGTCTTGTCTCGTATATCCTGTAAAGTGCAAATATAAGACAAAATAGGGGAAGCAACTTATCTTTAACCAAAATTACAAAGTGAGTATTATTCAATAATACAAACTGAAGCAGATCCCAGAATTCATCAAGAAGTAATAAATTAGGAAAAAAACATCAAAGAATGCCCCTATTCAAAACACACACACACACACACACACACACACACACACACACACACACATATATATATAGGCCTTTGCTCCATACAGAATACTCTTATATAACAAACAATAAAGAACACTATAAAATCAATTATTCCAATAGATCCATTGGCCCCGCCAGGGGCACCCAATACAAAAAGTTTTTATTTTTTTATCTTCTATCCATCCAGTAAAAAAAATTTAAAAATTTTTTTTTTTGAAAAAAATCACTATTCATGATGACGTCACTGCTGATGTCATCATGAACAGTGATTTTCCCAAAAAAAATATTTTAATTTTCTTTTTTGCTAAATGGATAGAAGATAAAAAAATAAGAACTTTTTGTATTGGGTGTCATGACGGAACTCTTATATTGAATTAAATATGAGGTGTTCTTTATTGTTCTTTATATAAGGTGTTCTTCATGGAGTGCAACTCTATATATATATATATATATATATATATATATATATATATATATGTGTGTGTGTGTGTGTGTGTGTGTGTGTGTGTGTGTGTGTTCGCACACACACAAGTGCTATAAAAACAAACACACACATTTACATACTACACCCATTTTAGACACATACATTACAGAAGCACAAAAATACAAGAAAGGAAAAGAAAGGAACAATTGAGGATTATACCTGAAGAAATAAGACAGGAATTGAGGATTAAATGGAAGAAAGAACGGAAGGAATTGAGGAATTGAGGGTTAATCGTAATCGCCGCATGAAAGAAAAGAAACCTAAGAGAGGCACAAGTGAGAAATGAAGTGAAAAGTAGGGTTTTAGCTGTAGAATGAGGAGGAACGACATCGTTTAACTTTAGATAATTAAAAAACATTTTTCTAATTTTTTTGATAAATTTTGTTCCTTTTTTTTGTCGGGATAAATTTTGTTCTTTTAGATTATCCAATTTTTAATAATTTATATTCAAAAACCATAATTTATTATTTTTCAAAAAAAAACATAATTTATTAATAAATTATTCAGGAACAATTTTTTAAATATATTTTACTCAAAAACATTTATTTAATTATTTAGTAAAACCAGAAGGATTATACTTATACTTAATAAAATAATCTACTGTACGAGTTAAAGAAAGTTCAACTGCATTACTGAAAAAACACATTTCCATTGATTTATCATGATTTTCTATTTTATTTTTTTACATAAAAATTACCAGAAGAGTGACAGATAGTTGTCACAAGATAGTTACTTGCGACGGATTTCGGTCGTAAAGATGTAGCTTGCGACGACTGTCGGTCGCAAAATTTATCTTGCGATAGATAATAGTTTATTTCTGTCATAAATTCAACTGACTTCCAAAATGCACAGTTTGTTCTTTTCACATCCATTCAATAATAATAAACCTATACCCATTCATCTAACATGCAACAAGTAATATAGCACGAATTTTTTCAACTTAAAACTTAACAACTAACAACAAGATTTAGTTTACTAGATATTACAACACATAATAAATCCATAAATTAATCAAACATTGCACTTAGTTCACAATTAAAATAGTACATGTAATAAAACTAACAAAACTACTTAGACGTCATCATAACCATCATCTTCGTTTCCATCATCTTCGTTTCTATCCTCATCACTTTCATTATCTTCACTTTCATCATTGTCATTGTCTTCGGGTTCTTCTTCCAATTGCTCATCGCTTGTAGCATTTTCATATTGAGTAAAATCAATAAATAGGTTAATAGGGGGGAGTTCCACCGGCCTATCCTCTAGTGGTTCTTCTTCAAAGACATCCTCGTTGTAGGCTTTAGTAGTCTCATCTAGCGGATGGCTTCTTGTTGCAACAACCGTGTGCATTTTGCTCTTCAAATTCTTCACAATGGGTGCATAATAGATTTGTATTGCTTGACTTGCTGAAACAAAAACATCGTTTCCTCTTAGCTTATATGTCATGTCTATTGTGACAATTTTATTTTTGTCAACTTTTATGCCCTTTCTATTATCAAACCAATGACATTTGAATAACACCACTTTGTTCACCTCGTTGTAATTAAGTTCAAGAATCTCTTCCAAACGTCCATAGTAGTCATTAACAGTGTCATCATAACAGCTTCCTTTTACAAGTACTCCCATATGTGACTTTGTGGATTTGAATCTATAACCATTCACATCACATCCTCTATGAGAGATGACAAAAGGCGATGGACCTCTTATCAAGTACTTGAAGCGCTTATAATTGTCACGATCTCCATGTACCTAAAATACAATAATTTATCAAATACATATCTCACCACATATGTCAAACTCTCGAGGCATTTTGTAAGAAATCATTATACCTTGTTAAGCATCAATTTTTTGAATTGTGTATCAAGTAGTGTTTTCATATGATCAAGAGTGATAAGCGGATATTGTGCTCTCATTTCTGCTTCAAAATCTCTGAAAATGTAAAAGAATGTTTGAGAACAATATTCAATAAAGTGTTAACATCAATGCACATCAATATATCAAGTGAATGAATTCTTACAATCGATATGGTGCTACTTCTGGCATGTTAAAGAACACATAATTTGCTGCAATTTGAAGCAAATTTTCATCTAAGAAGTAGCCCTTGGATGCACCAAAGAGCCTCGTTGGATATGTAAATGCCTCAAGTTTTCTTGAATCACGCCTACCCTGTTGTGCACTGTCTGAACAGAGGACTCATAGTACAAGGAACAAAAATTTACAAGTTCCTCCTCAGCATAACGTTCTGCAATAGAACCTTCAACTTGTGCCTTGTTTCTCACTTTTACTTTCATCCGATGCATCTGCCTTTCAACCCAATACATCCATCGATATTGTACAGGACCACCAAGTCTGCACCCTTCTGCAAGATGAAGGATAACGTGTTCCATTGGATCAAAAGTGGCTCCTGGAAAAATATTTTCCAAACGACCCATGCTATTGATTATATTTCTCTCCATGATCACCAAATCATCTAAAACCAATGTTGTAGAGCATATTGCTCTAAAGTAACCGGAGAGTTGGCAAAGGGCGTCATGCACATCATCAGGTAAAAGGCCACGAAAAGCAGAAGGAAATAACTTTTGCATAAAAACATGACAATCATGTGTCTTCATCCCACTTAACTCCTTCTTCTCTAACTTGCTACATCTCGCAATATTTGAAGCACAACCATCTGGCATCCTCAGACTACTAATCCATGTATAAACCTGAAGCTGTTGCTCTCGAGAAAGTGTGTATGATGCTTGGGGTTTTGATTGCCTCGCATCCATAACTCTTCTCTAATGCCAAATGCTTTGAAATCTGCTCTTGCACTATTAGTATCCTTAGATTTTTTACTATCCATCACTGTGTGAAAGAAATTATCAAATACATTCTTCTCAGTATGCATGACATCAATGCAATGGCGTAGACGTAGTGTGTCCCAATATGGAAGCTCAAAGAAAATGGAGAAATGTGTAAAATTATGAGTCATGCCAAATCCATGAGCCCTAGACTTTGCGGATTCTTTCCCATGTGGTGGAAAACCTATTTTTACACATTTGTTACGAACATGCCACCCTATTTGTCGCCTCTGATTATGTCCCGGTCTTCTAAACTTTTTTACTGTCCCCCAGAAACTACACTTTCGACTATGAGGAAGTTGTGAAGCCCTGACACTTCCCATGCAAATTGGACAAGCTAGCTTGCCTTTGGTTGACAAACCACTAAACATTGCTAAGGCCGGAAAGTCATTGATTGTCCACAATAGAGCTGCTCTCAAAATGAAATTAGCCTTTGTAAAAGCATCATATGTTTGTACACCAACACTCCACAACTGTCTCAGCTCATCAATAAGTGGTCTCAAGTAGACATTGATGTCTCTCGTTGGGCTTTTATCCCCAGGTATGAGTAATGACATGAAAATGTATGGATCCTTCATGCACATAGAAGGCGGGAGATTGTACACAACCATAATAACGGGCCATACTGAATAAGTCCTGGCAGACATGTTGCTATAAGGTGCAAATCCATCAATAGCAAGTCCAAGTCTAATATTTCGAATGTCATGCGAAAAATATGGAAAATTAATGTCAAACTGTTTCCACTGGGTGTGTCATAATCCCCTCTGTCACCTCTCTAGTCTTGTGCCACCTCATACTCTCAGCAGTGCGAGATGACTTGTACAACCGCTGCAACCGCGATGTAAGCGGAAAATATCTCAAAATCTTTCTAGGAATGCATTGTCTTCTACCTTCTTTCGCCGGTTTATAGCGACTCGTGCCACAAATATTGCACTCCTGTCTGTCACTATTATCACCATAAAATAACATGCAATCATTTGCACATGCATGAATTTTTTCATATCCCAAATCCATGTCCTTTACCATCTTCTTGATCTCCCGGTAACTCGAGGGTAATGTGTGATTTTCTGGCAATGCATCCCCGATAAGACCTATTAACTCATTAAATCCCCTCTCACTACATCCATGAGAGATTTTAAAATGTAACAATTTGCTCACAAATGACAACTTTGTATGCTTGTTGTTCCCAGGATATAATGGAATCTCTAAATCATTTTCCAAACCATGAAATCTAGGTGATTCATGGTTCGAATATATGTTATCCCATCCACCAAATCCGCCCACATCCCTCAACATCTCATAGGTATCAAATACATCAACATGGTCATTATTCTCATCTCTTGAGCCACTAGAATGCGAATCTTCATCACTTTCGCTAGAACACAATTCTTCATCACCTTCCCATGAAAATTCCAATATGTGTAACTTTGAAGAAATCCATTCGTCACAATATCAAATATAACTTCATCAAGACTTTTTAAAGCATAATTACGACAACTACAACATGGGCATCTAATCCTTTTATCCGTTTCTTTGCAATTACGCTCGGCAAAACTAATAAATTCTTCAATTCCATTTAAAAAATCTTGACTAAGACCATATTCACCTCTTTGATTACGACGGTGAATCCAACTATGATTAGAAGACATCTAAAAATACATATAACATGGCATCAATTACATATACATACAAATATATGATTGAGAAAGTTGAAATAAAAGGTGCAATATAAATAAAACTAAACTAAACAAACATGTAATTAATGTAATTACTTACATTAATGCATGAAATGGAGTAGATTAATGCATTTGAGGTCTTTTTTGAGGTCCAAGATGTTAAAAACGGTGGAGAGAATGTGAGGATAGAGTTGAAATATGTAAATGGAAGTTACTGCCTCTTTTTAGAAAAAACTGACTTAGCTTGCGACAGAAATTTTGCATTCCGTCGCAAGTTATATTAAATAATATTTTTCAAGTCAGATTATTAATTTCTGGCCGTTGGGAATTAAATGAGTTTAGGTAAGCTTGTGACAGGATCTGTTGAAAATTCTACCTTACGACGGCAACTATGACTATCCGTCACAAAGTACTTTCCGACAGAATAGGCAGCTTTGTTTCGGTCGCAAGTTCTATTTTGCGACAAATTGATTAGTCCTTCTGTCGCAAGGTGTCTTAGCGGGAAATTAAAAAAACGCAAAAAATAATAGCTGGAAATGAAATTGTTAAATTATTACTTAGGCGGTAAATATATTAATAAAATATTAATATTGTGACGGAAACGATTTGTTCCGTCATAAATTAAACTTGCGACTGAATGTTACTAAAATTCTGTCACAATTGCCCCTTCCCCTTGTAGTGAATGATGGATTATGAGAACTTGGGTGTGGACAAGCTGAACAACAGACAAGTTGAGCGGTTATATTTTTTTAATTAATCTGAAAATCATGCCTACTTATATTTTATTGATCATAAGATCCGCATGGAATATTTACAATCATTTATCAGAATAAATAATATGAACCAAATTATCAACCATTGACTTTGTGATAGTTGCGAATTCATATATACTACAGCTGGATGTTTCATTTATATTGCATGTCACATACATCTTCATCCTGACCAAGCCATTTCTTTAATTCTGCAGATGTCAAAATGCATGATTTAGAAGTAGCTATGAGAGGTTTGATTCGTAGCGTCGAAACCATTGTTTTCTTTTCTTGTATTATATTATCGATTTTCGTAGCAACCTCCTCTGCAGTAGACACCATATCAGCAAACCAAACAGTTAGAGATGAGTGGAATAATAACATTGTATCAGCTGGTGGAATGTTTGAAATGGGATTTTTCAGCCCAGGTCATTCTACGAATCGATACATTGGAATATGGTACAGAAATATAGTGAATAGGACGGTAGTGTGGGTAGCTAATAGAGGAACTCCAATTCGTGATAATTCTGGAGTGTTAAAAATCAATGTCAACGGGAGTTTAGTGTTGATTGATGGTACTGATCGCATAATTTGGTCAACGAATTCGTCTAGCACTGCGGTCAATCCAGTGGCACAGTTACTGGATTCGGGAAATCTTGTCATAAAGTATAGCAAAGATGCTGACCCTGTAAATTTCTTGTGGCAAAGTTTTGATCATCCTACAGATAGTCTTCTGCCAGGCATGAAGCTTGGATGGAATTTAGTTACAGGACGTAACACGTACCTAACGTCTTGGAAGAATGCCGATGACCCTTCTCCAGGTAATTATACAACAAGGGTTAACCGTAATGGATTTCCACAGTTGCTTGTATCGAAAGGTACAGATGTGCAATTCAGATTTGGACCCTGGGATGGTGTACAATTTAGTGGCTTGTCACTCTCTATACTCGATTTAAGTTTTAATGCAATGCCTATTATGAATCAGAAAGAAATTACTGTCTCCTTTGATCTTACAAATAGTTCCATTGCTATGAGGGCAGTGTTGAAGCCGAGTGGAGAAGCACAATTCGTTAGATGGTCTGATGCTACTCAAAATTGGGAATCATATTCAGTAGCGCATAGAGATGCCTGTGATCGCTATGCATTGTGTGGGCCATATGGTAGTTGTAATAGTGCACAATCCCAGTTAGGAAAGAGCATCTGCGGGTGTTTAAGAGGATATCAGCCAAAATTCCCAGAAAAATGGAAAGTAGCAGATTGGTCTGATGGATGTGTCCTTAAAACTCCATTTGGTTGTGATACTGGGGATAGGTTTGTGAAGTACTCTGGCTTGAAACTGCCAGACACAAGTCGGACATGGATTGATCCAAACATGAACCTGGAGGACTGTGGAAGAATTTGTATTAAGAATTGCTCGTGTAAAGCTTATTCTAACATAGATATCAGAGAAGGTGGGATTGGATGCATGATGTGGATTGACGATTTGATTGATATTAGAAATTATAGAGAAAGTGGGCTGGATCTTTATGTAAGAGTCAGTGATTCAGAAGCAGGTAATATTCCACAATATACTGGTATATAATCTTCTAACAATAAGTAGTTACATGCACCTGCGACCACTACGTACATTCACGTTGATTTATTCTTTATTCCAAAATTAATTTTAACCAGTAAGAAATTATCTGCAGAGACAGCGGGGAGCTTAGGAGGAAAAATGCGAGTTAGGATCATAAGCATAACTCTATTGGTAGTACTAATAATGCTACTATGCCCATTTTTGATTCATGTCTTCAGGAAAAGAATGAGAAGGAGAAAAGGTAAATTGTTGGTATAACAAATTTCACTTCTCTGTGCTGATTCAAGGGAATAGTATTTTTGAAAATCTTCTTCGACCCTCATTTTAATCCCGTGGGATTTAAGGTTTCCACCTTAAATTGCCAGAAGCTACTTTAACCGCCCAAGAAATAAAGAAGAAGAAAAGATTCAAATTGCTTAAATAAAAAATTTTGGTTTCAAATTTTTGATGTATGTTATGTGATGCTCAATCTATATATTTGATTCTCTTATAATTACTTAAGTTACATATCTCACTTCACAGGGATAGTACTACTCCATCAAGAACGAGTTGGTACCACAGAAAATGAGTGGAATGATTTCGATTTACCTCTATTTGACGTCCTGCTAATCGCCAATGCTACCAACTTCTTCTCACCAAAGAATAAACTTGGTGAAGGCGGATTTGGCTCTGTCTACAAGGTAGTTATTCACAACTCTGAGAACTTATATTTAATCAAATTGCGGAATAGCACTTCTCTGTAGCATAAATATGTTGGGTTGTTGGTAGTGCTAGTTACATGATGTTACGTACCACAAAGTAGGAAGCACCACCAAAATAAATACTAAGCATATTGAACTTTCACATTTATTTTTTCAGGGCATCCTAGATAACGGACAGGAAGTAGCGGTTAAGAGGCTTTCTAAAGATTCAAAACAAGGATTAAATGAGTTCAAGAATGAAGTTTCTTACATAGCCAAACTTCAGCATCGAAATCTTGTGAGGCTTCTTGGATGTTCTATCGAGGAAGGGGAAATGCTGTTGATTTACGAATACATGCCCAACAAAAGTTTAGATTCCCTGATATTTGGTACCGCTTCTCTTAGTTTTCATACAACTTCTTACTCTTGATACTCTTAGACGTTGCCTGGTTGATTAAGTTATTTTACCAATTACTCGATTTAATAATGCAATAGTTTAACTTCATGAGCTGACTTATTTGAACAGACAAAGAGCTAAGCAAGTCGTTGGATTGGCCAAAACGCTACAACATTATAAATGGCATAGCTAGAGGAATTCTGTATTTACATCAGGACTCTGTATTGAGGATCATTCACAGAGATCTAAAAGCCAGCAATATTTTGCTCGATCGTGATATGAATCCAAAGATTTCAGATTTCGGGATGGCTAGAATTTTGGGAGGAAGTGGAAGAATAACAAATACAACAAAAGTAGTGGGGACATTGTAAGAATCTTAACAACAGCTCAAAATTTTAATTCCAATAACTTTTAATATCTGATCTTGCCTCAATTATGTTGCAGTGGTTATATGTCTCCGGAGTATGCCCTTGATGGAATATACTCACTCAAATCTGATGTCTATAGCTTTGGTGTATTATTACTAGAAATAGTGAGCGGGAGAAGGATGAGAGGATTTTATGATCCAGACCCCAACCTCAACCTTCTTGGCCATGTAAGCATTAACATTTATCGTAGGGATTAAAAATTTATAATGTAAACCTACAACTGTCTTCATACACACTTTCTTACAGGCATGGAGGCTATATAAAGAGGGAAATTTAATAAAACTGATTTCAAGTGCGATTATGGAGTCTTATGATCAGTCAGAAGTGTTGAGATCAATACAAATTGGTTTACTTTGTGTGCAACCATATCCTGAAGATAGGCCAACCATGTCGTTTGTGGTTTTGATGCTGAGTAGTAATATGGAGCTGCCTAAGCCTACACAGCCTGGTTTTTTCACTGAGAGAAAAACTCAAGAATTGGATTCTTCATCTAGCCAGTGCTCTGAATTGTCTTTATCAAAAAGACTGCCATCACTATATATAGCTCCACATAGTTGATCAAGTTATACATTTTTCTAGTGCATTCATAGTGTAAATAATGACAGTGCTTGTACATATTGCAGTACAGAAAGAAGTATTGGGAGGAATTGATAGCAACTGCAGCAGAGAAACTTACGATATTTAATATTACTCGTCACATATATAATTCTCACCATCTTCTTTGCTCAGAACTTGATTATGGAGTATCTTAATACATGCACAGAATACTATGAAAAAGGATATAGAGCAGCATCAAAATGTTGCAAATTTGCCATCAATCATCATGTACTACTAACTATATACCAAATTTATTAAGTTTATATACTCTGATTATCAGAGTCTGATATTTTGATCAGAAGCACCACCACATGTTTTTCGTTTTCCCAACAAGCACGTCTATGTATTTACTAGACACATAGGGTACCACTTGTCAGGAAGTTTTGCTCCAACTTCTCCAAGGAACACTTGATGTAATGTACTGGCTTAATGTGTAACACAAGCTTGTCAACAAAGATTAATTAGTTTTTCCGGAAATAGTTGACTTAAAACATATAATTGCCTTAACCAAATTGTGTAAAACAAGCTTGTCAACAAAGATTACTTTCTATCTTTTTTATTAAACGATCTACAAACAAAGTCGCTCACCACATAGCAAGAGAGGTTTGTTTTCAACCAGATTGTAGTTATGGACAGAGTAATACTCCCTCTGAAGTAATTTCTCTATGACCCTATGTGTGAATAATGTTGCTAATCAATGAAATCCCTTAACTTTGTTTCAAAAAAATTGTGTTGATGAATTAGGTACTAGACAATGTATTACAATTAGTTGAATATAAGAAAATATACTAAATTAGGAATTTAAAAAATAAATGGAAATTAGGAATTAACTTTTTTAGAAAGAAAAAAAATAGAAACCCTAATTAGACTACTAATTAAGAATTCATATAACATCAAGACTTGCGACGCCATAAAAAGATTGGAAAAGCACGAGAAGATGCATAATGAAGTGGGAAATTTTGTTGAGGAAACGATAGAGTTTTACGTACCTGATGCAATCTTGGCGGAAATTCTAAAAGGACTGTGCGTTCAAAAATCATGGTATCGTCTTATAAAATATCATGGTATCGTCTTATAAAATCTCCTATGTTCGTTAACCTTCATTTGATTTATCAAGTAGTGACAGCCCATAATCCTAAATATCTAATGTTCCAGTTTCATGAGTTGGAGTGTTTTTTATGTAATGATGATAAAACAACGCGAAAAAGTCGTGAAACTTGATCAAGTTCGGGTGAAAGCGAATAACCAAATTTTAAAACCATATGCAGGAATGTTGTCCAAAATAACCAGAGATATACGCATTTGGCATATGCGTATATCGAATACGCATAAGTGGAATGTGTATAATTTACAAATTGGAAAACAGACAAGATGAGATACGCATGTCGTAGATGTGTATCGTAAGATACGCATGCTCGATGTATGTCTCACTGTTCATCGTCTCCCCAGAACAGACGGAAATAGCATTTTTTTGGCCATTTTCTTGCGATTTCTGGTGAAGCTTGGTTCACAACTCTCCACACATTTTCCCGTTACATATTATATATCAATCGATTCATCTTCTCCTCCTATACAACCCTTTATCATTCATTTTTCGATTATAATGCAGGATTTTGAAATCCCAAATCTAACCTAACTTCCGATTACATTTTCTGATCTACTGGTGCACGGCCTTGCGGGCCAGAAATTGATAAAACGATAGTGACAAAGGTAGAGTAAGGTGTGTCCATCAGTTTGCTGTGCTCAGATAAGGGGGAGGTCGATGGAACTGGGGATGGATTTTGGGGGCGACGGTAATGGCGATGTTGAGGACGCGAGAGGAACAGTGCTGGTAATGGCATACGCATTCTATAAATGCGTGGTTGCTTGGTTAAAAAGGGCAACTTTCCCGACACTCGGTATTTAGGGCACTGATGTATTAAAATGTTGTTATCAGTCATTTTCTCATGAAATTCCTCCTGCTTTAGAATATTGAAATTTTAATGACTTGTGGAAAATGTCAACCGTTTTTCAATATCAGAAAGAGAGAAATTATATTGGTGACACGTATCTATGGAACCCTTTTATTCGATCATGTAAAACTCTTCCACATCTAGTAAATCATGTTTCTGGTCATGTTTCTGAGGCCTATAATGTATTCTAACACTCCCTCTCACTGTCTGAACTCTGATACCATGTTAAGTAACCAACTTATCTAAAACCTTATGGTGTTACAGGAAAGCCTTACCAGGATCTTAAAATGTATTCTAACGGTATCATAATTTAATCAGATTATCAAGCTACTGCAAACAAATCCCTAGAAAACTCTGCTTCTCTTAAATGTATAAAATTATTGCACATATATCATTCCTGGAAACTTCATAAAATACTACAGTATTGAAAGATAGCGCATGGGCACATTACAAGATAAGTTATAAATACTGGATAACTGTATGCAATAAATATGGCTGCTACAGGGGACATGAACCAGTCAACTACGTAGTTTCTAATGTCACTAAACTTGCGTAGTCAACTTGTTTGAAGGCTGCTACAGCCTGCATGTGAGATTTTTTGCTACACTTATATTAGAGTTGGACACATCCACATCATGAGATAACCATGGGAAGATCAATGAAAAACATTTCTATCATTTCGCTTTTCTCCACTTTGTTATTCTCGACTTTTGTGGTCACTGTCATCGCAGTTGACACAATAACTGTGAAACAGACCATTAGAGATGGATCTAGTACCGTTGGATCAGCTGGTGGTGTTTTCACTCTGGGATTTTTTGGTTCCAGTAGTTCCAACAAGCGATACTTGGGTATATGGTACACCAAAATATTGAAAAGGACAGTAGTATGGGTTGCTAATAGAGAAACTCCACTACTTGATACCTCAGGGGTTCTAAGGCTAGATGCCAACGGAAGTTTGGTACTATCGGATAGTACAAATAAAATAGTATGGGCAACAATTCCATCAATATCCATAATGGATCCAGTTGCACAGCTATTGGATAATGGTAATCTTGTGGTCAGGTATGAGAATGATAGTAACCCTGAAAAGTTTATATGGCAAAGTTTTGATCATCCAACAGATAATTCTTTACCAGGATCGAAGATTGGGCGAGACTTTCAGAAAGGCCTGGACAGGTACCTGACATCCTGGAGAAGTTCTGATGATCCATCTCCAGGTAAATACAAGTTCAGAGTCCATACTGATGGATACCCCCAATTACTTCTATGGAATGATTCCTCTGTCAAGGTGAGGTTTGGACCATGGGATGGTATACAGTATAGTGGTGTAATTTTAAATATACCAGAACTAAGTTTTACAGCGAATTTTGTTTTGAATCCTAAGGAAATGTATGCTATCTTCAAAGTTGACAATAATTCAACTCTTATGAGGATGATGTTAACACCAAATGGAGCTATACAAGTTCTCAGATGGATGGATCACACTGGTAGCTGGAAGATTTATATGACTGAGCCACTGAATGCCTGTGGCAACTATGCATTATGTGGTGCATATGGTAGTTGTAACATTACTCAATCCCGGTTAGGATTTGGCGAGTGTGGGTGCTTAAGAGGATTCAAGCCAAAATTTAATGAAAGATGGAAATTAGGTGACTGGGCTGATGGATGTGTTCGTAAAACTCAGTTAAATTGTAGGAATGGAGATGGATTCGTGAGGTATGCAGGAGTAAAGTTTCCTGATGCACGCCATTCATGGTTCAATCGAAGCATGACCCTCACGGAATGTGAGAAGGTATGCCTAAAGAATTGCAGTTGTACAGCTTATTCAAATATAGATATTAGACAAGGAGGTGTCGGTTGTCTGTTATGGTTTGGTGAGCTTGTCGACATCAGAGATTACAGTGCAAAAGGACTTGATCTATATGTGAGAGTGGCTTCGGCAGATTTAGGTAAAATCTCTCCCAATTTAAATGAATTGTAGAAATATACTGTTGATGCAACTGCGGATAACAAAAAAAAACTTTCTATTACGCTTTTGCAGAGGAAAATAAAAGCCCCAGGCAGAAAGTAATAGCAATTCCCATAGTTATTGTATTACCAGTTTTATTAATAGTGGTAATATGCCTACTTGTAAGGCGTACTTTAAAGAAGAGAGAGCTAAAACGGAAAGGTATTTTTTTTTAACCTTTCTGCTTTTGAATCTCACTTAACAGTTAACAAAATCAACGAGGTACAACACTATTCTTCGTATAATGTGCTATCTCTCTATTCATTGCAGAAATATTGACAATAAATCCTGAAAGTGATGCTAAATGTGAGGAGGAGGACGACATGGAACTACCAACACTTGATCTTTTTAAGATTCTTGATGCAACCAATAGCTTCTCCCAGAACAATAAGATTGGAGAGGGAAGCTTTGGACCGGTTTACAAGGTAATATATAGTTTAATGCATTTATCTAAATTACATGAAAGCATTGTATGCATAGTAATCTGCTAGAAGTTTTTAAATGATTCATAGAATCAGTACGTAGAAGAGGGGGGGGGGGGTAGTGCAGGATCAGCATGCAGCTTGAATTTTTCTTGGTGGCGTAAAGTTTACAGAGTTATGTAAAGGATTACAGGTGTATAATACCTCAGTGTGGTCACCCTTTTAGCACTAAGGTGGAAGCTGGCTTTTCTTCTGTCCTCTGTTTGTAAAGTTTTGAAAAATAATTAGCAACTGTCAGTCGATTGGAAGTATTATTATTAAGGATGATCAGTGCCACAGTTGTAACAACGATGGATATTATTTCAGGGGATTATGGATGATGGACAAGAAATAGCTGTAAAGAGGCTTTCAAAGGAATCAAGACAAGGACTAGACGAGTTCAAAAATGAGGTTTCATTTATTGCCAAACTTCAGCACCGAAACCTTGTGAGGCTTCTTGGATGCTGTATTGAGGACAGGGAAATGCTGTTGATCTATGAATACATGCCTAACAACAGTTTAGGTTCTTTAATTTTTGGTATGTATTTTTACAAAACGTGAACACAAACTTTAATAATTTATAAGATGTTTTATGATTATCAAAGAATACAGTATATGATCCCTTTCCTTGGGGTAGTAGCATATATTAACTGCTTTCTATGTAACAGACAAAATGCTAAGCAAATCGTTGCAGTGGCCACAACGCTACCATATTATCAATGGTATTGCTAGGGGGCTTCTCTATCTTCACCAGGATTCTAGAATAAGAGTCATACATAGAGATCTTAAAGCCAGTAATATATTACTTGATAATGAGATGAATCCAAAAATATCAGACTTTGGAATGGCTAGAAGCTTTGTAGGAAGTGAAAGGTTCGCAAATACTACAAGAGTA
Source organism: Saposhnikovia divaricata (assembly GCA_036435485.1). Taxonomy (NCBI): domain Eukaryota; kingdom Viridiplantae; phylum Streptophyta; class Magnoliopsida; order Apiales; family Apiaceae; genus Saposhnikovia; species Saposhnikovia divaricata. The sequence continues at coordinate 235,073,900 of CM071595.1, read as the reverse complement.
GTTGGTACATTGTAAGAATCTTTTTTAAATTACCTCCTTAAACTTAAAATGTCTCTAGAAGCTGATCTCTTTCTTTTTTCACAATTTACTTTTTAAATATTGTAGTGGTTACATGTCCCCTGAGTACGCTCTTGATGGAATGATCTCAGTCAAATCTGATGTCTACAGCTTTGGTGTACTCCTGCTAGAAACAGTGAGCGGGAGAAAAATGAAAGGGTTTTATGATGCAGATCCCAACAATAACCTTCTTGGTCATGTAAGATCCTATTTCATCCTAAATGTCGTTACTTCATGGCTTGCTAGACACCAATATATATAAATACAAATTATTGTACAGGCATGGAGACTCTACAAAGAGAATAAGTTTTTGGAATTAGTTCCTGAAGTGGTTATGGAATCATGTAATCCGTCTGAAGTATTACGGGCAATACAAATTGGATTATTGTGTGTTCAGCCACATCCAGATGACAGGCCAAGCATATCACTGGTGGTTCTAATGCTGAATAGTGAAATTGTACTGCCGGAGCCTAAACAACCTGGTTTTTTCACCGAAAGGACACCACTATCTGAATCAGATTTTTCATCGAACAATCTTTATGAATTACCTATGTCAAACAGATTTAGTACTACAGAGTTAGGCCCACGGTAGTGGAAGATAACTGTTGTTAATTCTGGTACCCTGAGAGCCGATAAAGACATGAAGATTAAGTGTTGATTGAATATATGTTTAGTAGTTGCTATTGGAAAAAGAGAATTTTTTTGAGAAATTTAGAGAAACATTCAGAAATGTGTTAAAGAATTTTGTTTTTTGTAGACTTAATGCTAACAACCATGAGAATCATAATTCATAACCAATGCTACTGCTGTAGCATCTGCTTCCATGAGCATTAATGTGCTGCCATACTTTCTTTGCAAATTATACAATATAAAGTCTTCTTCCTCGTCTTCGACGAATATTGTTGATGGGACAATTGAGTCGACATCTTCTTCTACAAATTTTGTTGAGGATTGCCAGTAAAATCTGTCTTGTGTTGCATGTGAGCTCAAAAATCATGATACCCACTTATAAAAATTCCGTTGTACATTAACTTTTCACAAAATTATGTGGAAAACACAACCATATTCTTAGATCTATCGTTCCAGTTTCTTCATAGTAATCACGAGTCTTTATAATTAACCAGGCAACTTATCTACGCTTCGCGCGATTCATAAATTTTCATTTTAAAATATTGAAAACAGATGAATTATTTTTTATTATTTTTAAAAATTAATTGGTCTCTTAAAATTTTTTAAAAGAAATTAATTCAAAACAATTTACATGAATTATAGGTTTGAAGATAATCTCTCTATATATCTAGAATTTTCATAATCTCAAAAATATCATAAACATAAAAAATAGTAATTATAATTCAAACGTAGTCTTTACGATAAAAAATTATAAATATTATATATAATAACTTTTTAAAGTCGACGCCCCTCTCATAACATACATGTTCAATAGTTGTGTAAAAATTTATTTAATTAGAATATTAATTTATTTCGATACAATATAATGAACAACGGGTGTATAACCTTTTTATGGATTTAATCTACCAAGAAAATTAGGTTTTTTCAATTTAATCGGTTTGGTCATAACCCACGTGTAAAAATAAAAAAAAAATTGTACTATTTTTATTACAGGTGTTAAGTGAAATTTATATACTTCTATAATTTATTTCGATTTTCATAATCACTAATAATAAAAATTGCTTGAGAAGTTAAGGGTCATTTGTATTACAATTGTCCGAAAAGAAATTGGAGTTGTATTCGATAGGGAATAAAAAAGGATGCATTGTAAACAATTTTTAGTCGTCATTTTAGCTAAAAATTAACTTAATTATATACTCCCTCTGTCCCAGAGAATGTTTACGTTTGGGATAGAGGGCTCGGCACGCATTTTAAGGCTCAGATAAAGTATAGTCTCATAATTTATTTTTAAATTTTTTTTCTTCTGAATAAAAATTTAATGTTCAAATTTTTATTTAAAAAAAAGAAAATTTTAAAAATAAGTTATGAAACACCTTAAAATGCGTGTCAAACAATTTTAAAAAATTGTTAAGAAATGATTGGTATAGAGGGAATATGTAATTAATATTTAATATTAAAATAATAATTATGATGCTAAAATAAAGTTTTAAATTTTTTTGAATAAATTAATAAAATGAATTTAATACATATTTATTAGGCATAGTTAATGACTAATTAATATGTCATTAAGAGCTATTTAATGCATGAAAAGAATTTTTAAAAAATCAAAAAAACGAAAATTTAAAAAAAAATATCTTGAACGCTTCTGATAACTTTCACATCTTGAGGCATTATATAGATAGATAGATAAATGGAAAACTTTTTTGTTTAATTGCATAAGGTCAAATCCTAGCTCAACAAATGTTCATGTTTGAACTTGCGTGGAAACTCGACTTTATAAAAAACACATTAACCTACAATTAACCTTAAAAGCACAGATTTGTGTGCTATCATCTTCGCAGCTTCCCGATTATTTCTGATGAAATATGGGAAGTACAATTCTAAGAAGGCATAGCAGCAGCGGAAACAGCAAAACACAGAATTTAAAGACGTAATTTTTTACTTCAAGAAAGACCAAAAAAATGTTTGCTTGTAAGGCCCAAATTGATTATCTTAGTCCGAATCTATAACTTATATAACTGGAGGTCTTGCAGTGAAGATGTTATACAATTATTGCAATTCATAATTTTGTAAATTATAGTTAACCCATAATTTAGACATTGCTGATGCACCACTACAATCCAACGCTCCAAACTGGAGTTTGTTTGTCATTTGTTCTTCACTATGGATAACTATAGTCCTGGTAAGTATAAATAAGCTACAAAACTCCCACCTTACAGTTTTTGGTGTTAATATGAAACAAAAATCGGGATGGAAAGAAAAATCACACAGTTGTAACGGCAAAGCAGATAATTACATTCCACACTCTAAAACATAAGAATAAATATATATAAACCTGGTCACAATTAAAAAATTCAATGACTTGCAGCAACATCTCCAGTCATATACCAACAAATAATTGAAATAAGTTCAGCTACTAGTACTGCTACAGTTACTCATGTAACTAACATTAGTACTGCTCGCCGATCATTTCTACCGAATTCTTCTACATGAATTCCATCAAAAGTGAAATTAAAGGACGCCAGCGCAATCTTTTAAGTGAAGGGGAGCATCCATATAAAAAGCTTAATGAAAAGAAGCCCATGCCTTGAACACACGGTCTCGCCTATTTCAACAGTATGGAGCTGGTTTAAAACAAATTTGTTCCTCCAAGTTCCTAATGTTAGAGTATGAACATGTTATTCAGTCAATAAAAGTAGGCTGGGAGATTGTCAAAGAAGATAGTCTGGGTTGGTGTGCACCAGCTATGTCAAAGAAGATGGCTATTACATAGCTGCAACAACAAGAGTTGGTGTGCAGCAGCCATGTAATTTGAAGAAGGCTATAAATAGAGCCAGTTTGTAGCTTGAGAATAACAGCATTCACAATGTAATCCCTTTAGTCTTTCTCTCCCTTTGTACTCTGTTTATACAGTTTGTAGACTTTGTTTATCAATATAAGAAAAGAAGCTTTCTCCACCAAACAGTTTTGTTCTTCACTTGTTTGTCTTATGAGTTTCATATCAATTCCGTTGAGTATTATATATTCTAACATGGTATCAGAGCCTCCGATCTCTGAGGCGTCATTCTTCCGCGTTTTTTTAATTTGTTCAGTTTTGCATAAACTCAGCTTTGTCGCTATAATGTTCAGTTTAGTCGAATTTACCACTGCAAACTCTTCCCTTTTCCTTAGTTTTCTGCATCGAACCCAACAGCTTACTTTGTTTCTTCGTTGAGAACACAAACGAAACTCATTTCCTTTACTTTCTTCTTCTTCGAATAAATCACGAGTCCCCTGTTCTTCTGCCTTCTTGTTCGAGCCAATCCCCTAAACCCAGCTTATCTTCTTCCTTTGTTCATCTGATTCTCTTCACTCATCTTCAGTCATAAACATCATCATCATCATCACAAATCTCTACTCGTGATGTTCAGTTTATATCATTTTGTCACTTGCTCGTGATGTTCAGTTTGGCAACAGAAGTTCTAAGCCTCTTTGTAGGTTCAAAATTGTTTTCCTGAAAGCTCCTTAGTGAGTTCTGATTGTTGGTTTTTCCAGCCCCATTGTGGGATCATTTTATCACTTTTTCTGCGTTGGTTAGTTGCTTACGGCAAGTCTATAGCTGTGTTATGGCAAGTAGATAGCTGAGGTACTCTCCTTCGTTCTTCTCGGCATGTCCATAGCTGTTGAACGACATGTGGATAGCTGTGTTATGTTAGATTTCATCACTTCTTTGTGAGTTCAAATTCTCTCTTCATCTCCTGATAAACTGTCTAATTCTCTCTACTAGCAGTTCTGTCTGCCTGGCCCATCTCTTATCGCAGTTCCGTCTGCTCCTGGTTCATCTCTTATCGCAGTTCCGTCTGCTTCATCGCTTAGGCCTTGCGAGGCATTTTCAAGTGTTACTTCCAAGTGCTGTGGTGTTCTTCTCCCTGCTGTTCTACATGACAAAATTGTTCGGTTGGCTGTTCTTCCTGAAGTCTTTTCTGTACGCTTTGCTGTTCTGTATTCTTCCTGCCATGGTTCCAGATTGTCCAAGTTGAAGGTGGGAGAGTCTTGGACTCCAAGTTGCATGTTTGTCGTTTTCTCTCCCACATCCAACTTGAGGGAGGGTGTTAGAGTATGAACATGTTATTCAGTCAATAAAAGTAGGCTGGGAGATTGTCAAAGAAGATAGGCTGGGTTGGTGTGCACCAGCTATGTCAAAGAAGATGGCTATTACATAGCTGCAACAACAAGAGTTGGTGTGCAGCAGCCATGTAATTTGAAGGCTATAAATAGAGCTAGTTTGTAGCTTGAGAATAACAGCATTCACAATGTAATCCCTTTAGTCTTTCTCTCCCTCTGTACTCTGTTTATACAGTTTGTAGACTTTGTTTATCAATATAAGAAAAGGAGCTTTCTCCACCAAACAGTTTTGTTCTTCACTTGTTTGTCTTATGAGTTTCATATCAATTCCGCTTAAGATTGTCAAAGAAGATAGGCTGGGTTGGTGTGCAGCAGCTATGTCAAAGAAGATTGCTATTACATAGCTGCAACAACAAGAGTTGGTGTGCAGCAGCCATGTAATTTGAAGGCTATAAATAGAGCCAGTTTGTAGCTTTAGAATAACAGCATTCACAATGTAATCCGTTTAGTCTTTCTCTCCATCTGTACTTTGTTTATACAGTTTGTAGACTTTGTTTATCAATATAAGAAAAGGAGCTTTCTCCACCAAACAGTTTTGTTCTTCACTTGTTTGTCTTATGAGTTTCATATCAATTCCGCTGAATATTATATATTCTAACACCTAAATACCGCTCAAATTCTAAGTCTACAGGATTATCTGCTCGATGTGCCTACATAGATGAACAAGATTAATAAATAATATAAGTAAATAAATACTCAATAAGTATTTAAGAAGATGTGTCTACAGTTTACTAGCTAGATTGCTCCATACTATTAATACTAATACTCATCACTGATATCTGAAGGTATTCCAAGTTGGGGGAACTTCTGATTAAGCTCAGCACATTTGACATCTGATGCATATCATGAAAGTCAACATCGTGGAGTGCAAGTGTTTTCATGTTCTCCATACGCCTCTTCAGCTATGAAGCACGAGTGTGGGTGCAGATGCACGGTGTTGGGATACGAGAATTCGGGAAATTCCAAAAATTGTGATTCGGGTTCAGCGGGATATGGTAAATAATAAAATATTATATATATTTTAATATAATTCAATATTTTTATTTTAATTATATAATAAAAATCAACCTTAATAATTAAATAAAAATAACTTAATCTACCTTAATGATTAAAGTACATAGAAGTGGTGGTAATCTGCCTAACTGCCTAACACGTGCTCAGAAGTCAGAACAAAGCTGTGCTAAAACTTATTTTTTTATATAAAAATACTCCCTCCGTCCCATTTTATACGATCCTTATTCCTTTTTGGGACGTCCCAAAAATAATGAATCTACTATACTTACTATTTTTTAACACTACTTTTCACTATTATACCCACTACTTTTCCATTTCATACTTTTTTTTATATTAAATAAACACTATTACACCCACTATTTTCCTCCATTATCTCAAATCTATTATTGAATATTGATAGGACCCACCACTTTACCCACTTTTCAACTAACTTTACTCTTTTTCTGCAACCTTTTCTTGATCTCCATGAAATTGATTTGCATGTTTCAGAAACAAATTCTTTTCACAATCTCATCGTTTGCTTTTGGGCTAGGTTGAGGTCATGCTTGTTTAGTTGTTTTAGATTTAATCACTTGATTATATTTAGAATTTTCGTTATTCCCTTGATGGCGTAGGGACATCAAAAGTCTAAGTTTGGGGGAAACCAGGGATTTCATGCTAGTTGTTTTTATTTGTCAATAATGGCTAAGTGTCAAATGGCTAGTAGCCGGCTCATATTTATTATGAGTAGTCTAGGGTTGGAATTGAGAATTCTCATTCCAGATTGTATATATATGAAAAAAAATAGAAAAGAAAAAAAGAGAAAAGAAAAAAAAGTAGTTGTTTAATTTGTTATATACAAAATTAACCAGGGTGAGCTCTTTAATACTTGAGCAATTAAGTTCGCGGGGACTTTGTGCCTAGTGACCTAAGGCTTTTATAGTCTGGGATCCACTAACCCAACGCTCGCTACGTGGGTATTATTGTATAAGCATTTTGGGGTCTCATCCATTGCACGGTTAAATAAGCATGCTTGTATATATTATTATGTGTCGTAGTTGTTAGTAATTAAGCATGGATTCTTGTCTACCTTAGATGAGGATGGAGGTGTTTCTTAGGTTATGAAGTGTTTATAGTCTATTCTATTTATAAACCTGTGGTTGTCTTGACGAAGAATGAGTATGGTTTTGATATAGTTTTAGGAGTATATCTGATGAGCATCGCACACACGCACGTTTCTGTTCATGTAATGTTAGTATACGGGGACTTAGTCAAGCTCTATTTGGATTTAGTTGCATTCTTTGAGATATTTGCTTGCTAGTTGGATTTGGTTATTTCGAGGGGGAAATTGGTGTCTTCGTCTCAAGTATTTGTGTGTTCTAACGAGTTTTTGTGAAGAATTGTGTAGGACATCATTTATGTGCAGGATCAGGCTTTCCAGTGGGTATGTGTTGTTATCAAGATGAAGAGAACAAGTTTTAGTTTATGACGGAAAAGAATCAGCAAAAGCAAAAGAATATTTCTGCTGGACAGAGACAGGCGTGACCGTGCCTGAATTACTCAGGAAGAGCGAGCGGGTGCGTTGGAAGAAGTGACAGGATTTGAAGCGCGCGACCGCGCCTGTTTTGAACGTGTGTAGCGCGCGACCGCGCCCTGCTGCGCCAGAATCTGCCAGACTTCAATTCAGAATAGGAAATTGCTTGATTTCTAATCCTAATTATTATGGCAATCACTTTGGACGGTTGGAACATTCCAGAATCAGTATTGAGCATGGAATTTGCAAATCTTATCCCTTTTAAAGATGGAAATTGCCGATCTTCTATTCCAACTCAAAAACGGCAATTACTTGATGAAGAGGCAACTTGGGGCTATAATACACACCTTGGGGGACATCATAAGAATATAACACACCAGAGTTCAGATTCAATTCGTTCGTAGCACGAGATCGAGAAGCCAAGGCGAGGATCGTGACGACAAGAAGATCTAGACATAGTTTTCTTGTATTCCTTAATTTGGTGTATCTTTTGGACGCTTGTTTCATATTCGGATTTGTTCTCTAAACCTTGTTACTTATTTGATTTATTCATCTTTTCTATCTTGTTCAATATCATGTTTTCATCAATTCCCATGGTGACGATCAGTTCAATTATGAACTAATCGTTGTCATGGGATTCCAACGGATTTATATATGTAGTTTAGTATTTTGACGCTTTAAAGATCTGTATGTGATGTATATCTGATATCCTCGTATGGTTATGCTTAATTGCTAGATGCGTTGCTAACATCTAATCTGTTAATCTCTTGTGAAGTGAAAGTGGATCTTGAGGTTTAGAACTTGCCATGCTAGCATAGGATTACGTATGTTTATCATCATAATTTGTGGCATAAATAGAAATATATTATGTTGCCCTATGTGATCAAATTGGATAACTTGCTCTTCAACCGTTATATTTTCAAATTCTGTAGACATATAGGGTCTAAGCGTAATTGGTGTCTATTCATCTTCTATCTCTTTTGTGGATGTATGGGTAGTTTGGTATACGTATACTGATAGGTAGTGTGTACTTATTTCGTGTTGTCCGATCAGATATCAAAACCGTTGCATGCAGTGATTGAAAGTGTCAGATCTAAGTGAAGTATTTAATGAAGTTAGGATCCCATGTTTATTCTCATACATAGTAATCGATTTTAATCACTTTAGTTAAATAATTCTTAGTTGTTAATTTGCATCTTAATTAAATTTAGATAATTAAAACCCCCAATTTGATAATTGTCCTAGCAGTGCGTAATAACCATACATTGTTGCATAGGTACATGAACTGAATTGAACCTAAACCAGATCTCTGTGGGAACGAACTCAACTTTATTCTATATTACTTGTGACCGCGTACGCTTGCGTGATTTTGTGTTAACATTTCTGCATCTGATTTTGATGATACAACAAGCACTCCAACTTTGAAGTTAATTCTGACGTTCTAAAGGATATTCAGAAATCTCAAATTGATATTCAATCACGACGTACTTCAAATATTTAATTGAAGATAACCAAGTCACTATTATGGAAAATCAAGTAGTTCTGATGAATCTCATTTGTTCTGTTACTGAATCTCTTGGAATTAATGTTGTTGATGTCAAAAAGGGGGAGATAAAGACAATTCAGAGACAACAACAACAGACTGGGGGAGATAAAAGAAGAACTAAGGGTGACGGAGGTGAATCTCAACAGGGAAGTAGTAAAGGAAAAGAAGCATCAGATAGTTGAATTCTTTCTTCTAAGTACTAGATACTAATTCTACATCTGAAGAAGGAGGTACTTAACTTCATGATCTTAAATTCATAAATTCTATTCTGGTTGTATTGTTATATGTTTTGACATCTACAACTTAGATTTATGCTTCAGATTAAAGCATAAATTGGGGGAGATTGTTAGGAATAATTCATAATTTGTGATGTCAAGAATAGAATTTGCACACACTTCTTGTATATCCTGATCTTATAAAGGATTTAGCACTTTGTATAGGATATATGTGTTAGACAGTAATCTGTATAGTTAAGTCAGGAACAGTGTATCAAGGACTACATTTCATGAACTATGAGCAGATCCTGATATGACAAGACAAATACTGATGGATGGTCAGTTCCTGATACAAGGTGGAATCCTAATATCAGTAGTGTTACTGATGATGTCATTACGAATGCTACAGAAACTGGCAAGTGCTATAAAACAGGATCGTTGTTTTAAAGAACAAGCAAGAAGGTATCATGAAGGAAAGAATTTTCTATTGATGGAAACTATCAACTGGACGGCAGAACATTATCATGTATAGATTATAACTTTCTGTTATTAGTTGATAGGAAGCATTATAAATACTCTTTCTATATCATTATAAAAAGAGTGAGTGAGTTCGTGAGTATAAGGTTTGTATTCGAGAGTTCGAAACAAACAGAGAGAGATATGTATTGAGAGCAGTCGCTAAAGGTATTGTACTGTTGTGGAATAAAAAGTAGGGTATATTTATTGCGTATTAACTACTAGGGTTTGTGGGAGCTTCGAGCTTTAATGGCTGTTCTTGTGTTCGTGGCTGAATCTGCCTTCACAAGATGCCTACGTACTTCGATGAATATCAAAGATCAAGCCAAAAACGTAGTTCTGAGAATGCGGGGTCAGGCCCTTTATATAGGCTGTAGGAGCCTTAGAATTATGGTAGGAGTCAAAGACTTGGTAGACAAGTCTTCCTTGAGGAAGGTTCCAGATCTATTCCTTGTAGGAATCAGTTTCCATATCGAATTGGATGCCTTGGTGGCTAAGTTTGATGGAGATAATATCCTTATCCAACTCTTATTGCTGAGCTGTTTATTTCCCTCAATATTAATTACGAAATTAATATCAAAATAGGGATTCTGACCTCATTAATGGGCCCCACGTTTGGACCATGATGGGTCTAATTAATGCCATATTAAATGTGTCTTTAGGGCTTATTTTTAGCCCATATCATTTGCCCCCCAACTTCTAGGAAAACTGATCAGGTTTTCCTTGAAGTTTTAACGGTCCTTTCCAAGACTCGGGTCAGGGTTCATCTTTATACACTAGTGTTTCACGAGTATTGTCTTTATGTAAAGCGTGGAGCGACCGACGCGTTTACGACAATGTTAATTCGATGCTAATCGGCACTAATCAGCCTTAACGACATTTAAACAATGTTTAAACGACGTTGAACGGCATAAAACGGCACTAAACGGTACTAACTAGCCTTAAACGACACTTAAACAACGTTTAAGTGGCGCCAACCGGCATTAAACGACACTGAACGGTGCTTATCGGCACTAACGGTGCTAATCGGCACTTAATCGGTGCTTATCGGCACTAACGGTGCTATCGGCACTAACGGTGCTAATCGGTACTTAATCGGTGCTTATCGGCACTGACGGTGCTATCGGCACTTAATCGGTGCTTATGGGCACTAACGGTGCTATCGACACTAACGGTGCTAATCGGTACTTAATCGGTGTTTATCGGCACTGACGGTGCTATCGGCACTTAATCGGTGCTTATGGGCACTAACGAGCCTTGAACGACACTTAAACAATGTTAAGCGATTCTAAACGGTTCTAAACGGCACTAGCGGGGGTCCGGGTGCAGCAGCCCCCGGGCGGGGTCCAAGGGGCGGCAGCCCCTGGCGGGGTCCAAGGGGCAGAGCCCCTGGCTGGGGTCAGCTTGGAAATTTTTTATTTCCAAGGGCTAGTACTATTCAGAAATTATCATTTCGACTCAAATTTCTGAATTTTGATCACAAATTTCGATCAGGAAACTTCACATTTTTCGACCAGGATTTCGATCAGGATTTTGGTCGAAATAAGGTCTCATTTTTCTCCTGGTCGAACGGATTTTCGACCAGGATTCCTGGTCGTTTCGACCAGGATTCTGGTCGAAATAAGGTCTCAATTTTTTCCTGGTCGAACGGATTTTCGACCAGGATTCCTGGTCGTTTCGACCAGGATTCTGGTCGAAATAAGGTCTCAATTTTTCTCCTGGTCGAACGAATTTTCGATCAGAATTCCTAGTCATTTCGACCAGGATTCTGGTCGAATTAAGGGTCCAAAATTTCTCCTGGTCGAACGAATTTTCGATCAGAATTCCTAGTCATTTCGACCAGGATTCTGGTCGAATTAAGGGCCAAATTCGTGGCCTCGTCGAAGAGTTTTTCGACCAGGATTCTTGGTCATTTCGACCAGGATTCTGGTCGAATTAATGGCCTTTTTCGTGGCTCAGTCGAACAATTTTTCGACCAGGATTCTTGGTCATTTCGACCAGGATTCTGGTCGAATTAATGGCCTTTTAATGGCTTGGTCTGTCAAGACCTCGATTTTACGTGACTAAAAAGTAAGGTCTCAATTTTCTTGAACCCATGACCGTGCCTAAAGCAAACTTCTCTATAGCGGAGTGATTCAGGTCAGCTTCATGAAGCACCTTGGTGTCATAGTAAATGGGTTTCCAAACCTTCCACGAGAAAGCTTCAAAATCCTTTCAAAGGTTTCATGCTTGCCTAATCTTACATAGAATTACTTTGAACCTTTCATCCACCTTGTTGTAATGTTGATTCAGTTACTCATTCTTGAGTTGTTCACGAATCTCTTGATCCAAGGTTGGATCTGATAGCTTTGTTGGCCTTCTAAGGCTTCAACTTAGTTCCTTAGCCCTTGATTTATAACACAAGGCCTGGATTCTAAGGTTGATGTTGGTGTTCTGGATCACCAACACGAGGTTTCAGGTCAATATGAGGTGTTTGTTATGCCTTAAATGGTTTCGTGAACCTTGACTTGTGACCTTCCGGGCCTTAACTTATTTGCTGAGACCTTGGTTTTAAGGTTATTATCAACCCTTGATTCCCTTGATTCTCATTCTAAGATGTAGGAATGATGAAGTCCCTTAGTTCTTGCCCCCCTTGCTTCATACAGAGGAGGTCTTACTTTTCAGTTGATCGTTCAGGGAGTTCACTTGCTCCTCAGCGTTTGACTTCAAGTCCGGTGTGTCTTGGCTGGTTGTTAACCTTCTTTTCTTGATTCTAGGTTTCCAACCTTCTTCTTATGCTCACAGGACCTTGCTTTGGTTTATATTCGATTGAAGGCTCTTGATTCAAGTCCTTAAACTTCAAATGACAAATTTGATTGGAGGCAGACAGGCTTTTTGGCCATCAAGGCTAAAATTTTGTGTCGGGATTTGAGATTCAAGATTTTAAGTAAGGAATGACAAAAGGACCTCTCATCTCAACACTCTCACTAACTGTTTCTGTGCCTTCAAGGCATTATCAGGGAGCCAACTAGTCTCGAGATGAGCTCGAAGAGGGTCTATCCTTCAGCTTACATCAACTGGTGCTACCAATTTTGATTCGATGGTGGGGTCTTCAGGACCTGGAAGCAAAAGCTCTCTGCATAATTCTTTATCTCAGAAGAGCCATACTTAGACTGGGCTTCGGCCTTAATGTTCTTTTCTCTCTTGGGATATACTCAACATGGCATTTATCGAGCGGGGCTATCACGGCTTTCACAATCCTCAAGTGTTTGGCCATATTCTTTTCTCTAGCCTCAAACTCTCCATTGACTTGTGAGACTACCAGATTTGAGTCTCCACAAACTTTCAGGTTCTTCACCCTCAGGGATCTCGTCAATCCAAGGCTGGCCATCAGAGCTTCATACTCCGCCTCGTTGCAGGTTGTTTGGAAGTCCAATCTTCAAGGCATACTCGAGTGTGAACCCATCGGGGCTTTGCAGAACTTAACCTGCACCACTGGTTTTTGTTTAGATGCCCCATGAAAATAGAGCTTTTTGTTTTTGATGCCCCATCAAAATAGAGCATCCAATATTCCTTCTTCTCTTCCAGGGGTTTCTCACCTTGCTGACCTTCATGGTCTATTACCTCCTGCCCCCCGACTTCTTGGTTGTCAATGGTATATTCAACCACGAAGTCAGCTAGAGCCTGAGCTTTGATGGCCGTACTAGGCTTAACATCGAAGTCTTTTAGTTAGATTGCCCACTTGATGAGCCTTCCATTGGCTTTCATGCTATGCAATATGTTTCTTCAGCGGGTGTTCCATCAGGACTTCAACGTTTGTCTTTATCCAGGATCCTTCAAGGACTTAAACTCTTATCTGCTGTAACCTAACTCTACCCTTCGGGGTATGCATTTGTTTGTTTTCATTCGTGTATTCTTTTATTTTCGGTACTTGGTCTTCTTTGACTCACACATCAGGTGCTTGGCACATAAATAAAATCACAATCAATGAATGGAAAACAAACTTGCATTAATAACTTGAAATGGGTTCAACCCTTACATAGAGTACTACTGTCCTACTTGGAGCAACATGTTCTGCAATGGTTTTAATGAACCTTATTTCTACTTCTACTATATAAATATGAAGCTAAGTCCTACTAGGATAACTTAAGCCCAATCGAGCCCTTGCAAGACTAGGTCTGCACCACTTGATTTTGTTTTTGATGCTCCATCAAAATAGAGCACCCACCACTCCTTCTGGTCTCGTCCTTCTTATTCTGGAGTTCACTTCCTGCTCGGTGTACTACCTCCTGCCCCCCGACTTCTCGGTTGCCATTGGTACATTCAACCACAAAGTCAGTTAATGTCTTAGCCTCAATGGCTGTCTGAGGCTTCTGTGTGATGTCCTCTGCTGACCTTTCTTTGTGTTCCTTAGCACTGTGGACATCCATGTCTTCAATCGGAAGGACCTGCCCCCCGACTCCATCAGGCCTTAACGAGGCTACATAACAGCTTCGTGCCATCTTCTAATCACCTTTATGTTCTCCAACACCATTCCTGGTAGGGAACTTGATCTTCACATGATAGGTTGAGGCAACAGCCTTGAATGCATGAAGTCCAATCCTTCCAAGGATAGCGTTATACGTTGAATCCGCCTTGATTACTAGATAGTTCAACATTTGGGTGGCTTCCTTAGGTTCTTGCCCTATCGTCATGGGCAGCTGAATAGTCCCTTCAACTTTGGATTTTACTCCATTAAATCCGTATATAGGCATGTTATTGGGGGTCAACTGAGAATCAGTGTATCCCATCTTCACAAACGCATCATGAAATAGAATGTCAACGGAAGCTCCATTGTCTATCAAGACTCGCTTCACCTCTGAGTTTCCAATCACAGGAGTTATGACCAACGGGTCATCATGGGGGAACTTCACCCCTTCTAAGTCTGAGTCATCAAAACTAACCACTACCTCAGTTTTTGCACGCTTCGGGGCCTCTCCCACGATGTGCATCACCTCTCGGGCATAAGCCTTTCGAGAGTTCTTAGTTGTCCCGGCCGCAGTCGGGCCTCCTGAGATCATGTTGATTACTGGCCCTCGGGGCTGTGGGTTGCGATCTTGATCGTCATCCCTTCTATTATAGTCTCTTCTCTGGTTACCACGGTCTTCACCCTTAGTGAAGTGCCTCAGCTTCCCGCTACGGATCAAAAACTCGATCTCATCTTTGAGTTGCTTGCAATCGTCAGTGTCATGCTCCACGTCTTTATGGAATCTGCAATACTGATTCTGGTTTCTCTTTGCGGGATCACCCCTGAGTGGCTTCGGCCATCTGAAATCCTTATCATTCTCAATGTCCAATAAGATTCGATTCCTAGGAGTATTCAACCTTGCATACTCAGTGAACCTTGACCCTTGGTTCTTCTTAGGGGCAGAGTCGGAGTCCTCGCTAGTTCGGGGATACTTGTCCCTAGCATCATACTCTTGATCATCATAGTCCTGGTCTTGCTTTCGCTTCTGGAGTCATTGTTACCTCCTCCTCCACCTACGGTGGTTTCTTTCTTCAAGCTATCCTCAGCTTTAATATACTTATCAGCCCTTCGTTGGAGCTCAGCCATGTTCTCAGGGGGATGCTTCGCCAATGATCTCTTGAAGAAGAGGTCAGTGGTTCCGTGCTCCAGGGCTACCATTGCCACCTTATTTTCCAAATCAGTGATATTCAGGGTCTCCTTAGTGAATCGCTTGAGGTAGTCCCTCAAATTTTCATTCTTTCCTTGCACCACATACATAAGAGATGCGGAGCTCTTCTCATGCACCCTTCCGCTAATAAATTGGCTAACGAAGGCGGCACTCAACTCCTTAAAAGAGCCAATAGAGTTCGCAGGCAATCGGCTATACCATCTCTGAGCCATACCCGACAGGGTTTGGGGGAACGCTCTGCACTTTAGGGCATCACTTGCAGGCTGCAGCAGCAGTGCGTTCGAGAACGTCCTGACGTGATTTGCGGGATCATCCGTTCCATCATAAGCCTTAATTGTCGGCATCTTAAACTTCCTAGAAATATGAGCATTCATCACCTCCTCAGTAAACGGGGGTATTGGACCATCAGGATCTCCTAGAGGCATCAGATCTTTGGGGTTTCCCTTGGGAATTTCCATCCTTGTGGTTGTTCTTCCGAATGAGGCATCAACCCTTCTTTGTGTCCTTGAAGACCTCTCCAAATCAATGATGGGAATCGTTCCTGAGGTTGGAGGAGGTCGAGTTTGATTCTGTCTTGCTTGCTCCCTTGCTATGTCATCCTTTAGCCTTTGGATCTCAGCCTCATGAGCCTTAATCCTCTCCTCAGCCGTTGGTGGAGGTCCATCATGGATCCCTTGAGTCCTTCCTTGAGGCTCTCTTCTAGAACGTTGCCTCCTCGGGGCTTCATCACGATGAATCATCAGTATAAGGGCCGGAGTAGTCATCATAATCTCGGTCCCGGATTTGTAAGGCATGACCACTTGGTCCTGAACCTTGAGTCATCGGGGGGTAGTTGGGCAGACCGTACCTGGGATTAGTGTTCAAGGGGAGATCCGTAGTATGGATCTGTACCCCTGGTGGCGGGTTGTTCGGATCAACAATCTGGAGAGAGTTGGTCGCTTGTCCTGCCTGATTGGTCAGAGGCAACGTACTCTCAGCATGGGGGATCACCCCTGGTTGCTGAGAAACTTGAGAGTGGATGATGACAGCTGATGCTGGGGGAGCCTGTTGAATGATCGTCCCTGATGCTGGGGGAGTCTGCGGATGATCGCCCCTGATGCTGGGGGAGCCTGTTGGATGATCGCCCCTGATGCTGGGGGAGCCTGTTCGGTCAGGGGTGGAGCAGAGCTGAGTGGCACGGCCTCAGTTACAACTGGTGTTGTTCTTCGTGTTTGAACCATGGTTGATGTTGTCTTCCTACGGACGGCGCCAAATGTTGTGGAATAAAAAGTAGGGTATATTTATTGCGTATTAACTACTAGGGTTTGTGGGAGCTTCGAGCTTTAATGGCTGTTCTTGTGTTCGTGGCTGAATCTGCCTTCACAAGATGCCTACGTACTTCGATGAATATCAAAGATCAAGCCAAAAACGTAGTTCTGAGAATGAGGGGTCAGGCCCTTTATATAGGCTGTAGGAGCCTTAGAATTATGGTAGGAGTCAAAGACTTGGTAGACAAGTCTTCCTTGAGGAAGGTTCCAGATCTATTCCTTGTAGGAATCAGTTTCCATATCGAATTGGATGCCTTGGTGGCTAAGTTTGATGGAGATAATATCCTTATCCAACTCTTATTGCTGAGCTGTTTATTTCCCTCAATATTAATTACGAAATTAATATCAAAATAGGGATTCTGACCTCATTAATGGGCCCCACGTTTGGACCATGATGGGTCTAATTAATGCCATATTAAATGTGTCTTTAGGGCTTATTTTTAGCCCATATCATGTACACCTTTGGTAGAGTTTGTATTTGATTTTATTAATACAAAGAGTTTGATTTATTCGTTTGTTCTTGTTCATCTAATCAAGCAAAAATCAGACACGATTACATAACTTGTATTCAGTCCCCCTTCTACAAGTTATTCAAGTTAACAACGGTTCTTATTTATTTTGTCATACTGAAGATTTGACTATCGACTTCCAAAATTTTGGATAAAATCACTCTTACACTTATTATTAAACTGTATTTGGTTGTTAGTAGAACTATATTCAAATAATAGGAAGGGTATTTTGATAATCAAAATGAAATATAAGTAAATTTCGTAAATCGAATAAAAATTTCAACGTAAAAAATCCTCAATTTCTTCTCTCTTTTTTTCTGCGTAATTATAATTGGAAAATAATTGTTAAACCATCACTAAATTAAAGATTATTTTGTTAATTTCTTGTATAATTTTTTATGCTAAATCCAACATTTTTAATCTATTTATTTTAAGATCTAACAGTTCTTATTTATTTCATCGTACTCAAGATCAAACTACCGACTACTAAAATTTTGGATAAAACCACTCTTATATTTATCATTAAAACTGTATTTGGTTGTTAGTAAAACTATATTAAATAATAAGAAGTGTATTTTGATAATCAAAACGAAATATGTGAAGATTTCATTAATCGAATAGAATTTTTAACGTAAAAAATCGTCAATTTCTTATCTCTTTTGTTTCTACGTTGTTTTAATTGGTAAATAATTGTTAAACCATTACTAAATTAAAGATTATTTTGTTAATTTCATGTGGGCTGTAAAATTATCCAAATCAAATTTTAAGAATTCAAGATAGAGCACAAATATTAAATTGAATATGTAAAATCTTATATATATATATATATATATATATATATATATATATATATATATATATATATATCTGTGTGTGTGTATGTATCAATTTTTTAACAATAATTTGATATGTAAATTAATAACATATAAATATTTAAAAAAATCAATATAATTCTAGATATTACAAAAGGAGTTGTGCGTTGTACGGGTTATAAGCTAGTTAGAATAAAAGGCCGAAAACCAGTAAACTAAAACTTTCAACGTTTCGGCTTCAATATAATAGTATAGATATGAGTTTTTAATATATTTTATTGATAATTGGAAGATATGATATGATATTTTTAGGCATATATTAATGATTGTAAGATTATGTTTTAAATTAAAATGTTACTTGTTTTAATTAGAATAGAAATATTAATGATTCAAAGATATGATATAATTGATATTTTA
This sequence comes from Saposhnikovia divaricata, assembly GCA_036435485.1. NCBI lineage: Eukaryota > Viridiplantae > Streptophyta > Magnoliopsida > Apiales > Apiaceae > Saposhnikovia > Saposhnikovia divaricata. The sequence goes on along the minus strand of CM071595.1, from coordinate 235,055,546 downwards.
AGATGTTTATAGAAAGTAATATATTTTAATTGAAAATTAAAGTGTTTTAATTAGAAAAGATAATTGGATACTTACCATATGTTAGTGATAGGAAGATAATAATATAATTAGTATTTTTAGGTGGATTTGTAAAAAGTAAAATGTTTTAAATTAATAGTTAATGTGTTTAATAAGAAAAGACATATGATCCACGAATTTCTTTTAATATGTTATATATATATTATTTTATATTACATTTATATTTTATATAATCATTAGTTTTAATAGTTATTTTAATTTAAATTTAATATAAATTTAATTAATGACATGTATGATTTAAAACTTATATTAAAATATTTTAAATTAAATATGTTATTGTTGAGATTCGAACCTTTAACGATACTTATTTATTTACTAAAAACTTAATGATCATTATTCGTTGTATGGTTGAACCAAAATACATATAATTATACTCATGTTTCTTAAAATCTAAACATATACAAGTTTTTAACATTATTATTAATGGTTAAAAGATATGATATGATATTTTTAGATATATATTAATAATTGCAAGATAATGTTTTAAATTAAAAGATAACTTATATAATTAGAAAAAAATTATTAATGATTGAAAGATATGGTACAATTGATATTTTTATGTGTTCATAAAAGGTAATATCCTTTAGTTAAAAAATAATGTATTTTAGTTATAAAAGACATTCAGATACTTACCATTAAAAATATTTTGTTCTTTTTTGTTGATTAGGATACCCGTACCGAAACCAAACTGATAAAAGTTTCAAAGTTTCAACTTTAACATAAAAATACTATCTTATTAATCCGTGCGACGCACAAATTTCTTTTGACATGTGATAAATTTTATTTTATGTTACAATTAAATTTTTACATAATCATTATTTTCAATAATTTATTTTAATATTAATTTAAATAATTTATTAAAAATTTAATTGATGATATGCAAGGTTTAAAACGGGTAATTATCCTTTTTAACACATTTTTAGTAAATTTTGTCCAAAATAACAAATGTCAGGCAAGATACCCATTTTACCCGAAACTATACGGATATGGAGGATGCGTACATTGAAAAGAGGAATCAGGTTGATCACAATGAAAGCAACATGGAAAGTTGACTCCTAAAGATCAAATTATAGAACGGACCTCATATTCATTGCATGTTTATTAAAAACACAAAATCAGGCAAACTGCATGGTTAATTTACTAGGCAAATCTCACAAAAGTACATGGAATCATTATGGGGCTTGAAAAGTGTGCAAATTGCTTATATGCATATGCATATGCATATGATTGTTAAAAATATATCTGGTACTAAGAATGTTCGAGCTGATTTTCTTAGCAGGTACAAAAATGGTAAATAATAATTTTGAAGAATATATTAGCAATGTTACAACTACTATTACAAAAAAACCATGAAATCATTGTTTAGTTAGATAAGGAGATAGATGCCAAGGTACAAGAAAATAAACATCTCTTGGAATCCCTAAATAAAACCATAAAAAACAGAATGAAAACTCTACAAAGCCCTACTACAAAACCTCAATCATTTACATCCAAACTTGCAACCATGCCATCATCATCAACCACATCCCAGATATCACCTACAATATCATCTGCAATAACCATGAGTGATAAGCTTAAATATCCTTCTGAAGTTATAATAGCTTATGAGAAATTCATGAAATTTTATGACTATAAAAAGAATATGAATATCCCGAGGAGCTTGAAACTTAGTAAATATCCCAGATATCTGTGCAGCGAGAAGGCAAATCCAGATTTGGTAGAAAAACTATTTACATATGGATTCATTGATAAAATAATGGTGGATGGAACCCTGTACAATATTGCCAAATTACCATCACTTATTATTGTGTCCGTTAAAACTATGATAAGATCCTATGGAAATGGAACTTTTGGAATACAAATTTCTTATGCTTCTATTGATTTAACAGGGAAACCTATAGTAATTTGTCAATTGTTCAGAATGGGAAAGAAAGAGATACAAGGTGATTTTGCTGATTTAACCTCTTACCACCATCTTGTACCCTTGCAAACTTCCAGGAATGGATATGTATGAAACGTGCAATTGGTTTATCTACTTTGAAAAGTAAAATTGATGATATGTTGAGAGCTGGAAAAGCTAATGTTATAGGTATTAGCAAAGGTGGACCAGTTGAAGAAATTATTACCATCTATTATGATAATGAAACTATATCACGAGATACAATGGAACAGGAAAGGATGAGAGACAGAATTGTTCGTCTACAACATCTTCATGCTAAACAAACCATAGAACATTATCATGCAATTTCGGGTCAAAGAAAAAAACATGTTCTCAATGCTATCAGTGGCACTAATGATACAAATATTACCATAAAAGAAGAAGGATCTTCTGATCCCTTCAAATGATACTGATAAGCCCAATGTAGTTAAACTACTAGGGTCCATGAAATTATTATAGACCATATGTAGTTAAACTACAGAAGGTCCATAATATCATTATATTATCATATCACAAGCAAACACTGGAATTTTCAACAGCTGGACGACGACAGAAAATAAAAGAGGATGGAATCTTCAAAAGGGAAAACAAGATAAAAAAAGATGGGACTCTAAAGAAAGGATTTTGAAAAACTACATGATAGAGTGTATTTTGTATATACTCTAGAGGATTTTGTTCCCACATTTATAGTGTTTTTGCGAATAATCGTGAGTATTTAATTAGTTTTTGATGAGTTTATCGCAGGAAGTAAAGTATTGCCAAGTTTGAAGGGATTTAACGATTTTACGGTGTTTTTTGGCTCCGAGCAATGACTTTATGAATTTGTGAGAAGAAGTGATGGAATTGTGGATTGTTGATAAAGATTTGAGACTTGATCACTTGTTCGCAATGATGCTAAAGCGCAACACGAACCAGGCAACAAAGCGCGGAAGTTTAGCCTTTATTTTGTCAAGAAGTGCTCGGCAGAATTCACCAAGCGCAGCTGCGCCCTTCCTTGCGCAGCTGCGCCCTTCAAGCACTGGGAGCAGAATTCACCAAGCGCAGCTGCGCCCTTCCTTGCGCAGCTGCGCCCGTACGTGGCTGTGCTGGAATTTTTCTGCTGAATTTTGGTCCTTTTTCTATTTGTAATATAATTCTAATTACTTTTAGCTGGGCCTATTTATTTAAGGCAATTACTTAAGTCTTGTAACACTATAAAAACTCATCTAGGTGATTGATTTGGGGATCGAATATTTTTTTTATTATACACACAACTTTGTAAACACTTTCTTCTGGAGATTTTTGGGAGAATACTTATTTTCTTTGAAGATCAAGATTAAAGGTTTTTCTTCTATTCTTATAATTATGTGTTCAATTATTAATTCTTGTTTTGTTAATTCAATTATGAGTGAGTAGATAATTAATCTAGGGTTAAGTAGAACCCTAGTTATGATTGATGTGTGATTTTCCCAATTCCCCCAATTTGATTGTTTAATTGCTCTTGCTTATTGAGTTGTTTTAATTAGCAATTACAAATCAGACGTGATTATGTTTATTGTTTGAACCAATATCTAATTACCAGCGAGAGTTGGATTTAGATGGTTGTGATTTATCCAATAAGAACATGAAATTCTCCATGAGAATAGGTAGAATGGATTGTTATGAAATTAGGATGTTATGTTTAATGTCTCTAAATTGCATGATACCATGAGAATAGGTTTGATTGTATTTTAAGAGGAGCCATTAATACTCGAGAGAGATTATTGGTATTTTTAGAGCGCATCTTTCCTGTTGAGTAGTATACGATTAATTGGGGAGGGAATTCACGATTGCATCAATTCATGCTAGTGGGGATACTTAATTCTGGATGTTTTTAATATTTGATTAATATAAACACAATTCGAATTAGTATAAGTTTAGTTTAATAAATCCTCAAAATTTATTGTGTTACTTGCTTAGCCGAATTAAATCAGAAACAACTAGTGATTGATACGTTTGTCTCTGTGGGATCGACTCTGACTTACCCTACTACATAGTTAGAAGGATTTGTTAGAAATTATTATTTGATAGGCACGCGACGGCCCTGTCAAATTTTTGGCGCCGCTGCCGGGGACAAAGCAGTGTTAGATTAGTTAATTTTGAATTGATTTAGCTAAGTATTTTAGTTGTGTTGCTTCGGCTATTATTCCCTTGTTAATTGATCATCGTTTCTAGTTCTCTTGTTGCATGCACACTCGAAGTTCAGGTACTGAAGATTTAATTACTATTGATCCTGAAATTGAAGCTACAGCAAGAAGGCAAGCAGGCAAGCGAAGGAAAAACAAGAACAAGGAAGTTATGGGTGATGCACCAGCTAAAGCTCTCAGGGAGCATGGTATGCCAGATGCTACAGGCGTACTCTCAAGCATTGTCAGACCAGCAATCACAGCTACACATTTTGAACTGAAGCCTCAGTTCATCCAATTCATCTCTAATGACTCTTTCGCAGGATTGTCCAATGAAAATCCTGTTGATCATCTTGAGAGTTTTCTGGAGAAGTGTGATACTATAAAGATGACCAATGTAAGTGATGAAGCTGTTAAGCTGCGATTTTTTCCATTCTCTCTTCGGGATGCAGCAAAAGATTGGTTGAAGGATGAAGGACCAAATACATTCACTACTTGGGATAGTCTTGCGAAGGCTTTTCTACTTAAATTCTTCAGTCAGAAGAAGACCTCTAAGCTACGGAATGAGATCTCTAATTTTCGTCAAGATGATGACGAGTCACTTCATGATGCTTGGAGAAAATTTAAGCGACTTCAGAGACAATGCCCTCACCATGGAATTCCTGACTGGTTGTTGATCCAAACATTCTACAATGGGTTGACACAAGAGTTCCGAAACTTTGTTGATGTTTCTTCTGGTGGTTCTATTATGAAGAAAAGTACTGAAGATGCGAAAACTTTGTTAGACGAGATGGCATCTAATGACAATTTTCCATACAATGATCGAAATCATCCTAAGAAGGGTGGTAAGTATGATGTTGATGCTCTAACTATGTTGAATACTACTATGCAGGCAATGGTTAAGAAGATTGAGCAATTGGATGCTAGGAGTACTTCATCTACTGTTGCTTCATGTGAGGTATGTGGAGTTGTTGGACACACCAAACTTGCTTGTCAATACAATCCTTCTGGAATGGCAGTTGAACAGGCTAATGCTCTTTACAATCAGAATCCAAGGCCGCAGTATAATCCTTATTCCAACACATACAATCCAGGGTGGAGAGATCATCCAAATTTCTCCTACAGGAACAATCATGGTCAAGCTCAATCTTCACAAAACAATTTTTCTCAGCCTCCTGGTTTTCAACAAGCTCCGCCACAGAAATCTAACTTGGAGAATCTCATGGAAGGGTTCATTGCTACACAATCAAAGAAGAATGACCATTTTGATTCGAGCATTAACGAGATAAAGGCTCACAACAAAATGATGGAGAACACTATCACTCAGATTTCTCAACAGTTGAGCCAGCTAAATAAATCTTCAGGCCAACTTCCTGGTCAAACTGAGCAACCATCAAGGGGTCATATCAATGCTGTCACGTTAAGGAGTGGTAAAGAATTGAAGGAGCCGGAATTGAACGTGAGCAAAAATGTTGTGAATGCTAAGGGAAGTGAAGAGGCGATTGCAACTGAGAAACCGGTAGAACCAGAGGCCGTGGACAAAGAGAAGAAAAAATCAGAAGCTGTTCTTCCTAAGCCATATGTGCCACCTATTCCTTTTCCACAAAGGTTAGCACAAGCCAAGCTAGAGAAGAAGTATGGTAAGTTCCTTGAAATTTTGCAGAAGCTACATATCAATATCCCATTCATGGACGCTATCACTGAGATGCCATCTTATGCAAAATTCCTTAAAGATATTTTGTCAAGGAAGAGAAAAATTGAAGAAAGCTCTACCATCTCATTAACGGCAGAGTGCAGTGCCATCTTGCAAAATGATCTTCCAAAGAAGTTAGCGGATCCAGGTAGCTACTCTATTCCTGTTCAGCTTGGGGATGTCAAAATAAAAAAGGCTTTATGTGATCTTGGAGCAAGTGTCAGTTTGATGCCACTATCAATTTGTGAAAAACTTAAGATGGGTGAACTGAAACCCACACGCATCTCTCTACAACTGGCCGACAGAAGTGTGAAATTTCCACTTGGAATTCTTGAAGATGTGCCCCTTAAGGTAGGAAGGTTTTATATTCCATGCGATTTTGTTGTCATGGAAATGGAAGAAGATGCCAATATTCCTATCATTCTTGGGAGGCCTTTCTTAGCAACAGCTGGAGCTATCATTGACATGAAAAATGGAAGAATTTCTTTCGAAGTAGGCGACGAGAAGATGGAATTCAAGCTGCAAAGTACAATGGGACATCCTTCTACGGATGAGTTTGTTAATAGGGTGGATGCACTAGAGGAAGTGATCGACATGAAAACAAAAATTCTTTTATCTGAGGATCCACTTCAAGCCGTTCTCGAGGGTAACGTTAATGAAGAAGATGGAGAGTGTATGGGTTACGAGAAGCTTTTGGATGAAGCACCTACATATAAGCATGAACATTCTAATGTGCTATAGCATGAGGAAGTTAAGGAGAGTTCCACGCCTCCTAAGGTAGAACTGAAACCCCTACCTGCGTCTTTGAAATATGTGTTTATGGGCCCTAATGAATCATATCCTATCATTGTCAATTCTGAGCTTGATGACATTCAAATTGAGCAATTGCTCACGGTTTTGAGAAAGTATAAAAATGTTATTGGGTATTCCATTGATGATATCAAGGGCATTAATCCATCATTCTGCATGCATAAGATTATTCTGGAAGATGAGCAAGCTTCTTCTATTGAGCCTCAACGGAGACTCAATCCTAATATGATGGAGGTGGTCAAAAAGGAGGTTTTGAAACTTATTGATGCAGGTATAATCTATCCTATCTCAGACAGCAAGTGGGTCAGTCCGGTACATGTTGTTCCAAAGAAGGGAGGAATGACCGTGGTGAAGAATGATAAGGGTGAGATGATTTCTACTAGAACTGTTACAGGGTGGCGCATGTGCATTGATTATCGAAAATTGAATAAGGCCACAAGGAAAGATCATTTTCCTCTCCCTTTTATTGATCAAATGCTTGAAAGGTTGGCGAAACATTCTTACTTCTGCTTCTTAGATGGATATTCAGGTTTTTTCCAGATTCCTATTCATCCAGATGATCAAGAAAAGACAACTTTTACATGTCCCTATGGTACATTTGCATACCGCAGAATGCCGTTCGGTCTGTGTTGTGCTCCTCCCACATTTCAGCGATGTATGATGGCAATTTTCTCAGATTTCATTGAAGACATTATGGAGGTTTTTATGGATGACTTCTCTGTTGGTGGAACTTCTTTTGACATGTGCTTACATAACTTGAAGAAGGTGCTTCATAGATGTCAAGAAGTTAATCTCATTCTCAATTGGGAAAAGTGCCACTTTATGGTACAAGAGGGAGTTGTTCTGGGTCATGTTGTTTCGAAGAGAGGCATTGAAGTTGATAAAGCCAAGGTCGAGGTTGTTGAGCGCTTGCCACTCCCTACTTCAGTCAAGGGGATAAGAAGTTTTCTTGGTCATGCGGGATTCTATCGCCGTTTCATAAAAGATTTTTCGAAGATTGCACGACCTCTTACCGAGCTCTTGGGTAAGGAGGTACCTTTTGTGTTCACTGATGCTTGTGTTGAGGCTTTTGAAACATTGAAGAAAGCACTTGTTTCTGCTCCAATTATACAACCACCGGATTGGAGTCTACCATTTGAGATCTTGTGTGATGCTAGTGATCAAGCTATTGGTGCAGTCCTAGGCCAAAGGAAAGATGGAAAGCTACATGCTATATACTACACAAGCAAGACCTTGGATGGGGCTCAGATTAATTATGCAACCACGGAGAAAGAATTGCTAGCACTGGTCTACTCTATGGAAAAATTTCGATCGTATCTCGTTGGTTCAAAAGTTATTGTTCACACGGATCATGCAGCTTTGAGATACTTGATGAGTAAGAAGGATGCTAAACCTCGTCTGATTCGGTGGATTTTGCTTCTTCAAGAATTTGACTTAGAGATTAAGGATAAGAAAGGGGCTGAGAACGTGGTTGCGGATCATCTTTCACGCCTTACTCTTAATATAGGTGGTGATGAATCTACTCCGATTGATGATTCTTTTCCTGACGATCATCTACTTTCTCTTGCAAGTCTAGAGGTTCCTTGGTATGCTGACATAGCCAACTTCTTAGCTAGTGGAACTGTTCCTCAAGGTTATTCGTCACAGCAAAAGAAGAAATTTTTGTATGATGTGAGGAAGCATTTTTGGGATGATCCATTTCTCTATAAATCTTGTGCTGATGGAGTTATTAGACGATGTGTTCCGTATAATGAGATTGCTTCTATAATCTCACATTGTCACGATTCGCCAAGTGGTGGTCATGCAAGTACTACGAAAACTGCAGCAAAGGTTCTTCAGTGCGGTTTTTATTGGCCAACTCTTTTTAAAGATGTCCACCAATATGTTCATTCTTGTGATCGTTGCCAGAGAACGGGGAATATTTCAAGACGCAATGAGATGCCTCTCAATAGCATTCTTGAAGTAGAGCTTTTCGATGTGTGGGGAGTAGATTTTATGGGACCTTTCCTTCCATCTTTTACGAATAGATATATCTTGGTAGCTGTGGATTACGTCTCGAAATGGGTTGAAGCCGTTGCATCTCCCACTAATGATGCTCGCGTGGTGAGCAAATTCTTTAAGAAGACGATTTTTCTTAGATTTGGAGTGCCAAGGATTTTAATCAGTGATGGAGGAAAACATTTTCTCGACAATCGTTTTGAAACTATGTTGAAGAAATATGGAGTTTATCATAAGGTGGGACTTTCTTATCATCCCCAAACCAGTGGTCAGGTGGAGATCTCTAATCGCGAAATAAAGACTATCTTGGAAAAGACAGTAGCAAAATCAAGGAAAGATTGGTCTATGAAACTTGATGATGCACTTTGGGCGTACAGAACTGCGTTTAAGACACCTATTGGGACAACTCCGTATAGATTGGTTTATGGAAAAGCATGTCATCTTCCCGTTGAGTTGGAGCACCGTGCATTTTGGGCTATCAAAGGTTTGAATTTCGATATGTTAGCAGCGGGTGAGAAGAGACTTCTACAACTTAATGAGCTTGAAGAGCTTCGTTTTGAGGCTTATGAGAGTTCTAAGCTTTACAAGGAGAAAACAAAGAAGTGGCATGACAAAGGGATATTACGTAGAGAATTTAAGGAAGGGGAGTTAGTTCTTCTATTCAATTCGAGATTAAGACTTTTTCCCGGAAAACTCCGTTCTAGGTGGTCGGGTCCGTTCAAGGTACGCAAAGTTTTTCCGTATGGTTCTGTCGAATTGTTGAATTCCAAGGGGGAGTCGTTTAAGGTGAATGGTCAACGAGTGAAACACTATCGAGCTGGTGAGCCAATTAACGAGGAGGTGGATATTCGGTTGTCTTCTCCTTTTTCAGAATGATTGACGAGACAATGTCGGGCTAACGACATTAAACAAACGCGCTACTTGGGAGGCAACCCAAGCTTTTGTGATTTATTTTCTTTGAAAAAAAAAAGAGAAAGAAGAAAAGAAAGAGAAAAAAAAAAGAGAAAGAAGAAAAGAAAGAAAAAAAAAATTGAAAAAAGCAGAAAACGCCTCGCGCAGCTGCGTCCCTTTCCGCGCAACACCAATTCTGCCGAGCACCTGATAGACCGCGCCTGGACAGATTCATTACCGCGCAACTGCGCCTTACACTTGCGCAGCTGCGCCTGCTCCCTATTTAAAAAAAAATAATATTTTCTACTTAACCAATCTTTCCCCAATTTCCTCTATTTCTCTAACACAAAATCAATTCTCTCTCAACTCTCAAGCCCTACAAACTATCTCCCATCTAATTACAATTCTCCAAACACAAATCCTTTTCAAATTAATCTTTTCTCCTAACCCATCTACACTATATCTATACCTATACACACAAATCCCCTCTCTATTCCAATTCATACACCCTCCAATAAAGCTTCAAGGGATTCTCTAAGTGGGTACAATTCTTTCTTTCTATTTTGTTTTGTTTGAATTGAATTATTGGAATTGGGATATTGTGTGTAAGATTTTTAGGGTTGTTGCAATTGTTGATTATTTGTGCTAAGTGTTTGGATTATGGCTCCTAAGAAACAAAGGATTGTGGGTGGTAGTAGTTCGAACCCCTCTACGGAGGAGGATTTTGATAATAAAATATTTGTTTCTCGACAAGCGCAAGATGAGTTTGATAGTTTAATGATGAGATTGGTAATTAAGGAACGGGGTTTTGCACCCTCAAGTGAGGATGGTGAGTTGGCGGATATGGTAGATGAAAGGGGGTGGGCGGATTTTTGTGCCAAGCCGGAGTCGATTCCATTGAGTGTGGTAAAGGAGTTCTATGCTAACGCTAAGATGGAGAAAAATGGGTTAGCTATGGTAAGGGGCAAAATTGTGGATTATGGGCCAGCGGCTATTCGACGTGTTGTGTTTCAGCCGGATAGACCTAGGGGTGCTGAGAATTGGACATTCAAGACCCGAGCGGACGTTGATTTGGAGGCTATTATTACAGGGATGTGTGTGCCGGGCACGGTATGGAAATGTAAGGCAGGCACGACTGAGCCGCTTCACTTCCCTGCGGCTGCATTGACTAGATATGCGGGAGCTTGGTTCCTTTTTCTAAGTGCTCGCATAATGCCTTCATCACATGTCACCGAGGTTTCCGTCGAGCGAGCTATCATTTTGTGGGCAATTCTAAACGGATATTACATTGATCTTGGGTCATTAATTCACCAAAATATCCTGAAATTCTTGAATGGTGGCACTACCGGAGGGATCCCGCATGCAGTTATTGTTACTAATTTATGTTATGCTGTGGGTGTCCGTTGGCATATTGATGAGGTTCTGCAGCGGCCTACTGCTAATATTGACCACCATGCTATTAACAGGATGACAGAGTGGCCGGGCGGCGTTCCTCATCCTAGAGGTCTTGGTTATGTGATTGATTCTGCTGGAGGTGGTAATCCACCACCTGAGGAGAGAGTTTCTAGACGGGGCGGTACATCGGGCCCTTCTCAGTCACAGCCCAGTCAGGGTGCCGTGGTTTTTAGTGATGCTCCGTTTAGGCGTCTAATGAGGCGGTTGGATACCTCGCATGAAATCAATAGTCGATTTGCTGTGGATTTAACTCATGCCTTGGATGGGGTGTATCAACATCAGGGAGTGCAGGTTACATGGCCTATTTATGGAGCTCACACTGTTTATCCACCCCCGGATACACCACCTGAGGAGGGCGGCTCTGAGGATGATTAGGTATGTTTTCTGTTATTCCTTTTATTGTCTTCACTGCGGACATTGAAGATTTCAAGTTTGGGGGCAATTTTAGGGGTAAGCAGTAGTTATTGTATATTTGTGTTGTATATTGTGTTTAAAAAAAAAAGAAAAATTGAAAAAATACCAAATATATTTCTAGCCATGTGAAGATTACTTGCGTAAATACACCCATGCATGCTTAGAAATCTTGTGTTTATGGATGCTTTTGTTTGAGAAGTGATATGTGATGTTCTTGTGCACACACTTACACTAGCAAGTAGAAACTAGTAGACTTATTGAATGTGCTAAGTGATTAGAATGACATGAATATGTGCATGGTAATTTGGTCAATATGCTTTGAATACAAGTAGATGCGTTAGAGAGACTGTTACTTTGGGATTGATTATGTTTTTGTCACACCAAGTGAGTTTTGAGCCTATATGCATATCTTTTGCATGACTATTCGTTTGCTTGAGTGTCCACTTGTCGTTTACATTGCTAGCACTTGCTTGAAGTCTTTCTTGAGATGCATGACATTAATTGATGATAAGATGATAAAGGCAATTAGGTATAACCTCATATTTCCCATATTTCCAAACCATTTATACATGATCAAACAGTTAACCCTTTGAGCTTAATCCTATTCTTTCGGTGACACACCACGTTACTTGCCTATATCCTTTTCTTGTATTGGCCTTACATTAATTTTGAACCCAATTGTCAAAGGCTAGTATTGTTCGTAAGGGAGTGATAAGGTGTGTATAAAAGGGGGGTTTATATGATCATAATTTTGGGGGAATATTTGGGGTTTGGTTCATAGCTTGTTAGTCGAAATTTGAAACCATGTCTTTTGGATCCTTGTTCTTCTTGTTATTCTTTAGCTCTCTAGAAAAAAAAAAGAAAAAAAAAACAAAAACGAAAAAAAGAAAAAAAAACAGAAAAAAATAAATTCGAGAGCATACTTATCCTTTGTGATCCTACTTAGATTCGACTGGACAAGGTTTTTATTAGACTATGATAAAAGTTCAAGTGTGGGGAAGTATTTATTGGTTTTAATAAGTTTGGGAGATTGTTTGAATTTCATTGTCGGGTACTAGCTTTTGACTTAACCTTCTTTGGCTTTCTTGACATACCTTGTCCCTAGCCCCATTACAACCTTATAAAAGACCTTTTGATTGTCATCAATGATGTATGTTGTGTTAAGAGTTAGATTGATATCAAGGACGAAGCATGTTTATGATATTGTTGGAGTTGAGTGAAACACTTACCCTTTGTTTTGAGTGAATATTTTTGTGAGTGAACGGTGAGTTTTTGCTTTTGGCATAGGAGATCCCAGATTTTGTCTCAAAGATGTGCTATTGTGTGCTTAGCATGTTTACCAACCTATTCTTACATTTGACATGAATTTCTATGATCTTATGCATCTTCTTTGAGTAGACTATGTGGATACTTGCACTCTATACACCAAGGCATTGCATTTTCATTTTGATTCTTTAGCGGAAGTGGCATGAGAGGACGGGTGTGTGTGGTGTTGTGTTGATGTGTGATCTTTTGCATGAGTTAGATGAATTTTGTGGGTATATTCACTATAAACCCTCACGAGACCTTACTCGTCCACTAGGGCTACCTAGGGGTTTAAAGGACTTGTTGCATATGTTAAATGCAACCGTGATCACCTACGGAAGTGGTATTAATTAGTTAGTATATTTATTATGTTAGTTTGCACGAGGACGCGCAAAATGCTAAGTGTGGGGATATTTGATAGAGTGTATTTTGTATATACTCTAGAGGATTTTGTTCCCACATTTATAGTGTTTTTGCGAATAATCGTGAGTATTTAATTAGTTTTTGATGAGTTTATCGCAGGAAGTAAAGTATTGCCAAGTTTGAAGGGATTTAACGATTTTACGGTGTTTTTTGGCTCCGAGCAATGACTTTATGAATTTGTGAGAAGAAGTGATGGAATTGTGGATTGTTGATAAAGATTTGAGGCTTGATCACTTGTTCGCAATGATGCTAAAGCGCAACACGAACCAGGCAACAAAGCGCGGAAGTTTAGCCTTTATTTTGTCAAGAAGTGCTCGGCAGAATTCACCAAGCGCAGCTGCGCCCTTCCTTGCGCAGCTGCGCCCTTCAAGCACTGGGAGCAGAATTCACCAAGCGCAGCTGCGCCCTTCCTTGCGCAGCTGCGCCCGTACGTGGCTGTGCTGGAATTTTTCTGCTGAATTTTGGTCATTTTTCTATTTGTAATATAATTCTAATTACTTTTAGCTGGGCCTATTTATTTAAGGCAATTACTTAAGTCTTGTAACACTATAAAAACTCATCTAGGTGATTGATTTGGGGATCGAATATTTTTTTTATTATACACACAACTTTGTAAACACTTTCTTCTGGAGATTTTTGGGAGAATACTTATTTTCTTTGAAGATCAAGATTAAATGTTTTTCTTCTATTCTTATAATTATGTGTTCAATTATTAATTCTTGTTTTGTTAATTCAATTATGAGTGAGTAGATAATTAATCTAGGGTTAAGTAGAACCCTAGTTATGATTGATGTGTGATTTTCCCAATTCCCCAAATTTGATTGTTTAATTGCTCTTGCTTATTGAGTTGTTTTAATTAGCAATTACAAATCAGACGTGATTATGTTTATTGTTTGAACCAATATCTAATTACCAGCGAGAGTTGGATTTAGATGGTTGTGATTTATCCAATAAGAACATGAAATTCTCCATGAGAATAGGTAGAATGGATTGTTAGGAAATTAGGATGTTATGTTTAATGTCTCTAAATTGCATGATACCATGAGAATAGGTTTGATTGTATTTTAAGAGAAGCCATTAATACTCGAGAGAGATTATTGGTATTTTTAGAGCGCATCTTTCCTGTTGAGTAGTATACGATTAATTGGGGAGGGAATTCACGATTGCATCAATTCATGCTAGTGGGGATACTTAATTCTGGATGTTTTTAATATTTGATTAATATAAACACAATTCGAATTAGTATAAGTTTAGTTTAATAAATCCTCAAAATTTATTGTGTTACTTGCTTAGCCGAATTAAATCAGAAACAACTAGTGATTGATACGTTTGTCTCTGTGGGATCGACTCTGACTTACCCTACTACATAGTTAGAAGGATTTGTTAGAAATTATTATTTGATAGGCACGCGACGGCCCTGTCACTACAACAAGACAAGCAAAGATGGATAGATTATGGCAGACAAAGATAAATGGAGATAAAGCAAAAGCACATCCACAGGAGCATGAAATAATATGTATTTATATTATTTTTGAAAAGTATGTATTGAATGAATTGTGTAAATAGAAAAGGTTGTAAACCGGTAGCAAGTTGCAAGGTAAGAGGCCGTCTATAAAAGGACCTCAATGTAATAGAAGAATCATCGAAAAATTTTCAGCAATAAAAATTTGAAGTTTTTATACTTTCTTTATGTCTAGCTAAACCCCTCTCTCTTCTATAATTTCTGCCCAGAATATAGTATCATATTTCTAGAATTATTACTTTAAGATTATAAATAGTATTTTCTAGTTCATAAATTATTATCTAAAAACAGTATTTTGGAAAGAGGTTGTTGAGCAATCTCCTAGCACCTAAGTCGTGTATCTCGTGAAGCTGATATGCAATGAAGGGAGTGAAGAGCCAGGGTGAGTTGAGTACTCCAGTAATTTGAGATACTGCAAGTAAGGTAAGGTTCTGAACTAGAATTTACTGTTTATAATTATGATTAAAATAATTATTTCTGTGATTATGATGCTAGAGTTTGGTAGGGAATTATAGAAGTTTAAAAATTAAAAATGAATTTTGTTTTAATTACTGTTTCATGACATGTTAGATATACCATCTATATTCCTTCCCTCTTTAGGGTTAATAGATGATGAGATCCAAATTGATATTTATTATAATAAATTCACAATTTATTATTAAAATGATGCTTATTATGATAAGCTTACAGCTTATTATATTATTATGTATCATAAAAAGAGTAAGTTATCTGTAAATCTAGTACCCCTGTAAATTGGTATCAAAGCCACTAATAGGAAAAAAGAGTGAGTGGATATGTTTATGTTAGCGGTAACATGAAATAATGTCCAAATTATCTTGTTAGTAGTTCTTACAAATCATACAATACTTGTAGTATACGCATTTATCTTTTGCGTATTCAATATTCGCATCCAACCAATGCGTATCTTAGTGGTTATTTTGGGAGCCATAATGAATATTTTGGGCAGTAGATAGTAAAAAATATGTTACATTGGGCATTTTCTCCTTTAAAATTTATATTCTTAAATTCTAAAAAAATATGTTGTTGACGGAATTCGAACTTTGAAATTTCAGCAAATTAATTTAGTCATATAATATATCTAAACATTAGATCTAACAGTTCTGATTTTTTACTAAAAATGTAACAATCATTATTTGTTGTATATGAACCTCTATTATATTTTGTTAGTGATTAGAAGATATGGTATGTTATTTTTGGGTATATAATAGTTATTGCAAGATTATGTTTTAAATTAAAAGTTAACGTATTTTAATTAGAAAATAAAGATTATTAATTAGAAGATACGATATTTTAGGTGTTTATAAAAGGTAATATCATCAATTGAAACTAAACGTTTTTTAATTAAAAAAGGGAATCGGCTAATTATCATTAAATATACTATTTTATTATTTATTTTAACAATTAGGATTACCGTGCCGAAAACCGAACCGACAAACTTTCAATGCCCGTACGATGCATGAGTTTCTTTCATTATGTTATAAATTTTATTTTATATTACAATTATGTTTTTATATAATTATTACTTTTAACATTTTTTTCATATTAATTTAATATAATTTAATGTACTCATGTTTATGATTTATACTAATGTTTCCTTATTATAAACAATATATACGAATTTTTAGTATATTTAATTAATAATTGGAAAATATGGTGTGATATTTTCGACAAACCAAAGCAAACCAACCCGACAAAGTTTCAATGTTTTGGTTTTGATATAATAGTTTAGATACATAAGAATCGTTAGATCTAATTATAAGAAATTTTAAATATTTAAAATATTTTACTAAAGATTCAACTTTTGAATCTCGTAAACAATATATTTAATTTATAAATTTTAAATTTTTAAGTTTAAATTATATATATCATTAACAAATTTATATTAAATTGTATTAAGTTAAAATTAAAATAACTATTAAAAATAATGAGGAAGGAAACGGGCATGTATATATATCGAGATCCAACCTAGTTCCCCGTAGAAAGCCCTTCAATTTTCAGAGCAGACTCCACATAATGAGATTAGTAATACCTTGTGTGCTGAGAAAACCATGAGCTAGAAGATGCACACTTAATTGGGAAATTTTAAGAGAGGACGATCAATTACTACATACCTGACGCAATCTTGGCAGAAATTCTTAAAGGACTGCTAGTAAAATATTTTTTGCGTTGCATGTGCATTCTAGGGTTAAAACTGAAAATAACGTTTTTTTTATTAAAAAATGAAAATACCATTTTTCGGTAGGGGTGCAAAAAATACTGAAAGGCAGAGTGTATAAACTTGTAACACTATAACTAATGTAACTCAAACTAAAGGAAAAGATACTTAACCAGAAGACAATCAAGAACAGGAAGTCACAAGAAATCAACACTAAATGAAGACAAGGTAATTGATACAATTAAACATGCTAACTATGATCAAGCCAAGAAGAAATCATTGAGAGAAGTTCAAGTCAAAGTTGTTCATGCCTCGATGATTTGATTAATCAAGAATCAAGATCATAACTATCAGTATCAACAAGACCAATTGATTTCAAGTGAAGAAGAAGGAAAGCAAATATTGGAAAGCCAAATTATTAAGTGAATATGGTAATTTATTCAAGAAGCAGAAACACTATCAAGACTAGTCACTTATGAACCAGACCATTGCATCAAGTGTCAGGACATTGATAGCAAGTTTATGTCAGTAATAAAGAACCATGTTCAAGAGCTTGTTGAGGAATAAAGAAGACATGAAGATATCACAAGTTCAAGATGTGCATTGAAGTTTCAAGTTGAAGACCAGAATATTTTCTAAGTACTAAATGTTCTGGATGGCTAAGTAGAAATTCTCAAGTAGAAGTTCTACTTAGGAATTTCGAGATAGCCAAGTAGAAGTTCCACTTAGGAATTTCGAGATAGCCAAGTAGAAATTCTCAAGTAGAAGTTCTACTTAGGTGCAGCTTCAACATGACACATGGCATCTTCTGATTGGCAGATTTCCAAGCTTTCAAGATAAGGCAAGAATTATGTGGACATCATTGGGCCACGTACATCTTAGTCTTTGAAGACTACAGGACATAGATTACATGTAGTATAAATAGAAGTACTTGTGTAATGTTTTAGTTAGTGAGCAATTCTAGAGAAAAAAACACAAGAGAAAAAGAGAGAGTGCATTCACAGAGCTTAGTATCATTCACTTCTCTCTCAACTTCTGTTATACTTTGTAATGAATGTTGTAGCAACCCTTTCAAGTTATATATAAAGAAATATATTCCTTGAATCTGTGTGTTCATTTATTGCATCGTTTTTATTGCCTCTCATATTCGAAAAGTTGTATTCACCCCCCCTCTACAACACATTTGGACCTAACAATTGGTATCAAAGCTATATGTTTAACATACAAAACATAGATCCTTGTGTTGAGTAGAAGAATCGTGAGTTTTCATTTTTCAGATCTACTTTTCATTTTCTCGAAAAGTGTGTTTTAATTCGTTGGTAGTGAAAACTCATCTGAAAAATTATTTAAATACTCCAGGTGTGATTATTTAGCTTGGGTGTATTTTAATTAATTTTTGTGAATTTATCTGGGTTAGTTCATATTTGGTGTTCTTGAGTGTTCATCATCTGTTCTTATCAAAGAATACAACCCAACAACTTTTTGATCTCCTTTTCAATAGTAAAAGAATAAAAAGGTGGTTTTTGGACTTGTTGATTTATTTTATTCGGCCGAAAGTAAAAGACATACTCAGTACCTAGCATGTGGGTTAGGTGGGTTTGGTGAGTAAAGCATTCAAAGTCAAAAAGTGTTAAAGTGATAATATTGTTTATTCAATATTTAAAGAAATCTGCAGAAAAATTATTCTAAGGCAAAAATTTCTACATAGAAGTTCTACTTGAGAATTTCTACATAGAATTTCGACTTGGACAATTTCTACTTGGTGATTTCGACTTGAGCAAAATTTCTACTTAGAGAAATTTCGACTTGGGCAAAAGTTCTACATAAATATTCTACATAGCCTAGTCTTGGGTACTTAGAAATTTTTTAGTGACCAGAATTGAGATGGCTCCTAAAAATGCATTCAAGATCCCAATGTTCAACAAAGATCACTATGAAGAATGGGTTTTCAGAATGAGACTATATCTAGAGACTATTAACCCTGAATATCTGGAAGTCCTTGACAAGGGTAAATTTGTCCCAATGGCAGTTATTCCTGCACATACGGAAGGAGGAGTGGTTATACCACCCCGGTCTGAGCCCAAAAAGGCAGCGGATTTTTCGGATGCTGATAAAGAGCAAATAGCTTTGGATACTGCCGTACGACAAACCTTGATGGAATCTCTTGATCATGAAATGTTCAACATAGTCAAAGGTTTGACTACAGCGAAGAAGATTTGGGACAAGATAGAAGTTGTCATGGAAGGATCTGCAGAGGTCAGAAGCAACAAAACACTCATACTCAAGATGGAGTATGACACCTTTAGAATAAGGAAAGGAGAAGGCATAACAGATGTCTACCTACGATTCAGTCAGTTGGTATTGGATTTGAGTCTGAGAGGTGTGACTCTCCCCATGGTTGAAACAAATACGAGATATCTGAGGAACCAGCCAAAAAGCATTGAGCATAGGGTCTACGCAATCAGAGAAACCAGAGATTTGCATACAACTTCTCTGGAAGAGTATTATGGAATATTAAAGACCTATGAGCTGGAAACGCTTCAAGATCAAGCATGGGATAATGATTCAAAGTCAAAAGAAAGTGCATCAGGATTAGTTGCTGATGAGGAAGAGTCTAAGAAGGCAATGGTTGCAGCAAAGCCTAAATCATCACTTGCACCACATCAAGTTGATAATGATGACGAGTGCGCATCTGACAGTGATGATGACTACTACACCCAAGAAGAGCTGGACAACATGGACGATAGTGTCGTGGCATACATGGCAAGGAAGTTCAGCAACATGAGATTTAGAAAGAGCAACCGACCACAGAGAAAATCTTCATCTTATTATCGGGCTGCTAAGGGTGGTGGTAGTTCGTCAGGCCACAAAGGAAAAGGCAAGAATACCAGCTACAAATCTCCTTTGGATTTCAAAATGAAGTTCAAATGCTATAATTGTGGTGAAGCTGGACACTTTGCCTCGGACTGCAAAAAGCCTAAACAGACTTATCCAAAAGAAACATTTGAAGCTCTCAAAAGCAACTATGAAGCACTGTTGAAGGAAAGACATGGAAAACGAGCTTTATTGGTGACAGAAGGAAGAGCTTGGGATGATTCAGATGAGGAAGATGTTACTCAAGTAGCAAACTTTGCGCTCATGGCTGAGACATCAGAGGAACCAGAGGTACCAGTTCTGACTCTTAAAGTAGAAATGTCTATTGATGATTATAAAGAACAGAACGGGGCTCTTAGTGAAGAGATCTATATGTTGTGCAAAAGCCTAGACTCTTCTCAAAAGGAACAGAAAACACTTGTTGCCAAATGCAGAATGCTGGAGGCAAAAGTGGAAGAGCTAGAGGCTGCTTGCACTGTAGATACTTCTCTAAGAGACTTTATTAAATCTCTGGAACACAAGCTTGTCCTTAAGGAAGAAGTAGAAGCATGTCTTAGGAACAATCTAGCTGAGTTAGAAACAAAATGCGAAGCTTACAAACTAGCAGCTAGTAGAGTGTATGTAGATAATGACGTATTTAAGAAGATAACTGGAGTAGGTGTAGGACTTGACTATTCTGACTTATCTAAGAAAGAAGGGAAGAGACCTATTGACCCTAGTTCCAGTGACCTTAAACAGGAAACACCTAGAATTCTTAAATCGGCTGTCAAACCTATCTACAAATATCTTGTTCCTAGAATAGAAGAAGAAGAGACTGAATTGATAGCTAGATATGAGATTGAGATGGAAGATCGCCAGAAAGAACAACCTGTAACTCCTATTAAACAAGTGAAAATCAATTTCCCTAGAGATAAATCTAGACTGGGATTAGGAGCTAAGGCTGTTAAACAACAAGGAAAGAAAGAAAAAGGCATAAAAGAGGTTAAGGCTGAACGAATAAAGAAAGCATGTTATCATTGTAAATCTACTGAACATCTTTCTTATGCATGCAAAGCTAACATGAATGTTCCTGCTGCACATGCCATGCCTACCACACATACAATGAATAATCTGCATCAGAATCATGCACAGTGTGGTCAACCTAACTGTATGCCATGCACTTTTAATATCATGCAAACTTTTGTGCATTTAATGAATGCATCTAGCCAGTCATGCTCAAATACTGTTGCTAGTTCAAATATCAAGAAAAAGTATGGTAGAGCCAAGACTGTCAGTCCTCCTAAAGTTAGGAGTGACAAACCTTCTCCTAAGACTGACAAATCTGTCAAGTCTGAGAAAGGAAAGGAGATAGTCGAAAGCTCTAGTAATGTGAAGAAAAGTGCATCTCCTGTTGTTAAATCTGTTGATTCTCGATCTTATCGAAAAGCCGGGCCCAATCAAAGTTGGGTTCCGAAGAATGTCTAACCAATCTGTCATTGCAGGGCATTAAGCAGAATAGAAATAAAGTTATATGGGTGCTAGACAGTGGAGCATCGAGGCATATGACTGGAAACAAGTCCCTGCTTACAGAGTTGGTTATGAAAGCTGGCCCTTATGTTACCTTTGGAGATGACAGCATAGGTGTGACTAAGGGATATGGCAAACTGAAAACTGGCAATGTCATCATTGAAGATATTTCCTATGTTGAGGGACTAAAGCACAATCTGTTGAGTATAAGTCAATTCTGTGACAAAGGTTACGAAATTGTCTTCAACAAGAAAGGTGTCTCAATCACTCACATCAAGGAAGGCTCACTAGCTTTAAGAGGAGTTCGAAAGGCAGATCTTTTTGTTGCAGATATGGATTCAGCAAATCAGGATGAGGTCACCTGTTTCTACAGCAAAGCCTCGGATGATGAAAGCTGGTTATGGCACAAAAAGCTATCTCACTTAAACTTCAAAACGATGAATGCTCTCGCAAGGCGAGAATTGGTGAGAGATCTACCTCAAATGGAGTTCGCTCCGAAAGGACTCTGTGAAGCTTGTGAAATGGGAAAGTCGAAGCGAGCATCGCATAAAAGCAAAGAAATTTCTAGTATTACTGAGCCTCTACAACTTCTTCATATGGATTTGTTTGGCCCAGTGAATGTCCTATCTTTGTCTAGGAAAAGATATGCTTTGGTAATCGTGGATGACTTCTCCAAGTATACATGGGTATTGTTCGCAATGACGAAAGACGAAGTACCTTTCTTAATCATTGATCACATCACTCAAATTGAGAATGTTTCAACACTTACTGTGAAGACGATTAGATCAGACAATGGCACTGAATTCAAAAACGCAGTGCTAAATGACTTCTGTGTATCTAAGGGAATACGTCGTCAGTATTCAGCCCCGAGAACTCCACAGCAAAATGGAGTAGTTGAAAGGAAGAATAGAACTTTGGTTGAAGCAGCAAGAACTTTGTTGTATGATTCAAAACTTCCTTTGTATTTCTGGGCCGAAGCAGTGAGTACCGCTTGTTACACTCAAAATAGAACCTTGATCATAAAAGATAAAGAAAAGACACCATGTGAGCTAATGAACAACAGAAGACCAACAATCAAATACTTTCATGTCTTCGGAGCAAAATGCTATGTGCTTATAGATGATGAAAATCTAGGCAAGTTTGCAGCAAAAGCTCGTGAAGGAATCTTTGTTGGTTACTCTACAGACGTGGTGGCAGCTTATAGAGTGTTCTTGGTGAATGATCGTAAAGTGACTGAAAGTTACAACGTCAGATTCGACGATACCAAACTCTCATCAATTTCAAGAGATTCTAGTGAACCTGAGTCCCTAAAATTTCAGAATCTGGACTTAGAAGATCTTGAAGATGAACCTGAGTTGGTTGTTCCATTAAATGTTCCAAGCGTACATGAAGAACCTGAGTCTAGTGAACAAGCTAATTCTACAAGATCAGGAGAGACTTCTTCAGTACCAACCGGCAACAACTCAGGGGGAGTAAGTAGCAGCTCAAGGACTACTGTTCAAGGCTCGAGTCGAGTTGACTCTAGTTCTGTAGGAGCTGGCACTAACTCAGGGGGAGTTAGTGAAAATATTCAAAGTAGTCAGCACCCCAACTCAGAAAGTCAAGCTGAATCATCTAGACAATTTCCAGGTGAACGGGTATGGAATAGAGACCATCCGTTTGAGTTAATTATTGGTGATCCAGATGCTGGTGTGACTACTAGAAGAACTGCAAGAGCTGACATGGCTAATATCTCCTTATATTCTGGGTTCTTATCCAAGCTTGAACCTAAAGAAATAGAAGAAGCTCTTGGCGATGCTGATTGGGTGATTGCAATGCAAGAGGAACTCAATCAGTTTGAAAGGCAGAAAGTTTGGAAACTGGTACCCCGACCAAAGAACAAATCCGTAATTGGAGCTAGGTGGGTATTCAGAAATAAACTGGATGAAAACGGACTTGTAACACGAAACAAGGCTCGTTTGGTTGCAAAAGGTTATTCTCAGCGAGAAGGAATTGATTATGATGAAACCTATGCACCAGTTGCAAGACTTGAGGCAGTCAGGATGTTCTTGGCATTTGCAGCACATAAGAACTTCAAGGTATTCCAGATGGACGTGAAAAGTGCCTTCCTGAACGGAGAGTTAGAAGAAGAAGTGTATCTGGAACAGCCGCCCGGCTTCGTTGATCCAGAACATACAGATTTTGTGTATCTACTCTTCAAATCTGTCTATGGCCTCAGGCAATCCCCAAGGCGATGGTATGAAACCCTATCTCTATTCTTAATTGAAAATGGTTTTGTTAGGGGAGTAATTGATAAAACATTGTTCTATAAAGTTGTGAGAAATGACTTAATACTTGTTCAAGTATATGTGGACGATATTATTTTTGGGTCATCAAATGAGCGCTTGTGCGAGAAATTTGCCAAGCTAATGCAGGAAAAATATGAGATGAGCATGATGGGAGAGCTGTCCTTCTTCCTTGGATTACAGATCAGTCAGAGAAAAGATGGTATCTTTATCTGTCAATCCAAGTACATCAGAGATTTACTCAAGAAGTATAATCTAGAAGATGCATCAGCAGCTAAGACTCCCATGGCAACAGCCACGAAGCTTGATGAAGACAAATCAGGTAAATCAGTTGACATCACAAGCTATCGAGGTATGATTGGCTCACTCCTCTATTTAACTGCAAGTAGACCAGATATAATGTTCGCAACTTGTTTATGTGCAAGGTTCCAAGCGGATCCTAGAGAATCACATCTCGTAGCCGTCAAAAGAATTTTTAGGTATCTCAAGGGCACACCAAATCTAGGGATTTGGTACCCAAGAGATACAGGTTTTAATCTTATTGGCTATTCGGATTCAGACTATGCAGGTTGCAGGATTGATAGGAAAAGCACATCTGGTGCTTGCCAATTTCTTGGCAGAAGATTGGTGTCCTGGCAAAGTAAAAAGCAACATACAGTATCTACTTCTACTGCTGAAGCTGAGTACATTGCTGCTGGAAGCTGTGTAGCTCAAATACTGTGGATGAGGAACCAATTGAAGGATTATGGCATGGAGCACAAGAAAATTCCAATCATGTGTGACAACACAAGTGCCATTGCCATAACCAACAATCCTGTAGATCACTCAAGAACCAAGCATATTGACATCAGGTATCATTTCATAAGAGAACATGTCGAGGAGGGGACTGTGGAGCTACATTTTGTGCCCACAATGCAACAAATTGCAGATATATTCACCAAACCTCTTGATGAAGTAACATTCAATAGGTTGGTTGGTGAATTGGGAATGCTTAACACAAGTTAGTAAAGCCTTCTATCTGTAAAATCCATGTTTATGTTTGTATGTGCAAGCTAATCAATCATTATGTGCTTAGACTTTAAAATGCCTAATTAATGATTGTTATAGGTTGCATATAGTGTGATTTTGCATGAATTCATTGTGTTTTAAGTGTCTTCTATAGCACAAATCTGTGAATTTATGCTTGTTAGATTGCATGATCATAGGGGGAGTTAAATTCATAATAGTCTAAATATTGCATGATTTTTAGATGAATTTACCTGTGTTTTTCATGTAATTAGAGGCCTTAGAATTATCAAGGAATGTTTTAATTATGTCATATATTAAAATCCTTGAATTGATATTTATATTAATTTGACAAAATTAATTGTTGAGTTTTTCAAAGAAAAATTGTCAAATTATTCTAAGTATCTTCAAAATTTCGAGTTAGTCTCTATCTCGAAACTCATGTAGAAATTCGACTTGAATTTCGACTTGAGCTTCCAGGGTGAAGTTTTGAAAATTCTAAGTCTGGGAAGAATTTCGAGTTAGTACCTATCTCGAAATTCATCTCGAAATTCGACTTAAAGTTCGAGTTCGAGTTACCAGTGTGCCTAGTTCTATCTTCAAAATATTCGAGATAAAGTCTATCTCGAATTTTATCTCTAAGGTTGAGATGAGGTTTCCATTAAGGGAATATTTTGAAAAGAACTGAGAATTAACTTCGAGTTAGTCTATCTCGAACTTTATCTCGAAGTTCGACTTGATGTTCGAGATAGAGTTCTTAGTCTATCTCGAAACTCAACTCGAATTTCGACTTGGTGTTCGAGATAGAGTTCTCAGTTAAGCTAAAGGGAATTTTTCGAGTTACACTCCTAACTCGAAACATATCTTGAATTACCCTGGACTTTTTGATTCAAGGAAGTATTTTGGAAAGAATTTGAGATTAACTTCGAGTTAACTTCTATCTCGAACTTTATCTCGAAGTTCGACTTGATGTTCGAGATAGAGTACTTAGTCTATCTCGAAACTCAACTCGAATTTCGACTTGATGTTCGAGATAGACTCTAACTCGAAAAGTATCTTGAATTTTCTGTTTTTTCCAAGTTTACTACAAATCAATAATGTTCAAGATAGTATTTCCCTATAGTTTCTGCTGTAATTTTGGTTAAAGTGCTTCTTTGTGCATAATTGTTCGAGTTAACTTCTATCTCGAACTTTATCTCGAAGTTCGACTTGATGTTCGAGATAGAAAAGTTCGAGATAGAAAAGTTCGAGATAGAGTTCGACTTACATGTCCCCTGTATGGACTTAGTACTTTTCACATTTTTTAACAGGGACATTTTTGTCATTTCTCATTCACCTATATATACATCTCTAACTCGATGCCTAAATTCACTTTACCTAATTCTAATTTTCAGCAGCCGTTTCACAAGAACAGTGCGATTTTACTAATTACATACCTTTGATCCTTGTTTTTGTGATTAAACTCGTACTAATCACGAATTACTGCCGATTTGTTGACTGCTATTATCTGTGTTAACAGTAATCTTTGTGTTAGTGTGTTTTGTGAACATCCATACACGCGTATATACATACACACGAACATATCTTGTTTGTGTAACTGTTCATAAAAGTGATTTCATATTCACCATTTTTAAACACACTCGATTCCACTGGTATACACACGAAATAGTAATTGGTTGTTGAATTGAATCCCGTAGTTTGATTTCTCAGATTCCGTTTGGTATTCTTGAAAAATTAAAAGGGTTACAATTCTCTTTTGTAATTCGGAAAATTAATTGTTTTTCAAAATTAAAATAAAAATTCACATCTTTTAAAAGAAAAACATTTAATTAAAATGGCTCACCAATTTTCCCTTGCTAAAAACAATTTTTACAATATTTCTACGGAAATTGGTGATCAACTCCCGCGGTTTAAGTTTTGGATACGATTTCTCAATTTGTATTCCAAAGCTAGCCAAGCTTTTACTGCTAAACCTACACTAGTACATGATGCTTTACAGCAATTATGGACTAGTGCGGTTACTTTTGGGAGTAAATCAAGCCCCTACGGTTTCAGGTTTACCTTAGCGGGTCAAGAATATGAGGTGACAGAACAGATTGTCAACAGAGTTCTTGGATTCCCCATTAAAGATGTCTATGATCCAGAACCTACTGCTGCAGAACGCCTCAGATTCTTTGAAGAAATTGGATGTTATCCTACAAAAGGCCCAATCACGGGAAATATCCAAAAGCAATTCTTCCATGCGGAATGGAATTACTTTTTCGAGGCCATCACAAGATGTTTTCGGGCACGAGAAAAAGACTTTCATCAAATTCCGATTCCCATGCAAACCTTTGCAGTAGCCCTAGCAAGAGAACTGGATATAAACTATGGACGCATAGTTCTCTCTGAGATAGTGGCCTCAATGGGATCCCTTGCAAGCAGAGACCTCTCTACCACTGATGTCGTCTGCTGGTTTCCTCGGTTTCTTCAAATGCTAATCAATGACTTAATACCGAAGGATGCCCTTGCTATTCGACAGGGATTTGCCAGAAGCCCCACATCTGAATCACTAGGGATGGGCACTAAGTCACTTGCAACCATTGCCAATCAGGATAAACATCAAGGTAAGCCAATGTCTACTCCTGAAAATATTCAAATGTGGCTTAGATATGATGCAGGAGTTACCAATTTGGAGGCATCATCACAAGTCTCATCACATGCTCAAAATCCATCTGTTCATGCTGAGGCATTTGATGAGATTCCGGATGAGGGAAGCGATGATGCACAAGGTAAACAATCAGGTAATCTCTCTATGCATACTATTCATTCCTCCTCCTACGTTTCTGATTCCGCGACCCATGACCCTGCTAACCCGCAGGATCTATCCCAGGGTAAGAGCCATATTTCTGACTCTGAGTCTGATACACATTCCTATTCTTTATCACCCCTGTTAACGGAAGTCAGAAAACCAGCACGTTTATTTATACAAGATGATGAGGAGAATGAACCCGAAGAGCAGCAACTTTTTCGCAAGAAAGCCAAACTTTTCCACGCTGCTACTTCACAACCACAGTCAAACCCTAGCGTGTCACACGCAACCACTCCACCTCACGCGAGTGGTTCACCCCTTGAACATTCTGCACATAGGGACTTTGATTTTGGTCAAGATGATGTGCCTCTTGATGATACTGTTGCTTCAAGAGGACATGAAGTACCTTCACCGGTACGCACTGATGCTGCAAAGAGGATCGGTTCTGATGTCGTACAAGGACACTTTGCAGCCTCTCAGACTGAGATTCCAACTCAGGAACAAACAGAATTTGATCCCATAACTGTCAACAACATTTCTTATCAAGTTTCTGCAGGTACTTCTTCACTTTTTGGATCAGTCATTGAAGACATACACGAGCGTGAGACAGGGAGTGTGTGTGAGAGGTTAGGGAGAGAGGGACCTTCATTTTTAAGGCCCGAAACCGAGCGCCAAATACCAACAGAACGCGTATTAGAGCGAGGTCACCTAAACCAAACACCGTCCCTTAATACTGAAAATTTTGATACTCGTATGACTTCAATGGAGAATAAAATGGAGCAGTTCGGGCAGTCGATGGGGCAGTTGGGGATTAATGTTGGAAACAATCAACGGGCTCTAGACGACTACGCAGCAAGAATGGCAAGTCAAGCTACAGCTTTTAATGATTTGACAAATAAGGTCGATGACTTGGGCCATGCTGGTGGTGTCTTGGGAAGAACTCTCAATGAGAGGATGGGGGCATTGGAGTCTACAATGCATACAATGACTGTGGAGATCAGTAGAATGATGTTCGCAGTCAGGAGTTTTGTGCCCCCGGAGTGCTTCGAGTCGGAACAACCTCCCCCCGATGCTGGAGCAGGTGGTGCAGGTGGTGCTGGTGGAGCGGGAGCCTCTGGTTCTGGTTTTGGAGGTTCCTATGCAGCTGGTGGATCTGAAGACCATGGTGGAGCTCAGGATAACTCACCTAAGGGGGAGAGTGGAAAGGAGACGAGACAGCAGGCAGTTCACATCGAAGAAATTGAAGAACCCGCTGATCTTGTTAAGGAACCAGAAATTGAGCCTGCTGTTGCTGAAGAGGCTCTGAGGAGGAGAAAGGGTAAGGCAATAATGGTTGAAGAAGATGAACCAGTTATTGACCTGAGTCATCAGGACACAGTACAGGAGGTACTAGACTCAGATTCTGATATGGAAGACGTACCTCTCGCACATGCTGTAAAGCGATCTTTGAAGGAACAAGGTGGAGGTGCTGGTATGTCTTTCGGAATACCTGAAGAAGATCCTATTGATGAAGAAACCCTGCAGTCTCAACAGTTAGCCTTGGAACAAGCTCAGTTCCATAAAATGAAGATGATGCAAGAACATGCTGCGTTCCTAGAACAGAAGGTGGAGCTACAAGGGAAGCAGTATGAGTATGAGCTTGCAAGGCTAGCCAATCCTCAAGTTGATCTGGATAAAAGAAGGATAGGGCAGAAATGGGATGAAGCAAGGAAGATAATGATGGGACCATGTGCAAAAGGAGTTCATAACAAGGATGCAGATGATCTGTTCTACAACTTGAATTTGCAGAATCCAATGACTGGGGACTATATAAATGCTTTGAAGAGATTAATTTCTAAAGTCAGGGTTGGATACAATGCAAATCTTAAGGAGTGGCAGGTTATCTTGTCTTTGGTAGAAGGAGTCCCAACATCTTTCCTATTCGTGGATGACCAATTCATAATGAGAAGATCTGCGTCAGAGTTGTTCTTGCTAGCGACTAAAATTCAGTACTCTCAATCTGAGGAGCTAAGCATTCTGTACAGGGATCAGTTAATGCAGCTAGCAGAGGACAAGGGTCCAGAATTCTCAGCTTATCCAAATTTTGTCCGGATGGTGGTTCAAGGAAAGATGAAGAGGGTGAGCATGGAGGAAAAGGACTTAATGGAACTTTCAGTGGAATCTCTTAAAGCAGTATGTAGACAAATGATGGGTAAGGGATTCGCCTCTGAGCTTAAAGATAAATCTGTGAGGATCATTGAAAGAGTCATATTCTTGAAGAGCAATGAGGTGTGGAAGTGTGATGTCATTGCTCCAAACCCTCTCGACAACGTGAAGATTGAGCCGGAGCTGATAGAACAGAAATGGAATATTCTTCAAGCAATGAAGAATGTAGATGAAGCTTTGACTCTTCCTTCTGGAGAACTGGAACAAGGAGAAATAAGGGAGGCAGTTGGCGTTCCAGGGAAAGATAGTGTATACTGGATACACTCTTATGCTGATGATACAGCTGATGCCTTAGCATACATAGATGCAGACCAGAAACAAACACTCTTACATATGAGTAGACAATGGCTGCTACAGACTCAAGATGCTGCATTTCTAGAGAAAGTGTTATATGTGTTCAAATGGGGCGAAGTGGAAGACAAGTTTGTTGAAGAAAAGCAGAGACTCGTGAGTTACCTGTCTGAAGTAGTGGTGGAAAAGAAGCAAATGGAGCGAGATGCGGCTAGTGTCCACAATACTAACCGTGTCAAGGGCTACCCCAAGATGATCTATTGTCAGTTTAAAGCTGATAAAACTCATTGGAAATCTCAGCTCATCATGAAGAACTTTGAGGATATTCCAAAGATCAGGACTACTCAGGAGGTGGACAAACTCAGAAGGCTTTTCAAACATCCTTATCCAGAGCCTAAGAACCCTCTAGAAATGGAAGCTGTAAGTCTGTTGAATGCTAGGTGGAAGCAGCTTAAAGATCCAGTATACAAGAAAGAAAAGCAGCAGAAGGAAAAGCTCAAAAGGCAGAAAGAAGAAAGAGACCAAGCTGCTGAAGCTAGAAAGAGGAAACGGAATTAGGGTTAAAGGTCAGAGTGGTGTGAACTTGAAGTTGGAAAAACTTCATGTCTTTCGGTTGCTTTAACTCACTTGAGGAAAATTCACCTAAGAGTGAATCCAATAAGGTGATATAAGTTTGACTAGAAGGTATGAAATAATCCA
This sequence comes from Saposhnikovia divaricata, assembly GCA_036435485.1. NCBI lineage: Eukaryota > Viridiplantae > Streptophyta > Magnoliopsida > Apiales > Apiaceae > Saposhnikovia > Saposhnikovia divaricata. Next base: position 235,025,042 of record CM071595.1, on the reverse strand, counting down.
GGTGATAGGAATCATTCAAATGATCTTTAATTCGAGGTTCGAATTCTGTTTCTAGTTTTTATGTTCATTGTATTGTTTTCAAGTTCTTTTCAATTGTATATTATTCAAGACTGTAATGTTAATTATCTTTTCTCGTCTCATTGTTTAGTTGAGTTATCCTTCATTAATTTGAATGTCATTGTTAGACAATCAAATTGGGGGAGATTGAAAGGCAGAGTGTATAAACTTGTAACACTATAACTAATGTAACTCAAACTAAAGGAAAAGATACTTAACCAGAAGACAATCAAGAACAGGAAGTCACAAGAAATCAACACTAAATGAAGACAAGGTAATTGATACAATTAAACATGCTAACTATGATCAAGCCAAGAAGAAATCATTGAGAGAAGTTCAAGTCAAAGTTGTTCATGCCTCGATGATTTGATTAATCAAGAATCAAGATCATAACTATCAGTATCAACAAGACCAATTGATTTCAAGTGAAGAAGAAGGAAAGCAAATATTGGAAAGCCAAATTATTAAGTGAATATGGTAATTTATTCAAGAAGCAGAAACACTATCAAGACTAGTCACTTATGAACCAGACCATTGCATCAAGTGTCAGGACATTGATAGCAAGTTTATGTCAGTAATAAAGAACCATGTTCAAGAGCTTGTTGAGGAATAAAGAAGACATGAAGATATCACAAGTTCAAGATGTGCATTGAAGTTTCAAGTTGAAGACCAGAATATTTTCTAAGTACTAAATGTTCTGGATGGCTAAGTAGAAATTCTCAAGTAGAAGTTCTACTTAGGAATTTCGAGATAGCCAAGTAGAAGTTCCACTTAGGAATTTCGAGATAGCCAAGTAGAAATTCTCAAGTAGAAGTTCTACTTAGGTGCAGCTTCAACATGACACATGGCATCTTCTGATTGGCAGATTTCCAAGCTTTCAAGATAAGGCAAGAATTATGTGGACATCATTGGGCCACGTACATCTTAGTCTTTGAAGACTACAGGACATAGATTACATGTAGTATAAATAGAAGTACTTGTGTAATGTTTTAGTTAGTGAGCAATTCTAGAGAAAAAAACACAAGAGAAAAAGAGAGAGTGCATTCACAGAGCTTAGTATCATTCACTTCTCTCTCAACTTCTGTTATACTTTGTAATGAATGTTGTAGCAACCCTTTCAAGTTATATATAAAGAAATATATTCCTTGAATCTGTGTGTTCATTTATTGCATCGTTTTTATTGCCTCTCATATTCGAAAAGTTGTATTCACCCCCCCTCTACAACACATTTGGACCTAACAAATACCCATTTGGATACGCATTTGGGGTTGGGGTAACGCGGATTACGCATTTGAGGTTGGGGTAACATGGGTTACGCAAGCTTCAGCTGGGTAATAAACGTATTAGAAATCCTTGGTTATGCAAATGGCAGCTAGGTAAAGCTGGGATACGCATTTCCATATTAGAATTCCTTGGTTATGCAAATGGCAGCTAGGTAAAGCTGGGATACGCATTTCCATCTTGCGTATCCCGTGTCACGCATCCTCAGACTGCGCAGTGACGTCATATGACGTAATTGTCATCTTTGCACAGACGAGAGTTCCCAGCCGGCGTTTAATGGAGATTCCGGCAAGTTTTTTCAATCTATTCGTTCGTCCACATACGCAACTTTCCCAACACATACCACATACCATTACGATCGTCGTTCCAAGCTCTACACATTTTTACCACTTTTATTACACTTCTATTTCATGATTGGAAACGCCCAAATCACCCCTAACTTTCCGATCGCCTCCTCCGGTGACCTTCACACGCCCCTGCGGGGCCAAATATCGATAAAACGGACGGGGTAGAAAGATAGAGCTAGGTGTGGCGATACTTTTTATGAGCTCAGATCAAATGGTGGTTGACAGATGGCTGAGAACGACCGTGGCGATGGAGGAGGCGATTTCTCGCCGAGAAAGACGACCGGCGATGTTCTGTGAGAATGACGTCACATGACGTCATTACGCATTTCAGTAATGCGTGACACCTGATACGCATAACAGACATGCGTATCTCCAATACGCAAATGGTATTTGGGTCACAAAATGGCTATTTTTCGCACTATCAGCCGTGCATTGGTATTCTTGTTCGTTTTTCTGAAAAAAAGCGTTATTTTTAACAATTTTTCTGCATTCTAACTATTTATTTAATATGGTATCGGAGCTTGGTTTAGGAGGATTTTCAGGTTCGAGTCCCTCCAACCCCATTTATTTAATTCATTATTTGTTGTCTATAGCATAAGATCCAGTTGGAACCTTTCTCTAATTTTAGATGAGCTGCCCCATTTATTTAATTCATTATTTGTTGTCCGTAGCATAAGATCCAGTTGGGACCTTTCTCTAAGTTTTAGATGAGCTGGTTACTTAACAGACAAAACATGTGAACAATATCTTGAACCACGACTTCCTCATGCTATACAAGTTGCGGATCCCCAATGATGTGCAACATCACCTAGTTTGATATGTTTGTCTAATTAACATCTTAAGTTAGATAAATTAAAAAACTTGCAACAATGATATATATATATATATATATATATATATATATATATATATATATATATATATATATATATATATATATATATATATATATTAATGGAATCATGTTATCTGAAAAGCTAGAACTCTTCCACATCCATTATGTGTTTCTTGTCCAAAATACGGCCATAAAATACACTGCGTGCGTTTAGCTTTCGGATATGTGCCAAAAATCAATGACCATTTAGTAGTAAAGATTGTTAATTTTAGTGATGCAGACATAATTCGATTATTCATGATTTGTTTTTATAGTTTAAGAAGAAGTTCTTGGAAAGACATAATTATCAAAGATGACATTTTCATCAACTCACTCGATTTGTGGGGGCATGTTTCTGTTAATGGTGCTGCACTTTGGAGTGCCACTACCAAGGAGGGGGTACGAATGCTTCTGTGCTTTAATACCATAAATAATACAATGAAGAGCATATTAAGAACTGGAGAAGCTTCACATCCTAAGTATGTACATCAATTTGGTGAGTAAATCGTTTTTCTAATGAGAATCCTATGTTAAATGCTTTTGACATGTAGGTACTAAAAGAAGGTTCGATGAACGAGTTTCTTTGGGAAAGGATTGGTTTTACTCTAACAAAGAATATTTATTTACGCGCCTTATGTTTAAGAAATAATGGCATGTTGGGAGTTGTCCCACATTGTTTGTGGGAGGGACAGATAGCTAGTTTATAAGCATCCAGATGTGTCCAAAAAACAAATCCGTGCAGGCTTGGCCCAAAGTGGACATTATTATACAAATATGAAATTAAGCCTTACTTAGGAAGCCCAACAAGTGGTATCCGAACTATGGTTATAACGGTCCATAACAATCTCGGATTATAATGGATCAAGGAAGAGGCAATTGGATTATCCCAGAATGGGTTCAAGAATAGGCAGATGGGCTACCCCATGATGGACTAAAGCCGGAGGTAGGTTGACATTCCAATATGGGCTAGAAGCTTCCAGTATGGTTCGAGGGGGAGACAGATCACACAGAAGGAGGTAGAATCGACAGGTTTCGTGCCCGATGTGTGAAGGGGGAGATGTCCCACATCGTTTGTGGGAGGGACAGATAGCTAGTTTATAAGAAGTCAAGTTAACTCCATTAGTATGAGACATTTTGGACTACCCAAAAACCAATATATATGTGTGGGCTTGTCCCAAAGCGGACAAGAATGTATGAATCGAATTTTTTGTTTCATAGAATGTCAAGAAGAATGAGGTAACTGATTTTGCTGATTCATGGAATCAATGGTATTGTTCATGGAACCGATGACCCTCAATTGATATTGTAGTAAATGAGTATATGGAAGACTACGACATGTACGTCTATACCCAGTACCTTTCGTGGTAGACCCATTCGTGAAGGGTCTGGTTTTGCTGAATACTACTGATTGAAATAAAAAACAATTTACGTTTATTATGTCACTGCCATTGCAATCGACACATGAACTACTATTTTACTTCGACACGGCACTTCTGGCCGACATACCCGTGTCAACCCGACACGAGACAGGACACGAAATCCGTACCAGATTCGTCACATAAAACTTGACACTTCTTCTCTATTAAGTAACCACCTCATCTAAAACTTTAAGGTATTAAAGAAAGGCCCCAACAGGTCTTATGCTACAACATATATTATTGAATACTCCCCCTCAATCGTACGATACGTTTCGCTATGATTGACAGATGACAAACAGATAATGAAGACATGAAGGAGACGGACAACAAATAATGAATTAAATAAATGGGGGTGGAGGGACTCGAATCTAAGACCCCTCCTAAACCGAGCTCTGATACCATGTTAAGTAACCAACTCATCTAAAACCTTAAGGTATTAGAGGAAGGTCCCAACATGATCTTATGCTACAACATATATTATTTAACATTCTCCATCGTCGAAAAGTTTGAAGGTCGCCAGAATGAATCCGTCGTTTTGAGAATGGAGATTACAGACGAAGAAGAGATGAAGGTGGATACGGGGACTGAAAGAGAAAGAGATGAAAGTGAAGAAGGGAATGAAAAAGAGAAAAAGAAGTACTTGGTGTATATGTATAATGTATGTATATGTATGACTCGGTCATGTAAAATAAATGCATCTGGACTGTTCTTTGTCCAGATTCATTTTTGAGTTAGACACTCAAAACAACAACCGTCTTCCAACCCATGATTTAAGAGTATAATGTTATTAATATAATTATATATCAATTTGTAGCTAACAATAATATACTACTTTACATTTAAATTAAGGTGGTTTTATATTCTTTATAATATAAAAAATAATTTTTTTAAAAAAAATATTTTATTTTATTTTTTTACAATAATAAATTAATAAATTTAATATAATAAATGCCGTGTCCCCGTACCCATGTCCCAAAATTTTCAAAAATATCAAATCCAACACTCGAATATGTGTCGTATCCGACATTTCGTATCCGAGTCTGAGCAACATAAATGATTAAAGATAGTATACTAGTACTGAATTGACCTGGCAAATCGGGTAAACGGATCGGATCTACTTCGAATCGGATCCATTTTCGGTTATGATATATTTAGAGCTGGTTCGGTTCGGATCGGATATGATTCGGTTCGGATCCTCTTTCGGTTAAGGTACATTTTTGGGATTGTTCGATTCGGATCAGATCTAACTCGGTTCGGGTCAAATTCGGATTAAAATCGGATAAATTTTGGATTAAGATCGGGTCAAATTGGATTCGGTTCTTTTTCGGATATTTACTATTTAGCATCGGATTCTGTTTGGATGTAGGAAAATTCGGTTAGGATCGCATTTGTCAAGATATATCTAATTTAGTGATTTTCCAAAATTTTTAAAAAATACAAAATTATTTTGGTTTGAGATCTTAGTAATAAACAACTAAATTGACTAATACTAGTAACTAGTGCTTTGTCACGGACTGTTATTTTGATTTTTTAAAAATAATTCTCGACGATCCAACCGTACAGATGTTAAAATAAATCTAATTTATTGATGTTCCCAATTTTTTTTTAAAAAAAGTTTATTTTGTTTTGTGATCTTAGCCATAAATAACTAAATTGACGGAAACTAGTAACTAGTAGTGCTTTGTCAAAAATCATTCTTCCTATTTTTTTAAAATAATTCTCGATGATCCAATCATACGGATGTTAAGATATATCTAATTTATTTATGTTCCCATATTTTCAAAAAATAAAGAATTATTTTGGTTTGAGATCTTAGCAATAAACAACTAAATTGACTGGTACTAATAACTAGTACTTTGTCACGAACTTTTGTTTCAATTTTTTTTGAAAATAATTCTCGACGACCAACCGTACGTATGTTAAGATAAATCTAATTTTTTGATAATCCCAAATTTTCAAAAAGTAAAATTTTATTTTATTTTGAGATTTTAGCAGTAAACAAATAAATTGACTATTACTAGTAAGTAGTGTTTTGTCACGGATTCTTGTTTCGGTTTTTTTTAAAAAAAAATCTCGACGATCCAACCGTACGGATGTTAAATATATATAATTTATTGATGTTCCCAAATTTTCAAAAAATGAAAAATTATTTGATTTGAGATCTTAGCAATAAACAACTAAATTCACTAGTACCACTAGCTAATAGTGCTTTGTCACGGATTGTTGTTTCAATTTTTATAAGTATAATTTTCGACGATCCAACCGTACGGATGCTAAGATATATCTAATTTATTGATGTTTCCAAATTTTCAAAAAATAAAAAATTATTTTGGTTAGATATTAGCAATAAACAACTAAATTGACTGATACTAGTAACTAGTGCTTTATCACGGACTTTTGTTTTGATTTTTTTAAAAATAATTCTCGACGATCCAACCTTACAGATGTTAAGATATATCCAATTTATTGATGTTCCCAAATTTTCAAAAAATAAAAAATTATTTTGGTTTGAGATCTTAGCAATAAACAACTAAATTGACTAGTATTAGCAATATTCGGTTCATATATTTTCAATTTCGGATTTACATTGAATCTAATAATCGAATCATATTCGGTTGGGATAATTTTTTATTCGGGTTTGATCGGTTTCATTTCATTTTCGGATCTATTATTAGGATTATTTTCGGTTAAATTTTCGGTTCGGTTAATTTTCGGATCGGATCAAATTGGTTTTTCGATCATTGTCGGATTTTACTATTTGGGACAAACTTCAATTCGGTTCGGATTGTTTCGGATTCGGTTAACTTTCGGATTTCCTAATTCGGATAAAAATTCGGATCTCAGTTCCACAAATTTCGGTTCGGTTCTTCGGTTCCAGACCGGATTTGCCAGGTCTAGTCTAGTACTGAATCAGTTGGTAGAATATTCACAATAGGTTTTTTTTTAGTTCAGGTAGTTCCGGAAAAGAGATACTTGGATATGTGGTAGACAAAAACATTAAACAGGAACGGACAGTAGTATGAGGCGAAAAGGGCAAGTTGTATCTAGTTGCTTTTGCCTTTAACTTGACTGTTATAAATCCGCAGAAACACAGCTATTCTTCATGTATTGTGCTTCCTCACTTCTCAATTGCAGCGATACTGAACCTGGATCTTTCACTAGTATACATGTATTGTTCTTTCAAGATGAGGCCAAGCATATAACAACCTAGCCGAAACAACCTGGCTAGGTGTTGGGCGTCTAGTTTTGGTCATATTAAAACGTGGCTACTGAAAATACAATTAGAAACTACACTGTGTATAGTAAGATAAGAGTATATTTAAAGCACTGGCTTGCAAATTATCTATTACACAACAAGCATAAAAACTTACAGATTCTCTATCGAAAAAAAATGTTACTTGATTTACTGGTGGTATTTCTGACTTTGCTCCCAAGATAGCTTATTCCTAATAAAGATTCAACATTTTTCACAACAGCAGCACTTTTTCAGCTATAAAGCTACATGCAAAACGTTTGCTATAGATACCTTGTTCTCATGTTCGGGGAGTAGGAGTAACCATACATTACAGACTTACAGTTGTCAAATCTACATGATGTTCAGATATCAAAGAGGATGACGAATCTGAATCAAGAAGTTTCCTATCTGTAGAAAAGCCAGGCTGGTTAGGCTCAGGTATCTCACATTTACTACTTAACATAAGAGACACCATAGCCATGCTTGGTCTGTCTTCTGGATATGGTTGTACGCATAACAATGCAATTTGTATAGCACGGTACACGTCAGAGTGATTGCACGACTCTAGGATTACATCATCAACCATGTCCAATAACTTATCCTCTTTGTAGAGTCTCCAAGCCTAAAAAAAAAATTGATGATACATAACCATTACATGTTGAATCATGCAATATTAGAAGTGGTCTAAAAGTTTGTGGTTAATAGAAATTTAAACTTCTAAAGATCTTCATCGATTCATATTTGTAGACCATTAGACAGCTCGAACTTACTGCAATATTAGTGAATCATGATTACAGCCTTTATGATAAGTTCTCCGCTTAAGTGGAGTTCTGTTGTAAAAGAGTACTAATTAACACATCTGATAATCTAACCATAAAAACAAATATATGTTAAAGTTTTTTAGTTGTATTCACTTTGTTTAGAACTAATTATTTCAAGTTTAGAGCAGTATTTGACAGATGTTCAATTAGTAGTTAGACTATGACATGGTTATTATCTTATTCATTATTTTTCGATAAATTTCTTATAAAATTGTTAGTACTTAGCTTACCTGAACAAGAAGATTAAGGTTGGGATCCGGTTGGTAAAAACCTTTCATTCTCCTCCCACTTATAATTTCTAGCACTAATACCCCAAAGCTATAAACATCTGATTTAAAAGAGAAAATTCCTTCGAGTGCGTACTCTGGAGACATGTAGCCACTGCACAAAATCCGTAAATTGAAAGACATGATCAGCTTCAACCAATGGGAAATGGAATTTTCAATTGTTATGAAAAGTCTTACAATGTCCCAACAACTCTTGTTGTACTTGCTTCACTTTCACTCCCCCAGAAACTCTTAGCTGTGCCAAAGTCTGAAATTTTTGGATTCATTTCATGATCCAGTAAAATATTCCCAGCTTTGAGATCTCTGTGGATGATCCGTACCCTAGAGTCTTGGTGAAGATAAAGAAGGCCCTTAGCTATCCCATATATAATGTTGTAGCGTTTTGGCCAATCCAGAGACCTGCTTAGCTCCTTGTCTGTCAATTTAGTAAATCTAAGTTACTCATCTGCCATTATGCTAAAAATAAGGATTTTTCTAATATATTAATAACCAAGAAAATATTTTGGTTTGTTACACTGGTATAGAAGTTTTTAACTATGAAAGCTGATTATCAATGTTCTGAGGATTTCCGTACTGAAAATAAGGAAGTCAAGGCTTTTGTTAGGCATGTATTCATAAATCAGTAGCATCTCTCCATCCTCAATGCTGCATCCCAAAAGTCTCACAAGATTTCGGTGTTGAAGTTTGGCTATACATAAAACCTCATTCTTGAACTCATCCAGTCCTTGTTTAGAAGTCTTCGAGAGCCTTTTTACTGCTATCTCTCTTCCGTCCTCCAAGATTCCCTGAAAAAAAGTTATTTAAACTCTATACAGGACCAAGGTGATGAATCATGATTGTGGATTATATATATATATATAAATTCAAATTTACAAACATTGTAGACTTATTGTTCTATCTGTTTATTCAGATTAGCAGATTTATTACACAGTAACATTTCAGCCCAGGACTTCATCTAGTTGTAGATATTGTAAATACAAAAATCAATGGGACTAGTATTTTGATACATAGCGGAAGCATTTGAATCGAAATAGAGATTTAGATTTTAGGTACATTCAGTGGTATGGAACTCTCTAATCTCCTATAATGTACTTCTGACATTAATTTGTGTTTTTATGCACATGGTATAGTTCAAAGTAGTGAATAAAAAAAAAAAAATACCTTGGTGTCAATTCAAACAGCTTAATCATAATTTTCCACAGTACAAATGTGAATCAATAAAATTACCATGTAAACAGGTCCAAAGCCACCCTCTCCAAGCTTATTATTTTCCGAGAACTCGTTGGTTGCTTCAGCAATTGTTACAAAGTCAAATAATGGTAGTTCCAGATCTTCCTTTTCACTTCTATTTGTTGATTCACCTTTCACACTAAATGTAAAGTTTCCTGACAATTAGTACACAAAAGCATACTGTAAACATATTTGTAATAACATATGCAGAAATAAGTAAATGACAAACTACAAGAATTTTCGGACTCGGTATATATATATTCCTCCTTGATGGAGTTGTTTTAGTTGATTTAGTTTAAAAGTCACTGGTGTGCAGCAGAGAAGCTAAAGAGTCGATATCAGTAAATTATGGACATACCTTTTCTCCTCTGCATTCTTTTTCTATATACAGTTGATATAACTAGGCATAGGAATATTGTTATTACTACTAATATAACAATTATAATTATGCTTAGCGGCTTCTTTGCTCTTGATCTTCTAATTGTATTTGTCCCTGTGCATATAAAATTTGAGAATATGTTAATAATCTAAAAAGCTATAATAAACTTTAAGTGGCCTACTTCTACTCACCTAATTCTCCAGCTGCGCTCCTTATGTAGAGATCTTGAACATTTCCCAGGTATTCTCTGATGTCAAGCAGGTCACTGAACCATAATAAGCACCCACTTCCACCTTCTTTTACATCAATATTCGCGTATGCTGTGCATGAGCAGTTCTTCAAGCATTTAGCCGCACATTCCTCTAGGGTCATGCTTGGATCAAACCACGAATTTTGAGTGTCTGGAAATTTGAGATTAGGATATCCCTTGAAACTATCTATGTTACCACACATCAACTTAGATTTGCGAACACAACCAGCAGAACGATCTGCTAACCTCCATTTTTCTGGATATTTTGGCTCAAATCCTTCCAAACACCCACATATGTCAAGTCCAAAATTTTTCTTAGTAATGTTACAAATACCGTATGCCCCACATAAAGCAAAGTCGTCACATTCATCCGTAGGTAAAGCCACAGTGTTATCCCAACCTTGAGTAGTGTCAGTCCAAGTGAGAATTTTTAAATCTCCATCTGAATCTAAGATCATCCTCATTGCAGCAGAACTATTGAGGAGTCTATACATGTAATATAAATCCTCATTATTCGACACGACATCATATGTAAAAACCTTATTCTGCAGCAAATGAGATTTGCCGCCAAACGGAACACCATTCCATGGTCCAAATCTGAATCTCATAGCTGAACCTTTCCACACAACTCGTTGTGGATATCCTTTTAGATAGACTCCATATGTGTAATTGCCCGGAGATGGATCATCCGGGCTTTTCCAGGATACAAGGTACCTGTTTAAGCATTTCACCATGTCCCAGCCAAATTTCATGTCTGGTAGAATAGTATCTCCAAGGTGATCAAAACTCTCCCAAAGGAAATTTTCTGGATAATAGTCATCTGCATACCTGATAACAAGATTTCCTGTATCTAACAGTTGCACCACAGGACTTATCACACTCTTTGATGAGTTAGATGACCAGATTATGTTATTGGTACCATCAGAAAGACGTAAAACTCCACTAGTGTCAATCATGAGCACGCCTGAAGTATCAGAAAGTGGAGTATCTCTGTTAGCAACCCAAACAACTGTCTGGTTTGCTATATTTTTGTACCAAATGCCCAAGTACCGACTCTTTGAATCGCCAGGGCTAAAGAATCCCATTTGAAACCTTTCTTTAGCTGACACAATGGTGCTGTTATCATCATCTCTAATGGTTTGATTAGCAGTAATAGTATCATTTGCTGTTGAAATTTTTGTAAAGGTGCATATCATCAAACTGGAACAAAACAGAATGAAGGAAATGATTTGCATCGTTCAGGTATGGTTGTTCTCTCTACAAATTTGCTTTTAATAGCTCTTTATGGATACAAAATGTATCATACTATATACATTCTTGCATGCATATTTCAATTCTTGTCAATGTGACTTAAAGTATTAGGTATCATGTAGGCCAAACGGATAAAAGTCTTGAAGGCTTTTTTATTCTAACACCTAATTGTCTTTCATGGAATGCTATTATGAACATGAAGGAATAAAGTTAATATGTTTCAATAATTAAAGGCTAGTTTATAGACCTGGAGTCAGCTTTATTTATATAATCTAGGCAAAAGACCCTCTACTTCCAGTATTAAATTACTGATATGTATTTTTATGTCAGCATCCTTCAACAAACATTTGTTTGCTAGCATCTAATTAAGATATCCTAAACCGAATTCATCATACTATTTACATTTTTCTTTTTTGGAAAAATAAAATCAAACTATCTTCATTTCCAGATTATTTTTACAGTCAGGATCATGAAAGTATTACCTTATTTATTGCCTCCAGTTAAGCTCTGCGCATATCTTAGGATCTCACCCTCTGAGCACAACATACTGTTAGGCTTAATTTTTTGATATCCTGAAACCTCTCGTGACTCAGAATGGTCAGTCATGTACAAGCGTATAGCTAAAATCGTCAATTCTTTTCCACAAATAAGTTCCAGGCGAATCTCCTTTCCTAAGTTCTATTCCATGTAAATGAATTTTAAATAATTGGACAATTAGGTTTTTACACATCCTATCTTCACTTATTGTTGTTAGCCTCTGTATATGGGCATTTTACTTGCATTACTATAATATGGAATGAGTATGCAGAAGTTACGTATATATATTAGCACAAGAGTTCTATCATCATTTCTAATTCCATTACTATATGGCAGCATATGTAAAAATTTGCTGAGATAATTTGCCCTTCGGGTGAAATCTACATGTGGTTAATTTTTTTTATTTTTTTAATGTGATGGTTTGCACAGTGTTGGTCATCCAAGCTTCCAAGTCTCAATCCTCAAAGACTGGAAGCTTCGTTCTTCATTTCGTGTGAAGTTAGTTGTGGTCATTCCCGTCCTCACAGACTGGAAGATCCATTAATTTTTTCGTGAAGGTAGTTGTGGTCGTCCAAGGACCACATTCCCAGTACAAACTAAGGTAATTAGGTAAACCAGCTGTGATAGTGATGATCTGATAATCATTGTCTAAAGTCTATAGACTGACAAATATTCTTCTTATCATTAATATTCTATGATTGGAAAGTTCCATCTGTTTTATCTAGTCCGTTTGTCTGGTCTTACAGAGGCTGCTAAAGACTTTTCATCCTTTCGCTTTCTAGTTGATTAAACGTCTTTAAGAAAAGATTCTGATGTTAGATCTCTTTGGTTGTATTGAATATATAAGGTAAACATCACTGGTAATTAATAAAATCTCAGATTTCAGATTAAGATATGTAAAAACCACAACTAACATGATTCCGTCACCAACAGCAAGATTCCGTTGGCAATCAAGAATCGTGACGGAATTGCAGACGGGCAATCAAGAATCAGACGGACAATTTTGTTGTAAAAAACGTTGTAGGGAAATTTTATCGACAGGAATTTTTTTCTGTCGGTAATTTATCGACGGAATTGCAGCTTAGCAACGCTTTATTTGTTGTTAGGAGCCCTATGAACCTAAGAACTCGATTTTAATCTAAAAAAGCATTGATTTACATTATTAAGCATGTCAAGATATTTCAAATAGTTCTGAGAAGTTCTTATGATAATAATGGTTCTTGTACAAGCCAAAGCTTAAATAGATGTACAAAACTGCTCTCCCTTTGATAAAAAATAATCAATTTCCTGTTCATATTACAATTTCAAGAAAAAAAATTGTAAATGGCTATATACAGTTGCTATAGACTATGGGTATGCAGTGCAGATGTAGCACCTGCGAAAGGTTGATATTGGGGAGAGAAAATCCTAGTCAAATTATATGACTAAAATTATGGTACAAGAATGGATTTATAGAGGTAAAGAATATAAATCAACTATGGGGGAATAAATGGCAACTATGTGAACAAAGTAACAACGTCCCTACGATAACCTCGGACTATTAAGAGCCTTGGGACATTTTCGACCAATAAATCCATATATTCCATGTAAAAGTAAGCAGGGTGGTTGAGGGGCGGAGGTGGTAAACTCACGAGTACAACTGCAGCCATTCTTGAATAATGCAGAATGGTTGAGTTCAACTTAAGAGTGGTGTAGAGAAATTTCTCTACTTGTTGTTCATAGACAATCACAGGCTTACCATCAGCCATTAGCGGCATGCCATCCATCTCAGCTTTTTCTTTCATCTGTTTTAAGGAACTAGCTATCCTTCGCTGAGCAGCAGTGAATGCTTCAACAGATTCTTCCTGCTTTGTTTCACCATCTGCTCGGGAATCCCATGACTTCATTGATATGACAATCACATCAGCTTGCATCCGAAGATCATAAAGAAATTTCTTCACATCAGCTTTGAGAACCCCTGCATCAGCATCCTCCTCCGCTATACAGAATACCTGAATCTTACAGCTCTCAAAGCTATCTTTGGTAAGAAGAAGCTGTGAGAGGAGAAGCATTAATCCGCCATCTCTCACAATCCAGTATAAATCAATTGAACCGTACTGTCTTTGATACTCATTAGGCCATTCATCAAGACCTTTAACAATTACAACTGCCTTGTTAGCTACAATGCAGTCATTAATAATTCCAACAAAAGTAGCTGGAATTTCAACTAAATTTTCACGCCGCCATATCTCAGGATATCTTATTACCACGATATTGGGCTTGAGATTTCCAAGACCCATTGTCTGAACAATGGCTCTGAATCCGGCAGACATACTGGGGGCTACAATCATCTCTGCAACAGCTTCACAGCGCTTGTATTCAATATAGGTACTAAGTTGCTTGCAGGCAATCTTGGCATCTTCAGCACAGTCATGATAATCACCATCAAGAATAGAGGCAAAAATGGACATTCCCCTGCCTTTTTTCTTCATGCAGTTGGCAAAGTCGGCAAGCTTTGGATGGCAAGGTACGTTCTCTGGTAGCTTTCCCCATGGTCGGCAGAAAATCAAGGGGATTGGATACCAGTTCTTTGGGTGAACTTGGTTGGCTACAAATAATAATTAGATCATTATTTAAAAACGGAACAGACATCAAAGTACACTCAATAAAAAAATAAATTATTTATGCCTTTATAACATTAGACTATATATATACTACTAGCACTGTTGCTCGTTAGTATTAGATAGATGTAAGTTTGAAATAATTATTAATGGAAACTCAAGAAAAAAAGTGCTAACTATGGAGTACAAAAATAATACGAAAAAGTAGATACTTCTGAATATAGCATACCTCCTAAAGACCGGAGACTTCGTAGAGCTAGTTGAAAATAAGCACTTTTGAAACCATCACCCCAATCACCAGCTTTGCCTTTGAGGTTCACGTAATAATATATGAGACTTGCTAGGGCAAGAGACAACACAGTGAATGCCCACGAGATCAAGAACATAATCACTGTTACAGAAGAAGCAACATCTGAATACATCAGTCAAATGCAGCAATCGGCACAAACAAGTATACATAACAGACGTTCAAGACAAAGTACTAGACCAAAAAGCTGAGGTGGTAAAGTGCATTAAACTTACTTTGATCATGATATATATCTGAAATTAAAAATTTTAACAACTTGCAAAATTTCCTAGATAATTGTACGTGGTGCCAAGGGACGTTACAGAACGTAAGACAATTAATTATAACGTAAACTGATTATACTCTTTATCTATCATCATATATGTATTATTGTACTTGAAATCTGGATATGAAACTGATGAAAAAGCATCAAAATAAGATTCATGAAATACAAACTACATACCCAATCAAGATGCAAACATCTTTCTTCGTGTGTAAATATATTTAGACAATTTTTATCTTTACACTTAATGTCAACATCATAATGCCATGGATGCACCAGACAGTGTAGTTTAGGGCTACAATTATTTGGACTTGAGTACTATTCGATTCCAAGAATTCATTTTATCTAACAAGCATCAGCTTTCAATTTAAAAACTATGTACACCAAGGTATACCGATGATTGAGTTCCAAACCTATAACTAATACACGAGTCTAGAAAGACCTATTGCTGTACATACATTATTACGTAATATCTGGCCGAGTGTGTTTTCGAAAAGATTGCATAGCAAGTTTGTCATTCGGTACAAACTAACAAGACAATTTTAGCGTATAAAGGCCCAAAGGCCAACTGACTTCCTATAGAGGAAGTTTAGTGCACCGATACTCTGCCATAACCTTTTTGATGGATATACAATTATATATAGAGGCTTAAAGGGACAAGATAATTACTGCAAAATGATAGATTCAGACTCAAGATACAGTAGAATTTCAAGTTCAGGAAACGATGATCAAGTTTCTGCTGAGAACTCAGGCAAAAAAAGTAAGTGCGAGCCAAGTATGTAAACTTCGAATTTTCCTTACCCAACCCTCAGGTTACTCTGGATAATCTTAGGGGCGCCAATCCCCTAAAGCTAGATGCTAGGGAGGATCATATGGGGATTACACAACAGCGCAAGGCATCCTAGGAACCTACATGGAACCACCCCCCTAGACAAACATAACAATCACACAAAAACTATGCACAAATTTAACAACTTGAATATACAAAAAGGAGCCGTACATATACAAAGAGATGCTCCCAGAAGAGAGAGGCTCCAATGGTGAAATTTCCACCGAGGACGCCAGCTAGGAGCATCTAGAAGATCCAGAAGAAAGCCGGATAAATTCACCCCCGCGTAACACAGAAGGTAAAACATAGTTGTGGTTGGTGAGATGAGATCCAAATTTCCAATGACAACGCACCCCATACAGATGAAGGCAGTGAAGATGGTAGCACTGTGAGGCTCACTTCCATCTGCAACCTTGAAGTACTTAAGAACGGGTAATATGTCATCATTCGCAATTGCCGCAAGCAGACGTGGGGCACCAGTCAGGCTCTGTAGTGCTGCCCCTAAAGTTGAAAGAATAATTCCAACATATATAAGAGCAGGTAATGGCCAAGCAACCGTCGCCGTGAGAAACCTGCATAAGTACTTTGATTATGCTATTTTCGTACATTTATTTGATCACTGCAGCAGGGCCAGTTTACTAAAATCCATGTCCTATGTCTTTTGATTTACAAAAGACGGAATAAACATTTTACTTAAAACAAATAATGGAGTTCTTCATAAGATCAGCATAGGGTTATGATACATTGAACTTTAAATGAAAAAAAAAAGTGAGTCTGTCGTACAGGTCAAGATTTTTTAAAACAACTAACTACACTGAAACATACTTACGGACTTGTTTCTCAGTTGCAGAACAGAAAGACCAACTGAAACTACCGATGTTGTTACTCGTATATTGTAAAGATATATAATTGCTAGATGAAAAACTGCTAATAAGCTGGAACTTGTTGCAGCGGAGCAGTAGTCAATACTTTAAACTAGTGTTGATGGTTTGCAGAGTTGTTTCCAGATTTCATTTGTAATTCATGTAGAGATCCAGCAAGCCATATTGATTCCAACTCGGGGGAAAATATACTTACAAACATGTACCACGAATGAACTATCAAATTATTCCAATCTGATATGGTACAGTTGAACAAGTTCAAATCATCTGTAGAAAGACTTAGAAAACAATACTAACGTCCCTGGTGCCGAACCAAATCGTGGCTGGGACTGTCACAATATAAGAACCAAATCCCTGAGAATCGTGGCTGTGTACTAGCATTACTTTTGTGCAAGTCAACCCATTAAAAATGCATCGACTCAGGCAAGATTTTTCTAGTCTTCGGCTATGAATCCCGGATCATATACATGATAATAATTACTTAACTAACGGTATTCACTTTGGACTAGAACTCAACTTGCGAATTTTCTAATTTACATTTAAACTCAAATTTGATTCTCAAACAACGTTCAAGAACGAGTTACAATCACAACTAAGTAATTAGACTTACAGGCGATATAACCAATCAAGTTTAACTTAAACTGAAGACAATGAATGCACATTATTAGATGCCGCAAACAATTTGTTTTATATCTTTACATATATATCAATGACATGTAAGTACATGATGTAACTTCAAAGAAAGATATTACAGGAGAAGTCATTCATGACACCACAATCAAAGGAAACACACAATACCTGTCTGAAAAGAGCTTCTCTCTAGTCGCGAGAGACCCAAATACGATTACAGATATCAAGTATATAGAACTTGTAGCAAGAGTTGCAGCCAATGTTCCAATAGGTATAGATCGTTGAGTATCTTTCAAAGAGGCAGAGCGATTGGAACCTGCCATAATCCCCGTTACAGCAGGGAAAAAGAGACCTACCAATTGACTAACAATAAATGATAAAGAGTCAGAAAGACATATAACGATGCTTAGTGTTCTTCAACAATATTTTTCGACGAAAAGTACAGGAAAATACACCTAAAATGGTCAAGAACACACAGCTTGTCTAAGAAAAAGCAAAATACATTCTCAAGAGCATTTAAATATTCATTTAGTCAGCCAGTAGAATGAACTTTGCGACCCAAATCAATTTAACAGAAAGAAAATGTACAGATGCAAGATGTAATGCATATCAAGTGTCCGAAGAGGTTGAGGGCAAGTAGGAAGCGGAGTAATAGAGCTGGAAGTTTGGCACATATGTATGCTAGTAGGTAACAGTGACAGGAAAGGTGATTTTGATACATCCAGAAAGGGGTAGAGTAAAAAAGAATAGATATTCTCTATCCTGCCAGAAAACCATGTAAGGTTCTACTACATGAAATAAAGAGTAAGATTCTGATAAAATATTTTATTTTCGACAATCATTTAACTCTACAGTTACATGATATAGTTACAGAGTAAGATTCTGATAAATGTTTTAAATTTGACAATCATTTAACTCTACAGCTCTATATAGAAAATAAAGAGAGTCTGTATAATAAATATAGACATTCTTTATCTTGTCAGAAAACCATATAAGAGGCAGAAACAATTTTGAGGAACGAGAAATAAATCAATTTACGTACTTGAAACTCCAGTCTCTTTCGCCATTAGGATCTGGTACTCCAGCCTCGTTGGTACGTTGGTAAGCTGGGCTCCAGTTTTTTTCAACTGTTCTGAAACTCAAGCCCGTGATTCCCTCTATGCAAAGTATTGTGAGAAAGAATACTTATTCAGTAAGGAACTACTGGATTAACAATTTAAATACGATGGTAGATGCAGTAACAGAGGCAGGAAGTTTGGAGAGGGATTCAAAATTTTCAATTGAACTAATGTAGAGATTTTTCCAATGTTTTTCAGAATAATTTATTGATTGTATGAATAAATTAACAGTAAATAATTAAGATTTATGTACTATTTATTATCGATTCATCAGTTTTGGTGACTTGGCAATCACTTGGGTTAGTTTATTCAAGTGCTGCCTCTCACTTTAACTTCATTAAAAGAGTATCATACCAATCATTTATTACTTGAACTAAAATAAGAAACCAATCATAACATACCAACTGAGCTATAATTCATACTAGCCGATAACCCGTGCGAAGTACGGATCGTAATAAATTATCTTAAATTTTTAATTTTTAACTTTTTTTAATAAAATAAAATCTTGAAGTACCAAGTTGTAATATAATATTTAATATTAAATTAATATTTAATATTATTATTTTAATTAATTAAATTTACATAACTTTATTCTGGTAATATAATAGAAGAGTAGCTATATTATTAATTGAATTTATTATCAATATATTATAGATACTTTTAAATATTAATTAAAGGAGTCCTAAGTTCTATTTAATACTATATTCCTGATTTTTTATTAATTAAAGGAGTCCTAAGTTCTATTTGATACTATATTCATGACTTTTATTTCAATTTTTAGTTAATAAACTCATAGTATATAATTTCATTATTAAATTAAATTATTATATAATATTACAATTTTAATTAATAAAATTAATTAATATTTAGTGGCACACCGTGCATACCGTGGTATACATGGCATATCATTTAAAGGGGGTTTTTGCTTTTAATAAAGAGTATAGATTAAACTAAAGCACTATACATTAATTGCAATCAAACTTAAATTTCAGGAGGGGCAGGAACCCCCTGCCTACAAATCTGGTTACATCTAAACAAAAAAGTAAGATCATTTGATCTTGCAATGTGATTTAGAAAAGGCAGTTGATACTTGGTCAAACTCTTAAAACATAAATAATCGTCTGTCTCGAACAAAAATACGAGAAGATATGATCAAAAAAAGGAAGTAATCACATTATCAGGAGAGTAAAGGAGAAGATTGTACATAAAATTGTCCTAAATAAAGCTGTAACCGTTGCTTTAGCATCGAAAGCAACTCAAAATCCTTCCAGCTCATCTTGCAAGGCAAGTGTACATTGTAACTAGCATGGTAACTATGAACTAATTCATTACTCTGAAAACAGAGAGGATTGTGAAATGCTGGTCCTATGGTACAACATAACTAAGAGCAAGTCCAATGCAATGCTATCCTTGGTTCTATTGCTATATTATAGCACCAAATGCTAAAAAATCCAACTCCAAAGGGGTGCTATAATTGGATGCAAATATGCATAAATGCATCCTTGGTTCTAAATTTGAAACCAAGGATGCATTTATGCATCCATGCTACATCATCATTTAACCATACATGAATTGTATGTTGATGTACTTTAACTGAAAGATAGGAGAGAGAAACAAAAAAATGGCTAAATTTGGAATTAATTGAATGTAAAATGCAACTAGCATTGGAGTTGAAGTTCTATTTTAGCACCAAAAAACACTTTTTGATGCTAAATTATAGCAATAGCTATAGCTATTTAACATCTAGCATTGGACTTGCTCTGATAGCGGCAGAGAGTATGCACCTTTGATAGATATAGTACTGTGGAAAATGATCCCAAATTGAATACACTTACTTGCTGGACTATCTTTCCCTGCCAAAAGTATTCCAAGATATATAGAACACAATGAGTATATGACAGGTAGAAGAAATGCTGGTGCAACCCGGTTTATAATTTTCACGCCACCAAAAACAACAAACGATAAGCTGATAGTAACAATGATGCCATAAATTTGCAGATCATGTAAACTTGGACTAGATATAGGATCTGCGGCTGCAGTGTCATTTACTTTGGTGACAGTCCCTGAAATTATAAGATGGCAGATAATATCAAATGGACGGTCAACAACAAGCAAATACATCGTATATGTTAAGGACAATTCCTCATGTATTCTCAATCACATATAAAATAGATAATGCAGCTATCAACTTCATAAACATAAATTAAATTATGAGAAAAAATACAGGTAGTAAAAAAACCTGGGTCAGCCAAATTTTGATAAAGCGAAATATATTAAAATAATCAAATTAAAGGCAGATGTAATTAAGAAGCTGACACTAATTTAGCAAAGAAAAAAAAAGAAGCTGACATCAGCACAGACAGTCTAGGATTACCTTTAAACAATCCGGCACTTGGCACAGCATTCAAGAAGGTCTCTACTGCTCCCAGCACGTAGCTAAACATACAAGCAAAAGAATTTTTAACATCGGACAGTAAGATAGTCACAGTGGCATTGAATTATTTACTTTGTTTGTACATTTTACAGCATAGACATGAAGATAATTACAGAGAAACAAATTTTTATTCTCATACAGCGAGTGATGTGTACTAGATAAAACTAGTATGCGTGCTTGAAAATACATGATATAAACATTATACACTCACAGGGATCCAGAAACAGCATTTCCGAGAAAAAAACAGAGTCCTATGCTAACTCCCACCTCTGGACCCAAGGCGCGGCCAATGAGATAGTATGGCCCCCCTCCCTGATGAAAAAATAGGAAAGTTTAACCTCAAAATTTGTAACACATACTTAGACATTTTGTTTGGTAGTGAACACAATATCAAATATCCAAGGTATCAGACATAGAGTTAATATGAAATTTTTTAACGTTTCAAGATATTTTGCTTTTGCCTGTTATTTATTTATTAAAAAATTCTGTATATTAATAGGACAAAATTTACAGGAGCACTTTGTATTGTTTACCTCTATTTTATCAACGAATTGACAACTGATGTTAACTGAGAATTCACAGATTTACTGCTCATCTCTCTTTCCTTTCTGAATTCCTATTTTCTATTTAATTCATATGTTCTTACATGGAACCCATTTTCAGTGGCTTGTGCTGCATGTATCAATCTTTCTTTCTACTTATTCCATAACTAACATATCAATTATGCTTCAACACGGCTGGTAACATCGTAAAGATATAAAAAAAAAGAAAATTCAGTGCGAGGTAAAATTCCCCTACTATTTCTAGCTGATAGAGCCCAGCTCGACCCCAGGATTCAACTGGGCCCTCGATCCCAGATATATAAATATTATGAATTAACATGTAAATCTAGAGAGGACATGAATTTTAATAATTATTGTAACATTTTCTAAAGAGTTTCATAGAATATTTATTCAATCTTTTCTAATTCCAAAAGGTTGATTGGATCAAACTGCCGAGTATCACAGACATGCTATAACAAAAAGTATGAAACCGCAGAACTCTAGGTACATTAGCACCTAATGGTTTTCCTAGAGCCAGTAGCAGTAGTAACAATCACTTTGATTTCTAGATTGGCACTGCTTCATCAGTAAAGCACAAAATAGCCACAGTGAAACAAGACAGCTAATTTACAAAAACTAAAAAACATAATAAATACAGAGATCCATATCACCTTCATTGCACCATTAGTTGCAATTGCACTTAATGATAACGAAGTGAGGAAAGTGCATGAACCACAGAGGGCAACTATCACAAGTGCCTCACCAATGCCAGCCATACCAACAATCCTGCAATTTCATATGACAAAAAGGCAAGTTTATGAAATTTGAAGGAGACACTATACTTAGAAAAATAAAGAAGTCTACAAAATTTTCCAAGCATTAAAAAAAAATAAACTCAATATATCGTATTCAAGCTCAAAAATGGCTTATATATCTCCAATTTACGCTAATTTCGCTAAGTATAATCCAAATCAATGTTTGAATTAGAATTAATTAGGTGTAAGTATTGTTTTCGTATTTTGAAATTTTAATGGTAAGAAGAAGTTTAGAAAGATGAGGATTCGAGTAATAGGAAGGGCCAAGAGGTGGCAACGCTCGTAGCACGAGAAAAGGTTTAAGGTTCGACTTTAACGCCCCACCCCCCCCTCCCTCTTACCTGTACTTAAAATCGAATACATGGAAAGATATGTCGGCTACCCAAAAATAAAGATTCAGAGGATGCACAAGATAATGAGCTGCATCAGACTCAGCACAGAACAGTACCAGCTCACCATCCCCGACCACGAAGATGAGGACCAGGCCTTTTGGAAAACCAAACATAGCTCACCTTCGGGCTATCCATCATCATCACGGCCTAATGACAAGCAGAATACAAGTCAGGGGAAGCAAGGTAGGTCACGATTTTGAGTGTAGTGCATACCACCCTAAGGACCCAAGCACAGGCCCTATGCTAAACAGAATGTAACTCACATTGGTGACTCAGTCTTGTCTGCTTATTGAGAAACATTCTTATTCGAATTCATATTACTATCCAGCTTCTTCTGGGGTTCCAACAGTATCTTTAAAAAGCCCATGATGGTTAGTAGATGTATTGTTGCTTTTAGAGGTTTAAGAGTGAGAGAGACCTTTTAGAGGCAAGCAAGACCTCGGGAAGGAGAGAAAGGTTTCATAAAAGCTTCAAGAGACCATGAACCTGTATTCTTCTATCTCTAAACTCTTGTAACATAGGTCTTTCTTGTAGCATAGGTCTTTCTGTATTTATAGGTTGTATTCTCCTTTATAATATGTATACAGTATACTCCATCCTAGGGTTATGTCAATAATTTTATTTTGTATAAAGATGAATAGGTTCTGTTTTATCTTGTTCGGTTAATCTACCATGGCAGTTTTCAGAATTCAAACAAAGTAAAAGCTAAATCACACTTCTGTTGTAATCGATGGTTTCGCAACGAATATGTAATGAATCAGACAACTAGTTCATGTATACACAGAAATTGAAGTAAAAATTGGGAGAACAGTAAGATGTTTATTATACTAATAATCCATAAGGCTCTAGTTTGTAGTTATCCTCTATTGATCATAGGTGACAATAGTGAACATTTGTTGGCTACTATGTAGTAGCCTGTAGGAGAACTTATTAATAAAATAAAATACTTTTTTTTTAACCAATTCCAAGTTATCGAGATCATGAGGTATTGTTAAGATAAATATATGATCCTGGTAAGCCCAACTCCTAACACCTTGAGGTTTTAGGAGAACTGGTAACTTAACATGGTATCTAACACCTTGAGGTTCAGAAGAACTGGTAACTTAACATGGTATCAGAGCTTTGATTGTGGGAGGTCTCACGTTCGAGTCCCTCCTACCCCCCAATATTCTCATTTATTGACATTGTGTGCTATGGTGGGCCCAAAAAGGGACGAGATCCCCACCTAGTATTGGAAAACGGACCGACCAGATGCTAGGGTCAAAAAGGCACGAACAACCTAGTGATCTATTCTTTGACCCCTTGGAGTTTTAGGAGAACGGGTAACTTAACCCCTAATTACTGCCATGTTTACTTGGATAAGTAAACTTATACACTTCTTTTGTTCGGTCCTTAAATATATTGACTTGCACTCTGCAGTATTAATTATCTAGAATAAGGAGATATTTCGTTTGACAGTTGGAAATAGCCCCCATCCTGTAAAATGATACTCAGTTATTACTATAATAGAAATCCACCCTTGTTGTTTTTATCATCTAGCAGTTGCAAACACTTCTGTAAGAGTTGTGAGGACCAATTGCTTCTTTTCAACTAATTCAGGGATTTAGCTATCTTTCTTGGCTTATGTCTAGGAGTTTCAAGGGAAAAAGATATTTATGATTCTTATAGAGACATAAACTCAGTCCTATACAAATATTGGCTGTGTTATTGGAGTAACTAGATAGTGTCTGTGTGTGTGTGCACAAGTCTGGCACCATGCTTGTAAACTTTACTTCAAATCGTCATACATCAAGAAAAATATAACATTGTCAGAAGCAAGCTACTACTATTAGGTATATCAGTGAATGTCTATTACCAAGGAAATTGGTGATAGGAATAAGTTTACAGAATACTGCACAAACAGAACATGCAAATGTGCAATTCATCTTCTTCATACACTCATAGAAACAACAATTAGTATAAATACATGTCCACAGAAATCAACTGTGCATACAGTGAAACAAAAAATTACCAAGAGAAACGAATGAAGTATATCGTTCCCATAATGTTTTGAACACATGGTAGAAACACTCCCATCATTGTTCCTAGTTTCACGCCAGGAGTCTGAACAAATAAATGTTATAATAATTTAGTATGCAATAAGATAATAACAAAATTTTGAGTGGAATATAAAGCACTGCTCCCAAGTTGCACAAGCAAGACAAAGTACATGATAAATGTAGAGTATCTTTTCATTTGAATGATGCACAATTTCTAATATTGCACGTTCACAGAACATGGCACCACAGTTTCTAACGAACAAATAGAAGCTGAGCCAAGGTGAGGTGACAGTAACTCTAACTTTTGTTATCTCTGCATCAGAATCAAGGTTGATTCCGCAAGGGTGTACCACCAAAGCCCTGAACATAAATAAGTTTCTTTTCCACAATTAGAATGTAGAAGTGTTTTGATACTTCTCACAGTTGATATATATATTGTTTTGGAGCAACAGAATTTACATAGCACTAAACGATCAAACTTTGTGAGAAGTTGTCGCAGTTATTTATGCACAGAGACAAGAGCTGATAGTTTACAGGAAGGACAAAACCTAAGTCCCACAAACACTTAAATAACTTTTATAACAGGCTAATATTTCACATTACCAATTTCTGCAAATGTATGTCCAATATTAAACAAATTAACTTAACAAAAATAGGAAATGAACTGAACTGTTTGTAATAGTGCAGCGTGTAGACAACAAAAAACAGAAAGCATTTCCAAGCATACCTTTGGGTGATGCTCCAAGGTAACTGAACCATCCTCGCTATCCCTAGGACTAGATGGTGCTGCACTTTGATCCCCTGTCATGCTGAAACAGCAATCCGAGTAAAAAATATACTGTATAAATTTAAGATTACTGAACAACAATAAGGAAGATAATGTTTATTTCTGATAAGTAAAAAGGAAATTCAGGTTCGTAACTTAAAGTAAGAAAAAGTATTTCCAGACATTGATACTCTTAGTTTGCAGTATATAATGAAGGTAACTGGATTAGATATCTTGATGAGAATGATGTTTCAGCATACAAGTAAACAGATTTCATGTTTCATAGGCTTGGCCAAATGTGTAGGTAAAAGAGAAGTATAGACTCTCATACCTCTTCAGACCTAGAATATTAACAAGAGAATCAAAACCAAACAATTCCAATTTAGATTCTGACTGGGAGCTATTAGCAACTTCATGAGTAGGCAATGAATCTTTTGTAGATGTTGTTCGCAGGTTTGGCTGAATTCCCATTTCTATTTTCCTGCCACAATGCATAAAAAGCATTAGAAAATTACAAAATAAACTGAAACAGAAATTAAGGTAGCTTTGGCTGAAGAGTCTAATACAAGTTCGAATTCTATGATATTGTAAAATGGATAACCATGACCCCTTAAACTGGCACTACTAAAATCATCACGTACTGAAAGAACATACGCATCACAACATAGAATGAAATAATAAATACACATGACATCCACTTAGAGAGGGCGGGGATGGGGAGGTTATACGCAAAATAAGACCTAATTCTCCATTATTTCCTTCCAACCAGTCAAAAAATTTCAAAAGCAGAGAAGATTGCAGCCTCTAAAACATCTCATCAAACCTATGTAGGACTAAAAGGCCAACCAGATAGAATAAGAACTTAAAGAACCTCAAATTCAGATCCATATCACAACAAAAGAAACTCAATCTACTAGGTGAAATGGACAAAGTTTTTCTATATGACACATTTGCTACTGATATTCACAGTGAAAACTCATTACATCCATCTTAACCACCTCATAGCACATCCATCTTAACCACCTCATAGCATTTTGTGTAAATAACAAATTTATTGCCTAAATGCTTTATCACAATTTTTTGTATAAAAGGTGTCCAAAACTTCCTTTGCAGTAAATGAACATTCCAATCAACCCTATCAATTTCTAATATAACATCAAATGGTAACTAATCCAGCCTTGGGCACATAATTAGACATCTGTAAGTGCACCTCAAAAATCCTGCTTATCTTCTTTAGTACCACTGTATAGCGCATGTTACCATAAATTTGACAAGAAACTAACAGGCTCGTCCTTGACAATAACATTTGTACTTTGCACACAGTAAAACTTTAACCTGCTGCAGCTGAGTGAGGGTTTCCAGCATTTAACAAGGCTAAATTTCATTCCCTGTCCAGTGTCTAGGTTATAGAATATATATGCAGACCAAGGTAGAGTTTATGGTCGAACAAAATAAAAAGAAAATACCTAAGATTTAGGGGAATCCTTGATGCTCTATTAGCAATCCAATTTACAGAGCATCACTAATGTTTTCCACACACATAATAATATGCAACATGTTCTAAACATTACATCATTGAACCCCCTCCTCCCCCCACGTATTATGAAAGTGAAGATAACATATAGCACAAGTTACTTACATGCACGGTAGATTACAAGGTACTAAAAACCAATATACGAAATTATCTAGCTTCACCTAGCGACACTATTGGTTAGTGTAATATCTTTCCAGTCCTCTTCCATTAACCTTCACTTTCTAAATTACCTATTAAAACAACACACTATTTTCTCATTTTTCTGACCTTTTTAAAACGTATATAGAATGTACAATTTATCGAATTTAAAAACTTCGAGAAACAGAGAAGCTAGCAAATCAGCTTCAGAGAAGTTTTCTACCAAGCCACTGAAATCAATGTAAACTCTAGAAAAAAGAAACCAAAACTAGTTAATTTAATTTCAGCTTGACATATGTTGTTCTAAGCAATAAAAACTGAAACCCACTACAATTTAATTGATAAATGATAACAATATAACATACATACAGATGTATTCAAATAGTGTCACATTCTACCAAAAAAACAACCCTGCAATATCCACTATAACATACAAGATTCAATAAAAACACAACTAAGATTCATATTAACTGGACATAATACATAGACCTATGAAGTAACAGTTTTAGCGTGAGAACACGTGATGAACATGTTCTGCACACTTTTAGTCGGTGGCGGAAAACACCCTGGCCTAAAATGCTTCACTATAAATAATGAAAAGGTGGAATATGAGTACATATGTGAGAGCACATATGTATAACAATAGGTTCGGGCTTACTGGAATATATTAATGTTCTCCAAAATTTTATAAGCGCATAACAATTTTTCTTACGCTTTACGCTAAAACTGTTCCACCCCTCAGTGCTATATATTATCAAATTATCAATATATATCAAATTAGAGATAAGTTGCAGAAACATTACGTAGAAAGGCTAGAATCAGTAGAAGAAGCAGAATTAGTACGATCCAACGAAGACATCTCAAGCACCGCCCGGTCATTATCCTGTGCTTTCACCGGGCTGTATTTCTTTCCCCTCCCCACCCGGAATCCGCTATCGTCTCCTTTTTCCATTGTTTTGTGTGTTCCTCTTCGTCCAATCTAAATATACCTGTTCAAAGGCATATACATACCTAAATGTGTGTATATATATTTAACCACAGAAACCGATAACCCAAATCAGGTTTTCAATAATCGAAATGATTACGAAAACTCCCCAAACACATTTAAAATGGAAGAGTTTTTTCCCCTGTGTACATTATATTTATGTATGTGCATTTCACAGAGGGATTAATGTTGTTTGACAGGTTTTGAAGAATGCAGAGTTTGATTTGAATATATTCGTGTGTATATGCGTGTATGATTTTCAGCTTTTTCGAAGAGAAAGAGCATTTGATCATTCATGATCATATTCATACATATCAAAATACATGAAGAAGAGAAAATGGCGGTTTGTTGCGTGCCTTTTTTAACAGAAGTATATATTGTATAATTACTCTTTTGTACCCTTCCTTTTTAGCTCCCATTTGTATAAGTCCCTGTACTTTCTGTTTTACTATTTGTAACACTTGCTGACTCTCAAAATTGTGATATTTAAAACCGATTTCTACGACGTGTGATATTTTAAGACTTTCTCGGAGACATGCATATATGAGATAAATTTTGGAATTGGATGGATTCGGATCAAAATTTATAATCAATCTCGCTAAAGTCAGAGTTTCATCGGTTATCTGGGTTTATGAAAATGCATCTTTGTTGGCCTTGAAACAAATTATGTCAACATACTCAACTCAGTCTGTAAATATCAAGAGATAATTCCTTCAAAATATGACAATACAAATATGCACTTTTAGAACAGTTACTTGACGTTTGACAATTACATGATAGAAACATTTAAAAACACTGGACAAGTATGACAGATATATGGAATTACAAGAAAAACCTAGAGAACCAACATACAAAAAAAAAAAAGATAATGAATAAATTAGAATTAGTGGAAAACAAAATGTGTTACTTTAGGGCAAGTTGCTTTTTCTTGTACCTCCCATTCTTTTCTTTTGTCTTTTCACTCTTTTCAGCGTCCAATTTCTGATTGCTAACAGAACCCTCTTGGGCACTGCACATCTGAGATTTCAACCTAAACCCGAACTTCTTTGACATGTTTCCCCAAGTGCTAGTTCCCTTAACACGGCCTAGTTTCTGAATCTCCTGCCTCATATTCGTACACTCTTTCTCAAGCTCAGAAACCCGCATCCGCATGCTGTCCATTCCCACTTTCAGAACTTGATTCTCTCTGACAGCTGTGTTCCAACCTCCATCGTTAGACGCCATTAAACCACTTCTCAATTGCCTTGATCCATCAAGATTTTCGGATACAAGAAAGCAGCTGGCTATGGAACTCCTAAGCTGAAGTTGCTCAAAGAAAAGGACTTGGACGATGGTTCTCAGTGGCAGCCTCTCGTTCTGGGCAGCGTGGGTGCAAGCTTCCATGGAGAGCTTTTGACAGTCCATCAACCTGCATAATTGTTCTCTGTCGCCATCTGCCAACCAAGGGTGTGACTGCAGAACGAAAACAACATATAGGCTGATAAGCCTCACAGATTAAGAATAGTAACAAATAACCGTACCAGGTACATGTTATGCGTTTTCTGCAGTATCTAAATCAGCAAGACGAGTAATTTTAGAATTCAAATACAAGTTTCGCAACAAAAAAGTGTAAAAAAAAATTTTGTACTTTCTATTTGATCACAGGGGTAGAGAAATGCACCTTGAGATATATGTCGATTGCACGATAAAGACCATCATCCAAAGGCCTGGCATAATCAGGAACAGCTGCAGCAAGAGACTGGAACTTAGGGAGCTTTAAATTAATATCAGGGGCAACCTCTGCCAAGTACCCGTCAATCAGCTTGGCTACCATTGTGATCGGTGTCAATGACGGAGAACCCATTGACTGGCCATCATCAGCTGAACAAGGAGAGGCCCCACCTGTCACCTGATCCATGGCCAAGAAGTGCTCAAGAATCTTCTCAATGCATTCAACATTATAAAGAGTCTCCATGGTATATGAGAAGTTGGGCATCAAGAGATCCTCAAGTGATGCCTGATTAAGTTGCATTCCAATTCTTCTTTCCAAGTTTGATATGCATGAGGGGCTTGCCCGAAGTATCAATGCTGTCCGGAGTAGGCCAAACAGAATTTTGGTTGAGATTAATCCCTTATGCATAGGAAGCAATTTATCAAGCTCTTCAAGTAAGAGCTTTTGATCTTCTTCAGATGGTAGGCCTTCTGATCCCACTGGTCCAAGACGGTTGCTAGACTCACTGGCGCTTTGATGTCTATTGAGCCCTGGCAGATACATTTTTGCATATGAAGTGAGGGATCCAGCTAATACCTCTTGCTTGATCCCACGAGATTCCATAGCCGAAATCAACCTCTTGTAGAGAGGCAAACTTAAACATGAGATATCTTCATACCACCAATCTGAACTTGCATTTTTAAGCCTCGCCCCTGTGCTTATCCCATTCCACAAGACACTTCCACCAGGACTCTGCATGGGCGCTCCATATTCAACCATAGGCCACCCAAATAGATTTGGGTCACTACCTGCTTTCACTGCCAACGACTCGATGCAGCGTTTAGTAATATTAAGATCTTCAGCAAATGGGACAACATCATCACAGCTTTGAAGTGCTTTCAAAGAGTCTTTCCAGTTTTGCAGGACCACTTGATTAAGAAAATTTTCCGTCTGTGAGATGAGATTGCCTTCCCCATACTCCTCGGTCATTTCGAGACGCTCAGCAGCACACCGAAGGTATACAACATTGGCAGCAGTTAGTTCAAGTTTAACCCCATAACAGAACTTTGCAACAAGTTCAAATGTTTTATCTCCTCCAGGAATATCAGGGAGGTTAACAATACAGCCATCTTCCGCTCCAGAAGCTTCTGCAATCAACTTTTCCATCACTCCACTCCTAGACAGCAACGGAAACTGCATATCATGAGAAAAAGAAACTATAAGTGAATATAAAACACAAGATTCTCTCTACCAAATAAGTTTGAAGAGAATATTACCTTGTGGAGATGGAATGACATGTCCTCAACCTCAACAATAATATCACTTGGAAGGCCAGTTGTGCAGAACCTTCAAATGTCATTATAATAACAAAATTACAATTTGCAGTATTTAGTCTTTTATGTATAGCGCTGACATCACATCGTGTTTCATTAAACTACACTCGTTAAGGTCAAAATAAAGAAAAATCACATGGTGCAACCATGAGAAAAACAAATCCATGATGAATATTGCTACTAGAAAATTTTAGGTCAGAAAAGTAACACATTTAATGTCTACACAAACAGTATCAGAATGCGGAAAGGAATTACATATCCAATAACCAAAATGCAACCAGAGCAATAAAATTATGTTTGATTTTTATACTACGAAGGAAATCAAGCTAAACAGTTTTGTATTTCATTATTTACGTGTACTATTGTACTCAAATCAACTACTTGTTTGTAACATAACTCATAACCTTCCTATACATATTTGATCACAGAAGCTGGGACAAGCTAATAACCATATATAGTTCAAAAAATTGAATAGCATGTACTTTTAGCTGGAAAATGTACAAACTAAACATCTAAACCACATAAAGGTAACTTAACACTAAACCTTCACCACAATGGATTTCCAATTACAACATAGACGAGACGTATTTAAGATGTAAATCCACATAGTGTATCTAAACTACGTGAAATACTAAAGCAACATGGACTTGCTTCAAGATCCCAGAATGTAAAAGTCGATGACAAACAATCAAGATAGAAACAAGACATACAAAATCACAGCTGCAAACTGCAGTACACAGGAGAAAAAAATGAACTAAGACATACAGGATCACTACTGCAGAATGCAGTACACTAGAGGTAATGAACAATTTCAAGATTAAGAAAATGTGAATGCTTCAATGGGCGAGAATAAGACCAAATAAACCAAGAAGGCCAAGTTAAAGATTACATACCAGGCCTGCCCTTTCCTTTGAAATGCATCTTGTTTGGATCCCAACTTCATGCAAGCCATCTTTGCACAATTCAGTATAGCAGTCTAACTGAGATTTCCAAACAGCCTCTTGAGGAAAAACCCAAAAGCTAAAAGATCAAACAGCAAATTACAAACACTCTTAAAGCAGTGTCCTGTAAAATTCCACTGCTCCACACACCAGATCAAGGTTACACAAAGTAACAAAAGTATACTGAGAAAACTCAAAGCCTTCAAGATTTTAATATATCAAGCTAATCCCACTAAAAGCTCAACCTGAATCACATAAATTCTTGTAAACTCCCCCAAAATGCAACTACCACTCTAAAAACAACCCAAATGGCAAAAACCCAGTTCCCAAACACTTTGAATTACAGGGCACAACTACCCCTCAAATCCACCAAGATGTTGGACAAAATTGAAATTTCTATTCTTTATCAAATCCCAAATCTTAACCCACTCCAGCACACTTACCCACTTCAAAAGATACCCAAAATTAATATTAAACTCCAAAAATTTAAATAATTAAAACTCAAAGCAGACAAAAACTTTAGGTCAACCCCTCTCCACATAATTAAAAAACCCCACTATCAAACACTACAAAATAACAAGATTCAACCATACTTAAAATGAATAACTAAAACCAATCATGCCCTTTAAAGAAAACTAAAAACCCAGAATAAAAATCCAATCTTTTTACTATTTTACCATAAAAAACTACCAAAAATGAAGAAAATAAAATGACCCATCTCAAGAAATCCTTGGAAAACTCAATAGAGCATGTGTGTAACTTTAATGCAGCTCTGAAAACAATCTCTTTGAGACACTCAAGCAAGCATGTGGTGGGCACCTTTGGCTTAAGACATACTCATTGGCTTCCTAGAATAGTGAGATTTTTGTGAATCTTAAATGTAAGATGATTCTAGTATTTATGTTACTAGCCGTTTTTTAATGAAGTCGGGGTAAGTTTGGAAAGTAACAGGTAGCTGTTTGTCCAGCTAAGCCACGTGGAAACACTAGCTTAAATATCAGTTCTACATGCGTGTACATAATTTCCACAAGTTGGCGCAGTGGTTGAAGCATTGACCATCTTTGAAAGAGGTCAGGGGTTCGACTCCTGCAGTCTGCAGAGGTCAGTGGCTCAATCACTACACCAACATGTTGTTGACTAAGATTTCGTTTTTTTATGCGTGTGCATAATGTAATATTTTTTTATTCATATTTATTTATTAGGGGTGTTCGCAGTACGAGCGGTTCGGTGCGATTTTTTCCTCAAACCGCGCATGCGGTTTGAACAAATTTTCAAACCGCGACCGCACCACGTAACACAGAAACCGCGAAAACCGCACCACGGAAACGCGGTGCGGTGCGATACGGTTTGTGCCGTTTATACATTTAAAAATTAATGATATTAATTATTAGATGAATTAAATAATTTTTTTTTGATAATGTGAATTAAATTGTCGGTGATTTGATTTGCTTCCCTCAACTTTATGTAATTTGTACCTATATATCATTTTGTTATTTTATTTTGTAGTTGGTGCCTCAAACTCTTATAACGTACTAACATTTTTTTTTTTAATAAAACGTACTAACATAATAACTCGAACATTAAAACATATCTTGAGAATCTAATGTACATTGCTTGTTCATCTAGTTAATTTTAAGCCAATCATATCAGTCTATAATTAAAAATAAAAACATACTGGTAATCCATAATACTAAATTTATAATAATTAAGCAAGATTTTTGTATAAAATGAAAGTAAATAAATGATGCTGTTAAAAAGTTTTTTTATTTTATTCTGATAAAAAAACATATTTTATTGTAATGGAAAAACTTTTTTATATTTTTATTAGAATCTGATTGAAGTACAAATTTGGACTTTGGAGACCAGCGGATATATTTGCTTTGTCGGTTTTGAAAATTACTATTTTTTCATAAAAATAAAAAATTTACTATTTGTTTTGAAAATTAATTTTTTTTTTATATTTTAAAACATTTACATATAAATATTGAAAATTCATCATATGATTAATGACGTGGATGATTCGTTGGCAACTGAGATTAGAGAAATAGTAACATACTTCTATTAAAATCAAACATGAGTTAACGATCATGAAATTTTAATATAAAATATTGCAAATGAAAGTAATTTATTAGTATACACAATCATTAGTTTAAAAAATAATTTGGGATAATAATTCAACTGAAAATTTGTACATCATACTTACAGCTAGTTATGAATTACTGGGGACTGGGGAGTGGGGAGCAACTTGGTCATGATTCTGTGGTGCGGTTGTTTGGGATATGTAATCTCGTTGAAGAAATCACTCGTAATGCATTAAAAGCATGTCTATTTCTTAAACGGATAAAGAAGGTTTAAATCATTCCAAGAAGGTGCCCAAACTTTTATGGATAGCAAAAGTTGGAAATGTACATCAAATGAACGAAAAATCTATGTTGTACTATTCTTGTAATTTGCAATTTGGAAACAAATATTCCAAATTGTGCTACCTTAGTTGCAATTTGGAGTATCAGATTATAAGAAAACGATTTTTATTATATGTGCTCAAGGGCACATGCTAAGAATCTGTATTACCTTAGTTGTCAAATTTTGATTGATGGGAATTTCATTAATAATAATGGGCTCCGTGCATTCACATAAATATTCACCAATCAAATTTAAAAATTCATTAAGTACGAATTCTTAGCATATACCCTTGAACACATACTAGACAAACCCATATGAAAAAGAAGGTCAATGAAACTCATAGCACAAAGTTACTAGAAAAGTGTAACAAAATTCTAATAAACCATTATTATATTACAGAACTCGATAGTTTTATGACAAATTCATATTTGCTAAAAATGTAAAATAAAGAATTTATGATACCCAACTACTACAAATGTGCAACACGGATCATTCATCTCAAATTTGCTAATTTCATTTATGACAATCCGAAAAAATGAATAATTTTTGTTTGACACTAAACTTGATCAACATTAGCCATATACGAATCTTCTAAAATTTGGAACGAAGGGAATTGGTAAATACCTAAAAATAGTACGACTCTTCACATAATGGGCCTGTTTGGCTCAGCTTATTTTAAGAGCTTATTAACTTATTTTCGGGTAAAAATTTTATATTTTGAAATTTTGTTTTTATACAAATATTTAATGTATGTTTGAGATTCAATAAATTGTAAAAATAAGTTGGAAAGTTAGGAATCTCTAACTTTGTCTTAAAATAAGTTGACTGAAAAAAAGTTTCCCCAAACACGCCGAATATGTGATAAACTTGCGACTTCCGGTGCTAGGATTATAACATATGACATTATAATCATCACATAGAACCACATTTTCTCCATAATTCAGAAATCTTAGAAGATCCGTACAGATTATCCCATCATTAGGAATCACTAACTTTTTAATTTATGATTCTGGAACACCATATTCTTTCATCACCCAGAACTCTAAATCATTATTGACATCAAATGCCCTTGTACGGATGCAAAGATAATCAGCTAGAATTCCAAGATATGCACTATAGTATTCTTCGATGAAACGCCGACTGGGTATAGAGTGGAGTACCTCTTCATCAGGATCAAAACAAACCAGTCTTTTCCTAATCCAACAAGGCCAATGATAAAGTCCATTCAAGAAACAGGGGAAACCAAAGTTTTCCTTAATATCAGAGAGCACAAAAGAATGTCTAAGGGTCCTCCAGAAACCCGTACCTGTAACAGCCCGACTTTTCGGACTATTAATTCTAAATCGATAACTAAAATAAAACAAATTTTATTAATCCAAAAATCCATTACAAAGGTACTTATTACAAAAGCGCAGCTAACATCTATCGAAAAGTCAATCTAGCCCAATTCTAAGGTCCTCGAACTCCGACGCTAGCAAACTCGATCGTACACCGAACCTGAAAATTGTAAGTAATGAGCTATACAGCCCTGCAAGTAACCAATCGATCTAACCAGTCGGGCAAAGTAACATACATACACATATAAAATAACACAATATTCAATACAATACGATATATGAAACAATAACTTTCGATACACATATTATTATTCGATACCACATAACAACAATAACTTGAAACCCACAATTCATACCACGACCACTACAACCCGGTGATAACGGTCCTAAATTTTAGAAAACTGTCACTACAATCCGGTGACTCGGTCCTTATTCTTATTTTCGCAAACCATGGCATAAACTAGAGTTCCAAGAATATTGTTTACACATAACACATATATACAATAATATATATAAATTCAAAATATAATCACTTAGCCCATGTTTTGATAACAAGTACTTACACATAACACATAATTTCGAAAACACTAGATAGATCAATCAGAAACTTACCTCTACGCGGAAACTCAAGAATCAAATCATGTACCACTCCTGACCAGATCTGTATTTAGCCAATTTTGACCCTCTAAACGACATTTTCTTGAAAAACTCAAAGAACGAAAGTTGTAGAACATGAAAAGATCTTTCCGAAAAGTCCAGAATCAACGAATTCCGACTTACGATGAATTTTATACGAATTTTACAAGACAGCAGATTTGTGTAAAGGATAGACCTACGAATTTTGTTATAAAAGATGAGGAAAACGAATAAGATGTATATATAGTGTTAGAAAACCCTAACTATAAGCTCACTAATGATCCGTATTCAAGTACGATCCATATTTTAGAACCATTATTCTAATTAAATTTTAAATCCTATTTATTATCTAATTTTAATCCCTTTTTATTCTATTATTCTTTATTATTATTAATCTGAAAATTACGGAATATTACATACTACCCTCCTTAAAAAGAATTTGTCCTCAAATTCTCAAACTCCTATACTCCAAAAGTCCGCGACACATCTATTCTAAACATCTACACCTAAACGATAGTCTATAGGATCGCATCCTAGAGAATGTACTAGTCCCATACCTAATACACTCCGAAGGACAGCCTGGCTCTGATACCAACTGTAACAGCCCGACTTTTCGGACTATTAATTCTAAATCGATAACTAAAATAAAACAGATTTTATTAATCCAAAAATCCATTACAAAGGTACTTATTACAAAAGCGCAGCTAACATCTATCGAAAAGTCAATCTAGCCCAATTCTAAGGTCCTCGAACTCCGACGCTAGCAAACTCGATCGTACACCGAACCTGAAAATTGTAAGTAATGAGCTATACAGCCCTGCAAGTAACCAATCGATCTAACCAGTCGGGCAAAGTAACATACATACACATATAAAATAACACAATATTCAATACAATACGATATATGAAACAATAACTTTCGATACACATATTATTATTCGATACCACATAACAACAATAACTTGAAACCCACAATTCATACCACGACCACTACAACCCGGTGATAACGGTCCTAAATTTTAGAAAACTGTCACTACAATCCGGTGACTCGGTCCTTATTCTTATTTTCGCAAACCATGGCATAAACTAGAGTTCCAAGAATATTGTTTACACATAACACATATATACAATAATATATATAAATTCAAAATATAATCACTTAGCCCATGTTTTGATAACAAGTACTTACACATAACACATAATTTCGAAAACACTAGATAGATCAATCAGAAACTTACCTCTACGCGGAAACTCAAGAATCAAATCATGTACCACTCCTGACCAGATCTGTATTTAGCCAATTTTGACCCTCTAAACGACATTTTCTTGAAAAACTCAAAGAACGAAAGTTGTAGAACATGAAAAGATCTTTCCGAAAAGTCCAGAATCAACGAATTCCGACTTACGATGAATTTTATACGAATTTTACAAGACAGCAGATTTGTGTAAAGGAT
Source organism: Saposhnikovia divaricata (assembly GCA_036435485.1). Taxonomy (NCBI): domain Eukaryota; kingdom Viridiplantae; phylum Streptophyta; class Magnoliopsida; order Apiales; family Apiaceae; genus Saposhnikovia; species Saposhnikovia divaricata. The sequence goes on along the minus strand of CM071595.1, from coordinate 234,987,008 downwards.
AGACCTACGAATTTTGTTATAAAAGATGAGGAAAACGAATAAGATGTATATATAGTGTTAGAAAACCCTAACTATAAGCCCACTAATGATCCGTATTCAAGTACGATCCATATTTTAGAACCATTATTCTAATTAAATTTTAAATCCTATTTATTATCTAATTTTAATCCCTTTTTATTCTATTATTCTTTATTATTATTAATCTGAAAATTACGGAATATTACATACTACCCTCCTTAAAAAGAATTTGTCCTCAAATTCTCAAACTCCTATACTCCAAAAGTCCGCGACACATCTATTCTAAACATCTACACCTAAACGATAGTCTATAGGATCGCATCCTAGAGAATGTACTAGTCCCATACCTAATACACTCCGAAGGACAGCCTGGCTCTGATACCAACTGTAACAGCCCGACTTTTCGGACTATTAATTCTAAATCGATAACTAAAATAAAACAGATTTTATTAATCCAAAAATCCATTACAAAGGTACTTATTACAAAAGCGCAGCTAACATCTATCGAAAAGTCAATCTAGCCCAATTCTAAGGTCCTCGAACTCCGACGCTAGCAAACTCGATCGTACACCGAACCTGAAAATTGTAAGTAATGAGCTATACAGCCCTGCAAGTAACCAATCGATCTAACCAGTCGGGCAAAGTAACATACATACACATATAAAATAACACAATATTCAATACAATACGATATATGAAACAATAACTTTCGATACACATATTATTATTCGATACCACATAACAACAATAACTTGAAACCCACAATTCATACCACGACCACTACAACCCGGTGATAACGGTCCTAAATTTTAGAAAACTGTCACTACAATCCGGTGACTCGGTCCTTATTCTTATTTTCGCAAACCATGGCATAAACTAGAGTTCCAAGAATATTGTTTACACATAACACATATATACAATAATATATATAAATTCAAAATATAATCACTTAGCCCATGTTTTGATAACAAGTACTTACACATAACACATAATTTCGAAAACACTAGATAGATCAATCAGAAACTTACCTCTACGCGGAAACTCAAGAATCAAATCATGTACCACTCCTGACCAGATCTGTATTTAGCCAATTTTGACCCTCTAAACGACATTTTCTTGAAAAACTCAAAGAACGAAAGTTGTAGAACATGAAAAGATCTTTCCGAAAAGTCCAGAATCAACGAATTCCGACTTACGATGAATTTTATACGAATTTTACAAGACAGCAGATTTGTGTAAAGGATAGACCTACGAATTTTGTTATAAAAGATGAGGAAAACGAATAAGATGTATATATAGTGTTAGAAAACCCTAACTATAAGCCCACTAATGATCCGTATTCAAGTACGATCCATATTTTAGAACCATTATTCTAATTAAATTTTAAATCCTATTTATTATCTAATTTTAATCCCTTTTTATTCTATTATTCTTTATTATTATTAATCTGAAAATTACGGAATATTACAGTACCGATTGTTTGTATTTCCACCCCACACATGCTAACAAGATTGTTTGTATTTCCACCCCACACATGCTAACAAGATTGTTTCAACAGCTTAATTTGGTTTGTTCTGTGAGCCAAAAGCAAAGCACAATTTTGCCAGGCCGTGTCTGTACTATTTTGATGGACAACAATGTGCTGACTGGTTACGGGGTTAAATATGTGGTATGGATGCCCAAATTCATTCCTGTTTGCGCGTACCACTACGAAACCTGTAAAATTACACACTGAACATAATTTAACTACATGCGGAGAAGATTTGAAACCTGATAAACGTAAAACTGATTTGGTTCTAACAGGCACTATGTTAAGTTACCAGCTCTCCTAAAACCTTAAGGTGTTAGGAATTAGTCTTACCGGGATTGTTGTTGGAGAAATTTCGTAACAACACGAAATCGGAGGGATGCTGGAATAGTAGAGCGAAATTATATGAATGTGGTTGTTTTAGGGGATTTAAGGTTTATGAAAAAAGAGGGGGCTGGACTTGGCAGGTGTCTCGATTTGTCTCGTGTATCGGATTCCATTATGCCCAGATGTCTACGTACCTATATGTTTATATAGGATCAAGCCCACGTAGTTCTGTGAAATTGATTTGTGTCTATCCCTTAGAGACTTTAGGGATAAACTTCGTTAATCTTGATGATTACTGATTTTATCTGATTTAATCTTATCGTTGTGATATCTTCCTGATGTGAAGAATATCGTTTGGAGATATTTTCCGTTATTGATTGATTGAGATTGATTCTTTCCTCGTTTCAGGGAGAGGATAAAACTTAGGAGTTAAGTTATAATTATTAATCTGAATTAATAATTAATAAATATTAGAAATTTGGGAAAATATTAGACATGCCAAAATTATGGCATAACAACTAGCCCCCAGTTCTTCAGTATAGCTTGCTGTAGTGGAGAACTAAGAATTCTTCAAGCTTCCAAATTTCTTGAGTCGCTGAAAAAACTGAAAATAGATGATTAGAAAAACACTTAGAGCACCACTGTGGTCGTTAGGCGTACGCGGATGCAAGTGTAATAGCATGCGATGACCACTATAAGATATATAATTTCCAAGGTTTTCAAATGTGCGAGAATAAATAATATTTTTTGAAATTCATTGCGATCCTTGTTGTCTAGTTAGGACCTTGGCGTTTGTATATATCCCGAACTGGCATGCACGCTTTTCAAGTGTCTGATGCAACCACATAAGGATGTGTTTAATGCAATCACATAATGATGTGTCTTGCGGAGTCTTCGATGTAGATAAGATAAGATGTAGATGTAGATGTAGATGTACATGTAGTTGTGCATAGGGATGCCTCCACCCATGCGATCTTGAGAGATCTGGCCATGGGCCTTCAATGTAATTGTGCATAGGGATGCCTCCACCCATTCGATATAGTGATATCTCATAGGCCTTCAATAATCCAGAGGGTGCTGAACTTTACTAAGCATGTAGCCTTACGAGATTTATAGCTTGTCCAGGCTACCTACTTGACAATTTAGTTCGCAAGTTTGAAAATATTTTTGACATATATGCGCGACGACATATGAAAAATTATTTTACAAGCAATCCAAACGCAATAATAAATATGCTCTTTTAAGAATGTCGCGATATTTATTTGTTCGAAAATAATGCTCCTTTGTTTGTAGAAAATATTTTACAAAATAATGCATCTCGTATATGTATTTTTTCTTTCAAAGCATGCAGCTCGTACGGGATTGTAAAATATCCGCAATCAATCAACACAAATATCCGCAATTCATCAACATAAATATCTCGTACGATATTTTCTAAATCGCAATAATTTTACAAGTATAAAAATAGATATCTCGCACGAATTTTTTGAATAATAAATATTTTTCCTGTAAAAATATTTAAAAACGACTTGCATGCATGCATGGCATAATAATTAATTAATTTAATTGCTTGGAAATATAACCGAGATGAAAAAAAAAGGCTTATCTTTTGTAAACGCTGTTGACTTTTATTTTCTTCTCTCGCGTGTCCAATGGCATTTCGGTGACTAATTTTGTTGTACGCGGTGTTGGCCATCTCCAATTTTTTTTTTGCTCCGTGATGCACTGCTGCTTGCTGGTTGCATGCTTTTTTGTCCATCTTTTTTCTTTTTTCTTTTTTGCTTTACACGATCCCACCACACCGTATATATGCAAAAACCATGTTCCTTTCTCTTTTGTTGAAGGCACGTGTGCCTCTTCTCCATCATTTTTTTATTATTACTCCTTCCACCGCTGCTTTGGCCTGCTGCACCCTTGGCCTCTGTTTCATTTTTTTTTTTTTTTTGATATCTTCAGTGTAGTTTGTACTTTGTCCATCCTTATGTGCCGTTCTTTTTCAATCCCTGCTTGTTGCTTGTTTGGTGTCTTGCCCGCGTATGGTCCTCTTTCTGTAATAACTTTTTTTATTTGCCCCGATGTGTTTCATCCTTGCCGTGGTTGTTTCTGCCTTGATGTCGTCGTTGCTCCGCCGTAATTTTTTGCTGTTACCGATAAAAACCCATAATCCCCTAAAAGTGATATTCGTTTGTCCTCCACAAACAAAAATTTCCCCTCCTTTTAGCGCTACCGGGATCATATATTTATCTTAACATCCTCCTCACTCGAAGGCCCATTATTTGGGTCAAAGAGTGGATCACTAGGTTAGCATCCCCCCTCACTCGAAGGCCCATTATTTGGGTCCACTACTCTGATACCATGTTAAGTTACCAGCTCTCCTAAAACCTTAAGGTGTTAGGAATTAGTCTTACCATGATCATATATTTATGTTAACACACAACATAAACATTGCAAGCATCAACAGAAGCCTTATCGAGATCAGCTAAAAACAAGTGTTTGTGATTATTTGTTACGTATCCAACAGTATCAGGAAGCAAAAACTGAAGAGGTCGTGTTGCACTAAGAAAGTAAAATTTTGCGAAACTTTTTGAAAAATTAAAGTGGCCCAATTTTTGCAAACGGACCGACATCTTATAATGGAGTCTGCTGGAAGGAAACATAGGATTCGAATGATAATAGATTCATGAATGTGTTTAGTTGTCTTCTTCTCGTCACTCTCCATGCTTAGGTATGGTCTAGATTCTGTTAGCGGTTTAGGTTTTAGGAGGTCTATGACAATTTGTATACGTGCTGGGACAGGGTTTTAGGAGAACTTTAAAACCATCTGGTTGAGTCATGTAAATCTCTTCGTTTAAAGTACCATGAAGAAATGCTGTTTTGACATCTTGTTGAGCTAATTCGAGATCAAATTGTGCAACTAATGCAAGCAAAATACGAATAGATGAATGCTTTACAACAGGTGAAAATACCTCATTGTAGTCTATTCCCTCTTTCTGAGCATATCCTTTCGCTACCAATCTCGCTTTGTATCGGATTTTATTTTCACCGAGTAAACCTTCTTTCTTGGAATAAACCCATTTGCAACCGATTGTCTTCTTTCCTTTCGGAATCTGAACCAATTCCCAAGTCTTATTTTGGTGTAAAGACTTCATTTCTTTATCCATTGCCATTTTTCACTTTGCACTATCCTCACTTTGGACAGCTTCTCTATAAGTACATGGAACACCATCATCAATTATTGGGAGTGCAAATGCTACCATATCCATGTACTTGGCGGGTTTTCTTATCTCCCTTCTAGTTCGAGTAGTGGCAATGCTTTCAGGTGGAATCACAAGTGATGGTGAAGAAATCTCCACCCCAGCTGAGATTTCAACTTCATCATCATTTTCATCTTCACCATTATCAACAATAGGAATATTATTTTGCAAATTTTTTGGTGCCTCAAGCACTACTTTGGAAGTAGTATTAGGACTTTCATTTTCAATTTCCGAACTTGCCTGTCTTAGCATAACAGACTCGTCAAAAGTGACATCTCGGCTTAAAACAATCTTCTTTGATTCAGCACACCAAAGTCGGAATCCTTTAACTCCTCCGGTATAACCCAAGAAAATAGATTTCTTTTCTCTAGGATCTAGTTTAGATTCTTTCACGTGATAATATGCTGGACATCCAAATATTCGTAAAGAATCATAATCTGAAACAAGTTCTCTAGACCATACCTCCTTGGGAGTTTTTCCATCTAAGGCAGATGCAGGTAGCCTGTTAACAATATGGGTTGCATATGACAAAGCTTCTGCCCAGAATGTCTTGCTTAACCCTGATTGAGATAGCATACATCGAATTTTTTCAACCAAGGTACGATTCATCCGTTCCGCCACTCCATTTTGTTGCGGTGTACCTGGGACTGAATAATGCCTGGCTATGCCTTCATCTTGACAAACTTTGAAAAATGGATCTGATTTGTACTCACCACCATTATCGGACCTTAATCTTTTGATTTTCCTTCCTGTTTGAGTTTCAATCAGTTTCTTCCATTTAAGATCCAAAACTTCATCTTCATGATGCATGGTGTATACCCAAACATGTCTTGAAAAATCATCGATAAAACTTACAAACCATCGCTTGCCTCCCAATGAAGCATTTCTGGAAGGTCCCCATACATCCGTGTGGATATAATCCAAGGTTCCTTTGGTGCGATGAACAGCAGCACCAAATTTGATTCTTGTTTGCTTCCCTAGTACACAATGCTCGCAAAAATCAAATTTTTCAGTCTTGGCTCCTTTTAGTAGACCTTGCTTCACTAAGCCTTGCAAAGCCTTCTCTCCGGCGTGTTCTAAACGCATGTGCCAAAGACGAGAAGTGTCAGATGTTGTCTTGTTAGAGCTGCATGAGATAGCTGCTCCACCTGTGACAGTACTTCCGTCTAGAAAATATAGATTTGCCTTTTGTGTACCCTTCAATGCAACAAATGCACCTCGCACAACTTTCAAAACGCCATTTTCCATTGTTAACCATCAGAGTCAAGAACACCTAAAGAGATCAGGTTCTTTTTTAAATCAGGTATATACCTCAAATTTGTAAGTCGCTTAATTGTACCATCGTGCATCTTTAAACGTATTGTCCCGATTCCTTTTGTTTTACATGCATTGTTGTTGCCCATAAGCACGACACCTCCATCAATCTCTTGAAAACTTGAGAACCAATGTCTGTTCGGACATATATGATACGAACAGCCTGAATCAAGTATCCATTTATCTGAATATGTGTCTGATAAAGAAACTGTAAAGGCGGCTTCTTCTTCTTCTTCTTCTTCTTCTTCTTCTTCTTCTTCTTCTTCTTCTTCTTCTTCTTCTTCTTCTTCTTCTTCTTCTTCTTCTGGTTTTTTGCACAACATTTGCAGCTGACTTTTCTTTGTTTGGACAACCTTTCTGGTGACAATAAGCACATTCATCTTTCGCAAGACGCCTTCTAGATGACTCTCCTCCTCTAGACTTTGACCTTGACCGGCCCCTATTATTTTGTCCACCAGATTTATTGATTTGTCTGCCCCTTGTTGCAACCAAAGCTTCTGATGTTGAATCCTTGTGATCATGTTGATCCTTCTTTCGGTATTCGTTGTTCACCAAAGCATTAGAAACATCAATGAACTTAACCTCATCTTTACCGTACAACAGAGTTGTGGTTAAATGTTCATAGCTCTCAGGTAACGAATTTAACAACAACAAGCTTTTTCTTCATCAATAATTTCAACATCTAAATTCTTGAGATCAGCCAAAATTTTATTGAAATTATTTAAATGCCAAATCATAGGAGTACCTTTCTTGAACTGGAAACGGAAAAGCTTTTTCTTCAAATAGAGCCTGTTCTCTACGCTTTTTGTCATGTACTTCTCCTCTAGCTTTTTCCAGAGACTTGCTGCTATATTTTCTCTCATGACAAAATATTTTTGATCTTTTCCCAATCATAGTCTGATTGTAGCACAGGCCTGACGATTGACATAATTCCAATCTTCATCAGAATAATCTTTTGGCCTGGATTCCAGAACGATATCAGATCCTTCTCGGAACAATAGATCTAATACTTCACATTGCCACATACCAAAGTTATTTGATATATATAGTACTGTTGATTTTGGCTCTGATACCAGTTTGTAGTGCCCAGAATAAAAACAGCAGTAAAGATATATCAAAATAGTAAAACTTAAAGAACACACAGAGTTACGTGGTTCGACAAATTGCCTACATCCACTGAGGCTGCTGATACTATTAAATTGAGTGAGTAAATTTACAGAACAGAACAGATTTACTCACTAATAATATATTCTCAAGTGTTTCCCAAGTATTTCCCAAATTTGTCCAGAAATTCTCATACAAAACACCAACCTACTAAGCTTGTTCTATTTTCTAATTTCTGATAATCTTTTCAGGAATGGAGAGTAGTAATTTATATTACTTGTCTCCACACATAGACAAATTAGCATTCATAGCCCTTCAACTTCTGCCTACAATCTTCTTCCATTTTCATACTAGTGGGTTGAATAATCTACCTATCAATACCAAGAAATTTAGTTGCCTAACAAGACAAACTCTATTGTTGACTTAAGTATGAGCCAGAAAACAACACTATGAATATGCAGGAGAAAAAGAGAACGAAGAGACTAATGCATATCATGTTGGTAGTTTTAATAAAATTCGAGAAATAACCTTTCCAAGTAATTTTATTAGAGTAAATTGCACCATGGCGGTCAGATCAATTAATTTTTTGCACTTTGATGGCCAATGTTACAAATCTTGCACTATGATGGCTCGAAATTGTTTTTTTGAACATTTAAATGACTTCCGTCTATTTGCCCTAAACGGAGTTAGTTTTGACAGGGGTATTTTGGTCTCTATAATTTACTAACAGAGATATATACATATCTAATTCATATTTTCATCTAATATAGATACAAATGCATTCCAGTGGCAAAGGAAAATCCATGAATGAGAGGAGAAATGAGTGATCAGGAAAGGGATCAGAGAAATTGAGCTTGATGTTCATGGTCTTGACAGCCTCCCTTCGCCCGGCCCCTCTGTCGCGCATCAACGCCGCCTGCAACTCACCGCCCCTCCATTAACCTCAACCTCCTTAGCCCTACACCCCTTTCTCCTCTCCCCCTTTCTCCGTTAACCTCAATCTCCCCTCCTCCTCATCCCAATTATACACAAAATCAACATCTCTTTCTCCACTGATTTTCATAATGCTTTGAATAACAGTACTAAAGGAAAAATTAATTGAATTTCTATGTATAGCTACCAAACTGCTTTCATGGTGTGGTTGCTAGGCTTAATTTAGAGGAAGTGGAGAGACTACAACAGCATCAGGCTGGTATGGCTGTGTATCCGGAGGTTAAGTATGAATTACACACCACAAGAAGTCCCTGGTTCCTCGGGCTTGAATCAGAAGAGAGCACAAGTATTTGGTCTGAAAGATTAGCTAATCATGATGTTGTTGTTGGAGTACTTGATACGGGTATATAGCCCGAGAGCAAGAGCTTCAACGACACTGGCTTGTCAAGAATTCCAACTCACTGGAAGGGTACATGTCAAACTGGCCGTGGATTTGATAAGGGACACTGCTCATCCTTTAATACTCGCAACCACCGCGTCACCTGCATCTCCGCCTCATCTTCTTCAACCCTTCTCATCTCCCTTCACCAACAACATCTCAGCCGCACAACCACAGCCTCCACCCACTACCCCTCCTTTCTCCCCCGACCTTCAACACCGCCACCCTTAATCCACCTAATCACCACGAACTCTATATTCCTCCCCTTCTCCAAATCCCGCCGCCTCCTCAAATCATCAAACCACCACTGCCCCATTTCACCCCCACAACATAGAAAAGAATTGAGAGAAAAGAAAAGAGGTGAAGAAAGAATTGAGAGAGATTAAATGATTTTGTCAAGAATTTATTCAAGAGGAAATTTTGGATATTTTGGAAATTTATTAGATATGAAGATTTAAAGACCAAAATACCCCTGTCAAAACTAACTCCGTTTAGGGTAAATAGACAAAAGTCATTTAAATGTTAAAAAAACAATTTCAAGCCATCATAGTGCAAGATTTGTAACATTGATCATCAAAGTGCAAAAAATTAATTGATCTGACCACCATGGTGCAATTTACTCATTTTATTATCATGTAATTTTCCACTACCAACTTCACACAAAATTAAAAAAAATCTACTATTAAAAAATTCCACCAGAAGAAATTAACTACTGTGAATTATAAAATATAAACCTAAACAGTCAACAGAATTATCACCAGAAGAACACAGCTTGGTTGAACTTAGAAATTACCAATCATCGTCTTAATTACATATGTCTATGACCTAAACAGAGTTGTGGCATCGTAGTTTCTCCATCTTACTAATTATGGATGAGAACCAAACATAAGGGATCAGCTGCACAAGAATCTTTTGAAACTTGGAACGTATGGAATCGGTGCACACGAGAGAAGACGATCATCCTTCGCATAATATGTGATAAATGTGCGGTTTCCTGTACTTGGATTGTAACATATAACATCGAAATTATCACATAGAACCACAATTTCTCCACTTTTCCAGAATCTTACAGGCCCCGAAAGAGTAATTTGTTCCAAAACCCTAGGAATCACCAATTTCCTAGTCCATGATTCCACAACACCATATTCATTCATCACCCAGAACTCAAAATCATTGACGGTCATTGATGATGTGTTCCTACAGATGGAAAGACAACCATCTAAAAGTCCAAGGCACGCGTGATGGTAATTTTCAATATATGGTGATTCTGGAGTTGGGATATGATGGAATGCCTCATCATCAGGGTCGAAACAAACTAATCCTCCATTTTTCGAACAAGACTAACCCCAATGATAAATCCCATTTAAAAAGCAGGGGAAACCAAAGTTTACTACATTATTGAAAAGCAAAGAAACCGCCATCCTCCGCGAATTTTCGCCAATTGTTTGTATATTTATAAGGGCTATACCATGTAGACTAACAGATTTTAACAGCTTCAGTTGGTTGGTTTTGTGTGCCAAGACTAGAGCACATTTTCTCCATCTCTCGTTTTTTCCATTTTGCTGTACGACGATGTGCTGACTGGTTATGGGGTTAAATATGTGGTATGGATGCCCTAAAACATCTCCATTACAGGGATATGCATATGCCACTATAAACCCTGTAAAATTACAGGCAGAACATATTCTTAATTCATGCGGAGAAGATTTTATATGAAGATTAGGAGGTAACATTGATTTGGTTTTTATCGGGACTGGATAATCATAACGAGGAGTATGGGAGTTGCAAGAAGCAACAGCAAGATCAGCCAAAACCAGTTGTTGATGTTTTTGTATAACGCCAACAGTACCATGAAGCAAGAATTGAAAAGGCGCTGTTCCACTGGAAGAGTATGCTTGTACAAAATCAGGTGTTGATATCAAAGTGGCCCAGTTTTTGCAAACGGAACGACATCTAATGACAGAGTCTGCCGCAAGGTAACACAGGATTTTAATAATAACAAAATCATGAATGCATTCAATAGTGGTCTTCCTTCTTTTATCAGCCTCTCTCACCATACCTGGGAACAATAACAAGGAGCTGGATTTCATCTGTATAAAGGAAGTAACATTAAAAAGTGATTTACGTTTTCGAGTTTTCTACACAGATTTTTTTATGATTGGAGTATATAGTATCATCATGAGCAAAAATCAAGTCGATCATAAATTTAGAACAGGGCAACAATGGCAGAAATAAAAACAAACTAGCAAATTCAATCACAGACAAAACTGAAAACAACAGAAAGGAAAAAATAAAATAAGAAGTAATCCACATGAAAGAGAACAAGAACCTGAAGAAGAGTACGAGGATTGATGTACACAATATCTCTATAATAAAATCCTTTGGGAACGGCCAAGTGTTTTATAGAGGATCTTCGTTCAGACTAGGTTAGGGTATACTTCTTACACTCTTACAGGATTCTGAGTCGTGTATTTATTCTGCATCTATATTTTGATACTTTTCTGGACTATTTTATTCGTTGGTAAATTTTTAAATTTCTTGGGATCGCTTCAATTATACAAAACTTAAATATTGTAACACGTAAATAACCTGCATATCTATACTATTATATGAAAGCCGAAACATTAAAAGTTTTGGTAACTGTTTTTTTGGTACGTAGTGAATTTACTTATTTATCCTTCATTATAAAGAAAAATATATATGATATCTATACTATTAAAACTCCTAAAATATATAATAACATAATATAAATTAATGGTTAATAGTCAATTGCCTTATTTCATATTTACTTTTAATTGAAGATATTACCTTTTATTAACACCTAAAAACATCAATCGTATCATATCTTCCAATCATTAATATTTCCTTTCGAATTAAAACACGTTACCTTTTAAATGTAAAACTAATCTTACAATCATTAATATATACTCGAAAATATAACATTATATTTTTCAATTATTAATAAAATGTATTAAAAATATGTATATATTGTTTATAATAAGGAAACATTAGCCGAAACATTAAAAATTTTGGCACCTATTTTTTGGTATATGTTTTTTAGTATTTCGTAAATTTACTTATTTAACCTTTATTATAAAGAAAAAATATATATACAATAATTTATACTATTAAAACACATAAAATAAATAATAACATAATATAATTATGGTAATTAGTCGATTGTCTTTTTCCCATTAACTTTTAGTTGAAGATATTACCTTTTATAAACACCTAAAAACATCAATCATATCATATCTAGCAATAATTAATATATACACAAAAATATCACATCATATATTCTAATCACTAACAAAATATTATAAAAATTCGTATACTACGAATAATGACCATTAGATTTTCAGTAAAAAATCAAAATCGTTAGATCTAATGATTAAATATATTATATTCAAGGTTCGAATTCTATCAACTACATATTTATTTTAAAATTTTATAATATAAGTTTTAAAGCATGTATATCAACCGAGAAGATGACGTAGCTGCCGGAGTCCCTAGAGCACAACCCGGCGGTCTTTTTTTAATATTATTACTCCTCCGTTGACCACCATTCTCTTCTTCACCCCTTTCTCCACTTGCTACACGCCTCACATTTTCTAAATCCTCATACCCTCTTTCATCAGATCCAATTTTGCTCAGCTTCGATCTGTAGACGATTCGTTTGATGGGATCCCGTAACTCAGAGCATTCCGGCTCAATGGAGTCTGATGAGTTCTCGGCCTTTATAGGTCATAACTATGTATCCCCGGCTCCGATTGTGCAAAATCGGCTTCACTTCGAGGTGGATAATGAATCTTTAAACACGATGGAAGTTATGGGGGAACCACTGTCACCTGCCGCTCAAGCACGTATGAGAGAACAAATGTATTTAATCCTAAACGATGGATCTGTACAGCCAGCTTCTGGACCTGAAATGGACAACTCTAGCCATGGCTCACAAAACTCATCTCCTGAGACAAAATCAAAGGACCAAGTGTCACCTGTTCATTTAAAGAATGGTGTCACCGCCGCCACGAAATCTGGAGGAGATGAAGAAACCAATGCCCATGAAACTCAGTACAACAGGAGAGTTACGTGGAGTAACATCGTTACAAAAAATGTGACCAGCAATGAACCTGTGGTTGGGCCTGCTACCATTTCTTACAATGAAGATGGTTCTGCTACGGTAAGATTTTCAAATGAGTTTTTGCTAAAGCACAGAAACAATGGGAAACAAGTATAATAGGATACTTCATTGGAGGCTCATTTGCTTTTCAATATATTCGTGAATAAGCACAAAGGTTCTGGAAAAACAGGGGCTTGCAAGGTGTGTACTATAACACCAAAGGCTATTACACATTTAGATTTGGCACTTTGGAAGAAAAAACAAAGCCTTGAATCTTAAAACGGTCCAAATAGGAGGGAAAACCATGTTTTTAAAACCATGGATCGAAGGTAGTAAATTTAAACGAAACGTTATTGATAAGGTACCATGTTGGATTCGTCTCGTTGATGTTCCAGAGATCTTTTGGTTTAAGGAAGGGCTAAGCTCAATTGCTAGCACCGTTGGAAAGCCATTGAAATTTGATGCGGTTACTGCTAAATTCGAACCACTGAAATACGCTGGTGTTCAAGTCGAATTGAATTACTCAGCGACAAGACCAGATTTTGTTCATGTTCCTCTTCCCAACTCGAATGAGGAAGCAAAAATAGAAATCCAGTATGGAGAATTACCTTATTCATGTAGCCTTTGTAATGCTTTCGGACATTCACTCTCTCGATGCTTAAATAATCCAGAACGAGTTGTGAAAAAACCTAGAACCACACAAGGTGATAGACCAACCAGGCCAGAGACTTCTTCAAAGTCGACCAATGATGCAGGGGGAAGTGAAAAAACATTGGTTCTTTGCTAACAAGAAATTACCAGTTCCTTTGCAATAAACTAGACCATAATTTATAGTCCCCTTCACATACCTTAAAATACGTTTTGCTGCATTCAGGTGCAATACAGTGGGTCGCTCCATAAATCGACTTACAATGCCCACAGAGAATGCAATGTCTGGACGCGTGTGAACTAAGTACCTTAAACCTCCTACTAAACTCTTGAACTGAGTAGCATTCACTGCCTTGCCTTTCTCATCCTTCCCTAGTTGTAACTTCGGTTCCATAGGGTACTTAACCGAGTTTCAATTTGCTAGCCCCACCTTATCCAGCAATTTCTTTGCATATGCAGTTTGTTTAAGCTCCGTGTATCCCCGTTCTTGACTGACCTCCATGCCCAGATAATATGAAAGTTTTCCAAGATCACTCATATCAAATTCCTTGCTCATCTGACCCTTAAATCTTTTAATATTGCCAATGCTTGTACCAGTGATCAGCAAATCATCAACGTAAATAGCAATTACTAAAACCTCATTTCCTTCCCTCTTTGTATAAAAAGCATGTTCATATGGACATTTAGTAAAACCCAGATCCTCCAAACACTTATTAAGCTTTGCGTACCACGCCCTTGGGGCCTGTCGAAGTCCGTACAAGGCTTTGAACAAACGATATACCATGTGCTCCTTCCCACCCTTTTCAAAACCTTCTGGTTATGATACATATACGACCTCCTTTAAATCTCCGTTCAGAAATGCGGACTTCACGTCTAAATGATGGACTTCCCACTCGTTCTTTGTAGCTAGAGCGAGTAACAATCTAACGGTTTCCAATCGTGTAACTGGAGCAAACATTTCTTCGAAATCAACCCCCTGCTGTTGTACATAGCCTTTCGCCACAATCCGCGCTTTGTGTTTAATTATCTCCCCACTAGTGTCTCTCTTCAGCTTATATACCCACTTTAAGTCAATCACCTTGTGCCCAGCTGGTAGCTCCACCAATTTCCACGTATTATTTCTTTCAATTGCATCTATTTCACTCTTCATAGCTTCTTTCCAGCCTGGTTCTGTCACTGCTTGTTTGTAACTGTTTGGTTCATCTATCCCTGCTAAAAGTAACTCCTCTTCTAATTCCACCTCGCTAGTTTCATCATAGATATCGCTGAGTAAACGGAAGTTCCTTGATTTACTACATTCTCTTTCACTTGTTGGTGTTGCTGCAGATTCAGGACTCCCCCTCTGTGGCATCGTGGTACACTCAGAATTCTCAGGGCTACCAGTACTAGGAGGGCTACCAGTACTAGGAGTGATTGGTTCAGGACTGCCATTCTTTTGAACATCAGCATTTCCATTTATCTGAACATCGAGAATAGTAAATGATCCCAATGTCTCCTATTGGTTCCAATTCCAACTCCTACTTTCATCAAAGACTACATCCCTGCTCACAGAGACTTTTCCTGTCTCTGGTTCATAAAGGTGACACGCCTTTGTTCCTGGTTCACGCCCAAGATAAATTGCCAGTTTGCTTCTGTCATCAAGTTTTCTGAGATGAGCACTTGGTTGCTTCATATGAGTAATGCATCCAAAAATACGAATGTGGCTGAGGTCTGGTTTCCTTCCGGTCCAAACTTTGTATGGTGTTTTTTCTGACAAAGCCCTAGTGGGCAGCCTATTGAGTATGTACACAGCATGCCGTGCCGCTTCCCCCCATAGATTAGACGGCAATTATTTCTCCTTCAAAAAGCTTCTGTCCATAGCTACGATCGTCCTGTTTCGACGCTCGACCACTCCGTTCTACTGCGGAGAATAGGGTGCAGTGAAGTGTCTGGTGATGCCTGCGTTTTCACAATAACTTACGAATTTCTTTGAGGTGAATTCTCCGCCTCTGTCAGTCCGAAAAACTTTTATCTGTTCCTCAGAATCCTTCTCGACTAGTGCCCTGAATTTCTTAAACACTTCAAATGCCTCATCTTTACTTGCCATCATGTAAATCCACATCACCCTGCTAAAATCATCAACGAGCAGCATAAAATATTTATTACCTTCGATTGTTGGTGGTGATATCGGTCCACACAAGTCACCATGGACCAATTCCAATACCTTCTTTGCACGGAAACTCGATTTGCTGGGAAATGGTTGACGTGATTGTTTTGACTTTGAAAGCAAGCACACCGTTCTACTAGGTTCAAGGATGATCTTATATAATCTGTTTACCGACTTCCTTACCTTCATAAGTAAATGTTCCTTCTCATCGTACAGCCACAGTTGGTCTTCTTTGATTACAACTCTGCATCCAGACTCTGAAAGTTGACCAATACTTATAATGTTATTACATAACGTAGGAATATAGTATACCTCTCGAAATTCTATTTCTTCCCCGGTTTTGCACATGAAGCTTACAATCCCCTTTCCTTCGATCTCCATAGTTGATCCATCACCAAAACGGACTTGCCCTGTGATACTTTCATCTAGTTCCTTGAACTTGGATCGCTGTCCCGTCATGTGGTTACTTGCCCCGTTGTCTAGGTACCATAGGTCAGTCTCTCGTCCTACTTCTTTGTTTCCACTCAACTTAGCCACAAACTTTCCTTCGTTAAGCAACAAAGTGTCACTTTTCCTCTGATTGCATTCTACCATTAGCAGTGCAGGTTCTTCGTCCTTTGTTTGTGTCAGGTTTACTTCAGTTCTTTGCTCTCGATCTCGTCGTGACTTCTTGCATTCAGCTACATAGTGACTAAAACCCCTGCAATTGAAACATCTCACCTTGCTTTTGTCATATGCACCACGTCTACCTTGAGATCCACCCACTCCTCTGATTTTATGAGATGGGGATGCCTTTGTCCCTCCTTTGCTGCCCCTCTTCATCCACTCCTCTTTAGTGAACAATAGCTGACCTTCACCATTTTCTCTTCTTGACTATTCCTCCTCGGTCAACATCAACTGTCCTCCAGTGTTCTCACTCTGTCCACGAAGTCTCTCTTCGTGAGCCTTTAGAGACCCAATGGTCTCTTCAATCGACATTTCATCCAACTTGCCAAATTGCTCAATCGCTGAAGTGATCTGCAAGAACTTTGATGGCACTGATCTGAGCAGCTTCTTTACTACGTAGGCCTCTTCAACCTTTTCTCCAAGGGTACGAATGTTGGTCACCAAAACATTTAGTCTCAAGCTGAAATCATCAAGCAACTCCGTATCTTTCATACACATATTCTCGATTTCCGCCTTCAAAGTTTGTATTCTCGCCTTCTTGACCTTTTCTGCTCCAAGACACATTGTTTTTATTGCATCCCAGGCTTCTTTGGTTGTCTGCTTCTCAGCTATGGATAGGAGAATGTCTTCAGGGATCGCTTGGAGTATTACAGCCATAGCCACCTTGTCGACCTTGTCGTCCACCACACCCTTTAGATCTGAGAGTTCGATAGCTCCCCATATGCCATGTGCTTGCATGTTCACTTTCATCTTTATAGACCATGTAGTATAGTTGGTCTTGGTTAACATCGGGTAGTTCAGTCCAACAAATCCTTCCTTGCTTTTGAACACTTCCATTGCGTTTGATTTTGGCTGATACTTCGGGCATTCACAGCGCCTAAGATCTGATACCAAATGTTTATATAGAACACTAGATTTATACACACACACCAAGTATGTAACACACCAGTAGAGTTAAACGCACTCTATTACTTGGTAATAAAACTGGAGTACAAAGCATCTAATTTAAAGAAATAAACTAGCTAGAAACAAGCAACTACTTCCTATAACTTCTCCTTCCTTTCGTCCGTCACAATGTATCTTGCGACAGAAATGGTTTTTTCTGTCATAAATTAAACTTGCGACTGAAAGTTAGTGAAATTCTGTCATAATTGCCCCTTCCTCTTGTAGTGAGAAACGTATTCATTCATCACATTAGTGCGACAAAGAATTATTTTTATTCATGTACGTAGCTAGTATCACATCTAAATGCAGATTTACTCATATATGAAAAGTTCAAACTAATACGCGGAAACACGTGAATTTATGTGTTGTACTATATAAAAAGTATTGTGATTTAATATTTGTATTACAAGCTGATGGTATTGTGATATAATATTGTCTTAGAATCATCGCAAACATTTTTCATATCGATCAAAAGAGCACGCTACCACGTTAATTTACATGTTCACAGGAAACAAAAAAGAAAACAATAAATCAAGGAAAAAGTTTAAGATAACGAGAATTAGTATGGGGTAAGTACGAGGCCCGTGCGATCTGGCATGCTAGCTAGTTTACATTTTTATAGTGAACCCAGTTCATATTTTTATAGTGAACCCAATATCAGCTACGTTGTCCATGACATGCAAGGAGCTGGGGTATGGGGTGGCTCTTGATATAATCCTATATATTCACCATTTATGTCTCTCCTATCTTTCGTTTTGTCCTTCTTCCTTGCAGTTTGTTCTGTGCCTTGTGCAATATTTCAATGTTTTTCTTCTTCTTCCTTGGTCGTCTTCTCTTATGCAATATAAACCTAGTTCGGGTAAAACAAGCCCGTGTCATATCCTGGAAAGGATCTATAGTTTCTTCATTGAGAAGAGCAAGATTCCCTACCAAATAATCTATGGCATACATACATTCTCCCTTCTCAGCACATATTGTGAAATCATGCAACTCTGATGTCTCGAAGTCACATAAGTAAAATTCATTGAAGTGAGCAGAATTCCTTAGCATGTATTTACCCGTATATGTGAAACCCATGGGATAACAAGGAGGGACTGCATTTAAATCAACGGTGAGTGTTTTCTCCCATGAAGATGAGTTAGTGACACCACAATTTCTTAATGTCCACTGTGCCAAAATTCCTTTTTTAACTTCAATAAACCCTATTGATTCGCCCCATGCTTCCATAAAAAACGAATGGTTTTGATTATTGTTGGAGCTGAGATCAAAATTTTCTGGTAACTTGACTTCTCTGATCCTCTCGTCATGCAAATCAAAACACACGATTCTACCTTTATATTTTACAAAATATGCAACGCCACTGACACATCTAGACGATGGATAAATGTGCCACGAGTCAAAAGTACCATCTTTACTATCACAATATGTAATCTTCCATGAATCAGTGGTCAAGCTATACACTCCAACACGATAATTACCGTGAAAAGGAGATATCCTTATGACTTTATAATCTTCATTAAAATACCCCAAGCACAAACTAGCATCTCCTCCCTGCTCATGATCTTGGACGGGGATCTTGGGGATTCTCTTAGATTTTCGTATGATGGGGTTCCATAAATATATGATACTGTTGAAGTATAACAGTTTATCCGACACGCATAATAATCCTTTACAACTTCCATGAACCCTTACAGGCGAAGAATTTAACTTCCTATCCATTTCAAACAACTCTGGCATATAGCAGTACTTTCTCTCATCACTTAACTCCTCTTCACACATCAACGTGTAAAAATAACCGTATTCACATAGTAAATATAGGTTCTTAGTGTTGGGCACCGTATTTATTTGGAAGTTAATGAAAGAAGTACTACCAATGTAATGATACCATGATTTGCAAACGCACCTAAATCGCACGAGAGACTTGATCGGAAGTCTCAAAAGAATCTCTAACAACGTATCTTCTAATAAATATTTATGTGATTCCACCATAGATCCTGTTCAACTATCAATTCGCTGCGCGTTTTTAACTGTATTTATATTTATAACTTTATAAAGAAACGGATACCTAACATAGTAAAGGTTTGTAGCTTCAGTTTATGTTTCTACTAGAAATCGGACTTGGTTTTTCCGCACTAGCTTCCCAAAGTTTCAATCCAATCGGGATTAATTTTACCTAATGTCCGATATATTTGCCGTAATTAGTATGGTACGCATTGGCGGAACGAAGTCCTGCTAGAACCATTCTAATATATATTATCTCATTAATTATTTTAAAATAACTAGCTTATAGTAGTAATTAGTATTGTACGCATTTTTTAAATGTTTATGGTACTCAAGTGATTAGAACTTTATCTCTTTGGCGTCCAGGTTCTAAGAGACCTGGAGTGAAACTCCACATCATTTGTTGTCATATTAAATTAATATATTATATTTATAATAACTTAATATAATAATAACATACTATTTTTGTCACAAAGTTGAATCTTGCATCTAAACTCCATTAACGCTTGTAGAAGAAAGAGAATCCAATGTAATTAACTTGCTTACAAAGAAAAAGAAAGAAACAAGTATATATACAAGTCTCTAACAAGCCTCTAAACTCTAACAAACTCCAGGCTGTCATTAACAGACTTGACAGCTACTTGTCGCTTGTGATGGCTGAAATAGAAGCTGTGGAGGCTGATGTGGATGCCAGCTAAGCTTTGAGTATCACATATTGTAACATCCCCCCTCAAGGTAGGAGTGGCAAACATGTTTGTAACACCTAGCTTGGATTGCAGAAATGACAGCTGAGATGATGATAGAGCTTTAGTGAACATGTCAGCTGGCTGAAGAGAAGTTGGAATGTGAGAAGGAGAGATGTAACCTGCCTTGTGTTTGTCACGCACAAAATGACAATCGATTTCGATGTGTTTGGTGTGTTCGTGAAACACTGGGTTAGAAGCAATGTGCGAAGCTGAATTATTGTCACAAAATAGGGGAATGGGTAATGGAGTAGGAGTGTGAAAAGCTTGTAGAAGATAGACAAGCCACACGACTTCACAACTGGCATCTGCCATAGATCGATACTCAGACTCAGCAGAGGAACGAGAAACAGTAGGTTGTTTCTTACACTTCCAGGAAATGAGAGAGTTACCCAGCATGACACAATACCCAGTTAGAGAGCGACGAGATTCAGCACAACCTCCCCAGTCTGAATCACTGAATGCCTTTAGTTGCAAAGAAGAATCATGAGCAAAGATAATCCTTGACCAGTAGTACCTTTGATATACTTAACCATTTTGTAGGCAGCTGTTAAATGATCCACTCTAGGAGTGGAAATGAATTGAGAGAGAATATGAACTATATGACAAATCAGGTCGAGTTATAGTGAGATACAATAAACGACCAACTAACCTACGATACACTGCAATATCTTCAAATGATAGAAAATCCGAGGTATTATTAACCAGCTTGTGGTTTTGTTCAATTGGAACAAGAGATGGCTTTACTCCAGCCATACCAGTATCATTGAGAATGTCAAGAGCATACTTTCTCTGATTGAGAAAGATCCCACTCGAAGATCTAGCAAGTTCAAGACCAAGAAAGTATTTCACTGGACCTAAATCCTTAATTTTGAATTGTGAATGAAGAAACGACTTAATCGTGTTGATCAGATGCATAGAGTTGCCTGTAAGAAGAATATCATCAACGTATACAATAGCCACTACGAAGTCAGACCCCTGATTTAGAGTGAAAAGACTGTGATCATAAGAAACTTGAGTAAAACCAAACTGAACAAGAGAAGTGGCTAATTTATCATTCCAAACCCTGGGTGCCTGTTTCAGGCCGTAAATGGACTTTTTGAGTCTGCAAACCAATTTAACACCAGGTGGAAACTTGTGAGAAACAGAAGAAAGAGACTGAAAACCAGGTGGTAATTTCATGTAAATTTCTTCATTCAGAACCCCATGAAGAAAGGCGTTATTTACATCTATTTGATGTATATGCCAATTGAACTTAGCAGCAACAGCTAGGACAACACGAACAGTAGTCATCTTAGCCACAGAGGCATATGTTTCAAAGTAGTCCACTCCAATTGTCTGAGTAAATCCCTTTGCAACAAGTTGAGCTTTGTACTTGTCAACAGTACCTTCTGCAGTGTATTTGACCCTGAAAAGCCATTTAAACTCAACAATGTTCTTATCAGGGGGTCGAGGAACTATATCCCATGTTTGATTGTCCTCAAAAGCCTGTACTTCAGCAAGCATAGCATTACGCCAATGATCATGAATAACAGCTTGCTTGTAGGTATAGGGAACTGAAATCTTGGATACATTAGCCAAGAACTGAAGGTGAGGGGGTCGAAAAACATGATAAGAGATGTATTTATGTAATGGATAAGTGCACATAGCACTAGAATTTAAGGTAGGATCTGTTTTGGAGACTACCTCAGGTATACCTGTGTAGTCCTTGTATTTAGCTGGAAGAATTTTAGTTCGTGAGGGTTTGATAGTTTTAGACAATGGCTGACTATCAATGTTAGAGTTGATGGAAGAATTCTGATTAGTAGTGAGTAAGTGAGGTGGACTAGGCACAGGATCAATGATAGGTAATTCACTATTAGTAGTAGAATATGCTATCTGAGCAATAGAAATATCACCATCAGATGAACTCAAAAAATGTAAAGGAGAATCTAGAGAAACAGAGGTGTCAACAAGAAACAATGAGGCTTCAGACACTGGATTAATAGAACAAAAAGGATATATGTTTTCAACAAAAATCACATCTCTTGAAGTATAGCACTTCCTTGTATCAAGGTCCACAACTCGATAACCCTTTTGACCATAGGGATATACAAGGAATACACATTTTAAACCTCTAGAATCAATCTTGTCTGGAGCATTAGAGATGTTTTCAATATAACAGAGACAACCAAATACCTTCAAGTGTTGATAATCAGGTGTCTTGTTGAATAAAATTTCATATGGAGACTTGTAGTCAAGCTGAGGAATATGAAGGAGATTGATCAAATGGACTGTTGTAAGAATAGAATATCCCCATAGAGTCTTTGGAACAGAAGCTTGCATTAGTAAAGATCTAGCAACATTAAGAATATGTTGATGTTTTCGTTCGACCACCCCATTTTGTTGGGGTGTGTAAGGGCATGAGATTTGATGTATAATACCAGAGGAAGCAAAGAAAGACTACAGTTCTTTGTTAAGAAATTCCGTGCCATTATCTGACCTAACAATCTTAATGGTGGCATTGAATTGAGTCTTGATTAAATGAATAAAATTCTAAACTAAAGATGGTACTTGTGTTTTATCAGTCAACAAATAAACCCAAGTACATTTTGAATATTCTTCAACAATAGTAAGAAATCGATTACACTTGCCATGAGTACAAAACTTGTAAGGTCCCCACAAGTCACAATGTATGAGATCAAACAGCTTATATTGAGAAGAGCTATATTGAGGAAATGAAGACCTATGCTGTTTAGCTCTAAGACATGTGTCACAAGTAGTAAACAAAGAAGGATCTATAGAGGGAATGATAGATAATTTGTTCAAAATGATAGCTGCAGGATGACCTAACCTAGAATGCCAAATTTGAGCTTCAAGAGAAGGCGTATGATGAACTCTGGTGCATTGATGACTCTGAGGTAGAGAATGTGTAGAGATACTACTGTGAGTGTACAAACCAGCTTCAACTTTACCAATCCCGACCATTTGCTTCAGGGAAGGGTCCTGAAACAAACAAGTAGATTTGGAAAAGATCACAGTAGCATAAGAGTCTGCAGTTAGTTTTGAAATAGACACCATATTGCAGTTTAAAGATGGTACACAAAGAACGTCTGTCAGCACCAGAGATGATGTAAATTTAACATCACCAATATGAGTTATAAGTGCAGTTGTACCATTTGGTAAGTGTAAAGCAGCATTGAGAGGTTTAGCACTAGACAAGAAAGAAACATTAGACACTATATGGTCTATTGCTCCTGAGTCTAGAACCCACAGTTGATTAGTTTTGGTCTGAACTATATAGGTTGTGTGAGGAAAAGAGACACTACAGATTTTACCTGACAATCGAGAAGTAGAGTTCCAAGGATTGATATTCTTAATACTGTTCTGAATCATACGAGTCAACTGTTCACACTGTGCTTCTGAAAATGCATTATTAGAAGAATCATTGTAAGAGAGATCTGCACTGTCAATAGATGTAAGTGTGACTTGAGCAGCCTTTTTCACTGAATTACTAGTTGACCTAAGCTTGGGTTTTGGTTTGCCATGAAGTTGATGCTAATCTGGATAGCCATGTAGAAAGAAACATTTATCTTGCAAGTGCCCTACATTATGACAATACTCACAGATCTCATCAGCTGAATTTGACTTCTTATTAGAGTTGAAATTCGACTTTGTCTTTGAGCCAGCAAACTTGACATTCATAGCAACATTCTCAGGTACAGTACTCAAAGGTGTAGACCTTTGGTTCTCTTCTTGTAGTAGTAAGGAGTATGCTTGACTTACTGAAGGCAAGGGCTTCATCATTAACATTTGACCTCGAATGATAGTAAATGTGTCATTAAGTCCCATCAAAAATTGGCTCAAACTGTTAATTTGCTCATATGCCTCCATCTTGGCACTTACCTCACATGTACAGGAGTTCTGCACACACACACATTTAGGGATTGGGGCTAAAGCATTGAGCTTATCAGTTAGAGTTCTCATTTTGGTAAAAATAAGCTGTAACAGACATGGATCCCTGGTTAAGAGCAGTCAGATCTATTTTCAACTAAAATATTCGAGGTACATTGCTTTATGAAAATCTAACATCCAGATCTTCCCAAATTTCTTTAGCTGTGATAAAGTAAACAACACTATTTCTTATGTCACTTGAGATGGAATTGAGTAACCAGGAGAGCACCATGTCATTGCATCGATGCCAAAAACCATATAGAGCTGAAGAAGCCTCAGGTTTGATCAATGTTCCATCAATCATGCCTATTTTGTTCTTGGCAGATAGAGCTAGTTTGATAGAACGATTCCAGTGTTGGTAATTTTGAGCAGTTAGAGTTTGAGTAACAAGAGCAATTCCAGGATTATCAGAACTTTGTAGAAAATATGGATGAAAAGCATCAATGATTGAGGAATTGATATTAGCAGTGGTATTAGTGTTTGTATTGTTTGTGTTTGAGGTTGAGACGCCATTGATTGACTTGTATTAAGATTTTATGGTGAAGAAACAACAGTGGAATATGTTTGTCTAGCCATATAACACTCAATAGATCACAAAATCTTCAAATAAGATCATAGATTATGAAGATGATATGCAGATCAAGGTGAAAAACAGAACAAATCGTAAAAAATTTCACAATAACAAGTCTAACAAAGATGATAAACGCTTGAGAATCAAATCAATGGCGTTATGAGAATCGAACTGAAGATGATGATAAACAAATCGAAGACAATGATAAACAAATCGAAGGCGATGATACACATATCAGTAACAGATGCAATTTATATCATGTAAAACAGAGAAATGGAATGTAAACGAAGAACGTACGGACGTCGACGAAGATGATGAAGATTCAAGTGAATGTACAGATGAAGAAGCATAGATGATCGTCTCCCTGATTTGATACCATGTCACAAAGTTGAATCTTGCATCTAAACTCCATTAACGCTCAATCAATAACCAGAAGAAACATTGTTTATACATTGTAGAAGAAAGAGAATCCAATGTAATTAACTTGCTTACAAAGAAAAAGAAAGAAACAAGTATATATACAAGTCTCTAACAAGCCTCTAAACTCTAACAAACTCCAGGTTGTCACTAACAAACTTGATTACGCATACAATTGGTTAAAGTTGGCCAGTTTCGTTAAAAATCTTTTGAAAGAAGTTATTTCTGTCATTTTTTCTTTTGGATAAAGGACAAATGTAACCTATTTTCACTCCAAAATATACCAAAATAGCCTGTTTCGAATTTGGGAACCAATCGGTTAAAATTGGCCACAAATTCGAAACAGGTTATTTTGGTATATTTTGGAGTGAAAATAGGTTACATTTGTCCTTTACCCAATTGCAAATTAAAGTGACCCGGTTCTTGCAAACGGATCGACATCTGATGACCGAGTTTGCTGGAAGATAACATAGTATCCGAATGATAAGAGATTCATGGATGCATGCAGTCGTGGTTTTCTCTGGGTCTCTCTCCATACTTAAAAGAAAAATAATGAGGAACCCTGTTAATATGATGGCAGGTAACTACTATAGTCAATTTGATTTATCAATTTTGAGATGATTATATGTCAATTACAAGGTATTAGCTGTCACACTAGTACATTGGCCTTTTTTTTTAGAGAACCAATCGGCTTGCACATTACATTTTTAATGAGCCTTTTTTTTTAACAGAAGAAAAGTTCATTGATAAGGTAAGGAGCTAGCGTTCAAATAGAAACCAACCTTAGAATAGAAACTAGAAACCTACACTAAATAAATTATATTTCATTTATTTTAATGGCCCCGCTAGGGGCACCTTCACAAAAAACGTTTAAAATTCTTGGTTCTATTCAACAAAAATATAAAAAAAATTTAAAAAAAATTTAAAAAAAAAGTTACTGTTCACGTGCCACGTCATCACGTGAACAGTAACTTTTTTTTTAATTTTTTTAATTTTTTTATATTTTTGTTGAATAGAGACAATAATTTTAAACGTTTTTTTGTATTGGACTACCCCTAATTTGGTCATTAGATTAGCTTGAAATATTTAATTTAGGTTTAGTTTCTAGTTTCTATTCTAAGTTAGTTTCTATTAGAACAAGACCCATGCTACAGGTACCAAATTGGGAACCAAAATTTATTAACGAATGATGTGGCAGAGGTGATGTGTCAGTTTGAAAAAATTTTATTGGCTTACTAATTTAAATGCAGGGAGGTTTGTCTTATTAAATATTTGTGAAACATCAATTCAATTGTGACATGAGTACTGTTAGGTACCCCAAATTGGTACAAAAAAAAATTCTCAAATGATGTGGCATGAATGAGTTGGCAATATGAATGATTTTAGTTGGTGAGATTGATTTGACCCTGGCGGATCCATTAAAGTTATAGCCAATCAAAAAGTGACACGTGTAATTTGGGAAAAATTTTGGGATTCAATTCGGGGAACCTAGCATTTTCCTTGTGACATCTATCATTTGATAACCATTTTAGGATCCAATTTGACACTCCTATCATTTTTCATAAAATAATATTGTAACTTATCTTTCGGTATACATCACGGCTAATTTTTCTGCGGAGTATTAGTTCTCTCATATTTGTTGGGAAAATAAATTTGTTTGTCACTAAATGATTATTTCCTTTTGACAAAGAAAATATTATTTCCTTCGTCCCCTCATTTTGTCACCAATCAAATTTTCATATTTTATTCAATCATATTAAACAAATTAATAGTTACCAAAATATTGTATTGCTTTTCAAATAACTAAACATAATTAACTCCTTATTTATCATAATAATTGAATTTGGACAATAATTTTGGGACAGACAGAATAAGAATTGTGGCCACATTAAGTGGGACGGTGGAAGTACTTTTTTTAAAAACTTACCACATAACAATAATTTTACTCATTATTATCACTAATGTTATAAACGTTTGTAAATTTTTCCATTTTGTTAAATTTTTTATTCAGGTGCTTAAAAAAATCTACGTACTATCTTAGTGATGTATACATGGCATGTGTGTATATATAAACCGACTATAATACTTGATTCTACCTACATTTAGGGAATAAATATATTAGGACTTCAAAAGCCTATAAACTAATTGGTAGCATGTCTTTTTCGTCAATGGATTCTCAAACTAAATATAAGGAACTCATAAGTTGTTTTTATGGAATTGAAGCACAGTTTTGCACCGATTAAAGTGATAGTGAAGAGGCAATAGTGTATATATCATATCAAATTCTGAAAAAAAATTATAAGTTTAAGATTCTAAGTGTATGTATACCTTATAAGTCGAGCGATAAAATGGTGTATACACATATGATTCAAAAAATCTTAACTTTATTTTTAGATGTAACTAGGTAACAAAGCCGGGCTACGCGCGGCACGAAAACATTTTTTTAAATCGTATATATAACATCATTGTTTGTTGAGTTTTATTATTTGAAATTTGATATGATGAATTGAAATTTGTGTAAAATGTAACTAAATTTGAATGTTAAAGAATTATAGAGAAAAAAATTAGCAGAAAGAAAACATGTTTTAGTTAAACTCTTAAGTATTAATAATACTCCCTCCGTCCCGCCCGTTTGTTAACATTTCAAAATAGGGTGTTTGGCACGCATTTTAAGGATAGTTCCATAACTTATTTTTGAAATTTTCTTTTTTAGTATAAAATAGAACAATCCTATTTTTATACAAAAAAAATGAAAATTTAAAAAAAAAATAAGTTATGTAACTATCTTTAAAATTCACATTAAAATGCGTGCCAAAAAGTGACAAAAAAATGTTAAGAATTGGGTGGGACGGAAGGAGTAATATTTTCGAAGATATTGACGACACCTATTTTGTTACATAAAAAAATGCTTTTGAAATCCAATATTGATAAGCATTTGTAAAGTTCAACAATGGATAACTAAAAGTAAATTTTTTTTTTTTATCATTTTTGCTGTCAGTGGCATTATGAGAGACGCGATTGCTTAGTTTGTTGATAAATTTGTTCGTATGATGAAAAAAAGAAGCAGAATGTAAATGTGATAAGAGATGTGATTAACTTACGCCCGTCTCATAATATACATGCATAATTAATTCTCGTCTCATAACATACATGCATGATTAATTGATTAGCAATGGTAGAAGAATTTGTGTAGTTAGAACATTAATTTAACCCAACACAATATAATGAAACAACGAATATATAACTTTTTCATTGATTTAATCAGTAAAGAAAAAGTTTGGATTGGTTCAATTTAATCGGGTTGATCACACCCCATGTGTAAATTGTTCATGTCTAAAAGTAAATTATACAATATTGCTTGTATTTAAATTGTGGATGTTAATTGGATAATTTATATGCTTCTGTATCTTATCATGATTCTCACGGTCACTAATTACGAATTAATCGAAAAACTAAAAGCGTCTATTTATTATTGCGGAAAAAATTGCATCAATTTTGTTAAAGGATTAGAAATGGACGATATAAATAAGTTTATTTTATCGTTTTATCCTGAAATAATTGTACTTTCATATAGATAATTAATATTTTATATTAATATAATAATTATAATGTTGTAATAAAGATTGCTAAAATTTTATATTAAGTATAAGATAAAGTGTACTAATATAAGTTTAATAGGTACAATTAATGACTAATTAAAATGCTATTAAATGCAAAAAAATTATTTTAATAAAAAAAATCAAAAATGTGAAAATCAAGAAAAATATTTTGAAACTTCTGAGTGAAAGCCTCTCCGATCTCCTGGTTTATTACGACTCCACAATCATTGATAATAAAGAATGCTTGAGAAGTTCAGGTGAATAACATTTTTTAAAGCGAACACCCCTCTCATAATATACTTATTCAATAATAGTGTAAAAATTTGTTTAATTAGAATGAAATTTTATTTCGACACAATGTAATGAAAAAATGGGTGTATAGTTTTTTTTATTGATTTTTTTTCCGATAAGTGGTTGGGTTTGTTAAATTTAATCGATTTGATCATAGCTTATGTATAATTTATTCATGTGCAAAATTAAAAATTTGTCTATATTGTTTGTATACAATTCCAGAAATTAAGTAAATATCTTGTACTTCCATAATTTATTACGACTTTCACAGTCATTGATAATAAAAATTACTTAAGATGTTAAGGTCGTCTACCCTATAATCATCCGAAAAGAAATTACAGTAATCATGAATAGGGAATACAAAAGAATGCAATATTAATAATTGTTAGTCATCATTTTACCTAAAAATAAACATAACTGTACATAATTAATATTTAATATTGAAATAATAACTATAATGTTCAAATAAACTTTGCTAATTTTTAAACAAATTAAATAGATGTTTAATAGGTGTAATTAATGACTAATTAAATTGTCATTAATAGGTATTTAATGCAAGAAAATAATTTTAATAAAAAAAATAAAAAAACGAAAATTCAAGAAAAATACCTTAAACTGTTCTGGTGCATTTCCGATCTCCTGGCATTATAATATATATAGATAGTGCAACATGGGTTTTTAAATGTAATTATAAAATTAGTTAACACTTAGTTTTGGGAAATTTTTTAGTTCGGTGATAAATTTCTAAAAAAATGTAATACAATCTAATGACAATAAAAAAATCTATTTTCCAATATTTGTTCTACACCAAAAATAAATATGTGCGTGTTTGGTCAAAATGGATAATGTCATAAGATTTGCTTGTAGTCAGTGTTTTAAAAATCAGTCGATTTACATTTACCGATCTATCGGTAGACGGAAATCGGGTCAAAGAGCAGTTGTTTTAAAAAATTGGTCAAAAGTCGGGCGAATACGGAATTAATCAGTCGAAATGGTCAAAAATCCATATTAATCCGTCAAAGTTGAAAAAAAAAACAATTTTTTTAAAAAACAAATTAGATTATTTAAAGAAAATAGTAAATTGTATATTGACTATTACACATGAGTATAAGTTAATTTATCAACTAAATCATTTACTGAAACCCTAATTTACCATTTATTTTTTAAAATTGAATTACTTTTTAAGTATGAACTAATGATATGTGACTTTTCTTGTAAATTTTGACACTTGAATACTAACATTGGACTAATGATATATGGTATTTTTTTGTAATCTTTTTGTAACTTGATGATGTTTAAATAAAATTATATATTGTTATTTATTAAATTAAACTGCTTCCGATTAATGCTCCAATTAATCGATCTAATTATTAAATTAATCACTATAAGATGCCTCTACTGACTAATGTTGATTCACGTCTTTTAGAACACTGCAGCACAACAGTGCCTTGCAGTTATTTTCTTTACGAGTCAAGGCAGTGGTTGGGATCCTTCCTCTGGAGTAGTTGCGCCAACATACCACTTCTGCTGAGGCAGGTGAAAACGGCTTGATCCCCTAGCTGGATAATCTACAGCACTGTTTTCACATCATTCAAGAAGAGGGTTATTACCTGAATATTCCAACCATACTCTCTCAAGGTTGTTTCAAAATCCAAATTGATACAACAGATCTGTTCGGCCATAATAAAATGGCCTGTTTTAAGTTAACTTGTAAATTCAATCCAAACTTAGTTACGGTGTTCTATACTAGAAACATCTCTTGCTTTCCCGTATTTCAGTGCTTCAAAAGTTGTGATAAATGTTCATTCTATCATTTGAGTGCACCATCAATATTTCTTATGGATATTACCTACCAATTGAAGTTAGATATTGTTATCGACTGAGCTTTTCATTTTCGTGGTTCTTGATCCTTTCTTGTGTCCCTCGATGATTTTCTTCGATATTTCAATATAAAACGGCCACCAAATAGTGCACAATGCTTTTCTTAATGTCATGAAATCTCTCACTAAGTAATATTTCTTGTCACTGTCGAGAATCTCATTTAGAACTCTTTCAGTCTCTTTACACATTTTTAATCTGCAGCTTCAAGAACACTGTCTAATTAAAAAGGTTACTAACGAAACATGGTTGTACAGGAAAACCAGATAAAGCACATACTTTAGCAGGACATTTCTATGATTAATTAGCATAAAATAAAGCAATGCTTCTACGGAGTTCAACCAAAGTTCGTTTTCAAAAAAAAAAAAAAAACAAAAAAACAAAAAAAAACAAAAAAAAAAAAAACAAAGTTCAATGAGGCTGCTAATAAATCGCTCACAGGACTACAAAATTACATCACATATTTCACTTTACCAAGTTCCAGCAAAGCAAAAACTGCATCAATCCACATACCCCTTGCAGGCCGATAGTAGAGTGAAGTCCCGAACATAATTTTGCTGATTCTTTAGACAACAATTAAGAGTCCAATTCTAAACTTCTACGCATTAACTGATGATATTTTTCCTTGCAAAAGATTACTATATGCATTAGATCCCAATAGTGTCCAAGACGGACTTCAAAAGAAACCCTAATTAACAGAACTTAAACGAATAACCATAACCAGAAAAATGTACAGGGATTGTTTGCAGAAAGTAAAAATGTATACTTATGGACACAATAATTTTTTTAAAAAAAAGTACATAAAAAACTTACAGAATGTACAATCAAGTGATGGTAAGATGTTGCATGTTTAACAAAGTAAGAATTACAAACCAAACGATCAAAAAAAAAAGAGCAACTAAGCAGACATAAAATCAGACAGCAAGACTAGTGCAACCTTGTTAACTCCTCTACTCTCTTCATAAGCTCCTCTACTGGTACAGTCATAGCCTTCGAGACCTCTTCCATTTTACTTCGACTAAGATCAAGAAATGATTCAATCAGATCTCCGTCTAAGAAATTTTTAGCATCTGCAGTTTTCTTTTCACTAGAATAAGATCTCCATTGCTCATGACTCAATCCTCCTACACCCTTTATTACCTTCCTCAAATTAGACTGAAGCTTATCTAAGAAACTGTACTGATCTTGAGGAAGTGAGGCAACTACCCCAATGACACCATTGACAGTTCCAAAAATGCATGTGGGGATTTGGCCAACATCTGAATCCGGCATTCGCATGACAAGGGAGCCATGTCTGAACCGATTAACAAACTCACCAAGATGGTATTCACCAACCACCTCAAGACGGCTCCGCTCTTCATCAGTGGCACCTTCACTGTTCTTTCTGACTGTGAAAAGGTTAAAGTTATTCTCAGCGCCGAGGTAAATGTCATCATCAAGAATCTCAACAGCTGTCATCCAGTTTGCATTGTAGTCACGGGCTCGCTCCTCAATAGCACCTTCCTCGTGCTGAAAGATCACCAGAGAGTATATTAAGTAACAATAAACAAATCTATTTAAAATTTGCATAAATTGCAATTGAAAGGGGGAAGCTTCTTATAAAATAGTCAGAGAGGTCAATGGTTAGTATACTGACAAAAAAGTTTACCTTATAAATCAGCAGAGATATAGATTTCATCAAGTCGCCAACAACAATAAAATCTCCTCGAGTTTGTACATATAGAGCAAGTATATGTCCATGATGCCCACATTCAGATTGCAACTCACGGGTACCATCATCACGAAGCATCCACTTGTACAACTGAATCTTTTGATTGATGGCAGCAAGTAGTTTACCGTTGAAGGCATTGAGCGAGTAAACGGCACCCTTGGTTTCTTTCTCTGCAACTAACTGCAGCTTTCCATCTTCGACTTGAAATACCAGTATTCTTCCCTACAGAGTATGAAAGACAGATTTAGACAAAGAGGAAGGGATTTTAACATTTAAAAGGACCCAAATCAGAAAACAAACGAACAAAGTTTGTGCCACAAGGAAGCTTGTTGACCATGACAATAATACAGTCCATACGAGAAAATCTTAACCAAAAAAATAATATGGGTATAATCCACAACAATCCTTTCACATTAGTAAACTAATGCATCAACTGGAGACTGGAATATAAGAAAAGCACTGGGGACATTAACATTACTAAAAGTTCTCTTGAGTATTAAAATGAGACTAGTATCTATCTACCAGTCAAGAATTATGATGGCAAATGATATACAAAATATGTAATAGCCGTGAGGTGCAGACCAGTTGTTTACACATAACAGGAATAACAAGAACCGCTATGAGCACAAACCTATAAAACGGAGCATATTCCTCCTTAAATGTAAGAATCAAGCATTGGTCAAAAACAGTATGTAATCAAAATTTTTACCTTGCTTGGTTCGTTCTCCTCTGGCATAACGTATGCAGTCCCAACGCAATAATAGACATTATTATCATCCGAGAATGAGCAACTGAGAATAGAGCAACCATATTCAAACTGGTCAAGTGAGTAACTTGATATGAATTCGAAAGTCTGGTCGTCTAACAAGCGAATAATGTGCATCTCTGTGTCTTCTGCACTTGACTGGTTATACTTTACACTGCATAAGGCAAAAGTCCGAGAGTGCTCTTGATGGCAGATACGGCGTGCATGTTCCCCAAGTGGGATCGAACGAATGTGAAGCTTCTGAATATCGTCAATTGTGCCTATTGTCAACTCACCTTCTTTTGCAATTGCAAGGCTGTTCAAAAACCGAAAGAGATCAGCAGAAACATCATAATACTAAGACATTATTTGGAAAGTGTATTTAGGCATATACTCAAAATTCCTGCTCATCCAATTTGTACAAGCAGATAACGCATCAATATTCTACCAAAGATCAAACATGTAGGCTAGCTTTTGAGTCCGTGGATAACATCCTTTTTAATTAGGAGAAAGTGCATAACCCGCTTTTATAGTTCAATAAAATGTGCAAAACAAATTACTTAGCTTTTTGCATCAGTGTGGTTAAGTTCAAGAATCAGTAAGACGTGTAAATTATGCTATTGTTGGTGTTGTTACGTGTAGAGCCGTGTCAAGTTATATAAGAGGAAGACGGTGCTAAAACCTGTGACCAGATCAGTTGACGGGTGTTGAAAATATAAAAAAGTTAAAGTGATTTACTAGCTGGAGATTAAGGCAGATTCTTACTCCCTTTCTCTCAAGATAAGCCAATTTTATCAAAAGAAAACAGGAAGGAGTCTATTGTTAACTAATGGACAAGTCCAGTGTTTTAACAAACAGTGAGTAGATACGTTTTAATAAAACTATCTAATATTAATATTGTGTAACACTACAAATTTATAGATTGCAGATTTTCAGGTATAGGATTCCGGAAGTAACTTGAGTAGATTATATATGAAGACCAAGTAGCAACCATGAGATGTACAACTATGACCTTATGGTGCTCAGTTATGACTGGATGTATCATGATGATGCAATGGAAAAACAGTAGGATCAATTTATTACATTAACAGTGATCTATGAAAAAAGGTTGAACTAATTCCCTCTAGCATAAATGAGAGACCAAACACCCACATCATATCATATTAAAGGTCATTGAAATTCGAACTTCTTTGGAATTTGTTTAACAAAATTCATGCAAACTTTAACTTGTGTATCTAATACATATATAAATCATACCTGAAACAATATTTCAATATATATCTAATATTTTTTGAAACATATACTTATAATAACAATACATCGGATTTCTTTTTTTTTAATTACTATAAATGAATTTAAAATTTTTTTTATTGCAAATTATTTAGTTATTTGGTTAAAAATATTATGTGCCCCACACCATTTTATAAATCCACAAAAAAGTTGCATGGGTTGACAATTTCTAGACCAGATTACATTCATGTAGAAACCGGAGCATTTACAAGAGGAAAGCTACCAAATATCTCAACATCTTAACAAAATAATAGCAGGAGCCCGACAGAACAGAAGCTGCAGTTGGTTATAAATACAACTTATTGATCTAGTCATCTAGCGAAAATACGACAATAACAAAAATCCGAAAGGGTTTCTTACCTGTCAGGGAAAGCGGCTGAGTTAAAAGGGCACATATGACTAACTTCTTTCAGATTCACATTGCTGTAGAGCAGTTTCTTGTTGCTGCTGTAAATGACAGTTGGTCTGTCTGAGGCAGCAAATACATGTGTGGTATTCTTCGATGAGAATGTTCGTAGGGTAATAGGTTGGGTCCCAAGGGACACCTTTTTCCTATCTGTTAACTGACCAGTTGTCAGGTTCAACAAAAAGTTTAGAAGATGTCCATCTCCAAGCGCACATAACAAGTAAGAAATCTGGTACATAAAACAAAAAACTTGATCAGAGTGCAAGAAAACAATGAGTAGTAACAGTCATATACACTGATGAACTGATGATTACATGTTAGCAAGTAGTAACAGTCATATACACTGATGAATTGATGATTACATGTTAGCAAGAGTATGTGCAGGAATTGGAGGCCCGAGGTCACCCGCCACTAACTTTTTATAAAAGTATAGGCTGATATAACAATAAAATAAATGCCCGGCGGAAGTAAGTCGCTAATTGCTTATTGCAGATATGCCATAATTCATGACTTTTGGCCCAATTATTAATGAGTAAACAGAATAAATGGGCTTATGCTGAATTAATTATCGATGAAGATTGTTTGGTTCCTAACTTAAATAGGCTGCACGAAACAAACAATACATGAAGACAAACACTGCCCGGATTGTTCACCTTGGTATTTTCGCATGATAGACTAAAAAAACTCTAAAATCCTAACTATTCAACATGGATCATTCATATTCAACCAATGACCCCTTACCCAAGTAACAGAACCTGGTTCACATGACAGGAATTGTTTATTGGACAGTATTTCAGGAATATTCCAAGTGCCAAAATATATTTTATGAGACTTACCCCTTCAAACGTACATAGAAGAACTGAACGAGGTATTATCTCTCCTCCCAAATGCTCCTTGGT
Organism: Saposhnikovia divaricata; assembly: GCA_036435485.1. NCBI lineage: Eukaryota > Viridiplantae > Streptophyta > Magnoliopsida > Apiales > Apiaceae > Saposhnikovia > Saposhnikovia divaricata. The sequence continues at coordinate 234,951,082 of CM071595.1, read as the reverse complement.
AACGAGGTTGAGGTCAGGGAGTGAAAAAATCCTAACACTTATATCAGTCCACATTCCAACTGCAGCAAGGCTACTGTAGCTGGAATTGCCACCAATGGGGTTAATGTCAAGACATGACACATCATACTCCAGTTGTGCATGTTTTACTTCTGTCAGCATCCCATCACCAATTTCCAAGTAAACCAAATGGCCACCGCCAGCAGCTAATAAAACCTGTACAATAGCAGATAAAATTACCCAAAATTTACTCAGACACGAAAACAAAGAATGTGAAATAGAAAGAACAGAAAGAAAAACAGAGTATTAATAGAAACGCATGCAAACCAACAAAAGACCATCTCTTTTTAAATTCCTTATCAAGTGAATAAAATAAGTATGCCATGTGCTTGCATGTTCACTTTCATCTTTATAGACCATGTAGTATAGTTGGTCTTGGTTAACATCGGGTAGTTCAGTCCAACAAATCCTTCCTTGCTTTTGAACACTTCCATTGCGTTTGATTTTGGCTGATACTTCGGGCATTCACAGCGCCTAAGATCTCATACCAAATGTTTATATAGAACACTAGATTTATACACACACACCAAGTATGTAACACACCAGTAGAGTTAAACGCACTCTATTACTTGATAATAAAATTGGAGTACAAAGCATCTAATTTAAAGAAATAAACTAGCTAGAAACAAGCAACTACTTCCTATAACTTCTCCTTCCTTTCGTCCGTCACAATGTATCTTGCGACAAAAATGGTTTTTTCTGTCATAAATTAAACTTGCGACTGAAAGTTAGTGAAATTCTGTCATAATTGCCCCTTCCTCTTGTAGTGAGAAACGTATTCATTCATCACATTAGTGCGACAAAGAATTATTTTTATTCATGTACGTAGCTAGTATCACATCTAAATGCAGATTTACTCATATATGAAAAGTTCAAACTAATACGCGGAAACACGTGAATTTATGTGTTGTACTATATAAAAAGTATTGTGATTTAATATTTGTATTACAAGCTGATGGTATTGTGATATAATATTGTCTTAGAATCATCGCAAACATTTTTCATATCGATCAAAAGAGCACGCTACCACGTTAATTTACATGTTCACAGGAAACAAAAAAGAAAACAATAAATCAAGGAAAAAGTTTAAGATAACGAGAATTAGTATGGGGTAAGTACGAGGCCCGTGCGATCTGGCATGCTAGCTAGTTTACATTTTTATAGTGAACCCAGTTCATATTTTTATAGTGAACCCAATATCAGCTACGTTGTCCATGACATGCAAGGAGCTGGGGTATGGGGTGGCTCTTGATATAATCCTATATATTCACCATTTATGTCTCTCCTATCTTTCGTTTTGTCCTTCTTCCTTGCAGTTTGTTCTGTGCCTTGTGCAATATTTCAATGTTTTTCTTCTTCTTCCTTGGTCGTCTTCTCTTATGCAATATAAACCTAGTTCGGGTAAAACAAGCCCGTGTCATATCCTGGAAAGGATCTATAGTTTCTTCATTGAGAAGAGCAAGATTCCCTACCAAATAATCTATGGCATACATACATTCTCCCTTCTCAGCACATATTGTGAAATCATGCAACTCTGATGTCTCGAAGTCACATAAGTAAAATTCATTGAAGTGAGCAGAATTCCTTAGCATGTATTTACCCGTATATGTGAAACCCATGGGATAACAAGGAGGGACTGCATTTAAATCAACGGTGAGTGTTTTCTCCCATGAAGATGAGTTAGTGACACCACAATTTCTTAATGTCCACTGTGCCAAAATTCCTTTTTTAACTTCAATAAACCCTATTGATTCGCCCCATGCTTCCATAAAAAACGAATGGTTTTGATTATTGTTGGAGCTGAGATCAAAATTTTCTGGTAACTTGACTTCTCTGATCCTCTCGTCATGCAAATCAAAACACACGATTCTACCTTTATATTTTACAAAATATGCAACGCCACTGACACATCTAGACGATGGATAAATGTGCCACGAGTCAAAAGTACCATCTTTACTATCACAATATGTAATCTTCCATGAATCAGTGGTCAAGCTATACACTCCAACACGATAATTACCGTGAAAAGGAGATATCCTTATGACTTTATAATCTTCATTAAAATACCCCAAGCACAAACTAGCATCTCCTCCCTGCTCATGATCTTGGACGGGGATCTTGGGGATTCTCTTAGATTTTCGTATGATGGGGTTCCATAAATATATGATACTGTTGAAGTATAACAGTTTATCCGACACGCATAATAATCCTTTACAACTTCCATGAACCCTTACAGGCGAAGAATTTAACTTCCTATCCATTTCAAACAACTCTGGCATATAGCAGTACTTTCTCTCATCACTTAACTCCTCTTCACACATCAACGTGTAAAAATAACCGTATTCACATAGTAAATATAGGTTCTTAGTGTTGGGCACCGTATTTATTTGGAAGTTAATGAAAGAAGTACTACCAATGTAATGATACCATGATTTGCAAACGCACCTAAATCGCACGAGAGACTTGATCGGAAGTCTCAAAAGAATCTCTAACAACGTATCTTCTAATAAATATTTATGTGATTCCACCATAGATCCTGTTCAACTATCAATTCGCTGCGCGTTTTTAACTGTATTTATATTTATAACTTTATAAAGAAACGGATACCTAACATAGTAAAGGTTTGTAGCTTCAGTTTATGTTTCTACTAGAAATCGGACTTGGTTTTTCCGCACTAGCTTCCCAAAGTTTCAATCCAATCGGGATTAATTTTACCTAATGTCCGATATATTTGCCGTAATTAGTATGGTACGCATTGGCGGAACGAAGTCCTGCTAGAACCATTCTAATATATATTATCTCATTAATTATTTTAAAATAACTAGCTTATAGTAGTAATTAGTATTGTACGCATTTTTTAAATGTTTATGGTACTCAAGTGATTAGAACTTTATCTCTTTGGCGTCCAGGTTCTAAGAGACCTGGAGTGAAACTCCACATCATTTGTTGTCATATTAAATTAATATATTATATTTATAATAACTTAATATAATAATAACATACTATTTTTGTCACAAAGTTGAATCTTGCATCTAAACTCCATTAACGCTTGTAGAAGAAAGAGAATCCAATGTAATTAACTTGCTTACAAAGAAAAAGAAAGAAACAAGTATATATACAAGTCTCTAACAAGCCTCTAAACTCTAACAAACTCCAGGCTGTCATTAACAGACTTGACAGCTACTTGTCGCTTGTGATGGCTGAAATAGAAGCTGTGGAGGCTGATGTGCATGCCAGCTAAGCTTGTTGAGTATCACATATTGTAACATCCCCCCTCAAGGTAGGAGTGGCAAACATGTTTGTAACACCTAGCTTGGATTGCAGAAATGACAGCTGAGATGATGATAGAGCTTTAGTGAACATGTCAGCTGGCTGAAGAGAAGTTGGAATGTGAGAAGGAGAGATGTAACCTGCCTTGTGTTTGTCGCGCACAAAATGACAATCGATTTCGATGTGTTTGGTGTGTTCGTGAAACACTGGGTTAGAAGCAATGTGCGAAGCTGAATTATTGTCACAAAATAGGGGAATGGGTAATGGAGTAGGAGTGTGAAAAGCTTGTAGAAGATAGACAAGCCACACGACTTCACAACTGGCATCTGCCATAGATCGATACTCAGACTCAGCAGAGGAACGAGAAACAGTAGGCTGTTTCTTACACTTCCAGGAAATGAGAGAGTTACCCAGCATGACACAATACCCAGTTAGAGAGCGACGAGATTCAGCACAACCTCCCCAGTCTGAATCACTGAATGCCTTTAGTTGCAAAGAAGAATCATGAGCAAAGATAATCCTTGACCAGTAGTACCTTTGATATACTTAACCATTTTGTAGGCAGCTGTTAAATGATCCACTCTAGGAGTGGAAATGAATTGAGAGAGAATATGAACTATATGACAAATCAGGTCGAGTTATAGTGAGATACAATAAACGACCAACTAACCTACGATACACTGCAATATCTTCAAATGATAGAAAATCCGAGGTATTATTAACCAGCTTGTGGTTTTGTCCAATTGGAACAAGAGATGGCTTTACTCCAGCCATACCAGTATCATTGAGAATGTCAAGAGCATACTTTCTCTGATTGAGAAAGATCCCACTCGAAGATCTAGCAAGTTCAAGACCAAGAAAGTATTTCACTGGACCTAAATCCTTAATTTTGAATTGTGAATGAAGAAACGACTTAATCGTGTTGATCAGATGCATAGAGTTGCCTGTAAGAAGAATATCATCAACGTATACAATAGCCACTACGAAGTCAGACCCCTGATTTAGAGTGAAAAGACTGTGATCATAAGAAACTTGAGTAAAACCAAACTGAACAAGAGAAGTGGCTAATTTATCATTCCAAACCCTGGGTGCCTGTTTCAGGCCGTAAATGGACTTTTTGAGTCTGCAAACCAATTTAACACCAGGTGGAAACTTGTGAGAAACAGAAGAAAGAGACTGAAAACCAGGTGGTAATTTCATGTAAATTTCTTCATTCAGAACCCCATGAAGAAAGGCGTTATTTACATCTATTTGATGTATATGCCAATTGAACTTAGCAGCAACAGCTAGGACAACACGAACAGTAGTCATCTTAGCCACAGAGGCATATGTTTCAAAGTAGTCCACTCCAATTGTCTGAGTAAATCCCTTTGCAACAAGTTGAGCTTTGTACTTGTCAACAGTACCTTCTGCAGTGTATTTGACCCTGAAAAGCCATTTAAACTCAACAATGTTCTTATCAGGGGGTCGAGGAACTATATCCCATGTTTGATTGTCCTCAAAAGCCTGTACTTCAGCAAGCATAGCATTACGCCAATGATCATGAATAACAGCTTGCTTGTAGGTATAGGGAACTGAAATCTTGGATACATTAGCCAAGAACTGAAGGTGAGGGGGTCGAAAAACATGATAAGAGATGTATTTATGTAATGGATAAGTGCACATAGCACTAGAATTTAAGGTAGGATCTGTTTTGGAGACTACCTCAGGTATACCTGTGTAGTCCTTGTATTTAGCTGGAAGAATTTTAGTTCGTGAGGGTTTGATAGTTTTAGACAATGGCTGACTATCAATGTTAGAGTTGATGGAAGAATTCTGATTAGTAGTGAGTAAGTGAGGTGGACTAGGCACAGGATCAATGATAGGTAATTCACTATTAGTAGTAGAATATGCTATCTGAGCAATAGAAATATCACCATCAGATGAACTCAAAAAATGTAAAGGAGAATCTAGAGAAACAGAGGTGTCAACAAGAAACAATGAGGCTTCAGACACTGGATTAATAGAACAAAAAGGATATATGTTTTCAACAAAAATCACATCTCTTGAAGTATAGCACTTCCTTGTATCAAGGTCCACAACTCGATAACCCTTTTGACCATAGGGATATACAAGGAATACACATTTTAAACCTCTAGAATCAATCTTGTCTGGAGCATTAGAGATGTTTTCAATATAACAGAGACAACCAAATACCTTCAAGTGTTGATAATCAGGTGTCTTGTTGAATAAAATTTCATATGGAGACTTGTAGTCAAGCTGAGGAATATGAAGGAGATTGATCAAATGGACTGTTGTAAGAATAGAATATCCCCATAGAGTCTTTGGAACAGAAGCTTGCATTAGTAAAGATCTAGCAACATTAAGAATATGTTGATGTTTTCGTTCGACCACCCCATTTTGTTGGGGTGTGTAAGGGCATGAGATTTGATGTATAATACCAGAGGAAGCAAAGAAAGACTACAGTTCTTTGTTAAGAAATTCCGTGCCATTATCTGACCTAACAATCTTAATGGTGGCATTGAATTGAGTCTTGATTAAATGAATAAAATTCTAAACTAAAGATGGTACTTGTGTTTTATCAGTCAACAAATAAACCCAAGTACATTTTGAATATTCTTCAACAATAGTAAGAAATCGATTACACTTGCCATGAGTACAAAGCTTGTAAGGTCCCCACAAGTCACAATGTATGAGATCAAACAGCTTATATTGAGAAGAGCTATATTGAGGAAATGAAGACCTATGCTGTTTAGCTCTAAGACATGTGTCACAAGTAGTAAACAAAGAAGGATCTATAGAGGGAATGATAGATAATTTGTTCAAAATGATAGCTGCAGGATGACCTAACCTAGAATGCCAAATTTGAGCTTCAAGAGAAGGCGTATGATGAACTCTGGTGCATTGATGACTCTGAGGTAGAGAATGTGTAGAGATACTACTGTGAGTGTACAAACCAGCTTCAACTTTACCAATCCCGACCATTTGCTTCAGGGAAGGGTCCTGAAACAAACAAGTAGATTTGGAAAAGATCACAGTAGCATAAGAGTCTGCAGTTAGTTTTGAAATAGACACCATATTGCAGTTTAAAGATGGTACACAAAGAACGTCTGTCAGCACCAGAGATGATGTAAATTTAACATCACCAATATGAGTTATAAGTGCAGTTGTACCATTTGGTAAGTGTAAAGCAGCATTGAGAGGTTTAGCACTAGACAAGAAAGAAACATTAGACACTATATGGTCTATTGCTCCTGAGTCTAGAACCCACAGTTGATTAGTTTTGGTCTGAACTATATAGGTTGTGTGAGGAAAAGAGACACTACAGATTTTACCTGACAATCGAGAAGTAGAGTTCCAAGGATTGATATTCTTAATACTGTTCTGAATCATACGAGTCAACTGTTCACACTGTGCTTCTGAAAATGCATTATTAGAAGAATCATTGTAAGAGAGATCTGCACTATCAATAGATGTAAGTGTGACTTGAGCAGCCTTTTTCACTGAATTACTAGTTGACCTAAGCTTGGGTTTTGGTTTGCCATGAAGTTGATGCTAATCTGGATAGCCATGTAGAAAGAAACATTTATCTTGCAAGTGCCCTACATTATGACAATACTCACAGATCTCATCAGCTGAATTTGACTTCTTATTAGAGTTGAAATTCGACTTTGTCTTTGAGCCAGCAAACTTGACATTCATAGCAACGTTCTCAGGTACAGTACTCAAAGGTGTAGACCTTTGGTTCTCTTCTTGTAGTAGTAAGGAGTATGCTTGACTTACTGAAGGCAAGGGCTTCATCATTAACATTTGACCTCGAATGATAGTAAATGTGTCATTAAGTCCCATCAAAAATTGGCTCAAACTGTTAATTTGCTCATATGCCTCCAGCTTGGCACTTACCTCACATGTACAGGAGTTCTGCACACACACACATTTAGGGATTGGGGCTAAAGCATTGAGCTTATCAGTTAGAGTTCTCATTTTGGTAAAAATAAGCTGTAACAGACATGGATCCCTGGTTAAGAGCAGTCAGATCTTTTTTCAACTAAAATATTCGAGGTACATTGCTTTATGAAAATCTAACATCCAGATCTTCCCAAATTTCTTTAGCTGTGATAAAGTAAACAACACTATTTCTTATGTCACTTGAGATGGAATTGAGTAACCAGGAGAGCACCATGTCATTGCATCGATGCCAAAAACCATATAGAGCTGAAGAAGCCTCAGGTTTAATCAATGTTCCATCAATCATGCCTATTTTGTTCTTGGCAGATAGAGCTAGTTTGATAGAACGATTCCAGTGTTGGTAATTTTGAGCAGTTAGAGTTTGAGTAACAAGAGCAATTCCAGGATTATCAGAACTTTGTAGAAAATATGGATGAAAAGCATCAATGATTGAGGAATTGATATTAGCAGTGGTATTAGTGTTTGTATTGTTTGTGTTTGAGGTTGAGACGCCATTGATTGACTTGTATTAAGATTTTATGGTGAAGAAACAACAGTGGAATATGTTTGTCTAGCCATATAACACTCAATAGATCACAAAATCTTCAAATAAGATCATAGATTATGAAGATGATATGCATATCAAGGTGAAAAACAGAACAAATCGTAAAAAATTTCACAATAACAAGTCTAACAAAGATGATAAACGCTTGAGAATCAAATCAATGGCGTTATGAGAATCGAACTGAAGATGATGATAAACAAATCGAAGACAATGATAAACAAATCGAAGGCGATGATACACATATCAGTAACAGATGCAATTTATATCATGTAAAATAGAGAAATGGAATGTAAACGAAGAACGTACGGACGTCGACGAAGATGATGAAGATTCAAGTGAATGTACAGATGAAGAAGCATAGATGATCGTCTCCCTGCTTTGATACCATGTCACAAAGTTGAATCTTGCATCTAAACTCCATTAACGCTCAATCAATAACCAGAAGAAACATTGTTTATACATTGTAGAAGAAAGAGAATCCAATGTAATTAACTTGCTTACAAAGAAAAAGAAAGAAACAAGTATATATACAAGTCTCTAACAAGCCTCTAAACGGGTAAATGGCCATTTTCATCACTGTACTATACCAAAACTTTCACTTGGGTCACCAGCCCAAAAAAGCTTTCAAACGAATTACTTAACTCAATATAACTTTCAATTGGGTCATTGTACATTAAAAATATTTCACCGCCGTTAATTTTTCGTTGACTTAACGGAAGCCCGTTAACTTTTTACACATCAGCCTGCCACCTCAACGCCATATCATCATCCATGTCATCTATCTAAAATCTAATATATTATTTATTTAACAAAAACAAAAGAATAAAACAAAAATAAAAGAACAAAACACCCCTCATTTCCTTTGTTGTTATGCCGCCGCACCAACCTCAACCATTCCGTTCACCTCCTACTACCCCTCTGTACTGTCCTCCTCCAGCCACTCCGATCTGCTCCATCTCCTTCCTCCATTCTCCTTCCACAACTTAACACCACACCTTAAACCCATCTCACCTCCTCTGTTCTTCACTTACCGCAGCTCCTCCGCAACCCACCCCCATCTCATCTTTTCCGTCCAACATCTCACCTCTTCAACCTCCGACCAGCTACAATTTTTCACCACCACCAACCAAAGCACCTTCACCACCGGTCAATTCCCAACGCCACCAAATTCCCAACCTCCACCCACCTGTACAACACCACAGCCCCCCTCCTCCTTCATCTCTTTCTCCTCCTTCACCTCTTAATCCACATCACTTTCCTTTCTTTTCCTCCTACACATCTCCTCTTCACTGCCCCATCTCACCCTCTGTTACCCATTCAATCTCTCCTTCATCTATCCCCACCTCCGTTCACCATCGCAGCAGCGACACCACCGCCCCTCCACCAATTCCCCTTCACCACCAATTCCGCCTCCACCTTTCTCCCACCTCTGTTCTTCAACAACCCCCGTTTCATCCCACCGCGTCACCACCGTCCAACCACTCGCGACAACACCACAGTCCAGTCCTCCCCCTTCCGACCAACCCACCAATTCCACCACAGCACCACCGCCATTCTTATCACTTTCTCCCCCTCCCATCTTATCACTCTCTTCATCCTCCTCGACCCACCGTCACCAACAATTAACTGCCCATCCCTCACCCCCTCTACCTTTCATTCAAACCCACCACTGGCCACTGCCCCTCCGTTAATATCAATCTCAGCCCTCCACCCCTTTCTCCTCTCCCCCTTCACCCCATCCATGTCACCGTTCTTCACCACGCCTCCACCACGCTGCTCCTCTGAAAACAAGTTTGTGAATTTTATGTTAATTGAATAAAATGGCGAAGTTATTAAGATTGATTTTTTTTTGTTAAAATTGAAAATTTTAGATATTTTAAATTTTAAAATGTTGGAAAATGGAAATTTTGGAAATTATAATTTAAAATATAAATTTAAAATGAAAATTATAATTTAGGAAATTATAAATTTAAATTTAAAATTAACCGATGACATAATTGAAAACTTATACAAAGTTGAGTGATTAATTAGCTATGGAACCATATTCGTTGTGCCACGTCAGAATCCACCTCATTATTCCGTTAGTTTTTTTAACGGAACTAATGGCAGAAACCCAATTGAAATGTTTTAGTTGTATAAGTGTTTGACTGAAAGCTTTTTTGGGCTGGTGACCCAAGTGAAAGTTTTGGTATAGTACAGTGACGAAAATGGCCATTTACCCGCCTCTAAACTCTAACAAACTCCAGGTTGTCACTAACAAACTTGATTACGCATACAATTGGTTAAAGTTGGCCAGTTTCGTTAAAAATCTTTTGAAAGAAGTTATTTCTGTCATTTTTTCTTTTGGATAAAGGACAAATGTAACCTATTTTCACTCCAAAATATACCAAAATAGCCTGTTTCGAATTTGGGAACCAATCGGTTAAAATTGGCCACAAATTCGAAACAGGTTATTTTGGTATATTTTAGAGTGAAAATAGGTTACATTTGTCCTTTACCCAATTGCAAATTAAAGTGACCCAGTTCTTGCAAGCGGATCGACATCTGATGACCGAGTTTGCTGGAAGATAACATAGTATCCGAATGATAAGAGATTCATGGATGCATGCAGTCGTGGTTTTCTCTGGGTCTCTCTCCATACTTAAAAGAAAAATAATGAGGAACCCTGTTAATATGATGGCAGGTAACTACTATAGTCAATTTGATTTATCAATTTTGAGATGATTATATGTCAATTACAAGGTATTAGCTGTCACACTAGTACATTGGCCTTTTTTTTTAGAGAACCAATCGGCTTGCACATTACATTTTTAATGAGCCTTTTTTTTAACAGAAGAAAAGTTCATTGATAAAGTAAGGAGCTAGCGTTCAAATAGAAACCAACCTTAGAATAGAAACTAGAAACCTACACTAAATAAATTATATTTCATTTATTTTAATGGCCCCGCTAGGGGCACCTTCACAAAAAACGTTTAAAATTCTTGGTTCTATTCAACAAAAATATAAAAAAAAATAAAAAAATTTTTAAAAAAAAGTTACTGTTCACGTGCCACGACATCACGTGAACAGTAACTTTTTTTTAATTTTTTTTATTTTTTTATATTTTTGTTGAATAGAGAAAATAATTTTAAACGTTTTTTGTATTGGACTACCCCTAATTTGGTGATTAGATTAGCTTGAAATATTTAATTTAGGTTTAGTTTCTAGTTTCTATTCTAAGCTAGTTTCTATTAGAACAAGACCCATGCTACAGGTACCAAATTGGGAACCAAAATTTATTAACGAATGATGTGGCAGAGGTGATGTGTCAGTTTGAAAAAATTTTATTGGCTTACTAATTTAAATGCAGGGAGGTTTGTCTTATTAAATATTTGTGAAACATCAATTCAATTGTGACATGAGTACTGTTAGGTACCCCAAATTGGTACAAAAAAAAATTCTCAAATGATGTGGCATGAATGAGTTGGCAATATGAATGATTTTAGTTGGTGAGATTGATTTGACCCTGGCGGATCCATTAAAGTTATAGCCAATCAAAAAGTGACACGTGTAATTTGGGAAAAATTTTGGGATTCAATTCGGGGAACCTAGCATTTTCCTTGTGACATCTATCATTTGATAACCATTTTAGGATCCAATTTGACACTCCTATCATTTTTCATAAAATAATATTGTAACTTATCTTTCGGTATACATCACGGCTAATTTTTCTGCGGAGTATTAGTTCTCTCATATTTGTTGGGAAAATAAATTTGTTTGTCACTAAATGATTATTTCCTTTTGACAAAAAAAATATTATTTCCTTCGTCCCCTCATTTTGTCACCAATCAAATTTTCATATTTTATTCAATCATATTAAACAAATTAATAGTTACCAAAATATTGTATTGCTTTTCAAATAACTAAACATAATTAACTCCTTATTTATCATAATAATTGAATTTGGACAATAATTTTGGGACAGACAGAATAAGAATTGTGACCACATTAAGTGGGACGGTGGAAGTACTTTTTTTTAAAACTTACCACATAACAATAATTTTACTCATTATTATCACTAATGTTATAAACGTTTGTAAATTTTTCCATTTTGTTAAATTTTTTATTCAGGTGCTTAAAAAAATCTACGTACTATCTTAGTGATGTATACATGGCATGTGTGTATATATAAACCGACTATAATACTTGATTCTACCTACATTTAGGGAATAAATATATTAGGACTTCAAAAGCCTATAAACTAATACTACCTCCGTCCCATAATATATGAACTGGTTTGACTTTCACGGAGATTAAGAAAAGGTAGTAGAAATAGAGTAAAGTTAGTTGAAAAGTGGGTAAAGTGGTGGGACCTATAAATATTTAATAATAGATTTGAGATTGTGGAGGAAAGTAGTGGGTGTAATAGTGTTTATTTAATATAAAAAGAGTATGAAATGAAGAAGTAGTGGTTGTAATAGTGAAAAGTAGTGTTCAAAAATAGTAAGTATAATAGGTTCATTTTTTTTAGGACGTCCCAAAAAGGAATAAGGTTCATATAAAATGGGACGGAGGGAGTAATTGGTAGCATGTCTTTTTCGTCAATGGATTCTCAAACTAAATATAAGGAACTCATAAGTTGTTTTTATGGAATTGAAGCACAGTTTTGCACCGATTAAAGTGATAGTGAAGAGGCAATAGTGTATATATCATATCAAATTCTGAAAAAAAATTATAAGTTTAAGATTCTAAGTGTATGTATACCTTATAAGTCGAGCGATAAAATGGTGTATACACATATGATTCAAAAAATCTTAACTTTATTTTTAGATGTAATAGTGCAACATGGGTTTTTAAATGTAATTATAAAATTAGTTAACACTTAGTTTTGGGAAATTTTTTAGTTCGGTGATAAATTTCTAAAAAAATGTAATACAATCTAATGACAATAAAAAAATCTATTTTCCAATATTTGTTCTACACCAAAAACAAATATGTGCGTGTTTGGTCAAAATGGATAATGTCATAAGATTTGCTTGTAGTCAGTGTTTTAAAAATCAGTCGATTTACATTTACCGATCTATCGGTAGACGGAAATCGGGTCAAAGAGCAGTTGTTTTAAAAAATTGGTCAAAAGTCGGGCGAATACGGAATTAATCAGTCGAAATGGTCAAAAATCCATATTAATCCGTCAAAGTTGAAAAAAAAAACAATTTTTTTAAAAAACAAATTAGATTATTTAAAGAAAATAGTAAATTGTATATTGACTATTACACATGAGTATAAGTTAATTTATCAACTAAATCATTTACTGAAACCCTAATTTACCATTTATTTTTTAAAATTGAATTACTTTTTAAGTATGAACTAATGATATGTGACTTTTCTTGTAAATTTTGACACTTGAATACTAACATTGGACTAATGATATATGGTATTTTTTTGTAATCTTTTTGTAACTTGATGATGTTTAAATAAAATTATATATTGTTATTTATTAAATTAAACTGCTTCCGATTAATGCTCCAATTAATCGATCTAATTATTAAATTAATCACTATAAGATGCCTCTACTGACTAATGTTGATTCACGTCTTTTAGAACACTGCAGCACAACAGTGCCTTGCAGTTATTTTCTTTACGAGTCAAGGCAGTGGTTGGGATCCTTCCTCTGGAGTAGTTGCGCCAACATACCACTTCTGCTGAGGCAGGTGAAAACGGCTTGATCCCCTAGCTGGATAATCTACAGCACTGTTTTCACATCATTCAAGAAGAGGGTTATTACCTGAATATTCCAACCATACTCTCTCAAGGTTGTTTCAAAATCCAAATTGATACAACAGATCTGTTCGGCCATAATAAAATGGCCTGTTTTAAGTTAACTTGTAAATTCAATCCAAACTTAGTTACGGTGTTCTATACTAGAAACATCTCTTGCTTTCCCGTATTTCAGTGCTTCAAAAGTTGTGATAAATGTTCATTCTATCATTTGAGTGCACCATCAATATTTCTTATGGATATTACCTACCAATTGAAGTTAGATATTGTTATCGACTGAGCTTTTCATTTTCGTGGTTCTTGATCCTTTCTTGTGTCCCTCGATGATTTTCTTCGATATTTCAATATAAAACGGCCACCAAATAGTGCACAATGCTTTTCTTAATGTCATGAAATCTCTCACTAAGTAATATTTCTTGTCACTGTCGAGAATCTCATTTAGAACTCTTTCAGTCTCTTTACACATTTTTAATCTGCAGCTTCAAGAACACTGTCTAATTAAAAAGGTTGCTAACGAAACATGGTTGTACAGGAAAACCAGATAAAGCACATACTTTAGCAGGACATTTCTATGATTAATTAGCATAAAATAAAGCAATGCTTCGATGGAGTTCAACCAAAGTTCAATGAGGCTGCTAATAAATCGCTCACAGGACTACAAAATTACATCACATATTTCACTTTACCAAGTTCCAGCAAAGCAAAAACTGCATCAATCCACATACCCCTTGCAGGCCGATAGTAGAGTGAAGTCGCGAACATAATTTTGCTGATTCTTTAGACAACAATTATGAGTCCAATTCTAAACTTCTACGCATTAACTGATGATATTTTTCCTTGCAAAAGATTACTATATGCATTAGATCCCAATAGTGTCCAAGACGGACTTCAAAAGAAACCCTAATTAACAGAACTTAAACGAATAACCATAACCAGAAAAATGTACAGGGATTGTTTGCAGAAAGTAAAAATGTATACTTATGGACACAATAATTTTTTTAAAAAAAAGTACATCAAAAACTTACAGAGTGTACAATCAAGTGATGGTAAGATGTTGCATGTTTAACAAAGTAAGAATTACAAACCAAACGATCAAAAAAAAAAAAAAAAAAAGAGCAACTAAGCAGACATAAAATCAGACAGCAAGACTAGTGCAACCTTGTTAACTCCTCTACTCTCTTCATAAGCTCCTCTACTGGTACAGTCATAGCCTTCGAGACCTCTTCCATTTTACTTCGACTAAGATCAAGAAATGATTCAATCAGATCTCCGTCTAAGAAATTTTTAGCATCTGCAGTTTTCTTTTCACTAGAATAAGATCTCCATTGCTCATGACTCAATCCTCCTACACCCTTTATTACCTTCCTCAAATTAGACTGAAGCTTATCTAAGAAACTGTACTGATCTTGAGGAAGTGAGGCAACTACCCCAATGACACCATTGACAGTTCCAAAAATGCATGTGGGGATTTGGCCAACATCTGAATCCGGCATTCGCATGACAAGGGAGCCATGTCTGAACCGATTAACAAACTCACCAAGATGGTATTCACCAACCACCTCAAGACGGCTCCGCTCTTCATCAGTGGCACCTTCACTGTTCTTTCTGACTGTGAAAAGGTTAAAGTTATTCTCAGCGCCGAGGTAAATGTCATCATCAAGAATCTCAACAGCTGTCATCCAGTTTGCATTGTAGTCACGGGCTCGCTCCTCAATAGCACCTTCCTCGTGCTGAAAGATCACCAGAGAGTATATTAAGTAACAATAAACAAATCTATTTAAAATTTGCATAAATTGCAATTGAAAGGGGGAAGCTTCTTATAAAATAGTCAGAGAGGTCAATGGTTAGTATACTGACAAAAAAGTTTACCTTATAAATCAGCAGAGATATAGATTTCATCAAGTCGCCAACAACAATAAAATCTCCTCGAGTTTGTACATATAGAGCAAGTATATGTCCATGATGCCCACATTCAGATTGCAACTCACGGGTACCATCATCACGAAGCATCCACTTGTACAACTGAATCTTTTGATTGATGGCAGCAAGTAGTTTACCGTTGAAGGCATTGAGCGAGTAAACGGCACCCTTGGTTTCTTTCTCTGCAACTAACTGCAGCTTTCCATCTTCGACTTGAAATACCAGTATTCTTCCCTACAGAGTATGAAAGACAGATTTAGACAAAGAGGAAGGGATTTTAACATTTAAAAGGACCCAAATCAGAAAACAAACGAACAAAGTTTGTGCCACAAGGAAGCTTGTTGACCATGACAATAATACAGTCCATACGAGAAAATCTTAACCAAAAAAATAATATGGGTATAATCCACAACAATCCTTTCACATTAGTAAACTAATGCATCAACTGGAGACTGGAATATAAGAAAAGCACTGGGGACATTAACATTACTAAAAGTTCTCTTGAGTATTAAAATGAGACTAGTATCTATCTACCAGTCAAGAATTATGATGGCAAATGATATACAAAATATGTAATAGCCGTGAGGTGCAGACCAGTTGTTTACACATAACAGGAATAACAAGAACCGCTATGAGCACAAACCTATAAAACGGAGCATATTCCTCCTTAAATGTAAGAATCAAGCATTGGTCAAAAACAGTATGTAATCAGAATTTTTACCTTGCTTGGTTCGTTCTCCTCTGGCATAACGTATGCCGTCCCAACGCAATAATAGACATTATTATCATCCGAGAATGAGCAACTGAGAATAGAGCAACCATATTCAAACTGGTCAAGTGAGTAACTTGATATGAATTCGAAAGTCTGGTCGTCTAACAAGCGAATAATGTGCATCTCTGTGTCTTCTGCACTTGACTGGTTATACTTTACACTGCATAAGGCAAAAGTCCGAGAGTGCTCTTGATGGCAGATACGGCGTGCATGTTCCCCAAGTGGGATCGAACGAATGTGAAGCTTCTGAATATCGTCAATTGTGCCTATTGTCAACTCACCTTCTTTTGCAATTGCAAGGCTGTTCAAAAACCGAAAGAGATCAGCAGAAACATCATAATACTAAGACATTATTTGGAAAGTGTATTTAGGCATATACTCAAAATTCCTGCTCATCCAATTTGTACAAGCAGATAACGCATCAATATTCTACCAAAGATCAAACATGTAGACTAGCTTTTGAGTCCGTGGATAACATCCTTTTTAATTAGGAGAAAGTGCATAACCCGCTTTTATAGTTCAATAAAATGTGCAAAACAAATTACTTAGCTTTTTGCATCAGTGTGGTTAAATTCAAGAATCAGTAAGACGTGTAAATTATGCTATTGTTGGTGTTGTTACGTGTAGAGCCGTGTCAAGTTATATAAGAGGAAGACGGTGCTAAAACCTGTGACCAGATCAGTTGACGGGTGTTGAAAATATAAAAAAGTTAAAGTGATTTACTAGCTGGAGATTAAGGCAGATTCTTACTCCCTTTCTCTCAAGATAAGCCAATTTTATCAAAAGAAAACAGGAAGGAGTCTATTGTTAACTAATGGACAAGTCCAGTGTTTTAACAAACAGTGAGTAGATATGTTTTAATAAAACTATCTAATATTAATATTGTGTAACACTACAAATTTATAGATTGCAGATTTTCAGGTATAGGATTCCGGAAGCAACTTGAGTAGATTATATATGAAGACCAAGTAGCAACCATGAGATGTACAACTATGACCTTATGGTGCTCAGTTATGACTGGATGTATCATGATGATGCAATGGAAAAACAGTAGGATCAATTTATTACATTAACAGTGATCTATGAAAAAAGGTTGAACTAATTCCCTCTAGCATAAATGAGAGACCAAACACCCACATCATATCATATTAAAGGTCATTGAAATTCGAACTTCTTTGGAATTTGTTTAACAAAATTCATGCACACTTTAACTTGTGTATCTAATACATATATAAATCATACCTGAAACAATATTTCAATATATATCTAATATTTTTTGAAACATATACTTATAATAACAATACATCGGATTTCTTTTTTTTTTTTTAATTACTATAAATGAATTTATAATTTTTTTTATTGCAAATTATTTAGTTATTTGGTTAAAAATATTATGTGCCCAACACCATTTTATAAATCCACAAAAAAGTTGCATGGGTTGACAATTTCTAGACCAGATTACATTCATGTAGAAACCGGAGCATTTACAAGAGGAAAGCTACCAAATATCTCAACATCTTAACAAAATAATAGCAGGAGCCCGACAGAACAGAAGCTGCAGTTGGTTATAAATACAACTTATTGATCTAGTCATCTAGCGAAAATACGACAATAACAAAAATCCGAAAGGGTTTCTTACCTGTCAGGGAAAGCGGCTGAGTTAAAAGGGCACATATGACTAACTTCTTTCAGATTCACATTGCTGTAGAGCAGTTTCTTGTTGCTGCTGTAAATGACAGTTGGTCTGTCTGAGGCAGCAAATACATGTGTGGTATTCTTCGATGAGAATGTTCGTAGGGTAATAGGTTGGGTCCCAAGGGACACCTTTTTCCTATCTGTTAACTGACCAGTTGTCAGGTTCAACAAAAAGTTTAGAAGATGTCCATCTCCAAGCGCACATAACAAGTAAGAAATCTGGTACATAAAACAAAAAACTTGATCAGAGTGCAAGAAAACAATGAGTAGTAACAGTCATATACACTGATGAACTGATGATTACATGTTAGCAAGTAGTAACAGTCATATACACTGATGAATTGATGATTACATGTTAGCAAGAGTATGTGCAGGAATTGGAGGCCCGAGGTCACCCGCCACTAACTTTTTATAAAAGTATAGGCTGATATAACAATAAAATAAATGCCCGGCGGAAGTAAGTCGCTAATTGCTTATTGCAGATATGCCATAATTCATGACTTTTGGCCCAATTATTAATGAGTAAACAGAATAAATGGGCTTATGCTGAATTAATTATCGATGAAGATTGTTTGGTTCCTAACTTAAATAGGCTGCACGAAACAAACAATACATGAAGACAAACACTGCCCGGATTGTTCACCTTGGTATTTTCGCATGATAGACTAAAAAAACTCTAAAATCCTAACTATTCAACATGGATCATTCATATTCAACCAATGACCCTTTACCCAAGTAACAGAACCTGGTTCACATGACAGGAATTGTTTATTGGACAGTATTTCAGGAATATTCCAAGTGCCAAAATATATTTTATGAGACTTACCCCTTCAAACGTACATAGAAGAACTGAACGAGGTATTATCTCTCCTCCCAAATGCTCCTTGGTAACGAGGTTGAGGTCAGGGAGTGAAAAAATCCTAACACTTATATCAGTCCACATTCCAACTGCAGCAAGGCTACTGTAGCTGGAATTGCCACCAATGGGGTTAATGTCAAGACATGACACATCATACTCCAGTTGTGCATGTTTTACTTCTGTCAGCATCCCATCACCAATTTCCAAGTAAACCAAATGGCCACCGCCAGCAGCTAATAAAACCTGTACAGTAACAGATAAAATTACCCAAAATTTACTCAGACACGAAAACAAAGAATGTGAAATAGAAAGAACAGAAAGAAAAACAGAGTATTAATAGAAACGCATGCAAACCAACAAAAGACCATCTCTTTTTAAATTCCTTATCAAGTGAATAAAATAAGTATGCACCATTCAATTATTGCAGAAACATAAAGGTTGACTTTCTGCTGAAACTCATGTCACCAGGAGATTCAGCACAAAAATAGCTTGGGTGAAACCCATTCAACTACAGGAGATTTATAATATCAAAAATGCAATCCCACAAAATAACAACTGGAAATAAACCTGAGTGGAATTAGCAGTTGCAACATTGACCGAGTAGCCTGGTGGAGCTTTCCACTCGTTTCGAAGCTCTCTAGAGGTCGAACTGACGAGTCTTACAGAACTTGAGGTAACCTGATACAGACATTCATTGGCAACCACAGAGCGAGTGAGTTTTTAACTAAAATCAGTTCCAACAAAAAATAAAAAAATTCAGTTTAATTGGGCAGGCGATGTAGGAAAAAATATGCCCCCTCTGTCCCTCTCATTTTTTTACACTTTCCTTTTTGGGATGTCCCTCTCAATCTTTACATTCCAAAACTTACCCAAAATAGTAAAGTTTTATAATATAAAAAGTAACTACATCCACTACTTTCCTCCACTAAACTCACTTTATTACATAAAATATTGATTGGTCCCCCCACTTTACTCACTTTTCTTATTTTTCTCCACTACTTTACACTTTTTCTTAACCTCCGTGCCCAACTCATTTGTAAACAAATGAGAGGGACGGAAGGAGTAGTATAATAAGAGGATGCAACTTAAGATGCAAACAATCATCATCAGAATTCTCACAGAAGAACCACTAGGAAAGCAGCAACCAACAATAGCTATTCCCTCCATTCAGGCATACTTGTGCAATATCTTAATCTCTACATCTCTTCTACAATATCATAGGAAACATATTTAGTCGAGTACATATACTCTCAGTTCGAAGAAGTACAACAATCGCACCACGAACTTTTCTGGAAGAAGGATTATAAACATAAATCCACAAATAACAAGGCCAAAATAAATCGGCCTAAGTAATTAGATTCAGTGACATATATCCAGCAGTGTTTTCTAAGTAAAGAAGAAAAAACGTGGAAGATAATCAACAAAAGACCCTAAAATTGGTTCCAAAGTATTTTTATCTGGGAGAGGATAAGTTACTCAAAGGATTAATGCTGATATAGCGAATCAATAGAACCTTCCCAAAATTACAAAATGTTATACGGATGCACTGTGGGAGTTGACATGGGTACAAATCCAAGCACCAGATTTGTAATTTTAAAGATGTTAGGCTCTTGGATACGACTGCAAATCTTTTTGCAAGTGTAAATTACCAATTGAGTATCTCAAAGGCCTGCCTACAAGTTTCCTAGATGATTCGATTCTTATTGAATTTGACTGATGCAATGTGGAGTGGCCAGTTAGATATAAAGGAATGGACGCAGATACCAGTTTGTGCCCATGTCTATCATTTTGACATGAGAATGAAGGCCAAGTTGAAGATTCCGGGGAAAGAGGGTATACATCATGAATCTTCTTGATAAATATCATCGACCAACTTATTAACCAGAAGACAAGCACGATTTTCGTATATACAACATGTATCTATAACAGTTTGGTTCACACTCTAGACTTTAAATATAATTATATAACACATGTTGCAGCATTCAGTTAAAATATACTTTAAAACCGCCAAGGAAAGATGACTCACACTAATTTTACATATAACTTCTAAATGATATACCTTGTGATCAATTATAATTCTTTCATGTATTAACAAGTATGAATAAGTGTTGAAAGTTAAAAACAATTTTACCGAATAATTTCGGTTATAGAAATGCAAGAGGGTTTGAACCGATACTATGCAACACTTACTTGTACAAGTTGATCATACACAGCATCATGGCAGAACAATGTCTGAACTTGGGAGGAAAACCCCTCTATTTCAGTCTCTTCCAATTCATCCTCTATATTCATTGCCAAAATCCGAGTCTCACTGATGAAGCTAACAACCAGAAATGTGTCAAATGGATCATCGGTAGCTGATCGCAATGACCACATTCCTTTGATGCCTTGAAGTTCTACTGATGCCTAATGGGGTGAGTCACATTAGTTTATATATGCTATAGTATTTGGTGAAAGAAAATGGAGTCAATAAAACAAATCCAGTTGAGACGGCAAACCTGTTCGTTGATCCCGATTCCATTGCGTACTATGCGAAGGGAACCATCTTTGAAGGCTCCTGAGCAAGTAACAACTTGACCTTGCCCTTGCCTCTCTAAGTCTACCACACAAAAGTCCACAATTGGCCCTAAATTAACATACCTTTCTAGAGCTTCTACATAAGAACCTTTCGCATCAGGCTGGAGATTTAGCTTTATGAGCTGTAGTAAAATGTGGCCAGGTTAAATTTACTTTCCCAAATATACACAAGACAAAAAGAAAAAGGCATGTGCACAATATATAACACACATACCAAGGTATACAGGCTTCACAAAGACAAAGGGACCCCATTATGTGAAACATCAAAATAAGCACAACATGATTACTACCGCATATGATGATGAAACTATATATTGTAAAATCTACAAACACAAATAAAGCTTTGTTTTTCCTGGAATCTGGTCAGTTTTTCATCTATCCTTCCATTACACTCGTAACATCAAGTGCTTTCGCAAGAAGCCTTACATTTATCATCTAAATATTAGCTTTGCCCCAAGTTTGTTCGCAGAGAAACTATTTAGACTTTATTCATCAAGCGGTAAAAATTAAAGCATGTCTCATTGTCCACAGTTATGTCAAACATTTCATATGCTACTGCTTATAAACAATAGTTTCGTACACAAAAAATGTAATTTTTGACAAGCCCACTTTCCCTACTGGATATTGAGAATGTAAACAATGCATTTCATACTATACATGAAACCACCAGCAATCCCTACTTTAGTCCAAAATTGTTTAAAAAATTGGCAAACAATCATGCCACAAAGATAACAGTTATGTATACGCTCATTTAATCAAAGATTCAGTTAGAATTGAGAAACTACTTTAGATAAGAACCTTTGACATTCTTGTGTTGACATACCTGTGAATCTCCATAGCTTGAGCCAACATATACAAATGCATTATCAAGATATGATATTGTTGAAGCAATAGAAGTTTCCCCCAGCAGCTCAATTTTCAGTCCAGTAACTCTAAAAATAGCAAAAGTCATACTTAAAAGACCTAGTAATATATATTGCAAAAGGGAAAAGCAAGTGATATTCATATTGAAAATAGATCTGGACGACCACAGTCGTAAGAAACTGAATGCGAGACACTCACTTCTCCTTTTCATGGGTGATAACAAGTAGGTGAAGAAGCCCATTATGATCACCAAGCAAGTACCTAGAACCATCAGCATCAACTCTTCCGTAGGATCTTGTAATGGCCTATAAAAGACATGACATAGTCTATGGTAATTAATCGATTATTAAGCATATGGAAGTTAAATATTATAACTCTAGTAAAGAAACAAAACAAAGATCAGTGGAAAGAACTAAATTAAAGTTAACCACTTCAGAGTCATAATATTAGCAGCACAGAAACTTACAGGTCTAATTGGGATTGCTTTGAATGCAGAGGCACTGCAATACACAATTGTTTCTTCCCCGATGATTAGGACACCACAAAGAGGTGGCGGCACAGGTATTAGCAAATCAGCGCCATTATCAAGGTTGTTTTGAGACCAAGGACCCTCAATGAAGTCTTTATCTTTTAAAGCGACCTCATATGTTTTAACATGCCGAGCATCCTTGTTGTCCTGCAAAAAAACAGAAAAATCAAGATAACTGCAGTAATCATAGGTTACTCGGTGCAGACTGACAACAGAAAAAAAACGACTAATACATATATTCGTCTAAATATCTAAACAGACAGCTGGCAGCCCAATAGAAAGTGCAAAGGGTTAAAAAAAATGCATGGAATAATGTGCTAACTTTAATGATGCAAGTATGTTGTATCAAAGTTTGCACCTGGTAAAGAACAACAATTGTAGGCTTTGGGCAACCATAAAGAAATTTGATGTCCAAAACTTGAAGCTCCTCGAGCCTGAAGAATATAAACATAAATAGAATTTTCAAAGTTTCAACTTACCAATTAACTTATATGTAGAAGTTAAATTTGGGAGTATACCTTATGTTAAATGCTTCCTTTAATTGGCCTTTATTATCAAACGGAATGACCTGATTTAACATAATATAAAACATAAGAAAG
Source organism: Saposhnikovia divaricata (assembly GCA_036435485.1). Taxonomy (NCBI): domain Eukaryota; kingdom Viridiplantae; phylum Streptophyta; class Magnoliopsida; order Apiales; family Apiaceae; genus Saposhnikovia; species Saposhnikovia divaricata. Next base: position 234,927,670 of record CM071595.1, on the reverse strand, counting down.
AAGTAAATAACAAAAATAAGTGTGCAGAAACTGGATAGAAAAATAAAAGATCATCATAATATCGGACAACATTCTTGTGAATTAGAATTAACCACCTTAAACAACCCGTCATACAGGTGCAATCCAATAAGTCTACAATCTGGATCAATGATACCAATCTACAAAATAATCAAACAGGAAACGTGACGAATGATACATGACATAAGAATGGAATCGCGACGGATGAGACATAAACATAAGGTATAAATAGGCTATAAATTTGGCAGGCAACCAAATTATCGATACCTGACCATTGTCTGTAGGTCGCCCTATACGATCGGAGACATCGCCCATTGCCCTACACAACGGGGACAAGCTTAGGTCAGAAAAGAATTAAATTGAATTTCAGACTGCATCAGTGCAATAATAACATTATTAAGTTTGAGATACTATAGAAAGAATAATATATACTGATTCATTGTTATGTCTAGACAAAGATACATATCTCCCTTTCCTGTGGTTCGAGTGATTATGCTGTTGAAGCTACCATGCCCACTAACCTCCCAAAAGATGCTATGTAGACACAAACATATCGACACTATCCTGGTCTTATTTTCTATTTTCTTGACTTTAAGTAGTAAGTGTGCCCTAAATGTAATACTTAAGTACCATCAATTTTAAACTAACATCAAGCAAAATTGTAACCACAGTAGTCAGAGCTGTATTTACAGAAGACACTTATATTAAGAACAAAGAAATAACCTATGAATTTGGTCTGTATTATTTTTGTTAATGATCAGAGAAGGGAGTGGAAGATTAGGCTGGGGAGGAATGTATAAGGACCTAACTCTGGACCTTTTACACGCAGGAGTAGGCTCCTACCATTGGGGTATTCAACCTTTCTCATTCTATTCTGTTGATTCAGATGAACAAAAGAAATATATGTGTAGATAAACACTTATGGAAACAGAAGAATAGCAACACCTAAAAATAATGATATCCCCACCATGACAGAAGCACTTTATTGTCAAGAAACGAACACTGATAACATATAACAAGCTCCCGAGGTGTGGCAAGCAGTTCTCAGAAGAAACAAGCAATGTTATCACGAAGACGACTAGTCGACTCGAAGGTACTCGGGCGCCAAGAGTCTCGAAGCCTGACTTGTTGTCGACTAGTTGACGCGAAGGTTCGCCCGAGAGTCTCGAAGCCCGACTTGGGGCCTTTAAAACATGATTGTGGTATACCATGACCAGATCAAACCAATGACCTGATCCAACCAAATGACGGTACTCTAGAAACTAGAAAGAGATGGAAATGAAAATGATATTAAGATGGATGACCTTGCTTGAGAGTCATCATACTTATGTTTTTATTTGCTTGGATATGTTTTATATTTTGGAACATAGATGTTATTATGCAGTAATTATGCTTATTTTGAACTTATTATACTCGTACTTTTGATTTAAACTATGGAACTGATGTGTTTAGTTATTTTATTAATTAAATCTAGTAAGTATATGTATAATGAACACTTGTCGACTTTTTATGACTAGTCGGGCGACTTGTCGACTAGTTTCTTCGAAGGTACTCGGGCGCCTAGGCTCGACTTGGCGCCGTGAAAACCATGGAAACAAGTGTAAGAATTAGAACTTGAGCAGGTATCACATGTTAAGAAACAATTGCTTTACCTAATGACCAGTATATAAACAAGTGTAACAATTGCTTTATATAAATCGTATTCAGTAGAATAAATCAGTCACCCAGAAAGATCAACAGAGTAATGCAACTAGCTATCAAACCCATAGAAAACTAAATACAGGTTCACAGTAGCATCTCCAACCTGGTAATAACTTCAGCTGCCTCTGGATCCCACTGAAGAACACAAAATTTATACCTTTCTGTTGCAATGAATAGAAGATCTTGTGTCTCACCCTGCCAATACAGAACCGAAAATGATATATGACAAGACAATGAAAGAAGTCCCAGTTGTTCCTTACATGTAGTATTAAAAAAGTTATTTCACTCACATGAGGGCGAAACAGTTCAAGGGTTGCAATTCTTCCATATATCGGCACATCCAACATGGGCTGCATACAATTAAGTTCAGATTTTAGGCCAAACAGTAGAATGGAACATGGAAACATTATTCCTATAGACAGATATATCATCATACTTAAGGAGACACCAAGGAGGCGCGGCCCATGTAAAAAGTTCTAAAAAAACAAGCAGGAAGAGCATGTGCCACCAAGACACACCAGACACCACTTAAATCATGCATAAATACACGACGCGAAGTTGGGAAAAAAAATCATGTTACACAAGCAAAACCAAACAGTTATCCTTGTTTCTGAATCATGACCAGAATACTCTATTCCAATTACTTTAGTGAGCATTTTGGGAATTTATTGTTATTTAAAAGAATTGAGTATGTGTCTTGCTCTGGTGGTATGGCCTCAACAGTTAATTCGTTAAGAGGAATACCACAGTATTCCTCAACAATTAATTCGTTAAGAGAAATAGTGTCTAAGCTTGCTGGCGTGATAAAAAGACCTATAATGCCAGAGACCTTGGTTGCCAAGGAGTGAGCCAATACCACTACATCAAAGCATTGTTCCTTGAACAACATAATAACTTCGCTTCTAGTTAACAAAAGACTGTAACAACAATAACATATAATGTTGGACTGAGTCTGACACTTGCGAACTAGAGCTACTATAGTGATTAAATTCATGAGTATGAAATTTCATGTAGTGTCCTGCAAGAGAACGAGCCCTTGTTAAAATATATAACGTTCATTCACAAATTCTATACTAAATTGCTAACTAGTCTATCTACTTGTATAAAATGGTGGCATGTCACTTACATAATTGGTGAAAATTTTACATAGGCCATACAAAAGAACTTCACACAAATTGAAGACTCTTCAGTTTTTTATTAAGGTCTATTCTGTAGAGGTACTCAAATTAGATCAGGTTGGTGGAACAACGCTTGGATGAATTTTTACTCAAACAAACATTCTCGCTTCCGCTCCGCTTCATGATATATACTAATACATAAATATATACAAATGGGTGTTTACATTTAACAATATTAGCGCTTAATCGATATACTGTCCTGAAGGTCCCCTAGCTATGTACGACTACTAGTTTCTTTCAAATTCTAATAATTCTAAAAAAATCTAAAGATGTACGAACAATGATACAATAAATTGACTGTAAATATAATAATAAAATGTAACTTGTAACAACTCACCTGAAGACCTTGTGCAGTAAGTAAATGAATCTCAATCCGAGTGCATTTTCTGTGAACAGATTGTAACTTTAGTTCAGCATCAAAAATAAGTCCACGGAAACATGAAAAGTAGCATAAGTGCATAACAATGATAGGGGGTACGCATCATAAGCGAAACACACACAAAAAAAGGTAAAACATTACCCTTGCCCGAGTTGGCTATAAACCACTCCAATAATTAAAAATCTATATAGAATAAAGTCTTAGGCATGACCCACAAATTCCATTTTTTGTTTATTTATGAAAAAACAAGTTAAGAAGAATATAATAACATTATTAACTATTTCCCACAAGGAAGTCCCATGTGACTTGCGAAAGCTTCTTGAAAATTCCCGGAATTAATTTTTCTATTCCCTTTTATCCGATTCTATTTAATAGAGACCTTAGTGACATAGAATATCTAGCAAATATTCCTAATTATCTAAGTACTTATCTAACCGCACAAGAATTATTTATTCCACTCTACGAAATTAGATTGACAATCATAGTATATAACTATGCACTATGCAGTATGCGCCTATGAGAATTCAAAATAAAATCAATACAAAAGGGAGAGAAAATGTCACATTTTGATACCATTAATAAACCAAATAAATATTGTATTAGCTCGAAATCTTCTTCACATCCGAAAACAAGACACAATTAAAAGTTGCAACTACGCTTTCCATTTGTATTTTCCAACAAGAGATCTTGTCTGTTTAATATCATTTCAAGACACCAAGTACTTAGATTTTCCGCAAAAACAAATCCTCCCTAACCCCCAAAAAACTCAGAAAAATCAAACCTTTACATCGTAACAAGTCTCATATCCATTAAATTTATCACAGTCGGAATATTTAATAATCAATTTCACACCCTATCATACTTAATAATTCTAATCTATCAGATAACCAATAACAGAAGCTCTAAACCCTAATTTAACATATACACAAAATGAAAGTCTGCGAGAATTACGATATCGAAACGAGAATTAAACAGTACAAAAACAGAAATCCGGAAGAGAGAAAGAGAAATCATACGCAATGATGAGATTGAGCTCTTGAGGACTAGTGAAGTTTCCAACGCAAGAGTGAGTTACATTCGTCGGCTTGTGCGCCGTCACCACGTAGTTGTATGTACTCATCTCTCTCCTCTCTATCTCTCTCCTCTCTCTCTGTCTCTGTCTCTCTCGATTTCTCTCTCGCTGTGTGTGAAGTGAGGGGAGAGAGAAGGGTGTGTTTATTTGTATGTTGTTGAGATGGATACGGTGTCGTTTAAGTAGGGTAGTGAAGAGGGTGAGTTATACAAATGGGCCTCTGGTCTTATCTTGGCGATGCAGGTGGGCTCTTTCGGTTTATTCTGTATGAAATTTTATTTCTTAGCTGGTAAAAATAATTACTCCTTTCATTTTATTTTTATTATTTAAATATGAATTTTTTGCATTTTATTTCTTTAACTAGCTTCAATACCCGTGCAAGGCACGGGATTGCTCTAGTTTACGATAAGAGATTTTATTTTTCTCATTATGCGTTGATGTTAATGTTCGATGATCCTATTGTGGCGATAAAAATCTTTTTAGGTATACATAAATTTTTTGAAATATGTACCTAAAGAGGCCGATATTTTGTGTATATATCTTTTTATTGTTGTTTTTAGAGTGTTGATGCCTTTCTTTCGATTAGAGTTAGAAAAATAATTTACGAATGTACATTCAACGTTTTTCATAAGTTTATTAGGATGATCATCTCTTAATCTATTGAACTGTTATATTTGCATACAATTATATATTATATGATTATATGAATGTGACTTTTGATTTAATACTACTACTAAGTATTATTGAAGTTTCAATAATTCATTTATGGATTTATAAAATATGAATTCATAAAAATAAGGTTATTGTTATAGATGTTAAAGGTTCAGTTCTCACTTATGTGACACAATTTTAATATATTGTAGATTTTAATTTCAGAGGACACTATGGTAAATCATGACAAATTGAGAAACATAATGGTAAAATTTGATAGAATAAAAATGTGGCATGTTGCCCTATCATAATTTATCATTTCATATCCATTAGTTACCTCGAGCCCTATAAACTGTAATTACTACATGTCCGATTAATTGTATAGGATACATGCTTAGATTTTGATATAAAAAGTTCGACCATACACGAGTAATAAACGTGTTAGGTCATAATTAATATGCATCGGTTTAATAATCGACTCTCCCAAATTGCAATTCACATCAAATGTATCGATTAAGTATTCGAATCTCCCAAAAAGATTCGGGAGAAAGCGATGTGTCAGTCAGTTAGAACGGTAGTTTGAAAATATTGTAAAAAATATATTTTCTAAGAAGACAAGCAATAACAAAAAATAATATCATTCAGAATTTAAATGAGTACTAAGATTTTATTATCACATTTCTAATCCGGATATTATAAATTATATAATTATACAATATCTTTAATATTTTTTACATTTCTATTGGTGCTTTCATAAACAATTAGTATAATGATGATTTTTTTTTTTGCAAAATAATCCTTCATATATTTTATGTAAGATCCAATCACATTTTTCAACTTTCGCATGAAATAAAATAATACAAATTTATTAAAAGGAAGTAGACATAGTGATTTTTGTATATATATCAATAATAATATGTAAAATTATAAAATAAATATTGATCAAAAAACACATGATTGATAGGTAAATAAGGTAAATAATATAGGACATAATATAGGACACTCTCACACTGGTGAATGTATCTAATGAATCATAAAATTTAATCAAATATACATGTAGCTGAATGGTCGTAATGGTGATTTTGAATTCATGATTAGTAGATTCCTTATGTCAAAGGTTCGATCGTCATCTATATCATAATATTTTTTTTACTTGACTTGACATTTAGGGACATATTTGTAAAATTAAATGGATTAAAATGTGACATGTTGTGGTATGCATTTAAGTGTTTAGATTATTACGTGTTCATTAACCATTTTTTAAAAAAAACATGCATTTAAAATTAATAAATTTATTATAATTATTTATGTATCGCAAATACTAATTATTAATATTATTTTATTAAATCGAATGATTTCAAAATATGTAAATTCACAAAATATCATATATCACTAATTTATACTAAACTATAACATAATAAAATATAAATATGTAAATGTAAAATGAAGAAAAATGATTAAAATATCTTAGAAATCAAAATACCAAATATTCTTCATTCATCACCCGACATACATAGCATATTTATGACTTACAACACGTGTGATTGGTTAGCCTAGTGGTAAGGTGGTGTGAAAATGAGTGGAAAGACCTAGGTTCGATTCTCACCAGCAATAACTTTTTGAAAAAAAAAATAAATGGATTAAAATGTGACATGTTGTGGTATTATATATATATATATATATATATATATATATATATATATAATAATAGAATTAATAAATTTATTATAATTATTTATGTATTGCAAATACTAATTGTTAATATTATTTTATTAAATCGAATGATTTCAAAATATCTAAATTCACAAAATATCATATATCACTAGTTTATACTAAACTATAACATAATAAAATATAAATATGTAAATGTAAAACGAAGAAAAATGATTAAAATATCTTAGAAATCAAAATACCAAATATTCTTCATTCATCACCCGACATATATAGCATATTTATGACTTATTAGCCTAGTGGTAAGATGGTGTGCAAATGAGTGGAAAGACCTAGGTTTGATTCTCACCAGCAATAACTTTTTGAAAAAAAATTAAATGGATTAAAATGTGACATGTTGTGGTATTATATATATAATAGATTATAATAAATAACTTGACATTTAATTAAATTTTGTACTGATTTTCAAACATAATGCACACCCTAAAATTGGTTTAAATAGTTAAAAAACCTTCTATCAATTATTTGAGAAGATGAGGAATAACTAGGAGACTAATCGAACGTATATTAATACTTTAATATAAAAAGAACAATTTCTACCTTAAACTGAATAGATTTAAAAATTTCAATTCTGATATGTATATTAGATTATTTATATATCCATTAAACATGGTAATACTCCTTGTCATATCTGCCTTGATAAATAAAAAAATTGTTAAATATATGGTTTTTTTATGTCAATGAACTAGTCCAGTTTGATTTTCTAACAATTTGTTTCTCATCCTTCGTTATATTGGGATGCACCAATTTATTTTTGGACATCATCCCAAAAGCCTCCTACTAATAAAATTGTTTAATTACTTATATTTAAGATAATTCATTTTATCTTAACGATTCTTTATCTTAACGATGTGCGACTAGTATTGACACCACTCCATACATTATCACTAAAGCTAATCATGTTCACTCTAGTTTTGCGTTTATGCAATGATCAATTTGTTTAGCAAGAAAGTGATCATATTTCGATTAGTTCCATTGCAATTCTAAATTCGAGTTTTCATGATCAATCAAAATATTATTCTTTGCTAAAATCCTCACGTTCTCAAAGTCGTGACGCCATCATTAATTCTTCCAGCAGTGGATTCCTCCTCGTAGGTTGGTGAAGTTTAACTGTGATGCTGCTTTGAAGAGAGATGTTATTGTGCTTGGTGTTATTGAGAAATTATAGTCGTCAGATTGTGGATGATAAAGGTTATCGAGTCAAAGCCATCTTTCATCTTCAATTGAGCTTTTTTACAATTTATCAAGCTTAGGCAATTATCTATTTTTTTCGTATATCATATGCCATCATTGAATATGATCGTAAAATGTCTATCCAACTATCATCATTGGATATATCTCTTCCTTGGAATTGTGTGATTTTGATTCGGGATATTAAATATAGCCAACCAATATAGCCTATCCAACTCTCATCATTTTATGTCAAATTTATTAAATTCTAAGTTAAGAACCTAGATAGGAAGCTGTTAGACTTGCACTTATCTAATCAGTTTCTTATGCAAAGATACAAAATTAAACGAGAACCAAATCAATTTTATATTTGTTGAAAAGATTTTTAATTTTCAACACATATGATTTCACTAATTTGGGGTTAGATGTATACACTATCATTGCTCATTTTTTTGTAAATTTTAATTCTATAAAATATTAGCACTCGAATATTATTAGGATCTTCAGATTCTTAAGTAGTAGTTTATGATATTGATAGGTTTCTAAAGGTCCTCTGATCTTCAATTCTATAAGTTGAAAAGTGTTAGAAAATGGAAAATTGAGGTCTTTATTTTGTAAGCTCCTCAATGTATTTCCGAAATCTAAAAATTGAAATTTCATTCTTTTATCAGGAATTGAAATTTGTAATATGGATCTAAGATTTTTTTTTTTGTGGAATCCATAGAGAATTAAGGGCCAGTTGCTTATTTGAAACGGGTATGTGAGTTATCTCACATTGATATGAAAATTGATTTGAAGTTAATTTATATTATTAAATATAAAATAATTACTTTATTAATTTCATCCGGTTATTCAAGCTTGCATGTACTAGTCGGTAAGATATTAAAATAGCAGCTTGAAGAGTTGTATTGCTAGCTTGAAGAGGTGTAGTATTTAATTCAAGTAGGTTGCATGACTTGTATTAAAATAGTCAAGTAGCTTGCATGAATTGGTGGGCAGGTGTTTCATTTCCAAATGAAAAGGTTGGCCATACACTAATAAATGATTTATTCAATTGTTAGTCATGACTAGTCTAGTGTCAGCTCTCTAGTTTATTGCAGTATAAATAGAGGCATTCGGCTAGCATAAAAATTGCACCTCTCTCATACAACTCTCTCGTACTACTTATATATATCTGTTATAAATTCTCTGCTCTTCTCTCACTTTTATATACAGAATATATATATATATATATATATAATATTTTATAAATATATATCCGGGATTTTATTTGGCGAACTGAGCTAATCGTCGCTGTTACTTGTACACTGTCTGTGCTGTGCTCAAGCGGTGCTATTTTATCCTGGGAGGGAAATCGCAAGAACCATCACAGTAAGTGGGGCGATTATTTCTTCAATAACAGTTAGGTCCTTAGGATCTAACGACTCAGCTGTTGTTACTGTTTGTTACTGTTATTTTGGAAAGCAAATCAGAAAGCTACAGAAAAGCTAAGGATTTCTTTTCGCTCTTTTTAATTACAGTCATTGATTATTTGTTTGTTTTGCCATCTCTGTTGTTTGCTATCGGTTTCGTTAATAATTATTTGTTCTTAATTTGCAATATATAATATTGATATAACTGCCTTATTTGTGACATTTTTTCCAACAATCTTGAAGAAATAATCGGTTATATCTGTGAAATTTATATATAAATTAAGATGTCGAACGAAACTGTTAATCCCTTTGGAACTGTTGCTACTCCTATTAATACCACTGTTATTGTACCCACCATTGACTGGACTACGTATCGATTCCCACAGGCCATCGATCTATCGGGTATGCCTGAGAGGTTTGGTGGTGGTGCCGATTTTACGCGCTGGCAAAAGAAAATGAAACTGTGGTTATCGGTAAAGGGTCTATGGCCGGTGATATAATATGATTCTCCAGTTGTTGATCAATCTAAACCTGAATCTGTTAAAGCTTTTGCAATGTGGGCGGAAAAGGATGGAGTGGCTAGAGCTGCTATTCTGGCAGCTTTGGTAAACACTCTATTTGATGTTTATTCATCTGACGCCTATAATGTTAAGTTGCTTTGGTAAAAGCTTGATCAGACGCATAATACTGATTCTCAAGGGCTTGAGAAGTATTCTATGGCAAAGTTTCTAGACTTTAAACTAATGGAGAGTAAGTCTATGACAGAACAGGTGCATGAGTTTCAGAACATAGTCCATGCTTTGAAGGAATCCGGCATGGATCTGCCTGAAAAGTTTCAAGTAATGTCTGTGATTGAAAAGCTTCCGAAGTCTTGGGAAGAGTTTTCTCTTTCCCTAAAAAGACAGAAAGGAGAGATCACCTGGACAAATTTGATGTTGGATATTTCTGTAAACGAACAACACAAGTCAAAACAGGGACATGTGATGCTTGTTGAGGGGAGTACGAGTAAGGTGAATGTAGTGACTGTTGGTCAAAAGAGAAAGTTTAACAAGAGGGCTATTAATAAAACCATTGATAAAAACAAGGCTAAGAAACCGAAGGCAAACAAACCGTGTTGGTCTTGTGGACAGGTTGGTCACTGGAGTAAGGACTGTCCAGTTAAGAAAGAAAAGAAGTCTGAAATGGTTGTTCAAGCAAATAATGTGCTTGGTACTGCAATCATTGATGAGCCTATGGCTAACATGGTGATTGGTGAAGCATCTGCTTCCGTAACCAATGACAGGTATGTTACCTATAAGCCTGTTATACTATCTACTTATCTGACTCATGAATGGTTGGTTGATACTGGAGCTAGTGTGCACGTTTGTGCTGATAAAACTCTATTTGTATCTTATCAACAGACTCATGGGAGATCAGTGACAATGGGGAATGCGAGTGCTGCACAAGTGCATGGAATAGGAAACGTAGACTTGAAGTTTACTTCTGGGCGTATTCTATCTCTGTTAAAAGTGCATCATGTTCCTGACATTCGTAGAAACATAATAAGTGGATCCTGTTTAGTTAAAGATGGATTTGAGATTTCTTTAAAGTGTAATAAAGTTGTGATTACTCACACTTGGGTTTTCTTTGGCAAGGGTTATTTATCTGAAGGGTTGTTTGTTATTAATGTTGAACCGTTTCTTTCTGGTTTGCTTAATAGTAATTTTTCGCCTTCTGTTAATTGTGTTGAATCATCTAATTTATGGCATGCTTGTCTTGGTCACGTAAATTTTGGTACTCTATATAATATGATGAATTTAAAATTGATTCCAAAAATTGCTATTGATAAAAAGACTAAATGTCAAGTATGTGTGTCTGCTAAACAAATACGGAAACCTTTTAGTAACGTTGTAAGGGATTCTGAAGTATTAGATTTAGTACACACTGACATTTGTGAGTTTAATGGCATAATGACTAAGGATAATAAAAGATATTTCATTACCTTTATAGATGATAGTAGTAGATATTGTTATGTTTATTTTCTAAGACATAAAGATGAAGCACTTGAAAAATTTATTGAATATAAAAATGAAGCTGAAAAACAAACTGGTAAGTTAATTAAACGATTAAAATCTGATAGAGGTGGTGAGTATACGAGTAACTCATTTGATGAATTTTGCAAAAGCAATGGTATAATTCATGAGGTAACTCCACCATACACACCTGAATCTAATGGGGTCGCTGATCGAAAGAACAGAACTTTTGCAGATATGATCAACAGTATGCTTCTTAATTCTGGACTACCTAAATACATGTGGGGAGAGGCTCTGAATACGGCTTGCCATATTCTGAATAGAGTACCTCTGAAACACATGGAAACGAGTCCTTATGAATTATGGAGAAGAAGGAAAACTAGTTTGCAATATCTTCGAGTATGGGGGTGCCTTGCAATGGTACTTGTCCCTGAACACAAGAGGAAGAAACTAGGACCCAAAACTATTGATGTTATCTTTCTGGGCTATAGTGAAAACACAACAGCTATGAGATTTTTAGTAATAAAATATGACATAGATGGTATTGTGGTAAACTTTATAGTTGAACTTCGTGATGCAACTTTCTTTGAGGAAGTATTTCCTATGAAGGAAGGCATACCTAAAAATATTTCTTATGATGATCCTACTCACACATCTAGTTCCATTCCCGATCATGTGGATAGGATGACAAATGTGGGGGTAGACGATCCTATAGTGGAACCTAGAAGGAGCAAGCGCTCAAAGGTTGTCAAGGACTTTGGAAGTGATTTTGTCACTTGTAATGTCGAGGATGAACTTTTGACTTTCCGTAATGTTATGGATTCTTCGGAATCAAGGCATTGGAAATGTGCAGTGAAGAGTGAAATTGATTCTATTGTCTCTAACGGGACATGGGAATTAGTTGATCTCCCTCCTGGGTCTACAACAATAGGATGTAAATGGATCTTCAAAAGGAAGTTGAAACCAGATGGATCAATCGATAAATATAAGGCCAGATTGGTTGCCAAGGGGTTTAGGCAAAGAGAAGGAATTGATTATTTTGATACCTACTCTCCAGTTTCCAGAATGATAACAATCAGAATGCTTGTAGCATTGGCTTCCGTACATGGTCTTATCATCCATCAGATGGATGTAAAGACAGCTTTTCTTCATGGTGAACTTGAAGAAGAGATTTATATGGATCAGCCTGAGGGATTTGTTGCTTCTGGTAATGAAAGGAAAGTTTGTAAACTAATCAAATCTATATATGGCCTTAAACAAGCTCCTAGAGATTGGCATAAAAAGTTTGATGAAACTATTTTGGCTTTTGAATTTATCGTCAATGAAAGTGACAAGTGTGTCTATTACAAAGTTAGAGGAAATGAATGTACTATCTTGTGCCTATATGTTGATGACATTTTATTACTTGGAACCAATATTGAGATTATTAACGAGACAAAGAGGTTCTTGAAAAGGCATTTTGAAATGAAGGATATGGGTGTTGCTTCTGTGATTCTTGGCATCAAGCTGTCTGAGACAGCTGATGGAATAACTATCTCTCAATCTCATTATATAGAGAAATCTATACTTGAGAAATATGGTTATTCAAATTGTAGAATCGCAAACACTCCATATGATTCCAAAGTTGCACTTAACAAGAATAAGACAAGAGTACCTATGTCTCAGTTAAGGTATTCTCAGATTATTAGGAGTTTGCAGTATCTTGCTAACTGTACTAGTCTGGATATTTCATATTCTGTGTCTAAGTTGGCTAGATATACTAGTTGTCCTGACAAGTCCCATTGGGAAGCATTGGATAGAGTTCTTAAATATCTGAAAGGCACACAATCCCTAGGTTTGCATTACAGGAGATTTCCTGATGTGATTGAGGGATACAGTGATGCAAGTTGGATAGCTAAGAAATCTGGTACCAATGGTGCGACAGGTTATGTATTCACTCTTGCTAGTGGAGCAATATCCTGGAAGTCGTCTAAACAGACGATTATAACTCGGTCTACTTTTGAGGCTGAGTTGTGTGCACTAGATGCCACGGGGACGGAGGCTGAATGGTTACATGGACTTATGTCTATGATACCTATAGTCAGTAGACCGCTTCCAGCTTTTGCTGTTTATTGTGATAGCCGTACAACTATCGACAAGATAAACAGTAAAAAGTATAACGCTAAAACCAAGAGACATATCCAAGTTAGACTTAAGTCTATAAGGGGTTTAGTGTCTGACAGGGTCATTGCTATTGAGTTCATTGGTACTCAAGATAACATAGCAGATCTTTTGACTAAAGGACTTGAACATGTGGTAGTTCTTAAATCGAGGTTGGGGATGGGACTGATAGCCCAACATGATTCATCTTCGGCAGGAACCTAATACATCCGAGAGGAGATCATTTGAAGTGTATTCAATGTGGTATTAACAAGTCGAAAAGGTGAGTTGGTAGTACCTTTGTCTATAGATTGATACTTACGTATCTGAAGTCTATCCCCTGAAAACCTCTAAGGTACTGTTACTGCAAATAAAGCTTGAAGTTTTAAAAACTCTTAATGGGGTCAAGTCTTTAAGACGAGATGGTAGCAGTTCATCTCTGGAGATGCCCAGCTAAGCGAATGTAATTGTGAGGTCGCAATTAGAGGAAAGGGTATTCCTCGACGCATTCGACGAACAGGATCGAGACATGACCATTAACGTCTCAAAGCCGTAGATTATTACCATAACCTTTGACATGTCGTCGTCTTTGGAGTGTGATTACATCAAACGGGTAAAGATTCAAGGTGAAATATTCCATCTATATCCGGTGATCATCGAAGTAGGGGAATTAGGAGCGGTTCAAACCTTGATCGGTACTGTCTCTGAAAAACATGTCATGTTTAAAATCCGTAATATATTTCTGATATGGATTTGTGGGGTCTTTATTTTGTAGGCTCCTCAATGTATTTCCGAAATCTAAAAATTGAAATTTCATTCTTTTATCAGGAATTGAAATTTGTAATATGGATCTAAGATTATTTTTTTTGTGGAATCCATAGAGAATTAAGGGCCAGTTGCTTATTTGAAACGGGTATGTGAGTTATCTCACATTGATATGAAAATTGATTTGAAGTTAATTTATATTATTAAATATAAAATAATTACTTAATTAATTTCATCCGGTTATTCAAGCTTGCATGTACTAGTCGGTAAGGTATTAAAATAGCAGCTTGAAGAGTTGTATTGCTAGCTTGAAGAGGTGTAGTATTTAATTCAAGTAGGTTGCATGACTTGTATTAAAATAGTCAAGTAGCTTGCATGAATTGGTGGGCAGGTGTTTCATTTCCAAATGAAAAGGTCGGCCATACACTAATAAATGATTTATTCAATTGTTAGTCATGACTAGTCTAGTGCCAGCTCTTTAGTTTATTGCAGTATAAATAGAGGCATTCGGCTAGCATAAAAATTGCACCTCTCTCATACAACTCTCTCGTACTACTTATATATATCTGTTATAAATTCTCTGCTCTTCTCTCACTTTTATATACAGAATATATATATATATATATATATATATATATATTTTTATAATATTTTATAAATATATATCCGGGATTTTATTTGGCGAACTGAGGTAATCGTCGCTGTTACTTGTACACTGTCTGTGCTGTGCTCAAGCGATGCTGTTTTATCCTGGGAGGAAATCGCAAGAACCATCACAGTAAGTGGGGCGATTATTTCTTCAAGAACAGTTAGGTCCTTAGGATCTAACGAGTTACTGTTTGTTACTGTTATTTTGGAAAACAAATCAGAAAGCTACAGAAAAGCTAAGGATTTCTTTTCGCTCTTTTTAATTACAGTCATTGATTATTTGTTTGTTTTGCCATCTTGTTGTTTTCTATCGATTTCGTTAATAATTATTTGTTCTTAATTTGCAATATATAATATTGATATAACTGCCTTATTTGTGAAATTTTTTCCAAACAAAAAGTACTTGTCCCCATGTTTGATTCATGAACACTATAGATAGAGAGGAAATAAAAGTCGAAACAATAATTGTTATTAACAACTTTAATTAGAACAGACGTTTAAATAGCACCAATGTTCTTAAGGCCAAGAACAACCCCAACTCCGATAATGTGACCCACAGTTCCGCAAGCCAAGGTATCTGCAAGGGTGAAACCTGCAGGGTCCCCTGTTTGTAGACCAGAGTCCCTCACTTCAAGCTTCAATCCTGCGGTTGCCTTCCTGTTTGCTGATGGTGCCAATCCGAACCTTCCAGCAAAAAGCATCAAGCTTGTAGCAGTCACCATTATCTACACCATATGAACAATTTGTGTTATGTAACTACTATCTTGTTTTGAAACAAGTCAAGCTTCCATTGTGTTTTCAAGTTAATAGTAAATTATATATTTATCGTGATTTAACTACGTGATCATTTAATTTACTATCAAAAGTATATGAGGAATAAGGGACGATATTAGTACAACTAGAAATAGCAGATGATTACCAAGTTTGTTGATGATCCGATAAAATCACAACGAGCTCCCAAAGCTCCATTCCCTTTGCGTTTCATTGGTCGAACTGATACCTGTTGCCATGACCATACATTTCATTAACCTAATTGACCTCTAATTTGGAAAATGGCATAGCCTTGTCATGTGTAACATATATAAAGCTTGATAAGAAATCTTTTATATTGACGACGATTAGGTATGGATTGTTCCTTACTGTTGTACGTTTAGGAAAAGATCAGTTGTTAACCAGACTTCAGAGTAAAAGTATTCAACATACATTCTTTTTAATCACAGAGAGAAGAGAATTTTAAAAGACTAGATGTCTAGATGTTAGATGACTTAAGTGTCTCAGTAACCAATTGAGCTTTAGACTGTTCGGTATACCTGAGCTGTAAATGACCAACTCTTGTAAAATGCTGAAGTGTGGGAAAAGCCACCAAATTGATCTTATATATATCATAACACTTGCTACTCATTGCAAGCACTGCAGTCTCTTGATTATTTTCTAGCTGAGTGAGTTTAAATGTGCTGATTATACTTTAAACTGATAGAATTTATATACCTTCTAGGTATTGCATACACTGATATATCTCATTTTGTCAAGGGAATACCAAAACTATGTGTTCAGATAACATGTACTGTCTTATCTCTACTGATCTCTTTACATTGACATTACAAAGAAATTGAAAATTCTACATGGCTGTGAAACAAGAATTGCATTATGGGACTAATACTCAATCTATAATTTATTTGTTCCTGACTTAACATATGAATATTGTCGATTCAGAAAAAATAAACATGTGAATATTTTACTATTGTACTCTGTGTTCTAACAGATTAACTGAGCAGATAGAGGCAAAAGTATAACTAAGCAATAAGAAACATTACAAAACTAATATATTACACACACACACATATATGAAGCAAAGGAGAAAATGAGAGACTGACCATGCTTCTGACAGGGGTGGAAACTGATAAAGAATTGGCTCTGAGACCATTGAACTGAGGGATAGTTGTCATTGCAGTTGCCATTTTTTCTGTTGACAATAGAAATATGTGTGTATAAATTTAATAGATTTTTGTATAAATTTAAGTTCCAGGAGAATTCAGAAGTTTATAAACTAAGAGCAGCTCAGTGCTGTCACAGCCACATGAAGAGTTTGTGGACTGAGAGTGGTTGATGCAGGATACACTAAGAATCTTGTTGCTGACATGGCAATTGTGCATTGGCAATCCTTTCTGGATAAGATTTTGTTTACATTTTGTTGGATGAGAAGAGATGTAACTTTCTACTAAATTAATTTAGCAAAAAAAGAAAAACTTTACACTACAAAATTAGCTCAGAAAAAAATATTATGACTAGATCATCATGAATATCATATAAACTCAAATGTTAGTGAACAAGTTCGTGTGACTAAAGCTGTAATTCATATAAACTTAAAAAGTTTATTGACCCTAAAAACCATGTTCCAGTTTGATTGTATATTAAACGAATCAAGTTTTAATTTGTTACGAATTTGTCAGTCTTAAAGGCCACCAAATCAAATATCAGTAATACAAACTCAAGCTAGAACAGATTTGAGTTCTTAACAAACTCATTTAGAAAGTAAATCGACTGAAGTTGATCATCTAAAAAACATAAATATTGTTCAAGTTTAAAAACGAGTTTGAATTATATCTAACTAGTTTTACAAAACTTAATTCAAATCAAGCTCGACTTTGGATTCGACTGAATCTCTGTGATTACTAAAAATCTTGTAAGTGACATTAAAAAAAAAAAAAAAACCCTGCGGGCTGTATGTTATTCAGAAACAATATACTAAGCTTTATTTATAGGAACAAAACAATTTTAAGAGAGAAGAAAAAACGATAACCAGGCAATCTGTTAAATGTCAATGAGAATAAGCACCACTATTTGTCTTTAACCCTTTCTTTAAGATCGAAAACTTTGATGCAGTTCAAAGGCAATCGGTTATTTGTCAATACAAATAACTACTATTATCTGACTTTAAGAAACTATGGTGCACTTGTGTAACAAAGGAAAATTATAAAAGAAAAACAACAGCTGAAATATATGATATGATATGATTCCGAAACCCACCAAATAAATCAGAATCCTTTGCAAATCACAACTACGAAGTGCTAAAAACCCACTACAGATCATTTCTTGAAGTCCTCTAAATAATTTTACCATAATCTAATCGTTCACTTGCAACGTGTATTTGCTTCAGAAAGGGGACATGCTCAAGTCAGTATAAGTACACAATGTTTAACAAAATGGATCAACGGTAAATGTATAGATAGATCAACTACTCAAGTACGAAATCAGAAGGAATCCGATTAACTTCCCTTGCATATGCCTCTGCTTGTCTGTTGACAATGCAGACGCTGAGGGCAGAATCCTGAAGCAAAAACATTGACGCAATTCAAACTTTAAAACATTAGTGAAAAATGACCCTTTCCCTGAGTAAGTAGTCAGGCCTCACGGGGCAGGGCTACCTAAGTAAATAGTTCAAAATAATGGCTTACTTATAATTGTATTGGCAATTTCTGTTTCCAAGAAAATGACTCCCCAGTTTTTACATCAGAAGTCCTTTGTAATCTCATCTTACTCTAGGTACTAGGGGCCTTCCAACCCAAAACAGAAGAAATAACGATTGCTTTAGTGGAATACTTACCAGATCATGAGCTAAAAGCGGCACGACCCAATCTAATAAATATTTCTGCAAATCAGTTTGAGGAATGCCAGGCCGCGCAATGCACCAGTTTGCTTCATCAAGGAATGGGGTTTTACCTTGTGGAGGTGACACTAATGATTGTTCGAGTTATATCAGCTTTCTTTTCAACAGTCACAAAATCTGGTGCAAATATTAGAAACTTCAGAGAAATAGAACCTTGTACGTTTAATTTTACCCTTCAGAGCATATGCACCAGCAGCTTTTTCCACTTTTAATATATTACAACGGTTACATATTTATTCAAGAGTAAGGTAAAAATATTAGTAACTATTATGTAAATAAATAGATAGATGACAGAATGTAGAGAACTAAATTATAGAGAAGAGAGAAGACATTGCCATTTTATTTCATCTATAAAAACAAGTACATAGAAGGCCTTTTATAGGCTCTACAAATATAAGTTACTTTGGTAATGAAAAGCCAAAGGTTGTATATACTAAATGAGGGAAATATGAAAGATCAAAAGTCATCCATTACATAACACTCCCCCTTGGATGACTTGTACTAACATCATGCCTCGTTAAAACCTTACTAGGAAAAACCCTGTGGGAAAAACCCTAGTGAAGGAAAAAGAGTACATGTGTTATATATATATTAAAGTGAAGTGTCTCCCCCTCATTTTAGCATGACTATAGAAATCACCATAAATCTTGAAGTTTACGCATTCCAATAATCTTATGTACCAACTTCTCGAAAGGAGATGTAGGAAGTGCCTTTGTGAATAAATCAGCCGAATTATCACATGAGCGGATCTGACAGATATCAATTTCTCCCCTTTGGTGAAGTTCATGGGTGAAGAAGAATTTTGGGAGAAATATGGTTAGTTTATCGCCTTTAATATAACATCCCTTTAACTGCTCAATGCATGCTGTTCTGGGAAAAACCATGATTAAAGAAAAAGAGTGCAGCTTCGCGTAGTCTCCCCCTCACGATAACATTGCATAACATATTTGAGTTGATGAGGTTAAAAACTTCTCAAATATATTTATTTGCAACGCCTTGATCAATAAATCTTTTGAGTTGTGTAGCCAGCACATTATCAAATTTGTAGAGTTTCAATCCAGAATAAGTCACATCTTGTTGTGCTATATCGAATTTCCTATACGACCATCTTCATAAGTTTTTAGAATCACAATATCATTTCAAGAAGTACCTGCAATTGTTAATTTCATAGTATGCCAAAATAATAATAATATCTCCACCATATATTAGTACATATTTAATATGAGATCAAAATTATGATAATCAAAGTAAATCCTTAGCACCTGCAAAATCAATTTAAACCATTAGGTTAGTGGAGATCAAATTTTTCTTTATGTACCTTTAAGATTCTCATTCCTTCAAATTAGACATGCTTTAAATCCTTCTGGTAACTATGATTAATTATATCGGGAGATGTACAATTAGAAAGATAAATTAGTATCTTACTGCATTATGTGGTACTTCAGGACCAATAATTTTCTTTTCAAGTCCTCATAGTGGTGACTAATATTTCTTCACGGAAGAAGTTATGTTTCTCCCACAAAATGTGTATTGCTTCAGAAAAATTCGTAAGTAATAGGTAAACTTCACAGCTTATAAAACAAACAAATAATTTCAATGTATTTTATTTACAAGGTAAAACTCATACGAATGTTAATTAGAAACACATTCTAATTTCCCTCCACTCTGGCCAGAGATTTTTATGAGTTGTCACCTATAATCTTAAAAATTTATAAAACATCTCATTCCGAAATAATTTAATGTTGGACTTCTGGTCCATATCCATTTACAATTTGATAGGATTAGTTCTCGAGAATTTAATTCACTGCTTCCAGCAGTTTATATATTCACTGCTTCCAGCAGTTTATATCTTTCCAGGATTATGTCAAGTGGGTCTTGTAAAATGTACACAATCTCAATCTTATATTTCCAGACTTTTACACATCATATAATTATATCCATCACAAGATAATATCTCTTCGTAATCAATACAAGATCATTGTACAACTACGTGAGCTTATCTTTCGTAAATAATTTCTTTCATTTCCACACACATATCTATTCATATCCCATTGACATTACATATTTAGGTGTGTAAACTGCAGTTCCAAAATTATTTCTCTACTTTAAGAGATAATATTTCTTATAGCGTGCCACATTCACAACTTCTGGTGTGCGGACTTCAGGTCCAAATATTTTTCTCTTTGCAAGAGATTTGGCCTCGATTTAATATTTTTCTTATATCTTTGGCCAATCATATTGTCGACGTCGATTTGTTTAATGGTTCCATTTTATTCAGGACATGACACAATGTATTGAGATCTCTTCTGGAGATCATTCAAAAACTATCCACTATTCGATTAATCCATCATCAATCACTGCTCCGTTTTACTCTTAAGGATATATATAATTTTGTTATGGAACCCGATGGTCTATCACGCTTCAGGCGTTCTTTAGACACATTAGCTTCTTCAGATTGTCCTTCTGGGACATTTTCATTTGGAGCATGTGTAGCTGGTATATGTAATATAGTCATTCTTTCAGGTCAACATATGTATATCTGGCAATAATTAAAACATGTAAATAAATTATCTTATGAACTTCTGGTTCATATTCTTTATTATGAGGACCAAGACGAGGCAATGATTAATAATATATCACCAGCTATTTACTTTCTCCTCCTGATTTTTGGAAATCAAACACATTAGGCCGAGTCATAAACATAAAACATAGATGGTACCAAAATAATAACCCCTCATGTATAATGTATATCCAATTTAACCATCGATTTCAGTGTTGTGGTGGAACAATCTGAGCTGACCAAAAATTTATTTAAGACGGGGAGAAATTATGATAATTAGATAGCTAGATGTGAATCAATATGTGCCACAATATATTCGATAATTTTCAATGGACGATAAATTTCATTGAGCACTTGAGTAGTAGACTCACCAAATGCATATTTTTTATTTGATTTATCAGACTCACAAACTTCAGGCTGTGAGTATATAACAACTAGACATGTAACCAAATAGTTCATGATCAATTTGCCTTGTTAACATATATTTTGAGAAGAATCTTCTAGTTCTTCGATAAACGTCCATATAAAATTTCAATTAATATTCATATCTTTTATAAAATCGGCATGACTTAGTCATATTAACTATAAAGTTATCAGTAAACTTCTGGTTTACTTTAATACATATCTCAACGGTTTTTCTATGTAATATGAAATATCATAACCGCATAGTCGATTCTCTTTCACTTTGGAGAGTATAATAACATCAATAATATTAAATTTTTTTTACTCAATACCATAGTAAAAATATACATGCTCTTCTAGAGCCTTTAATATAGAAAATGTAACGAGACATCCAATATATACAATACTCCCCATTTGGATGGCTCATGTTGTTTTATATTACTGACAAAAGTCAACTTTATTTTAAACAAGAAAACATTTCTTATGCATATATTAATACAATTAAATTAGTTCACATTAGAAGATCATAACAATACAAGGTTTATAAAATTTAATTTCTTAATACTATCACATTCATTTCAGGGAATGGAATGGATACTACTTGAGAAAGTTCATAAACTTTTATTAATATTTAATATCTTAACTAACCATAAAAATCAGGACATCAATTCACAATTTGTTAATTCATAGCATTTTCCAAGGTATTGTATCTTCAGGATATAGTCCAAAAAATTAAGAATTTTATTATCATTTGTATAAATACATCCTTCAGTGATTTTATGGGACCAAACACATAAAAAATGCATCATCATATTTGCACAACTTCTGGTTGCCATTATTCAAATTTCTTTTTTGATATAAAAAGAATTGAACTCAAGCTTTGGTACAACTCACCATTATAAATAGGAACATATAATATCAATTAATTTCAAGTTAATAAATCATTAAATGATATTGTACAACTACCATGTATCACATACATCAAAAATAGAACTTCGTAAATAAATAAATAAATAAATATATATATATAATATAAAACATGCATTTATCTGAATCATGCATAATATGTAAAACATTCTAATATGTGGGTAAGTCGACATGGTATAATAAATATATTTTGTGTGTAGTTATATCACAAGATGCCTTAATAAATTTTTATCTACCATTTTTATTACATTAATCTACCATACCATCACTTAATATATTTTTGACCGCAATCATATTGCAACAATAATTTCATATGAGTTCTATAAATGCATAAAATGATACACAGAAATGAAGGTTAACATATAAATAATATAATAATCACGTTAAAAACACATATAGATTTAAAAAATCTTAACACTTGCGAACATATCAACATAACTGCATGTATAGACAAGGTCAAAACACAAAACATTATCTTACTCCGAAAATAACACAATGCATAATAACAAAAATAGATTTAACCGTTCCGAAGGATAGACAATTTGTAATATCTAAACGAATTTATTTAGAAAGATGCAAAACACAAAAATTGTAGAAAATTCAATAATTTTTCCAAGATGCTAAAGCACATGAAAAACAAAGATGTAAGGATATCATAATTAAATAAACCACGGACTGTAGCAACACGGTACAAATTAGCCCATGACCAGATTTCAATTTAAACTTTTAGAGACAGTAATCGTGTTAAAGGGCGATAAATTTTGACCACAATTTAAAGGTTTCAAGAAGATCTTTTCGAATTGATATTGCACATAATTTTTGGATGTAATTTCAATTTTATAAGATCTTATAAGGTCACAGTGTCATGTTACTAAAATCATACCAACGACTTATACATATGGCAGAATTTCACAAGTTTACATGTAGAATCTCAAAAATGCTAAACAATCAAAGTTGTAGAAAATCAGGAAAATATTTCCGAAACATCTAAAACATATTGATTCCGATGTAAAACATAATAACACAATTTAACCCACCAGATTACAAAAAGGCAGATTTTGACAACCATACAGTCAGATTTGCAGAAAACTTAAAGAACAAAAAATGAAGATAATCGAAATATCTTTCCAAAGAGTCAAAAATCATAATATTCCGACAAACAATGAATTCGATACGAATTTAATAAAAAATCAGATTTGCAATCAATATTCATAATGTATCGTAGTGATATGGTAGATCGAATTCAATCTACCGTGTAAACATAGATTGATTATAAAGACACAGAAAACATAGTAGGTTGAATTCAATCTTATATGTCTTTAGTCTGCATATTATAAATTAATGCTATTAAGATTATACATACTAAAAGTTTTGAATCAACTAGTGATATTAAAGTCCACTTATATATAACAAATCAGATGCACATAATTATACATCAACTAGTGATATTAAAGTCCACTTATATATAACAAATCAGATGCACATAATTATACAAATAAGACAGAAAACATACAAGGCAAATATCATGATATTATAGAAAGGTATATAGATGAACCTTCTTTTATATAATCTTTGATTTTCTAAATAGTGGGTGAACCTCCTGTTCTTCCGATGTTGCTCTCCTCACAAAGTAGTTGTAATTCTTCTCAGCTGGTTAGAGCGTCGTCGTGCTGATAATGTATTATGTAAATAAATAGATAGATGATAGAATGTAGAGAACTAAATTATAGAGAAGAGAGAAGACATTGCCATTTTATTTCATCTATAAAAATAAGTACATAGAAGGCCTTTTATAGGCTCTACAAATATAAGTTACTTTGGTAATGAAAAGCCAAAGGTTGTATATACTAAATGAGGGAAATATGAAAGATCAAAAGTCACCCATTACATAACAGTAACGGTCATATATTTACTTATAAATATCAATTTTTGGTGTTCAATTCTCACACATAATTTACATTAGCAGACATAGAGCGGAACTAATTAATTTATTAGATAAGATGACATGGAAACTATTTATTTAATGAATAGTAATCAATGAATTGATGGAATTTTTGGGTACATAAAAAATTACAAAAATAATTGACATCATGAATAATAATCAACTTCATCAATTTAATCCATGAATTGATGAATCAAAGGACTTCATGACGTTTATGCTCTTATACCGAGTAACTTCATTCATTAGTTTGCACCACTTCATAATATTCTTAGAACTGAACTTGAAACCACACATTATACTATACACTACATGACTATTTGAGTTGCATTATATACTGTATACCTCCAGGCTCCAGTCTGGTTTTTAAAAGAAACATTTTTTTGGAGAAGAATAGAAGGTTGATTTTACCACTTTAAATATATATTTTTTTAAATTAGATTTATATGTCTTAAAGATAAGTATCTATTCATTAATTTTCTACTACTTTTTTTGCAACAATCAATTACATGCATTTAAGTCACACATAACACAACATGCCTCCACCGAACTTGGAACATTACTGTTCGTACTTGGTAGAATAAGAAAATATTCGAATTTATGAGCATTACAAAAGAACCTATAACAAAATGACTTCCCCCCTACAGCCTTCAAAACAATATTCGTAATTACCCCCACGGGCTGTCTCAGATGGTCGAGCTCGCTTAAGGCTTGCGCCTTGAAGGTCACGGGTTCGATTTCCTGGGACGCTCCGGGAGTAAGTGGGCTACCATGCTCGGGGGTTGAGTGTGCTAGTAGCCCTTCGGATTAGTCAAGGTGCGCGCAAGCTGGCCCAGACACCGGATTATCAAAAAAAAAAACAATATTCGTAATTAAGCAAACTAACTCTTATGTTGTGTTTGGGAAGCATAATTCTCCTTCTCTTATATTATAGATAGAAGCATAATTATATTACCTGTAGTATGAGACCAGTTATTCAAGCATTCATATAGGAGAATGTGATCTCTGTCATTATTTAATGGCTTTTTTTAATCATATTATTGGCGACTTGGCCTCACGTTTTGGCCATTTGTCTTTTTTATTAGATTTTGGCGACTTGGCCTTATGCTTTGGCGATTTTTCTTTTTCTTCTTGTTTTTTTTAATCATATTATTGGCGACTTGGCCTCACGCTTTGGAAATTGCCGTTGGTACCTCATCCTGTTGATTTTGAAGTTCATTTTTGTTTAGCCCTTGAATTCAAAATTTATCAAGTTGTATTTGCCAAAATTGGAGAGTACACCTCGTAGAGAGGCTCTTGGAGATTTATAGCTCGTTTTGGACTATAAATGAGCGAACCATCAACAACAAAAACTTGTCAACATAGAGAATTAAGTGATGTACATATGCATTAATCTCTACCGAGCAAATGCGTAAATAAAGATTAGCCACGAATCACTAGGTGTCCCAAATAATCACATAGTTGAAGTATATGGAATCATTAGGCATGTAATTCATACTGTTCAACTTAGCAAGATTTAAACAACATAATTAGCAATTAACTACTTACCACACCAATTAACAAAATCATTTGATTTCAACTCTACTGATTTGATAATTTTACTACTAATCAACGCATAACAATCATACTACCGATTTCGATAAGATCTACATAGTTGAGTACAAAAAATGAATAGAAACAACTATCTCACTTCTTCGAATCGTAATAGAAACACCTCTACAATAACAACTCCAATTGCAACAACTTCCAATCAAAATCAAGCAATTTATTAATTTCAAACAGCATAAAACAATAGCTAACAGAGCAGATCAATTAAAAAATCAACAAAAAAATCAATAAAAAATACAAAATTAAACACTAATTAAGTAGATCGCAATTGTGTATACATCAGATCAAACAACAGATAGGAAACAAATAAACAATTTTAAAACTAAATCTAAACCTCAAGCATCACATGAACTTAAGCATATACATATATACAAAGTGAATCTATATAAACACAGCACAGATCGTTGAGTTTCGCAAATAGGGATCTAAAGATACTTCGAGTTCTCTAGCATAAATGATATAGAGATAATTGTTCCAATGGATCGTAGTATTAATATTGAGAAGTCCTCGACTAAACTTCTTTATCTCCAGAAAATTTGAGCTCGGGTTTGAGTAGATTTAGTACTCGAGAAATACTAAAATTGTTAAATACTGAAACTTATGCATCTTCTTTTCCATTGCTCGCTTCTCAGGTGGGCGTGGTTGTGTCACTCTAACTCGTGTAAAATTTTTGAGCTTGAAGGAAGCTTGTTTGCCACAAGAGCTTTCGGAAAAATACTATTGATGACGAAGTTTTAGGTGTCCAGATCAATAATAGGAGGTTTATCGCTATTTCTGCTATCGGAAAATGCAACAGCATTAAGAAACTTGTCAAACTTGAAGAAGTCTTGTCATACGACATCTACCACCCGAAGATGAAGATTTTGCGATGCCTGACAGCTTTTGTAGATATTTGTTGTTCTTGTAGAAAAGAAATTAGGCCTCAGACATATGTTGAGCTCAGAAATGTAATGTATTCATATTTATGGAGCTCGTTTCAATTGTACTTATAGAAAACCATTCAGACCTTAACTTTTGTAAAACACTTGTTGATCATTCTTGATCTCATTCTAAGTGCATCGGAAGTTTATAAAAGTATGAGTCTATAGGATATAATGGAGGTCAAATTTTGAACTCGTAAGATGTGAACTTGGACTTTTGTCAAGTTTTTGACCTTGCGGTGATCAGGATTTCGTTGTGATGGTCTGAATTTTGACCTTGCAATGGTCTAGATTTGATGTCGTAATGGTCTGAATTTTGACCTTGTGATGGTCTAGACTTTGACCTTGGGAGATTATGATCATATTTGGAGTCTTTTACGAAAAAATGGCCTTCCGTTGTCAATCTCGTCTTGGAGTCAGACCATGGAGGTTCTGTTTGGCAGGGTTTGGAGATTGTATCCATTCCTGGCGATTTGTATAGTTTAGCATCACTCGAGTTCGTAGATTCATTCCAGGCAATGTTTGAATTGGTGTTTGTCGCGTTTGACGACCTCGTGCCAATAGGAGGATGGACCTCATGGCAGGGTATTTTACTTTGTACGAGATGTGTACTTGTTGGAGCATATGTCCAGCTCCAAGCTGATTTGACACAGTAGGTGTTTATTGGAAAGAAGATTGACAATATTGAGAGCAACGGAAATCCTCTAGATGAGAAGGGAGAGCATTGAGTCACGTGAAGAGGGGTAACCGACCTCTAGAGTGCCATGACATCGCGCCAGGGTTGTTATCAGACTCATATTCTGATGTGTCTCAATCTTTTGAAATGCAAATGCGCAAGTAGTGAACAATATACAAAAGCATTTGATGTATATATGTATACATCTTAGGAGAAGTATATGTGAACATAACAATTCAATTGATTTTTACTTAGCATGTCAAATTCAGATTTAATCTAAATCATAAAATTACGAGCCAACGTTAAACAAATAATCTAAGAATTAGAGTACTTAAAGAAGAAAATTAAATTGGAACACAGCAGTAGTACTTGTCGAAATATTGGAGCATGCAGTGGCAATTATTGTTGTAGTGAAATTACAAAGCTCATGTTTATAATCTGAACTAAATATTTTAGTTAACGATTCACTGATACTATTAGACTAAAATCTAACTTGAGCAACAATTTTGAAGACCAGAACTCAGTTCAGAAAACAGAACATTATTAAAGTCCAGATTCATAGCTTTATCTCAATTTCAATTTATATGCGAAGTACGTTGATCCAAGCACATATGCAAAATGAATCATCTTCTGGAATTCAAACAAATAGATAACTATGATGACTCTCAAAATTAAGTTGAGATGAATGATTAACCAAATAGAACACAATCCGATTTAACGAGATTCACACACGGCTTTATTTCAAATTCAAAAAAACAAAATATGCAGATTATAAAGTACGTAAATTCGAGCAAATCAGGCAAAAATATTAGCTAAAACTGGAAAGCAAACATATCAAACCATCATAAATCTGAATAAACAAGATCAATTATGAAAAATAACTCTCAAAACCGATGAACGATTTAAATAGAACAATATCCAAGGCAACTAAGATTCACAGCCTCATCTCAAATTCAAAAATATTAGTATATAGAGCATGTTGATTGATCCAAGCACATTAATTAGGCAAAAATTACCAAAAAGAAAAAAAACACATCAAAGCATCAGGAATTCAAACAAACAATATCAATCACAAATAACTCTCGAAAATAAAATCAGAGATAATCGATGACCTTCAGCAGCTTCATCGTATGGGGAGTAACAGAGAGTGGATATTTGTGAAAAACGTGGAGCCACTGGAGATTTACAGAAAAAGGAATTTATTCGGTGAATATCGAACTAATTCGCACTTTGAAGCTTCTCCAGAGCCATAGATCAGAGTTTATTGAGATTTTAGATCGGAGGTTAGCCCTCCTTCTAGCGCCAAATGATGGAATAGCTATTTTCCTTCTCCTATATTTGTGTTTTTACCATCTTTTCCCCTTGTTTTCCTCCTCTGGCGCTTTTATAATCTTGTAAATGGATCCTTCATGGGCCTTTCTAAGTATGGGCTTTCCTTGTAATCCCAGAATATTGAGGTCCAACAGTTGGAATGAATGGAATGTAAAGTAATGGAATGAAATTTGAACTATAAAATAGGTTAATATCTAAAATATTCATTCATTCATCCATTCCATTCTTAATCATTTGAAGTAGAACTAAAACCCACCTATTTAAGAAGGAATGCTCCATTCTCCCCAACATTCAATTTCTTCACATTTCTCATCATAGAAATTTTGTACTTATTAATTTTTTTTGTAGATCTTTCCTCTACCTCCATTTTTTTCTTTTAATTTCATTGATTTCATTCCATTCCATTCCATTCTCCCCAACCAAACACAACACTACGGATTTAGGCTAAGACTTAATTAGTAAATTTGTTCAACATTATGTAAATCTAATAAGCACAGGGCCTCCCATATGATTGACATGGGCCTGCATGCATTGCAGAATGGAGTTATTTCTTGTTTTTTAAACCAACAAATCGGGGTCAAGGTGGTGGTTTTCGGGGAGCAGGAACTCAACTTAGTACATTTATAATGTTGGCAAATGCCTATGATATTACCCATAAAACATATTTACAGGCCCTTTTTGTATTCGTGCTAAATCAATTCAAGCACAGCCCAACCATGTTGAAGTTGGGCCTTGAAGCAAATGAAAATGTGGTATAGAATGATAGTGCGGGCTTCGGGAATACGTTCAAATGTTCTTGTTTTAACTTGATTATTAAAATTCGATCCGTTCGACCTGTCTCAAACATTCAAATTTACTTTATATGAATATTGAATTTCATTCCTGTCAAATATATATATATATATATATATATATATATATATATATATATATATTTAATTGCACTATAGGAAGAACACCTTATATAAAAAAACAATAAAGAACACCATTATAACATTTCTAAACCACATATTTAATGTACCCACACACAATTAAAATTCACCTTCACACACACTAACCCAACCCATTTTGTTTTTTAAAAAAAATATTTTACGGATGAACAGTGCCTGCCACGTGGCACTGCCTCATGGCAGATGCTGACGTGGACCGCATGTTGACGTGTCAGTGCCACATGGCAGATAATGACGTGGCAGTGCCACGTGGCAGGCACTGTTCATAATTGATCTAATATGTGAGGGTGCATTTTAATTGTGTGGGTGCCCCTAGCGGGGCCGTTAGATCATACTTGATTCAATGGTTTAGACTGATTCTCTAGTGTTCTTTATTATTTTTTATATAAGGGTGTTCTTGATGGAGCAATGGTATATATATATATATATATATATATATATATATATATATAGGTCATTACTCCATGAAGAACACCCTTATATAAAGAACAATAAAGAACACCATAGAATCTTACATAAAATCGCATTTAGATTCTAATTTTCACATAAAAAATGATGTTTTATGAATAAAAATAGAATCTAACAAAAAATTAGGATCAAATATAAATGATTACACATAATTTTATTGTTACAAAAATATATATAAGATTCTACACTGGATTCTATGTAACATTTGATTTTCAAATTTAGATGAGATTCTATGTTAGATTCGATATGTTAGGTTTAATTGTCATTAAAATTTGTGATTTTAATCATAACAAATCAATTTTTATGAAAAATAAAGTTTTATGATGGTGTTCTTTATAGTTCTTTATATAACGTGTTCTTTCTAGAGTGCAACTCATATATATATAATTTTGTATTATGATTTTTAAAATTTTGTACTACTATCTATGCCAAAATTTTAAAATTAATTAGTACATGTACTATAATTTTTTAGTTATACATTTTGTATTGTGATTTTTTGTTTTACAAAATTTGTGTTCAATATTTTATTTTACATTATTTTATATTTTTTATCTTTTATCATGTAGTTTAAAATAAAATTTCTATTTTTTATTATATAATTTATTAAATGTAACATTTTTTCATACAGAAAATGAGATTCATTTTGCAAGATATTTGAATAAATTGTAATTCTACGAATATATTTTATAATTATAAATTGTCATAATCTTTTTTTTTTGAAATAAATCTAATTTGTGTGATACAATTGTTTATATAACCTTAGTTTTATAAATAGTTTTTAAAAATGTATAATTATGCATTTATTTTTATTTTGTGTACTTTTATATTTTATTTTGTATTAAAAATCATCCATTTGTAAACGATACTGTTAGTCACAGAGGCATGCCTGTACACATCTAACAACAAGCCTAATTGTTTGTAATACTTTGCATTACTTACATGACCCCTTAACTGGGGGAACCTCTAGTTGTAGAGTTTCTACTTGTATTTAGTACTTGTAATAGGCATCAAAATTCTATCTGTGCAACTGTAAATTAAGTCATGAAATAATGCTTGAAAGAAGATCCAGAGATCATGCCTCAAACTTGGAGAACAAGGCTGTAGAAATAAACACGGTTGGATTTTGAAGATTGAAGATTTACCTAAGTACTAATTCAAGAAGTGTTTTGCTCTATTCGAGAAGTCTAGCTTTCGAGAAGTCAGAGATTCGATATCTCAAAAGACACTGTTCGACATCTCAAGGAGTCAACAAGTCAAAGTCTCATTCAATAACTCAGACATGTCTAATACTCTATTCGAGATCTCATGGAGTCAACAAGTCAAATCCACATTCGATATCTCAAAGACTCAGGAAGCTATTCGACATCTCAAGGATTCCATAAGTTAAAAGCTCTATTCGACAAGTCAAGGACTCCTAAAGAAAAGACTAATTCGAGAAGTGATTCGATATGTCAGTTGTACAGTATTCGAGAACTCAGAGTTATCGAATAAACTAATTCAAGTTCTCGAATCAATCACTTAGTTACTTCTCGAATGCAGTCTTGAAGACAAAATACTGAAAATTTTACAAGTCAGATACCTGCAGCAAGCCAAAACATTTTCAGGACCACAGTACTGTAAAGTGCTTTTGGAAAGTCTACAAAGAAGCTTAGAGAGTTGTTACAGGAGACAAGCTGCTAAAGAAGTGGATCTGAGCAGATTAAAGAAAAGTCAAATTACAAGTTGCTTGGATGTTTACTCGAATAGGGATAGGCAAATTAGAAAGTAATTTCGTCTGTCTTTACATTTGTAGTAAGTAGGTTGCACACATGTTCTATAAGTGTACAACCTCACTTTTCTAGTAGTAAGAAGTTTGAAGTTTTCTCATTACAACTTAGAACATCTCTCTGAGAAAAACGTAGCTAAGAATACTAACATTTGTATTCACAGTTTGTAGCAAATCTTTATCTAATATAATATTAGATTAAAGTGAGTGATCGTGTTCTTGTGTTCATATTCCGCACTTAAATATTTTGTTAAACACAAACACACACTTTGCTACACAAAAAGATTCAAACCTTCAAACAATCATTCTTAATATTCATAGTTGAAGAAAAGTTTGAAAATATATTCACCTCCCTCTGTATTATCTTGTCTGTGTATTCCATACTCAACAAGTGGTATCAGAGCATGCTGTTGGTCAAAATAGAAAAAGATCATGAAAACACCAAAGACAACATGAACGGTGAAGGTCCAAAGTTTGACAAAGACAACTACAACCTTTGGAAGATCAAGATGATGTTTTTAATCAAAGCTGCTCACCCTCTATACCCAGAGATTCTCAAGAATGGTCCATTTGTTCCACAACAAGAGATTGATGAGTCAACTGTTGGAACAATAACCATTCCAAGATCCTATGTTCCCAAAGAACCATCTAAATGGACAAACACAGAAAAAGAGAAGGTTGCTCTTGATAGCCATCTCATGCTGCTTATCATAGATTCAATGGAGCTGTCGATGTTTGCCAACATAGCTTTGTGTACAACAGAAAAAGAGATGTGGGATCATATTGGAATTTTGTGTGAAGGGATAGAGGAGGTTAGAGAAAATAGGAAACTGATACTGGTCACATAGTATGAGGATTTCATGGCACAGCCCAAAGAAAGCATTACTGGCATGTTTGAGAGATTTCATAAGCTGGTGACTGAGCTACGGATGAATGGAAAAGTCTACAGCACAAAGGAGCTGAATATGAAATTTCTACTCTCTTCACCTAACCACCTAGAGCAAAGGGTCATTTCTCTAAGGGAAAGAGATTTGAACAGAGTTATATATGATGTGCTTTATGGTGTGTTAAAGACTCATGAGCTGGAGCTGTTGTAGAAGAGGGCTATCCAAGACAACTAAGGAAAAATGATCAACACATCATGTGCCTTGATTGTAAAAAAATCTATATAAGACCTTGAAGCCTCTACATGCCAGCTGATAATTGAAGAGATAGTGGATGAGGAACCAGTAGTGGAGCTGCCTGTGGCTGTTGCTGAGGAACAGAAAGAAGAAGATAAGTTCTACACTCTTGAGGAGATAGATGGCATGGAAAATACATCATATGCTTTCATGGCCAGCAAATTTCCAAATATCAGATTCAAGAGAAAGCAACCCTTCAAACCTAGACCTCAGAATCATTCATTCAATAAGAGCAAAGCACCTATGAAGCCAAACAAAAATAAATTCAAAACTGGCTATGTGGATAGGTCATCTGTAAGATGTTATATATGCAATGACCTAGGGCATTTTGCTAGTGAATGCAAGCCTAAAAAGAAGGATAAAGAGTTTCTAGAGCTTGAAGCTAAATATGAGGCCCTTCTCAGAAAGCAAACACCAGGCAAGGCCTACATAGCTGAAGGGAAGTGTTGGGATGACACTGACAGTGATGAAGAAGAGCAAGAGTTTTGCAACTATGCCTTGATGGCCAATTCCAAGGAAGAGACATCTCCATCAGACTCTCAGGTACCATCTCTCACTACCATAGACATGTCTGTTTCTGAATATAAAGATATGATTGAACAACTATCTGTTGAGATGTTTAACATTCATACCAGTATGATTGCTGCTAATGAAGAGATTGTGAAATTGTTTGCTAAAAATGAACTGTTAAACAAAAGAAATGAGGAACTAGAGCTAACTGCTATGCAAGTAGAAAACCTTAAGAAAGAAGTTGAATATCTAGAGAATAAGGTTCTATGTGCTAGTCAGATTGAAAAGGCTATTAGGGATGAATTAGCTGAAAATGAGTTTAAACTAAAGACCTTTAAGAACTCTTCTAGCCTATTGCAGTTCTATCATGAGAAACATCAGGAGAATGCAAAGGCTGCTATTGGCTTTAATTATGATAATCTCAAGAAGAGGAAAGGCTATGCTGTCATTGAAGATGACAAGGTTGTTCATGAGAATGTGCCTTATGTTTTAAAAAATGCTAAGGCACCTATCTTTAAAGAATCAACACATGAAATTGATGAGGAAGCCTTACTCATCAAGCAAATGATGATTGATGAAGATGAAGCACAATCAAGTGAACAACCAGCATCCTCTAAGAATTAGAGTACCAAAGTGAAAGCAAAGAAGCTTGTTGGAGTTGAACCTAAAACTGAAAAATCTGTTAAGTTTGAACCATCTAAAAGGAATGAATATGTGAAGAATGTGGCTAAAAAGAAACAAAACAGGAATGGCAAACTAGGGATCAACAAAGATAACAACTATGCTTATATGCCTAATGCCCTTAGGAAAACTTGTCAAAACTGTTTTAGCACTAATCACTTAACTCATGCTTGCAAGAAACCTGCAGGTAGTGTGCCTAAACCTTTCTATGATTTTTATGTGCCTTTAAGACATAGAGATTCTCCATTCGGTGACAAATTTGACTGTATGCCATGCAATATGAATGTTATGACTAGTTGTTTTAATTTCAGAAGACAATTCATTGATGGTTGTATCAGTCACAACACTCACACACACACTACACAAGGTCAAAGTCTTCAAGTCCTCGTAAAGCTAGGAAGGCACCTCTGTCACCCAAGTCTGAGAACTCAAGTTCTAAGACTTCTAGCTGTGATAAGAAGACCAGTCCTAAGAAAGTTGATAAGCATGTTGTTTATGATAAGACTGTTTCTAAGACAAGTGGACCCAAACTTGTTTGGGTACCAAAGAAGAAGTAATACATTTGTGTTTGCAGGGCAAAGAGAAAGAAAAGAAAGTCATTTGGGAGTTGGACAGTGGATGCTCAAACCAAATGACTTGTGATATGGCCCTGCTATCACAGTATGAAGAAAAGGCTGGCCCTATGGTTACTTTTGGAGATGAAAGCATTGGTAACACATTGGGATATGGCAAACTGAAAGTTGGTAATGTCATCATTGAAGATGTAGCACTGGTTAAAGGACTCAAGCATAATCTACTGAGTGTTGGTCAGTTTACTGACAGGGATTTTAAAGTTGATTTTGACAAAGATGAATGTTTAATTACTCAGAAGAAGACTGGTGATCTTGCTCTAACTAGAGTCAGGAAAGGAAGCCTGTTTGTAGCTAATATGGTCTCTGCAAACAAGGACAAAATTTGTTGCTTTTACACAAAGGTATCAAATGAATATTGTTGGTTGTGTCATAAGAAGTTATCACACTTGAACTTCAAGGCCATTAACTCTTTAGTCAAAAGAGAGTTAGTGAGAGGCATGCCCACACTTGAATTCTCTCAAGAAGGAGTGTGTGAGGCTTGCCAGAAAGGAAAGATGAAAAGGTCAAGCCACAAGTCAAAGATAGTGACATCAATCACCAAGCCCTTACAACTAATTCATATGGATTTGTTTGGGCCTGTCAACATTATGTCACTTGCAAGAAAGAAGTATGCCTTGGTGATGGTTGATGACTTTACAAGGTATACATGGGTGGAATTTCTAGCACCAAAGGATGAGGCTCCACAAGTAATCATTGTGCACATAAAGAAAGTTGATAAAGAAGCAAAGGCCAACAATGCAAGTATGACTGCATTGAGAACTGACAATGGAAAAGAGTTCAAAAGTGCCATGATTGAAGCATTTTGTAAAGAGAATGGTATTTCACAACAATTCTCAGCTCCAAGGACTCCACAAAAAAATGGAGTTATTGAGTGAAAGAATAGAACTCTAATTGAGGCTGCAAGAACAATGTTACTTGATGCAAAGATGCCTACATGTTTTTGGGCTGAGGATGTGAGCACTGCATGCTATATTCAAAACAGAACCTTCATCAACAAAAACATTGAAAAGACACCTTACAATTTGATGACTGGAAAGAAGCCCACTCTTAAGCATGTTCATGCTTTTGGAAGCAAATGCTTTGTGTTGAAGGATAATTCAGAATATGTTGGAAAATTTGATGCAAAGGCATTTGAAGGAATATTTCTTGGCTATTCATTGGAGAGAACAGCTTACAAGGTTTATGTCATCAGACAAAAGAAAGTTATGGAAATCACAGATGTGACATTCGATGATAGCAAACTACTTGGACTAGAAGAAGCCAATAATGAAGATAGAGATCCATTAAGGTTTGAAGATATGGATGATTCTGATGAAGAGATTGAAACTAAAGTTGAGACTATAACTCAACAAACTCCAGTGAATGATGAAGCAAGAGAAGAGTTTGTGCCAATCAACAATGAAGATACAAGCATCCAAGACAAACCTGTGAATGAGAGCACTTTCACAGGGGGAGGAAATGAATCTGATCACAACTTGGATGATGAAGCAACATCTCATTTAAGGAATCAACCTAAGCATACAAGAAAATGGGATAGATCACATACTACAGAGCAAATTATTGGAGATCCAAGTGTAGGAGTGAGAACAAGGAGAGCAACTCAAAATGAGTGTCTCTATGGTTGCTTTCTGTCTCAAGTTGAGCCTAAGAAACTTGATGATGCACTGTTGGATCCAGACTGGATTATTGCCATGCAAGAGGAGCTAAATCAATTTGAAAGAAATAAAGTATGGGAGTTTGTGCCTGCACCAAAGAACAGAACCATTGTTGGAACAAAATGGGTTCTGAAAAATAAGATGGATGAAGATGGTGTGATTATAAGGAACAAAGCAAGGTTGGTTGCAAAATGTTATTCTCAACAGGAAGGCATTGATTATGATGAGACTTTTGCCCCTGTTGCTAGGCTGGAAGCCATCAGAATCTTTTTGACATTTGCTGCACATTCAAATTTCAAAGTTTATCAAATGGATGTCAAGAGTGCATTTCTGAATGAAGAGTTGGAAGAAGAAGTATATGTACAACAACCACCTGGCTTTGAGGATCCACATTTCCCAAACTTTGTTTACAGACTGCTTAAGGCATTGTATGGACTTAAGCAGGCTCCAAGAGCATGGTATGACACTTTATCACAATTTTTTCTTGAAAATCAGTTCACTAGAGGCATATTGGATAAGACACTGTTTTACAAGAAACATGGTAATGATATTATCTTAGTTCAAATCTATGTGGATGATATCATATTTGGCTCTACAAATGAGAAGCTGT
The DNA here is from genome assembly GCA_036435485.1 of Saposhnikovia divaricata. NCBI lineage: Eukaryota > Viridiplantae > Streptophyta > Magnoliopsida > Apiales > Apiaceae > Saposhnikovia > Saposhnikovia divaricata. The sequence goes on along the minus strand of CM071595.1, from coordinate 234,890,311 downwards.
TTGAGAAATTCTCTAAGCTCATGCAAAGCAGATATGAGATGAGCATGATGGGAGAGTTGACATTCTTTCTTGGATTGCAAGTTAGTCAAAGGAAGGATGGTATCTTTTTCAGTCAAACCAAGTACATCAAAGACCTATTAAAGAAGTTTGATTTGGAAGATAGCTCACCTGCAAAGACTCCCATGGCCATTGCCACTAAATTGGATGAAGATGCTAAGGGCAAGAAAGTAGATATCTCAGTCTACAGAGGCATGGTTAAATCTCTACTCTATCTCACTGCAAGTAGGCCAAACATCATGTTTGCTACATGTCTCTGTGCAAGGTTTCAGTCAAATCCAAAGGAATCACACATGATTGCTATTAAAAGGATCTTTAGATATCTTAAGGGCACTCCAAACTTGGGTTTATGGTATCCTAAGGACACATGGTTCAATCTGGTTGGTTATTCTGTTGCTGATTATGTTGGATGCAGAGTGGATAGGAAAAGCACCTCAGGTAGCTGACAGTTCCTTGAACAAAGGTTAGTCTCTTGGTATAGCAAGAAACAACAATATGTGTCAACTTCCACAGCTGAGGCTGAATATATAGCTGCTGGAAGTTGCTGTGCTCAAGTGCTTTCGATTAGAAATCAACTTAGAGATTATGGACTTGTGTTGGAAAGGATTCTTATCATGTGTGACAACACAAGTGCAATCTCTATAGTTGCAAATCCTATCAATCATTCTAGAACAAAGCACATTGACATCAGATATCATTTTATCAAGGAACATGCAACTAATGGAACCATCGAGTTACATTATGTTCCCATAGATAAACAATTAGCTGATATATTCACTAAGCCATTGGATGAAGCCACCTTCACAAGGTTGGTTAGTCAGATTGGAATGTTGAATTCTTCAAAATCTAGCTAAGTGAAAATATCAACAAAATTGTTGCAGCAGTAAACACTTACTTTATCTAAATGCTCAATATTTTTGAAGTAAGTGTTGGCTAAAGTATGATTTATGAATATTTCAAATCTGTTGCATATGTTGAAAAATCATATTCTATTAGCTTGAAATTTCTATGAAATTTTAAGAATATCACTATTTAATTTGTTAGAATACTCTTCATTGAATATTTCTGGTGAATTTTAAAAGATAGTGAAAATTGAATTTTATGAGTGAAATTAAAAGAGTATTTCGATAAGTCAGACTTCTCTAATGATTCATTTTATGTCAATGCTCGACTTCTCTAACAAGTCTCTTTAGAGTACTCTCGAGTTCTCGAATAGAGTCTTTTAGAGATATCGAACAGAGACATGCTTGACTTCTCGAATATGGTATTTGAGATCTCTAATCTCTGAGTTCCCGAATATAGTATTTGAGTTCTCTAATCATTTGAAAAGGCTGAATTCTCGCTGAATTTCAACCGTTTTTGGATTCTTGTCTAAAATTTTAATTCACTCATAAAAACATATTTTATTTAATTTAGAATTATTTCTAAATTGGATAAACTGCCAGCTGTGGGTTGCTACCTGCTTGAGTTATCGAATAATCCATTCTTGACATATCGAATAGTTGATTTACACTTCTCGAATGCTTGACTTGTCGATACAAAACATGTATCTAATCGACAATTCAAGTGCCTTATACTTATTCCACAACTATTCTATTCACTTCATTCGATTTCTCAAGCATCCAAATATCCTAAACCTCTGAAAACCATAAACTCAAATTCTAAATTTCTTCTTCGATCCTCATTCTCTTCTCTCTAATCTTCTACAAATTGCCACTACAAAATTCAACACCAATTTCATTGCTATCATCAATGATGTCGAAGCACCAAATGGGAATTATAAGTACTTTGTAAAATGGTTGTCTGAGTCCTACATCAAAGGAGCACTTTCTGCCAATCCAACTCTGTATCTAGACATTCTAGAACAGCTTTGGAGCACTGCTATCACTGAGTCAATTGCTCTTGAAAATTGCAGTTTGGACTACATTATCAATTGCATTATTCTGGGCAAGGAATTCACTATCACCTCAGAAGATATGAGCAAAGCTCTAGAACTGAATCAAGCTGAGTATAATAACCTTGTGACTGATGCCCAACTGGAAGAATTCTTTGACTTCATTAGGTATTCAGACACAATCAAGGTTGGGAACTTAAACAGAAAATTCCTAAGGAAGAAGTGGAGCTATGTGTTTGAAACACTACTACAAGTCTTCACTGGGAGAAAATCAATCTTTAATCATTTGAGTGCACCAATTCAGCAGATTGGGAGTCACTGGCCTATGATAGAAAGATTGATGTTGGAAGACTCATAATGCCAGAGCAATATGGAAAACTTGGTAAGAACACAACCAAGCGAGGTAATGATATCTTCTTTCCCAGATTCATTCAGTCTGTTCTTAATTACTTAGATGATAAATTGACTGAATTACCTGGTTTAGATAAAAATAGAATAGGCTATCCTAAGTCCATGACCAAACTCATTTTTGGTAATTTGGACACTAGGAATGATGTGGATGTAAGACTTGAAATAACTCCTCATATGAAGAGTTTATTTGAGTCTTACCCCCACAACATGCCAATATTTGCCTCTAAGTCTGAGTTAGCTAGGCCCAAGCAAGTTGAACAAAATGCTAACCCAGGGCCTGTTATCTAACCCCCTCAACCAAACACATTACCAAACACTGAGCCAACTGCATCATCCTCTCAAAAGGGTGATGCTAGTAAAAAGAAGAGAAAGGAGATAGCTTTTGAGCCCTTAAAAATTCTATCATATGTAGCATTGAATGCTGAGATAGGTTTAGAAAGTGAGGTACAAGAGTTACCTTTACAGAGGCCAAAGAAGAAGAAAACAAAAACCACCTTTTAGTCACACACATGGCTGAAGTTGTAAAATCAGGGGCAAACAACTCACTAAATATGCTCTCTCAACAGGGTGCATCTATAAAATCAATCATTCTCCCCAATGCACCTTCTTGTAAAGAGTCAGCACATGGGAGTGATAAGACTGGAACTACACTGCCTGGAGCGCACATCACACTTGAAACTCCCTCTATTTCTCAGGGGAAGTTGCCAAAATCTATTCTACAAGACACTTCTATTCCAGAATCTATAACTCAAATTTATTTGCAACCTGCAGCTCAAGTAATTGAGGAGCAAGGCATTGATCACCAAGAATTTTCCCCTTTTGGTGAGCTAATGGATTCAAGTGACTTAGTGCAACATACTTTACTCACCACCCAGGACCTACATTTAGATGGTGAGGGAATGCATGCTGAGGCATATCCTAATGACACCATCAAAAACACAGAGGCTTCACTAGTTTTCACTAGAGACTCTGTGCCTGTGTCATCTACTATTGTAACTCATCCCACTCATGTGGAGACAATAGTAGTAGAGTCATTCCATCTGGTTACAGAAGTTGCATCTATAACTGAGGGGTCTAGCTTGCCTAGCTCTAGCTCTGACTACATGTCACAATGGCTGAATCCTGTGTAACATGATAGTGCATCAGGATCAGAGTCTGTTCCATAACAATTGATGGTTGAAGCACTTCAAAGCTTAATTGTGGATCAGATTCCTGAGTTCTCAAAGATTGCTCAACATCTCCTCACTTCCAACATGCCAAATGCTGAATATATGGCCATTCTATTTTGTCACAAAGAAGATGTTGAGCAGCAGCAAGAAAAGATAGCAAATGAAGCTGAGAGAGATGGCAATGTTGATGCCTGGTTGCAAGGATATGGCAGCATCTCTCTAAGTGAAGCTCTTCAATATTTGAGGCAGGAATATATTACTTCATTAGGGTCAAATGCCAAATCTCTTACCCCTACTGAAGTATATGAGGCTATCAATGATTCTTACAAATGAAGCTTGAAAGGTACTCACTACCTAGGCAAAGGAGTTCAATCTGAAATTAAAGGAGTGTGCAAAGAAATAACTAAGGTAGTAAGAAAGCTTCAGACTCAATTCACCAAGGAATTTCCATCTTTGGAGTCTGTTTATAGAAATATCAAAGAGTGCAAAGCCATCTGTAATAAACTGGATGATAGACTCCCTCTGACACAAGATTCTATCACAAAAATCACATCTCAAATGGATAGACTCAGAGAACAGACAACCAATGCCAATGCACATATCAAAATTCTTTTTGCTAATTAGTATGGAGATAAGCTGGTGACTGATGTCCCTATTCATGACATGACAAAGTTTGAGGTAGAAAGACTCTTGAACAATCACTTACTGGGTTCAAAGCTACAGAATTGCTCACAAAGGTGGATAATTTGGAAAAGGAAGTGAATTCTCTCAAGCAGTACAATTCTGAGCTACAAAAATCTGTCAACCTACTCAATGAAAAGTTGGACATCAGGCTACCACCACAACTGAGGTTCTTTTCAATCAACAACAGATGCTGTCTGCAATGATGAAGCATATGGGATTACCTCAACCTGAAGATTCTTACTCTGTCAAACCTTCAGCCACCTCTTCAAACCCAAGGGCCCCATCAAAGACACCTGTGTCTGAGAACAAGCCTAAGGGGGAGAAGAAAGTAAATTCTAAATCTAAGGTGGAGAAGGGTATTGTCATATCTGATCATCCAAAACCTTCAAAATCTAAAACTCCTCAAGTTCAAATCAAATGGAAAGGCAAAGCTAAAGCCACTAAGACTCAAACCTCTAAACCTGTCAAGCCTATCACCTCTCTACCAACTGTCACTCTACCAACTGTGCACATAACTACTCCAAGTGGTTTAAAGCAATCAATCACATCTACAGTAGTGGCAGGTCTATGCCATTTGATCAAGCTCAAGCCTCTAGACATGAAGATGATCATCCAGTTGAAGTGAGTGTAGTCACATGGGCCAAACTGATAGAAGTTGTAAACTCAGAGATATATCATAATGCTACTTTCTTGAAGTTTCTGCAATCCTCTAAGGCATCTGTGAGTGGTGATACTGAAAAATATCTGAGAAGATTGAAGGAGCAAATTGAATACTTTACTGTGGTTCCTAGAAAAGTTGATCAAGTGTACTTCAAAAAGATTATGATGGTGTCCAAATCTAAGATATGGCATCTTTCATATGATACTTTGAGTTCTTTGAAATACAATGAAGTGGATATAATCATCAATTTGATTGAGAAAACTAATCAAAATACTAGGATCTTGTTTGATGATCTGAGAAATGACCAACTCTCAAGGCTGCCAGAAGTGATTTCAAATCCAAGAACAATCATCTATCAATATGGCACCAAACCTGAAGATATTAAATAACTGGTCATTCCCAAGCATCTCACCTCCCAGAACATAAGGTTGATTCATTCAGTCATTGAACAACTAACCAAAAAGAAAGGAATCAGAACTACTGAAGAATTGGAAGCTCTGTACATATTGAAGACATTTATAGCAACAAGCTCTGTTCTTGAGATGGGTAAGGCAAGGAGAGATAAGGATAATGGTGATAAAGATGAAAGTGATAAGAGAGGAAGACATCACAGGAGTAATAAGTGGGATGAAGATAAGAACAAGAAGAAGAGTGATCAAGGGAAGAAAAGTGATGATGACAAAGATGGAGGGAAGATTTATGAAAGGAAGAGTGGAAAATAGCAAGCCCTAAGCATTACTAACAGTAACCTCACCACAACACAAGACTCTATGTCGAGGGTGAATTCAGTTAGTAATGACTTATCAAAATCTAAATCTATGGCTTCTGCAATTGTTTTGCCATCTCAAAGAAAGAAGATTCAAATCAAGAAACCATCTGTATATCTCCAGAAGCAAACTGCTAATGGTGTCTTCAATGGTCAGGAGGCAAAGGCTTCAAACTTCTCCATAGTGACAGAGTGCAAAAGCTAAAAATCAAATCTATGGCCAGAAAGGCAAGGAAGATGAAGACATCTAAATCTCAAGCCATCACAATAGTACCTGGACTAAACTTGCCACCTCTAGATGAAGACTATGATGAAGATCAACTGCAATTTCTAAGGACTCGAAGAATCTATCATGTTGTCATTGGTGACAATTGCCTTGAATTCAAATATACTGATGGGAGAGAGAAGAAGTTCAAGCAAGGGATGTGTCAGCATTGGGGTACATTATATGATATTGAAAGGATAATTGCAATGTTGAACTCTGAAGACAAGGTGGAGAGAGTGTGGAAGCTAGAACTGGCAGACTTTGTCAAAATGAAGAGAGATCATCAGGCAATGCAAAAAAAGAAGAGTGAAGAGTTGTTAAAGAAGAGGATGGAGGAGCTAGATGCACTTGAAGCCAAGGCAGAGGAGCTAAGGACTAAAGGGTTGTGCAGAGTCCAGTTCAATCCCTATATTGTGAAATATAGGAGGAGAAATGGTGATTATGTCAATATCAGAATGGACCTGGTCAATCATTACCCTGCAAACATGCTAAATCCAATACTTAAAGATTTTAAGGATTCACCTATGATTGAAGAGCTAAATGATATGGTGGATATCTTGGATGCAATGAAAGAAAACAAAAGGAAGGCAGAAGAGAAACAACAGGGGAAACTGAATGAATATCTAGCTAAGACTCAAGGGAAAAATGCTAAAGGCACTGGATAATCTTCAACTGTAAGAATGTCTACTTTTTGTATTCAAGATTCAATCTATGTTATACCTGTACTGTTCAAAGTCTTATCTTTATGTTTGTTACGCTTGTTATCAGACATGAAATTGTGATTAAGGGTCTTACTCACAATTTGGGGGAGATTGTTAGTCACAAAGGCATGCCTGTATACATCTAATAACAAGCCTAATTATTTGTAATGCTTTGCATTACTTACATGACCCCTTAACTGGGGGAACCTCTAGTTGTAGAGTTTCTACTTGTATTTAGTACTTGTAATAGGCATCAAAATTCTATCTTTGTAACTGTAAATTAAGTCATGATATAATGCTTGAAAGAAGATCCAGAGATCATGCCTCAAGCTTGGAGAACAAGGCTGTAGAGATAAACACGGTTGGATTTTGAAGATTGAAGATTTGCCTAAGTACTAATTCGAGAAGTGTTTTGTTCTATTCGAGAAGTCTAGCCTTCGAGAAGTCAGAGATTCGATATCTCAAAAGACACTGTACGACATCTCAAGGAGTCAACAAGTCAAAGTCTCATTCGATAACTCAAAGATTCGACATGTCTAATACTCTATTCGAGATCTCAAGGAGTCAACAAGTCAAAGCTATATTCGATATCTCAAAGACTCAGGAAGCTATTCGACATCTCAAGGATTCCATAAGTTAAAAGCTCTATTCAACAAGTCAAGGACTCCTAAAGAAAAGACTAATTCGAGAAGTGATTCGATATGTTAGTTGTACAGTATTCGAGAACTCAGAGTTATCGAATAAACTAATTCTAGTTCTCGAATCAATCACTTAGTTACTTCTCGAATGCAGTCTTGAAGACAAAATACTGGAAATTATACAAGTCAGAAACCTACAACAAGCCAAAACATTTTCAGGACCACAGTACTGTAATGTGCTTTTGGAAAGTCTACAAAGAAGCTTAGATAGTTGTTACAGGAGACAAGCTGCTAAAGAAGTGGATCTGAGCAGATTAAAGAAAAGTCAAATTACAAGTTGCTTGGATGTTTACTCGAATAGGGATAGACAAATTAGAAAGTAATTTCGTCTATCTTTACATTTGTAGTAAGTAGGTTGCACACATGTTCTATAAGTGTACAACCTCACTTCTCTAGCAGTAAGAAGTTTGAAGTTTTCTCATTACAACTTAGAACATCTCTCTGAGAAAAATGCAGCTGAGAATACTAACATTTATATTCACAGTTTGTAGCAAAAATTTATCTAATATAATATTAGATTAAATTGAGTGATCGTGTTCTTGTGTTTATATTCCGTACTTAAATATTTTGCTAAACACAAACACATACTTTGCTACACAAACAGATTCAAACCTTCAAACAATCATTCTTAATATTCATAGTTGAAGAAAAGTTTGAAAATACATTTACCCCCTCTGTATTTTCTTGTCTGTGTATTCCATACTCAACAGATACCTTTCCCATTAAATAAAAAATTGTAATTTTTGTATGTGGCTATTAATTTTTTTATATTATGTTATTTCATAATATATTCATTATAAATTTTATTAATAATTTATTTTTTGTATATAAAATATTTTTTTTTGTTTTTAATTTTTTTTAAATATTAAACATTTAAAATTACATAAAAGTTAAATATAAAACTTTTAATACTTAATATTTTTTTCCTTATGTACTGTATTTTTTATTTTTATGTGTCTTTTAATATGGAGAACATATATTTTTATGTGTTATGTTCTGTCTGTTAAATATACAGAACATAGATTTTATGTGTCGTGTTATGTATGTTATGTATGCAGAATGTAGATTTTTATGTGTTGTGTAGTTTTATGTGTCTCTCAATATACAAAACGTAATAACTTTTTATTAAGTATTTCTTAAATATCTTAATGGATCCTTTATATTTTGTGTTATGAATGTTCTGTATTTTTATGTGTTGTATTCTCTTATGTGTTGTATTTAATATTTTTAATATGTTGTGTATAGTATGTTTTGTATTTTTTTTAAGAAAAACTTTTATTTGTAATAAATTTTTCCTTGTTCTTTATTTTTTTAGTAATTTTGAGATGGTATATTATGTATTCTATTAATACTAAGATTTTTATAAACACAATACGCATTTGTTGTTCATCTATAAAGAAAAGAAGATGGTGATAGTTATTGAAAGAAGAGGATGGTGTCAGCGTTGTACATGAACGAATGAGATATATTGACGTACATAAGAATGAGAAAGATGTAAAAGATTAGAATATAGGTAGTGAGAAAATGGATGACAGTTATTGGTAATGGGCTTATAAAATCAACTATGTTTATTTAAATAATTAATTTTTTTTTGTTTTTTATGCTTCCATTCAATTTTTTGTGTTGGTGTGTGTAGGACACGTGTAGTTAAGTACAAGATAAGAGGATTCAATGTGGTTAAGCACATCATAAGTGGAGTTGGTAATTTTATCCATTCATTTAATTTTATGGTATCTTCTTTATGAGCATATATTCTTGTGACACCATCTACCACTTTTATGACATCAACAACCTCATCATTTAGAAACCTGAACTGAAGCCTTTTCATATGTCTCAAGCTTTTAACACTTTCCATAATAGCGTCAATAATCCCCCAGGTATAAGTACCCTTTTCTGATTTTGTATCAATCAACATCTCATGCAATTCAATGAGATCAGAAATTACATTAAAGATACTTGTTTCACTAAAAGCACCACATGATACAATTAAACGCTTCAGATGTTTCAAGCTTCGGATTTGGGGTGGTACAATATCAACTCCGCTACCACTAATGTCTAGGACTTCAAGAAGTTCAAGTTCTTCTATGTCAGGAGGAAGTTTCAACAAGTTAATGCATCCACTTAGATATAGCACTTCCAGATTTTTCGCATTCATCAAAGAATCTAGAAGAGACTCAATAATAGTGCCCATCAAGTCCAAAACACGAAGACTTCTCATCTGTTTGAAGAATGAAGGAGGAAATTTTTTCAAATTTGAATTCCCTAGTAAGAATAGAGTGGAAAGTACTGAACAATTTGGACTGTTTGAAAAGGTATTTAAACTCTTATTGTCAGCCACAGAGATCCAATGCTTTTCTTCCCAATCATCCATCTTTTGTTCATCTAAAGAGTCTTCATTGGATGGCACTAAAAATTTATGTTTCCCATCAGTTTGCAAGTTATGCAATGCCACAAGTCGGATCAATTTGTGCATCCTAACACATTTCTTGCGTTCATCTTCCTCCAACAAATTAAGATTTTTAAGAAGCTCCAACATATATTGCCCTTTCTTACGGCCACTTTCACCCTTGGTTCCCAGGAAATTTTCAGCCAACCAACAGTCCAATAAATGATCTTTATATATGTTGCTTTCTTCTGGATATAGAGCACCGTAATAAAAGCAATCCTTTTCGGCACCCTCCAAGAGGTCACAACAGAAGCTCAAAGTTCTATACATTTCTTTTATCTTATCATCTCCATACTCGGGCCACCTACATAAGTTGTTGAACCCATTTATCCACGAACTTTCGGTGTCCCTAAATTTGAAGTATCCTGCTACAATCTTGATTACAACGGTAAGACCATTGCACCAACCTACTACTTTACGCATAAGTTTCATGATAAATGCATTGTCACTGAAATCTTTGGGTTTTAAAATATTAGTAAACATTCTCCGGGCCTCCTTTAAAGTTAGTACTCCAACCTTAATAGACCGATCTACTAATGAGGGACAAACATATTTAAACCCTGTAGTTAAAATTAGTTTGCTACCTCTTTCCCAATTATAAGGAAAGCCGATTTCATCTATACTAAGATCTTCTTTGACATTGTCAAGAAGTAGCAAATATTTTTTGTCCTTCAGTTTTCCCCAAATTTTTTGCTTGTATTGGTCAACTGCAATTGTATCATCCAGATTTAGTCTTCGCATGATATCCCTTTGTAAATCTTCAATGCTAAAGTTTTTCTTGTTTCCAATCACATAAAGCTTATCTAACAAAGCCTTCAGCCAAATAACTATATCTGAAACATATTGGCAACTTCTCCATGGTTGTTCAGGTTCTGCATTATGGTTGTCTTCCCTGTACCAAGTATTCCATGAATTTGAATTCCTCTAACATCCTTCCCCAGTTTAAGAAGACTTAAAAAGTATTCATTGGATTTTCCAATGTTTCAAAACCTTTAATGTCAGGTGCATTAGAGATCTTTACAACATGATCGACTTCTTTATCTACGAGAATGTTTCTCATCTCAGTGAGCTCTTTCTTCAGTTGTTTTATCTTGTTAATATCATTATTCATTGTTGCTCTAAGATTTATACGCTGTGGCATATCTATCCATCTGTCTATCTTTTCAATTTCAGTCTCATAAGAAAGTAAAGATTCCGTCACTTGAAAATCAATGTTTATAACCCTCTGATCCCAGTCATTATACTCATAACTTGTCTTCATTGTCATCACCACTTTTTCGGCTTCATCATCACAATCCTTCTTTTTTGCACGTAGAGAATTCAGTTGTTCCTTTAGTTCTTTATAGATCTCCTTCACATTCTCTGGGGAGAGAAATGTCACTGTGGGTAATACTCCAACAACTTCAGCTCCTGCAGTCACTACAGAAGCCATTGCTTGCACTGTACTAGCCATTTACAACCTACTTTTTTCGGCTTGATCCCAATCATTTTTGCAAACACAAATTTTAGCACGTCTGGTGCAAGACTTGATCTCTTCTCGTCTAACACTCTTCTACCTGCACTATAAGCGTACTCGGACGCAATGGTAGAAGCGGGGACTACTAAAATGTCCTTTGCAATTTTTGCTAAAATCAGAAATTGTAACTCATTATTCTTCCACCATGTTAGTATTTCAAAGTGCTCATTTAACTCATAACTATAAGAAGAAGAGACATTAGAATTTTCAACAATTTTAATTTTTTTGTTTTTTTGGTTATTATAGATGAAATAGTACTACTAAACCTACTAACACTACTAGTACTCTTAGGTGGGTTAGAAATTTGAGTTTTAGGAGTATACATATCAACAAGACGATACAAGAAGTCTAAAAAATTAATTACATATAATTCATGATTATATGAAACTCCTAACACTTGATATTAATGTTGTAACATATTTTCTAAACCTTCCTTTCTAACACTCGGATCAAGAAGACATGCAACACCATAAATATAAGGAAATTCTGTAAAATATTCGATTCAATTAACTTTCATATCATGAATAATGTGACTAAAATGGGCACTTTCTTTATAATTACATAAAATAATCACAATAAGTACACAATCAATGATAACTTGATGTACATTTGGTTCATAAACATAAGAAAAAACGTTAGTAGCATGCGAAAAACAATCAAGTATATCACGTACGGTAGATGCCAACTTCCAATCAAATTCAAAAATAAGTGCCTCTTCGTGTTTGTAATTTGGATCGACATTATATAATTCGATGATGATATACTTATATTTAATTGCATCATTTAATAATTTATGAGCCGAACTCCATCTAGTAGGACAATCGATACCCCCATTTCTTCTCCCTTAATCCATTATCTTTGCATAATTTCTTGTACCTAGACCTATATGTACCCGCTAGACGTAGATACTTAATTACCTATACTTAATTAATTATGTGAGCACAACATCCATTATGTAAAAAAAATCCATCTAAAACTAAAGGCATATCGGTCCTAATGTAATCGATACATTTGTTATTAGCAACAACATTTTCTAAAGATATTGTAAATACCTTTTGATACAAATTAAATTCCTTATCGTGTCTAAAATTCTTTGTTTTATGTTATAACTGAAGTACGACTCGTCCATAATATCAAAAGCAATAATTCATTTTTGTAATAAGTAATCAACATCAATCCAATGAACCGTAATTCAAATATAAGTCTCACCTTGACTCGAACTCCAGCAATCACTAGTTGAAGAAACTATACCATCAAAATTTTTGAAATATTGAATTATTTGTGCTCGTTGACTATGATATTGTTTTTGTGTGTGAAGTTTAAGTGTGTTCCTAGGAATTTTCCTAAATTGCGGGTTTATTAGTGAATGCTTAATCATGTGCTCTAAATTCGGACTCTCACTGTGGGAGAAAGGTAACTCGTCTATTGTAACATAAGTAGCAAAATCTTCGATCATTCTATATCTATTATAGGAGAAAGGCATACCTCCACCGGGAGATGAAGTCATGAAACCACCGATTTGTGTTTGTTGTGAACCTCCGTGTGCTGCTCCACTTTCGTAACTTTGCTTCGTTATTCCATGAAGTTTCACAAAGTGCCGATCAAGTGTACCCGTACCGCTCCCCTTAGAGTGAATAAATGGGGCTTGTTGTCGACCACTTTGAATACAAAGCAAACAAAACGCTTTAAATTTGTTCGGAACGTCCGTTGGTTGTGTCGAAAAATAAGTCCAAGCGTGCGAATTATGTCGAGAAGAAGCACCTAAATAATAAAATATAAATCGATTAAATTTAAAACGAAATATAAATCAATTAAACATAAAATGAACAAATTTAAAACGAAATATAAATCAATTAACATAAAACGAATAAATTTAAAAAAAACTTTTTAAAAACAAAACTTTTTAAAAACTAAGAAAGTACATATTTTTAAAAAAACGAAGTTTAATCAAATAGAATCCTATAAAAAAAATAAACAAATTAAATTACCAATTTCGGTTGGTGGTGGCATTGAGGAGGAGTGTGCTTGGCTTGAACCTTGAGATGATATAGTGCCCCTTCCTTCTTCCATTTTTTTAAGTGATCGGAGTTTTTAAAGCTTCGTCGGATTTTTTTAAACTTCGTCGGATTTTGCAAGAGACAGATAGTTGATACTTAATACTATACTAGCTTGTAACCCGTACGATGCACGGAAGATTTTAAATATTTTTATCTTAATATTTAATATTTTTATCTTATTATTCAGAATTTTAATATTTGCTTTTTAATTAGTAAGAAAATAAATTATAGAAGAAAATAAAATATAATAATACGTATTTGATAGTATTCTAAATGATAGTGTTTTGTTTGTATATTGAAAATAGATAAATAACTTTTTAAATTTAATATGTTGTTGACGGGAATTGAATCTTGAAATTTTTGGAGTAGTTTATAATATACTTTCTCTTCCTCTATTTTGACTTTTCAAAGTCAAACTGATCGTGTTTTGACTAATAATCAATAAATATTAATTAACATATAAATTAAAAAAAAATTATAATAAGAAAACTTATGTAAACTATTATTAAAATTGATTTTTAAATTTGTAAAATTATAAAACAATAAATTATAATTTACAGTTAAATTTCGATGAATTTGACTTTGAAAGTCAAAATGGGACACAATAATTGGGACGAATGGAGTAATAAAATGTAATAACAATAGGGTGAAAATAGATAATATAAATTTTTAACTAAAATAAGTTGTTGAGGAGATTCGAACCTTGAATTTCTAGGAGTAATTTATAAGATGATATAAATGTTTAATAATAATATGTTGTTGACGGGATTCGAATCTTGAACCTATAAGAGTTTTTTATATATTTTTTTAAAAAGTATTCTTTTAGCATTACATCCAACGGTTCTCATTAATCTATCTCAAAATTGTTATTGAGTGTACCAAAAAAAGTGTATCAAAAAAGTGTACCAAACTACCAACCAAATATACCCTATTTCGCTTATAATAGTATAGTATAGATGTATATTATACTTAGGAACTTGAGATGATATTGTATCGTAGAATGCATATAGGGAGAGAGAGTGAGAGAGAAGGGAGAGAATGAGAGTTGAGGCTTGAGAGACAGTGAAAGAAAGGATAATCGAGAGATGGTGTGAGAGAGGAGAGGAGGGTCGCGTATTTATAGAGAGTAGAGGAGATGACCGTATCTCCTCTACTCTCTATAAATGGTGTGCAGTGGGTTGAACCCTTGTCTCCTTTGTAGGAGGTCAAGGGTTCGACCCCTGGGTGTGTGTGAGTTTAGTTTGTATTAGTTTCCTTTCTTTGTATTTGTATTTGTATTTGTATTTGGCCGGGGGTCCTTCGGAAACAGCCTCCCTATTGTATAGGGGCATGGTCTGCGTACATCTACCCTCCTCAAACACCACTTTGAGTGGTATTATAACTGAGTAGGTTTCGTTTTTTAGAGGAGATGATCGTATGAGGTTAACATTAGGGGAGAGACTTTGGAGTGCAGTTGTAGTGCAGATCAGGAAAAGCAGTTTGTACAGAGAGCCGTTGGTGAAAGAAAGAGAATGGCAACTGAACTCACGCGAGGTTGGCGGGCCGAGCCGGGCAGTTCGTGCTGGGCTAGCGTGTTTTCCTTTTTTTTTTTTTTAATATCATTTAAGTTTTTTTAAAAATCATTTAAAATATTTTAAAAAATCAATAAACAGATTTTAATTATTCAAAATTTTATGTATTCAAAATTTTAAAATAAGGTGAGTATAACTATATTTAAAGAATATTTTTTAAAAATCATTTAAAATATTTAAAGAAACCAAAAAACAGATTTTAATTATTTAAAATGTTAAAAATCGAAACAAAAAATTAATCCAACTATGAGTATAATTACAAATAACATATATTTATAATAAAAAAAATTAATCAAACAGGAACAATACCGGATCCAGATGGCTACGGAATGCAGGGGATGAGGAGAACCTATGGTCAAAAAAGGGTTCCAATGGTGAACAGTCTAGCACAGTCAAGGAAGGTGCAACGGAACAACCGAAATTCATGGAGATAGAAGGGATTGTGCGCGAAGTTGAAGGGGATAGTGAATCAATCAAAGTTCAACAGAAAGATAATGTGGAGCGGGAAAAGGGGGATGTTGTTATGTCAATTATAAGTCAAAATCAGGATAACAGGGAGGGAAAGAGAGACAGTTTAAATAACGAAACAGTTGTGATTGATCCGAAACGTAGGAGATTGGATGAGGATGGAGAGAATAATGGCATTGATAACGGGCCAAAAAACTTGCAGCTGGCGGGTCCTGGTTTCCAGGCCCGCCGATCATCATGAGTTTGTTAGCCTGGAACTATCGTGGTATGGCCCAACCATGAGCAGTTTGATTTTTGAAAGAAATCACAAATCAATTTAGGCCAAGTATTATTTTCTTAAGTGAGATATTAGTGAAAAAAAATAAAATCAAAAAAATATGTAGACAAATATGGTTTATTGGATGTTGTGTAGTTGATGCTCAAGGCCACGGGGGAGGTGTTGCTTTACTGTGGGAAAATAATGGTGGGGTTCAAGTTCTTGACAGTTGCAGTAACTTCATAGATTTTAAGGTGTGTCATGAGAGTTTGGGGAGGTGGAGATACACGGGATACTATGGCTATCCAGAGAATGAAAGAAGGATGGATTCATGGAATTTACTTCGAGACTTAGCTGGTAGATCAACCTTACCTTGGTGTATTATCGGGGACTTTAACGACATAATGGTAATGGAGGAGAAGGAGGGAGGTAGAAATCGACCTAGGTATTTAATGGAAGGTTTTTCAGAAGCTATGATGGATTATGGTTTAACGGATCTTGGATACACGGGAGAAAAATATACATGGGAGAGGTCGAGAGGAACTGACAGGTGGATTCAAGAAAGACTTGATAGAGGTTTTGCGAGTAAATCATGGTTAGAGTTGTTCCCAAGTGCAGAGGTTAAAGTTTTGGAGGTGTCAACATCTGACCACCTGCCTTTATACCTTCAGTTGAACAGAAAAGTTTATGTGCCAAGAACAAGAAGATTTAAGTTCGAAAATATATGGATTCGGGAGCAAGATTGTAGGAATATTATCCAAGAATGTTGGAATAAGGAGGGGGTGACTGATATCATAGATAAAATGATTGAATGTTGTGCTAAACTGGAAGAGTGGGGTGGAAGGATGCTAAAGGAGATGCGAGTTCAACTGGAAAACTACAGAAAGGATTTGAGAAAGTTTTGATCTAGAAGAGATAGTAATGGAGTTCAGAAATATAATCAGATAAGGTGGGAGTACTTACGTTTGTTGGAAAAGCAGGAAATTTATTGGAAGTAGAGGGCGAAACAATTTTGGCTTCATGAGGGAGATAAAAATACCCACTTTTTTCATAAATATGCATCAGTAAGGAAGGAACATAATAAGATCACAAAGCTAAAAGATGATCAGGGGGTGTGGAGATAAACAGAACAAGAAATACAGGAAGTAATTGTGAACTACTTTGAAAACATATTCCATACTTCGTCAACGGGTGAGCAACTATTAGACAGAGATACAGTTCAAAGGGTTACAGAAGAGCAGAATCATGACCTGGTGTTACCTGTTACGGATGAGGAAGTAAGGATAGCTGTTTTTTCCATGCACCAGGAAAAGGCCCCCGGAATAGATGGTTTGAACCCAGCGTTTTTCCAGACTTATTGGAGTATTGTAGGGGAAGATGTATTCGAGTTTTGTAGGAAATTCTTTGATTCAGGAGACTTGCCGAGGGGGGGGTGAATAATACACTAGTTTGTCTCATTCCTAAGGTTAAACACCCGCAGCAGGTGTTAGATTTAAGACCAATTTCCCTCTGTAACGTGTTGATGCGCATCTTATCAAAAGTTCTGGCAAACAGATTGAAACCATGTCTCAAGGAAATAATATCAGATAAACAAAGTGCTTTCATCGAAGGTAGACTCTTGACTGATATCGCATTAGTTGCATTCGAGATAAATCACTACATCAAGAGGAAAATGCAAGGAAAAAATGGTGTGGCTGGTCTAAAGATTGATGTTTCCAAGGCATACGATAGGTTGGAATGGAGCTTCATTGAACAGATGTTGAATAAGTTTGGGTTTCATTCTAAGTGGGTGGACAGAATCATGACATGTATAAAGACGGTATCGTATAGCTTCTTACATAATGGTGAAGTTTTCGCTGCAGTGAAGCCGCAGAGAGGGGTTAGGCAGGGCGACCCCATTTCACCATATTTATACATATTATGTGCTGAAGGACTGAGTGCGATTATTAGAAGGTATGAGGAGACAAGCTTGTTACATGGGTGTAAGGTGGCAAGAGGTGCACCGAGTATATCCCATCTGCTGTTTGCAGATGATTGCTACTTCTTTTTAAGAGCATCACAGGCAGAGGCATCCATTATGAAGGACATACTATTGAGGTATGAAAATCTATCAGGGCAAGAAATTAATTACAATAAGTCAAGTGTGATCTTTAGTCCTAATACTTCTGAACAAGATAGAGTATATGTATGTTATCGATTGCAAGTTCAGGAAATTGACAAGTCGGGTAAGTACTTAGGCATGCCAATGTGTGTGGGACAGAACAAAACTGAAACATTTGGCTTCTTACCGGATAGGTTCGAGCAAAAACTTCAAGGGTGGAGTAATAAGGAGCTGTCTAAGGGAGGAAAACTTACGCTATTGAAATCTGCTGCACAGTCTATTCCAAATTTTTGGATGAGCTTGTTTTTAATTCCAGGGAGCTTGTGCGAGAGCATGGAGCGTAGAATGAATGCATTCTGGTGGGGGAATGGGAGAACTGGGAAAGGTGTCAAATGGATGGCCTGGGACAGGTTGTGTATGCCAAAGGTGCATGGAGGGTTGGGGGTTCGGAATTTACGAAAGTTTAATTTAGCCATGTTGGCTAAGCAAGGCTGGAGAATCTTGAATGAGAGTAACCCTCTAGTCTCTGCAATTCTGAAGGCGAAATATTTTCCGAATACTGATTTCTTAAACGCACAGTTGGGTTCGAATCCGAGTTATGTGTTGCGCAGTATTATGAGTGCACAGGAGGCAGTTAAAACAGGGACAAGGAGAAAGATTGGAGATGGGGAAAATATAAACGCATGGGGTGTACAATGGCCACCTGATGTTGAGAATGGATTCTTAACTTCTTATATGCCAGAGCAGCTACGGGAGACTAAAGTAAAAAACTTTATGGATATGGAAGGGAAAGGCTGGGATGTGGATATCCTTCGAGATATATGTAACACAAGGGATATGGAACTCATTAAGAGAATTCCAATACCTATGCGTAACTGCAAGGATACATGGTTTTGGTTACTTGAGGAGAGTGGGCAATTTTCAGTTCGAAGTTGCTATAGACGGTTGCAAGGAGAATGTAGTACTCTGAACACATCTTTCTGGAAGCGGTTGTGGTCTCTTAAAAAGCCTGGTAAGGTAATAAACTTTCTTTGGAGAGTTTGCAGGGGCTGCTTACCGACTATGCAAGCATTACAAATGAAGCAAGTGAATGTGGATGCGCGATGCCCTTGGTGTCATAGTAATTGGGATAGTTATATTCCAATTTCTCAGAACAAGCGTAACAAATGAAATTGGCTCATTCTTGACAGTAAACACACTGCAATTGCAAGTCCTTTTATTCAGAATGAAGCCGAGTAATATTGCAGTGGTGTTTACAATGAATTGCACAGAAACTACAAGAATACTCTCCTCGACAACTCCACTTCATACCATTTTTGTCCATTACCATGACCTGCCACTTGTATTCTTTCGACACCAATGATAATGTTGATACTTGATACACATTATTAACAACTTGTGAGACGAATAACCAAAAATTCCAAACCTGAAATCTAGAAAGGGAGAAGGATGGGCCCCCGATAAAATTCGTTACTTTGAAAATCTAGGAGTCAAATAGACTATCCCTTAAAAAGTCATTATAAGTGTATGAATAAAAATACCAAAATTTTGACTTTCTTTTTTTTTAAAAAGAAAAAAAAAACATATTACTTTCAAAGACTTTTCAAAAGTTTAAACTGAATCACAACCTACTCAAAAAAAATTCAAAAGTTGTGATCGAAAAACCAATGGCTTTTAAAGTCTTTAAAACTAATTAAAAGACTTCTAAAGTCTGTACAACACCCCCTAAGTTTTACAGAATAAACTGATAAACTACTATTTATATAAAATCAAAAAAGCTAACAAAGTTACCATGTCAAGTAGAATTGCAATCTTCCACAAGGAGGCGCAGGGTATTTCCATATCGTGGTGCCAACTCATTGCAATGAATAGCCAAGTACTGCAGCGAAAGCTTGTCTTCATTGTTAACTATCCCAAGATTAAAGTCACTTCCATCAAAAAGCGTTTGCATCTCATTGCAATCCACCAACAAACGGAACTTCAACTTAATTAAATCCTCAAATTTGAAGACAGAAAGCTTCCGGAGAGTCGAATGACGATCCAGATACAAAGCATTAGCATGTTTCGATGCTTCAGCTAGCTTAGGTGTGCTGTCCTCGCCATTGATATATTTCAGACATTTTTTTAATTTCAGAAACTCCTCTTCAAGGTCACATGGTAGACGAGATATGAAATGCTGAGCATGAGGACCAATAACAAAAGTGAAGTCGGATAGATTTTGGTAAATAGGCAAACATTCTCCTCCTTTAGTTCCAGGAGATATTGGAGAAGTTTAGTAGTTGGCAAATATAACTTAAGAAGTTTCAGCTTTCTTAGGCTAGGTAGGTCCTCCATAACAGCTTCCATTGCAGCACCACACCATACCTCCTGTGGATCAACACTGATGCTTAGCTCCTCCAACTGAGTAAGTTTTGATAATGTTTTCCTTGGTATTATAGCAACTATATCCTTGTTCTTTCTGTAGCTCTCAGCATCATACAAGGAAAACTTAAAACACTTCAACTCAGTCAGCTCTTTTAGTTCCTCTGGCAAACAAACACGATCAGTTCGTTCAAGATCCAATACCTTGAGATTCCCAAGTGTGCTGACTTCATGTGGTAGCTCGATCAGAAGTTCACAATATCGCAAAATGAGTTCTTCCAGTTTGGTCAATTGGTAAACCCAATATGGCAAAGTTTTTATACTTGTATGTGACATATCGAGGACTTTAAGGGCGGGCATTAGCTCAAAGAATGAAGGAATATAACTGAAATCAATGTTTGGTTGCAGGACTAACATTTCAAGATTTGGAAAGCTAAGATCAACTTCTACAAATTTCGACTTCAGCAATTTATATCCCAAAACCAAATTCATTAGGCAAAGTAATTCTGTAATGTCAAACAGAGTACCTTCTGTTCCATGAAAGTCTAGTAGTATTTCCATTCTGCACCCAAAATTGAGGTATAAACATTATGGCATTGCACAACCATATGTTAGTACATGTAGAAGTTGAGAGAGAGATAAATAATAGCAGAATTCTCTATTTTGGTTCTCAGAAATCTCTACACTTGCAAAAGCTTGAACATAATGACCCTGTTTGGAAGTTAGAGGTTTGAGCTAAAATTATAGGTTTGACCAAATGAAACCTTTAATATGGGTGTTTGATAGTTAGCGGATTGAAACATCAGTTTGGACTCAATAAGCTAATTTTCAAAAAACTATTTGGAAGAGTTTTTTCAATTAGAGGATTGCAAATGTGTCTAGTTAAAATATAAAAAACTATTCAAACAACTAATTACCAAACATTTTCATGTGAATCAACTAATTCAATCTGTTCGTCAAAACAGCTAATTTAAATCCGCTAGTCAAAATAGCAAACTTAATCTGATCCAGCTAAACGCTGATTGCCAAACACGGCCAAAGTTTTTCCATGGACACTATTTTGAATAGCATAAATTGTACTTTCAACACTCTTCATGGACAAAAGGTAAACTATCTAAGATAAGTAATTGGTTTGGTCTAGCTTTGTGCTTCCTAAGGTCAAGAATTCAATTTCTACCAACACTTAACTCCTTCCCCATTGAGGTTCACTGGCCTGCGGTGTAGGCTCCTTAATTAAAAGTGTGTTGTGCCGGGAAGCTAAATTTGCTAAATACAAAGTGCCGGTTTGGCTCACCTTATTTTAAAAACTTAAGGCCTTATTTTCGGATAAAAATTTTATATTTTGAAAATTTTCTTTTATACAAGTATTTAATGTATTTTTGAGATTCAATAAGTTGTAAAAATAAGTTGGAAAATAAATTAGAAAGTTAGGAATATATAACTTTGTCTTAAAATAAGTTGACTTATTCTGAAAAAAAGTTTCCCCAAACACCCCCAAAATTTAATGTGGACATGTGGGGTGATATGCAATTATATTTTTAAAAACAATTAGAGTTGACCCATTAATTTTGTACTAAATAAAAAAATAAAGGTACGTAAAGGAACTTATATATTTTCGGTGGAAGCAGAAGATGATTTTATGGACGGGTTAAATGGCAGTTAGGTCACTCAACTGACTGAAAACTTTCAGTTGGATCATCCAACTCAAAAAGCTTTCAATTTGGTCACATAACTGATTAAAACTTTCAATCAGGTCACTGGGATTTACGGACGTTAAAAAGAGACGGAAAGATGACTCAGCATGCTAACATGACTAGCTTTTATCTGATTGGCTAGCTTTCAATCAGGTCACGTAACTGATAAAAGCTTTCAATCGAGTCACATAACTGATAAAAGCTTTCAGTCAAGTCACATAACTGATAAAAACTTTCAATCAAGTCACTGGGATTTTACGGACTTGATTCATGTTGAGTCATCTTTCCGTCTCTTTTTTAACGTCCGTGAACCCCAGTGACCTGATTGAAAGTTTTTATCAGTTATGTAACCTGATTGAAAACTTTTTGAGTTGGATGATCCAACTGAAAATTTTTAGTCAGTTGAGTGACCTAACTACCATTTAACCCTTTTATGGACACTTCAGGGTCATGAAACGGTCTCGATGATTCCAGATCATTCAATTTGATAAGGATCTGAGAAACACTTGTCGGTTGAATCTGGGGAATACTTTCATGCTTTTTTTTGCCATCTTCTTTCTTCATTGCCGGTTCTTTTGCCGGTCCTACCGACAATATTTCAGCTGGAAAACGTTTGCTAACCGTCTCTTGCCTCTCACACGTTTTAACAAATTATAAGAAATGTATCCCTAAACAATAGTATTTAACAAATTGTAAAAAGTATGTCCCTAAACAATACTCCCTCTGTCTCTTTTTACTTTGCCCATTTGCCTCAAAACACAGGTTTTAAGAAATACATTAAACTATGTTTAACAATGATTGGATGGGTGCTTTTAGAGGGAAATCACATAAACTTTCCCCCCATTTAGTAAAATTAAAATTAAGCAACCAATCACATTAATCCAAGTACACCAATCTTTCCCCCCAATTTACAAAAGATACTACAAAGTGTATCTGCATTACACTAATCACTTCATTACAAACTTTATATACAAACACTTGTGACTTGTAAAAAAAAAGTTGCAACACAGGTGAGTGCATAGGTCAGTGGCAGACATGAATCATGAAGGCTCTTTCCCCTTTGATCTCAATGAACCAGCAGCAGAAGAAGATATTCAAGACACCAATATTGTCCACCCTTTTGATTTAAATCAACCCCCAGACCTGCATACACAGCAACAACACACAAGTAATCAACAACACAGAAAAAGACCAAAGCTGAGCTCTGATGCAAGATTAGAAATATTACATTTCCTGCTAAGCAATCAGTCAACAAAAACTCCAGGAAAACCTTACTCTGGTGCAATTACAGATTTAGCCAAGAAGTACAATGTTACAAGAAGAACAATTAGTAGCATTTGGAGGCTAGCAAACAAACAGAAGGCACAAAATCAGAGGTACAACATGGCAACAAATGGTCATAATTCGGGAAGGAAAAGAATCCAGTTGCTACCTAATGCAGTTACGGATATTAATATGGGTGACAGATCATGCATAAGAGATTTGGCTGTTAAGTTGCAAGTATCAACAAGTACATGTGGCAGAATGATAAAGAGGGGACTTATCAAAACATTTCACATGACTGAATGTAAATATATGAATGTAAATATATGAATGTAAACATTTCATATGGACTCATGACTGATCATTGATCACATGTTGATGTTCACTTGCAGTCACATTGTATTTCATTTCATACCACATTCTAAACATTCAATTTAAACCAGCAGCTGGTATTCTGGTCTATGCAGATTAGAGCATAAGTATTAGGACATGTACAGGTAGGTTTGGGGAAGGAAGAATATTACCAAAACAGAAAAAGTCGAAAACAAAATAAGTTCATTTCAACAATGCATACAACTATACAGGCACTATTGATTAAATTTATTACAAGCGAAATAAGTAAGAATTAAAACCGAAAACAAAAGTCACCAGATTTACAGTGCCGAGACACTTCAGAGAACATAATGAGACTGAAATCTATCAAGAAACATATAAGAAAACAAAGAGACTAGATCTTTAATTAAAAATAGTGCATACCAAGCTAGACAGATCTGCATTCTCAAACATGGGCCTCCAAGAAAAAATAGTAATAGCAGATTGGTACTGAGAAATTAGTAGCTCATGTTCTCTTGGTGCCCTTCTGGCCTTACCTCATGTTTCAGCTTGTAGGAAACAATTGCAATACCAATCAACTAATTGGAATAAACACAACTACCTTTTTTTTTATTATTAGTTTATTTTAGTCCATTTAAAATTTTTTAACCAAATTGAGGACACTAATTTCATAAAAGCAGATTGCTCTGTTCTTGAACTCTATGTTCTGGTTTGCATGATGAGGTTGGAACTCAGAGAGCAAGAATCCTACAACTTTAATACCATAATGAAAGGTCTGCCTCAAGCATCTCTATGTTTATGTAATTTCCTAAATTGCCTAATGTCAGTTTGACTAACTTGAATTGCATATCACATGTAGAGGACCTTTGCAGGCCTTTGAGCACCTTCTACAGCGTGAATTAATTTTTCTCGTGGACAGTAGATGACACACTAAGTCACTTGAATTTCATCCAGTCAAGCTACTAATTTCAGCCCATGAGTTACATCTTGGTTTGAAACCATATCATTGCAGCCTATTACATAGTCGATCACAACTTAAAAACAACCCAGAATTTAGTAGACATTAAAATTTGGATTGCCAAAAACTAACCTTAACTTAATTAAAGTCTTGACCCTAATATACCTCCTAATCAAAATTGGACAACATGAATATAAAATTGGACGACAGAATTAAACAATCAAACAAAGAAACAGAACTAAACAATGAAACAAACAAAACGCACAACATAAATTAGGATCAGGGATACTTACAGAATAAGGAAGAAGAAAACGCATCTTCGGAATCATAGTTAGGTTCATCAGAATCTGAGAGCAAATTTACTGGATCGGCATCACCGACATCGTCATCACCCTCACAATCATCAATTACAACCGCAGGTGAAGGCGCTTGAGGTTTTCCGTCGTCCACCGTACTCTCCGATTTGTCTTCAGATGGCTCATCTCGTTCCTCTCTCAATCGTAAGTATTCACGGCTGTAGGTATGTACGCCGTCACATTCAAAGCCTTTATCACAATGCTCGGGATCGGAACACTCATAAGATCCCGTAATCTCATCTTCGGAATCCGTAAAACTGGTATGCGAATCCATAGTTTAGACTGAAGATTTATGATTATCAATCAAATTCACGGCTGATTTTAAGAAGGAATTAAGAAGAATATACGGTTGATTTGTGGGTAAAAGTTTGTGATTGAAGAGAGAAGAAGAAATAAGAAGATATGAGAAGATAGAGTAAGATATTTGTCTGATAATTTTGATTTGTTTCTTCGTTTATTTTTATTTTTTTAAACTGGACCGGACACAGTTTTTAAGAGTAGTGGAAGTATAGAATATTGTTTTTATGTGGTTAAAAATAGAAAGGGGAAAAGTATTTTGAATGTCCCGAAATAGTAAACAGGAAATGTTTTAAGAGACGGAGGGAGTAGTATTTATAGGGGAAGAGATATTGGGCTAAAACTCTAAATCGAATTGGACTTCTACAAATACATTCTGATTTGGTTTTAAGTCTAGCTCAATTAATTAATAACCAATTTCGAATTTAATGATTTAATTTAAATTCATAATTTAAATTAAAACTCCTTTTAAACGTTCTTATTGTGTAACCCTTTCACTACTGGAAATACCCCCTACAACATCGGTTTTTGACTGATGTTAAAAGTCTGTCAGAACCGATGTCTTTGTCGGTGTAGATAAAGGGGGGTACCTTTAACATCGGTCATAAACCGATGTTAAAGATGTCTATAAATATCGGTTCCTCAGAAGAAACTGATGTTTATCCTACTGTTTAACATCGGTTTATAAATAAGAAATGATGTTTAATACAGGTTTAGACATCAGTAATCGTAAAAAAATTGATGTCTTTTCCTCATATTTAAAGTAATATTGAAGTAGTACAATTTAAAAATTGGTATATGAGGAGGCTTAGGTCAATATAAACATACCACACATAAAAGAAAATTAATCATAGACATCAAATTTTAACAAATAACGGATGTTTTTCCTCTTGTTTAACATCAGTTTTGATAAGAGAACCGATGTTGAATTATAGATTAGACATCAGCTAAATTAAGGAAGTGATGTTTAATACAATCTTTAACATCAGTTTTTGTAATTTAATTGATGTTTAATATTTCCTTTAACATCCGTTCTTCTTATAAAACAGATGTTTATCCTATTGTTTAACATCGGTTTATAACTCAATGCCTGATGTGCTTTGGTCATTTAGACATCCATTTTCTAGTAAAACAGTTGTTCATTTAGACTTTTAACATCAGTTTTAGAGTGACCAAAAATTGAATGTGATGTTAAAATTTAATACATTTTGTCAGTAACCTGCTGATTTTGTGCACTAGCCAAGAAAATGAATCCAAAAACAAAACAAACCATTCAACATTGAACATTCAACAAATTAAAACCATCAAGGTCATACATTCAACATACATACCATCCACCTCCAACAAAAACCAAAAGTAACCACCAACAAAATCCAAATCCAACCTCCAACACAAACCAATCCTCCTAGCTAACATCCACGGACTAATTACCAAACTTCTAAAGTATTCATAATAACATCAAAAGTATCACATACGTACGAAGGGATTCAAAAAGTAAATAAAGTGCATTAAAAAGCTGATGCCTGATCAAATCTTGTCTTCGATGAATGCTGCAGCCTCGAAGCGCACATCATCAAGCTCCTCCATTTTATAAGAATCCCGAGTCTTGGTCGCCCACTGAAAATTGCCACACACAAAAAATAATTAGGATAACCACCAGATACATGCACTATATTTTTTTACAATTAATGATCAACATAAAAAATCAAATACCCTGCTTATAAAAGTCATTTCTTTGTCGAAAATGATCTCTTTCATATAGCGCATGACGACGTAACCACATTCATAACCTCCTGGCTGTTTAGGCGATCCATATTTCAGTAATATTAAGTGGTCAATATCTATATATAAACAACAATAGATAGTAACTTCACCACACATGCAATAGGATATAATTAAATACTTACCACAAGATTTTTTACTACTGGGGGTCTGCTCCCTCTTCCCGTTTCAGCATTGAAAGATTTTACCGCGCTATATGTATAGATATATCAATGACAGAAATGTCAAAAATATATGCATAAATATATGCCTAAATAATTGAAAAACATATATTACCTTGAAAGTGCTTTTTCTAATGCAGGAAATTTTAGAGGGTGAGACAATGGATTGCACAAGTAAATGTCACCATTCCATGTTATCACCAAAATCCAGTGTTTTCTGTTTTGATTACAAAATATAAGGAAGTTAGACTTTCTGAAAAAATTACCTAAAAGTCGTAACAAAGTTAACATTTACCTCTGATTATGTGGCATTAGGAATAAGCGGTCGGGATTACCCTCTTTCAACCGATTAACAACATAAGATTCAAAATCTTTGTTAAGGGCAAATGTGGCTCCAGGATCGCAAAAGGCATACACTTCTAAATCTTCATTCTTCTGGACCAAAGTATGCAAGTATCTATACGCAAAAAAAATTGGTATTGCTAATTAGTGTATGCATGAGTGCAGAATGACAAGATTTAAAACAAAAAAAATGCTTACGCCATGTATGCACATATTGCAGATTGTCCGAGCATGTCATACTCTAACAAGGCGATTACGTTCTCATGCAATATGTAAATTATTTTCTCAATTCCAAAGACCTCAGGAGCACAAGGAATGGGTATTGAGGTCCCAAAGTCTTTCATGATTGATTTTCCATGTTTGTACAATAACTTGAAGCGACTTGGCACGTTGGGATGTGACTCTGCATCTTTGAATGCTTTGACCAGGCCTTGTAGATCAAATGTTGGTACTTTTTTCTTTCTCTAAAAATAAAGATCAAAACGTTTAAAACATATAAACCCAGGTTGTACATAATCTAAGGAAATTTCTTCTGGAACTTTAAATGTATCCTAAAAACCAACATACGAGCAAATGGATTAAACATCAAATAGTTTCAAATATTGTACTTTTTCTTAAGCACAAGTATACCTGTTGTGTGTGTCTCAAATGTAAATTTTTTTACCTGAACATCACGCCACAAGTTGTCTTTTAGTTGACGATCCATATTTGGCCAGCTAGAAAAATCAATTGGAATCATATTCCTACCAAGCATCCCCACGTAGGACTCTAACAAGTGCCTAGTCTGTCCTATAGGCTCACCATACATATTGCATCTAACTTTAATTTTCTTCCCCCGAGCCTTTTTCGCCAACACTTTGTACATTCTTGAAACACCTAGCGCATAGCCTTTTTTGGTTGTTTCAGTACTGGTAACTGCTGCTACAGAATCAGTTGGTTGAGGTTCTATTTCTTGTGCTCTGTTAGGCTGATCACACGGATTCGATGCTATGGCCTCCAGCTGCAACTGATTAGAATCTTCTGAGCACTCTGGGACTTTTTCCTGTGCTACTTTTACTCTTTTTCTGCTTCTGCTTCCTAGGTGCCATTTTAATCCTTAAATCTGTAAAAAAAAAAAAACAACATAAAACTATTAGATATTGGTATATAAATGAGATGGTCGGTAAAGTCATGCGAAAAAACATGAATAATTCAAAAAGCAAATAAAAGTGAACTAAAAAAGCATCACTGCAAGTAAAGTAAAAATCAACTGCATATATATGTGCATGAAACAAAATACGTAAACTAAATGGTACACTTCATATATAACATAGTTCAATTAATTAGAGGAAATACATTACAAGGAAGTCAGATTTAATTATAGATGACAACAGAATGGTTACTACATAGTGCTACATTATTTAGATCACTTTTGAACCCATATTCCCTCAACATTTTCCCTAGACCTATGCTCCATATCATCTGCGACATCACATGTAGGAATATTACAGCAGAATGGTTGGTGTTCCATGGACGTGTCTCCTAAATCATCTTCATTATAAATATCGTAATAATCTCGAGTAGTGGAGTTCAATACGATGGACCAGGCAGGATCAGCCGGATCTTTAACGTAAAACACTTTTTTCACTTGGTCAACAGAAACATATTTATCTTTTTTGTGGCCTTGTCGACTAAAATTCACAAGTGTGAAGCCAAGATCATCCACCTTGATTCCTCTATCATTCGCTGCCCATTTACATAAGAACAAAGGGGCTTTGAAGACATCGTAATCCAACTCCCATATTTCTAAGATGATGCCGTAGAACGTCATATCACTCTCTACGGGATTTAAATCCCTAGCACTAGAGACTTGGACCGCCTTAGAAACTAATGAAACACCACTATTTTGAACAACCCTTAAATTATCACGATCTTTTGTGAAGTAGCGAACCCCGTCAACTAGAAAACCTTCGTAAGTCAAAACAGAAAATGATGGTTTGGCAGCCAACCATCTTATTGTTTCCGAAACAGCAGCACGATTCTCCATCAATTCAGTCCTAACCTACAAAGATTTTCGCAAACTAAATTTCAAAAATCTAATTAATAATATACAGTGAATTACACAACAAAAGGAAATTATAAGAAACTAACTTCTTTCTGAAACCAATTAGCAAACTGTCGATTATGCTCTCCCATGAGCCAATGAACACTTTTCTTTTTTCCTCGGTAAAGTTCGTCGAGATACTCCTTATGCTTTCTGAGAAAATGCATATATCAATTAAACAACTTCCGATTGAGGATTTTACAAGAGAAAAAACAAAAATTAAGCTTACACTATATAAGGAAGCACTTCAGGATTGTTTAAAAGAACAGTCAAATGCGCCTCATCACGCTCTGCCTCTTCAACTTCCTTCAGTTTCACTGTAGACAATGGACCAGAATGCTTGCTTTGGTCTTTTGGCATACCGGCTGTTTTGCAACTCTCTTTGATAAATTCTGTGCAGAATTCTACCGATTCTTCACCAAGATAACTTTCTGCAATACATCCTTCCGGATAATAACGGTTTCGCACATAACTTTTCAGCACTTTATTGAACCGTTCAAATGGATACATCCATCTATAAAACACTGGCCCACATAAACGCAATTCCCGAACTAAGTAAACTATGAGATGTACCATTACATCGAAAAATGAGGAATGAAATACTTTTTCGAGGTCACACAAAGTCAATATCACATCTGACTGCAGTTTATCCAGTTTCGCGACATCTACTACTTTACTACACAAGGCGTTAAAGAAAAAGCACAATCTTATTATTGTGACCCTAACATGTTTTGGAAGAACGGAACGAATTGCAATCGGGAGTAATTGTTGAATGAGGATGTGGCAGTCATGGGATTTCAACCCATACATCTTTAAATCGGCCATGGACACGCAATTTTTAATGTTCGAAGCATGTCCATAAGGAAGCTTCATAGATTGCAATGATGACAGCATTTCTTTTTTTTTCAGCCTTTGACAAAGTAAAATCGGAAGGGGGCAAGTAGGTTTTCTTTTCTCCTACTTGTGGAGCTAACTAAGTCCTAACACCCATCTCAATCATATCATTACGAGATGCCTCAATATCTTTTGACTTAAACGGCAGATTTAACAACGTCCCAATCAGATTATCGCACACATTTTTCTCGATGTGCATAACATCGAGACAATGACGGACATGGTGAAACTTCCAATATTCCAACTCAAAAAATATAGATTTTTTCTTCCATGGACAGTCCACCTTTTTTGACTTCTTCACTTCCTTTCCAAAAGAAAATTTAATTCGCTCCTGTTGCGCTAATACTTCTTCTCCAGAAAGGGGTGGATGTGGATTCCGAAACTCTTGGTCTCCATTAAAAGCTAACTTATGCCTTCTATACGGATGATAGTCAGGCAGATATCTATGATGACCTTGATAACACATTTTTATACTATGAGTTAAGTACTTTGCCACGGTATCATCACCACAAATGGGACAGCTCATATACCCTTTATTGACACAACCGGACAGATTTGCATATCCAGGAAAGTCATTTATCGTCCACATTAAAATTGCTTTTAAGGTGAAATATGATTTACTATAAGCGTCATACACATTTGTTTCACCTGCTTGCCAAAGCATTTTCAGATCATCAATTAATGGCTCTAAGTATACGTCAATATTATTACCTGGCTCATGTGGACCAGGAATTAATATCGATAACATTATAAACTTCCTCTTCATGCATAACCATGGAGGAAGATTATAAGCTACCAATAGTACCGGCCAACAGCTGTACCTATTCTTCGGGCCATTATTATGTGGGTTTATTCCGTCAGCCGCCAAGGCTAATCGAAGATTTCTCGGATCACTAGCAAAGTCAGGCCATCGATAATCAATATTCCTCCATGAAGGAGAGTCGGCTGGATGTCGCATCTGACCATCATTTGTTCGCAGTTTTGAATGCCAAACTAACTGTTCAGCGGTATCAGGAGATTTAAACATTCGTTTAAATCTAGGAATGATCGGGAAGTACCACATCACTTTAGCTGGAATGTTGACCTTAAGTTTACCGTCTTTCCCAACCTTCCAACGAGATGTATGACATTTAGGACACTCAGATGCATTAAGATTTTTACCCCTATATAGTATGCAATCATTCGGACAGGAGTGAAATTTTATATACTCCAGGCCTAAATCAAATATGGTTTTTTTCGCCTCATATGCACTAGCCGGTAACACGTGATCTTTAGAAAGGAAAGAGCCAACAGAAGAGAGAAGATCAGTGAAGGCAGTATCACTAACACCAAACCTAGCTTTCCAATTATGTAGTATTAACATTGACTCTAACTTGTTGCACTCACTACCCTTGTACAGAGGTTGTTCAGCATCAGCCACAAACCTCTTGAAGTCATAGGATTCATAGTCAGCAGAATTATAAGCCGCTTCACAAACATCAACGGTTTCAGATGGAGCAAATTCATCCTTAGGATGAAATGCACTATTAGCCGATGACCTAACACTTTTGGAACATTGTTCTCCATGCCAAATCCAATCACTATACCCCAAACACCAACCGTTTTCATATAAATGACCCCTGATTACTTTTACATTAAATTGTCTAAAATTAACTCATTTTGTACAAGGGCAAGGTATCTTCTAAGGATCAGTTGCATTTTCTTCTGCAAATATCAAGAAACTCTCGACCCCTATTTCGTATTCTAAAGAATCCCTATCCTTCGAAATCCATGACTTGTCCATATTCATAAGACGACAAGCTACCTACAATATAAATCTAGTTAGATTTAATATGTATATAACTAAGTACTTTGCTAAGCTACATTCATAAGTTAGCAGATTCATAAGCTAGTGTAGATTATAATCTAAGGTTATATTTCATTTTGATTTTAATATTGTAACTTATATATAGTTGTAGTATATATTGACATGAATATCATTACTTTTAAACTAATTCTAATAGGGTACCTCAACCAGCTGCTGAAGCATATAGTTTTCTACATTTCCAACTCTTCCAGACATTTCTTATGGAATTAAAACAAAGCTAATAGTTGTAAACAAAGCTAACAGTTTATACATTTAAAAACAATTAAGGAAAACACCAAAACCCCAAAAAATAATCAAAACAAAGATACACACACCCATCATAATAATCAAAATAAAGCTAGGGTAGAATCCAAAGCTAACACCAATACAAGTAATCAAACACTAAAACCCCAAAAAATCACTACTGTATAGAAACCCCAAAAAAATAAAGCTCAGAAAACATTGTCATATAAAAGATTAGACATATAAAAACAAGTATATATACATATGTATTTATACAAGTAAATACATACATATATATATATATATATATATATGCATGCAAAAAAGGCACAAGAACAGAACTAAATAGGGTTTAAAATTGAGTAAATTAGGGTTTCTTACTGTGAAGAAAGCTTAGATCGGGTTGTAAATCGAACCAAGGTCCAAGCTCCAAGCTCTGATTCGTGCTTTAAATCGTCGGATTCGTGCTTAATTGAACCTAAATCGAACTAATTAAGGTAAGAGAGATAGTGAGAACCGGAGATAGTGAGAGAGAGAGAGAGAGAGAGAGAGAGAGCGGGGAGAGAGAGGGGAGAGAGAGCTACGAGAGAGAGAGAGAGACTGGGAGAGTATAGACTATAGAGACAATTAAAATGGGGGGGAAGTGATATTATGTTTAAGGGGGGAAGTGAAATTTCGTTAAGGGGGGAAATTGAATTTTTTTTTGTGTATAAAGGGGGAAGGTACAGTGAACGCGTTAGTTTTTATTTTTAAAAAAAGAGATTAGACAACGCTTGTTATTAGAAGTAATGTCTGAAATATGCTTTAACATCGGTAGTGTACCAACCGATGTCTCAAATACTTTTAACATCAGTGACATTTCTAACTGATGTTAAAGGTGTGATGTTATATCTACCAATTCTAGTAGTGTTAGTTTATTATTACGTTGGCAATAATTTTAATATCCAATAATAAAATTATAAACAATGAGCGACATCTAGTAATACATCATTGCTACCCAAGTAATAATAATAATAATAATAATAATAATAATAATAATAATAATAATAATAATAATAATAATAATAATAATAATAATAATAATAATAATAATAATAATAATAATAATAATTGGTGATCCAATTAAACCTTTCGTGATATAATGTTTCCGTGTAATATAATCCCTTTAACCAAATATTATAGATTAAACTCGAGGCATGTTTTTAGTCATCCTCTTTAACTTTGGAAAGAGTGTTGATAACACTAGCTATAGAGGCATGATAGGTTCATTATTATACTTAAATGCAAGTAGACCAGATATAATGTTTTCTACCTGTTTATGTGCTATATTCCAAAGTGATCTTAAGAAATCTCATTTAATTGCTGTGAAGAGAATTTTTAGGTATCTCAAAGGAACTCCAAACCTTGGTTTGTGGTATCCTAGAGAATCTGATTTCTCCATAATTGGCTATTCAGACTCTGATTATGCAGGGTGTAAAATAGACAAGAAAAGCACAACAGGTACATGTTAATTCCTGGGAAACAGATTGATTTCTTGGGCTAGCAAGAAGCAATAATCTGTCTCAACCTCAACTGCAGAAGCTGAGTACATTTCAGCAGGCAGTTGTTGTGCTCAACTCCTTTGGATAAGAAACCAGTTTATGGATTATGGTATGACACTTAGTAATATTCCTATGTTCTGTGATAATACTAGTGCTATCAAAATTGCAGAGAATCTAGTTCAACATTCAAGGACTAAGCACATTGATGTCAGGTATCATTTTATTAGAGAACATATTGCGAATGATACTGTGGAACTTCATTTTGTTCTTACTAACAAACAGCTTGCAGATATCCTAACCAAACCACTTGATGAGGCTACATTCATTAGATTGGTTAGTGAGTTAGGAATGTTAAATTTCTAGATCTTTAACATCTGCATAAGTAGCAAAGTATGTTGTTTATCTTATAGATTTGATTTACATCAGTATCTATATCTTTCATTTAGACCCTGAAGCTAATAACATTTTGCCTTGATAAATTGTAGTATGAGTAACATGTCATTAAGAACTAGACTTTGAAATTTTTCTTAGTCACTGACTTAGTAATTTAGGTTCTGAATTACTTAGTTGTTTAGTTCTAATGATTGTTGCATATTCTCATTGATTCAATACATTCATGCTAACAATCTTCTTGTCAATAAACAGCAAATAGATAAGATAGATAAAAGAAACTTGTATTTTCATTAATCAAAATCATTACATACATGGAAATGAAATACAATTTTTCTTTTTGTCTAATAGTTACTATTAATCTTCTTCTTATCTAATGTTGTGGCTGCTTAAGTTGTCTCTTCCATGAATCTTCCATAATCAATTCGTCAACCCTAAGCAAGCCAGAAACTACGTAGCTCTGTATTTATTGATCAAGAATGACAGGAAGAGGAACGAAGACTCGACATCCTCCAGGAGAAGGGTCAAAATCATCATGCCTCTTTCTCTTTCCAGCCTGAGCATGTTGGAACATGAGGCATCTCATCTTTATCAAAATCATCCTCATCCTCTTCATCATCAAGCATAGGAAGTGGATTCTGTGTAGGAAGAAGGTTTTGTTCAAGAGGAAGGTTTTGATCATTTGGAGGGTTTTCAACATTATTTGGAGCGATTCCAGCCATTTCCAACTCAAGAAGGAAAGTCATATGCTCAAAGAGGTAGTCCATTTGCTCTTGATGATCAGGAGCATCTAACTCCTCAGGGGACAGGAATCGAAAGTTAGGGTTCATGTGAATATCTGGGTTAAAAGCCATTGTGTTTGGAGATTTCTTTGTGTTTACAGAAAAAGTTTTGAGTGATTTTTAGAATGGAGTAAGGCAAATGACACCAGGTTATTATATAGAAAACCGTGAGAAGCTGGACAGTCTTTTGAAGTATTCCAATGCAGCAATGACATCATTACTTCGCGTGTGACTGAACTTCTCATATTTCCAAGATGCTTTCAAATCTAATCAAGATATTTTGCTTGGATTATTGGTGTTTATTTTCAGGATAATATCTGACATGCCACATATGCAACTCCATTTTAGTCTCTGAAATCGGTTTGAATTCTTTCTAGACCCTGATTTAAATTAAAATCAATTTTGGATTTTATTTTCCAAAAATCGTGGGTAATTATGTCTATTCAGGGACTAACACGTGTCAATCTACGTGTGAACGTGGGTTAGTGGGTCTGAAGGATTTTTGAATATATCTTTATTTTGAGACTCTGATTGTTTATTGCTTTCTTCTAATTCAAATTGTTTAAGGCAAAAACATCCTCCGAGCTCTCAAATTAACTAATTTCTTTCAAGAATTCTTAAGTTCTTTCAGATCAAAATCAATGGATGCTCAAAGAAAACTACCAAAGTCGGTTGCTTTCAAGTTTGGTGACTTCGATTTTATGACAAACAACCATGTTGCTGCAATCACCAACAAGAAAGGGGTATCAACTGATTTTCACCCAGTGATGGACTTTATGGCTATTGGACCTCTGCGTTATGAACTGACAGCATCTCTAGTGATTAATCAAGCTGCTGTTTCACAAGCTTGGGAGAATGCTGAGGTAGTTGATCATGTTCAGGGTCAACCAGGTAAGATTGTTCTAAACGTAGGACAAGATTCTTTTGATATTACTGAATCTGTTGTCAATTCAGTACTTCACTTACCTGTTAATGTGCCTTATGTTAGTGAACCATCTGATGATGATATTAGAACTATGTTATCTTCACTAGGATATAGTGGACCTTTAGATAACATAAGCTAGTTAAGGAGACCTTTTCTTAGAAAAGAGTGGTCTTTCTTCTTTGATCAATTAGCTAAATGCTTTACTAGTAAATGTAGTTCTTTTTTAACAAATTACTGCTGTTACTTTTCACATTGGATATAGTTTGCTTTATAACAGAGTAATTAACATTGGTCACATTCTATTGAATCAGATGAGTATCAAACTTGGTCCTAATAAGAATGGAAGGAATATGGTTTATTATCATAGATTTATGCAATTATTTATCAACCATTTTATTCCTAATGCTAATACCAGGTTTGGCAGACAACACTGTGTTCCTTCTTATGTAGAATTTTCTCTGATATTACAAAGAAGGACAGTGAGAAGAATTAAGAGGAATTACCTGCAATGCATTATCCAAATCATGTTCAGGTACTTCTAAGAACTCATCTTCCTACTCTCTATAATTCTTCTTTCTTTGGTGGTGAAAAGATTCAGGAACCTCAATTGGAGAAGGACCCCCCTGTGTCTACCCAAGTAACCCAAAACATCACAGTCTCTGAAACAATTCTAGAACCAAGTTTTGATCCACAGCCTGTTGTTTCAAAGAAACCAACCTCTGGTGTTTCTCAAAAGGCATCAGTTGTAAAGAAGAGAAGATATGTAGCTCCTAGTTCTAGTAGTTCTAGTAGTGAAGATAATGATATACCTCTTGCTGAGAGAGAAGAATTGAAGGATGCAAATCAACTTTCTAAGCTAGGTGAAAGAGGTGAAGGACCTAGTCACGGCCAGGCTACAGTCTCCCAAAAGACTGTAGTTCTTAAAAAGGGAAAATAGTTACTAGGTATAGTCTCTCAAAAGGCTGTGTCGATTGAAAAAAGATCTCAACCCAAGATCACCACTAAGTCTGCACCTCTTGAGTCTTCTCAAGTTAAATCTGTTGCTCACTATACCAGGAGAACATGGAGAAAGATTCAATTGTCACCTACACACAGAGTCTAGTCCAACTAACATCTTGCAAGTCTCTACAACTAAAGCTGTATCCAAGTCAGAATTTGACAAAAGAGGCCTTGATATTGATTCAAGTTGGGAAACCACATTGACATACAGGATGGCTATGAAGCTTATTTCTATCAAATTCAAGCTTTCCAGGCCTGTTCTAGACTTTCTGATTGAAAGAGTACCCAAACTTTCTCATCCTCAAGAATATGGAATTCTATATCAAAGACTTGATCTTATAAAGATGTATTTCTATCAATAAATCAGAGGAGAATTGAGAAAGAAGTTTGGACTTTCTAAGCATGGTGCACTTCAATCACTTCACACATACTTGTTTCACAAGGATTTCATTGTTGAAGATGCTCCAGCTCAAGGTGAACAAAAGGAGGTAGTAGATAGTGGAATGCAGTCAATAGAAGATACTATTGCACCAGTGGTGGATAGTAGGATAGATCAGATCACAATCACGGCAACACAAAAACCATCTAGTCAGAGGTTGGATGACTCAGGAACTGTGATAGCTGATGCTGAAAGGTCTTCTACAATTGCTAAAACTACAATTGAGATACCCTATGATATGGGGGAATGACTTTGATTGATTTTTCTGAAGACCAAACAAATATTGTTCAGTAGGAGTCTATCCACCATGAGGGTGGGTCTCAGAAACAACACTTAAATACGGTGACATACTAACTATGGTGTCTATTAAAGTTTTACTGGAGACATCAGAGTCTAGTGTAGACCCTGAAAGTGGTATACTGGAGCCTGTGGTCTCTAGAAAGACAATAGATGCTTGTGAGGGTTCAAAAACTATAGCATCTCACTCCATGGAGAAAACCTCAAGCCCCTTGCCATATGAGGAACCCTCTCTCCATGTGAGTTCAGGTATAACAACTTCTCCTAACCCCTATTTTTCTGTAGGTCATGAGAGCATGTTTGCACTAAATCACGCAAGCGTACGTGGTCACAAGTAATATATGAATAAGTCGAGTTCGTTCCCACAAAGATCTGGTTATGGTTTTAATTCAGTTATTGTACCTATGCAACAATGTATGGTTATTACTCACTGCTAAGACAAATAACAAATTGGGTTTAATTAACTAAATTAACTAAGAAGTAAATTAACAACTAGAATTATATAACTAACAAGAATTGAAATTGAATTACGTCTACAAGAGTAACATGGGATCCTAACTTCATTAAATACTTCGCTTAGAGTTGATTCCTTTAATCAATGCATGTGATGGTTTTGATATCTGATCGGATAACACGAAACAAGTAAAAGCTACCTCTCGGTATACTAATACCAAACTACACATGCATCCACAAAAGAGATAGAAGATGGGTAGACACCAAATATGTTTAGACCCTATATCTCTATAGAATTTGAAAACATAAAGGTTGAAGCACAAGTTATCCACATGGATCACATAGGGTAGCATCATATCTCTATGTATGCCACAAATCATGATAATAATATCAACCTATCCTATGCTAGCATGGTAAGTTCTAAATCTCAAGATCCACTCTCGCTTCACAAGAGATTAACAAATTAGATGTTCATGACGCATCTAAACACATGAATCACAACCATACGAGGATATCAAGAATTCACCACACATAAATCTTTAAAGCAATCAAATTACTAAGCTACATAGATAAATCTGTTAGAATCCCATGACAACGATTAGTTCATAATTGAACCTCTCGTCATCATGGGATCTGATGAAACCATGAAAAAAATAAAGTATAAAAAAATACAAATAATCCTAAGTAATTGATATGTAATGATGTCTACTAAATTACAATGGTAGGATGTGTTTATATAGGCTCTAGAAGTCTTGTCCACCAAGCAATTGCCTTTTTAGAGTTGGAATAGAATATTGGCAATTTCCGTTCTTGAATGAGAATAGAATTGCAAATTCCATGTGTAGATCTTATTCTAGAATGTTCTAGCCGCCCAAAGCAATTACCATACTTATTAGAAGTAGGAATTATAGCAATTTCCTTGTCAAAGTTGAATTTCTGCAGTTCGGCACATAATACGTATCCTAAACTGATTCTGTTTTTAAGGAAACTTCGTAGCTGACTTTTCTTCAATATTTCTGGGCCGTTCCAGTTGTAAGTGGACATCTGGACCACTTTCGAATGATAGAGAATCTCGTTAGCTTCGCGTGGACTGTAAGATCGTCCAAAACGGACTTCTAGAACTCAAGATATGGCCAAAACAAAATCAGAAATTCTGGCTGATTTTTCACCCACGCGCCGCAGCGCCTGATGCATCGTTTTGGCACCTGATGCGCCGGTCCAAACTGCATAAACAAGGCTGGGAGCTCCCGGATTGGTCCCGTTCTGCGAAAATTGATTTTTCTTCGATTTTTAAGCTTTTTCTTCCGTTCCTTTTGCATGAGCTTCCGTCTTTCATCCTTAATGACTTGTATACTTCTCAGGAGTTGATATTAGCCACCATTCTTCATTCCATATCATCAATCAACTCCAAATAACGACGGAAACTACACCTTTAATCGACATTTCTTCAACCCTGCACAATTAAGCAAAACACATCAAAACTACCACAAACTTGAGGCCAAAGCAATCAATTTAAGCCGAATTAGAATGTTCCAAGTAGATATAAAATCCACTTATCAGAGCACTTATCCAAATTTGAGTGATACACTTGAAAAGATGGACATAGATCCACAAATATAGAGGCTGGCTCCTGACCAGGCAAAAGGAGAGGAAGAAAGAGCGTTGGCTTTAGTAAGTCAAAGTGAGAATGAGGGTATGGATGATCAACTCCATAGTGAGGGAGAGAAAACTAGGAAAGAACCATCTTTTCATTTTTGGGATCAGATTTTTCCTGAATCTTGGTCTGAAAATCTTGGTATGGATGCTGGTACTTATTCTTTCATGAAGATGTATGAGAAACAGGACTTAGCCAAGCATAATTCAAAGCCTGAAGTTAAAGCTCTACAATATCAACAAAGGCTTGTGGATGCTATCAATCGAAGAGGAGATAGGCTAAGGGAGTCACTTTCTCAGAATGTGCCAGAAGATTTACCTCAAGATCCTAGTGTCCCTCTGATTGTGTTACCAATCTCAGCTAGGATTGAGACATTTACAGAAGCTGATCACTCTATGGAGGAGTCAGAGTCTGTAATTGTTAGCACACAGGACACTGGTGAAGGTCAGGATGTGAGCAATGTTGGAAATTTGGCAATAGTACCTTTTACTTCAGTTTCAGATACTCCAGTTGCAGCTGTAAGTCATTCTACTCAAGTACCTTTACTTGACTATCATTCTACATCTGTAGTTTTTGATTCACAGGCAACATCATCTGCAAAGGTTAAAGAACCTTTCTTTGGTTATTTTGATCAAATGTGGCAAGAAAACACAGTAAACTCTGCCTCAATTGGAACAAAGGTTCCAACGAGACAATGGAAACAATCTAAACAACCAAATTAAAATCAACAGAAACTAGCTGTCTCCACGGCAGCGACGCCAAAAACTTGATGTGTCAAATTATACCTAACCGCAAGCGCACGGTGTCTATTGCTAGTACAGATGGCAAGCGGGTCGAATCCACAAGGAGACAGGTTCTACTAATTCCTTTTTAGTTATCGTTAATTGTTTCAAGGGTCAGACGAATATTGGAGAATATTAATTAACTAATTAAACAAGATTAACACTAATTAACAGATGATAAACAAATTATTTAAAACCTAGGGCAATCAGGTCCACCATGCTTACACAATTGGCTCTTAAGCTAAAGCAATCAATGTGATCCTATAACTAGAGTATGTTAATCTCTTTCAAGCATTAACACTCTCGAAACATTCAACACAATTAACCACTTTTAGTAATTCAATTAATCAGGTAATTAGAGTCAAGTTAATCTCTTCCAAGCATTAACGCTCTCAGAAATCCAATGATGCTTCCGCACTCAAATTCAATTTTGCTAATCGTATTTGTGCCTCTAGTAAGTAAATCTCTCGATCCATACCCCTATTTGCATATAATTAATCCATGATATCGGCCGATTACACAAATTAATGATTAAAACATATCAATCAGAATTAACCATAACCAATCAAACCACTATGAAAATCATGCCAATATTAGTGCAAACATGGCTTCCCTTTAAGCCCTAGAAATAACTACTCGCTAATAATTAAATAAGTAAAACAACTAGTAAAACAAGAAAACATAATTAAACTAATAAGAACAAAGAAAAGATTAAGAGAACAAAATCTTCAAACTTCAATGTTGTCACCCAAAAGAAGAGTCATGGTGTTTCTCTACATCTCCAACTAATAATAATAATATACTCTAAACTAAATTATCTGATCTAATATTACCTCCTTAATAATGTGTCCCAAGATGTGTTTATATGGCACTCCAAGTCTTGCCCCGCAAGAAAATACCTTCTAATACAATTAGAATTCAATTTAGGTACCAAAAACTGCCCAAAATACAATTAAAACTTGAAAAGGGCAAAACAGTAAATTCCCTGCCCCCATCAGTCTGCTTGTCGCGCAATCTGCGCCCACCACACGCAACCTGCACGCGCGATCACTGTCCTAAGTTGTAGAAAATCTTCCAGGCTTCACGTAGACAGCTTACGGGCCTCAAACGGACTTATAGAACTCCAGATATGGCCAAAACAGTGTAGACTGCGCAACCAGTCCAATAATTCCGAAATTTCATCTATTTTATCTCCAAATTTGCTCTTTTTGCTCCAAATCCTTCCAAGTTATGAATTCTTTATTTCCTACAATAAAACAATCAAATCTATTAAATAAAAATCCAAATCAATGCAAAACACAATAAATATGAGAATAAAATCATCTAAAATATATATAAAAATATATTCTATCAATCAGCAGCCTAACCTTTGATGATTTTTTTTAAAATAAATAAAAATTCCAATTCTAATCTACACATTGAGATTGAGTTGTTTTATTATTTGATTCCCTTGAAGCATTTCGAATATATGTTGCCCTCAGAACTCATGTTGGTTCTCGTTGTTGACGCCCCTATTCTAGGAGAGCTGTGTTGGCTCATCCTGTCGATGCGATATTAATTTTCTTAGCTGCTTCTTTTCGCAGTACATATAATGATTCTCCTTGTTTACCCAAAGTTCGTGATTGTCATTGAATTGTCATCATTATTATTACTTGCTGAGCATTGTTGGCTCACTCTTGCTTTTGTTTATTTCTCCAGTTGTTAGAGGTGATCAGAGAACCTAGTGGTCAGTTGGTATAGCTCTATAGACAGCGAGAGGAGACGTTCGAGTTATGGACTTTTCAAAGAATGGATTGGGAATTGTTAAGGTTGGATATTTAGTTAGACGGTGATTTTGTACATTCATAAAATTGTATAATATTTTTTTTATTTTGAGGATGGTTTGTAATAATGTAATTGATAGTTTGATTCATACCATAACCTGTATGCGATCTTGGTTAAGGGGTTTTATTATTATATGTTGTTTATATCCAAGATTGTATAATGTGTTTGTGGTTAATGGCTCCAAATCTGTACCCCAGATTTTGGGATGCTACAAGTTGGTATCAGAGCTACAGGTTATGGTCACTGAAACAGAATAGGAGGGTTAGGGTACGTGTATAAGATAGACGTTGGGTAGGACGGCCTAGGATAAGGATCGCGTTAGGATACTTCGGCAAGCGTTGCGACGCTAATCGGTCTTTCGGCATATCGCGCGAGTAGAAGTTCGAATCGTTTAAGGACTGAGCTATTAGCAAAACAGTGAACCTGAAGCGGCATAAGCTAAGTGGGCAGCTGGAACTATCAGTCCGGGGGACGTTATCTCGAGATTTTTGCGTAGAATTTAGGACATTCTGCTATATTAGTTCGATGTGAATGTTTCAGAAATGGTACGAGAAGGTTAAGAATGCGAAGTGAGAAGCGATTATCAGCAAGAATTGGAATTTAAGCGTAGCCGTGCACCCCTAATTATTGATTCGTTCAAAGTCAATGTCTGAAGAAATTTCCTATCCTTTCTTTGAATTGTCGTAAATTAATTCCCGGTTGGCATCGTTGCTGAGGCATTCGTTGCGCAGTGATGGTTCAAAATCGAGAATGAATTGAGATCTTCTTATTTATTCAACTCATTATTGTCAGGCCGGTTTTGGCAGCTAAGTATATTAGTGCTTAATCGACAAGAGTGGGATTATGAATAATTAGGAATTTCTTGAATGTTTGCTCGATCAATCATTGAAGCATCTATTGAAAAATCTTTCATACATCAATCGATGATGAGTTTCGTATTCCGAATGCTTGATTTTCTCTATTCTAACCGAGATGAACAACCTATGCAGATAGGGGATTCAGGGACATCTTATCTTTGTGGTAGGAGTCCAGTGGGACGCCACTAATTGTGTTTGTCATGAAGTACTAAAGACTGGCCATCTTTATGTACTGTGGTAGTTGACCAAGTGACAAATGCAACCTGAAAATAGTTCAAAGATCATATTGATCTCTCGGTTAAGCTTCTTTATAAAAGTTTTATCAAACAAACTCGATGTATATTCATGCTTGTTGACAATTCATTTTATTGATCTCCTTTGTCAGAAATTAGATATTTTCAAAAATTTCTTAATGATAAAGAGATGCGAAGATAGATGTGACGACGTCTTGAAGGATTAAAACTACAACTGCGTTGCCGAAGAAGTGGTGATGCAAGTTTAAGAATTTGGTGATTAAGACAGATATGTCATGTCAAGTTGGAATATTTATTGAACCGATAAAGCAGGACAAGGTCTGAGGCTAATAAGAATTGAATACAGGAAGGACATTAAATAAGAGTGCATGATTACAGATATTGGTAAAGGGCGAAAAGAGAATGGAAATGGAGATGTTGGATATGCGATGTTCGATATCGAAGGGAGATTGTTTTGGACATTTATTGAAGGGCAAAGACAGTAGATAAAATATTATAAGATTTTGAATGTTTGAGCCGTTGTTGGATATGAGATGTTAGAAACAAGAAGGATGACTTGGATGGAGCAGAATGAAGTGAAGCAGAATGGTTTGTAAGAATTATTAAAAAACTAAGACTGAATGAGGGGTAATGTGAATGTGGAGTAAATAGCTTATGCAAGCCAGTATAAAGTCATGTTGATCAAGGATTGTGGGAAGTTGACCATGTAGTTGCCTACAGAATGAGAATTAGCAGAAATTAACGAAATCCCATTATCAGAAAATAAGATTTCGGGAGTAGAATCCCTAGAGATTTTATTAAGATAAATGTGGGAAGTTGTGGTTGTAACCAGAAGGGTAGTGTGGTAGCAAGAAGCTGAGTCAGAATTTAAAGCTATATGTTATGAGCTTGGAAAGATGGGAGTTTTTGTCAAGAATCATATCATGTCAATCTTGGTGGAAGTTTTGAAGAGACTGACAAGACTGCTTTTATGATTATTAAGAATATGAAAATTTAATACGATCATGAAGGAAGATAGCAAGAAATGGATTGTGATAACGGTAAGAAGAGTTGAGTATGAATCAGGATTGGATTTATTTACTAATAACGAAGTACGAGTAAATTGCAAGGATAAGAACATGAGACGTTGATATTCTTGAGATGTAAAAGTGGAGTTTTGAGGCCGAAGACAGACATAGAAGTCGTAACGATTAAGCAAATCAAG
Organism: Saposhnikovia divaricata; assembly: GCA_036435485.1. NCBI lineage: Eukaryota > Viridiplantae > Streptophyta > Magnoliopsida > Apiales > Apiaceae > Saposhnikovia > Saposhnikovia divaricata. The sequence continues at coordinate 234,845,576 of CM071595.1, read as the reverse complement.
AAGTTATACCAAGGGAATGAAATTGTTTTGTATAAGAAGCATATTCCAATGAATAAGATTTCAAACGACATTCGGACGAAGAATTTAATATGATTGTAGATCACATAACAAGATGATCGAAGATTCAGGAAGCGTATGCAAATCAATTGAGAGTGATTTTAAGAGTTTACAAGAAAAGGAAGAAAATTTTGCATAAGAGTTCTAGTGTGAATTTCGAATGTTATGATTCTGTGGTTAATGATAGTGATGTTAAACGTTGGAGTTGTAATGGGAAGAGTCAAATTCGAGGACTCGCCAAGTATGCAAAGTTATGATTTGAAAGAGGCAGTGAAGTCGTAAGCTAGTTTTAAATATATTGTACCATAAGGAATTAGGTCGAAGCCAAGGTCATGGTTTGCTAATTGATTTTTAAAATTTTCAAAACAATTTTGGTTCAAAAGGCTTTTTGATTAAAACCCTAGTATTTTAAATGTTTTCTCTTAAAATGATTTTCTAAAATATCTTTCAAAAGGATTTTCAGTTGGTTCAAATTGTTTTTAATTTGTTTTAAATCAACAAAATATTTGAGGGTTTCTTTCAAATGTTTTAGCAAACCAATGTTGTAAGAGGATAGAATTGAGTGGTAAATCAAATTGTGGTTGACGTGCAGCGAAAGTTGATCGTGTTGTTCGGTGTCAAAGAAACGACTGGAAATAGATGATATGAGGTGCAATGATGCGTATTAGGTCGAATATGCGTGTTGATAAAAGCGGGAGCTTGTTGAAAATTGTTGAAGAGTGGTTTCATGATTAATATCAAGTGAAGTTGTGACCTCTGGAGAATTTATATTATAGATTGGTCTTATTTCACTTTTGTTCTTGTATTGAGTGAAGTCACAATCAAGGTGACAAGGATATTAGTTTTCAAGAGCTGCAAATAATCAAGAGTATGTTTCACAAAGATTTAGCAAACCATAATACTTTATAAGAGTGAGAATCGAGTTGTTAATTAAATTATGCTTTATGTGCATCTAAGGACGTATGTGTTTGGTTATAGTATTCAATTGCAAGAATGCGACTGAGAATGGACGGTATGATGTTAAGTTTCCAGATTAGGTACTCGGTAGAATAATGGGACTAAAGTCAGATAGAAACTTCTTAATTATTCCCTTCTCGATCGACATAGTCCGTGAAAATGGAGTAGAAATGATTGAAGGATTTCTTGAGATTTCTTTTTGAAGTTCTATCTAAAATCGTGTGATTATGAGTAAGAGCTGGAGAATGGTGCCAAGTGTAGGTTGTTGTGAATCAAGGCAGATTACGCATTTGTATTATTGCGAAGGGATGGCGTGGTGATATAAGTTTTGACGCGAGGTATAGTTCGTTATACAAAAAGGTCAGGTTGATTTCGAAAATAAGATATTCGTGCACGTGTGATAAACGTTTGGAGTTAAAAGACCCGGAAGCCAAAGTTTAAGGTTATCTCGATATTGAGGGCTCGCAGAATGAGCTTATTAATGAATGAGTTGGTAATGGGGAAATCCTAGAGTTGAAGGATACGACTTGGGAGGTGGAAGCAAGATGTTTGAGAAGAACTGTTACTCATGTCCTTAGGATGGATTCTGAGGACAGAATCCTATTAAGGGGGGAAGGATATAACGCCCTGGAAAATTTCGAATTTAGAATTATTTATTTAATATAAATTATGAATTATATTATGTGAATACTGTTGGAAAGGTGGAATGTATGTGAATTGATGCTTATGTGTTTATATGATGATTTGGGGTAAGTTGTGAATGTTGTGTGATTTATTTATATCTTTGAGGATTTAAAAAATTTAAAGCATGCATTTTTTATCCTCTGTAAATTTTATAAAATTATCGGAGGACTTAAAAATCATGAAATCTTTAGTAATATTATCTTTATATATTTATCGAGTGTTTAAAATTGTCAGATGGATTAATTTGGATGTTTTAGTATTTTAAAATGATTTTAAGAGTTTTAATTGTATTTAAAGGATCAAAATTTGTAAAATCCATATTTAATTCATTTTTGATCCTAAAAATATTTTAAAAATATGTGCGTGCTCGTAATTTTGTATTCTTTATTTTAAAAATGAAGGGTTTAATTTTTCGAATATTTTATTTGATTTCGATTTATAAGAGTCGTTTATTAGTTTTAAAAGTGAAGAGTGGTATTTTAATTGGGCCGAAATAAATGGTTAGTAGTTAGTTTTTAGGTAATGGGCCAAGCCCATTTAGAAGAAGAGAACAGCCGAGAGTTCTAGAACCGGGGAGAGAGAAAAAGAGGATTGGGGGGGAAAGAGAAGAAAGGAGTTAGGGTTTATAGTAATTGAATTGGGGGATTTTGATTGTGAAAGCAATTGGGTAATCTATTTATATATATATATATATATATATATATATATATATATATATATATATATATATATATATATACGTGTGTATATACGAGTGTGTGTGTATATATGTTAGTTTTGTGTGTGTGCGAGAAGGAGGCGCAGCAGTGGGGAAGAAAGGAGGGCGGCCGACGGTGGTGCCTTGGTGGTGGCCGGCGGGTCGCGCGGGGGGGGGGCGGAGGAAAGAAGAGGCAGCAGCCCAGGGAGGAGGGGAGGAGGCTGTGATGATGGTAGTTTGAGCGGAGAGAGAGAGAGAGAGAGAGAGAGAGAGAGAGAGAGAGAGAGAGAGAGAGAGAGAGAGAGAGAGAGAGAGAGAGAGAGAGAGAGAGAGAGAGAGGGAGAGGGAGAGGGAGGGAGAGAGAGAGCGAGAGAGAGAGAGAGAGAGAGAGAGAGAGAGAGAGAGAGAGAGAGAGAGAGAGAGAGAGAGAGAGAGAGAAGGGAGAGAGGTTGGTGGAATTGGAAAATTCGGAAAAGGTATAAATTTTTATTTTATTTATTTTCTGATGTAATTATTTAATTTGTATCTTAGATTAAATAATGCTAATTGTTGTAATTTGATTAGATTTAATCTTGATATTATTGCTTTAATTTTTGTAGTTTAATTCGGAAAGTTCATAAATTCTTAATTAATGGTGAGATTAGATTTCGAGTTCGATAATATGTTTTGGTGATTGTTAGTTGCCAATTATTGTTATTGTGTCATAATTTGTGTTATATTGTCGGAAGTTGATTTTGGGGATTTTGATGTATGTCGAGGTTGATTAAATGTTTAAATTTCTTATATTAGTCGGTAATTTATGTGATTGGCTTTGGTAATTAGTTTTAGCATATTAGTTGAAGTATTAAAATTGTGGATGTCGAAGCTCCCGATAATTTAATGTTGATTTAGTCGGGAGTATTATGATTATTGGTTATTAATTATTATTTGTGGTATAATATTGAAGATTAATTGTTAGATTCATTTTATTATGTGTTTATCTGCGAGGAGTTGCAATGAGATCACAAGTCTTAAGTGTCAATATTTAAGGACTTGTGTAATTCTCTTCAACTAGTTCCTCGGGCTTACGAATATCCATGATTAGGTATCACGAGTATAATTAATATACTTGAGTGATGTGATCATCGATATAGCGTAAGTAATAGTTAGTGCTAGGGGTTGTTCCCTAGGGCTTAGGAACATCAATGATTGATTGTCACATGTATCATTAAAATGCGTGAGAAATACGATCATTGGTGTAGCGTAAGTAGTAGTGTAATGTAAATTTCTTATGTGCTAGTTGCCGCATGTTCGGGCGAGTACTTTTCATTAATTGTTTACTTTTATGTTGCTGCAAAAGTTGAGACATCTTTATTTTTTTGTAAAAGCAGGGTTGAATTGTTTTGACTGATATTGAGGGGTTGTGCCCATAGTCCGATAAACGAATAGTTCATGCCGAAATTTTCTAAAAATCCCTTGCAAATCTATTTAAAACCTATTTAACTTATTTAATTTCAATGCTTGAAGGTGTGTTATGATTACTAAGGGTTAAGTATATGTATCAGTGGTTTATTTCCAGAATATATCGTGGTTTAAATATTAAGTGGCTGTGTTGTTTTGAAATGGTTATGTGATGTGTTTATGTGACTTGGTTGATTATAGTAAGACTATTATGTGAATATGAATGAATATGTCTATATGTATTGTATATGTAAGCGTTATAGGACGCGCATGGGTAGAATTGAGCAAACGATAAGGTTTTGCTTAAGTTAATACTGAAATAGTGTTTGACCTTGGAAAGGTACGAGTAGGAGACCTGGCCAAAGAGCAGTGCACGAGTAATCGAAAAGTCGAGCAGAGGGATAATTATCAGTCGATGAGTATATTGACATGGAAGTTAGTGGTGAAGGAAAGACTGAAGTAGAGCCGAGTAAGAGGCCAGCATGTAAAGAAAGAAAGATTGATGTGAGATTTAGTTGAGGATCAATATCAGGATCAAGAACTCCGTAAGTTAAGGCAAGTGTTCTTGTTAATCACTTATTGTTCAAGTGATGCAATTATGTTCTGTTTATTTATCAATTGTGTCTGTCAAGTTATGTTTACAAAGTGACGTCTTTCTTCACATGACGTGCAAATGTTTATTTTCCCTACATATAGTTCAAGTGCGAATTTTCAAATGGTTTCTCAAGACCCTTTTTCTAAGCAGAGGAAATCCAAGATTTTAAATCCTTATAAAAATCTTTTAACATAATCTCTGGTTTTAACATATTTTACCCGATAGACCCTCTTTAGGGGATGTTTTCTTCAAACTAATTTACAAATAATCATCACGGAATTATCTTACAAATGTTCATTTTGAACCACCTAATTTATCCAATTTAGTCCAAACTTTTCAAGATATTGGAGAAATTTTATTAAATGTTTAGCACTTGACTATATCCTTGTTTTATCGAATATTTTCAATTGTTGATAATCATGTTGCCAGTAAATTCTTCCTTAGATTCATTTAATGATGTTTTGACCCCAATTGTTTCTATTTATCTTGTTGATACATGTTATTCCTATTGTTTATCCGTTTACACCCCACTTATTGTATCGAACTCGTCGATACTTGTTGATGATCTCGATTATTCAGTTATTACCCTTTATTGTATCGAACTTGTCGATACTAGATGATGTGGTTGTTCTTATTAACCCTTAATCTTGAGTTATTATTCTGGATGTGAGTTTCAAGTTATTTAGAGATCAAAGGTTGTCGATTGTCCCAACACCTAGTATGGATGATGTAGAATTGGAAATGTTTTTTTTAAATGTGGACCGTGAGGGTCGGACCAGATTTGTGGTCAGATGTTAAGGCCAATGTGTGCCATGGATCCAATTAAGGACATTGCTGTGTGCATTTGTCCGGGGTTAGTGCGTGACTGATCAGCAGCCTAACCTTTGATGATTTTTTTTTAAAATAAATAAAAATTCCAATTCTAATCTACACATTGAGATTGAGTTGTTTTATCATTTGATTCCCTTGAAGCATTTCGAATATATGTTGCCCTCAGAACTCATGTTGGTTCTCGTTGTTGACGCCCCTATTCTAGGATAGCAGTGTTGGCTCATCCTGTCGATGCGATATTAATTTTCTTAGCTGCGTCTTTTCGCAGTACATATAATGATTCTCCTTGTTTACCCAAAGTTCGTGATTGTCTTTGAATTGTCATCACTATTATTACTTGCTGAGCATTGTTGGCTCACTCTTGCTTTTGTTTATTTCTCCAGTTGTTAGAGGTGATCAGAGAACCTAGTGGTCAGTTGGTATAGCTCTATAGACAGCGAGAGGAGACGTTCGAGTTATGGACTTTTCAAAGAATGGATTGGGAATTATTAAGGTTGGATATTTAGTTAGACAGTGATTTTGTACATTCATAAAATTGTATAATATTTTTTTTTATTCTGAGGATGGTTCGTAATAATGTAATTGATAGTTTGATTCATACCATAACCTGTATGCGATCTTGGTTAAGGGGTTTTATTATTATATGTTGTTTATATCCAAGATTGTATAATGTGTTTGTGGTTAATGGCTCCAAATCTATACCCCGGATTTTGGGATGCTACAATTACTACTGGTTCGGAATTATCTAAAGACTCGGAATCAGATGAGGAAGAAATCTCGAATGATCTCACTAGTCTAGAAGAATTATCCCTAATCCAAATAGTTCGCATAAGGAAACACGTAGGAAATAAGTGCGATAAAATAAACACAAACAAAAAAGTGAAAAATCAAAAGAAAAATCCTATATCTAGGGTTTCCTAAAAAAATTGAACTAGACCTTGCTCCTAACTTTAAGGGCTACCAAAAACTAGGTAAATCAATAATTATTCGAACCGGCTTGACCAGGTAGGTACAAGCATTGCCAAGAGGCTAAACACCAGCCTAGACACCAAAACCTTAATTGGCCAGGTCAGCTTTCGCTTTCCTAGACACCAAAAAGTCGGAATAATTAAAGATTACTTCGTTTCTTAAGCACCTTCCTAAATGAGCGCGAGATTCCTAGGGCAAACGTCTAATTAATTTTATTAATGGCTAGGGTATGCAAAATGAGGGATTTATTGGTTTTGGGCTAAGGAAAGAGTGATGAAATCCCTTCCCTTATCTTATGAGAGGTTTTGCCCTTAAGATTTATTTACAAAATGATGCAACAAACAAAGAGGTATAAAAAACTATAAACATTTATGGATGCTTAACTACGTGCTCTAACTAAAGAAAATAAAGAATTTAACGTACCTTGGGGTCCTCCAGCGATCACCACAATTATAAGGTACGAAAAATTAAAAAAAAAACAAGAAAATAAAAATCTAGATGATGTGCCCTAAGTGATTAAATGCATGATGCAACAATAATGTATTTACTAACTAATTTTTTGGATTTTTCAATTTTCAATTTTTTTGTGATTTTTGATTTTTTATTTTTTTGTGACTTTCTAAATTAAAAAAACGAAAGAGGAGAGAGATACTGTTTACCCAAGCAAAGCTTCCAAAATTCCGAGAAAATTCTTCCGCTTTAATCCAAGTTTCCCGAATTTTCCTCCAAATTCCTCGAAAAAATGCAAACAAGAAAAAGGGTGAGAAAAGAGCTAATCCAAAAAATTAAAAACTGAGGCGCGAAAAATAATTAGTCCCCGGCAACGGCGCCAAAAACTTGTTGTATTTTAAAAATTAAGCGTTTTAAATTGCAAGCGAACAATTTGTTTTGTTGTAAAATGTGAGATTCGCTCCACATGGACAAATATTTTCGCATTCCTTAATTTCTAATCTAATCGAACTAGAACAAATTTGGTTTTTAGAAAATTTGGAATTATACTATTTGATTCTAAAAAAAAAAACTTTGGACTATTTTTAAAAGAAAATTTATTCTAAATCTAAACTAACAAAAACTAAATTTTGAATTTTTAACATTTGAATTAAAATTTGATTTTATTTATAGAAAATTTTGACATAATTTTATTCGTATTTTAACTACCAAAAACTTATTCGAAACAAGCCATTCAATTCTAAAACAAACCGACAGGTTTCAACAATAACAATACCTGTAAAACGAGATTTGCAGAAAACAGAAAACAGTGAAATAGAACTCAAATTATTCATGAATTCGGAACCGGACTCAGCTAATCACGAAATGACTCGGGAAACTCACTAATCAGCATAAATCAGACCTAGAATTGACTCACTAATGAACTCACTAAAAACACAAAATCGAAACACTGAAAACAATGCTCACTAATAACGACTCAGTAATTTGGAAAAACAGCAACACAAATTGCAGAAAAGGGCAGACTCGGTAATGCGGAAATTAAATTCAACAAACAGCAAGCTCAAAACAAACTAAAACAAGAACTACAAGAACTGGTGGAATTCTAAGCAAACTGAAATCATTATAGTCATTACAATTCAATTACAAGAATTAAACGTAACTCAAAACAAACTAAGTAATTAACAAAACTAAACCGGGTTTTCGGCAAAACTCAAAATACAGAATTCGGTAATAACTCAACGACAACTCAGCGAAACAAGCGACAAACTCGAACAACAAACTGAACTCAGAACTCGCAAGAAATTTCGCAAACTAGACTACCATTACTCGCAGGTTAACTTAGAAACAGAAAAAAGAAAACTCAGTAAAATAACCAAAATCAACTCAACAACAAAATTGCACAGATAAACAGCAACTCGGCGTCAACAACAATTGAACTCAGCGAACTCAGAAGTTAACCCATCGATTCAGTTTATCAAACTCAAACAAACAGCGATTCAGAATTAGAACAAAGAAAAGAGGACTACTTGGTAAACTCAAATACAACAACCCAGACCATTGATTAAACACAAACTCGGACTCAAATTACTGTCTACTCGACAAAACTCAGCAATCAACAAAAATAAAAAAAAACAATCACAGCAAAACGAAAGTGGACACAGCAACAACAACTCGTTTTCTGAATTGAAGAATAAAACAGGAATCAATGGGAGGGGGAATGGTGTTTTCATGGGGAAAGAGCAGACATCAAAATGAAGAACAAACAACGACTAAATGCTTGGCCACAACTGAAATCAAAACACAAATAACGAACAGAAATTGAGGGGTTTTGGGTTTGAATTAAACTAAAACAGGGGAGGTGGGTGTTTTAGTTTTTGAAGAGGACTAAAGAAGGGGAAGGCTGGGTTTGGGAGAGAAAGATTAATGGAGGGGGATGGGGAAGAGTAGATATGTGTGTCTGTGTAACGAATTAAGAAGGGGAAAGGGATGTTCGAAAATAAACAAAGGAAACAGCAGGTAAACAAAAACAGGGGAGGAGAATAAGCTTCGAATTAAACAACAAATAAAACGATTAAAAAGTACTGTAAATTTATAAGTCAGCTAAATACGATAAATAAGAAATTAACTACGAAATTAAAATTTTACACAAAAACGAGGATTTGATTTGGAATTAAAATTGGCCCACAATAAAATTGAAATTTTTAAAGGGGCAAAATTACGAATTAAAACTAATATTAAAACTACGAACAAGAAATTAAATTTCGTTACTTTCAACCCATAGTGGTTAGCTTTTCGCTACTTTGTCCACTACATGGATTTACGAAAATAACGAAAGCTATGTAAAATAAACGAGAGAGCAAGACAAGAAATTAAAGGAAATGAAATTTCATTAAAATTAAAAATAGTGTTTACAAGATTTGAAACTAAGAAAAATACAAGAAATTAAATCTACCCTAAAATCCAAGTTACCAAATACAAGGGGGTGAGGGGATATTTATAGGATAGGAATTAGGGTTAAGGGGGTGTTGGGTAAATCCCCACCATACATTTGTGGTGTGTGGTGGTGAAATCTTATCCATCTATTTGTTTCCTTCCCCCTTAAGCTTTGAAGAGTTGATCTTGGCCATACACTTATGTAATTTGTTGGGATGATCTCCACCTTCCACTTGTCTTGAAATATTCCTTTTGCTCCAAGCTTCTAATTCTTTTCCTTCTTTCATTTTTGGTCCTTTTTCTTCCTCTTTTTCCCTTCCTTGCTCTTTATTTCTTTATTTTGTCATTTCTTTATTTATTTATGAATTTCCTGAAATGCAACAAAATAATTTATTAAAATACGAGTTTAAGCAATAAATAGGTAATAAAAATATGCAAAAATATGCACTTATCAACTGGACTTGGTCATAGTGAGATTGGAAAGCATACCACAGATGTTACAAAGCTAAAGGATGATCCTCATTCACTCTTGGACGAGTTTGATGAAAAGATGACTCAAAGACATCTTAATAAGTTGATTTCTATACAGCTTGTTCTGAGAGTGAAGACATATCAAGAATATGATAGATGATGAGGAATGGTTGATAAAGAAGAAACATAAGTTTTTCTTGTATACTTCTTATCTGATTGTAAAGTGAGGTGGATGGATTTGTCTACGTTCTTATATCACAAGAAGGAAGAAGAGTTAACATATGTTCAATTCTTGTTACACAAAAATGCTGAAGTTACTCAGAACTATAATGCATCGCTTATGCATTGGACTGGTGAAATTGATAAATTGTTGAAGAGATTGTACGGAGAAAAGAAGGAGAATGTACCACCTTTCAAGCTACATTATGTTGATGATGATGGCAAATTCAAAGAGATTGAGTATAAGTCGTTAAAGATCAATGTTGATTATGGGGGATCTTTTGTCTTTTATCAAGCTATGGAAGGGAAGTATGATTCTGTTTCTATTGAAAATCTTAATCACTTCAGATACAGGCAAGACAAGTTAAGAGCTCTACATTATCAAATCATTACTGATAATGGTGACATGTTAGATCTGAAACAGAGTGTTGGTGAAGTCTTAGCCAAAACTGAAGATGCTCTGCTTGAAGAATTTCTCAGAGACAATTCACAATTCATAAGAATTAAGGTAGATTGAGTAATTGAGGTACTTGTTTGACTTAACTTCATGTAAATAATAGATTCATGTATATTCTACTCTAGTTGCATTGTTAGAGGTTTTGACATCAACAACTCAGATTTATGCTTCATGTTATAAAGCATAAATAGGGGGAGATTGTTAGGAATAAATTCATGAGTTGTGATGTGTAGAATAGAATGACATTACACTTCTTGTAATACCCTGATCTTATAAAGGGTTTAGCATTTGATTAAGGGAATATCAGTTATCTAAGATCTACAAAACTGTGAACAGTACTTGATCAGAGACTGAAGTCACGGACTGAGAGTTTTCAGGGACTATGACAGACCCTGACTATATCGAAGCTGCAGAATTGGAAAGTGCTATACTTTAGGATCTTGTATTCATAAGATGGAAAGAAGTGTCCATGAAGAAAAGAATCAAAGCATTGTTGGAAACTATCAACAGGATGATAGAAGATTACCATGTATTAATCATTACTTTCTGTTATTAGTTGATAGGTAGCATTATAAATACTCTCTCTATATCATTGTAAAAAGTGTTCGTGAGTTCAAAAATGTGAGCTTAGTATAAGGTTTGTATTCGAGAGTTCGAAACAAACAGAGAGAGATTTGTATTGAGAGCAGCTGCTAAAGGTATTGTACACCTTTGGTAGAGTTTGTATTTGATTTTATTAATACAAAGAGTTTAATTTATTCATTTGTTCTTGTTCATCTAATCAAGCAAAAATCAGACACGATTACATACTTGTATTCAACCCCCCTTCTACAAGTTATTCGAGTTAACAACTCTCAACATATCCTCTAGAGTTTGGATGGTCCTTTCACTTTTCCCATCTGTCTGGGGGTGATAGGCTGTACTCATATTTAGCCTGGTTCCTACACATTTGATAAGTGCATATTTTTGCATATTTTTATTACCTATTTATTGTTTGAACTCGTATTTTAATAATTTATTTTGTTGCATTTCAGGAAATTCGTGAATAAATAAATAAATGGAAAAATAAATAAATAAAGAGCAAGGAAGGAAAAAAGAGGAAGAAAAAGGACTTACATGAAAAAAGGAAAAAGAATTAGGAGCTTGGAGGAAAGGGAATCTTTCAAGACACTTGGAAGGTGGAGATCATCCCAACACACTAAATAAGTGTATGGCCAAGATCTACTCTACAAAGTTTAAGGGAGAAGGAAACATTTAGATGGCTAGGATTTCTCCACCACATTAAAAGGTGTATGATGGAGATTAACCCAACACACCCCTTAACCCTAATTCTTATCCTATAAATACCCCCCTCACCCCCCTTGTAATTAAAAACTTAGATTTTAGGGTAGCTTTAATTTCTTGTATTTTTTTAGTTTCAAATCTTGTAAACACTTTTTATTTTAATGCAAAAATTTCGTTTCCTTTAAATTCTTGTCTTGCTCTCTCGTTTATTTTGCCTTGCTTCGTTATTTTCGTAAATCCGATTAGTGGACAAAGTAGCGAAATGCTAACCACTATGGGTTGAAAATAACGATTTTTATTTTCTTGCTCGTAGTTATAATTTTAGTTTTAATTCGTAATTTTGCCCCTTTAAATTTCAATTTTATTATGGGCCATTTTAATTCCAAATCAAATCCCTGTTTAGTGTAATTTAATTTTAATTTCATAGTTAATCTCTTTAAACTTCATTTTTAATTTTGAAAAAAAATATAATAAAAAAAAATCTTTTTAATTACCAGTTTTGTATGTAAGCTAATTCAAAGCATAGTATGTTATTTTTACTCCCCTCCTTTAAGACCCAAATTTTATCTCCTCTGTTTTTTTCCGTTCAAAACCCAGCCATCAATTACCTTCTACATTTCTTGTTCTTCTCCTTGTTTTCCCCTTTTCTTTTTCTTATTTTCTTCACATCAAACACTTCATCCCCTCCTCCTTTCTCACAAACATTCTCCTTCTTTTCCTCAAAAAACCCATGACACACACACAGCCCCTTCTCCTTTTCTTTTTATCCACAATCCATTTCCTCGTTTTTAATTTCTGTTTTGCTTTCTTTTAGTTTTCGCTGATTGTTTTATTTGATGAATCGTTGCTGCGTTTGGTTCAGTTTGTTGGTTATTAGAGTCTTGATTGCAATTTACTATCGAATTAATCTAATTTCCAAGTTGCTATGAATCGTTGTATTGTGAATTGATGTTTGCTGAGTTTGTGTCTCTGGGTTTTTGCCAAGTTTAGCTACCGAGTTCTGTGGTTTGCTGTTAAGTTTGTAAATGCCGAGTTACGGGTCTTGTTCTCTGTCTGTTCTAATCGTTTGCAAAGTGCTGAGTTTTGTTTTGATGTTTAAGAGTCTAGTTTGGTGTTGTCAAATCGCTATTTCTGCATTTCTGTTTTAATGTTTGAGTTCTGCGTTTTGTTGTTATATATTGTCGAGTGTGTTGGATTGAGCCGAGTTGACTGGGTTGAAGTAATTGTTGCCTGCGTTAATTGTCGAGTTTAGTTGTTGAGTTGTAGTACTGTTAGTTGCTGAGTAGTGTTGTTGTTAAGTCTGGTCTATGAGCTCTGTCACGTTTTATTTCTTCGTTTGCGTCTTATTCACTGGCTTCGCTGTTAGTTCTGTGTAGTGTTTTACGCTTGAATCGCTAATAGCTGAGTTCGTTGAGTCGATTGATTTCTTTGCTGAGTCTTCATCTGTTAAGTTTTTGATTATTAGTTGTTCTGCCGAATTGACTCATTTTGTCTGAGTCCGTTTTGGATGTTTGGTGTGTTGAACTCGTGGCTGCCTTGCTTCTTATTTCCTTTTTTTCTGCTACTAAGTGTTTGTTTTGCTGTGAGTCGATGTGAGTTTATGAGTGTTTGCTTATGAATTGAAATTGCCAAGTTGCTGTTCTGTTGCTTAGTTTGCTGCGAATTTTTTTTAGTTTGCTAGTCGTATTGAATTTACAAATACCATGTCAAAACTTTCCCTAAAAATTCCTGTAAATATTATTTTCCTTTTGAAACTATAAAAAAAACTTTAGAAGTAAAATCTAGTTTTAATTTGAATTTTAGAATAATTTAGTTTAAATTAGTTTAAAATAGTTCAAAATTCCATTTAGTTTTTATTTTAATTGGAAAAATCCCAAATCTTCTAAAAACCAATTTGTCTAGTTCGATTAAATTGAAAATTAAGTTTGCAAAAATATTAGTCTCCGAGGATCGAACCTAAAATAATTCAACGATTGAATAGTGCGCTTGCGGTTTAAATTGTCATTTATTTTAGCACAACAACATTCTTGAAAGCTTCTCCAAAATCTGGCATCTCGATCGGATACTATGGCGACTGAGACTCCATGTCGCACCACTATCTCTTTTAAGTAGATATCTACTAGTCTGTCGAACGTATACCTTTCATTGATTGGGATAAAGTGAGCTGACTTCGTTAGTCGGTCTATGATCACCCATATGGCGTCATGATTAGCTTTGGTTCTTGGTAAACCTACTACGAAATCCATGGCAATGTGTTCCCATTTCCATTCGGGAATCTCTAAGGGGTGTAGAAGTCCACTGGGTCTCTGGTGCTCTGCTTTCACTCGTTGGCAGGTCAAGCATCTGCTTACCCACTCTGCTACATCCTTTTTCATGTTAGGCCACCAATAGTACTCTTTCAAATCTCTATACATCTTAGTACTCCTGGGGTGCACTAAGTACCTTGAGTTGTGTCCCTCATATAGAATCTCGTCCTTGAGCTCCTGCACATTTGGAATCCATATCCTGTATGTGTACCTCATGATTCCTTCTTTGTCTCTTTCATACTTAATTTCTTCTTCGGTCATTATCTCTTCCGTTGAGTTCTCTTCTTCCTCCATTATCCGTTGTTGACATAGTCTAAGCTTTTCCAACAATGGGGGTTGGATTCGAATTTCCATTAACCTTTCTTGGCCATCTCCGGGTATCTTGACCTCGATTTCCAACTTCTCGAAGTCTCTCACCAATTCTTCTTCTGAGGTTATCATTTTGAGTTTCTCTTTCCTACTGAGGGCGTCAGCTACCACATTGGCTTTACCCGGGTGATAACAAATCTCACAATCATAATCCTTGATTAATTCCAGCCATCTTCTCTGGCGCATATTAAGCTCTTTCTAAGTGAAAATGTTCTTGAGGCTCTTATGGTCAGTTTAAATCTCGCACTTCTTTCCATACAAGTAGTGCCTCCAAATATTTAAAGCAAAAACTATTGCTGGCAATTCTAGATCATGAGTGGGATATCGAATCTCATATTCCTTTAGCTGCCTTGACGCATACGTGATTACCTTACCGTTCTGTATAAGCACGCATCCTAATCCTTTATGTGAAGCATCACTATAAATTACAAAATCTCCTTTTCCATCAGGCAATGCCAATACTGGGGCCGTCACCAACCTCTTCTTCAGCTCTTGGAAACTCTTCTCGCATTTTTCAGTCCATTCAAATTTCACAGTTTTACGGGTAAGTCGAGTTAACGGAGCTGCGATCTTTGCAAAATCTTGAATAAATCGTCTATGATATCCTGCCAGTCCGATGAAACTCCTTACTTCTGTTGGAGTGGTTGGTCGTTCTTAGTTCCAAACTACCTCTATCTTGGAGGGGTCGACCAACACTCCTTCTCTATTGATCACGTGCCCTAAGAACTGCACCTCATTTAGCCAGAATTCGCATTTTGAGATTTTGGCATACAACTGCTCTTTCTTGAGTATTTCTAAGGTTATCCTCAAATGTTCGGCGTGTTCTTCCTTTGTCTTTGAGTAGATAAGAATATCATCAATGAAAACTATAACAAATTGGTCTAAATACTCCTTGAACACCATATTCATTAAATCCATGAAAGCTGCTGGGGCATTAGTCAATCCAAATTACATCACCAAGAACTCATAATGTCCATATCTGGTACGGAATGCAGTCTTTGGTATATCTTCGGGTTTAATCTTCAGTTGGTGATATCCGGTTCTTAGGTCAATCTTAGAGAAATACACAGCACCCTTTAGCTGGTCAAACAAGTCATCTATTCTGGGTAACGGGTACTTATTCTTTATGGTTAGCTTGTTCAACTCTCGATAGTCGATGCATAACCTCATACTCTCGTCCTTCTTCTTAACAAACAACACTGGTGCCCCCCACGGTGACACAATGGGTCGTATCATACCCTTATCCAACAGTTCTTGCAATTGCTTAGCTAGCTCTTTCATTTCTACTGGGGCTAATCGGTACGGGGCCTTCGAAACTGGCACCGTCCCTGGGGGTAACTCAATAGCAAACTCAATTACTATATCAGGTGGTAGTCCGGGAAGATCTTGTGGAAACACATCTTCGAACTCATTAACTACCGGAATGTCCTGCAACCTAGATGCTTCCTTCTGAGTGTCGATAACATAGGCTAAGTAAGCCTCATTTCCTTTTCGTAACAATCTTTTGGTTTGCGCCATGGTTAGAATGTTCTGGGTCTGTCGTATCCCTCGAAACACTATTTATTTCTTTCCTGGGGTTTTCAACTTAACCTTTTTCCCTTTACAATCTATCTGAGCATTATTGCGAGACAACCAATCCATTCCCAAAATAACATCAAATTCCCCTAGTTTAAAAGGAATCAAATCGACATAGAAATATTGTCCTCCTATCTCTAATTTGCAATCGGGGTGAATCTGATTAACTGGAACGACTTCCTGGTTGGCTATCTCTACTTGTAAGGAATCCCTTAGTGATTGGGTTTTAAGTTTCAATTTACAAGAAAAATCCCTCGATATAAAAGACTTAGTTGCTCCAGAATTAAGTAAGACTTTTGCACTAACTGAATTAAAAGAAAAGGTACCTGCTATCACGTCCGTGTCTTTCACGGTATCCTGCACTGTCATGTTAAAAGTTCTACTAGTTGGTGGCCTATTGGAGGCAGCCTTGCTTGCCCCTGATGCTGCTGGCTTGTTCATTGGGAAGTCCTTCCTCATGTGACCTCGACGTCCACACTGGAAACAAGTGGTGCTTTGGTTGGTACTAGGAATAACTATGGTACAAGAGGTAGCATAGTGGCCTGCCCGTCCACACTTAAAACAGGTTACAGGTTTCTGGTGACATGTACCAGAATGTTTCTTTCCACAAGTTGCACACGCGGGTAATGGGGGTCTAGAGTGGTGGGAGTGGATTTCTCCTGATTGCTTGCCACCCTGGCTCACACTTGCGCTCACAGATTGTTTGAATCCCATGCTCCTTCCAGGTAGGGAAACAGTTCCTCGGTTAAACTTATTCGGGGGTTTTCCTCCTGCGGAACCTCCGCCCATGCTGGCATGCTTCCTTTTTATTCCCCCTTTCTCTCTTTCCCTCTGCATCTGATCACTCCCTGCTTCCACAATTGTTGCTTTCTGCACCAAGGTGGCATAGTCTGTAAGCTCTAAGACTGCTACCCGATTCTGAATCCATTGCTTCAACCCTTGCTGAAACCTATTCGATTTCTTCTCCTCAGTATCCACAAACTCTGGTACAAACCTTGATAGCTCGGTAAACTTAGCCTCGTACTCAGCCACTGACAAATTGTTCTGTTTTAGTTCTAAAAATTTGAGCTCCATTTGAGTCTTCATAAACCTCGGGAAGTACTTTTCCAGAAATAATTGTTTTAACCTATACCAGGTTAATATAGCATCCGTCTCCATGTTCTTCTTAGGCTCCCACCAATAATTGGCCTCTCCTTTCAGAAGGTAAGTGGCAAAAACTGTCTTTTACGCCTCCTCAATGCCTAGAATCTCAAATGACTTTTCCATTTCCTTTATCCAGGCTCTTGCCTCGACTGGGTCAGCCGATCCGTGGAATTCTGGGGGCTTAATGGACTTAAAGGCCCTGAAAGAGTTTGTCAAGGTTCTGTTGTTTCCCTGGGGTGGTTGGGGGTAACGGTTCAAATTTTGCCTAAGCAGATCCATAAACTGACCCATGGGGTCTCTATCCTGGTTCTCCCCTTCTTGCTCAACTTCAATTTCTTCCCCTTCTACTTCTTCTTCGAATTCTCCAGTGAAAAAGGTTTCGTCTGCTGTCCCATACTTGGAATCCTCTTTCTCATTATAATCCTCATCTTGCGCCTCATCATATTTCGGATCTTCCCTATGTTGATTGTGACTTTCTTGATCGGTAGACTCACGGGGGTTAGCCCTAGTTCCCATTCTTTGTGGAGGCATCTTACTGAAAATTTGGACAATTACACATTAAGCTAATTCATTTGTTTTAAAGATTCCACCTTGCAAAATTGTTACATATTTGGATTTAGGATCCCACAATTCTATATTTCATGGCAACTTAATCGAAAGCAGTACGTGCAGTAAATAAGCTAATAAACTGGTGATCGCGTCTCAACAGAACTGAATTGACTGAAAGGAAACAAATATATACATAGTGCTGAAAGATACATCATCTGAGTCACATCGACAGTTTAGGAGTACAACCATCCTAACAACATCCAGTCAAAAGTGAAATACATGGTCTATCCGTCTAGTCAGTAAAAGGGAAACTAAATACAATGAAACTATCCCACAAAAGTCTGCACTATTACGTCCGTACATGACTAGAAGACTAGACTACTACATCACTGTCTGAAATCAGCCACCATAGTGGCCCAAAACTCTGACCCTCGCCATAGCAATGCGAAAGATCTCCTCAGCATCAATCCTGGATACCATGCCATGTCCATCGGTAGGTAAAGTCCGGACCCTCATCCGGGCCCTCAGCTCAATACTGGTCATTGCCCTATGCATCTCTCGAGCTCTAGCACGCCTCTCGCCACCCTGGCGTCCCAACCTAGCAACTCTCTCAGCTGCGAGCTCCGCCCTGGACTCTGCTAACCTGGCCTCAGCTACTGCTAAATCTGTAGAAAGTCTGCTCACAACCCAGTTATGCACACACACTAGTATCCCCTCTATCGGAATATGGCGTGGGGTAGATTGCTCTGCTGGAGGTTCGGCCTCTGCCTGCTGCGGCTCGGGGGTCAGCTCCTCAAACTCCTCAGAAAAAGGGCTCACAGGCAAGGGTGGTGGGGTAGGGGCCCTCTCAGTAGAGAATTGTGGCATACGAAGTCCTGAACTCCCAATAGCATCATCAACTGGCTCATCAATATCTCCCTCAGTACCCTCATCCACTGCCCGCTCTAAAACCGCATCCATAACCTACTCAGTAGTCATGTCGGTGTCCTCCTCCATAACCCTAACATCAGATATCGCCCGGATCTCCTTCGGATCCTCATCATCAGACTCCTCACTAATAACCTTGGTATCCTCAGCTATCTGGACCCCCTCCGGGTCCTCCTCTTTAGACTCAACGACCTTGATATCCTCGGCTATCGGGACCTCCTCCGGGTCCTCCTCCTCCGAATCCTCATCTCCCAGACGCTCATAATATGGATCTGTGGTCCTGAACAAGTCATTAGAATCAACCACCGCCCTATCCTCGGCGGCCTGGATCGCCTCTTCGTGCTGTCTCTCAAAAGCCTCTAGATCGGAGATGTCACTCGCCTACACAATACAAACTATGTTACTATCATGATACTTAAAAAGTTCCCGTAAGGGTTTGTAAGAATTAAATTAATTATTTATTGATTTAATTAAATTCATTTATAATTGATATAAATCATTTAGTTGATTTAATTAAATGAATTAATTCTGGAAGAATTAATTAATTTATTAAATTAATTATTGTATCAATTAAATATGAATTAGTTAATCATTAATTAATTAAATGGATCAATATGACTTAAAGAAAGAAGATTGGATTAAGTCTTGGAGAAGGAAAATTCGGTATGACCTAATTTTAAGTCATACCGACAAAAACTTTTCAGGATTATGTCTTACCGACCTGAATTAAGTCTTGCCGACCTCTGCCAGCTGTTGTAAGTCTTACCGAATTTCTGTTAAGTCATACCGACAAAATATATGTCTTAATGGAGGTTTGTGTAAGTCTTAATGAAGGAAAATCAAGTCTTGGTAGCAGTTTAAGTCATGCTGGAGCAGTTAAATATCCTACAGAAAGCCAGCAAGACCTGTTACTAATATAAAAGAACAGAACACAGCAGATTATGTCATAACGGAGAAAACACAGCAGAAAACATTATATTCAGAACAGAATTCTCTCTCTCAAGAACACCAAGAACACCAAAGCTTAAACAATTCCCAGAAATTCAAGTTCTTCATCTTTGTTATATTCTATCCGCTAGAACTTGTTTCAAATTATCTTAGTGAATTTATTATTATATAACGTCGCATCATCTCTTGGGATATATAGCTCTCGCTTTGATACCATTTCTGTAACAGCCCCAGATCCGGGGTCAGGGACCTGGTCGTTACGGTCTCATATTCCATAAACAGTACTTGCACTTGAGTCCAAAATAAAAAATTAACAAGCTACGACCCGAAATAATATCACATCACACACAAACAGTTATAGTCCCATAGATGAAATTGAAATAAGTCTCAACTAATAGGATCCACGAATATAAGTTATTACTACCTAAAATGATTACAACATAAGTTTAAAAGTTCTTGCCATTGATTAACATTAATTATACATATAATTAAGGCTGAAAACAAAAGCTGCCAGTCTACCTCGGCAATGGCAGCAACCATATCAGCAGGTAGTCCTACGACTGGAGTCACCTGCTTGCGCCTTACGCGGGCCATCAAACCTAGCTGTTGTTGTGATATAAATAATAAAGCAAGGGTGAGCAATAGCCCACCAACAATACTGTATATTGAACAATAATATATATAACAGTTCAAAAGTATTATTGAAACCATATGCCACGCATTAACGAATATAGTGCCAATATAATGTAAACGATGAAGTCACGAGGTATTTCAGAGTACTTTTAGTTTTGAACAGTTTTCAAACCCTGTCAACACGAGTGATACTTCATGTTGTAGAAAATAAATAGATTTGGATGATGAACCAATGCTGGAGTATGTCGCACCGGATGACACCACCTTACGATGATCAGTCGTAGGTCGTGCATCTCAAAATTTTGTTTCTCTACATGTAGAAGGAAGAACATATGGACACCACCATACGCCGGATTTCCCTAGCCACCTTTGGGATTAGTCGGGGCCGGCGCCACTCGGACCCTATTTCAAGGATGAACTGTCCCACAGCCTCTTACACCGATTTACAATGATGGACTGTCCCACAGCCTCTTACACACAGTTTAAATGATGGATTGTCACATAGCCTCTTACACAAATACTATTAGTTCGAGTAAATCCATGACTCTGAAACGTAAAGTTCGTCCTCCTTTCCCCAAGTATAGTACTTGTTGATAAGACTCCACAAAGTAGTCGTATCTAATTGGAATGGAAAATTCACCAATATTTCCCAAGAAGTAGCTTGTTAATGGATATCGACTTGTTCCAACAATCTTACTCCTCGAATGATGAGGAAGTAACAAAAAGGCTCATTTTGATGAATAGCAACCAAGTTGCGAGTGAAATGAATAGTTCCAAAAGATTTATGATCGGGAAGTCAAACAATTTAATAACATCTCTCAGGTAAGGTTCCCTCATAATTTGGAGGATAGATTTGAATGAAGAACGGAGTCTTTGAGAACCTTCCTTGATAAAAATAATAATAATAAGAATCAGAAATAATTTACATAGTATTTGAAGGTCAAGGATAATTTTTGAATAAAATAATATATTTTAAAAATAGTTAAATGAATTAAAAAATATTCAAAGAATATTTATTAACTCATAAATATTTAAAGAATATTCTTAATTATAAAATATTGCTCATAGTAACCCTCGAATGAATATATAAAATATTCACGAAATAAATAATTCCTCGAATGAATATTCTAAATAATATTCAATAAATAAGTAAGACCTTAAATGGGTTTTCAGAATAATATACCTTACAGAAATAAAGCTCAAATGAATATTCCAAATAATATTCATTAAATAATTAAACTCAAATGAATATTCCAAAATAATACTCATTAAATAATTAAATTCAAATGAATATTCCAAAATAATATTCATTAAATAATTAAACTCAAATGAATATTCCAAAATAATATTCATCTAAATCAATAACCTCAAATGAATATTCATTAAATAAATCAAGTCTTGATCATCTAAATCAATAACCTCAAATGAATATTCATTAAATAAATCAAGTCTTAAATGAATATTCAAAAATAATCTTCAAATAATATTTCTCGACTAAGATTATACTCAAATAACATTCCTCGAATAATTTCCAAGTAATTAATACTTATGAAAATATAAACAATGTTCATAAATAACTTTCCTCAAATAATCTGTCACTGGAATCCCTCCGGGTTTCCACGATTATCTCTATATTACAAAATACCGACTCCCGGTCTATATTAAAAGAATGAGATCATATGCCCTTCATTAAGGGTCTTAGCAATATCCAGCTTATAATTAGTATATCTCGTATCTAACTTATAAGCCAACATCAAATCAGGGAACAAGTATCACATTATAATTTTGAAAGTAGGCATGCATGCTATGGCATATGTATAACAACAAACAATCATATATATTATCACAACAACAGTTCCAAATTATTGGAAACTTGCCTGGTACTCGGGTAGGGGTAGCGTGTCCGGACTCAGTCCGGTGATCTATAAACATTCAGAATATTCGAGATTAATCACTTAACGCTTTTTAAAGGCTAAGTATACATTTAACTTAGGTTAAGACTCGTTTTCAAGTTGTCTCGTTATACACCCTCTAGTGTAACTCTTTTTATCACCGTTATGATCCGACACTTGCTAGTTATCAAGGCATGTCATTACGCTTACACTTGGTAGGTACTTATGCCACAAAAGTGCTAAGGTCGGTCGTTTACTAATAAAGATTATACCTCGAGATTTATTGATTGTTTTCTAAGTGATTTTCCAAAGTTATAACCACTTATTCTTTTTAGGGGTTCATTCGTACTTAACCTTGATTCGAACATTTTTATAAAATCGAAAAACGATCCGTTTGACACGAGGTTTTCTCTCACACCTTCTTTATGATCTCTAATATTTAATTATCAAGATTCTCCACTGAATTACTAATATTAAGGGGGTTCAATTTCAGTTACGAACTCGTACTTACGGTTTCGAATTACTTTAATGATTTTGACCATAACTCGTAAACCGTAAGTCCGTTTGCTTCGATTCTCGCACCAAAACGATCTATGACTCGAGATCTACAATGGTAGGTCATATAAACATCAAGGCCAGAAAATTAACCCAACTGTTATGCACGAATTTTAAGGGTTTAACGAAATTTTGGCATTACCACGGCTATAAATCGAACGTTTCTAAATTGATAACATCACAATCAAGCCACACCAGGCATACCATCAATCTTATACACATAATATTCATCTCATAAGTCCAAGAATATCTTACTTAACCATCATTTGAACCATAGCTCTTAGATCTACTAAAACAATTACATAATCACTTATACATGCTTATAACAACATCAACATCATATCTCATCCAAGATCATTGTGACGCCCCCAGATCTGGGGTCGGAGATCTAGGCGCTCACGGTCCATTTTCCATTAGTACATACCTGTTCTTGCGCACAATGTATATAACACAGCCATCGACCCCACAACAAACTCACACCACACTCACACACACACAGGTTAGAGCCTCAGAAACGTCACACATTGATTTAACAGTAATAAAGTTATCAGAGTTATTACAGACCGAATTAAATAGTATTTATGCTACCAGCAACACCCCGATATGAAGCGAAGCTGGCGGCTTGAAAGTTTGTTACGATACACTGCCTTGCACAGGTCATGCTGATAAATAAAACGTACTAACAAAAGCTGCCAACCAATCCGGCTAATGGGGCCTACCGGTGGAATCTCAAGTGGAGGCTCGGGCCTAGTCACCTGCTTGCGAACAGTCTGCCTGGGTCTTGCCATATCGCTTAGCTGTTGTGTTTGTAAAGTTTGAAAACAAGCAAGAGTGAGCAACTATAGCTCAGCAAGGAATATATATAAGATAAGTAATATACATCTCATATGATTGGCAATTGATATATTTGTTTGTATCAATCAGTTATAAAATCACTTGTCATAGTTGATAAATCTCGAAGGTGCAACAATATGTGCCCTTGTTCTCAAAATAAACTTGCAGTTCTAGATACTGCATTGAATCAACATCTTTCTCATCAAAATAGAACACTATCAGCAACTTGGCACAAAAGCCTAAGAAGCAGTGTCAAAGCATTTTCCAAAATGGAGGAATGGGACTTAAAGAAAACATAAAAAAACCTGACAAGGATTGACGATGATCAGTCGCCACATCCAAGTCCAATAATCCGCAGGTCTTCTCTACCGGTAGAAGGATAGAAACTACATCCGTAACTATCCCTCGAGTGGAAACTACATCCGTAATCACCCTCGATGAAAACTACATCCGTAATCATCCTTCGGCAACACCTGGGCCGGAATAATAAGTGATGGACCGCCTGGCTCACGGCCGCTTACACATCCCGGGAATCGTTCGTCAACGGTTCCCACACCTGCCAGAGTCCCTTTTTCTTTTCTTTTAAAACTTGATTTTGATTGAAAACAGAGTAATTGAGGTCCGACATCAGTCGACCGATGATTCTTGAAATCATACAAGAAGCAGAACCTGACCTGGGGTTTTCGAAAGTATTTTGAGTTCGAAAGAGTTCGAGTTTGAAGTATTTAAAAAGTATCTTGGATTAACTTTGTCTTTAAATAATGAACAGTAATTAATAAATAATATTTTAAGATTTAATATTAATAATTAGTAAAATAATTATTCGGTAAAATAAACTCTTAATCCAAGATAGGGTTTCGAGTATTTACGAAGATATAACGATAGTTATTTGAATATACGATACCACCCGAATGACCCTTCGGGTTTTCGCACTATAGATTCGATATAATAATATACCGCTCCCCGGTCAATAGTATACACGGACCGCTACGACCTCTATTGCTAGAGTCGTTGTCCGAAGAAAACATTTCAATCTAAGTTCAAGGGGTATAAGCATATATGTACTTGTCCAATCTCAATTGCATCGATACTTCGATAAACATGGCATTTGATATCATTTGAAAACTACAAACACAACAGTAAAAGTCCTTGTATATAGATAAGTTTTGAAAAGTAACTTGCCTTGGTTTGGTTGGGGTGGTCGAGCGTGCGAATTCGAACGATCTATACATAAACAATAATCGTTCGTTAGTACCTTAACAATTTCTCTCTAATTACGGGGTTTTAAGGGGGTACGAAATTAACTTACGACTTCGTCT
The DNA here is from genome assembly GCA_036435485.1 of Saposhnikovia divaricata. Lineage (NCBI taxonomy): Eukaryota > Viridiplantae > Streptophyta > Magnoliopsida > Apiales > Apiaceae > Saposhnikovia > Saposhnikovia divaricata. The sequence goes on along the minus strand of CM071595.1, from coordinate 234,820,982 downwards.
TATGACTCCCTAGCCCCACTATAAGTCCATGACATCACTCGTTTACGCTCGTCACTTACTCGACTTAATTTAGTTACCACGTTCGTACCATAACCACTAACCCTAGAATAATGTTCCACTAATCGACCTTTTTCCATTGCGCGAATTTTACTCTAGCATTTTTATAAAATCCAAAAATTCATATTTTAATCCAATTCCTTTTGGGTGGTCTTCACCACTGCATTACTTACATTCTCAAATTTTTCCACGACCCCAAATATATTTTAAGGTGTTTAAACAAGGTTCACAAGGGGGTTACTTAATGCAGTCCATAGTCCAGAAACAAAATTCACTCCTCCGGCCATAACTAAAAATCCACACATCACATAGCTATGAATCTTACTTTTCCAGAAACTACATTCAATTTCTTTCCAACAATATAAGGTAGGACATCAGGGGACATCATTTGGGTATTCAAAATCGTGCTACAACACAGGTCAAAGTTCCTGGACAGATTCAGCAAGCTCAAATCACTTAAATCAACCATTTTTCATACTTCCATAACATAAACACCACTTAATACACTTAGATCATGACTCATAACACTCATGGAGATATATATCTTAACCATAATCATAAAAATCACAATCTCAACATCAAACTCAAGATCCATGCTATCCATCACATATACATTCAAGATAAGCCCTAAAATACATGAATCTACTACCATATTATATGAACAACACTTATCCAAGGGTGGTTTGAGATTTCATACCTTCTTGAGCTCCTAGAGACCTGGTACAAACTTTACACAACTTAAAAACACCTTAGATGGCCTCCTACAACACTCACAATGCAAGATCTAAAAGATAAAAACTTAAGTTAACACTTTTCTAACTTTCAACAATTCATAACTCAAAAACTAATGGATGGAAGGCTTTGAAATTTTTACCATACCTCTAATATGATGCAAGGAAGCCTTAGGAATCTTGTTCAAGGTTGTGGATGAAGAAATGGTGGAGAGAAAACCTCTCCCTCTCTCCTAGAGCAGTTCGGCCGAATGGTATTTTCAAGGGGGGGGGAGTGTTTTTGTGTTTTTGTTTTGTTGGAATGGTAAAAAGAAATGCAAGCATGCTAGGTATAATTGTGGTTAACAAGGAGTAGTCACATGCCAAGCCTATAGCCTAGGTTGCATCCATGCCCTAGTGTCCCCCTAGGTGCATCATCCAACATGCTAGTTCTTTGTCTTTTCTAACTAGCTAATTACATGGCATTTACATATATTTTCTTTCCTTGTAATATTATTCTCCCACTAATACTTGTTATTTAATCCTTATTTCGTATCGTAACTTAATTATTCTCTCGTAATAATATTTCGTCACGTAGAGATTTCCCCTATAATTCCTTAAGTACTTATTGCGTAAATTCCTCGAATGTCCATAATACCTCGTCATAATTCTTAATAAATCCTTTAATATTCTAACCATTCTCAAATTCCCAAATTCATAAATATTACTAACAGTAGGACTCTTGCCTTCGCGATCTCTCTGTATATCTTACATCATAAATGCAACAACGCAGTTTCTCAGACAATCAATTCTATAAATCGACAGGGATGACTAGAAAGGTTCCATAATGACAATGTCACAAGATATTAAATAAAAGGAAATATTACCAAAAATTAGGGTTCTTACAGCCTCCCCTCCTTAAAAGGATTCCGTCCCGGAATCAGGTTGAAAACAGTTGGGGGTGCTTTTCACGCATTACGCTCTCTAGTTCCCATGTTGATTCTTCGACATTCTGATTTCTCCACAAGACTCTCACTAGTTTGACAACCTTGTTCCTCAGCACCTGTTCTTTTCTATCCATGATCTCTACGGGTTGCTCTACATATGTCAAGTCTGGTTGCAAATCCACTTGATCATGTTCGATCACATGTCGAAAGTCGGTATGGTAGGGTCGTAGCATGGACACATGGAACACGTTATGTACTTGCTGTAAGTTCGGGGGTAAAGCCAATTCATAGGCTAACTTCCCAACTCGTTTCAAGATCTCAAAAGGTCCAATAAATCTCGGGCTTAGTTTTCCCTTCTTACCGAATCTCATCAATCCTTTCCACGGTGATACTTTCAACATCACAAACTCTCCTACTTCATATTCTTTGTCCTTGCGGGTCTGGTCCGCATACTTCTTCTGTCTGTCTTGGGCTGCTACCAGCCGTCCTCTTATGAGCTCGATAGTTTCTCTTGTCTGTTGGACCAGTTCAGGCCCTAAAATCTTTCGCTCTCCAACTTCTTCCCAACACAAGGGAGACCGACATCTTCGTCCGTATAAAGCTTCATATGGGTGCATGCCTATACTCGCATGGTAACTGTTGTTGTAGGAAAATTCGATCAACGGCAAGTGGTCATCCCAACTTCCCTTAAAATCAATGGCACATACCCTCAACATGTCCTCGATGGTCTGGATGGTCCTTTCACTCTGTCCGTCTGTTTGGGGATGGTATGCAGTACTCATGTTTAACTTAGTCCCCACACAATCCTGAAAACTTCTCCAGAACCTGGAGTTGAATCTCGGGTCTCTATCTGATACTATGCTCACAGGAACCCCATGTCTAACCACAATCTCCTTTAGGTAAATATCTGCCAACTTGTCGACAGTATATCTCTCGTTGATTGGAAGAAAATGTGCTGACTTGGTCAACCTATCGATAATTACCCAAATGGCATCATGATTCGCCTTGGTCCTTGGTAATCCGACTACAAAGTCCATCGCAATCTGCTCCCATTTCCACTCGGGTATCTCTAAGGGTTGCAACAATCCACTGGGCCTCTGGTGTTCGGCCTTTACTCTTTGACATGTCAGGCATTTACTTACCCACTCTGCCACGTCCTTTCTCATATTAGGCCACCAATAGTATTCTCTCAGATCCCTATACATCTTAGTGCCTCCAGGGTGAATTGAGTACCTCGGACTATGAGCCTCTTGCAAAATCTCATCTTTTAACTCTTGAACGTTTGGAATCCATATCCTAGATGCGTACCTCCTAATTCCATTCCCGTCCTTCTCACACTTAATTTCTTCGCCAGTCAGGATTTTCTCCATCGAATTCTTTTCTTCTTCTATCTTCTTTTCCTGGCACAACTTAATTTTTTCCAATAACGGTGGTTGGACTCTTATTTCCATTAGACTCTCTTGTCCAATTCCTGGTAGCCTCACTTCAATCTCCAGTTTCTCAAGGTCCTTGATCAATTCGTCCACTGACGTTATCATCTTAAGCTTCTCCTTTCGGCTAAGTGCATCGGCCACCATGTTGGCCTTCCCGGGGTGATAATGAATCTCACAATCATAATCTTTAATTAGCTCTAGCCATCTCCTCTGCCTCATGTTTAACTCTTTCTGAGTGAATATGTACTTTAAGCTCTTGTGATCCGTGTAGATTTCACACTTTCCTCCGTACAGATAATGTCTCCAGATCTTTAAAGCAAAAACTATCGTTGCTAATTCCAAATCATGGGTGGGGTATCTTATCTCATACTCCTTAAGTTGTCTGGACGCATACGCAATAACCTTACCGTGTTGCATAAGCACACACCCTAAACCTTTATGGGATGCGTCGCTATAAATCAAAAAAATCTCCCTTATCATCAGGTAGGGTTAGTACTGGTGCTGTCACTAATCTCTTTTTCAACTCTTGAAAGCTCTCTTCGCATTTTTCAGTCCACACAAACTTCTCGGTCTTGCGAGTTAGTCGGGTCAAAGGGGCTGCTATCTTTGCAAAGTCTTGGACAAATCTCCTATAGTAGCCAGCCAGTCCTATGAAACTTCTCACCTCTGTCGGAGTGGTTGGTCTCTCCCAATTTGATACGGCCTCTATTTTGGCTGGGTCCACTTGAATACCTTGTTCGCTGACCACATGCCCTAAAAACTAAACTTCCTTCAACCAAAATTCGCACTTCGAGAACTTAGCGTACAGCCTTTCTTCTCTCAATGCTCCCAATACAATCCTTAAGTGCTCTGCATGTTCTTCCCTCATCTTGGAATAAATCAAGATATCATCGATGAAGACTATAACACACTTGTCCAAGTATTTCTTGAAGACTCGATTCATTAAGTCCATGAAAGCTGCAGGGGCATTCGTTAACCCAAATGACATCACTAGGAACTCATAGTGTCCATACCGGGTGCGAAAGGCCGTCTTTGGTATATCTTCCGGTTTGATCTTTAACTGGTGATACCCGGTCCGCAAGTCAATCTTAGAAAAATAAACTGCATCTTTCAATTGGTCAAACAGGTCATCTATCCTGGGCAAGGGATACTTATTCTTGATAGTCACTTTGTTCAACTCCCGGTAATCTATACATAGTCTCATGCTGTCGTCCTTCTTCTTCACGAATAACACCGGGGCTCCCCACGGTGACACACTGGGTCTTATCATCCCTTTATCCAACAACTCTTGTAGCTGGGTGGCCAGTTCTTTCATTTCCACTAGGGCTAGCCGATACGGGGCTTTCGAAATTGGGGCCGTACCCGGAACTAAGTCTATAGCAAACTCGATGTCCCTATCGGGTGGTAGTCCAGGAAGATCGTCCGGAAATACATCCGCGAACTCATTGACGACAGGGATTTCCTGTAAATTTGGTGCCTCCTTCTTGGTATCCTTCAAATAGGCTAAATAGGCTTCGCGTCCTTTACGTAACAGCTTATTAGCTTGAATCATAGTCAGGAACTTTTGGTTTTGTCGTTTCCCACTAAACACAACTTCTTCGTCCCCTGGCAGTCTCAAACTTACTTTCTTCTTGACACAATCGATCTGGGCTCCGTGGGTTGTTAACCAATCCATACCTACTATTACGTCAAACTCCCCTAGTTTAAAAGGTATTAAGTCTACCCAAAAGTGTCGCCCTCCTATTTCTAGGTCGCAACCTGGACATACTCGGCTAACGGGAATAATTTCGCGATTAGCTATCTCTATTTGCAATCTGTCTTTCAAGGGTTCAGTCTTAAGGCCTAACTGACATACAAAATCTAGAGATATGAAAGACTTGGTAGCTCCCGAATCAAATAAAACATTTGCTTTAACTGAGTTGAGTAATAGGGTACCTGCAATCACATCCGTGTTCCTCACGGCATCCTGCACCGTCATGTTAAAAGTTCTTGCAGTAGGGGCCTTGTTAGAAGCAGCTCCACTCACTCTCGATGCAGCTGGCCAGAGGACATACATTCCCTCATTCGGTGCCCTGGTTTCCCACACTTGAAGCAATTACCTCCGACACTCGGGTTGTTACTAGTTCCGCGACAGGCGTTAGCATAATGCCCTGTCAGCCCACACTTAAAACACTTCACATCTTGCAGGTTGCACACGCCCGTATGTTTCCTTCCACATTTGTTGCATTCTGGGAGTTGGGCTCGGGATGGGGTAGAGTAAGACGATCCCTGTGGTCGGCCGCCCTGGCCCACACTCCAACTTTCCGCTCTCCTGGTTCCAAAGTTCCCACCAGCAGAGTTTCCCTTTCGGCTATCCAACTTCCTCTTCTTTCCTTCTCTCTCCTTCAGCATCTGTTCACTTCCAGCTTCGAAAATTATGCTTTCTGCACCAGGGTGGCATAGTCTGTCAGCTCAAGAACCGCCACACGATTCTGAATCCATTGTTTTAGCCCTAATTGAAATCTTCGGGCCCTCTTTGCCTCAGAGTTCACATACTCCGGCACAAACCTTGACAACTCAGTAAACTTGGCCTCATACTCGGCCACTGTCATGTTTCCTTGTTTCAGCTCCAAAAACTTTAGCTCCATTTGGGTCTCCATGAACCTAGGAAAGTACTTCTCCAAGAACAACTCGCTAAATCTCTCCCAGGTTACCACACCTCTTCCTTCCAAATTCTTCTTAGCTTCCCACCAATAGTTCGCCTCACCCTTCAGAAGGTAAGTGGCGAAAACAGTCTTCTGCTCTTCAGCGACACTTAGGATCTCGAAAGATTTTTCCATTTCCCTCAGCCAAGCCCTTGCCTCGACAGGGTCGGCAGTTCCTTTAAATTCCGGGGGTTTCAGGGATTTGAAGTTCCGGAAAGCATTAGCATTAGCATTCTGGGGTGGTTGCTGAACTGGGGGTCGGTCCAAGTTCTGCCTAAGTAACTCCATGAACTGTTCCATAGGGCCTCCCCTAAGATGTTCTACCTCTCGGGTATCATCACCAGCTTCTTCTTCTTCATACTCAGAGTCGTCAAACAGATTATGATCGTTGCCCTCATTATCACTCAGGTTGACATTCTCCCCTTCACGGTTCTGGTGGCCTCCGGCCCCATGGTGGCTACCCTGGCCCTCAGAACTGATCGGGTGAGCTCGGGTGTTCATTCTCCTGGGTGGCATGATTCTGATAATGAAACAAGAAAGGGGGTTAGGGTTTTCCAACTATCCTGACAGCATTTGCACGGTTCAGGAGCGTATCGTTCCTCCGCATAAGGGTGGAAGTGCAAAAGTTTTAATAATCCGTTGTTGGAGGTAAAATGTCAAACCTTTTTGGGGGAAAAGATCCCTTTGGAATGCGAAAACATTTACAAGGGTTTTCAAAATTTCGAAACCTCAAAATATTTTTCAAAACCCTTTTTTTTTTTTTGCAAAAGTTTTATTTTTAAGGATCGTAGGAACATTTTTGGAAATTGTAGAAAACAATTTGAAATCGCATGTCGTAAATTTGAAACAGTATGTTTGTATTTGTGGCTTGTAGCAATCGTATAATCACAGTTGTATATCAAAACAGTAAGGCATGGCATCGGAAAGTAAAGCAGTTGAGGCAATTTTAAAGAAACTGAAACTAAATAAGTACGGTACAAGGGTTATCACACGTTTGGATGTTAAAGCCAAATACATAGTTCCGATGTCAAAGTCTAGCAAAAGTGGAACAAATACAAATATATCATCCGAATAGTCAGGCTACACCAAAGTAGGGTTACATCCATACATACTACCCGAAGTCACACCTACATATCTGTAGGTCAGTCTACTCATCCACTGGTCATAAAGGATACCACTGCACAAGTCAACTATCCCGCAAAATCGACACACTAATGTCATCTGAACCTAGGGGACTGAGCTATAAGTAACACATCACGGGGCCACGCCGCGACGGAGCAAGGTCCTCACTCGGGTAAATGCACGACGCACAACACGTCTAGCTTCCCTAGCCTGGATCACTCCGCCCCCGCGGATCCCTAAACCAAGAATCCTATCGCGACTCCTCATCTCGATCCTGTGGAGTCGAGCCCTAATCCTCCTAGCAACAGTGGTCCTCATCTCAGCCTGGATCCTCAAGCGCGCCTCGCGCTCCTCCACTAGTGCCCTCCTCGCCTCGTTAAGTCGGGCCTCTGCAGATAGTAAGTCTCGGGTCAGGAACTGTACCACGTAAGCATGCTCAGTACCCGACACTGGGGGTAGGTCCGTCGGTGGAGGTGGTATGACTGGAACAGGTGTAGGTGCAACAGCAGCAGGAGCAGGAACAGGGGTAGGGTCAAGCTCCTCCTCGCTAGAAGTGTCATCCTCAGAGTCACTGTCCGATGAAACAGGGCTAGATGTCTGTGGAGAAGGTGGGGGTGACACAACATGACCCTCGCCGGATCTCACACTCTCCTCCTCAGTAGCTACAGGAGATGGGGTAACAGACTCTGGCTCGGACTCAAAGGGCTCCTCAACGGGATCCTCATCATCAGTACTATCTATCACTGTAATCCAGGGGCCAAGCTCGGAGTCAACACCCACATCCTCCTCAGGGACCTCGATCTCTCGCATCAGGGCCTCATCATGCTCCCTCTGGAAAGCCTCAGGGTCTGGTATCTCATCCATCTACACAAGAGAAATAAAGTGGGTCACTAACCATAAAAGAAGGGTTTAGGAGTAGTTCCCTCACGGGCCTTAAAGTCAGGGCTACATCCGATAACCCGACTACCAACTCGATGAGAGTTCTAAGTATTATTAAAGTTGTTATTAAGGTTATCGTTATTGTTATTATTATTAGGGTTGCTTTCTTAAATTACTACCGTTTCTGAGAACTGTAACCTCGCTCTGATACCATTTCTGTGACGCCCCCAGATCCGGGGTCGGAGATCTAGGCGCTCACGGTCCATTTTCCATTAGTACATACCTGTTCTTGCGCACAATGTATATAACACAGCCATCGACCCCACAACAAACTCACACCACACTCACACACACACAGGTTAGAGCCTCAGAAACGTCACACATTGATTTAACAGTAATAAAGTTATCAGAGTTATTACAGACCGAATTAAATAGTATTTATGCTACCAGCAACACCCCGATATGAAGCGAAGCTGGCGGCTTGAAAGTTTGTTACGATACACTGCCTTGCACAGGTCATGCTGATAAATAAAACGTACTAACAAAAGCTGCCAACCAATCCGGCTAATGGGGCCTACCGGTGGAATCTCAAGTGGAGGCTCGGGCCTAGTCACCTGCTTGCGAACAGTCTGCCTGGGTCTTGCCATATCGCTTAGCTGTTGTGTTTGTAAAGTTTGAAAACAAGCAAGAGTGAGCAACTATAGCTCAGCAAGGAATATATATAAGATAAGTAATATACATCTCATATGATTGGCAATTGATATATTTGTTTGTATCAATCAGTTATAAAATCACTTGTCATAGTTGATAAATCTCGAAGGTGCAACAATATGTGCCCTTGTTCTCAAAATAAACTTGCAGTTCTAGATACTGCATTGAATCAACATCTTTCTCATCAAAATAGAACACTATCAGCAACTTGGCACAAAAGCCTAAGAAGCAGTGTCAAAGCATTTTCCAAAATGGAGGAATGGGACTTAAAGAAAACATAAAAAAACCTGACAAGGATTGACGATGATCAGTCGCCACATCCAAGTCCAATAATCCGCGGGTCTTCTCTACCGGTAGAAGGATAGAAACTACATCCGTAACTATCCCTCGAGTGGAAACTACATCCGTAATCACCCTCGATGAAAACTACATCCGTAATCATCCTTCGGCAACACCTGGGCCGGAATAATAAGTGATGGACCGCCTGGCTCACGGCCGCTTACACATCCCGGGAATCGTTCGTCAACGGTTCCCACACCTGCCAGAGTCCCTTTTTCTTTTCTTTTAAAACTTGATTTTGATTGAAAACAGAGTAATTGAGGTCCGACATCAGTCGACCGATGATTCTTGAAATCATACAAGAAGCAGAACCTGACCGGGGGTTTTCGAAAGTATTTTGAGTTCGAAAGAGTTCGAGTTTGAAGTATTTAAAAAGTATCTTGGATTAACTTTGTCTTTAAATAATGAACAGTAATTAATAAATAATATTTTAAGATTTAATATTAATAATTAGTAAAATAATTATTCGGTAAAATAAACTCTTAATCCAAGATAGGGTTTCGAGTATTTACGAAGATATAACGATAGTTATTTGAATATACGATACCACCCGAATGACCCTTCGGGTTTTCGCACTATAGATTCGATATAATAATATACCGCTCCCCGGTCAATAGTATACACGGACCGCTACGACCTCTATTGCTAGAGTCGTTGTCCGAAGAAAACATTTCAATCTAAGTTCAAGGGGTATAAGCATATATGTACTTGTCCAATCTCAATTGCATCGATACTTCGATAAACATGGCATTTGATATCATTTGAAAACTACAAACACAACAGTAAAAGTCCTTGTATATAGATAAGTTTTGAAAAGTAACTTGCCTTGGTTTGGTTGGGGTGGTCGAGCGTGCGAATTCGAACGATCTATACATAAACAATAATCGTTCGTTAGTACCTTAACAATTTCTCTCTAATTACGGGGTTTTAAGGGGGTACGAAATTAACTTACAACTTCGTCTTATGACTCCCTAGCCCCACTATAGGTCCATGACATCACTCGTTTACGCTCGTCACTTACTCGACTTAATTTAGTTACCACGTTCGTACCATAACCACTAACCCTAGAATAATGTTCCACTAATCGACCTTTTTCCATTGCGCGAATTTTACTCTAGCATTTTTATAAAATCCAAAAATTCATATTTTAATCCAATTCCTTTTGGGTGGTCTTCACCACTGCATTACTTACATTCTCAAATTTTTCCACGACCCCAAATATATTTTAAGGTGTTTAAACAAGGTTCACAAGGGGGTTACTTAATGCAGTCCATAGTCCAGAAACAAAATTCACTCCTCCGGCCATAACTAAAAATCCACACATCACATAGCTATGAATCTTACTTTTCCAGAAACTACATTCAATTATCTTTCCAACAATATAAGGTAGGACATCAGGGGACATCATTTGGGTATTCAAAATCGTGCTACAACACAGGTCAAAGTTCCTGGACAGATTCAGCAAGCTCAAATCACTTAAATCAACCATTTTTCATACTTCCATAACATAAACACCACTTAATACACTTAGATCATGACTCATAACACTCATGGAGATATATATCTTAACCATAATCATAAAAATCACAATCTCAACATCAAACTCAAGATCCATGCTATCCATCACATATACATTCAAGATAAGCCCTAAAATACATGAATCTACTACCATATTATATGAACAACACTTATCCAAGGGTGGTTTGAGATTTCATACCTTCTTGAGCTCCTAGAGACCTGGTACAAACTTTACACAACTTAAAAACACCTTAGATGGCCTCCTACAACACTCACAATGCAAGATCTAAAAGATAAAAACTTAAGTTAACACTTTTCTAACTTTCAACAATTCATAACTCAAAAACTAATGGATGGAAGGCTTTGAAATTTTTACCATACCTCTAATATGATGCAAGGAAGCCTTAGGAATCTTGTTCAAGGTTGTGGATGAAGAAATGGTGGAGAGAAAACCTCTCCCTCTCTCCTAGAGCAGTTCGGCCGAATGGTATTTTCAAGGGGGGGAGTGTTTTTGTGTTTTTGTTTTGTTGGAATGGTAAAAAGAAATGCAAGCATGCTAGGTATAATTGTGGTTAACAAGGAGTAGTCACATGCCAAGCCTATAGCCTAGGTTGCATCCATGCCCTAGTGTCCCCCTAGGTGCATCATCCAACATGCTAGTTCTTTGTCTTTTCTAACTAGCTAATTACATGGCATTTACATATATTTTCTTTCCTTGTAATATTATTCTCCCACTAATACTTGTTATTTAATCCTTATTTCGTATCGTAACTTAATTATTCTCTCGTAATAATATTTCGTCACGTAGAGATTTCCCCTATAATTCCTTAAGTACTTATTGCGTAAATTCCTCGAATGTCCATAATACCTCGTCATAATTATTAATAAATCCTTTAATATTCTAACCATTCTCAAATTCCCAAATTCATAAATATTACTAACAGTAGGACTCTTGCCTTCGCGATCTCTCTGTATATCTTACATCATAAATGCAACAACGCAGTTTCTCAGACAATCAATTCTATAAATCGACAGGGATGACTAGAAAGGTTCCATAATGACAATGTCACAAGATATTAAATAAAAGGAAATATTACCAAAAATTAGGGTTCTTACAATCATCAAAAACTTAACATAAGTGCTAGGATTTCTTGATATGATTACCTTCCTTGGAGTGTGGATGACTTTAATAAATCTTGTATAGCCCTTATATAACCTTAGGATAGCTTGGATCATTCAAAGAAACAAGAAAACTAAAGTTAGATCTTAAAAGTTACTATTCATCCTCCACTTTGATGATTTATTTGAAAATGAAAGAAGTGGAGTTTGAAGCTAAGATTCATAGGATATCTCTAATATGAAATGTAGTACTCACCATAAAAATTTGGAGATCTAAAAATGGTTGGAAGGTGGATTTTGATTCTTGAATTTTGGCCTTGGCCGAATGGAGCAAAAGAGAGAGATATGGTGTTTAGCTTGCTTTTCTCTTGCTTGGCTTGTGATAAAATGAATTATTGTTGATGTCTTGGATACTATCTTGCATAAATCTACTTTATTAAAGTGCTTTGCTCATCCATGATGCAATTCAAGAGACATGTGTTGATTTGTAGTGGTAAGATGAGAAGATTAGGCTAAGTACTTGGTTTGCTTGCTAAATATGCTAGTTACCTTAGTAACTACTTAGTTCCTTGATCTTATCCTCTTGCACATGCATGCATCTTGGTCCTCTGCTTGTTTCTTTGTCCGGTTACTGCTCATTTTCATTGATCGTTCGGAGGAATATCTCAAGGATTTCTAATTAGGGTTTTACCGGAAACCTTCTTAATATTTATACTACCATTCTCAATCCTCCTTTATAATTCTTGAATTTAAATTCGTTAAATCTTTATATTAAATCCTTAAATCATTCAGTGTCTAGGGAAATCTCGAAGAAAATAAAAGTGCTATTTTTCTGAATCTGATATCGTTTACATACACTTACATTGCTTACCGGTCATTAATACAAACTCAGAAATCCGTTCCGAATACTCCTATATAGCATCGTCTGATAATATTCCAATTTCCACCAAAAACACTATTCACTGCTTGTTTCCTTTTTAATTCTTATAATTAGAAAAATGTCATCGCGCTTTCTCGAGCGTTCCTTAACCCTTTTACGGAACCACAGGACTTATAACAGATATCGATTTAGATGACATGAGATACCAGATATCGATTTGGATTACATGAGAATAACCTTCCTCTTTGGAATTTACCATATCTTACTTATCCAGGAGATAGATTATTCTTATCTAGGTTGTCAACCAATTGCATTGTTCATGGCATATAAACATTTGAATCCACATTCATTAAATATTCATTCACTAGAAACACTGTTACACTTATACTCCATTATATAATAAAGTTTTTAATTACTACCAAAAATCTGGGTTCTTACTGATTTGTCCGAAGACTCTGTCATAACAGGTGTGCCCGAAGGCAAATAAAGAAACTGTTAAATATAATTGATGTGGTTAATATCAGTGTTTAAGTTTTACAGGGAAAAATAGAGTTTAACTTGAAATAGGAAGCAGTCAGAGTTTAGTTAAACTCTGACAGTTGGAAGTTCGACAGAGTTTGCTATACGCTGACAATGGAAGACTCGACAGAGTTTAGTTAAACTCTGTCTGAAGGAAGCGCGTCTCCAGTCAATAGTGATTAAAGATTAATTGAAGATAATTATGGAAGCAATATCTTTACAGATTGGATAGCTGTTAAAGAGATTGAGTTGACTTAGGAGATGTGTAGAAATCATAATTGATAATATTTGTATAGCTGATTTATAGGAGAATCAATTATCGATTGTACGTAACTGTATATCTTTATAAATACAGTTAGGTTAACCCTAGAAGGGTATCGATCGTGTAACACAATATCTTATCATTGTAACCTAAGCAGCTCTCTGTGATATTTTACATCACTGAGAGATGAGTTAATTCCAAACAGTTTTTAAAGTTTTTAAGAACTTATTGTTATTTTATCATACTTAGTTGATTATAATTGTGTATTCGGCCTAACAATTGGTATCAGAGCTTGATCTGTTAATTTAATACAGTTTAATATCCACACACACACACAACTATAATCAATGGCAGAAATTCCTCCTCCAACAACAGGCTCTAGTGCTGAGAAGGCTCAACCTGCAACTGTGAGCCGATATGAAACAATCAGGGTTCCTATTCTCAAGCCAGCAGAATACTCAACCTGGAAGGTGAAAATGGCTATGTTTCTGGAGGCTACAGATCCAGAATATCTTGACAGAATTTATGAAGGCCCTCATAAGCCTACAAAATTATCTGTTGTTACTGCTAGACAGAAAGCTAAATCTATTCCAAAGGAGAAGAAAGATTTGACTCCTGGGGACATTTCATCCATTGCTAAGGATGCAAAGGTTAGACATCTGCTTCATAGTTCATTGGATAATGTTATGTCTAACAAAGTGATCAATTGTAAAACTGCAAAAGAGATCTGGGATGCCCTGGAGGTTAGATGTCAGGGAACTGCTGCAATCAAGAAGAATAGAAGGAACATACTCACACAGGAGTATGAACACTTTGAGGCTAAATCTGAAGAATCAATGACAGAAACCTTTCACAGATTCTGTAAGCTACTGAATGATCTGTCACTGGTTAATAAAGAATATGATCTAGAAGATTCAAATCTCAAGTTTCTTCTTTCTCTACCTGAAAAGTGGGATGTTAAGACAACCACTATTAGAGACAAATATGATCTGGCTGATACTGATATTGATGAGATCTATGGGTTTCTCAAAACTCATGAACTGGAAATGGAACAGAGAAGCAGAAGATCAGGCAGAAAGTCAAAGTCTGTTGCTCTAAGAGTTGAAGAAAGACCCTCAAAGAAGGAAGCATCAAGGAAGAAGGCAAAAGGAAAAGCTTTGGTCATTCATTCTGAAAGTTAGTCATCAAACTCTGATGTTGACTCAAACACAGATGGATCATCTGATTCTGAAGATGATGAGGAAATGATGCAAATGGCTGCTTTGATGGTAAAGACCTTCAGGAAGATGGGATTCAAGAACTTCAAGAAAGGGAAGAGATTCTCCAAGAATGATTCAAAGTCTGACAGGAAGAATTTCAGCAAATCTGAGAGAAAGGATACCAAATCTGGGAAAAGAGACAAGTCTGAGATTCAATGCTACAAGTGTAACGAGATGGGTCACTATGCTCCTGAGCAAGAAGGGTAAAACTAAGAAGGCACTCTTCACTAAAGGCAGAGATTGGACAGACACCTCTGACTCAGATGAGGATGTGAACTATGCTCTCATGGCTACTACTGTTGATGAAGCTGAAGATTCTGAAAACAAGGTACCTCTAACTACCTATGCTTATAATACTGATGATATAACTGAATTAAGAATATATCTTAAGGCTTTACATATCAGTTATAGGGATCAGACTTTAGAGAATGAGAGAATCAAAACTGAGAATTCTGAACTCAAAGAGAGAAATAAGGTTGTAGAAGAGAAACTTGCTAACATGCAGCAAGTTCAAAAAGAGAGAGATGATGCTGTCTATCTTGAACAAGAGTTGTTAAGTAAGTATAAACAACTAGAATCTGAATTGGAGAAGGCAAATCACATTATTAAAACTTGGACTCACTCTGGAAAAGACACTCAAGAAGTTTTTCAATCTGACACTGTAGGTCTAGGTTATTCTGAGGGAGATGAACATAGGTTTCAGAATACAGTCAAGATTAGACCCCCTCTTCCACCTAAGAAATTTGGAACATTTGTTAATGGAATAAGTGAACCTAGGTTTGAATGTGGAAAAGAAGCTGTTAAGAAAGAACCAGTAAAAACTAGTGTTAAACAGGTTAATATTGGTTTAATGACAGATAAACAACTTAAGCATAAGCTTAAGGAGTTAAAATCTGTTAAGAAACAGAAAGTGTCTAGAAAGAACAGAAATGGTAAAGTAGGCATCACTCAAGGTAATTATCCAATGCTTGCTACTTTAGCTCCAAGAAAGACATGTCATAACTGTGGTAGCACTAACCATCTTGCTAGTTTTTGCAGGAAGAACAAAAACATTAATTCTTTACCTTCCAAGTCTGAAGTAAAGAAAGATAATGTTAGAACTAGACCACAGACCTTATGCAAACACTGTGGAAGCACTTGGCATTCTATTTATACTTGCAGAAATTATCATGCTATTTATCATAATTACTATGAACTGAAACCTAATTTGAAATGGGTTAAGGTTGATTCTACAAGTGTAAAATCTGATAAAGTTAGCTTAAACTCTGATAGTGTAAATTCCGCTGCTAAAGCTAACAAAATTAAGAAAGCCAAAGGATCCAAGCAAGTCTGGATCCTTAAATCTAATCTTCAGTAATTGTTTGTGATTGCAGGGCATCAGGGAGAGTATCCTAGTCATGGACAGTGGATGTTCAGGACACATGACTGGAAATAAAGCCCTGCTATCAGAGTATGTGGAGAAGGCTGGCCCAAAAGTTTCCTATGGAGATGGCAACATAGAACATACTCTGGGATATGGCAATATCAATCTTGGAAGTGTCATCATCACAAATGTAGCTCTGGTCCCAGGACTCAAGCATGATCTGCTACCTGTGAGTCAAATCTGTGACAGAGGTTTTCATGTAGATTTTTAACCTGAATACTGTGAGGTTATCAGCAAAACCACAGGGAAAGTTGTTTTGGTTGGACAAAGGCGCAACAATATCTATGAAGCAAGCTTGTTGACAAACTCTGATGGAAAACTATGTGCCTGTCAACAAGAATGTCCAATGAAGAGAGTTGGAAGTGGAATAAGAAACTCTCTCATTTGAATCTGAACAACATCAATGAGCTGATAAGAAAGGATCTTGTTAGAGGACTTTCAAAGTCTTTGTTAAATGTTGATGGTCTGTGTGATTCATGTCAAAAGGCCAAACAGAGGAAGACTTCTTTCAAGAGCAAGTCTGAATCTTCAATTGTTGATCCATATCATCTCCTACATGTTGATCTCTTTGGACCAGTGAATGTCTTGTCAATTGGAAGGAAGAAATATGCTCTAGTCATTGTTGATGAATATACTAGATACACTTGGGTGTATTTTCTAGCAAAGAAGGATGAAACTGCATTAACTCTAATGGAGCATGTAAAGCTGCTGGACAAAGGATCAAAACACAAAGTCAAAATAATCAGAAGTGATAATGGAACTAAATTCAGAAATTCAATAATGGAAGAATTCTGCAAGAACAGAGGATTGAAGCAAGAGTTTTCTGCACCCGGTACACCACAGCAAAATGGTGTAGTTGAGAGGAAGAACAGAACATTGATAGAAGCTGCCAGAACTATGCTTGATGAAGCAAAATTGCCAACCTATTTCTGGGCAGAAGCAGTTCAAACTACCTGTTTTAGTCAAAATGCAACACTGATCAACAAGCATGGAAAAACACCATATGAGATGGTGAGAGAAAAGAAGCCAAACCTGAAATATTTTCATATTTTTGGGTGTAAATGCTTTGTGTTGAAAACTCATCCTGAACAGTTGACCAAATTTGAGTTGAAAGCAGATGAAGGAATTTTTGTTGGCTATCCAGTGTCAACCAAGGCATTCAGAGTTTATAATCTGAGAACAAAAGTGATTATGGAATCTATTCATGTGTCATTTGATGACAAGAAAATCACTGGACCTGAAGATGTTGATGAACATGATCAGTTGCATTTCGAAAATGAAGATTTAATCTCTGATGAAATAAACTCTGATGACACCAGTCCAACAAACTCTGTTGATGCAAACTCTGAACCTCTACTGGTACACACAAAAGAAATATTACAATCAGAACCAAGAGGAGAACCAGTTGAGGGGGAGCATGATCATAGTCATGACTCAAATTTTGATAGTGAGTCAACTGAAAAATCTGGATCAAACTCAAACTCTGATGACTCAAACTCTGAAAGTCCAAAGTCTGACAGTTCAAACTCTGAGCAATCAAATTCAGGGGGAGCCTCAGAAAATGAAGGAAGGCATCAAGAAAATCAGGAGAACATTGATCAAAGGGGAGGATCAACTGTTGACAGAAGTCATTTACCTTCAGCTAGGAAATGGACAAAATCTCATACACCTGATCTAATAATTGGAGATCCAGATGCAAAAGTTAGGACAAGAAGTGCTACAACAAATGAATGTCTGTTTCATGCATTTCTGTCCAAATCTGAACCAAAGAAAGTGGAAGAAGCTCTTCAAGATGCTAACTGGATAACAGCAATGCAGGAGGAGTTAAATGAATTTGAGAGAAATGAAGTATGGACCCTTGTACCTAGACCAAAGAATAGATCTGTTGTTGGTACTAGAAGGGTTTTCAGAAACAAAACTGATAGTGATGGGGTTGTTACAAGAAACAAGGCCAGACTTGTGGCCAAAGGCTATTCACAGCAAGAAGGCATAGACTATGATGAAACTTTTGCTCCAGTTGCAAGGTTGGAGGCAATAAGAATCTTTCTAGCATATGCTTCTCACAAGAAATTCAAGGTTTTTCAGATGGATGTGAAAAGTGCTTTTCTGAATGGAAAACTTGAAGAAGAAGTGTTTGTTGAACAACCACCAGGATTTGTAGATCCCAAGTATCCAGATTATGTCTACATGCTTGACAAGGCACTCTATGGACTTAAGCAGGCACCAAGAGCATGGTATGAAACTCTGGCTCAATTTCTTTTAGAAAGTGGGTTCAACAGAGGTACAATTGATAAAACCTTGTTCTACTTCAATCTTGGTAGTGATCTGTTATTAGTTCAAATATATGTAGATGACATAATCTTTGGATATACTAATGATAAACTCTGTAAGAAGTTTGCCAAGCTCATGCAGTCCAGGTATCAAATGAGCATGATGGGAGAGCTTAGTTATTTTCTAGGGCTATAGGTGAAGCAAACAGATGATGGAATCTTTATCAATCAAGCAAAATATACCAGAAATCTTCTCAAGAAATTTGGCATGCTTGACTGCTCATCTGCAACAACTCCCATGGCAACAGCAACAAAGTTGGACAAAGACACAGGTTCACCAGTGGATATGACAAGCTATAGAGGGATGATTGGGTCTCTTCTTTATCTAACAGCAAGCAGACCTGACATCATGTATGCAACATGTCTTTGTGCAAGATTTCAGGCAGATCCAAGAGAACCACATCTAACAGCTGTAGAGAATTTTCAAATATCTAAAGGGTACCATAACTTTAGGTTTGTGGTATCCAAGAGAATCAGACTTTAAGCTACTTGGTTACTCTGATGCAGACTTTGCAGGCTGTAAAATAGACAAAAAAAATTCCCAGTGGAAGTTGTCAATTTCTTGGTGATAGACTTGTTTCTTGGTACAGCAAGAAACAGAAATCAATCTCTACATCTACAGCTGAAGCAGAGTATATTGCTGCTGGCAGCTGTTGTGCACAGATTCTGTGGATGAAGAATCAACTACTGGATTATGGATTGAGGTACAGTAAAATACCTATTTACTATGATAATCAAACTGCTATTGCTATGACAGGTAATCCAGTACAGCATTAAATGACCAAGCACATCAGCATAAGGTACCATTTTATCAGAGAACATGTAGAGGAAGGGAATATTGAGCTTCATTTTGTGTCTACAGAACAACAGCTTGCAGATATCTTCACCAAGCCATTGAGTGAAGCTGTATTTACAAGGCTGGTAAATAAACTAGGGATGGTCTCTGGCTTTGACTAGTGATATTTGTTAGACTCAAAATTCTACTTATGTACTGTGTTGCTCATATTTTTGTGGTATGTTAAACTCTGCTATGAAAATTCTGCTCAATGACTGTTAAACTCTGTTAGCATGCTCTGTAAGTCATACACTGTTGACATGTTGGATAAACTCAAAGAAACTCTGATAATGTTTTTGTCTGAATGTTAATACCAATGAAGAGATTTGTATGAAGCATGATTCTCAGTAATTAATCATGAATCCTTCTAAGTTATTTGTTATCTAATCTTAGATTGTGCAGAAAATTAACACAGCATGATACTGTTTCATATTTATAGCATCTCTTAGTTTATTTATCCTAAACTCTGAGTCTGTAAATATTGTGTGCATTGCCTCTCATGAATAATTTCTGATGTTGATGAGCTCGAAACTCTGTTAGTTATACATTGTTACATTAGATTCTGTTATTAGAATACCCCCAAAGCTTATATATATAGAATGTTAGAACTCCTTTGAGATCATGTTTGTAACTAGTACGACCCAGGAACTTACTGGTATATAGTAAGGGCTAAAATTCTCTAATTTTTGGTGACTAGTTGAAGACTAGGAAGATCCAAGAACTTATCAAACTGATAAGGGCTAAAATTATAGGATTTTTGGTGACTAGTTCCAACCTCTGATTACTGGAGAAATTTAAAAAAAATAGGGGGTTATAAATTAATTAAATATTACTGTATATAAATCGTTTACTACAGAGCTTAGCATTCATCATACATTCAATGTTTACTATGAGAGTTTGTGCATCCAGTGTTTACTGATTTACTTTATGGATTTTATGAAATACTAGATGCTCTAAATACTGATTTAGTAAACTCTGCTATACACACACTCATATTCACAACTGTGCAGTGTTTGAAAGGATAACAGTAATAAAGTTGGAGAATTGATAAACACTGTTGGATTCTGTTGAGTACTCTAAGGTAATATTTTATTTCAGACAAAGCATATACTTGGAGTACAAAAAGAGTTTTTGAAATTTGCATGTGCTACGTGCCAACTGTTTAATGGTGTCAGACAGTTAAAGCTTATTGGTAGAGAGAGAATAGCAGTAATAATAGGCATTATTACTGCGCGTGTACACGACTGTTCCACTATTTACGTGACACGTATCCCACTCACACACTTAACAAGAAATTGGTTGCGTGTTTAATGTCTAAAACGATTGGGTTTTTAATTTTCAATTACAGATCTAATCACACTCGATTCATTATTCACTTTTTCACTTTTACACCCACGAACACACAACATTACACACAATTTCTCTGTTATTTTCACTTAAGAATTTTCACAAACACTTTTCTACACATTCTCTTTTCTCACAATTTCTAAACTGTTCTGATGGCATCCAAGACTTTTGTTGCTCAGGGATTATCTTTTGTTCCTAATAACTATGCAGCAATATTAAACACTGATAAAGCCCCAGAACCATTTCATTTGATTCAGAACTTCCTAAGAGATTCTGAAATTGGTCAAGCTCTTGTTCAACCAGTAAAACTCTCTGCCACACAGATCTCTACTTCCTGGCGAAACTCTGTTTATGATGATGGTGGAGAGAATGGGACTCCATCCATTGTGTTTACTCATGAAGACCAAGAGTTTGTAATCACTCCAGCAACTGTTCGAGATGTTTTGGATTTTGACACTCACACCTCATACGTTGTGGCTGGTGAGAATGAACTGAAGGAAATGTTTCAGCAATTGCGGTTTTCTGACCATTTGGACAAGCTCGGTAATGTCAAAAGGCCAGGGCTCAGGAAAGAGTGGAGCTTTTTCTTTGACTGCATCACAAGAGCATTCGGGAAGAAAGTCACCAACTGGGATGCAATTCCCAATGATAGTCTTCAAATCGGGTATTCTCTTCTCAATGGGAGTAACTTTGATTTTGATAGATTAGTTCTTATGAATCTAGGTGAAAAACTAGCAGAGTCTAATACAACTGTCTATTTCTCACGTTTTTGTCAAAGTTTATTCTCTGCTTGTTTGCCTAATGTGGACATTTCTGATGAGGATGTCATTCAACTTTTCCAAGTCCATAAGAGAATGTTCTCTGACTTGACAAACAAAGATGCCAACAAGGATCAAGTTCCAGAGTTTATTTATCCTCTTGCCCTCAGAAACTTTCTCAATCAACCACAGGAACAACAAGCACCAGCACCTGAACCTGTACTTGAACCTCCACAATCAAATTCTCAACCCACAAAGAAAGCACAGGACTGCTGAAGCTTTTAGGCCAAAGAGAGCTAGAAAGGAAAGAGCAAACAGACCTACATCTCCATCTACTCTAGATGATTCTATTTCAGAAGGAGAAAGAACAGAAGTGCCTCAAGTTAAAAGGAGGAGACTAATTATTGAAGAGTCTGATGAAGAAATGAATCTTGAAGCTCCAGAGGATATCTCTAAGGAGACTCCTGCTGTTGAGACAGCTATTAACTCAGAACCTACTATTGCAGAACCTGAACTCAGAGTTAATTCACCAGTACTTCCTGAGGTTCCAGTTGAACATGTTGATAGAACTAAGTTACCTGCAATGGAAGACTTTGATGAAAATGTCATATCATTCTCTGTTGAAGTTGAATATCATATTCCAACATCCATGGCTGCAAACTCTGCTGAAACTGGTGTTGCAGATCAACCTACTGTGGTGCTAGAAGAAACAGAGGTTGCATCTCACACAGAGTTATTCTCTGATCACTAGTAGAAAACAGGCCTTTTACGTCGGTTAAATTGACCTTATACGTCGGTTAAATGGCGACGTATGGAAGGGCGACGTATAAAGTCATAGTCTTTTACGTCGGTTAAAAAGGCGACGTAATAGATAGAATATACGTCGGCTTAATAACCGACGTAAAAGACCAAAATAACCGACGTATAAGTGTCTGAGTAACCGACGTATAAAACAAATAGGCGACGTATATTGTTATCAATTTACGTCGGTTCTTCTAAACAACCGACGTATATTGTCCAAAAAATTTTAAAAAAAAAATATTTTGTTTCTCTGTAATCTAATCATACCTAGAAACATGTGCAATAATCAAAAAAACATACATTAACAAAATTTTGTACAACCAAAAACTACAATAACCAAAATGTTTACAAATTCCCGATCTAATGGGTCAACCATGTGATGTAATTAAGATTGTACAAGTTACACTGAGATTGAATGATAATTCAATGATGAAATTTAAAACTAAGTTGCTTGGAGACTGCTTGTTTTGTAGTAGAGACAAGTTGTTCCATCCATTCTGAAAAGGCATAATAGGCTGCCTCAATCTCATCTTGACCGGTAATAAAAACGAGTATGTCACCTGGAGCACTAGTTGTCATGGCCTGCTTCACTGCAGCTTCAACGTAATCTTCACAGGGACTTTTACTATATATGGTTTGCACAGGGAATGTTCTTCCTAGTATATGGAAGATTGGTACACTGCAAAACACACGTTAGTCAATTGCACGTTAATACAGAAGCAATTGATAGATGATTGCATTACTCAATCGATTTAACACAATAATATTACCTTCCGAAAAAAGTGAGAATTTTTCAGCATTGAAAGTGGCAGATGTCACTATAAGTTTGAAATCACGCCGTCTGGAAAAAACTTTTTTAAGGATCCCAAAGAGCACATCTGTGTTCAGCGACCTTTCGTGTGCTTCATCCATCATAACGACACTGCAGTTTCATCAGGCAACAGTTGCTTTTGTACCTAGATGAAATTCGCAGTTGATCTCTAATGGTTCCACCAGCCTTTGCTAGAACATGCAAAACACCTTCCTTTATTACTTCATTTTCATCTTCAAGGAGGTGTACGACATCTTCTTCAATCCCACTAAGCACCGACGGAATGGAGCAAGCAAAAATCTGAATTATCGAGAGTAAAAAAATATACATTAAAAAAAAATCTTTGTTCACTTCGTGTTTTGCATGCAAGAAATAGCAGAAATATCAGCTCCAGTGAATTACATTTCAAATTGTATAGGAAGTATGGGGAAAACAAATTAGCATAAATAGCTTCTACCAGAAACAATCAGGTAAGAATATAGTCAAGTAATATACTACATATAAAATTTACCACAAGTATATTCATGCAGGACAAAATAGACTCCGCGCTTCCAGTAGATTTCTGCATATTAGCCTCTTCAAAGATTTCTTTGACATATTCTTTGTTAAACAGAATAGGTTCGACAGCATCTGACCTGCGGAGTTAGATTAAGTGTTCAAATATGTCGTTTGGTAACATCACTATCATCACATATCAACTTGTTTCAGCACAGTACCAATCCTAAAAATTATTCTACAAGATTTTGAAGGAGCCATCAGATGGTTATATAACTTATAACTGCCATGTAGAAATGTTAACGAAAGTTCTGTGCTAGTAACATGTACCTCAAATCCTTACCAGAACTTCTTTACCTACTTTATGATATGATAGCAATTTCATTTATGGAAATTAATACCAGAACTTCTTTAACTACTTTATGATATGATAGCAATTTCATTTATTGAAAACATTAAATTGTAAAAACAATAACTGATATGAATCTAGATAGATATATCCATACTGTAGAGAGAAATATATGTTTGTATGTCTTTGTAACAAAATACTATATCTTGCCTGAAATCTTTGTCATAAAAACACCTTAGAATCTTTCCAGGAATCCAATCATAGTCATCACCACTTGTATAAGAACCATCATTACACTTCAGGCAATAGTTGTTGTAAATCTCGGCCAGCCTCTCCATGGTATACATTTTCACAAGAAGCTGAAAGATAACAAATTTACAAGTTACAGTATACAATCATAAATTGGCTAAATAGGGGGGAAACAGTACTCTGAAATTGGAAAAGTTGATGTATACCGATTTATCCCTTAGACGTTTAGCAACAAGCTTTACAGTTTCAACTGGAACAGAAGTCAGGGAGCAACATGCCACATCACACAAAACCGCAACAACTTGTTTACGAACGTTTTCGTCATAGTCCAACAGCCGGTCAAATAGGGCAGCTGAAAGCATTCACATATTGATGTCAAATAATATTAAATGCAGTAACTAGGTAAAAAAAATTAGTGTTTCTTACAGATAATTTGAGGTGCTTCAGCCCTTGAAGGATTTGACAGTAGACATCTTTTAACATATTCAAGGACAGACATCCGAACCTCTACAACTCTGTCAGTCAACCTCTTCAGGAACTCAGAAAAGATTGGCAGAAATGTTTCGGAGATAGTAGACTCCGGGAGTGCAAATAGATCACCAACTAACCGTACAGCCTTCAGCCTAATATCTATATTGTCCGTCTGTCCAGAGCATGTAACCAAAGCCAAGAAATTACTCGCTACAAAAGTACATTACCAGACCAAACATGACTCGAGACTTATTTATGAAACCAAAGAGTAGAATTTACTTATGTGGACAGAGTAAAAGTTAATATACACTCGAATTCTGACAAAGATTGTTTATATGCCAAACTAAAACGCTTCCTTCTCAGTATAGATTAAGGGTAGAGTTTTTCTACACTAAAACACAGTAAAACCGACTTGGAAATGATAACCAACAGAAAAGAAAAAAAAAGTGGATACATGGATGCAATTTTAAAATTTTAGTTACGCACAAAAAAGAAGGCTTACCAGTAGCTCTCCTGTAAGGTACGGAACAACTCCTGATAATACTTGAGGAGCACATCGATAGATATCATACATAACTTCATGATAGTGAAATTGACAATCCAATGACCTGTTATCACCTGACATTGATGATATAAGAAACTGCTTTATGCCAGGCTCAAGTTTTCCACTACACTGCTCTATAACATTCATAGCAAGTCTCCTCCCAGCCTTTGTGACATCCTAAAATTTTAGTATCAACAAATAAATTTATGTAATCAGCGATAACAAAATCATGTAATTTAGTAGTAACAGGAAGTTCATCAGAAGCAGATATGAGTACATTTTTATTCCGGCCCAAAATAGACAACATAACAAGTAGGAGATCCTCTTGAATTTCCTCGCTCTCCTCCAAGAGAACCACCATGATAGTTTGCATTGAGCTCAAAACACTTTCCGGATGCTCATCACTGCAACGCGTGCAAGAAAGAACAAAGAATGGAGTTAATTAATCAAACTGGAAATACGAATAAGAGCCCGTTTGGCTAAGCTTTACTCTGAATTGAGTCAAAACTCAATGCCTACTACTTTTTATGATATACAAATCTTGGAAAAAAAATTGGGCAAACAGGCTCTTTATTATAATAATGAGAAGACTGAGCATAACGTTTTTAAAGACAAAGCATATGAACATTAGTACATAGTCGGTGGAAGCTGTAGTATATCATCTACACATACCAAGTTATCTGAATCACATAAGAAATTATTGACAAAAGAAACCAAACTAACTACGAAATTGGAAGAAGAAGCTATGTTGAATACCCAGAATACGAATACCCAAATTTAACCTAAATCAGAATTAAAACTACCAACTAATTGCATTCAAATCTCAAAATTACCAGCATGTATTACCAACTAATAGGGAGTCAACAGCTCCGCGAACAAATCGCTATTTCCACTAAACGTCCTCTGCAGATTCTTATACATTCTCGATCCTTAACCTCCGTAAAATCCAAAATCCTAAACAAATACACACACTGTACACACAAATTTATAATCAAATACTCAGATCTGTAAATAGATACAACAAACATATAAGTATAGATAGGATCGGAACTTGTGGAGTCGGATTAGTGGACTGGAGGTGTTGAAGACAGGTCGATTGAAGCAATGTCCATTGGATGACGACGCGTATTGACGCTGGTGATGTGCCACCGACGCATCGGATCTTTTCCCCTTGGCGTTCATTTCTCAGAGAGAGAGAGAGAGAGAGCGTGAGAGAGATGAGAGAGGAAGAACAGAGTTTAATTGGGGAAGAAATGTAATAATATAGGGCAACAATTGAAGACTACGATTTCAATTAAATTAAGTTGTATAGATAGTAAAAAATGATACTTTATACGTCGGTTTTTCCTAACGGATGTAATACGTCGTCTTTTCCTTGAGCGACGTATATAATAGCATTATATATGTCGCTCTTTCCTCAACCGACGTATATAGTAGCATTATATACGTCGCATTTTCCTCAACCGACGTATAATATAACTTTATACGTCGGCGTTTTCTTGAACCGACGTAAAAAATGTTTAAAAATGTACATATACGTCGCCTTTTGGCGGAACCGACGTATATAAGTACTTTATACGTCGCCTTTGGCCAGAACCGACGTATATGAGGCGATGTAAAAGATCAATTTTGTACTAGTGGATGCACATCAAATCTCAGACCATGGTGAGGAAATTGATCAGCCTGCTAAACATGTTTCCTCAGATATTGTCAAGACAAACTCTGCTAATCCAGAAAGACAGGTTGCTCAAGAAGAACCAGTTCCTGCATTTAATGAAGAAACTGCCTCAGTTGCAGATGCTGATGATTCTGAGAATGATCCTTCTAAGGAAGTGAGAGCAGAAGCTGGATCTGCTCAAAATGTTGAAGTTCAAACTGATGGACTGAAAACAGGGGAGAAGCCAGACTTTGCTGGACCTTCTGCAAGAGAAATTGAAGATGGTTTCATGGCAAAACAAACTGTAGACTGGTACAATGAAGATTGCATATTTCCTACTGGCAGGGCAGCTAATTTTCTTAGGGATAATTCTAAGAAGATTTCAAATCCAGACATTTTGACATGCTTACAAGGCACAGTGATTCAGGTTAAGGCCTTGAATCACAGATTTAATGAAAATCAGAAGTCTATTATAGATCTGAGAAATGAAGTTGTAAGTAGAGAGATGACTCTACAGAGAGACAACAACAAAATGTTTCAAAATTTCTTAAAGGCTCAAGAGACTGTACTTCAGAGATTGGGTAAAGTTGAAGCAAATCAGTCTGTCATGTCTGCTAAAATTGATTTCATTGCTACCTCCTTGGAACTAATTACATCTATACTCATTCTTGATGATGTCAAAAAGGGGGAGAGAGTTGCTAAGTCAAAATGCAAGTTTGCTCAAACTCAGATCAGAAAGGATGATGCTGGAGATGGAGGAGCAAGTAATAAAGGCAAGGGTAAAGCTAAAGAAAGTCAAACTCTGAAATCTAGCAAGTCTTCTAAATCACAGTTTGCTGGAATAAACACTGATACTCAAGGTAATTCAAAGACCAAGAGTTTGGTATTAACTTAAAATCCACAGACTGATGAGGAGTTGGCTGCTAAGATGTTTTTTGAAGAGAATGAAAAGGGAGTTACACTTGTAGATGTTCAAGCTCAAGAGAAAATGTTTCTAGCAGAACATCAGAAAGCTTTGAAATCTGGGAAGTCTAAGAAAAATGAGAAAGCTGCTAAGCCTGTTCTTAAAGGCATTGAAATCAAAGAACAAGTTGGTGCTGATCAAAGGATGCAGGTATCCAGAAAACCAGCAGATGCAGATTCTAAGCAAAAGCTGAAAGGCATTACTGAAGAAGAAAGAATTTTAAAGAAGGCCAGTACAACCTCTGTTTCTACACAAGTTGTACAGAAGAAAGAAAACACAACCTCTGTTGCTACACAAGTTGTGTCTAAACCTCTATCTTCTCAGTTGAAGTCAGTCTTTGGAAAAAGAACACTTCATGATCCAAATCTAGTACCTGAAGCTCCTATGGATTTTACTGATGGAAGAGCCTTATCTGGTAAGATTGGAAACAATAAAGCTAGCCTAGGCTCACACAGAGATAAAAGGCAACATACTGGTCGTAGAGATCCTTCTTCACTGGCTGTTCCAGGTCGTGGTGTCGCTCAAGAGAGTTTGGACAGATTGGAATCAGTACAGTTAGTTTATCAGAAGAGTTTAAAGAAAGATTTTCTCTTATACTTTATGGCTGATGGGACAGTATTAAAATTGGTGAGCATGATATTGGTTTGAAATATTAGGAAGAATTAGAACATGTTCTGTATCTTTTCAAGGTGAATAATCGAAGGACTCAATCAGTTACAAATGTGCTCAGATAGAAAATGCTTCAAAATTTGGCAATTAGAGGAATGAAGTATAATAGCAGATATGTTCCTAAGTACAGAGACTGGAATGGAAATATCATTGAAATGAAGAAGGGTACTGCAAAGCTGAAGACTGATCTGGGAATCACAGTTCTTGATTTCAACTCACAGTTAGAGGAAGTAAAATTTATCAGACTGGGAAATGATATGAGGAGGAACAAAATCTACGATCTGCTATTTATCAGACTGATGAGAGTGATCCTCAGTTGAGAGAGATCAAGGAAGCTATGAAGATTGAACTTGAAAATGCAGAGAGAAGATTGCTTATAAACTATCTCAGAACAACACCAGATCTTAAGGAGATTAGAGATTGAATTCTGTAAGAATTTTCTTGTTTTCTGTAGATTTTTGTTAGGTAGAAGCTTAAACTCTGT
Source organism: Saposhnikovia divaricata (assembly GCA_036435485.1). Lineage (NCBI taxonomy): Eukaryota > Viridiplantae > Streptophyta > Magnoliopsida > Apiales > Apiaceae > Saposhnikovia > Saposhnikovia divaricata. The sequence continues at coordinate 234,792,356 of CM071595.1, read as the reverse complement.
TTGTATATTTAACACTGTGTTTGTGTATTTGTTTTGACATCATCAATTACTGTTAACTTGTGCATTTTTACTAATGAACAAGTTGGGGGAGATTGTTAAATATAATTGATGTGGTTAATATCAGTGTTTAAGTTTTACAGGGAAAAACAGAGTTTAACTTGAAACAGGAAGCAGTCAGAGTTTAGTTAAACTCTGACAGTTGGAAGCTCGACAGAGTTTTGCTATACTCTGACAATGGAAGACTCGACAGAGTTTAGTTAAACTCTGTCTGAAGGAAGCGCGTCTCCAGTCAACAGTGATTAAAGATTAATTGAAGATAATTATAGAAGTAATATCTTTACAGATTGGATAGTTTTTAAAGAGATTGAGTTGACTTTGGAGATGTGTAGAAATCATAATTGATAATATTTGTATAGCTGATTTATAGGAGAATCAATTATCGATTGTACGTAGCTGTATATCTTTATAAATACAGTTAGGTTAACCCTAGAAGGGTATCGATCGTGTAACACAATATCTTATCATTGTAACCTAAGCAGCTCTCTGTGATATTTTACATCACTGAGAGAGGAGTTAATTCCAAACAGTTTTTAAAGTTTTTAAGAACTTATTGTTATTTTCTCATACTTATTTGATTATAATTGTGTATTCGGCCTAACAGAAACATGTACCCAAAGGCATGTAAATAAGTCTGTACCTGAAGGTAGCAAGCAAATCGAAGGTAGCTAATGGAATCTATACCCGAAGGAAGTTAAACGAATTTTTACCCGAAGGCTACAAGTGCAAAATTAAAGCATAACTACATTGTTCATGAAAAGCATGGAAATAAAGGAACCTAGTTTTCTTTTATCTTCTCCGGAGTCAAAACATCATCCCGGGTATTTTAAATTGGGGACTAACTACAAAATGGTATCCGACGACTTAGTACAAATTGTATGAGATTTTAAACATCAATTGGAAGCAGATGTGATTTTACTCCAAGAATCTTTGGCAACATGCTAGTAGTTATCTGTCTACAAGAATCATATCGACATAGAAGCAAAACTAACTGGGCTTTTATTGCATCGGATACATCAAGCAACCATGACATAACTTTTTAGCATTCGACACATGCACGAGAAATATATTTATTGTGTTTCCTAGGCTAATCTGCGCCCAAGGGCTTATCTGCGCCCAAGGGCTAATGGTGATACTTGATGACAAACTAAACGCTGGTATCTGATGGCTAACTACGAACTAGTATTCGATGGCTAACTACGAACTACATGAAATTTCAAATATCAATTCACTAGCTTGATATTCTTGAAAAAGTACCATTGGAAGCAAAGAATAATATGCATCGGGGACCGTCAACAACGTGCCTTTAATTATGCATTAGGAAGACAATGTGATACAGAGGTGGAAATATATATAACGATCTGCAACAATATTTTTGATAACAATGGATAATTGAATGTCAGGACCTTCGGACATAAGACCCACCAGAATAATAATCCTATACTCGTACAAAATATGTACCCAATGGTGCTTGATGATGCAATGGTGATCGAAGAGTAAAGATGAAGTAAAAGATATAGGACCCACGAGCAAAAAAAAAGAAAAAAAAAAGAAAAAGAAAAAAATATGTGATAGATATGTCCAACTTCTAGTCTAATTATGCTCGGGACACAACTCTTGACTCATTGGAAATACTGTATAAGTGTGAGATTGGGGACCAATTCAAAATTGGTTATACAATGACTAACTACGATACACATGAGATATTAAGCATGAATTTCATGGTTTGATACTTCATCAAGGCTATCATTGGAAACTAAAATTCCTCTGCACCGGAAACCTTTGGCAACACGGCATATACCAATGCAAAGGTATAAGAGTATAAAGAAATTGACATCAGAAGTTTTGTTTCCAGGGGGGCATACATGACAACGGACCTTTAAAAACTCGGATGACACAAATTTAAAAAAACTATACATTTGGAAGCTCAAGCAATACAAATTTGGTTACCAAAGATAACACTACAAGTCAAGTTGGTTGCCAATGATAAATTAAAACCAGAAAATAACGTTCATGGAGCAAAAACGAAGATTATGTAGATGCCAAGTGGTCCCGTGGTATTAGAAAATCAAAATCAAAGTGATTTAGTTAACATCACATGGAGATTTCAAACATCATGTTTGAAAATAAAATTAGCATTGGCCACGAAGGTAAATATCAAGTGGTGTTCAAGTACTGGACTTGATTTTTGTATTCGGAAGTTTGGCTGTATCCAAAGACAATTTTTGTATCCAATGGTTTCTTTTATTGATGTCCAATGACTATGCTGCGCACTATAAAAAAAATGGTATCGTCTTCAAAAAATACTGGGGACCTGTTGATACAAAAAATATATTAATTTTGTATCCAAAGCAAGGACCTCTATGTTCGCATCCGAAGATTATTTTTATATGGGCTTGTCTAAATCTAATGAGTCCGATCCACTGGAATAGCCCATGAAACCGAGCCCAATGCTTAAGGCGGTGGAAAGAAATTATATGATCGGAAGCCTAATTCTAGATGGATCTAAATATCCTCTCAAATATGGATATTACTTGTCGCCGAAGACAAAAGACATGGGTTGGGAACTAAATGGACTTGATACCTATAAATAGGGTACGTAGGCACCTTGAGAGGGATCCGGAATTCACACCCGATTACAAACTCTCAAGAACAGTCCCAAATATCTCAAAAACCCTAATTGTATTTTTATATTTACATCTTTATTCTTATTATCTCTATCCGAATACCCAAATATAAATTTAATCTTGAAGTTTTGTCATTGACGAAAATCGGCTTCAACACATACTATGGCTATCATAGAACTTACATTGCAGTTAAAGCGATCATAATTTGATGATTAACACAAATAAGCCGGGCGACAAAATTAGAGTGTTTGACTAAGCGAAACTGGATGGTATCATTGTACTCCTCACTGGTCCATCACCCATCAGGCCATCATGTAATATATAATGTGAAGTTCTTTTCTTTCTTATTTAAAATATTTTATTCTTATGTTCACTTTGCACATGTTATGTATATCGGCTCCTACTACAAGAAATGAGAAGTTTTTTCGTTTATGGTAGAGCTGAACGTATTATTTCATTTATGGTATAGTAGAAAAGTAGTTGAAAATGAAGTTAATAAAGCTGTTAACAAAACATTCAACAAATGATATAGTAGAAAAGTAGTGGAAAATGAAGTGATAAAAACTGTTAGCAAAACATTCAACGGGAAATGTCACTCCAGCGGCGAAACTTACTTAAGCATGCGCTAGTTAAAGTGATGTATCCCGCTCCAAATAAAGACAAGTTCCCACCTCTTTCTCCTTCATTCACATGAACCCTAAATCCCCCCACACAGCAACAAAACATGCACCCACACACAACAAACACATATAAACAATCACCCAGCCACCCATCTTCTCCTCTACTTCATTAACTAAAGGTATTTTTCTTATTTTCTCCCTTATATGTATTCTAAATAATTTATACAGGTTATGGATAATTAAAATTTTTTACCCTTGAGTATATCAAAATTTATTGTATATAGGTTGTGCATGTAGTTATTTTAGATTGAATTTAATATATAAAATGATTTGTGTTAGTTTAATTCGGTGGTATTTATGTTAAATTAGATTAGTAATGATCTTTACTTTGATAATTTAAATTAATTAGTTGGATAAATTTTGGATTAGTGGCTAATGTTTCAAAATTTAGATTTTATATTTATATTAGTGTGAATAATAATGCACGAAATAATTTGTGTTAATTTAATTTGGTGGATATTTTTATTAAATTAGATTAGTAATAATGATTAGTTAGATGATTTAACTTAGTTGGATTAATTTTAGATTAGTGGCTAACGTTCCAAATTTAGATTTTATATTTAAATTAGTGTAAATTTTAATGTACGAAATGATTTGTGTTAGTTTTATTTGGTGGATACTTTTGTCAAATTAGATTAGTAATAATGATTAGTTTGATAATTTAAATTAGTTGAATTAATTTTAGATTAGTAGCTACGTTCCTAGTTCAGTTTTTAAAATTATTTTAGTGTGAATTTTAATGTACGAAATTAATATAATTTGGTAACAACAAAATTTGCAGAAAGTGATGTTCAAAATACCTTGATTGGCTGCATCCGAAGAACCTTCTTCCTGGATCAAGAGTACCTTCTTTTCATGCTTGTTGACAAGGAGCTGGGAGATTGCAATTACACTTAACAACAACATTTTCACTTAAGTGATATATTAGAAAGTTCTTGAACTATGTTTATAAGGATTTTTAACTGAAGATAAAGAGTTTCTAGAATTAGACATGACTTAGAATATTAAAAAAGGCATCACATAATGGCCTTCAATGTATAGACACAAAGTATGTGCTTTAAAATATAAAAAACTACTACACGACTACAATTTTTTAAAAAGTTGATTTGTCACTTCAAATTGGAAATAAAGTTTAACAGTTGTACATATCAATAATTTTTACAAAAAATTTGAGTGATCATTTCATTTAAAGCAAAATCAGCAATACATGACAATCCCAGTCTGACAACCCACTTGCAAGTAGGTTATATACATCACCCTTCCTTTACATTCAGTGCAAATTTATTTACCAGCTAGATAGAAAATATGCCATCTTCTACACATCGCAATTGGTCGTTGGAGAAAGAAACGATGACTATCGAAGCGATCCAAAAGAGTATTTCGCAGGCATTCGTTGAGAATGGATATATCGGCGTGAGGAATCCGAACGTTTGAGAAATGACCTCATTGTTATGGGTGCAAGAGTCCTTATTCTTCATTCTCTTACCATATTTTCGCGTAATGGTGAATCATCCAATTGGAATGATTATAGGCGTAAAGTGATTAAAGCTGTGAAACAGATATGAATTGAAAACAACCGAATGATGTTACGTAGACTCGTCATTATATCTATCAACTTGCCAAAGATTCTGTTCGTGCCAGCGGTAAAGAGCTCACACAAGTCGAGGAACAACATATTGAAGAAAATTCATGCTAAATCTCTGATGATTACATGTCGGATGAAGAAATTTCATTAAGTACTTTTCAATTGTTTAAGTATTTACGATTTTTCTATTATGTATTGTTGTATTGTGATATTGAATGTAGTAGTGTGTCATAATAATACATATTTAAGAAAATAATCACATTAAATCAAGCTAATAACATTATATTACATGAAGCAAATATATGAAAGAAAAACATCACAGTACATGACAACACAAATTCAAATGAGTCTCCGTAAAGGACATTTTTCAGGGAAAATTGAATAAATATTTTTTAAAATACACAAAGAAGATCACATGAAAAAGTTAATCATCATCATCATCATCATCATCATTCTCATCATCATCCTATTTGTCAATTTGAATTTCTTGCTCATCATCACTTATTTTATGTATGTTGAAACTTTCCATGAGTTCATTCATTTGGCATTCATGCTTTATCTTTTGTATGGTTAATTGCGATTGAAGATCGTCATGATGATAGTTTCCCGCTCCTCTAGCGGTTCTTCGACCTAACGGTTATAACCACATCCATTGCCTCCATATAGACACTTCATAACTTTTCTTACAGCATTTCTCCCGTACTAGATCATTTTTTCAACCACCAGTTTATTACAGAAGCAAAGCTCCAAATCTGGAATGTTAGACATCTTTAATTGTATAAGATAATTTCTAAATATATTTGTAGTAGTTGGATGAAGAAACACTAAAAAATGACTCCCCGGTACTTTAAAAACATTGAAAGATTCTGCAAAATTGAAAAAATGAGTAGTCACTTCATGTTGTATTTAAGCAGTATATGAAATAATTGACAATAGTGGTAAGAAACCAATTACAACTACTAGACCAAGACATTTTTCTTTGATGTAGATATAGTTAGCCAGACATGACCTGGTTATATAAAAGGAAAGAATAAGACATTTATGATAAAGTTACATTTAAAATGTTTACTTCAAATAATTGAATTTTCATATCTACTATAATTTGCTACATCAATAATGTAAATAAAATAAAGTTGATTTCTGAAAAAGTTAAGTTCATTTCAAACATTTTGTACAGATTCTTGCAAGCTATTAAAGTTGATTTTAGACGTCTTGTACAGTTCATTTCGGGCATCTTGTAATAATAAAATAAAGGGTAATTTTTGATAAAGTAAAGTTGATTTTAGATATCTTGTACAATTTTCTTCAATTAGTAAAATTGACTAGTCACGTCTTTATATCTGCACTGAAAGAGGGAGAGTAATAATTCACTTGTTTGTAAAGTCGAGTCATCACTTCAAATTTAAATTTCGTTTAACACAATTTAGTAGTTTTGCATCAACAATATATTAATAATAATCACACCTTTGTTCTGTAAAATAGATCTTCCCTTCTGTCAATATTCATACAACAACATTTCTCATATTAATAATACCCTCTAAGGCAGGTTGCATCAGATAGATAAGAAAAAAGGCCTATGAATTCTAGTCCAAGCGAGAGCGAAAGCCGAAAGGCGAGATTATCAGCGTGTAATGGAAAATGAAAGAAGCATTAAGAAAAAAAAATGAATAAGCGGAATTGAAAGCTAAGGAAGAACATTGTTGGAACATGTTCTACAATAAAACGTGCAAGTATATGAACAGAAAGAACAGAAGAGGTAAAGACTGGGTGCCAACTTTTGATGAGGTTGAGGACAAGAAGGAAAAATATCCACAGGTCAAGAAGCTTTGAAACGAAAAACATTATCATATGTAGAAATATGTACATCACAGAGGAAGAATACCTTGAGCAAAAAAATGCATTACGTGAGGAATGTAAGGCTTTACAAAAGAAATTTGACGATCGTGAGGAAGCCAAATGGTGGGCTGCGTGAAATGTGTCTGATGAAGGTTAAAGACAAGATTAATATCTTCTTCCTCTCACTCAATTTGAACTTTGTGATATTTATTAAATCGTTTTAATTCAGTGTTTGCATTTCCATTTTGTGTAATTATATGCTTTATATAATGAAGTACGTTTGTTTCCTCTTTGATTTGAATTAAAGTATTTGTTAGAAAATTGTATTTTTTTAGTCATTTTCGGGTCTAAAAAAACATTATTATACATAATATTTTTTTCAAGTGTTTTGGCTTATAGCAAAGTAGGACGTTAATACTTTAATACGAAACTAAAATAACGAAAATAACATGTAAAAATATGTTTTTTAGGTCCCTCAACATGCCTCCACAAAGTAATTTTTAAGAATTCGATGTGGACTTGTCACATTCGGACCAAAACTTAACATAGTTACACAAATTATTTTTTTAGAGATTTTTTATTTATACAAAAGTAGAACGTTAATACTTTAATATGCAGCAAAAAAATGAATAAAATTTAATTACAAATACATTTTTTAAGTCTCACAAATTGGCTACTAAGAAAGTAGTAAAATATTATTACAATTTTATCTACTCTGAAAGCAAAACAAAATAAAAAAATGCAATAGGATTCGCTATTTCAACGGACATTTTCTATTTAATTTTCTTAATGTAGGTGACGATTCCTACTGTTTTTCACAATTATACCAATTTTAAAAATATTTGTTCAATTATACCATAAATGAAAAATCTACTCATTTCTATATCAAAAATGAGCAGAGCCATATACATGGGAATTATAACCCACAAAGTGTAACTCGGATTCGGACCTATATTTGGGTAGTGCTTGATCGAGTAATTGAGCTACAACTACAAATGTATAAGAGTACAGTTCAATCTCGATAAATGAATACATTCGAGATTGAATTTTTTTATTCATTAATTGAGATTATTTATTTATCGAAATCAAAAATATACTATCTCTATTATGTTGGGATCAGAAAAAATTATTTATTTAATGAGATTATTCGTTTATCGAATATTTATTTATCGAGGTTCTACCGTATATAATAATATGTTACACAATATAATAATAAAATCTTGACTATTTGTATTAAATTAATGAATAATTAAAGAAAGTCTAATAGAACCTGACGATGTGACACATTTTGTCCTCGGTTAGCTTATCAACACACCAAGAATATCGCTAGGTGTTTGCTCTGCCCCATCTATCTTCTCTATTAACTCAGCAACCCTGCTTCATCTATGTATATTCTCACACTGTGCACAGTGCCGATATATATAATAAGATGGCTGGTTCAGAGTTGCCCGAGGAAAATACATCATATTTTCTTGAAATAGGTATTTTTTTTTTGTAAAAATTATTCAATTTTTTTCTTGAAATCAGGTAATAACCAGGCCAGCCCTAAATAAATAGTACTTGTTAAATATGTATTCCTCATCAGAGCTCAAAGTACAAGTCTCCTTTGTGCACTGTTCTAAAAATCATGGATTTTACCAATTAATCATGTGATTAATTGTTATAAGATGCTTTGTCGATTGGATTTTTAAAATTCGATTAATTCTTAAATATTTTTTTAAAAATACTATTTCAAGTTCAATATATTTATAAGTTTTTTAAAATATTCGATTAATTATCTGATTAATCATTCTATTAATTTTCAATTATCCGATTAATAAATATATCGATAAAGTCAAATTCTCGCTTTTTACAATAATAATTTATACATGCTGTAGAAATTAATAAAATTAAATCAGAATACCCGTGTATCTTTATTATTATTTATTTTTTTTTGACATTCCCGTGTAACTTTATTAGCCATGTGAAACTAATATCTTGTATATGCTTCGACAAAGGTGTACTAGTAGAATTTTTTCGCAATGACATTTAAGTATTTTCTGCTGTTTCATTTTAGAATGATAATTAATTAAAAATTATCTCATTACTAATATTCGTATTGTTTTCTGACCAAAAAAATTTTATATATATTCGTATTGTTTTAGACAGTGATGTCGTCGTTTCTGTTTCCATTTTTCTAACACGTCACAGACAAAAGATTTATTCATCTTTCCCCAAGTATATGCGTACAAAATTATACATGCTTGTCTCTATATTTTCCTTTCATTTTCGTGTGTTTCATATTTGCTTATCGTGGCTCTTCGTCTGATCATACATGCATAAATATTGTAAGCTTGCATGTTAAGTTGTCAAACATGAAAGTGAAAGCCACAAGTATTTCAGTGATGGTACTACGATATATGTTATTTCATGTCTCCAAGTTTTTGATTTGTAGTAAGACTACTGATAATGTACCAACATTTGAGAGGGACTTCGATGTATTGTGAATTGAATGGTTCAGCGTAGATGCATGTATATATTAGGAAAATTATCAATATTTATACCATCTAAATTAATTATTGCAACTTTAATAAATAAATATTATTATTGTTTTTATTTCAAAAAAAATATTATTATTGTTATTTTCTCAGTCATTTTAAACTCTTTATATTTGAATTGAGCATGAAGAATAAAAAATTAAAAATAAAGTGAACTAAAAGTGAGTAAATTATGAAAATAATCAATATTTAAGTAATAATTTATAAATGTGAAGCTAAATAGTCAAAAATAGTAAATGCTTTGGGATTTTTAAAAAATTAAAATATAATCATTTTTAAAAGTTTGCTAATGTAAAAAACTGAAAATAACATCCCAGAAAAATAGTTTATCAAAATAGTTTTATCACAATCAGAGATACAATATATTGAGAAATTATCAAAAATACAATTTTTATCAGTTGTTTTATTTACCATTTTTTGGAAATATTTGTAAAAATATAGTTTGCAACTAAAGTAACCAAATGCAATATGTTTTCAAGTTTTTCTCGAAAAATTATTGACATTGCTTTTGATTGTATACGTGATTGATTTTGGTTGAATTTGATTTAACCATAATAATTTATTAACTAAACTATTATGAAATCAAAAACAATTTTAATTACTAAACTTTTAAATTTATTATTTATAATTAGAAATATGATTGCAAAGTTTTCAACTGCATTTTTACGAATATTTTTCTAAAATAGATATTTTGTAAAATATTTTAAAAAAACAATATTTTTACAAAAACAATTATGATCTTAGATATTTTTAAAAATCCTTAATACATTGACCTTACAGAAGAAAGTGTGCTAGTTTAAAAGAAAAAAAGGGAAGTACTGTACGGTATATATTTATTTAAAAAAAATGTTAGAGATGTCAAATTGGGTACCAAAAATGATTTTTATTGGGTATAATTATATGGGCAGGGTCATCCAATTAAAACATCCCAAAATGACAAGTAATTAGTGTCATGTCATTTGGTAACAAATTTTGGTACCCAATTTGGTACCTCTAACACTACTCTTTAAACGGTGTGTGTCCTATATATGTTTTAAACTCTACGACCACAATAGACATAAATTGATTCGGGAGATGAGAGTATAGTAATTATTAGAACTGACAATTAGGATAATTGAATTAATTTCGGATCAGATTAATTTTGAAATGGATAAATTTTTGGTTATGATATATTTGAATAAAGTTTGGATCGGATTGGATCTGATTCGGTTCGGATTTAATTCGGATTAAAATCGAATTAAATTCGGATTAAGATCGAATACGATTCGGCTCAGATCATAATTGGTTCGGATCCTTTCTGTTCATTACTTATTCATTATTTTCTAATATGTTTGAGATTTTAAAAAGTACTTTATTGTTGAATATAATATTTCTAATATAAATTAAATTATGTACTTCTTTGCAAAAAGATGATTAAATAATTATAATGTATTTGATTTAAAATGGTTTTGCATTTTACTTATGAATGAGTTAAATATTGAATAAAATTTGCGTTAATGTATATAGGCTATTCGTTATAATCCATTAAAATTATAACAATTAATTAATTCATCAATTTCCTAATTCATATTTAAATCGAATCCAGCATTTTTAGTCATATTCGATTCGAATAATTTATTATTCGATTTTGATCGGTTTCAGATCACAATCGGTTCAATATTTCGGATTATCTTCGGTAAAATTTCTCGGTTCGTATATTTTGCGTATTGGATCAAAATATTTTTCGAATAATTATTCAATTTTTTAATCTGAATATAAAATCGAATTTAATTCTATAAATTTCATTTCGGTTTTTCGGATTCAGACACATTTTGCAAGATCTAATAATTAGTAAATCTAAAAATAAACCTCATACGTACGTCACGTACAATTATTTAATTCTAACGTGGCTTATAAGATGATTATTAGCATCGAAAGAAAAGAAAATTGAACAAAATTAAATCTTTAAATGCAACTAGAATCATCGTAATCTTCACTTACAATAGTCATATTTTTTAATTAAATTGAGCAGGATTGTTGATTTAAGAACAGATTATGTCCTATTGTCCCCCTATCAAAACACCGAGAATATTGGCTGGGTGTTTTCTTACTCCAACTTCATTCATCACTCCCATTTAATATATACTCTGTGTGTGCAATACGTGTATATACAATGAAATCTTTCAATTTCATTTAATATACTCCTATAGTTTTGTCCCCTATCTTTCAATTTTATTAATAATTAATAATAATATATATTTTCAGTATATAATAATAATAATAATAATAATGGTTATATGTTACTTTTATAAATTTAAAATATTTGGCATAAGACTGCATGGGGAAGCTTGTTTGGGTAGAATATATACATGAAAAGATGTAAATAAAGAGGTGTACATGACTGAGCATCACAATTAACAAGCTCCTAGTAGTATAATTTTCAATTCATGGAACCCACTTGTCCACATTTTTGTCTAACATTTCCCACATGGTAGTTTTAATTAAATGCAAATGATCCATTAAAGAAGCTGCTTCATATGTGTTTAACTATACTAATATTCTGGACAATCGACGTGAAAATGTGCTCTCAAGTCTATTACCGGAAAACAGCCTTGAGAAAATTGAGGGTAGTGCTCAATTTTATAGGATAAGGATTTTTTTTAATTTCAAATTTTTTGTTCGATTCTCGTTTATCATTTATCTTAATATTTATGAAATACTTAAGACATATAAGTCTATTATTCCAAAAAAAAAAAAAAAAAACTTTGCTAATCAGTTTCAATCCATTTGGGTCATACTTTCTTACACAAAATTAAGTTTCAAGTTCTTTTCCTTTTGAAACCTTAAACTTTCTTAAAGGCACTTGATTGGAGGACCCGTCAGATATCTTCATATGCATATATATATATATATAGTCTCCATCTAGAGAGAATTTGTTATATAGAGAATTGGAGAGAACCATATATTTTTTCTGATTCTACAACAGAATCAGTTTTTTTTTTAATTTTTTTCCCAAAAATATTTTTTCAAAAAAAATAAATAAATTTTGACATCGCCACGTCACTACTGACGTGGCACTGCCACGTCAACTGCCACATCATCACTGCTAACGTGGCAGTGTCACGTCATCAGTGACGTCATCATTGATGATGTGACATTGCCACGTCAGCAGTGATGACGTGGCGGCTGACGTTAGTGGTGCCACGTCAGCATTGGTTCTGTTACATAATCAATTTTTTTTTATATAACCAAAAAAAATTGGTCTTTTTTTTATAGAACCAAAAATTAAAACTTGATTCTACTATAGAATCATATAAAATTAGTAGTTCTCTCATATTCTCTATATAAGGAGGTCCTCTCTAGAATAATGGCCTATATATATATATATATAACTCGAAAAGATGAATAATCGAGGAGGCATGATTTTTTGAGGTTGCAAAGTCTTTAATTTTCATGATCTCACTGTTGCGCTTTAGTGATTAAAATATACATTCCATGATTCTAAATATCTACGTTCAGAAGTGTGTCACTGCTAGAAACTTATGTTTACGACATGAAATTTCAAAAATGTGAAAACAAAAGTAAAATAAAGGATCCCACAAGATCTGCCAAAATGAGATTAGCAACAAGAAGATCGATCTATAATCTTGAGATTACAGATACGAAAACAGGGCTTTAATCACACTTTATTCTTGTCTCATCTCATGTTCTCAACTAAGTTTTGATCTCTTAAGTATGTGATTAAAGTTAATTAACAATTTAAAAAGCTCACATTTCTAAATTCTAAATTCTAAATATAGTACTATGAATTGTTATGTCTTTCACACAAAGTGGATTCCATGAGCTTGAGATGGTACTAATAATTCAAATCAGTACTGTATATTTGTTCTGCAAGAATTGATGCGTCTACTTTTAAATTTTTCTAGAAAACAATGTACATTACTCTTTTATAGCTCAAATTTTTTAAAATTATTATAAAACTGTAAATCTAATGAAGAAATAAAGTAACACTTCATGTATATCATGTGAGGTTGAAGTTCAGTTTATGAAAAACATATGTTATGTTCTATCAAAATTATTGTGCATTTTTTTATCGTAAAACTTCGTTAATAATAAATATGTGTTACAATCATGGTTCTAAAAATTCCCGATTTAGCTGATTAATCCCCGATTAATCCTATGTAAGGTAACTAACCGATTCGATTTTTGAAATCCGATTAATCCTATGAATTTATTTATATGTTTAATTGTAAATTAGACTAATATATTAAATATTATTATAATATTCGATTATTACTCCGATTATTCCTTCCCATTAATCTTCGGTTACCCGATTAATCTTCAATCGATATCTCAACCGATTTATACCGATTATCAATTTTTACAATCATGGTTACAATATATGTTTTATCGAACTTTCGAACACTATTTATCATAATTAATCTTTTTTGTGGATAATAAATACGAAAAAATGTTATTGCAATCGTCTGCCTCCCACACTTTCTAACCTTGCACATATAACCTCATGCATATGAGCACATCTTGAGGTTTTACTTTCTGCAAATATTTCTGTTGCCCTCAAGTGCAAAACCATAAAAGTTGCCACTTGAGGTACCCTACCATTTTGGCTACCATTTTCCAATACATCAATTTCTATAAAAACTATCATATGGGGTCTTTTTGTACCAAAAATTATAATTTCTAATCTAAAAAGTGTATGAATTGGGAGTGGGATGGGGACCTTGTATTAATTTGATTCACATCCCTTATTATAAAGTGGACCCTTTTGTATATATTCCAACTGTACCTTTTGCTTCCAATCTTGGTGGCACCTTGGCATGCATAGCATGCTTCTTTTGTTTTTGTTTGCCCAATTGGATTTTCACTTGATTTTTTTATCCTCTTTCTTTTCTCATCATTAAATATCTTTTGTTTTATGTGTGAAAACAAATTTTTAGTTACAACAACATTAATAATCAATAAACTCATGATGATTTGAGTTTCGTTGTACATAGATTGATGATGGTATATAGTTATATATCATCATCAACTCAATTAATTACAAGAGAGCACGGAATCTGACATATATTTCACGTAAGTTTTCTAAGATAATATAATTTTATATATAAATATGGATGGACATTTTTGTAAATTCAAAATTTGTTTAAAATTTTATTAATTAGTCTTACGGACCTAATAAATATTAAAGGGAATCTCAGGAAAGTTCGCTGAGGCAGGATCCTTTTTCTCTAATTATAATACTAATATAAACTATTAAAGTTTTTCTCACACCCTTTCACCTAACACAGTGTGATGGAATAAGTTAAATTGATATAGGTTTTATTTTCTTTATCCTAAATTCTCAATTCAGTTCTGGCTCATAATATATGAAATACTCATGTAATTAAGGATGCATTTGGCATTGCATTTTTTTAATGAAAAACAGTTGAAAAATTGTTCTATGAAATTTTAAAAAAAAAATTGAAAAATATTTTTAACCTCAAAATTGATTTTAGAGAAAGAATTTTTCCTAACTATTGATTTCATCAAAATTTACCAAAAATAATTTATATATATATATATATATATATATATATATATATATATATATATATTTGCATCAAAACATTCACATATCAAAAATATTGTCAAACAATTGTCAAATTTCAAAACAACACTTTTTCCACTTTTTCTAACAAAAAAACAATTTTTAAGAATAATCCCAATTGTAACCTAAATTTTGTTTGTTTCGTCATTAATTATTATTACAAAGAAGACATGGATTTTAGATTGGCATAATTTATATAAGCAACTATTTATATCACTTTTAAGTTAATTAATTTAAAGATAAATTGCTTGAAAAAAAGATTTAAAGATAAATAACCAACCGAACAAAATGTATGTTCCCCTTTGTCATGTAGTTAGGTTAAATAGTGACCAAACATTACGAATCATGTTAAAATTCATATGATAATGTTGTTGAATTATTTTTTAAGGCCATAATTTAGGTCGAGATTATTAGGAAACTAAAAATTTTTAATAATTACAAAAATATATGGTGGACATAGTACTAATGTTTATGACAAGTTCAATCATTTAGTCCCACCCTTTCGTCTGAATTATTTTGGGCCCTTTTTCATGTAGAGATGAATATGCAAATGTCTCGATTCGAAAATTTTAGTTACAGTAAAATTTTTAAAGAATATTTCCTGACAAAATAAATTGAATTATAGAGTTGTCGTGAGGAAACAGTTGAAATGTTATTATGATTTATCAAGGAATATAGTTTTGTATCATTTGGTGAAAAATACAGTAATTTTTCTGCATATCATTTTACATTTATTTGTACGAGACTGATTGTAGGTTCATATATAAATTAGTAAAAATATAAGCTGATTGTAGAATAATATTTTAATCAAATATTAACTTGGGGGACCCTTATAACTAGATGTATTATAATATATAATGTACTAATATTAATATTTTAGTTATTAATAATCGATACATACACTACAACAAAAATGACCATTTCCTACCATGCTATTGGTAGGAAATGAGGGCTTCCTTTAAAAGCGGTCCCACATGCCACGTCACAGTCACGTGGCGTGGGACCAAGACATGTCACATGACACGTCATGTGCCACGTCAGCTGAAAATGGATCCCAAATGTTGACGTGTCATCCACGTGTCAAGTGGGACCATTCCACATCATTTTTAACTGTAGTCAAGCCCTATTTCCTACCAATATTGGTAGAAAATAGGTCATTTTTGACTTTAGTCAATACCTATTTCCTACCAATGTTGGTAGGTTTTGATGTGAGCGGGAAATTCAACTTTTTCACGAAATTTTTGGCGAAAACTTACTGATCAAAATTGACCAATATTGGTAGATTTTGATGTGCGCGGGAAATTCAACTTTTTCACTAAATTTTTGGTGAAAACTTACTAATCAAAACCTACCAATATTGGTAGGAAATAGGTTATTTTTGACATTAGTCAAGAACTATTTCCTACCAACGGAAGGTATGTCAATTTGGTAGGTTTTATAACAGTAGCCATGTAAATTGATATTTCCAACCAATCAATTCCTACCATTGTAACTTTGGTAGGAAATGACTTGAATGTGGTAGGTTTTAGCCCAGATTGGTAGGAATTATTTGTCCAATTTTTTAAAAAAATAGTGATCCATTAATAATTATGTAGAACAAATTGCACAATGAAATCAATCTCTAAATCATAGACATAAACCCATAACCAAAATTCATACATTCATCATAAATCATAGTCCGACATTATCACAATCATTGAATTAAGAAATTATAATTACATCTTCAAAGAACTATTCGAATTACAAAAAATGAGAATAAATTTAGAAATGTTTAAAGAGTTTAAACTCATCATCTTCAAAGTTTTCATCGTTGTTGAATCGTTGGCCTTCAATCTTTGTAATTTTGTTATCTTCATCTTCGTTTTTACAAATTCTTCATTTTTATCTTTATTCTTTATCTTCATCTTCATCTTCATCTTTGTTATCTTCATCTTCGTTTAAACGAATATATGAACTAATCAAAGAAGAAAAAGAATATTAAGAACACAAACACACAATAATAAATATATATAAATATGCACACATATGCAAGAAGGATAAGATTTATACCTTAATATTTGAGATGGTTAAAGTGAAAGAGATGAAGGAGAAGTGAAAAAAGAGAAGAAAGTAGTTTGGTGGAGAAGATTAAAATGAAAGTGAAAAGAGAGAAGAAAGTTGTTTATAGATGTTCAAGTCACCTGTTTCCTACCAATTGTGGTAGGTTATAAGTTTGGGCGGACTTTTTAAAATTTTGGGTTTGGCCGGATTTTTTTGAATAGTTTGCTATCGGCACTATTTTTGAAATTTTCACGAAATTAACTCTCAATTCCTACCAATATTGGTAGGTTATGGGGTTGGACGAAAATTTTGAAATTTTCGAGTATATGAGAGCCATTTTTGAAAATTTGGGTTCGGCAGTTAGTTCAAAATTTTCGTAAAAATGTGACCATTTCTTATCGATATTGGTCGGTTTTAACCAACTAGTAGAAGTGCGCACGTATTCCTATTTTTATTATTTTATTTAATGATCAAAACCTACCATCGTTTATTTTTATTTTTAAGAAATTGTTTATTAATTTAAAAAATGTGAAGGATGATGATGTGGAAGGTGGGGTCCTAATCGGTCCAAAATGATGCCAAAATCTACCAATATTGGTAGGTTTTGATGTGCGAGGGAAATTCAATTTTTTCATAAATTTTTGGCGGAAACTTACTGATATTTGTAGGTTTTGATGTACGTGGGAAATTTAACTTTTTCACGAAATTTTTAGCGAAAACTTGCGTGGCTACTTACGTGGATGGTGGGGTACCATCATAGTCAAAATCAACCAATGTTGGTAGGTTTTGATTTCCTACCAGAAATTGGTAGGAAATGGCCCTAGCAAAATTACATTATTATTTATTTTCAGAAATTGTTTATTAATTTAAAATGTGTGAGGGATGATGATGTGGAAGGTGGGGCCATTTTTCAGTCAAAATGTGATCAAAACCGACCAAAGTTGGTAGGTTTTGTTTTCGTACCAAAATTTGGTAGGAATTGTTGCTTGCGTATAAAAAATTTGGGCCCCACAAGTACCATTTCCTACCTAACTCCAAGATAGGAAATACTTACTCATTTTCTACCAAATTTTTTTGGTATGTTTTATGTGGTAGGTTCAGTGTTGTAAAAAGCGGGAATCGGACGTAATCGGTGGAGGCACCGTCCAGGGATTAATTGGGTAATCAGGGATTAATCGGAATGATTAATCGGATCATTAATCGGAACTAATTTAATATTATTTTTAAATATAATTATTATTAATATATGTAATTATTTTATTATTTGATTATACATGAATAATTATCATATATTTATACAAATATATTTAAAATATATAGAATTATTAAAGTAAATATAAATTTTAAGATCTAATTTTTGAATTGGGGTCAATATGAGAGAAAAAATTTATAAAATTCATGATTTAGCCGTTTAAAATATTAATTTGTATATGAGAATAATATTTTTCTTAAAATTTATTCATTTTTATACTTTTTGAATTTTTTAAATTTTTCTACAAAATTTTCAATTTTTTACCAATAATTTCGATTTTTGACCGATTAATCCGATTTTTGACCGATTAATCCTGATTAATCCCGATTTTTCGAAAAAATGATTTTTTATCCGACTTTTATAAAATCAGTTCGGTGACCTACCGAATAACGATTAATCGGCAATTAATCCCGATTAATCGCCGACTTTTAGAACAGAGGGTAGGTTTTGGCCATTTTTGTTGTAGTGATATTTATCATATAATTAGAATAATGCATAATTGATATATCATAAATATTAATATATAGTTATAACTAAATAATAATTAATATTAATATTAATATTAATAAGTATCATATAAATATAACCAGATGTATTATAATATATAATATATAATGTACTAATATTAATATTTTTGTTATTGATAATCAATACATATTTATCACATAATTAGAATAATACACAATTGATATATCATAAAATTTGGAATAATTTGTAATCTAAAATATATTCATATCTAATAATTTGTTAAAACTTGAAAGCTCACTGTGGGTTTCATGAAAGTAATGCTACAATTAAGGGTGTTTACCAAAATACCATTTTTTTCTATTTTTTTTTTTTGCAATTTTACCATATTTTCAAAATATTTGCAAAAAAATCTTTTAAAAATAAACATTTTCCGAAAATACAACTTTTTATAAAATATTTATAAAAACTTGTTTATCAATCAAATGCAACATGTTTTTACATATTTCCGGAAAATATGTTTAAAATTGAATTTGCATTTGTGATTGTGCAGCAAGTTGTTGCATGCAGTTGTGTAACGCATTTTTGCAATTTTTTTTATAAAAGTTGATATTTTTGCAATTTTTTTAAAAACAGATATTTTTACAAATAAAATTTTGGAATTGGACATTTATGAAAATTCTCTACTATTAATTGAATTTCAAAATCGAACCGTTGAGCACTTTAAGGATCAATTCAAGAATTCAAAAGTATGATAATATTATTATTTTACAATAATAATATTAGAGATCATTGATTTGTAAGTATTTAATTTCTTTTTCAAACTATAAATTGATGACATAAACTAAATATGTGTAAAAAGCCATACTTCATAAACTCTATGAAAATCAGTTTTGTAAAAGGTGGAAATCGAGATTTTATTGAAAGAGACATCGTACAGAAATTAATCAAATAATTGAAAATTAATTGAAGTGATTAATTTGATTATTAATCATATTTATTTAATAGATATTAATGTTAAAATTTTGAACTTGTTATATTTATTAAAAAAATCTATATAAAATTTAATTTACTTTTAAAAATCGAATCACCAAAACATTTTATAATGATTAATAATCAGATAATTAATTGATAAATTGGATGATTTTTAGAACGGCGATGAAAACTATAATTTTATATTTACCCTAAATATTAGTCGTACACAGTAATCGTTCCACTTACGTATGTGCCTTACTTTTCGTATTTGAACTTTGAAGTGAAAGTCTAAGCACATTTATTTCGAAAGCTATGCAGGGCTGCAGGGCCCCTGAAAAAACTGAAATTTACTTGGTTTTGTAGAGTCCATGCAACTTGCTCCGCTAGTCTTGGGTAAAGATAAAAAACTGAAACTCTTGCAAGTCAATTACCTATTTGATTGGTATATATATAATGCTGCATGTAATATGTTTCACCAAACTAAGTGCCAAATATAACCAACATCGATCTACTCAAACACTAATTTTACAAAGCAAGTTAGCTCTTGCTACTAATCGCATTCACGGGCATTCTGCAATTTTACTGACTCTTTTTCAGAATCAACAATCTTCCTCTTTTTTCTACTCTAAACATTTGAATTCGAGTTCGAGTTCGATAAATAAAATATTAATTTCCTATTAGATACTAATAATCAACCATAACTCCAATTCGAAGGTGATAAGATTTATAGAAATTCTGATCAAAGCTTCACTTGTCAGGTTCTTAATCAGCAGTAAGTTTGGCGCACGTGCCAAGACTTTACTACTACTACGTCACTCCCCACGTCTAAAGCAATCTCGCATGCATTACCTATTCTTAGTCAACCTTTACCCCACTGTAAAAAAGTAAAAAAGCAAAACACTCCATTTCTACATATTTACATCATCATAGTAGTAGTAGTACTCTCATCTCATCCGATCAAAAGCAAACTAAAAAGCTGTAAAAAGGTCAAACAAACACACCATTAAATTTATATTACAAAAACTCCGTACTCGTATAAGCATAAATACACCCAACCACCGTCTTTTTACACCATTATATCATCTCTCTCTTCTCAGTTCTCTCCCATAAACACAACACTCTCTCTCCCCAATCTCTCCCAAGGCTCTCAATCTCAAGCTCCTTTATTTCAACTCCTTTTCCTCCTCTTGTTCGAACTTTGAATTTTTGACTTGCAAACTTCTACTCACTCCACCACTCTTGTTTCTCCAAATATTTTGGTATCCCATTCGATTCGAACCGAAATTTTACACATTCATATACACCGTCCGTGTTATAAATTAAACCAAACATATTCAATATTTTTTCATTTCGTAAAATGTTAGATTATCGTCGTGAATATTCAGACGGTGAAGAAACGAACTCAAACTCGACAATCAAAAACTCGTCAAGCTCAATGAGTAGTACCGAAAGTTGCCCTAGCTTCAGCCGCTTATCATTCGACGCACTCGAAAACTCAACACTTTTCCACTCACCAGAAAACCTAACCCTAAAACCACACCGCTCCTCAGACTCCTCAGTCCAAGCCATCCGCTCCGCCACTTTCCGGCGAAGAAACTCCGGCGGCGGCCTAGGTTTCCGTGACTTCAGCCTCATTCGGCCTATCGGAAGCGGCGACATAGGAAAAGTTTATCTCTGCCGTCTTAAAAGCGATGAAAACTGCTATTATGCTATGAAAGTTGTGAATAAGAATGTTCTTGCGATGAAAAAGAAGCTTCAACGTGCCGAAACGGAGAGAAAAATACTTAAAATGCTTGATCATCCTTTTTTACCGACACTTCATGCCGAGTTCGAGGCCTCGCATTTCTCTTGTGTCGTAATGGAGTATTGTTCTGGTGGTGATTTGCATTCTCTCCGCCATAAACAGCCTAACCACCGTTTTTCGCTTAATTCCGCTAGGTAATAATTACGTTCTTGTTCCGTAAAATTTCGTTAAAATTGATAACAATTGTTCTGCACTCTTTTCGTTAATTTTTTATATAAATGATTTCTCTAATTTTTTGAAAACGTATCACTGTTTTCCGACATAATAAATAAACATTTTGTACATCAAAATGCTGGTGAATATATTGATTTCATATATAAAGATGCAGGTGATGAAACATTTGTTGTTTTGAAATGTAATTTTCATATTGATGGATTCTAGGTGATATTGTTCCTTTCTTTGTCACCAAGGACCACAGATTGATATAATTACAGCTCTTATTTTTGTAGTCTGTTCTGTACTGTCAGTTTCTACTTTCTGTAAATTCACAGAACTTTTGATTTTTTTCCTCATTTTATTTATTTTCAAAGAACTTTTCAATTCCGGGTTAGCCGCAAAATTTCCATTATTATACTAGTTTTCAATAAATATTTCTGCTTATAGTATTTCTTGTATACTTACTGTTTTACCCTATCCGGCATTCTTTATCTCCATTCCCACAAGTCATGCTCTACAAGTCCACACATATATGTACTTGTCTAGTTATATGTAAAAAAAATGATAGTTTAATGTTAATTGGTGAAGCGATATCTTTCTCGTTTATTTTACGAAAGGTTGAGATTTACAGTTACTAATGTTTAATTTAAATATTTTGTTACAGGTTTTATGCAGCGGAAGTATTGGTAGCATTGGAGTATCTACACATGTTAGGAATAATATACAGAGATTTAAAGCCTGAGAACGTATTAGTCAGATCAGACGGTCACATCATGCTCACTGATTTTGATCTCTCATTATGCTCTGATGCAATCGTAGCCGTTGAATCACCTGATATCTCTCCTGTCTCATCCTCACCGTCCGTTTCCTCGCGTTACAAATCATCTCCACTGCCTTTCTCATGTTTCTCAACCCGGTTCTTCCGGTCCAGGAAAATTCAATCAGAAAACCGGTTATTTGTGGCTGAACCGGTCACGGCCAGGTCTTGTTCTTTTGTTGGGACCCATGAGTACGTGGCGCCTGAGGTGGCATCAGGTGGGGGACACGGGAGTGCTGTGGACTGGTGGGCCCTAGGGATTTTTATCTACGAGATGATTTATGGACGGACTCCGTTTGCAGGGGAGTCAAATGCAGCTACATTACGTGGCATTGTCAAAACGCCGTTGACTTTTCCAACGGAGTTTGCGATGAGTGGGAGTGAAATGCACGCGCGTGATTTAATATCGGGATTGTTAGATAAAGATCCGAGTAAAAGAATTGGGTCGAAGCGTGGAGCATGCGAGGTGAAGACTCACCCGTTTTTTAAGAATATGAATTTTGCATTGATCAGGACTGTCACGCCACCGGAGGTTCCGGGGCTACGGAGACAAAACCGGACGGTTTGTAAGGACAGGAATGTGAGGAAAACGGCGCCGGTTGAGTTCTTTTGATGCAAGTGACAAGTGAGGAGATAGGGATTTTGTTATTGAAGATTGGACTAGTGTAGGAGGGTTAACACGTTTATGACTATATAATGATAATGTATATAATTATGCTATAATTTAGATTTATTACTATTAGTTGAAGAGTTCATTACAATCTAAATCTATCTATAGTTAATAATAGTAAAATGATATCGTGTGTACATGCGATAGTGTGAGTGAGGGGGAGGTCGAGTTATAAAGATTACTACCGTCATTATTTAGATCAGTCAAGACTAGAAAACGAACTACTTCACTTCAGGATTTGATTATGTGAACTTGAATATAAAAGAATTTATTCTCGAATGCAAATCAGATCGAAGCGTGAGTCAGTTCTAACCTGATTTCGAAAAATATATGCATGAAAGGGTGATTTTGTTTAAATTAATTGAAATAAGACATATCGGGAACAGTGAGTGTTGTTGGTGTTAGTGGAGTGGGTAAACTAAATTATGTTAACTTGATGAGTTGCTCAAGGCTCAAGAGGGGCAAATTATAATCAAGAATTAAGAAAGTTTAACGAGAACATAAGCTTTTAGACTGTGGTGTAGAAGAGATTAAGATGTAGCATGCACAATAATATTCACTTCACAAGTGTAAGATTATTCTAAACTTGTTTATAGAAACGTGTGCCATAATTTGGACGAAGAAATGCAGCAAGGAGAATCGGATGTACTCTAGAAGCATGGTTGCAAAGTCATGGTTGGCTTATATAATTACACACACAGTAAACACGTAGGCAGATTCTTTATCTTTTTTATCAAACTAATTCAACGGTCAAATTATATGGGACTATCATAATCGTATCTAACTCTTTGTCAACTTTTTGCTCTAATCCAGTAATGTTCTTGTACTAAATATTAAATGAAGATTCATGTCTACTTAGATGTGTGAGAATAGCTAATCTTGCTCATAGAAACACTCTTAACCATTATCCGCTCATGTACATGTTCTTATTTCAATCCGCTCAAAATCTCAAATAAAAAACTGAAATTCAAGAAATGTATTAGGTTCTAAGTTGTAATTTCTTCCATTTTTTTAAGTCTTTTAACTTAAAAAACGATAGAAAATCGAAATTGCAATCATAATTGTAAGTCAATAATCATAATCGTAATTAAATGTCGATCGAACCGATATTTTGACAAAAATCTGTTGGTAATGAATTCATGTGGTCCAAGACTATATGGTATATATGGAAAATTATTTGTTATATGATTCATGATTCATATCATATACTATAGATGGCATATGTGTGTAGTTTGTAAAGAATATCCACACAGGCAGCAAGTACGAAGGACCCTTGAAGCCAGTAGGGATGTTGATACATAACGTAGAGTCGTAGACAATGGGCAGCATCACAATGTGCGAAGTTGGCCAAGAAGTCTATTCTTTGTTCATATGTTCTCCTTACCATCTATCTCAACCTCAACCTCAATGTTTTTTGTCCTTAACCCCTCTAACTAATAATATCCCCAAGGTCTCTTTTTGTTCTCTCTTTCATTTCTTGTTTTTAACTAAATACTATAATTGTTTGATAACAAATTTTATACTCTACAAGTCAAAAATTTATAAATACGAGGTTGAAAACTCCGTTTTTTCAAAGTGACGAGTCAAGGGATTATAATATATACAATGGTGGTGTTATAATCGACACAATTAATTTCATTTGATTTGATGATTGAATAATTAAATAATTTGAAATGGGTTTTGTTTAATAATTAAAAGCCCAATTGACAACACATGGGCTGTCCCATGTGATATACCTGCCTACCAAGCAGGCCTACCCAGCTCAATTTAAAGTTCTTGTCCCCTAAAAGGCTAAAACCCTACCCCTACATCAACATACCTTTTTCCCTCCACCCAATCACATTTTCAAAGGTGGCATATTCCATTTGTTGCCACATGTAATTACCTTTATTTATTTATTTATTTATTATTATTATTTTTTTTTTCTCTATTATTATTATTATTAAAACTCTTTTCACCATAATTTCAACAGGAAAAGTAATACCAAAACTATTATCACTATTGCTTATATCTTTTTCCATTTAGATTCTATTAGTTGGTTATAAAATGACTTTCACTTTTAGAACTCGATACAAAAAGGTTGTCAATATAGTTGTCAACTTCTACCACATCATCATATATATTACTTTTTTATTTCTTCTCTCCTCCATCTCATTGTTGGCAACTTTTGTTACAAATCTACTCCAATAGGTGGCAACTTTAAAAGTTGCTAATGTGGTCCCATACATTAATTTTGTATTGTCTTATAAATACATTTAAAATATGGGAGATATAAAAAAGGATAAAGTTAAATACATTTTTGAGGAGTTGTATGTGTTTTAACTAAATAGGGAAGTTGCCAACTTTTGGCAACTTTGGTGGGCAACTTCTTGGCAACATTGACACTCCAATAAGTGGACAACCAAGGGTGCCATGCCACATAGGACTTGGCAACCTCTTGGCAACCTCTATTGGAGATGCTCTAAGTGGTTCCTATCATAAGTGGACTATCATTACTTGTGATTGAAAAGGAGAAATTAGCTTACCATTTAAAGTAAGGACAGGGTAATTATTAGAGGTGTAATTCGAGCCAGGTGGCTTGCAAGCTTACCCGGCTTGAACTCATTTAACGGAGCTCAACTCAGCTCGTTTAGTTAAATGATTTGAGTTTGGATAGAGGTTCCGGTTCATTTAATTAAACGAGTTGGCTCGACTCGATTCATGAAAAAAATTAATCGAGTTTGGACAGACATTTAGGCTCGATTAGTGTAAAACTAGACGAACCGACTCGTCTCGTTCGTTAAAACCGATTCTTTTAGCTAAGCGAGCTGGCTCGACTCGACCCAACTCATGTAATTAAACTAGTTCAGTTCGGCCAAAATTTTAGGCTCAATTAGTTGAACGAACCGGCTTGACTCGATTAATGCTTAGCTCAAAATTCAACTCAACTCATGTAATTAAACTAGTTGAGTTCGACCAAAAATTTAGACTCAATTAGTTGAACGAACCGGCTCGACTCAATTAATGCTTGGCTCAAAATTCAACTCGCCCGCCACCAATTACAGCCCTGGTAATTATGGGGGTGTTTGGGGTAGGGCTGAGCAAAACCGAACCGAAACCGAAAAACCGAACCGTGCAAATTCGGTTCGGTTCGGTTCTAATTTTTTGAAAAGTCGGTTTATTCGGTCCGGACCGAATAGACCGAAATAAAAATCGGTTCGGTTCGGTTCTTCGAAAAATATTTCGGTCCGGACCGAATAGACCGAATAGTCCGAATAATATATATTTTAATTTTTATATTTATGTTATATACATTTTATATATATCTTATAAGATATAATTATAATATCTAATTTGTAAATTCTAATTATATCTATGTTAGTGAAGTAGTGGTGATTAATTGATTATTATTTTTGTGATAAATCATGAATTTTTAACTTTATTTATATTATAGGTTTTTTTTTAAAAAAAATTTCGGTTTTTTCGGTCCGGACCGAACCGAACCGAATTATTTCGGTTCGGTCCGGTTCGGTCCATGATTAAACTTCGGTTCGGTTCGGTCCAGAAAAAAAATGACAATTCGGTTTTCGGTTTATTCGGTTCGGTTCGGTTCTGGACCGAACCGACCGAATGCTCAGCCCTAGTTTGGGGTAACTTTTTTTCAGAATAAGTCAACTTATTTTAAGACAAAGTTAGAGATTTCTAACTTTCCAACTTATTTTCCAACTTATTTTTGCAATTTATTGAATTTTAAACATACATTAAATACTTGTATAAAAAAAAATTATCAAAATATAAAATTTTTACCCGAAAATAAGTCCATAAGCCCATGAAATAAGCTTAGCCAAACAGGCTATATGTATACTTGCATAATTGATCAATAGATACAAAGCATCCTACACATCTTTTTGGTTCTACCCAGCTATGTCATCATTGCCATGCCATTATCAACAACTTGACTTCAAATGATAATATACTCTATGCTACCCATAAATAAATATCCAATTTTACCACAATTTATTTTTTATTATGTTTCTCCCGAAAATTTACAATATATATATATATATTTTTTTGTTGTTGTAGATTTATATAATTATAGAAATAATTCTCATGTATCCATGTTTATAAATATTCATTTTGATAAAATAAAAGTAGTATACAGAAAAACAAAGATACAAAGAGCAAGAGTCAACTCTGTTTCCAGAAAGCAAATTAATATGGCAGGAGACAGTAGAGTAGAGCTGAATAGAATAGAATAGAATAGAATAGGTGCATCAGGCTTGGCTGTTGGCCTACACCTGAATACGGCGTCGTACGATACATTTAATCTCCTACAGTTTTCACATTTATAGTATCAACAGCTTCGTAGTTAGTACTACTACGGTCCTGCTGAACATTCATTTCAAATTACTCATTTTAGGATCCTAGTTTATTAGTATTAATTTATTATATATAGTAGTATTGCGCTTCATTTTGCAATGTGTAGCCGTGTAGTAGAATAGATAGTGCACTAAATTCCTGATTTCGGATACCCTTTAGTGAACTAAAAAATTATTCATTTATCAGAAAATATAGTGTCACAATAAGATTACAAAAATATTTTAGTTATATTTGACTGTAACTGAGTCAATATAAACGAGACGGAAGATCAAAGCATTAATGTATAAGCATAAGCCAGTACTTTTGAGGATGTAATTTGCAAGTACTAGTTAGAGTTGAGTGTCTGGTTAGGGAGATCCGGGTTGAAAATCCCAATTAAAATTGTCAGTATAGTTGAGATAGCGTGTGTGAATCACGTAACCGTACCTGATTCTACTCTCCTTCTCCCTCTGCTCTTTCTTTAATACCCTCCTCTGTTATGTCCTTGTACATAAATTAATCCTCCCCCCCCCCCTCCCTCCTCAGGATAAACAGAGTGTTTTCAGTACATTTACATGTAAACTGTATACATACAGTAATCTCTCACATTCAACTCTGTAAACGCAACCAAATTGCATTCAGAACCTCTGTCTGGTTTATGTTTGATTTACAATTTCTCTACACAGGTATATAATGAAAGGAAAGTGATCCACAACTAACAATTTTGCAATATACCATAGCACCGTAAATAATCGTGGTATCCTCCATTTTTCAATATTTGACTATATCTTTTTTTCTAATTGATTTCAAATTTATCATTATAATAATAATGAGGAAGGAAAATAGGGAATGTTGTTGGAGTCGATGTACAAAACAAGGTTGCTAAATTGTTAGAAACCATTATTTTATATATTTTTAGGAATCAACTAAGGAGCTATTGGACTTGCTCTTACAATACAGAACAAATAACATAAAAAGAATGTAAAGGGTGAAAAATCTATAATTTCTTGATAACTACCAAAGACTGCCTGATAAACCCAAATTCATCAATGAGCAAAACTTGTATCAATGGAAGTACCATATCACCGAATTACAAAATAATTCCTTACATGCATATTTAACTTTTACAAACAAAGGAGTATACCTGTAGACTGTAGAGCAACACAAAATTATCCCCAAGTACAGATCATAAAACTGCAAGTAGTTGCTAAATCCGTTTCAGCTTATCGTTTAATACAGTATGTCTATAAGTTCCCACTTCCTGACATGTTAACACCAAGAGATATGCCAGATCAATGTTATCAAATAGAAGTAAAAGAGCCTTATAGAAGAAGAACACACTCAAATTGTCAAATACATGCAAATTATACTGAAGGTCAACAAAACCAAACATCCACTTAAGATAATAAGATCAACATACCATCAAAGATCATCATATAACACATAATCAGCATCCATGTCACTGCCACCAGAAAATTCATAATAATCATAGTCCTCGGAGACAATGTCGATATCAGATAGACCAGAAGGATAATCCTCCTCCAACGAATCCCAATCATTAAGTTCAGCATCAAATCCATAGTCTTCCGTAGAGTCAAATGGGAGCCTAAGATCCTTCATCTGGTAAGATAGCCTTTTTGCTAAATCATGTTCAAGGTTAACATTGAAACACTGCCGCATATCGAGAGATTCAAGATGAGGACACTTCTCAATAATGGCCAGCAAGCCATTATTTGTCATCTTATTTCCAAAGAGCTGTAGATGGCGTAGTCCAGGCATGTTTTCTGCAACAGCTATAGCATCCTCATCGCTTTCAATATGTGACCATCTATACCCATGTCTGTTAAAGCTGAATGACTTCACCTGAGGGCAAAAACTCCCTGCAACTTCAATAGATTGTTGTGAAACTGGAATATTATAAAGACGGAGTTCCTCCAAAAACGGAAGTTTTTTAAGCATTTCGCTCAACCCTTCATTTGATATGCCATAGCAAGATACAAGTTTTAGACGTCTCAGCTTACCTGATCTGTCAATATGTCGGAAAGTAAGGTCACAAGTCAATATTTAGTTGTGACACCAAAGATATATGCCACATATATTTGGTCATTACTAAAGCACATATCAATAGCATGTAAACTCCAAAAAAGAAAATTTATATCGCAGACATATACCAAAGATTAAAGAATACTCAAGTCAAATATGATTATGTAAAGAACTTTGCATATCACAAATGTTTTATTTTTTACAAATACTTATTTAACTAAATTTCGTTTATCAAGATTCAAGACACATATTTACATCGATACCCAGGCAGTGCCTTCTTGACCCCATTCCTTTTCTCCTTTCTTCTCCTTTTCACAACCTTAGCATCTCATATGTGGTCATTCAGTTGGTTAAAACATCCAGATGTCAATTAGCGAAAAAAAATGACTACATGCCAAACTAAGAACATCACACAAATATTTTCGTGCCCAAGTCTAACACGTGTACAGCGCCTGAAACCGAATAGTCCGTGTAACAATATAAAATATATACTGTAATGAGTAATAATAATTGGCAGTGGAATAATCGTAATTTTACTATAGTTTAATATCACTATAGCAATGATTCTATTTTCAAATAAATAGATAATATGGTTACATAATTAATAATTTGTCGCTAATTTGAAAAGCAATGTAATAACTAAGTAATTGAGATATCTAATATATGGGGAGTAACAAAACAGACTCAAGTACATATATACTCCAGTAGAAGAGAAGGCCTAATACAAAAAAACAGGAGACGAATATAACATTCCGAGTCGCATAAAAAAAGTAGCGGAAGAAGAGATTGGAAACATTTAGAACTCATAATTGAAGCCAGAAATTTGGTCAGATGTGACTGGAAAGATACAACTGAGTGTCGAACTGTCAACTTTATTTTGTAATTTTAATTTAACCAATACTTGGTGTGAGGGTACCGCAACGTGAATCTATAGTATACATATACTAATAGCAGGAGATTGGGAAGATGAGGTGGCGATCTAGAAACTCTTCAAAGCGATTTTATCATTTTCTCATTTACCAACTCCTAGAATAGTGCCGCATGATCATTTTGTGGAAAAATAGATATCAAACCCTTGCTCCTACTTTCTTTTTCACATTATTTTACAAACACTCATTATTAGTACAAGTAACTTTTCTATTTGATTTTTTTAATCCTTAATTCTATCTCTATGATCTTAGTTAACCGATCTTTAAATTACCTAGGAGTGATAGTTAATTTTCATTTTGTTATGCCAAGATAAAAAAAATTAAATTATCAAAATCACTTATTTATTGGATATTTACTCATTTAGCATTATCTTTATCTAAGTCACATGATAGCGTCGTATCAAAGCATGGATTTACTTGAACATTATATTTTATCAAAAAAAAAAGAGGAAATCGTACATATATACAAGGGAGCAAAAAATATTATTAATAAAACAAAAATTTAGATAAAATTATTCATACTTTTTATATTAAAAACTTGTAAGAGCGGCGATAGCAGGAGATTGGAGAAATGGGACGCTTCTAGAAATGTTTTGTTTATACTAGCTTTATACCCGTGCACTGCACGGGAGACTTTATATTTAATCTTGATTTTAGAAATTTTTATTAAAAAATGTTTAGAGTTTGTTTTAAGTTTAAGATCTCAGTCTATCAATTAGTTCAATTAGTTTAAGGAGTATTGTGTAGATTAGGTCAAGGAGTGTCATTTAGGTATTTGTGCCATACCATACCAAATAAGTGTTTTACATTAATTATATATAAAGATATAATTTCCATTTGGTTTTGCTCAGCCGACATCTTTGTTGGATCAAGTTTGTTATGTTTGAAAAAAAAAATTGGTGTGTAAGTTAACTTTAACTCGTATATTTAAAATCACAAAGATCTTAAACAATTTTTTAACATTTTTAAAAAATGTTTAATACTATTAAGTTTAAAAATGTTTAATACTATTACTTTTATTCAAGAAAAACATTTTTTAACAAAGATCTTCGATAACTGAACTATAGGGCTGTAAACGAGTCAAACGGTTCATGAGCTACTCAAACTCAATACGTAAAATATTTGAACTCAACTCGAAATTAATCGAGCTGAGCTCAAGTTTGAGCTATTCGAATACTTTACTGCTCTGAGTTCGAGTTTCAAATTACTCGGTTTGTAAGGTTCGCGAGCCTAATATTTGAACTCTCATTATTTTTAATTTTTTATAAGTTATAAATATATTTTTTATATAAATATTAAACAATTTTATACAACTAATATATTTAATCCAGTCGAACTCAAGACGAACCAATAATAATCGAGCTTTTGTCAACATTTGGTTAAATCAAATTAAGCTTTCGAGCCGAGTTCAAACATATCAAACTTTCTACGAGCCAAGCGTCAAACTTAAAATTGAAGTCTCGGTCAAATCCGAACTTTTTAGTCGAGTTCGAACTCAAGCCTGACAGTATTCGGCTCGGCTCGAATTCGATTACACCCCTACTGAACCGTAATCAAAATATATTTGATATTTTTTTTATTCTCATTCCTAAATATTATATACTACTTATAAAAGTATATTTGTTTAAAGATTTAAAAAAATATTTAATCAACCAATTCATCAAAGCATAAAAATTACAAAACTTCTTGCTAACCGAGACAAATATAAATAGATGGGATTCGGTAAAATAAAACGTATTTAGGATAGATTTAACGTTTTCACATTTGAATATAACATTTACGTTTAATTATATTTTAGTTTGATAATTTATTTATATTTTTATTATTTTTGAATAAAATATGAGAGATATATTTTAAATCAATTATTTGAATAAATATTTTTTCATATAATTAAATTTGTCATATATATTTTTAATTATTGAAAAGTATAAATTTATAAAGCCGCGCAAAGTGCGGAAAAGTTACCTAGTTTATATAGAGGTGCAATACAAAGAGTAGAACATGCTTCTTCCAAATAAAGAAGAATAAACAGGAAATATAGTGGAAATCTCTTCTCCTAAAACTGCTTCTGATCTCCTCTTACATCTTCACCAAATGCTGATTTTTCATCTCATCGATATATCTTGTCCATGAAACAT
This sequence comes from Saposhnikovia divaricata, assembly GCA_036435485.1. Classification (NCBI taxonomy): domain Eukaryota; kingdom Viridiplantae; phylum Streptophyta; class Magnoliopsida; order Apiales; family Apiaceae; genus Saposhnikovia; species Saposhnikovia divaricata. The sequence continues at coordinate 234,759,820 of CM071595.1, read as the reverse complement.
TACCACATAATGATCATATAAAAAGGTCATACAATACTCAATTCTTATTTTCTATCAGAGACTCTGATCTCAAAGTTAAACCAAAACTGTGATGGCAATTTTGCTGAAGAATGTTATTAGGGTGCAAGTATCACTACCTTAAACATATCCCAAGAGACTTAACAAGGAGAAGAATTTCATTTTTATAAAAATTGAAGTCTAAATAATAAGGAAACTACTATTAATCAATATATGCTTCTTAATACTAATCCAGTATCATAACTGAATACTGAAAACAACTCATCTTATCAGCCCACTACCATAGCCTATCCTATACTTGGCATTTGGCAATCTACTTGTCTAATGCAATTAACTTCCAAGTCAATCACAATAGATAATTCCTACATAAATACAAATTAATATTTTAGTTCTTTGCACCGCATCAACTAGCTCTACAAATGACACAACAGGAACCACTTAGAAAGTCTAACAAATCCAAACTAATTATGTTTATATATTCAAGACCAACACCTAAAATAGCTCACAAAATACTGATGTTGCTTTGATACATAGCTCATCACAACCAAAAGAAACAAAACATAAAGAATGGAGCAAAAACAAGGTTAAAGCTAAACCCAATAATAAAGGAATGACTAAATCGCTCAAGCTCAAACATATCATCTTGTGATAACCTAATTCCTAAATGTACTAACGAGGAGCAAGCACAAAAAAATTACATCCCACCCCATCAAATTGATACAAACAACTGTGCATAATATACAGGGTAACATTTAGGCGAGAAACAAAAGAGCAACACTTTTTCTGCATTGTGCTTGTGCACAACCTGCGGTTTCACAGTTCTTCCGCTCTCTCACCACATAAGTGTTACCCTAGAAATTTACATAGAATCTGGTTCGAATAGACACCAAACAAATATGAACCGTAAGAACCACCAAGTTTCCATACCCTAATTCTACAAAGGTAAACCTTAGACGAACTCTAATCATTATACTAGTTCAAAATATATAAATATCCCAAACCTTAGTGATTCTTTTGGTTCTCATTTAGCTATTCGTTCTCATTCAATCCAAACACATAGAGATAGAGTCTATCGTGACCTTTATCGTGTTTCAATTACATCCATCATAATCTTTACCAAATTTCAATTAGTCTACCATTCTTAACTTATCTCATGCAAGTACAATAAACCAAACATAACACACCATAAATCAAACATAGAACAAAATACTCCCTCCATCCCATTTTACACGTATTTTAGTATTAGATGTACTTTTCAACGATTTTTTTTTTAAATCTTTCTCAATTACATAACATATATATAATTCAATCAAAATTTGGTCAATCTGATCAATCGAAAGTAAAAAGGGACATGTAAAATGAAACTATTGTAAATTATTGAAAAACAAAAACAATTATACCTTTCGGAAACATATCGAAGCAGCTCATCGGAAGCGAAATCCTCCACAATTAACTCAACCAATTCTCCACAACTCAAATCAACAGCTTTCCTAGCCAACGCCAACTTCTCCTTTTGCAATTCGGAACCACAATCAGCGTCACTAAAGTAAGGTAAGTTACTTTCATAATACCCGAAATCCATGACCCGCCACATAGTCGGGTCGGAGCAGATGTTGCGCCATGATTTGCATACTTTTCGAGCACTTACTAACACGCCTACTGTGCCGAGACGTTGTAGAATCGATGATGTCAGATCCGCCGGAAGTTCTAGCCAGTTCCGGTGGGAATTCGCCGCCGGGGACGGTGGAATTGAGGGTGACGTCATCGGTTTTTAGAGGTCTAGGGCTCCACAGTTTGGGAGGAAATTACAATGGAGCGTAGGATACAAGATATTACAGAGGCACGTGGAGACAGTGTGAAGGAAACTAATTTTATTTTGGTATTTATAAATATTAAAATAATACTATTTTTTATTATTAAATTAATATAGTTTCTATATTGTTATAGAGTATGTTCTAAAATTTAAATAATTTAAAAAGGTTTTTAATTTTAGTAAGGGAAATAAAAAAGGTAAATTTAAAAATAAAAAAAAACGAAAAATAAGATTGTGATTACTATTACCGACAATGAGAACAATTTTGCTAAACATAGATAAAAAAAACACTTAACGGTGGGAGTAAGTTATGGTTTTGGTTTTACTAGGCAGTCAGGTGAAAATTAGGATCAAGTGGAGCTGAACAGGACGGCCTTACTTGTTGGCATCAGGTGGCTTCATCGGTTGACACTGGCAACATGGTCGATCGTTAGGGCAGCGACGTCAGGTTGGTTAAACATGGTTGGCTGAGTATGTTGGCTTGTCGGTTGGGAGCTGAGCTGAAAGTCCAATATGACTAAGGCAAAGTAAAAAATGTGGCTATGTGTGGGTGACATATATATGTAATATATATAATTTGTATATTAGCTGGGAAATGCACAAATGAGTGCGTTGGATAACTACCTTGTAGTTGTGGCTCAAGGAATTGTGGGAAATAACTGCTAGAGGCATTTTTAAATGTTGATAACCGCTGATAATATATAGAGATAGGCATTTATATATGTATTTTGTATTGTATAAATTCATATTGTATTTCTGCACTTGTATTATTTTATGTTAGGCAATAGAAAAAAGTCTGTAAGCATAAATCTGAGTTGTATCCTTATATTTTGATCAATATAAAGGTTGGGCTTGGTGCATGTAAATTGTCTTGTGTGTTTTACATTTTCTTGGTAATTAAACACACTTGCACACACGTGGTTCTTTTTGTGTATTTTTGGTTAAGAGTTCCGTTGTGCTTGGTTAAAACGGGTTGCTGGGCGACAACCTCTCGGAAAGGCTTACTGTTCTTGGCGTTGGGCGACAAGTTGGGAAGGCCGCAAGGATTAGAAAATTGGGTTTAAGAATCTGTCCCTGTGACAACTGGTATCAGAGCTTCGTTGTAGGTTCGTGGGTTATACGGAATCATGGTTGGAGGTAATTGTACGGGTGAACGGTTGGAAAGTCTTGAAGAATTCCTGGGCACGCCTTTGTTGACTGATGAGATTTGTTTGGCGAATCAGATTCAAGTTTTGAGGGATGACTTGAATGAATTCAAAGAAACGGTTGCTGCGTTCATGGCTACCAATGATGGCCAATTCACGGATCTGTTTGCAACAATGACGACTTCATCTAAAAACATGGGGAATTAGTTACGAATGATGGGGAATGAGATTGCTATCATGAAGGTGGATGTGGCGAGCAGTTTAACAGATGGTTCTAGGGAGGGCCATTCAAATTTAAAAATTCTAGAACCGAAGTCATATGGTGGCGCAAGGGTTGCGAAGGAACTAGAGAATTTCTTGTGGGATATGGGGCAATATTTTAAGGTTGCTCATATTGATGAAAGGGAGCACGTTTCAATCACTAGTATGTACTTGGTTGGTGATGCGAAATTGTGGTTGTGAACTCGTACTAATGGTGATGCGAGTGTGGACAGGCCGACTATAACAACATTTGAGGCATTGAGGAATGAACTTAAGGAGCAATTTCTGCCGCTTAATGCTTCTTGGCTTGCTAGAGAAAGTTTAAGGAATCTTAGACAAACGAGAACTGTTTGAGATTATGTGAAGGAATTCAGTTCTTTGTTGTTGGATATAAAGAACATGACGGATGAGGATAAGTTGTTCAATTTCTTGGCTGGACTCAAACCTTGGGCGCAGGTAGAATTGAGGAGGCAGGTTGTGAAGGACTTACCGACTACCGTGGTAGCTGCTGATAGGTTGTTTGACTCCAAGCATGTTGGTTCTGATGCTGAAAAGGTAAAAACGGTGAGAAGAATCACAAGGATGAGAGCAGAAACAAGAACGGTGGGAAAAACTGCGTTGATGATGCAAAGGATAATAAATAGGCAGTCTCAAGGTGTTGGCGACAAAGATTTTTTCATATGTGGAGGGCCGAATTTTGTAAGACAGTGTCCCAAAAAAGAGAGACTAAATTCTATTTGTGTTGAAGAAAAGAATGCTGAAAATAGTGAGAAAAATGAATTGGTTCCTACGAGGGCGAATCATATGCGTTTGGTTACACTAAGGACTGAAAAATTCGTTGAGGGTGATGGTTTAATTTTTGTCAAGGCCTTAGTGAACTGGAAGGCAGTCATGGCTATGATGGACACGGGTGCCACTAACAGTTTTATTGGGGTAAATGTGCTGATGAACTCAGTCTGAGGTTTAAATCAAGTTAGAATCAGATTAAGATGGCTAACGCCGAGTTGCAGAAAATTTGGGGTTCCTCAAGTGTTGACTTGAAAATTGGTGAATGGAAACGTAACTTTACTTTTCGTGTTCTTGCTAAATGATTTTGATTGCATCCTAGGAATGGATTTCTTTATCATGACTAGTAGCGCTATCATGTTGCGTTATGGTGGGATTATGATCATGGATGAGGCATGTCCGTGTTTTATTAAGGCCATTGCTATGTAAGTTAATAAGGGTAACAAGACCCCAACTTGGTTTGTGGAATCGAGCTAGGGGCTGGTGACTCATCTGGTTATAGTGTCGAACTTGATGGTTTTCTGGTTAGGCCTGAATCAATGTCTCCAAAGGTTGGGGCGTTGCTGGAACTTGAGTCAGAATGGGATTGATGAGTGGGCGGCTGGGCATTTACACAAAGTCATCAAGTTGTGGTGATAAAGGGGGCAAGATTTTGGAGGTTAATTTAATTAGCTTATGGTAGTTGGTAGTGGGGCAGTGACATATCGCAAACGGACTTGCAGCCATGGTTTTGGGGCGTTGGTTTGCTACTTGGAGAAACGGTTTCTCAAATATTGTTGGTCTTTTGATGAGGACATCAAACTCAGAAGTGTGGGAGGGTTTGTAAGACTCTTTGGTTGAAAAGCATTATGGTTTTGGTTTTACTAGGCAGCTAGGTGAAAATTAGGACCAAGTGTAGCTGAAATGGACAACTTCACTTGTTGGCGCATGGTGGCTTCACCGGTTGATGCTGGCAGCATGGGCGACCGTTAGGGCAGCGGCGCTAGATTGGTTAAACATGGTTGGATGAGTATGTTGGCTTGCTAGTTGGTTCTATGTGGGCGACACAAAGCTGGGAGCTAAGCCGAGAGTCCAATATGACTAAGGGAAAGTAAAAAACATGGGTACATGTGGGTGACTAATATATATGATACATATTGTGTATATTTGCTGGGAAATGGACAAATGAGTGGGTGGGATAACTACCTTGCAGTTGTGGCTCAAGGATTGGTGGGAAATAACTGCTAGAGGCATTTAAATGTTGGTAACCGCTGGTAACCGTCGAGAAATTGGCTTGATGGGCATGGGGCTTGGCTGATATATAGAGATAGGCATTTATATATTTATTCTCTGTATTGTACAAGTTCATATTGTATTTCTGCACTTGTATTATTTTATGCTAGGTAATAGGAAAAAGTCTGTAAGCATAAATCTGAGTTGTATTCTTATATTGTGATCAATACAAAGGTTGAGCTTGGTGCCTGTGAATTGTCTTGTATGTTTTATATTTTCTTGGTAATTAAACACACTTGCACACAAGTGTTCTTTTTGTGCATTTTTGGTTAAGAGTTCCACCGTGCTTGGTTTAAACGGGTTGCTGGGCGACAACCTTTCAGGTAGGCTGACTATTCTTGCCGTACAGATTTAGAAACTTGGGTTTAAGTATTTGTCCCTGTGATAATAGGGGTGTACACGAGTTGGTGAAACGGATCAATCCGACCCAAACCGACCCTATATTTGGTCGACCCAACCCAATTAATTTCAAACCGAAGCAAGATTGGGTTAAAAATATTTCAACCCGATATTAATGGGTTGGGTGTTGGTTTCGATTTTTTTAACTCAACCCAACCTGATTCGTTTATAATTTTGGCAAATTAATAAATATATACCTATAAGTTCATTAACTTAGCCCACTATCCATTAATCAATCCAGTCCATATATTATTAGGTTTACTCAAATCTTCATACAGTAGCTTTTTACATGATTAGTGTGACTTGCATATATAAATAATATGGTTAGGTTGCTTGATATTATTTTTGTAGTATACATAAACACAAGCAAGTGCTAAGACCCAAGTACTTTCTTAAAATACATAAAAACAGGACCATGATTATTCTTTCCGGTAGGAACATCATTTAAATCTTAGTGTGATTTAATATATTATACTTATGTATTAATATTCATAATTTCATTGCACCGTTTCTGTCTTGTTAACCTTTAACTCAAGAAACATGGTAGTCGATTGCTTAGCTGGTTTAACAATTTGTTGTAATTAGTTTCAGTTGACAACGTACCAAGTAAGAGGAGATTATTGGAAATTATATGCATCACCAGTAAATGTAGATAACAGTAAAGAAAAACAACGTTGATAGATACTTAAACGAAAAACCTCTCAAATCGACAATGTACCCATCCAAACCGATCCAAATCAACCCAACTCGACCTTTAAATATATAAGGTTGCGTTAAAAATTTATTTTCCATGGATTGGTGGGTTAAAAATTTCGAAACCGATTAAAAATGGGTTGTGTTGAGATTTTTTTCTAACCCGACCCATATATACCCCTACTTAATGGAGTACTATTTAAAAGTAGTTTTTGGAAAGGCTTTTAACGTAAAATCGATTTTGAAAAATGGAGGTGAGAACCATTGATTTTTCCATCAAATCATACCAATTTTTTTCTTTTAATATTTTACTTCACTACATGTTTGTATTAATAGGAATTACTCTGTGTCTCTTATTTACGGAGATTAAGAAAATATGTAAATTGGTGGAGAAAAATAAGAAAGTTGGTAAAGTGGTAAGACCAATTAATATTTAATGGATATGGATATAACGGGGGGAAAGTAGTAAATGTAGTTAATTTTTGGAATGTAAAAAATTGTGAGAGACATTCAATACGTTTTCGTTAAAGCTGTAATTCGATCCTTAGAACTCGTTTATCCCTACCCGGCTCGACTCGAATTCATATACGAGCTGAGCTTGAACACAAGATCGAACTCGTTTAGTTAAATGAGTCGAGCCGAGTATGTGTCGAACCCAACTAACCTCGGCTCGAAACTCGAAAACCCGACTCACCTCGAGCTCAAACTCGTTTATAATTTCAAATAAAAATCTATTTATTTTTAATTTTATTATTCAAATATAGAAAATTAGTTAACTTTTTTATATTTTTAATTGTTGAGCTCGCGAGTGAACCCGACTCGGCTTATTTAAACTCGACTCGTTTAGCTCGCGAGTAAACTCGACTCGACTCGTTTATTGAGTGAGCCAGGTTCGGTCAGAGGTTTGAACTCGTTTAACTTAAACGAGTGGCTCGACTCGGCTCATTTATTAAACAACCCGATCTCGTTTAGTGAATATTCGACTCGGTTCGGTTCAAATTACAGCCCTAGTTTTCGTTGCAGAATATACATGTTCTACTTGTAAAATATATATGATTTTCAAGAATTTTAACAAAATAGTGATCTTCATATAACAAAATAAATTTGGCAATACTTTGAACGCAGAATGTACACGATCTCCAAGATTTCTGAAAATGGTGACTTCCATAAAACTTTTCTTGTATTAATAATATTATCAATAATTAATAAATTTCTGATTTTTTTATAGTAAAACCGTATTTTAACAAAAATCCCAAATATGTCAAAGTCATAGATATTGAATTTTTATTAAGTTATTAGAATTGAACTTCAGGTGTTTGATTTGGGTTCTTGTTTTTGAACGGATAGATGCAAACTAACATTTTTTTTTGAAGCAATATTTTTACTAATTAATTATAAAATTAGATTAGAGTATGATTACCTTAGAACGAACCAGTCACTTTAACATTGATTTGCCATCTATACTATTATATAAATTCCGAAACATTGAAAGTTTTGGTACCTGTTTTTTGGTATTTAGTGAATTTACTTATAAACCCTTCATTATAAAGAAACATAAATACACCTAAAATAAATCATAACATAATATAATTAATGGTAATTAGTCGAGATAATACCTTTTATAAACACCTAAAAACATCAATCGTATCATATCTTTCCATCATTAATATTTTCTTTCCAATTAAAACACGTTATAATTAATGATAATTAGTCGATTAAGATAATAAAATTAATGGTAATTAGTCGATTGCCTTTTTCAAATTAAAATAATAAAATTAATGGTAATTAGTGATTGCCTTTTTCACATTTACTTTTAGTTGAACATATTACCTTTTATAAACACCTAAAAACATCAATTTTATCATATCTTTCAATCATTAATATTTTTACGTTACCTTTTTAATTTACAACAAATCTTACAGTCATTAATATATACATGAAAATATCACATCATATTTCTCGATTATTAATAAAATATATTAAAAATCGTATACATTGTTTATAATAATGAAACATGAATATAATCTGTAAACATGAGTATATTAAATTACGTTAAATTATATTAAATAAAAATTTAAAAAATTATTCAAAATAATGGTTATGCAAAAACATAATTATAATATTAAATAAAAATTATAATATAATACAAGAAACCCGTGCATATCTATACTATTATATAAAAGCCGAAACATTAAAAGTTTTGGTACCTATTTTTTGGTACTAAGTGAATTTACTTATTTACCCTTCATTATAAAGAAAAATATATATGATATCTATACTATTAAAACTCCTAAAATAAATAATAACATAATATAATTAATTGTAAGTAGTCGATTGCCTTTTTTCACATTTACTTTTAATTGAACGTATTACTTTTATAAACACCTACTAATCTTAAAATCAATAATATATACCCTAAAATATCACATCATATATTTATGATATCTATAATATTAAAACTCCTAAAATAAACAATAACATAATATAATTAACGGTAAGTAATCGATTGCCTTTTTTCACATTTACTTTTAATTGAACATATTACCTTTTATAAACACCTACTAATCTTAAAATCATTAATATATACCCGAAAATATCACATCATATTTTTCAATTATTAATAAAATATATTAAAAATCTGTATACGTTATTTATAAAAACATCAATCGTATCATACCGTACAATCATTAATATTTTCTTTCAAATTAAAACACGTTAACTTTTTAATTTAAAACTAATATTATAATCATTAATATATACCCAAAAATACTACATCATATTTTTCAATTACATTAAAAGTTTTGGTACCTTTTTTTTGGTACTAATTGAATTTACTTATTTACCCTTCCTTATAAAAAATATATATATGATATCTATACTATTAAAACTCCTAAAATAAATAATAACATAATATAATTAGTGGTAAATAGTCGATTGTCTTTTTTCACAATTACTTTTAATTGAACATATTACCTTTTATAAACACATATTAATCTTAAAATCATTAATATATACCCGAAAATATCACATCACATATATATATATATATATATATATATATATATATATATATATATATATATATATATATATATATATATATATATATATATATATTATATATACTACTAAAACTCCTAAAATAAATAATAATATAATATAAATAATGGTAAGTAGTCGATTGCCTTTTTTCACATTTACTTTTAATTGAACATATTACTTTTTATAAACACCTACTAATCTTAAAATCATTAATATATACCTGAAAATATCAAATCATATATTTCAATTATTAATAAAATATATTAAAAATCTGTATACGTTGTTTATAAAAACATCAATCGTATCATACCTTACAATCATTAATATTTTCTTTCAAATTAAAACACGTTAACTTTTTAATTTAAAACTAATCATACAATCATTAATATATACCCGAAAATATTACATCATATTTTCAATTATTAATAAAATATATTAAAATATTTATACGTTGTTTATAATAAGGAAACATTAGTATAATCCGTAAACATGAATATATTAATTTATATTAAATTAAAATTAATGGTAATTAGTCGATTGCCCTAATTAAATTATAATTACTATAAACTATTCACTTACCTTTTTCACATAAATCGTATAATCTATTTAATTTTCACGTTAACTTTCTATTTCCCTAGCTAAAATATCTCTTTTTCCAATTATATCACTGGCGGTTCTATTTAATATAATAAACTAATAATTTATAATCTATACTATTATAAAAAACCCGAAACATTGAAAGTTTTGGTACCTATTTTTTGGTACTGAGTGAATTTATTTATTTACCCTCAATTATAAACGAAAATAAATTCACATAAAATAAATAATAACATAATATAATTAATGGTAATTAGTCGAGATATTAGCTTTTATAAACACCTAAAAATATCAATCGTATCATATCTTTCCATCATTAATATTTCCCTTCGAATTAAAACACGTTATAATTAATGGTAATTAGTCGATTAACATAATAAAATTAATGGTAATTAGTCGACTGTCTTTTTCGCATTAGTATAATAAAATTAATGGTAATTAGTCGATTGCCGATTTCACATTTACTTTTAGTTAAACATATTACCTTTTATAAACACCTAAAAATATCAATCGTATCATATCTTTCGATCATTAATATTTTCTTTCGAATTAAAACACGTTACATTTTTAATTTAAAACAAATCTTACAATCAGTAATTTATACCCGAAAATATCACACCATAATTTTCAAGAAAAATATAACACCTAAATAAATAATAACATAATATATTTAATGGTAATTATTCGATTGCCTTTTTCACATTTACTTTTTGTTGAAGATATTACCTTTTATAAACACATAAAAAGATCAATTGTATCATATCTTTCAATCATTAATATTCCCTTTATAATTAAAACACGTTACCTTTTTAATTTACAACAAATCTTACAATAATTAATATATACCCGAAAATACCACAACATATTTCTCAATTATTAATAAAATATTTTAAAAATCGTATACTTTGTTTATAATAAAGAAACATTAGTATAATCTATAAACATGAGTATATTAAATTATACTAAATTAAAATTAAAAAAAATTATTAAAAATAATGATTATATAAAAACATAATTATAATATTAATAAAATTTAATATAATATAAGAAACCCGTGCATTGCACGGGTTATAAGCTATCTATACTATTATATAAATTCCGAAACATTAAAAGTTTTGGTACCTGTTTTTTGGTACTAATTGAATTTACTTATTTACCCTTCATTATCAAGAAAAATAAACACACCTAAAATAAATAATAACATAATATAATTCATGGTAATTAGTCGAGATATTACCTTTTATAAGCACCTAAAAACCTCAATCGTATCATATATTTCCATCATTAATATTTCCTTTCGAATTAAAACACGTTACCATTTTAATTTAAAACAAATCTTACCATCGTTAATATATACCTGAAAATATCACAACATAAATTTCAAGAAAAATATTACACCTAAAATAAATAATAACATAATATAATTTATAGTAATTAGTCGATTAACATAATAAAATTAATGGTATTAGTCGACTACCTTTTTCACATTAGTATAATAAAATTTATGGTAATTAGTCGATTGCCTTTTCACAGTTACTTTTAGTTGAAGATATTAACTTTTATAAACACCTAAAAACATTCATATCATATCTTTCGATCATTAATATTTCTTTTCGAATTAAAACACATTACCTTTTTAATTTAAAACAAATCTTACAATTATATATAACCGAAAATATCACACCATAATTTTCAAGAAAAATAGAACACCTAAAATAAATAATAACATAATATAATTAATTGTAATTACTCGATTGCCTTTTTCACATTTACTTTTAGTTGAAGATATTACCTTTTATAAACATCTAAAAAGATCAATCATATCATATCTTTTAATCATTAATATTTCTTTTCTAATTAAAACACGTTACCTTTTTAATTTATAACAAATCTTACAATCATTAAAATATACCCGAAAATATCACACCATATTTTTTAATTATTAATAAAATATACCAAAAATTGTATACATTGTTTATAATAATAAAACATTAATATAGTCCGTAAACATGAGTATATTAAATTACATCAATTTAAAATTAAAAAATTATTGAAAATAATGATATAAAAAATATAATCATAATATTAAATAAAATTTATAAAATTTATACTATTATATTAAAGCCGAAACATTAAAAGTTTTGGTTTTCGGTTTGGTTATCCAAAATTTTGGTTTTCGGTTTGATTATCCTAATTATTAAAATAAATAATTAAATTACAAAAACAACTCAAAAAGCTAATTACTAATGTTAACGTAGTTATAATCTGACTAAAATTCCTTCATCTACTTCTACTTGGACTCTTTTTTCTGCTCCAACAACTCAATTATTCATTTTTTCTAAAGATTTTACTTCTAATTAAAAAACTTTACCATTTAATTTAAAACTAATATTACAATAATTAATATATATCCAAAATATCACACCATATCTTTCCGTAATTATTTTTAGTAGTAATTTTTGTAATTAAAACATGGGGTACTTTTTAATTTAAAACTAATCTTGAGATCACTAATATACACCGAAAAATATCTCACCATATATACAAATCATTATTTTATTAATAAATAACAATAGTTAGATCTAATAATAAGATATATTATATGATTAAATTAATTTACTAAAAATTCAAAGTTCGAACCCGTCAACGACATTTTTAATTTATAATTTTACAAAATAAATTTTAAACCATGCATTTCATTACATAAATTTATATTAAATTAAAATTAAAAAATTATTAAAAATAAGGATTATATAAAAACATAATTATAATGTTAAATAAATTTTATAACAAAAATACTAATCTATATATATTATAATACAAATACTAATCTATATCTATCTATACTATTATATTAAAGCTGAAACATTGAAAGTTTTGGTTTTCGGTTTGGTTATCCTATTTATTTTGGTTTTCGGTTTGGCTAATTTAATTTTTAATTAATTTTAAATATAAAATAAATCAATTTTAATCCGTTATTGGCTATAGTCCTAAAGACACAACAGTATTTTATAATTACACCATTACTAATACAGCTAAACTTAAAACCTCAGTTGCCTTCACGAACACTGCACACAGAACTCTATTCTTCTAAACCTAATTTACACCATGTTCATCAATTCAATACACAAATTTCTTCGGCTTTTCTCTTCTTTTGCAACACCATATATATCATTAAAGTGTAAGTATAAATAATTAAATTACAAAAACAATTCAAAAAGCTAATTACTCATGTTAACGTAATTATATTCCGATTAAAATTCCTACATCCACATTGAACTTCTACTTGGACTCTTTTTTCAGCTCCAACAACTAAATTACCCATTTTTTCTAAAGATTTTACTTCTAATTAAAACACTTTACCATTTAATTTAAAACTAATATTACTATAATTAATATATATCCAAAATATCACACCATATCTTTCCGTAATTATTTTTAGTAGTAATTTTTGTAATTAAAAAATGTTACTTTTAATTTAAAATTAATCTTGCCATCACTAATATACACCCCAAAATATCTCACCATATATTCAAATCATTATTTTTTAGTAATAAATAAGAATCGTTTGATCTAATAATAAGATATATTATATGATTAAATTAATTTACTAAAAATTCAAAGTTCGAACCCGTCAACGACATTTTTAATTTAAAATTTTATAAAATAAATTTTAAACCATGCATATCATTATATAAATTTATATTAAATTAAAATTAAAAAATTATTAAAAATAAGGATTATATAAAAACATAATTATAATGTTAAATAAATTTTATAACCTATCAAAAGAAGCTAAGTTTTGGTTTTCGGTTTGGTTATCCTAATTATTAAAATAAATAATTAAATTACAAAAACAACTCAAAAAACTAATTACTAATGTTAACGTAATTATATTCGGATTAAAATTTCTTCATCCACTTCTACTTGGACTCTTTTTTCTGCTCCAACAACTCAATTATTCATTTTTTCTAAAGATTTTACTTCTAATTAAAACACTTTACCATTTAATTTAAAACTAATATTACAATAATTAATATATATCCAAAATATCACACCATACCTTTCCGTAATTATTTTTAGTAGTAATTTTTGTAATTAAAACATGAAGTACTTTTTAATTTAAAATTAATCTTGAGATCACTAATATACACCTAAAAATATCTCACCATATATACAAATCATTATTTTTATTAATAAATAACAATCGTTAGATCTAATAAAAAGATATATTATATGATTAAATTAATTTAGTAAAAATTCAAAGTTCGAACCTGTCAACGACATTTTTAATTTAGAATTTTACAAAATAAATTTTAAACCATGCATTTCATTATATAAATTTATATTAAATTAAAATTTAAAAATTATTAAAAATAAGGATTATATAAAAATATAATTATAATGTTAAATAAATCTTATAACCTATCAAAAGAAATCCGTGCTTCGCACGGGTTATAAGCTAGTATTCTAAAATTAAGTTCTTTAAAAAGAACAATTCACCTTTGACAAAGATCCACCATAATGCAAGTGACAAACTTTTGGATTCAAATGGTAAAAAAAGGTTTGGTCGGGAAGAACAATGCAAAACAAAATGAAAAATTGTGAACAAAAAAGAAATGAGAAACACACAGGGAACAATGAAAATAAACGAAATAAAAAATGGGAAAAAGATGAGCCCGATGGAAAAATTGATGATAAGAATTCAATTCAATTTGTCGAAAACAGAATGGAGGAATGAACAAACTAGTAGTAGTTCATGCAGAAGACGAGTAGCAGACTATTTTGGAAAGTGAAGCAAAATCAACTAAACTAGTCAAATACATTCCACTTCTTAAGCATAACAAACCCACAACATAAACAAACAGTTTGCATATACCCCTAGAACAAGCACTTGTTCACAGAACTAACAATTGAAAGATACAGCTACATAATTTTGAAGAAAAAAATTAAATTATATACTCAGTTAATGCTCCTTTTGATTGGGAAAATGGAATGAAACGAGAAACCGTGAACAGAATTATAAAATAATCGCGGTAGGAGGGTGTTGTGCCCAAAATTTGTAATGGGCTTAGTTTTGGGGCCATGGGTGTTGGAGGCCTGGTAGGGTGTTTAAAAGGTAGGAACGAGTTTGCAGGAAGAAGGGAGGTGTACCTCTAGAGAGAAGCTCTGGAGATGGAGGTTCGCTTTTTAGGGAAGCTGTGCAGGTTCAGGTATACCCACAGGCTCCACCTCTGCAGATTCGAATGGATAAGGATTACCTCCTAAGTTTTAGGAGACGTAAATTGAGTCCTTTTAACAGTCTATTTTATGGAGAGACACGTTTCTAAATATGATAATTCTTATATATTTGTGATATGTGTATGGAGTTATTGTAGGATTGAGCTTTGGGAGTCCTACTTCGGACATGACTCTACTAAGTGGCTAGCTGATTAAAGGATAAGGCATATTTCTACAAAAATACTTCGAGATAAGCATTGGAGGAAGGATGAAACTTTATCATTTTCGTGGCTTAATCAACAAGGAAAGGATTCCTAACCTAAAAGAACTACATTAGGGCTTGATTCCTATAAATAGGATATGTAGGCAATTAGAAAGGGGTTCGGTTTTTTACTTTCTAAATACACAAGGCACGTGTACCCTAAGTAATACATTCCTGGATGTACTTGGCCGGATTTTTGCCATTATTGTCCGGTGAACTTGCTAATTCAGCCCTCCAAACACTAAACACCATTTTTAGGTTCAGCTGTCCTGTTTCTTTACAGCTGTTCCATCAGTTTTATTATCCGAAACCCAACGATAATTCTTGTTATTCCGGCGAGGCTTTCTCGGGGTGTTGTGTGAATTTTTTGCACAACATTTTTGGCGCTAGAAGGAGGGGCTTTCTCTCTTAAAAAATCAGTTGGTGAATCAATGTCGGAAAATTCCGAACCTGTTCGGACGCCAAGCGGCGAGGATGGTAGGCATAAGGCCAATCCTGATGGTGAAGTAACTGCTAAGGATATCCTCAACCATCTTCAAGCTATGGATGGTAGGATTGACCAGTTGGAAAGGAAATCATCACGGAAAAAGAAAGGACAAAGAAAGCATAGGTCCTCGGAAAGGCGCTTTAGACGGCGTGAAGTGACACCAAGAAATTTGGATTTTGGGAGTGAAGAAGAGCTTGAATAAGAGGCTCGAAAAAATAATTTCTCTGATGTTGAAACGGATCGAGAGAATGTGGATCGGAAGGAAGGTCCTGTGGATTCCCCAACTAGGAGTGTGAGCGTATTTGATCGAGTCGGGAAGAAGCTCAATAGTAAAGATTTACGGCATGTGTTGGATGGAACGAAGGAGAAGGTGGATGGAAATGACAACCTTGACAAGTCTCAGTCGAGGGGTTCTAAGAGCTATAGGAAGGAAAAATCTAAAGATGAGGAGCGGACTCATGACAGGAGGTCTAAGTCCACCAAGCTCCAATCAGCTATCGAGAGTGAAGACAGCTCCAGCTCCTGAGACAGTTCAGCTCACAAACAGAATGGAGACTCGAATGAAGACACGGATGAGAGTGAGGAATACCTCTCGGATGGAGAGGATGCAAATTATAAGGTGGCTGATTTAAGGAAAGCTCTGGAAAAAATTAAAGCTGAGAAGAGGTCGACATCAGGCCTAGCTGTAGCTTCACCTTTCACTAAAAAGGTCCGAGATTCACCCCTTCCACCTAGGTACAGGGGGGTAGGAGATTTGAAGTTTGATGGCACCACAGATCCAGTGGAATATCTCAGCCGTTTTAGTACTGAGATGGAGGTGTACCAAGTCAGGGATCGCACAAAATGCCGGCTGTTGGCAGCTACGCTAAGGGATAATGCTCATCAGTGGTTCAAGAGGCTGCCATCTAATTCAATTCACTCCTGGAGGCAAATGAGCGAGCTCTTTGTGACTCAATTTCAGGCTACTGTGGCATTTGCACCTCCTGCTAACACTTTGGCAAATATCAAGCAAAGGGAGAAGGAAACTCTCAAAGAGTATTTTAAGCCTTTTAACGCAGAGGTGCCCAAAGTGAGGAAGGCTACAGATGAAACCTATAAAAATTTTCTGATAGCTGGGATATGGCCTGGAAGTGATTTCTGGAAGGAGCTTCAAAAAGAGGAACCTGTCACGCTGGCTGATTTCTATGCACAAGCTGAAGCTCAGAAAGTAGTTGAGGAATCTATGGCTAAATTGAGGAAAAATAGCAACCCAACTGGTTGGAATGGAAGAAAAAGAAGCAGGTCCTACAGTTTTAGGAGAAGAAATGTGGATAGGCGTGCTTCCTATCATGGAGCTTCAGCTTCCACCGAAAGGGAAGCTGGTCGCAAGGATAGGACAACACCTCTAACTGTGAATGCAACTGGTTCAAGGAGGTCTGTGGAATATAAGCCCCCACCCTTGAAGAACTATAATAAATATTCAGAGTATACCCCGTTGGCAGCACCTCTTGAGCACGTGTTTGAGGTTGGGGAGAAAGCTGGAATGTTCAGGAAGCCGAATCGCATCGGCCCACCTGGGAGGAGGGACCTAGGAAAATACTGTGCATTTCATGATGCAAATGGACACGAGACAGCTGACTATCGTCACTTGAAGGATCATGTTGAGGATTTAATTAGGAAGGGATACCTTACAGAGTTTGTGGCACAAGAGGCGAAAAAATATAAAGATGAGAAAGAAAGAAAGGAGGCAGAAAAAATGGTACCTGATCGTACAGCAAGGGCGAATAGTATTCGCACCATAATAGGAGGCCCATACATTGGAGGCACGAGCAGGAACTCTATGAAAAACTTTGCACGAGAGGCTAGAGGAGCTCCCCTCACTAATGTCTTCCACCTGGCTGAAAGGCCCCCAAAGCTATTTAAGGGGGAAGCTGCAGACATCACCTTTACTGAAGAGGATGCTAAACATGTACATCACCCACATAATGATGCCCTGGTGGTCATGTTCTCCATTGGAGGAATGAATGTGCATCGGATCTTAGTGGATAATGGAAGCTCATGCAATATAATAGCTTATGACACCTATCAGAAAATGGGACTCCTGGATAAGGAGATGTTCCCCTCGTACAACGACTTATATGGATTTACTGGAGGACCAGTTCAGATTGTGGGACGAGTGAAGCTCCCAATCAGGATGGGGAATGAACCTTATGTGGCAACTCAGGTTGCAGAGTTTATGGTAGTAAATGAAGACATATCTTATAATGCTATCATGGGTAGGCCCTTCTTGAAGGAGATGCGTGTGGTGACTTCCATTTACCATCTTTCAATGAAATTTCCAACTCCTAATGGGATTGGGTGCCTACGAGGATGTCAGTCAGATTCACGGGAATGTTACGGTAAGGCCTTGCGTACTGCTGAGCAGGCTTCAAAACACTTGCTATTGGTAGATGGCGGAACAACTGACAACTGTTATCGCTATCTTGGACTCCCAAATACTTCGGCTGAAGAGTCTTCCCAACAGAAAGGAGGGGTATGTGAGAAAGAATCATGCAATACAATTATGATTGTACAACATCCAGATGAAGACAATTACGTGGATGTAGCTTCGTTTTTGGGGGTAGGTACTGGAAGGGAGGTGCTCATGCTAGAGGCACCTCAACTGAAAAATGGAAACGGCAATGATGATTTTGTTGAAGGCATCGTGGAAGAAGTCAATGATAGTGACTTTGATGAGGTGGAAATTTTAGAGCAATCGCAAAAAGAGGTACCTGAATCTGCCCAGGTGGATGATAAAGGGAACCTGGTGGAAATTGATTTGGATCCTAGGATGCCCGAACCCAGAGAAAAAGCTGGTGCTGCAGGAGACACTGTATCTTTTATGGTAGATAACACTGATTCTAGTAAGGAGCTGAAAGTTGGAAAATAGCTGGATCTGAATATGAGGGAAGCTCTGGTGAACTTCCTTAGAAAGAATGTGGACGTGTTTGCTTGGGATCATTCAGACATGATTGGGATAGACCCAAAGGTAATGTGTCATCGTTTTAATATTGATCCAGAAGCGAAAACGGTAAGGCAGAAAAGAAGGGCCATAGGTGGTGAAAGAGCTTCTGCTTTGAGAGAAGAGGTGGACAGATTATTGGCAGCTGGTCTGGTGAGGGAGTCTTTTTACCCCATGTGGTTGGCAAATCCGGTGCTGGTCAAAAAGCCCAATGGAAAATGGCGTACTTGTGTGGATTTTACAGACTTGAATAAGGCGTGCCCAAAGGATTACTTCCCGTTTCCTCGTATTGACCAGCTGGTGGATGCAACTGCTGGGCATGCCCTGCTGAGCTTTATGGACGCATATTCAGGATATAATCAGATTCCTATGTATGGCCCAGACCAAGAACATACTTCCTTTATAACAGATAGGGGGTTGTATTGCTACATTGGGATGCCTTTTGGTTTAATCAATGCGGGAGCTACGTATCAGCGTCTGGTAAACATGATGTTCAAGGATCAAATTGGGAAAACAATGGAAGTATATGTTGACGATATGTTGGTAAAGTCAAAAAAGGCAGCTGATCATGTTTCGCACTTGGCAGAAATGTTTGACATCTTGAGGAAATATAGAATGAAGCTCAATCCTCAGAAATGTGTATTTGGGGTAGAATCTGGGAAGTTTCTCGGGTTCATGGTTAATCACCGGGGTATTGAGGCTAACCCTGCAAAGATTAAAGCTTTGTTGGAAATGAGGTCACCTAGGAGCGTGAAGGAGGTTCAGTCATTAACAGGAAGGGTTGCAGTTCTGAACAGGTTCGTCTCAAAATCTTCAGACAGGTGTAAGGAATTCTTTTCGGCAATTAAGAAAGGAAAGAACTTTGAGTGGACGACTGAATGTGAAGCTGCTTTTGAGAAGCTAAAGGAACAGTTGGGTAGTCCCCCGCTCCTTTCTAAACCAGTTGATGGTGAGGCTCTGATACTCTACCTAGCAGTTTCTGAGTATTCTATTAGTGCGGTGTTGGTTCGAGAGGAGGGGAAGGTGCAGTTTCCGGTGTATTATGTAAGCAAGAGATTGCTGGATGCAGAAACCCGATACACTAACATGGAGAAGTTAGCCTATGCATTACTTCTTGCTTCAAGGAAGCTTCGGCCTTACTTTCAGTCTCACAAGATCGAGGTACGGACTTCTTTCCCGCTAAGGCAGGTGCTACATAAACCTGAAGCTTCTGGAAGGCTGATGAAGTGGGCTATCGAGTTAGGGCAGTTTGATGTTGAATATAAGCGGAGGTCCACAATAAAAGGGCAGGCATTGGCTGATTTTCTTTTGGAATTTCCTCCATCGTTTGAGGTAGGTGGAGATGAATGCGTGCCTATTGGTGAGCTACCTGTGGCAGAGGTGCCTGTGGAAAACTGTGCTCCGTGGTGGACTTTGTATGTGGATGGGGCAGTTAACTCTAATGGAGCGGGTGTTGGCATAGTTTTGGTAAGCCCTGAAGGTCATAAGTTGCAGAGTTCTATTCACTTTTCATTCTATGCAACTAATAATAATGTTGAGTATGAGGCACTAATTGCCGGCTTGAAGTTGGCTTTGGAAATGAAGGTGGAAAATTTGACAGTCTTCAGTGATTCAATGTTGTTGGTTTGGCATGTTAAAGGAGGGTTTCAGGCTCGAGGCCCTCGCACTGATTTATACATGAGATATGCACAGGAATTGATAAGGAGGTTTAAAGAGGTAAATTTGGAACAGATTCCTAGGTCGGAGAATGCTGATGCAGATGCACTGGCTAAGCTGGGCTCTCCAAGGGAAGCTACTTTGCTGGGAATCATTCCCCTAGAGGTTCAGTTTCAGCCAAGTATTTCAAAAGTTGAAGTGTTAAATGTGGAAGCTACGGTGAAAGATCATTGGGTGACTCCAATTGTGGAGTATATCACTAAAGGAGTTTTGCCTTCGGATAAGGATGAAGCTCGGAAGTTGAAATACAAGGCGGCAAGGTATGTAATTTATGAAGGAGTACTGTATAAGAGGGGTTTTAATAAACCTTCGCTGAGATGTATTTCCGGAGATGAGTGCGAATATATCATGCGGGAGATGCATGAAGGGATTTTTGGTAACCACTCTGGAGGAACCTCTTTGGCACACAAAATACTTCGTCAAGGGTATTATTGGCCAACTTTGCAAGGAGATGCTCACAAGTACACTCGAGCATGTGATCGCTGTCAGAGGTTCGCAAAGTTGGGTGTCAACCCAGCTGTACCTCTTAAACCTCTCACCATTCCTTGGCCTTTCGCGGTTTGGGGAATAGATTTAATTGGGGAGCTTCCCAAAGGCAAAGGAGGAGTAAAATATGCGGTTGTTGCAGTGGATTACTTTACAAAGTGGGCTGAGGCAGAACCTTTGGCTACAATAACTGCTGTAAAGTTAAAGGAATTTGTGTTTCGAACTATAATTTGTAGGTATGGAGTACCTTATAAGCTCATCTCAGACAATGGGAAGCAATTTGACATCAAGGAGATGCGAGGCTTGTGTGAGGATCTTGGAATCCAAAAGGGGTTTTCAGCTATTTGTCACCCTCAAAGTAATGGTCAAACGGAAGCTGTGAACAAGATAATAAAACATACTTTGAAGGCCAAGTTGGAGGAGCGAAAGGGAAGCTGGCCGGAGGAGCTTCCAATGGTGTTGTGGTCTTATAATACCACTCCAAGAACTACAACAGGTGAATCTCCATTCAATTTAGCAAATGGATGTGAGGCAATGGTGCCTGTTGAGATTGGAGCTGGTTCATTCAGGAGGGAAAATTATAATCCTGAAGATAATGAGGTGAATCATCGCTTGTACCTGGATCTTGTTGAAGAGGTGCACATGAATTCACAGCTGAAGCTGGCTGCATATCAGCAGCGCACGCGGAAATATTTTGATAAAAAGGTACGAGCTCGCCCATTGAAGGTGGGTGATTTGGTGTTAAGGAGGGTGCTACCCAACATGAGGGTACCTGGTCATGGTGTGTTTGGTGCCAATTGGGAAGGACCTTACGTTATAAAGACGGTTCTTTGGGAAGGTACTTATCACTTGACTGATTTGGATGGGAAGCTGATCCCTAGGGCATGGAATGCCGAACATTTGAGGAAATACTACCAGTAGGTGCTTTTTTCAGGTAACGCTTTTAAGTAGACCTCTTTCAGGTATAGGATTAATAAAGGTAGTTTATTAGTTATAGCTGCCATCTTTAGGACAAGTAGATGATTTGATTTTGTCTTGCTATGCTCGGGGGGTAGTGCATGTACACCTCACCGATAGAAAATGTCATGAATTTTGCTTCCATGAGGCCAATAAATTTGTTGCTTTTTTATAACATGTTCTGTTCTTGTATTATGTTTTGCTCCTTATATGCTTTATGGAATGAGTATGGAACCGTATGCATAAATATGTGGTTTTAAGTTCTTCATCATAGTTGGTAATATGATTAAAGAACTTGGGGGGTAGTAGGTTATATCACCTCCCCTTTGTCATTTTCCTGAACTTAGGAAGTCAAAAATTGGAGTATAATAAAAAAAAATTATATATGAATTTTGGAATGGACTATGGTAATGAATTTTGGAATGGATTATGGTACATGGAGAACCTCATGAGAAGAGGTTCGCGAAATTGATCCACCTATGAGGAGGTTCCAATATGGAAGCTGTTTTGGAAATATACTATCAGGTTCATGTGGATCCCAGGGAATCTGGGCGCATGAAGAGCCAAAGGATAAGGATATATCATGTAGGAGCAAGAATTCAGGCTACATGAAATGGAATAACTTACATAAAAATAGGCAATAAGCTTCAGCTGGTTAAAAAAGTGAAGCTCACATATGATGCACATTGTGTTCATATTTCTGGAAGAAGGTTTTTATGGATTCTTTTTATAAAATAAAATAAAGTCATATGGGAACCGAGGCATTGGCCATATGATCATTCTCTACGTGGAAAGGCTAAGTGCGAGCAAATGGGAAGCTCTACCTTACTTTGGAATTTTACACATATATTTGGATATTCATTCATAAGGGTCTTATTATATATTAAACAGGATACTTCATACATGGAAAAAGGATTGGTTGGATATTGAATTACTATGACCCACAAACGGATGAAATAATATTAAGGGAAACTTCATGATATACTGAAACTCCTAAGTTTTGATGATCACAAACAGTAAGCCATTTGGCTTAGTAACAGATATAAACAGCATGCCATTTGTAGACACTTTAACTTGGTTTTGCAGGGCAATTCAGCTTACTGATTGTGCAATCAGTATGACTCAAACAGAAAATTGGTAAACCAAGTGTAGACTTAGTCAGTTTACATCAGTCCCTAACAGCAAGACAATTTCATGGTCAATCAGCGTATCAGTTGTACAAACAGCATACCATTTGTACAAACAGCACGTTGACTGCGTCTGTCAGAAAAACAGGAGGCTACGGTTTTTGATGAAGAATCAAGTATAGATGATATTAGAATATTGTAAGGACCTCTCTGAATATATCTGAAGTTACATCTACTCATATCCAATAGATATTGGGAGACAAACCTTTTCCTTGTCATAAAAATAAGAAAAGTAAGATTCACTTTTCATTATTTTAATGCCTCACACCACCTCCACTCACAAACAAACACATGGGGATGTCTTCCAAAATCATATCAAATATTCCTCATCATACAAAACACGCTCCTACCTATATCATCATCTGACATACACATTCTATATGTTCATCATCTACATTATTCTACAAAAACACTTCTAACGGTTACAATTCATGCCGTTAAGATTTGATTTCATTTACATTCTTGTTCATCTATTTAAGAACGTGATATGCTCAGTTCTTAAACATCCCTTACAGTGCAAAAACAAGAATTCATATACAACCACAAGCCTTCTTTGCTAAATTCTTCAAACCTTCAAAAACCCAATATTCACTTACACGCATATTTATTCAGAAGGGTTCATAGGTTTTGTTGTAATTCGTTCAAAACATTTGTATTGTTCAAAGTGTATTGTTTTGTTGCTGTACAATATTGGCTTCAGGTTTTAGGGTGAGTCGAACTATACTAGAGAAGTATACTTGGGAAGTAGTACTTAGAGGGTTGGTTCAGCACAGGTAAACAGCAAGCCATTTGTAAGCAGCAAGGGTTAAGGGAGATATATTGTTGTATCTTGTAATTGGATTATAGTTGATCAATAATATATTCTCTTACCAAGTTTGGTAAGGGACCAGGACGTAGACCATAGGGGATTAGGGGTCGAACCTGGCTAAAAGATTGTGTGTCTCGTTTACTTACTGTTCTTACTCTTTCTGCATTGCATTTTAGATACAAACAGCGTGCTGTTTGTGAACTGTGTTATTACAAACAGCAAGCTGTTTTCAGTTATTTTCAAAACAGTTCATAAATTCACATAATTAACCATAAACACCTATTCACCCCCCCCTCTAGGTGTTGTTTTTCAATTGGTATCAGAGCATTGGTATACTAACAATTCTGTAACAGGAAAGTATCGATCATGGCAGAACATTATCTTGAAGCAAAAGCCGATTATAGGGCTCCTCTCCTCACTGGATCAGAAAATTACAATTGGTGGAAATGTAGAATGGAAACATTCTTATCCAAGAGGCCACTGGTGTTAAGAGTTGTACAGAAAGGAGATTATCAATTCTTGGATGAAAAGAATCAACCAAAAGATGTTGATGATCTCACTATGGATGAAATTATCAAATGCGGTTTTAATGGAGAAGCTAGAAATTCCATAATGAATGCTCTAGATCAAGCTGAGTACGACAAAGTCTCCTCCCTAAAAATAGCAAAAGAAATGTGGGATGCTTTGGAAACCTATCATGAAGGATCAAAAACCTTGAGGAAGGTGAAGCTTAGCAAACTAATGAATGATTTTGGAAACTTCAAGCTCAAGGATAATGAAACTATCAAAGAAGGTCAAGCAAGGATCCAAGTTACTATAAACTCATTAAAGAGACTTGGAAAAGACATTCCACAAGATGAAATTAACATGAAAGTGTTAAGTGCGGTACCATTTGTTTATGAAGCAAAGGTCACGGCTTTGGAATCATCCTCAACAATCGACACTATGGATCACCTAGCTGTGTTTGCAGAGCTAGAACAATTTGAAAGCAAGATAAGCAAAGGTCAGGCTGAAGATGTTCGGGTCCCCATAGCCAAAATGAGGAATTTGGCTCTTCACTCCACAAACAGCAAGCCAGAGTCTGCAAACAGCAAGCTGTTTGAATCTGATGAAGAATCTGACGAAGAAATGGCACTCATCTCACAAAAGATCAAGAGGCTGATTGAAAAGAAAAATAGAATGAAAAAGGAAAGAGGTGAATACTCCAAAAGGAAAGCCAAGGAACAAACTTGTTTCGAATGTGGTAAACCAGGCCATTTTAAGAAGGACTGTTTTAAGCTAAAGTCCAAATAGCAAGCTGCTTTCAAGGACAAGAGAAAAGCAAAGGCTCTACTGACTTGGAGTGATGATGATTCAGACTCCAGTGATGACTCAAGCGAGGACATGGTGAATTTGGCCCTTGTAGGTCTACATGATGAAGAAAGTTCACTAGGATCCATAAAAGAAGATTGTGTGGATAGTGATTATTCGAATTCAGAAGATGATGCAAGTGAGGTAAATTCAATATATTCTGATTTAAATTCATCTCATAATATGCTAGAAGAACTAACCGTGCAGGTACCAAATCATGTATCCATAATTGAGTTTATGGAACTAAAACATAAGAATAGCAAGCTGGAAAAGAACAACAATCAGTTGAAGAAAATGATTGCTGATTTAATGGCTGAAAAGAATCCAGAAACAAATCACAATGATCTTATTACTGATTTAAAGGAGAAATTAGTTCAATTCGAAGGAGTCAACAAAGTGATTCTACAAAGAAATGAGGTTCTTATGAAAGAACTTAGGAGATTGAAGTCAGAGATTGAAGAAAGAAATGAATGCATACAATCATTCAAGAACACAGAGTCAAACCAAGCCGAATCCTCAAAATCTGTGGAAAAGCGAAAACAGCAAGCTGAACTTATCAATCAGCAAGCTGATTTGATTTCTCTTCTGGAAAAAGAGGTCAAGGACCTCCAGAAAGGAATGGAAACTTTTGTACTAGGAGAAGACACCTTAAAAACAATGATGAAGAAGGCAAAAGTTCCTGTAGTCAGAGAAGGAGTTGGCATGGACATACACAAGAAGCTTGGAGTCCTCAAATATGATGGTAAAAATGGCATACCTTATGATTATGCCATGCCTTGGAAAACATGCAACAAATGTGGTGGAAAAGGCCATCTGGAAATTCATTGTGTGGTTAAAATCAATGGTAAAGGGAAAACAGCTTACCAGAATGGACCAACCAGGCGACAAATAGCATACCAGAATGCTCCTGACAGAAGACAAACAGCTCGCCAACAGTCACCAAAAGTGATCCAAAAATGGATCAAGAAAGCTGAATTAAATGTGTTATATATTCTTGCTACTAACCACTTTGGACCCAAACCTATATGGGTACCAAAACATTAAGTTTGTGTTTGTTTGTTTTGTAGATATGTCTTGCCGCCAAAATAAAGTCGAAACAATGGATCTTGGATAGCGGTTGCACTAGACATATGTGTGGAGACAAGTCTCAGTTCATAAGTCTCAACATGAAGAAAGGAGGAAGAGTTACAATTGGCAATAGCAAAACTCTTCGAATCCTTGGTATTGGTTCCATTGGTAATAGTAATATTTCGATCGATAAAGTTCAATATGTCAAAGGTCTTTCATATAATTTACTTAGTGTCACTCAATTATTTGATGATGGACATTTTGTTCAGTTTGGCATAGATAAAACTATTATTACTATTGGTGCTAACAAAATCCCTCTAGTTGCTAGAAGGGAAGGAAATATATATGTATTAGACTTCGAAATGCAGGAAACAGCATGCTGTTTGGCTGTAATCGACAATGATCCATATATATGGCATAGGAGGTTGGGACATGCACACATGGACTTGATCAATAAACTTTCAAGTAAGAATCTGGTCAGAGGGCTACCAAAACTGAAATATACTAAGGTCGAAGTATGTTTAGCATGCCAATTGGGTAAACAAATTCGAAGTACTCACAAAGCTAAGAAAATGGTATCTACTTCTAAACCCTTAGAGCTTCTGCACTTAGATTTATTTGGTCCAGAATCTTATAAAAGTATTGGAGGTAAACAATATGGTTTTGTAATTGTAGATGATTATTCTAGATTTACTTGGGTATTGTTCCTTAGTACTAAAGATTGTGCTTTTGTTGAATTTGAGAAACTGATTAAACTACTTGAGAACAAACATGATACAAGACTTGTAGGTATAAGAAGTGATAGAGGAGGTGAATTTGTCAATGACAAATTTATCACATATTGTGAACAAAAAGGAATCTCTCATGAATTTTCTGCTCCAAGGACTCCTCAACAAAATGGAGTGGTGGAAAGGAAGAATAGGTCACTTCAAGAAACAGCAAGGACTCTACTGCAAGAAAGCAAGCTACCTAGAAGTTTTTGGGCCGAAGCTGTGAATACAGCATGCTATTTGTTGAATCGAATCATAATCAGGCCATTATTGGACAAAACTCCCTATCAACTGTTGAGAAACAAGAAGCCAAATATCAGTTACTTCAAGATTTTTGGTTCAAAGTGTTTTGTCCTCAAAAAAATTGGTAAAGATGGTAAATTTGATGCTAAATCCTATGAAGCCATATTTCTTGGTTATTCTTTAACAAGTAGAGCTTATAGAATTTATAATATAAATAAGCATATTGTTGAAGAATCTATTGATGTTACTTTTCAAGAACCTAACAATGATCTACCAAGAGTTGAGGAAGGATTTGCAGGTGAAGAAGAAAATGTGCAACCTCAAGTCACTGACAATCAGCAAGCTGGAAGTACAAATCAGCAAGCTGGAAGTGCAAATCAGCAAGCTGGAAGTGAAAATCAGCAAAATGGCAGTTCAAATCAGCAAGATGAAGATGAAAGTGACACTGAAAGTCAGCAAGCCAAAGAGGATGCAGACACTGACAATCAGCAAGCTGAAAGCTCAAAACAGCAAGCTGAAGTGGAAGATTCAATTACAAAATAGCAAAAATGACTTTGGAAGGTCCTAGAGGATCAAGGGCTACTGCAAAATTGCCTCTATATGATGGAGAAGAAAAGTCACCACCATCAAAGATGAGAAAGACAACTCATGAAGAAATAGCTCAACATTCTTTACCAAGGGCAACAAGAACGGTTAAAAATCATCCACCTGAGTTAGTCATTGGTGATATTACTGATGGAATTACTACAAGAAGAGGGAAGGCAAATTATTGTGCTCATGCAGCCTTCCTAGCTCAAGAAGAACCTAAAAATATAGATGATGCATTAAAAGATGAGAATTGGATCATGGCCATGCAAGAAGAATTAAATCAATTTGAAAGATGTAATGTTTGGGAACTTGTCAAGCCACCAAAGGATGCCTCACTTATAGGAACTAAATGGGTGTTCAAAAACAAAGTTGATGAATTTGGCACCATTACTCGAAATAAAGCAAGACTTGTAGCTCAAGGCTACAACCAACAAGAAGGCATTGATTTTGATCAAACCTATGCTCCTGTTGCTCGTTTGGAATTAATAAGGATGCTTCTAGCTCATGCATGTTTCAAGAAAATCAAGCTATATCAAATGGATGTAAAGAGTGCATTCCTAAATGGTGTGCTAGAAGAGGAAGTCTATGTTAAACAACCTCCCGGATTCGAAAATGAACAATATCCAAACTATGCATTCAAGCTAAAGAAGGCTCTTTATGGTCTAAAGCAAGCCCCTAGAGCTTGGTACAAAAGGCTTAGTAAGTATCTAATCCAAAATGGATTCACTCGAGGTAAAATTGATCCCACATTATTTATTATGCAAAATGGTAAAGATATTTTGATTGTATAAATATATGTGGATGATATTATTTTTGGTGCTACTAATGAATCTATGTGTAAGTGGTTTTCCAAGTGTATGCATAGTGAGTTCGAAATGAGCATGATGGGCGAACTAAATTACTTCTTGGGTCTTCAAATCAAGCAATCTAAAGATGGAATTTTTGTGCACCAATCCAAATATACACAAAGTCTATTGAAGAGATTCGGTTTTGAAGATGTAAAACTAAAATCAACTCCCATGGTGCAAAACAGCAAGCTGATTGTAGATGAAAATGGTAAGGCTGTTGATATTAAAAGATATCGAGGTATGATTGGAAGTCTACTGTATTTAACTGCTTCTAGACCTGACATAATGTACAGTGTATGTGTTTGTGCAAGGTTTCAATCAAACCCCAAAGAATCTCACTTAAATGCCATTAAAAGAATATTTCGATATTTAAGTGGTACCATTTCTCTTGGTTTGTTTTATCCTATCACAAATACTTTTGATCTTGTTGGGTATAGTGATGCAGATAATGCAGGTTGCTTAATTGATAGAAAAAGTACTAGTGGTGTTTGTACATTCCTTGGACAAAGCCTAGTTTCTTGGCAATGCAAGAAACAAACTTCGGTTGCTTTATCCACTGCAGAAGGGGAGTATCTAGCAGCTGGGAGCTGTTGTTCTCAACTTCTATGGATGATTCAAACTCTAAGGGACTTTGATATCAAGTGTAAAAAGGTTCCAATCAACTGTGACAACACTAGCACCATAAGCATTTCCAAGAATCCGGTGAATCACTCAAGAACGAAGCATATTGATGTTCGACATCATTTCTTGAGAGACAATGTTGCTAAGGGCAAGATAGAGTTAGTCTTTGTTCCAACTGAATTCCAACTAGCTGATATATTCACCAAGCCCCTTGCAGAGGAAAGATTTTCAATCATTCGAATGCAACTTGGTATGTGCTCCATGTAAAATCAGCATGCTGTTTGGAAAATTGCAGAGCAGGTTAGCTTACCATTTGTTCGAGTCTCTATGACAAATGGTATACTGATTGTCACCACTTCTAGCTTACTATTGGTATGATATGTTTACATTATTTTTACATTAGTTTCATTTTAAGTGATTTAAAATGTGCTGTTTAAATATAGATAATATGTACGATTATGTGATTTGAACTAATGTGATTAATACTTGTGATACTTAGTAATTAAACATCTCAGTATTAAAATATGCATGTTTTTTAGATAAATGTTAAGTGGGTTTTATTTTATCAATATTTCTCCCCTAATATTTATCAAAACAAGGAACTTGGGACGGTTCATTTCTTTAAAACACTCTACTCCTGTCAAAAGAGGCGATTAGGGTTCATAAAAGGGCGATTAGGGTTTCAATCGGAATCGACCAGTTTTTCAATCCCACCAATCATCATGGTTCACAAGACAAGGGCACGAAGAGCACCCACTCCATCTGCATCAATGAAGGAAGATGTTGCTCTGGAACTAAAAGAAAGCGAGGATGAAGTTTCTCAAACTCCCGAATCGAAGAAGCTCAAGATGTCTGTGTCTCTGTCTTTTGTGTCTCCCGACTGTGAATCTCGCTTTAAAGAGATGGAATTAGGATCGCGCACCATCATTCCTGGCCAACCGATTTCAAGTAAGCTCGTTCCTTCACTTACTCGTTGTGGAGCTTTTAAATTGTTTCAAGATGTTGGATTAGAATCCTTCTTTATGGATATACCTAAAATATACTTCCCTGATTTAGTTCGAGAGTATTATGCCAACATGCAAACTGATAAATTTGGGAGTATCGTATCTATGGTTAGGGGTAAGAAAATCCAGTTGAATCCCCCTATTTTGAGTTCGATTTTGAAAATCGAAAAGGATAGTGATGTTGATGTGTACACTGCCCAGGGTTCTGTATCAATACCTGATTTAAGTATTATTGAGCAAATGAAATTGATAATGGGTGATGACAATATTAAGGATACAAACCCCCCTCCTACAACTGTGGTTACACCCATGGCTCACCTTTTGTTCAAACTTGCTAGGTCTCACATTTGCCCAAAGATTGGTAATAAATCAAACTTTAATTATCAAGATGTAGTAGTTGTTGCCATGTTAATGTCTGGAAAACCCTTTGATGTATCATCTCTGATACTTCAGAAAATGTTAGCTACACTTGATAAAACAGTGAGTGGAATACCATATGGGCTTTGGTTAACAAAGGTGTTTGAATGGTTCAAAGTGGATTCAAAAGATGCTATTAAGATTACTGTCAAGGAAGTTGATGTTAAGTTCCTAGCTATGATTAATTTACAAATTGAGGATGGTGTTCTATCTAGGATTGTACTATCTCCTCTAGAAGAACCTTCATTAGCTGCTCCTACAACCTCTGCAGAGCCTGTTTCTATGACACATAATCTGTTTTCTCAGTCACTTCATGCAGATGTAACCATTATGTCCAGTGAGCTGATCTCCCTTCGTAGTGATACTCAATCCATCAGAAATGATGTGCAAACTGTCAAGATGGACTTACAAGATGTGAAAGTGAATCTTCAATCTGTGAAGGCTGAGTATCAGACAATTAAGAGCATAATGAAAGAATTTCTATCTGAAATTAAGTCTGTCAAGGAATTGATGCTCAAACCTTCTGGAATAACATCTACAACTCACTCTGCTATGGAAGAAGAAGCTGGATTGGATGAATTGGCAAAAGCTGCTCAGAAACAAGCTGAAGAAGTTGACACGGATGCCACCACATCAGATGCTCCACCTACCATTGTTCAAGATCCCAAAGCTTCTTAATTTTTGATGAATTAAGGGGGAGAAAATTTGGAGTCTTTTAAAAACTTTTAAAAACCTTTAGTCTTTCTGGATATTTGTTCTGGATATTTGCTAAGTTGTTTGCTGTGGATTAAGTGTTTAAGTTGGTTCTGGTTAATTGCTATGGTTTAATGCTTAAGTTGGATATTTGTTGTTTGCTTATAATTTGGTTTATATCTAATATTGTTATGCAGGGATTTAGGGGGAGTTTTTAAAATTTCTCCTAAATTAGTTGTAATCATCAAAAATGGGGAGATTGAAACTCCTAAGTTTTGATGATCACAAACAGTAAGCCATTTGGCTTAGTAACAGATATAAACAGCATGCCATTTGTAGACACTTTAACTTGGTTTTGCAGGGCAATTCAGCTTACTGATTGTGCAATCAGTATGACTCAAACAGAAAATTGGTAAGCCAAGTGTAGACTTAGTCAGTTTACATCAGTCCCTAACAGCAAGACAATTTCATGGTCAATCAGCATACCAGTTGTACAAACAGCACGTTGACTGCGTCTGTCAGAAAAACAGGAGGCTACGGTTTTTGATGAAGAATCAAGTATAGATGATATTAGAATATTGTAAGGACCTCTCTGAATATATCTGAAGTTACATCTACTCATATCCAATAGATATTGGGAGACAAACCTTTTCCTTGTCATAAAAATAAGAAAAGTAAGATTCACTTTTCATTATTTTAATGCCTCACACCACCTCCACTCACAAACAAACACATGGGGATGTCTTCCAAAATCATATCAAATATTCCTCATCATACAAAACACGCTCCTACCTATATCATCATCTGACATACACATTCTATATGTTCATCATCTACATTATTCTACAAAAACACTTCTAACGGTTACAATTCATGCCGTTAAGATTTGATTTCATTTACATTCTTGTTCATCTATTTAAGAACGTGATATGCTCAGTTCTTAAACATCCCTTACAGTGCAAAAACAAGAATTCATATACAACCACAAGCCTTCTTTGCTAAATTCTTCAAACCTTCAAAAACCCAATATTCACTTACACGCATATTTATTCAGAAGGGTTCATAGGTTTTGTTGTAATTCGTTCAAAACATTTGTATTGTTCAAAGTGTATTGTTTTGTTGCTGTACAATATTGGCTTCAGGTTTTAGGGTGAGTCGAACTATACTAGAGAAGTATACTTGGGAAGTAGTACTTAGAGGGTTGGTTCAGCACAGGTAAACAGCAAGCCATTTGTAAGCAGCAAGGGTTAAGGGAGATATATTGTTGTATCTTGTAATTGGATTATAGTTGATCAATAATATATTCTCTTACCAAGTTTGGTAAGGGACCAGGACGTAGACCATAGGGGATTAGGGGTCGAACCTGGCTAAAAGATTGTGTGTCTCGTTTACTTACTGTTCTTACTCTTTCTGCATTGCATTTTAGATACAAACAGCGTGCTGTTTGTGAACTGTGTTATTACAAACAGCAAGCTGTTTTCAGTTATTTTCAAAACAGTTCATAAATTCACATAATTAACCATAAACACCTATTCACCCCCCCTCTAGGTGTTGTTTTTCATATACATGTCGAAAAGATGGTTATTGGTTTCGGAAATATGAAGTATCTTATGTGTTTTTAAACAATTCGATACACTTGGATTATTTTCTTTAACTCTAAATGGGAAATGATTACTTAACAGGAAATGTTAAGATAGGGATTTATATCAACATACATTTGTAATGAGTTTGACATTCTTATGAAACTCGTTTGGTTACGAGTGAAAAGTTTGCATCTTGGTTTAGGTATGCGCCTTATCACTGGAATGCTTATGTTCAGCATGGCAACTTTATATGAACAGTACGATGATATATGGAAAAACAAGATGCATAATTAATGGAAACCAAAGTTATGAGTTACATTTTGTGAGGCAATACGAGGAGCCCACGACCTCATAAAAATTCAAAGTTAGTAGCCACCAAGGCCATGCAAAATGATTTGAAAGTTTAAACCCACGCGGGGGTAGGAAAGTTTTCTAATTGCAAGGAATTAAGGAGTAGAGGTGTTAGGAGATACCTCAGTCATTAGAGCAGGAGGAACAGGAACAGCTGTGTTGGAGGCATCTGCTTTAGCTTCAGCTGCATCTTTTGAAGGAACCTCCACCTCTTTCTCCCTATCAGCTGGATCAACGGCATCCACCTTAGCTGCATCAACTTCCTTCTTCTTAATGTCCTCCACAGCTTTCACAGCATCTTCGCCAAGCTGGGACCAGTCTAAGTCAGGGAACCTGAGGTAGGTGGATTCAATATAGTCGTTGATGACTGCATTATAGCCAATACCATAGGCTTCCTTCCTTTTCTCTTTTTGAACGGACCTTTCTTCAGCAAGCTTGATGTTCATAGCTTCCACTTTTAGCTCTAGCTCATGGATTTGCTTGGCATAGAAAGAAACCAACTCCTCTTTCTCTGCATCTAGACCAACAACTGAATTGGCTAGCTGGTCACGTTCCTTTATCAACTTGGTTTCAGCAGACTTGAGCTTCTTATTGGCATCCATGTATTTCTTTTTCTCACCGTCCTTGGCTTCGATGGATTGTTTAAGTTGTTTTACCTCTTCAGCAAGTCTTTGGTCGCCTCTAGCTGTTTCCACAATCTTCTCACCATGCTTGATGTAATGAAACAAACTCTGGGCATTGGCATGAAGGGCAGCTCTTGCACCCTCAGCTAGCGACATTTTGTCCCAAGCAGCTATGGCCTCTTCAGGAATCTGGTTTCCTGTCATCTCAAAGAAATATTGCATATGGGGGCCAGAACTTCCAGGGTCTAAGGAAGGAGACGTTTTAGTTCTTTTAGTGGAGCGAGAAGCAGAGGCAGAAGCTCGAGGTGGCTCAGGGAGAGGAGGTGGTAACTTTCTTTTGGAAGAGGTGGATGATTTTTCCAGGTTGGGAGATGGAACTTTGATCTTTGAAATATGAGTAGCTGCGATAGGGGTGACCTTATCATCATCATCATCAGTAAACATCTCTTCATACTTGGTTGTTTTCTTGATAAAGGAAGGAATTCCTGAAGCCATTTCTGTGAGGAACAAACAACATGGAGACCGGTGAGCAAGTTATAGATTTAAAAAGAAAACAATTTTCATAAGTATATGCCTATATTAGTACTGTGCATGGTGTAAGGATTGTAAACATGTTCAGCTAGGTGGAGTAGGGCTACCTCTCCCAGGGATGAAGTCACAACTCATGAGGTTATCTCGAGTTAACAAGCTAAGGCCGTTCCCTAGCCCGATTGACAAATTCAGTGCTTCTACAGCACGTTCCAGGGTTCGACCTCTCAGAGAAGATTTTGCAGGTATTTTTACAGAAAGATTAAAATCGATTCTCAATTGAGGGCAATCATAACAGTAAAGGAACTGTTTGAGCCAACCACTCATCCCTCTATTACAACTCCTAAAGCACTGGCCTTCATGAACGCTCCAGGCGGCCAAATAAAAGAAACCTGAGTTTCTGCCAATTGGTTTTAGCTGGTAAAAATATCTCAGCTCTCGAGTGGAAAGAGTCTTATTGAACCTAGTATGATAAAGAATATACATACACATCGCCATGCGATATGAATTGATGGTGAGTTGGATAGGAGCTATATCGAAAAATTCAAGAGTCTCTTAGATGAAAGGGTGTAGAGGTAGAGATAACCCTAATTTGAAAAATTGAGCTGATAAAACAGCTCGAGGTAATAACTGTCCAGGCTCGAACATGTCAAACTTATGGCATCTCTCTTCGGGGGAGGGAATGACCAAAGAGCAACCTATGTGGTGTGATTGTGTCAGTTTCTTTAATAAGGGAGCAGTCATGGAGGTACTTAAATTCTCACAGGACAGGGTGGCAGGAGGTTTTTCCAAGGTATTGCTTTCTAATTCACCTGTTAAAGAGTCTGTTCTAGGAAGAGCTGTCGAGGTAGTATGTGAGGGGGTAGCTTTTAAGGAGGAAGCTCCGTCAGCAGTAAGTTCTTGAAGAAGGTTTGGTGTTGTCGATTCTAATGACATGTGTTCATTTGATGAGGATACAAGGATAGCTGGTCGAGTGTCTCTGGTTTTATGAGTAAAAAGGTTGGTTCTTAAGAGATGGGTTTGTGCAGGTTCAATTATTTTGATTTTTGAACGGGTCCTGGTGCTTATAGAGGAAGATGGATTAATTTTAGAAGCTGGGGTGGTAAAGGGAAGCTGGTTTGTGCTTGGGAGTTCTGGGGAGTGGGCAATCTCCTCAGAGGTAGAGTGTTGGGAGCTAGCTGCAACTGATTCACCCGACATCTGCACAAAGTGAAGCAGGATGAGTAGGTGACCAGTGAGTCCTCCCGAATGAAGTGTCTTAACAGACAGGTAAAAATAAACACATTAAAAGCGGCCAGGGGCGAATGAAAGGCCAGGTTCGCCTAAATAGCTAGCTGGGCACATGTACGCCCATCAGGAATCTTTACTACTCTTCTTAAATTGGGTAATCATATATGTTAGGTCGAATACACAATATATAATCAAGTATTGTATGAATAAGTAACAAGAACACACGTTTTAACTCTTAAAACTGTTTGGAATAAATAATTCCTCTCTCGGTGATGTAAAGTATCACAGAGAGCTGCTTAGGTTACAAGAATGTTATTCGTTCACGATGGATACCCTTCTAGGGTTAACCTAACTGTATTTATAAGATATACAGCTACGTACAATCGTAAATTGATTCTCCTAAAATTAAGCTATACAATTGATATCAATTACGATTGCTACACGTCTTCTAAGTCAACTCAATCTCTTTGATAGCTATCCAATCTTCAAAGATATTGCTTCCATATTAATATTAAATTAATCTTCAAACTCTGTTGACTTGTAGACGCTCCCAGTAGACAGACTTTAGCAAACTCTGTTCTCTCCATGCTAACAGTGTTTGCGCTTCCATGTATTCAGCTATCAGTGTTTACGCTTTCCTCTGTCAGCGTTTGCGCTTCCAGCAATCAGCGTATACTCAAACTCTGTTACAACTGCTTTCATTAACAAGTTAAACTCTCTTTACCTGTAACACTTAAACACTGACATTAAATCACATCAATTATATCTAACAATCTCCCCCAACTTGTTCATTAGAAAAATGTACAAGTTCATAATAATTGATGATGTCAAAACTAACAAATAAAAACACAGTGTTTAACATATAATCAGAGTTTAAACTTGACTTAGCAAAATTTACAGAAAATTTGAATTACTTACAGATTCTGTCTACCTAACCTCCTCAAGATCTGGAGTTGTTCTGAGATAATCAATCAACAACCTCCTCTCAGCATTCTCAAGTTCAATCTCCATAGCTACCTTGATCTCTCTTAAATCTGGATCATTCTCATCAGTTTGAAAAATAGCAGCTCTGAGATCATAGATCTTGTTTCTTCTCATTTCATTTCCCAATCTGATAAACTTCATTTCTTCAGACTTTACATTAAAATCTAGAACAGTAATCCCAAGATCAGTCTTCAGCTTCGTAGTTCCCTTCTGCATTTCAATCAAATTCCCATTCCAGTCTCTGTACTTTGGAACATACTTGCTGTATTTCATATGTCTATTTGCAAGATTCTGTATCATCTTTTGTCTGAGCACATTTGCAACTGATTGAGCTCTTTGATTTCTTACTCTGAAAATGTACAGAACATACTCTAGTTCTTCCCAGAATTTTAAATCAATATCATTCTCAGCAATCTTGAACACCGTTCCATCAGTCATGAAGTATAACAAGAAATCCTTCCATAAACTTTTCTGATGAACAAGCTGTACTGACTCCAGTCTGTCTAAACTCTCTTGAGTGACACCACGACCTGGAACAGACAATGAAGAAGGATCTCTGGGAGCAACATTCTGTCTTTTGTCTCTATGTGAGCCAATGCCTCCTTTGTTATATGCAATTTTACCAGATAAAGCTCTACCATCAGTAAAATCCATTGAAACTGTAGCTGGAGCTGTAGCTGCAAGACTCGAATCATGAAGAGCACCTTTTCGAAATCTTGATTTCAACTGAGAAGACAGTATCGGTGTAGTCACAACTTGTGTAGCAACAGAGGTTGTATCTTTATTCTTCTGTACAACATGTGTACCAACAGAGGTTGTAATTATCATTTTATTCTTACTCTCTTCACCCATCACTCCTTTTAACTTCATCTTGGCATCAATAGAAGACTTTCTAATCAGCTTTCCTTTATCCTCTTCTTCTTCTTCTTGACTATCAGATAATCTCTCTTTGATCTCAATTCCTTTCATTTCATGCCTTGAAGACTTTGAAGCTTTAACAACTTTATTCACTTTCTTGGACTTTTGAGCTTTTAAATGTTCTTTCTGCAACAGCTTTTCTTCAGCTTGAATATCCTCAAGTGTAGCTTCAGCATTCTCTTCACGAAATAATTTCACAGCCAATTCTTCATCTGTTTGTGGATTGTCAGAGAATGACAAATCCTTTGGCTTTGAACCAGAAGTACTCTGAGCATTTGTATCTATCACCAAATTAGGCTTTGACCTTGTAGACCTCCCATGTCCTTGTCTAGAATTTGCATTTCTTAAGCCCTTCTCAGCATTGGTACCTTCATCATCAAGATGATCTTTCTTTGGCAGAGTTTGAGTTTGCTTACACTTGGTTTTAGCAATTCTCTCCCCCTTTTTGACATCATCATCATCATCTTGAATCAGAATTGAGGTGATTAATTCAAGAGAGTTTGCAATTGAATCAACCTTCTCATTTAGTAAAATCTGATTCTTTTCAACTGTGCTCAGTCTGTCATTTATAGTTGCTTGAGCTTTGGCAAATTGTTGAAAGAGTTTAGCATTAGCTAGTTGAGCTTTCTCTTCATGAGTAGCAACTTCTGTTCGAAGATCAACAATAGATTTCTGAGTATCATCAAATCTATTATTCAAAGTTTTGATTTGAATCACTGTGCCTTGCAAACAAGTGAAAATTTCTGGATTTTTAATCTTCTTAGAATTGACTTCTAGAAACTTTTCTGCCCTTCCAGGAGGAAAAATACAGTCTGACTTGTACCAATCAGCAGTTTGCTTGGTCAAATAACCAGCATCAATTTCATTATTAGAAGGACCAGCAAAATCTGGTTTTTCTCCTGTTTTCTGACCATCAGTCTGATTTTGTGGTTGTGCAACTCCTGTACTCTTAGCTTCAACTGAATCACTGATTGACTCACTAGCAGAGGCAACAGAAGCAATAGGTTCTTGAGCAGAAATAGGTTCTTGAGCAACCTGTTCCCATGACATTACCCTCAGATGAACAATGTGGTCTAACCTTTACCTGATTTTCAAATCTAAGTTCATCTCCTACAGAGTAACCTAGACCTACTGTATCTGACTGAAACACTTCTTGAGTGTCTTTACCAGAGTGTGTCCATGTTTTAATGATGTGTTTAGTATCCTCCAATTCAGATTCTAGTTGCTTATACTTACCTAGCAACTCCTGTTCAATAAACACTGCATCATCTCTCTCTTTTTGAATTTTATTCATGTTCTCTAGCTGTTCCTCAACAAGTTTATTTCTTTCTTTGAGTTGAGAACACTCAGACTTTATCCTTTCATTTTCTAAAGTCTGATCCCTATAACTGATATGCAATGCTTTAAGATAAATTCTCAATTCAGTTATATCATCAGTGTTATAAGCATAGGTAGTTGGAGGTACCTTGAGATCATCATTTTCAGTCTTAGTAGTAGCCATGAGAGCATAGTTGACTTCCTCATCTGAATCTGAAGTGTCTGCCCAATCTCTGCCTTTGGTGTAGAGTGCCTTTTCAGTTTTACCCTTCTTGCACTCAGGAGCATAGTGACCCATCTCCTTACATTTGTAGCATTGAATCTCAGACTTATCTTTCTTACCAGATTTGAAGTCCTTTCCCTCAGATTTCTTGAAATTCTTCTTGTCAAACTTTGAGTAGTCCTTGGAGAATCTCTTTCCCTTCTTGAAGTTCTTGTATCCCATCTTCTTGAAGGTCTTTACCATCAATGCAGCCATTTGCATCATCTCCTCATCATCTTCAGAATCAGATGATTCATCTGTGTTTGAGTCAACATCAGTGTTTGATGACTCATTCTCTGAATGAATGACTAAAGCTTTTCCTTTTGCCTTTCTTCTTGATGCTTCCTTCTTTGATGGTTTCTCCTCAGCCTTAAGAGCAACAGACTTTGACTTTCTACTAGATCTTTTGTTTCTTTGCTCCAATTCCAATTCATGGGTTTTGAGTAGTCCATAAATTTCATCAATTTCTGTTTCACCAAGTTCATAATTATCTCTTATAGTGGTTGTTTTCACATCCCACTTTTCAGGTAAAGAGAGAAGAAACTTGAGATTTGAATCTTCTAAATCATACTCTTTGTCCACCAATGACAAATCATTGAGCAGTTTACAGAATCTGTCAAATGTTTCTGTCATGGTTTCATCAGATCTTGCCTCAAAATGCTCATACTCCTGAGTGAGTATGTTCCTTCTGTTCTTCTTAATTGCAGGAGTTCCTTGACATCTAACCTCAAGTGCATCCCATATCTCCTTTGCAGTTGTGCAGTTTATCACTTTATTAGACATAACATTGTCTAACGCACTGTGAAGTAAATGCCTTACCTTCGCATCCTTTGCAATAGATGAAAGATCCTCAGCAGTTAGATCTTTCTTCTCTTTTGGAATTACTTTTGATTCCTCACCGGCAGCAGCAGTAGATAACTTTGTAGGTTTGTGAGGACCTTCATAAATTCTGTCCAGATATTCTGGATCTGTAGCCTCCAGAAACATGGTCATCTTCACCTTCCAAATTGCATACTCTAATGGCCTTAGTATAGGAACCCTAATTGTTTCATACCTACTAACAGTAGTAGGAGCTTTCTCAGATGGTGGAGGTATCTCTGCCATTGATTACTATTGCGTTTGGATCTTTAACTGTAATAAAGTAACAGATTTGGCTCTGATACCACTTGTTAGGTCGAATACACAATATATAATCAAGTATTGTATGAATAAGTAACAAGAACACACGTTTTAACTCTTAAAACTGTTTGGAATAAATAATTCCTCTCTCGGTGATGTAAAGTATCACAGAGAGCTGCTTAGGTTACAAGAATGTTATTCGTTCACGATGGATACCCTTCTAGGGTTAACCTAACTGTATTTATAAGATATACAGCTACGTACAATCGTAAATTGATTCTCCTAAAATTAAGCTATACAATTGATATCAATTACGATTGCTACACGTCTTCTAAGTCAACTCAATCTCTTTGATAGCTATCCAATCTTCAAAGATATTGCTTCCATATTAATATTAAATTAATCTTCAAACTCTGTTGACTTGTAGACGCTCCCAGTAGACAGACTTTAGCGAACTCTGTTCTCTCCATGCTAACAGTGTTTGCGCTTCCATGTATTCAGCTATCAGTGTTTACGCTTTCCTCTGTCAGCGTTTGCGCTTCCAGCAATCAGCGTATACTCAAACTCTGTTACAACTGCTTTCATTAACAAGTTAAACTCTCTTTACCTGTAACACTTAAACACTGACATTAAATCACATCAATTATATCTAACAATATATAATGCATATATTACTTATACAAATTTAATTAAAAACAAGGATTGGTACATGCATTATGACAACAAAAAACAATGGGTTTCTGGAAAGGGGGGATTACATATGGATTTTCTGTAAAAACATACAATATTATTGGGCTTACGAATGAAGGTCAGTAAAATTAGGGTTATAGGGTTTTGATTTCTAGGAAATATCATGGTCATAGAAGGAGAATACTTGGTCTAATAACGATTTAAAAGGCAAACAACATAACAGAGCGATTCACGTGATAGTGATAATGGTGTGTGTATCTAAATGTTCATATATAAGCTCAAATCAGTACTAATTAGAGGCATGCAATTAAGAAAACAGTGGTAAATCAATTCAGTGAAAGGTGTAAAGGGAATCATACCTTGAGGATAGTTGGAAGGTTTAGAGCAACTAGAGCCGGAGAAGTGTTGCCGGACTGGTTCGCCTGATTGGAGCTTCCCGTGAGAAGATGAACCGATGGGATTTTGGGAGAGAATGTGTTTTTGAGATAAAAGAAAAGGAAAAGAGGATGAGAGGATGTGAATATATATAAAAAAAGAGTAGCGTGTAAAAGAGAAATATGGAATGAAAAGAGTTATTGTTGCTTTGGAACATGAAACGGTGGAAGCTATGTGAATGGAGGACACGGTTTTCGAGGAGGCATGTGGAGTTCCGGTATGATTTAAATTAATAGAGTTTTTTGTTTTTCTTTGGAATTGTGTTGAGAATTTATTTGGAAAATAACTTATTTAATTTTGGTAGAAAACGAGTTTTTCGTATAAAAGGATTAATTGGTTGAGGATAAGATAAAAAAAGGATTTATTTTTGAACCCTTTGACAAAGGAAAAATTGTAGATTTTGCTTATAGAAGGAATTAACAGAATTCTTGGGACTTTCAGCGATTATGGCGAGTTTATAAAAAGAGAGAAGTATTGGGATGATATGCTGGAGCTGGACGTAAAAAGTGAAGCTGAATCTGAGGAGAGATGGCAAGGTTCCTTGTGTATTTTATAGCTACAAGGAACCGGGGGTAGTTGTTGTGCCCAAAATTTGTAATGGGCTTATTTTTGGGCCCATGGATGTTGGAGGCCTGGTAGGGTGTTTAAAAGGTAGGAACGAGTTTGCAGGAAGAAGGGAGGTGTACCTCTAGAGGGAAGCTCTGGAGGTGGAGGTTCGCTTTTTAGGGAAGCTGTGCAGGTTCAGGTAAAACCACAGGCTCCACCTCTGCAGATTCGAATGGATAAGGATTACCTCCTAAGTTTTAGGAGACGTAAATTGAGTCCTTTTAACAGTCTATTTTATGGAGAGACGCGTTTCTAAATATGATAATTCTTATATATTTGTGATATGTGTATGGAGTTATTGTAGGATTGGGCTTTGGGAGTCCTACTTCGGACATGACTCTACTGAGTGGCTAGCTGATTAAAGGATAAGGCATATTTCTACACAAACACTTCGAGATAAGCATTGGAGGAAGGATGAAACTTTATCATTTTCGTGGCTTAATCAACAAGGAAAGGATTCCTAACCTAAAAGAACTACATTAGGGCTTGATTCCTATAAATAGGATATGTAGGCAATTAGAAAGGGCTTCGGTTTTTTACTTTCTAAATACACAAGGCACGTGTACCCTAAGTAATACATTCCTGGACGTACTTGGCCGGATTTTTGCCATTATTATCCGGTGAACTTGCTAATTCAGCCCTCTAAACACTAAACACCATTTTTAGGTTCAGCTGTCCTGTTTCTTTACAGCTGTTCCATCAGTTTTATTATCCGAAACCCAAGGATAATTCCTGTTATTCCGGCGAGGCTTTCTCGGGGTGTTGTGTGAATTTTTTGCACAACAGAGGGGAAAGTGAAAAAAATGAGGACGTGCAAATTTCCACGACGAGTTATGTGAA
This sequence comes from Saposhnikovia divaricata, assembly GCA_036435485.1. NCBI lineage: Eukaryota > Viridiplantae > Streptophyta > Magnoliopsida > Apiales > Apiaceae > Saposhnikovia > Saposhnikovia divaricata. The sequence continues at coordinate 234,716,603 of CM071595.1, read as the reverse complement.
AAAATGAGTTGGATGCAAAATAGAGCGTCCCTTCTTCCTTCTAGTTCTAAGAGATATGGACTCTAGTACTGATTGCTGAAATGTAATGGAGGAAGTAATAGAATATAAACATCTACCTCTAAAAATAAAACAAATTTCATTCCATTTCCTCCCAATTCCCAATTCATAAGCACAAAAACTGAACCATACCAAAATTCCTCAACCAGCATAACTCATCTAAGTACTATGTGTCCATGTCAAACAGAATTAAAATTGGGCATAAGTCAATTTTTTTTTTTTTGACAGCTATAGGTGTAAATCTGTAAAGCAAAACATGTTCATCAGCTACAAATTAGAAATGTATAAAGAGTTGCATTAATACCAAACTAGGAGATGCCCTATTAGAGTTTTCACCAAAGTGCCTTAAACAACATGCAGCTTGCAAGATCAACTAATTCAGGGGACTGCAGTGGATCGTCAACTCAATTTAGCTTATCCCTTGACAGATTACCTCGATATGTTCCAACTTCACATGGAAAGCAGCAACATTCACACCTACATCAGCTGACAAAGGTTTTTAGTGCCAAGAGATACGCCCACTTAATGTTATTAACCAGAAGATAGTACATACCATCTATCATTAAATTAAAAATTTTCAGAATCTATGTCGCTGCCACCAGAATGTACAGATAATCCAAAAGCATAATCCTCATCGGAAGAGTCATAAATTGGAGCACCAAATCCATAGTCCTCAGTAGAGTCAAATGGAAGCCTAGTATTCCTTATCTGCTGATGTAGCCGTTTTTCTAAATCAGGTTCAAGGTTAGCAACATTGAAACACTGCCGCATATCAAGAGATTCAAGATGAAGACAATTCTCAAGAATGGACAGCAAGCCTATACTTGTCATCCCATTGCCAAGAAGCTGCACATGGCGTAGTCCTTGCAAATTTTCTGAAATAGCTAGAGCTTCCTCATCGAACTCAAAATATGGCCAACTAAAACTTTGTCTGTTTAAGCTAAAGGACTTTAGCTGAGGGCAACAACGCCCTATGACTTCAATAGCTTGTATGGAGACGTGGATATAGCAAAGGTGAAGTTCCTCCAACAAAGGAAGTTTTCTAAACATTTCGCTTAATCCTTCTTCTGTAATGCTACTGCAAGAAACAAGCCGCAGACGTCTCAGCTGATATGATCTGTAAACATGTTGGAAAGAAAGGTGACAAAAGTCAAAATTTACTCATGATCATCAAAATACACGTCGCATCTAGAAATAAAGCATTTATATCCCAGACATATACTTCGAAGCATTATGGCTGATTGCATTTTGTAGTTCTAAACGTAGAGCAAACACCCTATAACGCACAAGTGCAAGTGTGCGGTTTTGCTTTATCCAGCAGAAGCACACTTAATGTAAGAACTCCAAATATATGTACTTGCACATCATAATTTTGTAATTAAAAGGATAAAACGTAAGAAACATGCACTATCAGCTAAGGACAATGCAGAATTTAGTAGTAGCACAGCCTACAAATTAGAAATATGAGTAATACAAAATATGTGATGCAAGTAGTAATAATAATATGCAGGAGCAGAGTTAGTGAAGAATTTAGTCAGTTCATTTATTTACAGTCTAATATCATAGGAAGCAGAGGGTGCTTAAGCTATTTAACGTGCCCCTATCTAGGATACACGCACAATCCCAATTTTATTGTTTCTTTTTACAAATCATAAGTAAATAATTCAAATGAAGCGAAGTATTGACAATAATCAAAAAAGAAAAAAAAATATCAGCATGTACATTCACTCCTATGTTTTAAAAAAATATCAAATTCTGCTATGGGCTGGAGTATTAATATGTTGGGCTTGACCATTATTACTACTGGGCCTGAATCATTATATCAATTTTAATATTTCAGTTGTAATTGTTGGCAGGATGTTAAAAATATTTCAGGTGCTAGGTGTGAATGTGATATATGTTTGGTTGAGTTACTGGAGAGACATTAAGATGATTTTGAATGAAATGTTTAGTTCTCACTCTCATCTCTTTCTTCTGAAATTTCTCATCTCCTTCTCTGTTACTATAATTTTCTTTGTTCTAACCTTCATCACACTTTAGTTTAATTCTATCAATTTCAATTAAGCATAAAATTACCTGAAGATTTATGAAGTTGTGTATAATCAGCCACCTCCGCTGCACCTTCCTTATCTTCCAGGAGAATCAAGTAATGAGGTAGTGGACAGAACATTGCAGAGGAAGGAAGCTATGATTGCTAGCTTAAAATTTCATCTCTTGAGAGCTCAGCATAGAATGAAACAGCAGATGGATCTCCATAGAACCGAGCGAAGTTTTAAGGTTGGAGACTTTGTATGGTTGAAGCTTCAGCCTTATCGGCAATCTAGTGTGCAAAACAGGACTAAAGCTATCTTTCAAATTCTATGGGCCTTTTAAAGTGTTGGCAGCTATTGGTTCAGTTGCATATCAATTAGAGCTACCACCTGCTTCTCAAATTCACAACATTTTTCATGTCTCGCAACTCAAACCAGTGGTTGGAAGGCTGCCATTAGTTGCTACCTTGCCTGATTGGTGTAATCAACAGAAGGGAGCTGTCAATTCTCTCCAGAAGCAACCTGAAGCTATACTTGATACTCGAATGGTGAAGTTTCAGAACAAAGCTCAAGTACAGTATTTAGTGAAATGGTCTAGTAGTCAGCTCCATGAAAATTCTTGGGAGGAGGCTGTTGCTTTTGTGGCAAAGTTTCCAGACTTTTGCAAAACTGCTGGTGTTGGTTCAGACTTGGGACAAGTCTGTTAAAGGGGGAAGATATGCTATGGGCTGGAGTATTAATATGTTGGGCTTGACCATTATTACTACTGGGCCTGAATCATTATATCAATTTTAATATTTAAGTTGTAATTGTTGGCAGGATGTTAAAAATATTTCAGGTGCTAGGTGTGATATATGTTTGGCTGAGTTACTGGAGAGACATTAAGATGATTTTGAATGAAATGTTTAGTTCTTACTCTCATCTCTTTCTTCTGAAATTTCTCATCTCCTTATCTGTTACTATAATTTTCTTTGTTCTAACCTTCATCACACTTTAGTTTAATTCTATCAATTTCAATTAAGCATAAAATTACCTGAAGATTTATAAGTCCCGTAGAAAATTCTAACTTAAATTCCTGTGTTTTAGATGCTTATGCACTCAATTTAATTCATATAGTTTTTGGTTTTGTTATTAGGTTTAGTCATACATAACTTTAAACAAATATTCACAATATTCTTTCTGCTGGCCCTGTCCCCCGCCCACACAAATCCCCATATGTGTCGAATCTGTCCATCCTCGAATTCTTGCTTCTAAGCTAATACCACTATATAAGACTATAAGTACTTTGATTTCGAATAAGCTGTAAAAATTCGTAACTAGTCTACAAAAAGGCAGGGAATGTACCCAACATATCCGGCTGCGGAGGGTAAGTTAGATCCAGGAGGGATGAAATGTAAAGGGTGAAGGGCATCAGAATTATTGTAATCAAGCCTTGAGTTTGGAGTGAAACCAGGTCATTCTAATATCCTGTAATTATTGTTGATCTTGCATAAGTTTTAATCTTTTTTTTTGTTTGTGTTCGATACACCAGTTGTGGCATATCATTTCGCATCATAGTCTCATCCTGGAATGATTCGGATGGAGAATCGCATGGATATAGTTACAGGAACGGTGGCTTTAGTGCCAGGTGACATCGGATGGTGAAAGAACTCAAGAAGTTATGGTGCACGACAAAATTATAAATTGATATAATTAAGTTAGTGGAGATTAAATCGTAGAACAATCTCTACCCCATTTGGTTCCGACCATAAAGGAAGAACTCAATCATTAGTGATACCAATATTACTATATGTTATGCTCGAAAATTGATATGGACTCTAAACAGACACATTACGAGAATTGATGATAATATTGGGCTAACGGGTCCGGAAGGATGGTACAAGAGTCCTCTCAACATATGAGGTTATGAGGAGTCCTTTCAACATATGAGGTTATGAGGAGTCCTCTCAACATAAAGGTCCTCTCAACTGATAAGGAGTCCTTTCAACATAAAGGAAGTCCTCTCAACTTATGAGGAGTCCTCCCATCATAATAACAAGTAACAGAGGAGAGTTCTCTCATCATGCTTTAAGAAGACCCGAAGAGATAGGTATGAACATGAGCCACATGACAGCTGTACAGAAGATATAATTATAACAAGTTATGACTCCAAGCCCCTATGGGGTCGCCTCTCAAGGTCCCTATGGGACTATATTGCTATTGGAAGGACTTTTTCGGGGTCAGCATCACTTATATATTCTTGGAATCAGATCACATGAAGACATCTTTACATGACATCTTAAAACATCAAGGCACGAAGGCCCATGACCAGGCCTCAAGGGGTCGCATGGGTGGAGGCATCCCTATGCACGATATACTTAGGATCGCATCGCATGCCTAGTACGCAAAGGGTCGCATGCGAGGTCTACATAAGGTACTCCACGAGCTCCATCAGAAGGTCACAATTACTCCACGAGCTCCACCACAAGGTCTCTATTCCCTAAACATTGTGATGGTTTTACATAGCTTCTTGTAGCATGGGCCACGATTAATTATGGATTTATACACGCCAGCCCACGAGCATCCAATGGGCCTGGACCTACATGCATTCATACATACATACATACACACACACACACACACATACACACACACACACACACACACACACACACACACACACACACACACACACATATATATATATATATATATATTATGGAATAAAAAGTAGAGTGTATTTAGTGCGTATTAACTTCTAGGGTTTGAGAGCTTCGAGCTTTAATGGTGGTTGCTCTTATTGTTGGGGACTAACTAAGTCCTAACAAGATGCCTACATACCTTGATGAATATCAAGAATCAAGCCAAAACATAGTTCTTGGTGATGCCCTCGGGCCTATGGTGGCAGGGGCACACCAAGGACGTAGTGGCTTGTATGTTCTTATTCGAGGATTAAGCCCAAAACGTAAGTGACGTATTGAGCTCTACCCAAAAACTTTGTTGTGAGAATGAGGGGTCAGGCCCTTTATATAGGCATTGAGAGCCTTAGATTTAGAGTAGGTCTAGGAGACTTGGTGGGCAAGTCACCTCTTTAGAGAGGATTCTAGATCCTTCCTTGTAGAAATCAGTTTTCATGTATGATTAGGTGCCTTGGAGGCTACTTCATAAAGATATTGTATCCTTATTTGACTCTTATTTCCAAGCTGTTAATTAGCCCTCAATATTAGTTACAAAATTAAAATTTAATTAGGGTCTCGGGCCTCATTAATGGGGTTCGTATTTGGACCAGGCTTGGTCTAATTATTGTATCATTAATTATGACTCTAGGGCTTATTTTTGGTCCATATCATTTGCCCCCCAACTTCTAGGAAATCTGATCAGGTTTTCGTAGAAGTTATAATTACCTTTTTCGAGACTCGGGGTCGTTTTTATCCCTTATCTGGGACTCCTTAATTTTCCTACCCTTATATAGGGATTTTGGTTTACACTAGTGTTTCACATATATCGCTTAGTTATAAAGTATGGAGCGACCTACACGTTCACGACGATTTGCCTTATTCGAGGTTTTAAGTAGTGCTTGCAATTAGCAATTTCGGCACTTTCATAGAGCTTTTATGCATTATTAGCATGAATTATTGCTCAATTTATCAAGAAAATATTTCTATAATTTTCCTCATATTTTTCTGTACTTTTCCTAATATTTGAGGAATTTTCATGTACTAAGATGTATTTTTCTTAATTATTCCTAATATTTTAGGAATTTTCTTGTACCCACAGGTTTTTTTCCTTTATTATTCCTAATATTTTAGGAATTTTCTTGTACCCACAGGCATTTTGCTTAATTATTCCTAATATTTTAGGAATTTTCTTGTCCCCATAGGTATTTTCCTTGATTATTCCTAATATTTTAGGAATTTTCTTGTACCCACAGGTATTTTTCTTAACTATTCGTAATATTTTAGGAATTTTCTTGTACCCACAGGTATTTTTCTTAATTTTTGAATCATTCTCGATAATTTAAATATGCCATTCATGAATTATCTGGTCTTATATGAAACTTGTAATAATTTATGGGACCTCAATCCTACGAAATTTTGAAATTTTCGTAATTTTTTGGTGTCGTCGGACAATCTCCTGAAAATATTTTCGAGTATTTTAATCAAAAATATTAAATTTGTACAAACAAGCATTTTATGGGGATCATTTTGTAATTTATGTAGGGTCTGGTTTGTAAATTTGGAAAGTTGAAAAGCTTTTCTATCAAGTTGTAAAGTGCAAGGGCCTCTCCGCTAACTCAGCATAACTTGAGGTACCAAACAACGCTTTTGCCACATATGCTTAAAACCTTCTCAGTCGAAAATTGCCAATCAAAAATTCTTTTTTTCAATTTTTTTTTACTTTTCAATTTTCGACTGGAAAAAGTCAAGTGGGGCCCAGCCCTTTTTCTTTTGCTTTCCATTCGTAAATCCCATTCGAAATTCATTTTCTTCTTTTTTATTTAATTTTTTATAAATTTTCTTTTAAATTTTCGAAAGGAAATTTTGGCGGGCCCGAATTTTTTTTGTAGCCTGGTCGAAATGTACCATTCGAAAATGGTTTTTTTTCTTTTTAATTTTCAAATGGAAATTTAGGTGTGGGGTCCAGCCCATTTTTCCTTCTATTCGAGGAACTTCAGTCGAAACCTCCTCACTTTGCTTACCTTCCAAAAATTCTTACTCGATTTTTTTTTTGAATTTTTGGATAAAAATTCCTTGTGGGGCCCTGTCCTTTTATCCTCCCATTCGAAAAATTCCATTCAAATTTTTCTCTCTTTTTTTTGTTCATTTTTGAATGAAAATTCCTTGTGGGGCCCTATCCTCCCATTCGAAAAGTTCCATTCGAATTTTTCTCTTTTTTTTTGTTCATTTTCGAATGAAAGTTCCTTGTGGGGCCCTACCCTTTTATCCTCCCATTCGCAAAATTCCATTCGAATTTTTCTCTTTTTTTTATTTATTTTCGAATGAAAATTCTGTGATGGGGCCCAGCCCTTTTAAAGCGCTTTATCGAAAAACTTCAGCCAAAAATATACGAATGGGGCTCCAACCTTATCCGAAATTTTCAATTTCAGATTTGGAATTTGGAATTTGGAATTTCAAATTTCAAATTTACCCCCCTCTTTTAGTACCCGCAACCTCCTATTGAGGGTAAGTTGGAGCAGAATTAAATTTCCCGGAGCAAGTTCAAGCTTCTGGGAACAAAACTGAAACGCTAACAGGGAACCTCCAATCAAGGCTTGGGTGACCAAACTAGGAACAAGGTTGGTTTCTAGGTCATAAACTCTGAATTCACTCCTGCTCTTGGTTTCCATGAACCTTGGATGAATTTGATAGGCCCTCATGGCTTATTTGGCCTCCAAGGGCTTCGTCTAGTGACTTGATTTCTTATTTTAGAATTCAAGATCTCAATTTGGTTCTCAACTCTTGATCCTTGATTCTTGATTCAAGATTCAGAATTCACATTTAGTTGTATAAGTCAGATATGTTTGGCCGTCAAGGCTTACGTCCTGCATCTTACGTGCTTGTAACTATTTGACCTTCGAGGTTTTCATTTTTGAGAAGCATTTCTTAAATTGTAAAAGTCATTTGATTTTTTCTTTTGAGTACTCGAGCCTGATTTCCGGGCCTAAATTGTCTTTGTTGCCTGGGAGGCTAGCATTAAAGACCTTGCATGTTTGGGAATCATACTCCTGATTCATCCTTTCGCCTCTGGCGATTTGCATTGTCCTCAAAGGGGATTGAAGGTTTCCTCATACCCTTTGCTTTTTAGCCTCGGTGTATTTTACAACAGTTTTGTGCTACTTAAATATGTCTCTAAAGGGAATATTTTGCCAGTGACTTCTTAAAATATACCTCCGTGGTTCCCTATTGTAGGACGATTTTTTCATCCAAGTTTGGGACCTCTAAGGATCCCTTGTTGAATTGATTCAAGTAGTCCCTCGGGGATTCAATCTTTGCTTATAAAAAATTCATTGGGGATCTCATGCACCCCTCTACTTCTAATTGACCGTCCGAAGCTTTACTCCATTCCATCAAGGAACTTATCAAGCTGGGAGACAATTGGCTATAACAGCGTTGCACCATGCCCCCCGAGATTCGAGGAAACGGGCCTTCAGGACTTGGAAGTAGACACTTCCTGCATAGTTCTTTACAGCCTTCATAATCTTCAGATACTTGGCCATGGTTTCATCCTTAGCCTCAAATTTAACTTAGGCTATAACAAGCCTTGAGTCTCCACGAATCTTGAGACACTTGACCGTTAGGGCTCTGTCCAAGCCTAATCTGGCTATCAAGGCTTCATACTCTGCTTTGTTGTTCGTGGTCGGAAAATCCAACTTCAAAGCATACTCGATTGTGAACCCATCGGGGCTTTACAAGACTAAACCTGCATTACTTGATTTGTTTTTGATGCTCCATCAAAATAGAGCACCTCAATACTCTTTCACAGTCATGTTTTTATCTTCATTCTTATTTTCTGGTTCTTTGCCCTCTATGGGTTACTACCTCTTGCCCCCCGACTTCTTGGTTGTTAATGGTATATTCAACCACGAAGTCAGCGAAGGCATGGGCTTTGATGGCCGTCCTAGGCTTATACATGATATCAAATTCCCCTAACTCGATTTCCTACTTATTGACCCTACCACTGGCTTTCGGGATATGGAGTACATTCCTCAATGGCTGGTCCGTCAGGACTTCAATCTTGTGTGCCCTGAAGTATGGTCTTAACTTCCCCGAGGCTGTCACCAAACTTTTCAACGGTGGAGTAATTTAACTCTGCATCATGCAACACTTTGCTCACGTAATAGACAAGTTTTTGAATCTTTCGTTCTTCCTTGATCAGAACGGCACTCGTTGCTTGTTTGGAGACCGATAGTTATAAGAACAAGGTTTCTTCCGAGCTTGGAATTTGGCCAACAACGGGGCTTCAACCGTATATTTCTTTAGTTGTTCAAAGGCCTCTTGGCTTTCAATTGTCCATTCAAAGTCCTTTACTTTCTTCAGTGTTTTGAAGAATGGAAGGCACTTCTCGCCTGACTTGGAGATGATCTTGCACAAGGCTGCGATTCTTCCAGTCAACTTCTGAACGTCCTTTATGGTGTGCGGTGGCTCCATATCCAGGATTTATTTCATCTTATCGGGGTTAGCTTCGATTCCTCATTTTGAAACCATAAGACCCAAGAACTTTCATCATCCTCACAGACATCCATATCTTCAATTGGGAGGACCTGCCCCTCAACTCCATCAAGCCATAACACGGCTACATAGCAACTCCTTACCATCTTTTGATCACCCTTTTCTTCTTCGACTTTGTTCCTAGTTGGGAACTTCAGCTTCAACTGGTAAGTTGAGGCCACAGCCTTAAAATCGAGGAGTTGTATCCTCCCAAGGATGACGATGACTAGGAAATTCAACATTTGTATGGCTTATTTTGGCTCTTTCCAAATAGTCATGGAACTAGATTGTTTCTTCAACCTTAGACTCAACTTCAATGTACCCGTATATGGGCATGTTAGAAGGGGTCAGTTGGGACTCGGTGTATCTCATCTTCAGAAATGCATCATGGAAGAGGATGTCAATAGAAGCTCCATTATCAATCAAGACTCGCTTCACATCAGAATTCCCTATTACGGGAGTAATGACCAATGGGTCATCAATGGGCAACTACACCCCTTTGAGGTCTGAATCATTAAACGTGATTGCTACCTCAGTTCTTGCACACTTGGGTGCCTTTTCAACAATATGCATCACCTTACGGGCATATGCTTTCTGAGAGTTCCTTGTCGTCCCAACCATTGTCTGGCCTCCGGGGATCATGTCGACTACTGGCCTTCAAGGCTGTGGATTGCGATCATAATCATCAACCCTTTTATTATAATCCCGTCTAGGGTTACTTCGATTCCATCTTTGCAGAACTTGCTCAGTTTCTCTCTTTGAATCAGGTACTCAATTTAATCTTTGAGCAACCTATAATCGCAAATGACATTAGCCACATCTTTGTGGAATCCGTAATATTGATTCTTGTTTCTTTTTTCGGGACCATCCCTTAGTGCTTCGGCCATCAGAGATTCTACTCCTTCTCGTTGTCCATCAGGATTCGACTTCGGAGCGTATTCAACCTTACATAGTCAGTGAACCTCAATCCCTGGTTGATCCTCTTAGGAGCAGAATTAGAGACTCTGGTCGTACGAGGATACTTGTCCTAGGCATCATACTCCTGCTCCGTCTTTTGCTTTCTAGCGTTATCGATGTTCCTGTTGTTACCACTACCGCCAACCGTGGCTTCTCCTTACTGCATGCTTTCATCAACTTTTATGTATTGTAGCCATCTTTTGGAGTTCAGTCATGTGGAGGGAAGTATGGCCAATGACTTCTTGAAAAGGACATCCATGGCTCCTTTTTAAAGGGCTATCGTACTCGCTCTATAATTCAAGTTGGAACCTTTAAGGCTTTATCGAAGATTCGGTTTAGTTCATTCGCTAGACTAATGAATTTTGGGTCACCCCTTTGGGATCACCCCTTTGAGATGCGTATCTAGGGGAGATATTAGTGATCAATACACCGTGGTAGAGATTTCGGCCTTTGGATATCGGCTTCATGAACCTTAATCCTCTCTTGGGCCGTTCTTGGTACTCTGCCCGCAGTTCCCCAGTCACGCCCAGCGGTGGGTTACTTTTCTGCATGCTTCCTCCTCAGGGCTCGATGTCACTCATAGATGATGAATCCTCGGTATATGGTTCAGAATAATCTTGGTACCTCCTTCATAGACAAGGCCTAGGCCTGTGATGTATGGGGTTTAATATGGCTTGTGCATTCGATGTGCGTGGCCACTTTCTCCAATGCCTCCTACGTTTGGGAGATAGATGGGTAGCCCGTAGGCTGGATTCGTGCTTGCAAGAATCACGGTGGTGGAGTTCTGAGTTCCATGGGGGTAGGTCGTATCCTAGAAGGGAAACAACCATTTGAAGGGGATTCATCTCCTGGCCTTGGGGATTCATCCTATGGGCTGCGATCCCTCGACATGAGTTTCAGGAATTTGGAGATTCATCATTGAGGTTGAGAATCCAAAATCTGGGTATTTGTTTCACTACACCAAATATGGGTTATTGCAACGCCAAAAAAGTGTCATATTAGACCCCAAATGTGTTACAATAGAAGTTTTTGCAACATTTTTGCCAAAATTCAGCGTTGCATCTGCTGCCGTTGCAATAGACCCCTATAGCAATGTTTTACCTACTTATTGCAACATTTTTAAAGTATTACAATATCCCCTTTAGTGCAACACTTTTGTAATGTTTAGTGACACTTTTATGATGTTGCAATAGACTATTGCAACACCATTTTGTAACATATTTTCGTTAAAAGTGTTGCACAATCAATTTATTGCAACATTTTTATGTAAAATTTTATCCCCTATTGTAATGCTTTTTGTTTTTTTAGCAACATGTATATGCAACAATTTTGTTTCTATTTTATTCCATTTTCATACTTATTGCAACATTTATGTGCAACACTTTGTATTAGTCCAAATTGCAATGACATATTAGAAAATTCAATATACCATACACAAAAGCATATACCAAACCAGAAATCTCATTTCAAATTTCCCAAAATGGCAAAACCAACAAAACATGTCAATAAAGCCCAAACATAGTAGGCTTTTATCACAATATAATATTACATCTGGTACTTAAGTTTAAAGTCGAAAACATGTCGACAACCACAATTCTACATTAAACTTAGTCTTTCATGTCAGCAGAGCTCGATGCAGGTTCTTTTAGCCTGTCACCCATATGCCATATACCAAGGCTCTTAAGTCACACCTAGGAGTGTAAATTCATGCTTCCCGCCAAGAATCTTTTAGCTCAATCGTTATTGAATTTAGTCAGGTAAATCAGAGCGCTCCCTTCTAATTGTATCTCTCATTGTACACAAAAACTTGATCAGTTCACAAGTACTAGGGTTGGAAAGGGCTTCACGTGTCAAAAATGGAAGTTTTCTCAATGATCTTCCACTCAAACCCTACAGGGGAAATCTTACAAACACAATCACACATTTAAGATAATATAAATTTTAGTTAATTTGGTCCAAATGTCATGGATTCTGACCTCACATGCTTCTGCAACTTCAAACAATTGTTGGCATAGGTGCAATGAGGTTTGGGGCTCTTGTGTTACTGCTACACTTAACTTCTCTTTCAGAGTACAGTAATTTGGTAAAGACTGGAGACCAACTCCGTCCTACAGCATTTCAGTATATAAAATATTCTTGTTAGTGTCTAATGATACACTGAAAGAGAGAGAAAAAGGACCATTAAGGAATAAGGACATGGAATTGGAACCGAGCACCTGCCTACTTTAGGGCCACATCATGTTTTAAAATATGAAAAAGAAACATCTAGGTTTACGGTTGTATGGTAGAAAATTGCTTTTAATGCACACCTGCATTTGGGAGTAAGATAAGATTCCAGTCCGCAAAAGCTCCTCCAAGCAGGACCTTAATATCTCATAACGTGCTTGAAGAGTTCTTGGGTCTACGTAGGCTTTTATATCAGCACGATCAACGAAAGCTATATCTTCAACTGAGAAAAGGTAACTTATATAAATTACAAGTGTTAGTACATGTCAAGATACCAAACAAATGAGATGCAATTTCTTTAATAACAAGGGGAAAAAGAAAACCTCTTAAAAATCATTAACAGAAGAAAAATGGTAAAACTCAGCAAGATATAGATAGTTAAATACTTAATATCATGTAAATGTTTTCTTGTCATCAAGCTCCAATGTCCTGGATTTTGCCTAAGTAATTGGCGTTTAAGGAAGCTAGAGCTCAGCACAAAGAAGCAAGAAAAAAATTGCTGGTTCTGTGATTTAGTAGATGTTGGGTCATGGCACAAAGTGGGATGGCCCATTTGGGTGAAACGTGCAGCCGTGCTATTATAAATAGAATTGTTTAGTTACCTATCTCATTTGTTCGTTACAGAATATAGTATATATATTAATTCTAATGTTATATCAAGGGGTAAAACTGTTTTGCAGCTTCAGTACTTTTTCTCTCATTTTTCTTCCACAGGCCCCATAACTGGCAATAGTTTATCTCCATTCAATTGAACATTAAAGTTTGGACTGGCAATCCTGATAAAAAAAACAGGTTTTATTTGGACTTGTGGAGAGAACTTTCTAATTGTAAAGAGAAGATGTAAATTCAGGTTGCAAATGGCTACCCTATTAACAGTCCCTGCCAATATCTGTAATGTGTAAGCAAGAATGCAAGAGACAATAATAACAGATCATAACAGATTTTAAGACAATAAAAATTGAACTGCATGCTTTTATGAAATAACCAAGTCTCTTCTTCCCCTATTTATGTACAGCTAATTTTTAGCATGTGTTGATAATGCAAAAATTACCCTAAAATGTCATTCAATGCAATGTGAATTATTAGATAAATCATGAATTTTTTTTATAAAGGTGGTGTACGATTGATTTTGCAGTACTTTAATTTTATAAATAGAAGCAAAAGCTAAATACCCGTATTTTATAAATATGAATACACACTAAGATAGACCGACAAGCAGATACATGACACAGTTATATACTTGAAAATCATTCTCACCTATTAAAACAAATACCAGATTGTTCTCCTCTTCCACCATTTCTTGAATTTTTTGGAAAAGCTTTGCAACCTAAAAATTATAAATGAACCACGTCATGTTAAGGTACAAACTTTTGACCTTGGTTAATTAGCTAATTATTTTGACTACAATTTTTTACTGTGCTCTGTTATCTGCAGACAACAAACTGAATGTAGAAGAATTAAGGCATGTAAAGAAAAATGCAGAAGCCAGAAAAAGTGAGTGTGCTTTTTACAGAATTTATAAATCATCATGCCATAACCAATTGACCCTCTGGATTAATAGAACAGCAAGTCAACTCATCAAGGAGTTATATGATATGGATTCACCTAACACATTTGATATGTTTTTCTTTGCAATTCAAATCGCACCGTTGCATTTGGATCTAATTATCTGGGGTGTGGAAGGAAGTACATAATTATAGCCTCATACTGATATATAAACAAGGTGTGTGCCTTATATAAGGCTAAACAAAAAGATGTCACTTAGCTTCAGTTACAACTTCAAGTTGATTACTTATATTGAATGTGTACACGTGTCAACTCAACAAAGATATTCATACCGGTTCCATGCCACAAGGAAGGGATTAACACCTTTTTCAGTGAAAAGTAATGCACTGGCTGCATATCTCAATAACCTCTGCTTAAGGCCAGACTCATAAATCAAGCTACACAAGCATATATCACGATTTCAGTGTTAAGAATTGTGTAATTTAAAGAGTTGAAAATCTATAAGCTAGAAAGATTGCTATCCCCACTTAAGTTTTCACAAGGCCCTTCTTCGCTAAGATGTAAACAAGGACAACCAGAAAATTCAAAGAATCTCTGTCATTTTTTCAAAATCGTCAAACCAAATTATGCAATTCTCATCTAAATGGAACGAAGTATTACCAGTACTTTCTAGAATCTGATACATTTACAGGGACTAGCCACAGGATGTGTTAGGTCTAGGATTAACTTAAAAAAGTCATTGCACTTTTGTATCCATAAGGTGAGGCCAGAAGTCTCCTAATGTGCAAATTCAAAGAAAATTTACAGAAAAGGCTAGGACAAAATTACCAAATGCGAAAATTTGCAAACTTTTTTTGACATCTCAATAGGAATCTCTTGCAAACTTTATGGTTGTAGGAGTAAAAGAGAGAATTCTCAATTTATCATTATTTACTAGAGGACGGAAAATATATTTTGTTTGAGTTGTATGACATGAGAATGAATTATATATTAGGGTGAAGATATCATATTATCATTACGTAATCTTGATTACAAATGCATATACTGAGGAAAAGCTTTAGAAATAAATTTTAAAAAGGTCATTACAAATAATAATACCTGGAAGACATGCACTACAGGTTTGACTTGCCAAAACAATAGAATATCATGATTCTCCACCCATACATCTGCAAACAATCATCAATAAGGATGCAGAATCCCCAAAAATAAAGGTGCAAAGAAACCAACACTAAGGAGGATGCAAGCTTTAGAATCAGTCAATCAGAAAATTACAATCGATACTAAATGCCCTTGTCAATGTCACTCACATACTATAATGGTAAGAGCTGAAAGGAATAAATTATTATTCTAATAACTCACATTTTTCCAAGAAAAAAATATAAAAATGAATTTTGAACATGTTCCCGAAAACCAAGCAAAATGGACTTCCACATAGAACGCCCATAATCAATTGCGAATATAATATCTTCTAAACACTATTCAAGATTAGTGTACAAGATCTCTATATCATAGTTCTTCAAATTTAGAAATACATATAATTCATATTGTTTGCTTGAATTATATAGTGCATTTATCCCTGTTTTCAAATTCTATCCATATCTATAAGGAAAAAAGAAATTGGTAATTTTACTATAATAATATAACCTGTATCACAAACACAGATTCGTTGTACATTGTCTACAAGAAACTGGTCATCGTGTGGTATCACAATGGGACCATCAATATAGCTCAAGCTTCTCTTTTCAAGCATCCTGCAGATAGTAATAATCCAACATACTAATCAAGCACTCAAACTGCAGATAAATATTTGACTACTTAAATAACCGAGAGCATATCAAATTCGACTAATAATAAATAATCCTATTACCAAAACTATACAACTGGTAACATATAAATTCAAAAAATTACGCATTTAGTGGGTAAACAAAATGAAATAGGTAAATAACGAGGATACGAAAGTGTACTTCTCAATAGCAGATTGAACATCTTCGATTCGAGCTGTCCTTGATGATTTCAAGCATACTTCAACTGCAATTAAACATATAAATTCACATAAAACATTATTATAATGTCACAAGGAAAAAACAAATATGTAAAAAAGTAAATGGGTGCGTGTGTGTAAATTGAAGTGAGATAGCACATGTAGAGGTGTGAGAGGGGTAAAATGATACACCTGAAAGTTCTAGTTGGCTACATCTCCTTAAAAATTATAGAAAGGAATACTTAATTACCTTTTCTGAAATAAAATATTTCAATCACCCATAATCATATATGTGTAATTACAGAAAAGGAGAAGGATGCAAGCATGTTAAAGTCTGATAAACGGTCATGGAAGTGTTTGCGTCTTACAGGTTGAGGCTTCCCGAGAGATGTTTTATGTTTGAATCTTGAGCCATCCTTTGGTGGAGAGTCAGCCTTTCCACCTGTTCTTTTCTCATCCCGAGCTTTATTAAAGATCACTGTGAATCCTTCAGCTGATGCTGGGTCATTGACATCCCATTCACCAAACTTGGGCAGTGCAAGACCTTTATCCTGAAAAAAGAAGTGTATGTAGCATTCTATCTTCCATCAAGAAAAAAGACATGTAATGCTTACAAGGATGTTATATAGTTCCATAGAATAAACCGGGCTATTTCAGTAGTAAATGGCAGAATAAACAGTCAAAATCACTTGCTTTACAATTATATCAATATGAGAATCATATTCAGCATAGCATAGCAAACAAACAGCTACTCATCTAAACTATCCGTCTATGTGACAATTATCACAAGGGAAGAAATTTATGTTATGTACAATAGAGATATAGACAGTACGAAGTAAGTGAATAAAAAGCATTTGATTCAATCTGTCTAGATACTCATACATACACATCACAGACTCAAAGCAATTACGAAAATTTCAACAAGCATACATACATATATCTTAAATCATATATATATATACATACGTATGTAATAATCGAACATAATTTAAAGTTACCTCTCATCCAAACTCAAATTGAAACCCTAATTAAATAAAAGTTCCAATCAATTTTGGGGTTTTGGGATCTGACTGTCTTATAATCGAAGCTCTGCCTGAGAGAGGAGTGAGAGAAAAGTTAGAGTGAGAGAGAGAGAGGGGGGACCGGTAGAGAGGGTGAGGTCGAGAGAGAGAGAGTGGTTGAGAGAAATGAGATGTGTTTTTGGGATTATATTTTTGTTTTAATTTTAATTTGGTACGCGGCTTTTATCCCGCCCACAAAAAAAATAAAGTTCCCGCCTACAATTCTCTGCAAATTGACTAAAAGTTTATTATCTATTGTAACGTTTTGGACAAAGTATTGCAATTGTGATTAAAAGTGTATCATCTATTGTAACGTTTTGGACAAAGTATTGCAATTGTTCTAAAATTTCAAAATGATCATTTTGCTTGCAACACTTTTCGTATATATTGCCACATTTTTAAAAATATTGCAATAGACTACCAAGTTTTGTTTCTATTGTAACACTTTGTGTAACACAATTCATATTGGTGTTGCAATAGGCCATATTTGGTGTAGTGTTTAATGGGGTACAGACCCTTGTTCTGTAGTCACGGGTACATAAGTGCTAGTGGTGGTGTTCGTAGTCACCGGTGTTCTCCGTGTGTTCATCATGTTTGATGTTGTCTTCCCACAAACGGCACCAAATGTTGTGGAATAAAAAGTAGGGTGTATTTAGTGCGTATTAACTGTTAGGGTTTGAGAGCTTCGAGCTTTAATGGTGGCTGCTCTTGTTTTCGGGGACTAACTCAGTTCTAACAAGATGCCTACGTACCTTGATGAATATCAAGAATCAAGCCAAAACGTAGTTCTTGGTGATGCCCTCGGGCCTATGGCGGCAGGGGCACACCAAGGACGTAGTGGCTTGTATGTCCTTATTCGAGGATTAAGCCTAAAACATAAGTGACGTATTGAGCTCTGCCCAAAAACGTTGTTGTGAGAATGAGGGGTCAGACCCTTTATATAGGCGTTGAGAGACTTAGATTTAGAGTAGGTCTAGGAGACTTTGTGGGCAAGTCACCTCCTTAAAGAGGATTCTAGATCATTCCTTGTAGAAATCTGTTTCCATGTATGATTAGGTGCCTTGGAAGCTACTTCATAAAGATATTGTATCTTTGTTTGACTCTTATTTCCAAGCTGTTAATTAGCCCTCAATATTAATTACGAAATTAATATTTAATTTGGGTATAGGGCCTCATTAATGGGCTTCGTATTTGGACCAGGCTAGGTCTAATTATTGTATCATTAATTATGTCTCTAGGGCTTATTTTTGGTCCATATCAATATATATATATACGAATTAATTAATCTTTAATTAATTATAATATAGTAATTGTTGCATGTACATACATACATATATACAAATATACATTTATGTAATTCATAATAATATATGATAATATTCGCTAACATATATCATATATCGTATATTATCATTTAAATCTACTATTAATATTTATGAATTAAATATTATAAAAGATATCACATGAAAAAAATCTGTATCTTAAACATGCATGTGCATTGTAAACACTCGTGCGATCAATAGAGTAAAGTATATATATAACCTTTGTCATACTTTAAGTACACAAATAAGTTCAAATCAATGTAGATAATTAATTTTTCTAGAAAAAAAAATTTAAAGATCATAATTTACCTAATATCGGTACAGACTAGAATTATTGATAAATTCTTCTCAATCAACATCGAATTTTAATGCATATTACATCAAATTTTCATGTACATAAGTATAACATTTTAATAAAATAAAAAAATTATTAGTCTCACAACAAAATTTTTTCCAAAATTATCGATCTATAGCTTATTTATCACACCTTTAATACATCGTATATTCAAAAAATAAGTATAATTTTTCGGATTTATAACATACCCATGCCTTGCACAGACTAAAGAGCTAGTTTTCAAATAACATCACTAATGCATGCTTATGATTTTTATAGACACAAATTTTATTAATATTAAATATAATCATGTTTAGATTCTTTCAAATTATATACTATTTATTAAATCGTAACAAAGAGTATATAATTATTTTGTTAAATGAAATGATTATCTTATCAGATGACCACAAATATATACTCTTTATTAAAAGCAAAAACCCCCATTTTAATGGTGTGCCGTGCATGCGTATGCCATGTATACCGCAGTATGCCACTAATCTACAACGGTATGCCTTGTATACCACGATATGCCACTAATCTATCTATACTCTTTATTAAAAGGAGAAATCCGCTCTTAATGGTATGTTTTGCATACAGAGGCATGCCACTAAATATTAAACTAATTTAATAAATTAAAATAATAATACTATATACTCTATTAATTAATATTTAAAAAGCATTTATAATAGAATAATAATAAATAATAATAATAATATAGCTACTCTTATATTAACAGAGTGAAGGTTATGCTAGTAATCTATCTATACCCTTCATTAAAAGCAGAAATCCCCTCTTAATGGTATGTCATGCATACAACGATATGCCATGCATACAACAGTATGCCATGTATATCGCGGTATGCCACTAAATATTAAATTATATAATAAATTAAAATAATAATACTATATAATCAATTAATTAATATTTAAAAAGCATTTATAATAGATTAATAATAAATATAATTAATAATATAGCTACTGTTATAGAGAGAATGCCCAAAATGCCTAGATTCCAAGTCCCATGACCCAAATTACTGATTTGCGGAAAGATGGCCTGAAATACCCACGGGATACGCATGTGGGAGATGCGTATCCGTGGTACTGTAGCACGTCAGAACTCCCTTCTCTCCCAACCTTCTCTCTTGTTGGCGATTTTTTGGCGATTTTCGTCGCCTCCCTCTCTCTCAGGACATTCTCCCAATCACCACAGCACGCTTATGTGATCGCAGCCTCGTCCCCTTCCTCTTCCCTATGTCCGTTTCTGTGCTACGGCCTCGTAGGGGATTGAACGAAGCTCGTTGGAGTTTTCGAACTCGTCGGAATCGAGTTTTGGGTGTTTAATATCCGGCATAACAAATGGTAAATCAGTGGTATAGGATTGTAGACGATTGATAGGCGAATCGAATGGTGTGTACAACGTAACGGGAAAGTTATGCCTGAGAGAGAACGAAGAGATCGAAGTTATCGCCGAATCGCCATTGTTCTGGAGAAGAAGACGGCAACAGACACGCATATCCCAAATGCGTGTCTTGTGTTAAGCAGTTTCCAACAGCGTATCTCAAGACTGGCATGTACTGTTGGATTTCAAATTTACAAAACACACGCCTCTATCACATTCGTGTCCCATACACGCATCTCCCAGACGCGTGTCCCGTGAGTATTTAGGGTCGCTCCGAGCTCCCGTAGGTATTTTGGACCAAATATTCTGAAATATGGGTATTTATGGTCATCACCCACTCTTATATTACCAGAGTGAAGTTATATAAATTTAATTAATCAAAATAATAATAATAAAATTAATTTAATTTAATAGAGAAGTTACATATATACAACTTCAGTGCTCCATTAATTAAAAAGTTTCTATGATAGATTAATAATAAATGCAATTAATAATATAGCTACTCTCATATTACCCGACCTTTATACTTTTAAGATGGTTAACATATATTATAATCAATTATAAATATTGGTCCATGCTCCTTGGAGAACCCATAAACGGATAAATTAAGAACTCCTACATATATTTCATAATCATGTTATAATAGATTAATAATAAATACAATTTGTAATATAACTACTCTTATATTATCAGAGTAAAGTTATATAAATTTAATTAATCAAAATAACAATGTTAAATATTAATTTAATTTAATAGTGAAGTTACATACTAGGAGTCTATTAACTAACAATCGAAATAAAAATCGAGAATAGTGTTATATAGAACATGGGGCTCCATTAATTAAACTCTTTGTTAAAAGTAGAAACCCCCTCTTAATGGTATGGTCTGCCATGCATACCACGGTAAGCCACTAAATATTAAAATAATTTAATTTAATTAATTAAAATAATAATACTATATATTAATTTGATTTAATAGTGAAGTTATATACTAGGAGTCTTAACTAAAAATCAAAATAAAACTCGGGAATATATTATTATATATAACTTAGGGCTCCATTAATTAATATTTAAAAAATATTTATAACATATTAATAATAAATAGAATTAATAATATAGCTACTCTTATATTATCATAGTAAAGTTATATAAATTTAATTAATCAAAATAACAATATTTATATTAATTTAATTTAATAGTGAAGTTACATACTAGAAATCTATTAACTAACAATCTAAACATAAAAAGTCGATAATATAGTGTTATATACAACTTCGGGGCTCCATTAATTAATTATATCCTTATATATAATGAGCGTAAAAGGTATCTTATCCATAATTTTTGTCACTGAACTACCAAAATAATCTCAACCGTCGAATATAATATTTTTAAAAATAGACGATCAAGATTATATCATATTAAAAGTGAAAATTATAATCTAAAATGGATATAATTAGAAAAGGTTGCATTAAAAGAGAATTGTAGAAAGAAAATTATAATCTAAAAAGGATATAATTAGAAAAAGGTTGTATTAAAATTGAATTTTAAAAAGAAAATCATAATCCTAAAAGGATATAATTAAAAAAGGTTGTATTAGAATTGAATCGTATTTATTTTTTTATTACTACTAAAAAAAATTCATATTTACTATTCGGGGTCTATCTTGAGATCCAGAAATCAGATTTGGATGATTTTACAATCCACGCAAAACTCATAAAATTATCTTTAATTTATTGATGATTTAGTAATTATTCTTCAAATGGAACACTCAGAATTTCAAGAGAAAATATAATTACGAATTTTTGCATTAATTCTATTCAATGTAGTAGACATACATTGATTTATTCAATGCAGAAAACCTAATCATGTATGATTTAAATCATTGACATATACCTTTTCGTATTTCAATATAAATACAATTTTAGTTTATAACATATTAAAATATTAAATATTTTTTATGTTAGATCCAACAATTTTAATCTATTTATTTGAAGATCTAACAGTTTTTTTATTTTGTCGTACGGAAGACCAGACTACCGATTATCAAAGTTTTGGATAAAATCTCTTCTACAATTATTATTAAAATTGTATTTGGGTTTTAGTAGAACAATTTTCAAATAGTAATAATGGTATTTTGATAATCAAAATGAATTATAAGTAGAATTCATAAATCGAATAGAATTTTGAACGTAAAAAATTGTCAATTTCTTCAATATTTTGTTTCTGCGTAGGTTTAATTGGAAAATAATTGTTAAACCACTACTAAATTAAAGATTATTTTGTTAATTTTACGTGGGCTGTAAAATCATTCAAATCAAATTTTAAGAATTGAAGATAGAGTGTAAATAATAGGTCGAATGTGTAAAATCATATAAATATCAATTGTTTAACAAAAATTTGATATGTAAATTAATAACACATAAAATTAAAAAAATAATATAATTCTAGATATTAAAAAAAAGCAGTCGTGGGTTGCACGGGTTATAAGCTAGTATTTAAAAAGTATCTATAATAGATTAATAATAAATACAATTACTAATATAGTTACCCTCATATTACTGGGCCTTTATACTTTTAAGATGGTTAAAATATATTATATATAATTACAAATATTGGGTCATTGCTGCTTGGAGAACCCTTAAACCGAGAAATTAAGAACTCTTACCTATATTTCATAAACATATATATTTTATTATATGTAGATCAGGGGCAAAGTTATCCAAAAACACAACATATATAATTTAGAGACAATTCATATTTGATTTACATTTATAACCATATACCAATATGAATCATAAAATCCTCCAATAATATCATAAAAATTTTCCAATATTTTCATCAATTTTTATGAGAATACTTAAGTTATGATATAAATACAATATGATATTAAATATTCAACAACGGAATATTCAAATACAAGTATGTTCAGTTGCACAATTTTAGAATTCATGTCCTTGACTTCAAAATGAGTTAAGTTTAGTTGTAGAACTTAATAATTATGGTATAAATATAATATGAGATAATAGTGTTCACCAGCAGAATGTGTTAAAAAAGTAAGTTCAGTGGTAGAATTTTGTAAGAAAAACAATTTTAGTTGTAAAAATTTTAAGTTCATGTGCCATAACTTTCAAATCCAATAGCAAAATATTGTACTTGACAAAATAGGTTTTGCAGTAGAATCCTATAATTTCGGGGATTATTTTTTTGTAAAATAAGATTAATAAAATAAATTAAAATTTTTGAAGAAAAAGGATTGAAAAAATTGAAAAAATCAGCCAAAAGTTTTGTGAGATAAAAAAATTAATAAAAATAAAAGATTTTAATAGATGAGTCATTGATTAAATTTTCTTTTCTTAATTAATTGAATTAATGATGTAGTTTTTATTTCCAACAATACCCATATAAAAATAATATAAAAATGAATTGAACTTGGACAGTTTATTTAGAAGTAATTCAACAACTAATAATCGTTGTTCAGATCTCTTTTAGTATTTGGTTCTTTGTTGATCCAGAACCAGATAACTATTATTCATAATTAAATGCAATATCAAACTAAATAAATGTCATTAAATTATTTAATCAAAATAATATTATGAATAATTTTATTTTAAAAAATTTTAAAATAGAAATTTTAGATAATTGAGCAATCGTGCGGGTTATGGGCTATCGACTAGTGCATATTTATACTTGAGGAGATATATAATGGGTGAGGGCCCTAAATACCCATTTTTTATTGTTTCATAACCAAAATGCCTAGATTCCGCGCTGCGCGCCCAAAATACCCATGGGATACGCCTATGACAGAGAAGTATCCTCGGATACGCCTTTGATAGAGGAGTATATTGTGGGTTACGCCTGTGATAGAGGAGTAACAAGTGGGTTACGCGTTTGGTGGAGTAGTATATTGGTGAGATACGCAATCTAGTAAAGCGCATCCAGGGTAACGCATTTGTAACATGCGTGATGATGTCATCTGACGTCATCATCACTTTTCTCAGAAAATCGCGAGCTCTGGCGATTTCGTGCAATTTCTGGCAAAACTCCGGCGAGGCTCGTTCAACACCATCACTCAGTTTCCCGTTACGTTCTATATATCATTGGAATTGCCTTTTCGTCTGCTACGACCCTATGCCATTCGTTTATCGTTTCTAATGCCAGATTGTAAACCCCCAATTCGAACATATATTTCCCCGATTTTCTGACGAACACACTTCTCCTCCGTTCGTCCAGTTTCGTTAATGTTTCGTTGATGATTTATAGCCCATTAGATTCGTATCCAGACGATCTACAATCCTATACCACTATTAGCCCAGTTTGATTGCCGAAATTACAACCCCAATCGGTCACTGTTTTGTCGGAGAGAGAGAGAGAAAGACGGGGGAGAGGAAGAGAGACACGAGGGCTACAGTAAACGTAGGATACGCCTTCTCCAACAGCGTATCCCATGGGTATTGTAACACCCCCTTCCTAAAATGGGAGGAGATATTACTTAAAATCCATAACCTGCAAACAGAGCACTAAAATAATATCCAAATAACGATTAAACAGTGTAATAATCTTCGAATAGTATTAACCTCCAAAAATTACAATTCAAACCAATAAATACGAAAAACCAAAATCTGTAAATAAATAATTCAGTCTAAATAATCCTAGAAGTCCATAAATCCTAAGCAACGAAATAATGGGTAGCACTCCATCACACAGTCCCAGATCCCCCTAAGCACCTGCCAGAAAAAGAATATGGCATGAGCCAAATGCCCAGTACGGATTTGGAATACAATTTATAAAATAGAAAGAAAAAGATAAATATATTTGACAGTTATAGTAAAACATTTATTTTAAAATATGCATGGTTGAAGCAACAAGGGGTTAGGATATTTCATACCGAGATCAGAACAGATCAGATACAGATACACACATCATAGGGTACCTATTATGTGTAACAAATCGGATAACGTGTACGGCATATACAACATTACCACCAAATCAAATCACAAATCAAATCAAATCTAGGTGCACACACGTATCCTGAAACAAATATCAAATTGCGCAAAAGCTCGCCACCTGAGCTATCAGAAGGATACGCCGTGACCAATCACACTGCCACGGAAGTGTCATGTCACTGGTGCCGCAATGACATGGCTGTAGTACCCCTATAGCTGGTTAACTCGGTATACCCTATATCGCTAAGGGTTCAAATATAATACTTCGCAAAATTTTCAGAATCACGTTAAAGAAGTATTTGAACATTTCCAACAAATATATAATCTACAAAATTTCAGAAAGTCGCAGAAACAGAAGTTTAAATATTTTCAAAACAAATATAAAAATCACTTTCCAAAGTCAATGAGTCAAAACATTTTTCAAAATTAGAACAGTCAAAATAATCAAAACCAAGTGAATAGATTTGAGGACAAAACAGATTTAGTATAATTAATCCTAAAATGAGTAGCGCTGAATAAAAAGGAGAGAGAATCTGTACCTCTAAAATAATAATCTCAAACACTCACGAAATTCGCAATTAATCCCCAAAACTCCCGACCCGCGATTTAACTACAAAATATAATTTATTATTATAAAATATTTTCTTTCACAATACAGAAGATAACACATACAAAAATATATGACTCGCTTAATTATAAAATACAACTAACAAACATAGGCTATCAATTAAATTACATTATAATTAAAATACATGTACAAGTATGACTGCAAAAACAGACGAGAAACAAGAAACAAGGTAGTTTGCCTAGTTACTTTACGAGTTTGACAAGTCAAATAACTATACTAATAAAATTCATGGTGTCCTGTAAATTAGCAAACATGTGCAAAAGCAAGGCCATTTATTAAACTATTCATATATCACAAAATTGTAGTACAAATCTTGACCACAACGGAAGAAATCACAATCAGCTTATATATGCATTCATTATTGTCAGTTAAAACGTAAGAGAGAAACAAGA
Organism: Saposhnikovia divaricata; assembly: GCA_036435485.1. Lineage (NCBI taxonomy): Eukaryota > Viridiplantae > Streptophyta > Magnoliopsida > Apiales > Apiaceae > Saposhnikovia > Saposhnikovia divaricata. The sequence continues at coordinate 234,690,582 of CM071595.1, read as the reverse complement.
ATACTATATTAATAAAATATAAATTCATAAGTCCCGATCACGTTGATGTAGCAAGAGACAAACTTAATAGGTAATATATAATACCTCAGACAACAGAGACAACAGAGCATTATCCTCCACCGTGTCTTCTCTCGGTTCTCTCTACCGGGTCTCTCACTCCGCAACCTCTATTTTAGGGTTGACTTAATAATATGTTTAATACATGAAGACGTCTCTGTTTATATAATGTTTTAGATATCCTTAAATTATTAAAACTTTAATATTTAATTAAACACCTTTTCCATCATTCCCTTATTAATATAATTATTAACCACCGACTCAAATTCTAATTATTATTATTATTATTATTATTATTAAAATATCTAAAAATCCTATATATTACATATATACCCCTTTAAAAAGGATTCCGTCCCCGGAATCAAACGAAACTAAAACTCGTACCTGAATCGAATAAATGCGGATATCTCTCGCGAATAGATTCCTCTAGTTCCCAAGTATTCTCTCTCTCAGAATGGTTTTTCCACAAAACTTTCACAAATGGAATGGTATTCTTTCATAAAACTCGCTCCTCTCGAGCTAAGATAGCTTTTGCTTCCTCTTCGCAAGAAAGATCCTCCCTAATCTTATGTAACGGGTACTGAACTATGTGTAACGGATGATACTTATAGCCTCTCAAAACTGACACATGAAACACATTATGCACATGCGATAACTGTGGTGGCAACGCAACTCTGTAAGACACTTCCCCCACTTTCTCTATAATATCAAACGGGCCAACATATCTCGGACTAAGCTTTCCTTTCATACCAAACCGCTTAACACCCTTGCAAGGAGACACCTTCAAGAACACATGATCACCAGGTTCAAATCCACCAAACTTCCTATGTTGATCTGCATAACTCTTTTGACGTGACCGAGCTTCCTTCAAGCTTGCCTTAGCCTTCTCCACCTTCTCATTAGTGACTCTAACTAGTTCTGGTCCTTCAATAACTCTCTCACCAACCTCATCCCAACAAGATGGTGCCCTACACCTCCTACCATACCAAGCCTCGAATGGTGGCATACCAATACTCGCGTGCCAGCTATTATTGTACGCAAACTCAACAAGATACAAATACTTATCCCAATCACCTGTCCACTCCAAAGCACAAGCCCTCAGCATATCCTCCAATGTCTGAATCGTCCTCTCTGACTATCCATCGGTTTGCGGATGATAAGCAGTACTAAAATTAAGCTTCGTACCCAAAGCTTGCTAAAATCCCTTCCAAAAGCGCGATGTAAACCTCGTATCCCTATCAAAAACTATCGACTCAGGCACACCATGAAGTCTAACAATATCCTGCTTAAAAATCTCTGCCAACTCATGAACATGAGTGGTCTCTCTAATAGGCAAGAAATGAGCAGACTTAGTAAGTCTATCAACCACCACCCATATAACATCATTCTTTCTAAAGGTCCTCGGCAAATGAGTCACAAAATCCATAGTAATGTTCTCCCACTTCGAAACTGGAATATCCAACTGATACAATAATCCACTAGGCCTCTGATGATCTATCTTCACCTGTTGACATATAAGACATTTTCTCACAAACTCTACTATGTCTCCATTCATTCCACTCCACCAAAAGTGCTTCTTCAAATCTCTATACATCTTGGTGGAACTTGGATGAATAGAGAATGAAGAGTTATGAGCCTCAGTCAAAATCTCTTCACGAATCGCCACATCCACGGGCACACACAATTTACTACCCAACCATATCACACCCTCATCATCAACACAAAATTATTTTTTCTTACCTTCTGCCACCTCTGATCTAATACCTTCCAATCCTGTATCATTCTTCTCAGCTTCCTTAACCCTTGAAACCAGATTTGGTTCCACTCTCAAACTCGCAATGCTACCATTTGATCCTCTAACATACAGCTCAATACCAAAGCGCTCCATGTCTGAAATAATATACGGCTGAGTAATGAGAGATGCAACACTCCCCAAGTTCTTCCTACTAAGAGCGTCTGCCACAACATTCGCCTTCCCTGGATGATATTGAATATTAGCATCATTATCCTTAAGAAGTTCAAGCCATCTTCGTTGCCTCCTATTAAGCTCCTTCTGAGTAAAAATGTACTTAAGACTCTTATGATCAGTGAAGATATCACAAGTCTCTCCATACAGATAATGCCTCCAAATCTTCAAAGCAAAGACCACTGCTGCTAACTCCAAGTCATGAGTAGGATAGTTTACCTCATAAGGTTTAAGCTGCCTAGAATCGTAAGAAATCACCTTCCCATGCTGCATAAGAACACACCCCAATCCTCTCTTAGAAGCATCACTATAAACCTGAAATCCTCCACTCCCTGATGGCAATACAAGAATATGAGCTGACACCAACCTCTTCTTTAACTCTTGGAAACTCTGCTCACGATCATCATTCCACTCGAACTTAACACCCTTCCTCATTAGTTGAGTCAATGGTAAAGCTATGGATGAGAAACCTTCCATAAAACGTCTGTAGTAACCTGCCAAACCTAAGAAGCTCCTCACCTCTGTCACAGTGCTAGGTCTCGGCCAATTAGTGATAGCCTCGACTTTCGCAGGATCCAACTCAATCCCTCTAGAAGACACAATATGCCCCAAAAATGCCACCTGCTCTAACCAGAAATCACATTTTGAAAATTTTGAAAATAACTTCTTCCTGAAAATCCACACCTAGAGGGGGGTGATTAGGTGTATTATGGCTGAAAGGGTTAACTATGAACTATTTTGATTTTACCCAGAAATAGCTTGCTGAAATGACCTAACAGACTAATAACAGCATGCTGATATTATCTAACGGTTTAATAACAGCAGGCTGAATTAACTGGTAATGCAGTGCAGAATGTAAATGAGCAGAAAAATAAATGAACACAAGATCTTTTAGCCAGGTTCGACCCCTAATCCCCTATGGTCTACGTCCTGGTCCCTTACCAACTTGGTAAGAGAATATATTATTGATCACTATAAAACCGATTACAAGATCCAACAATATATCTCCCTTTACACCCAGCTGCTTACAAAACGGCTTGCTGAATTGCTGTGCTGAAACTAACTCTCTAAGCAATACTTCCCAAGTATCCTTCTCTAGTCTAGTTTCACCCACCCAAGACCCTTAGCCTAACTTGTACAACAACTAATCTTTACAATTTGAACAATACAAGATTTTGAATAAATACAACTCAACCTAAAGAACCCTCTGAATGTATATAACCGAATGTATATGAGAGTTTGAGAGGTTTGAAGGATATAGCAAAGAAGGCTCGAAGTTGTGTATAGGTTCTTGTGTTTTTGCACTCTGATTCTCCTCTTGGATGAATGCTTTAGAACTGAGCAAAAACAAGCTATTTATAGATAAACAAGAACATGTTAAAATCAAACTTCAAAGGCTCCAACGGTTTGAATTTTCTTAAAGCCGTTGGAAAAGATTCTTCAAGAACGTTTTTGAGTATGGAAGAGTGATATTTCTGCAATGCTTTTCTTGAGTGGATGATCAGTGAATATGGTTAGTGGAGCAGCCATGATAGTTGTCTTCTTTGTGATATGAATGTGTAGATGATAGTGATAAGAACGTGTAACTGATAAAGGAGAGACAAGTAGAATGTGTTTGCATGTGTTAGGGAATTTAGATATGGAAAGTGTTTGTATGGGGTTAGGAATTAAATAAGGAAAAGTGATTCCTTAAATAAAGAAGAGAATAAAGTGTTGTCCCCCACTTTATTTGAGTTGATAATATTGTAGTGCAAAAAGGGCTTGAATACTTCAGAGAGTCCCTACAATATTCCTAAACAAATATAACTGATGTCTTTTAGAAAAATGAATGTCCTCTTGAAATCTGTTATTTCAGTCGCCCAAAAACAGCTTGCTGATATATGCACTGAATGTGAGTTCAGCTTGCTGAAGATGTTCCATAACAGCTTACTGAAAAACATCTGTTAGTCTGACTGAAATAATCATGTACACCTACACACATCTTGCTGAAATATGACAATTTGTCTCCTGGAAATTTCATTAACAACAAGTAACAACAAGCATTATACCAACATAAAAGATTTCGCATAATCATTAAGATCAAAAGTGTTAGTAGCACTAATAACATCCAAAATATATGTAATCATAGAATCATCAAAATCAAATAGGCCAACAATCTCCCCCTTTTTGATGATTACCAACATATATTTTTAGGAGTACATACTCCCCCTCAACACATGCATCCTTGATTTAACATCATGATATACAATTAAGCACATAAGGATATATAAGAGTTAACCTCCTAAAATCTCTCCCCCTTAATCATTAAAAAGGGTACTCACGTATCATATTCAAATTAAGCATGGATTATGAAGTACCACATAATGCACGAGTACACATTTACTCAATAAATTTCATGCGAAAGAATTAGCAATATATATGCATGCATACGAAAATGTCAACTTGCATGCAAGTGAATTACACTTAAAATTCATTATTGGCATCTATAGAGGGATAGGAAATTAATTTAGCATGCAAATAATACTAAAAAAATATGCTAAAGTACCAAACTTTTGCACTTAGCTTGCTGTTACTAGGACCTTTTGTTGCACAAAAGCTCAATGTTTTGGCACCGATACTTGCTTGATTCCTGCATGGTTAGTTGTTAGCACATAGATAGAATTTAAATCAGATTTCTTTACCCATTTTTGTACCACTTTTGGTGCTGAAATCTTTGTTCTTTGTGTGCTGCCAAAATCATTCTGGTAAGCTGTTTTCTTCCAGGTTCCATACTGGTAAGCTGTTTGGCTTCTGCTTCTATACTGGCAAGCTGTTTTGCATCTGTTTTTATTCTGGTAAGCTGTTTTCCCAGAAAACTTGTTGATATCAGCTTGAACTCTCCCGTTTTCATGTTGATGGAGTTTGAATCGACAATGTCTTTCCAAATGACCTTTGACTCCACATTTCTTGCATGTTGAATAAGGCATGGCATATTGATAAGGCTTGTCATTCTTGCCTTTGTACTTGTGTGGAACTTTATTTCGGTTGGCTTGATGATATCCAAGTCCTTTCTTGTCAAGAGTAAATCTTTGTTTGCCCATCAACGCTTTGAGTGTGTCTTCTCCTTGAACAAATTGAGCTAAATCCTTTTTCAATGATTCGATTTGTTCTTCTAGGACTTTGATATTTTCTCCATGTTGAGAGTATGCCCTTGACATAGATTCTCTACCATTAAACGTCTCATGGAATGCATCTTTTGTTTTTAACTTTGTTTGATGCACATCTTCTTCTTCTTTAAGATCCTTGATTTCTTTCTGCAAAACAATGATTGTTTCAGCTTGCTGATTTATGGTTTCAGCTTGCTGAGATGCCATTTCAGCTGTTTTAGAACATTCAGCTCGATTAGATTCCTTCAATTTGAATGATTCTAATGCTTTAGCTTTAGCTTTAACATCAGAACTCAGCCCTTTGTTTTCTTCATTCAGCTTGTTAATATGAGTGTCTCTGGATCCTATTTCTTCATTCAGCTTGCTGATTTGAGTATCTCTGGCTTCTATATCAGCTTTCAGCTTGCTATTTTCTTTTTCCAGTGACAAATACTCTTCCATTGGAACAATCCTCTTTTCCTGCAATGTTAGTTGTTCCAAACAAGTATTTTCAAACGTTTCATTGGAATAAAAGGAGTTTACCTCACTAGCATCCGATTCCAAATTTGAAACATCACTTTCAAGAAATACTTCTTCCATGTTGTGTTGAAGTCTCTCACCATTAACCCCTACAAGTGCTAAATGAGCCAGGTCTATATTTGATTCGGCATTGGATGTTGTCTCATCATCGCTCCATGATATGAAAGCCCTGGAATTTTTCTTTTCCTTCCCAAAAACAGCATGCTGTTTCTTTTTGAGCTTGAAGCAATCCGTTCTATAATGTCCTTGCTTGCCACATTCATAGCAATTTATTTCTTTTAAATCTCTTGAGTATCTTTTGGATTTGGAGGATTTTTCCTTATCATCCTTTATCATTTTCTTCTTGTGCATGAGCCTTTTGATCTTTCTAGAAATTTCAGCGATGTCTTCATCAGATTCTGATTCTGACTCTGCTTCATATTCCAGCTTGCTATTTTTCGAATGAAGTGCTAAATTTTTCATCTTAGCAACTGGAGCTTGTGAAGATCTAGCTTGGCTTGCATTTATTTTTGCTTCAAAGTGTTCAAGTTCAGAAAAGACAGCCAAAGTATCCATTGTATCAATTTGAGATGAAGATTCCAAAGCTGTCACCTTAGGCGAATAGGTCCATGGGACTGAACTCAATATTTTCATATTTATTTCGGCTTGAGGAATTGATTTCCTAAGCAGTTTGAGACCATTCATTGTTTTCTGAAATCTTGCTTGACTTTCCCTGATAGTCTCATCTTCCTTGACAATGAAACCTCCAAATTCATTCATCAACGTACTGAGTTTAACCTTCTTAAGAGATTTCGAACCTTCATGATATAGTTCCAATGTGTCCCACATCTCTTTGGCGGATTTGCATGAGGAGACCTTATCACTTTCACTTGCGGAGAGACCAGTCATGATAGTATTCATTGCCCTGGTATTGTAGCTTTCCTTGACCAATTCAGCATCAGTAAGATCATCAATATCTTTCAGCTTGCCGTCTTTGTCAAGAAATGTATAAGGACCTCTGTTAACAACTCTCCATTCTCTAGGTTCTTTTGACAGGTGCATCTTCATACGATCCTTCCACCAATTATAGTTTTCAGTGCCAAGCAACAAAGGAGCACGGAGATTAGATGAACCGAGAGGGTAATATTCAGCCATATCGATCGTTACTTTTCCTGTTACAGAAAGATTAGTATAACCTTGCTCTGATACCAAATGAAAATCCACACCTAGAGGAGGGTGATTAGGTGTATTATGGCTGAAAGGGTTAACTATGAACTATTTTGATTTTACCCAGAAATAGCTTGCTGAAATGACCTAACAGACTAATAACAGCATGCTGATATTATCTAACGGTTTAATAACAGCAGGCTGAATTAACTGGTAATGCAGTGCAGAATGTAAATGAGCAGAAAAATAAATGAACACAAGATCTTTTAGCCAGGTTCGACCCCTAATCCCCTATGGTCTACGTCCTGGTCCCTTACCAACTTGGTAAGAGAATATATTATTGATCACTATAAAACCGATTACAAGATCCAACAATATATCTCCCTTTACACCCAGCTGCTTACAAAACGGCTTGCTGAATTGCTGTGCTGAAACTAACTCTCTAAGCAATACTTCCCAAGTATCCTTCTCTAGTCTAGTTTCACCCACCCAAGACCCTTAGCCTAACTTGTACAACAACTAATCTTTACAATTTGAACAATACAAGATTTTGAATAAATACAACTCAACCTAAAGAACCCTCTGAATGTATATAACCGAATGTATATGAGAGTTTGAGAGGTTTGAAGGATATAGCAAAGAAGGCTCGAAGTTGTGTATAGGTTCTTGTGTTTTTGCACTCTGATTCTCCTCTTGGATGAATGCTTTAGAACTGAGCAAAAACAAGCTATTTATAGATAAACAAGAACATGTTAAAATCAAACTTCAAAGGCTCCAACGGTTTGAATTTTCTTAAAGCCGTTGGAAAAGATTCTTCAAGAACGTTTTTGAGTATGGAAGAGTGATATTTCTGCAATGCTTTTCTTGAGTGGATGATCAGTGAATATGGTTAGTGGAGCAGCCATGATAGTTGTCTTCTTTGTGATATGAATGTGTAGATGATAGTGATAAGAACGTGTAACTGATAAAGGAGAGACAAGTAGAATGTGTTTGCATGTGTTAGGGAATTTAGATATGGAAAGTGTTTGTATGGGGTTAGGAATTAAATAAGGAAAAGTGATTCCTTAAATAAAGAAGAGAATAAAGTGTTGTCCCCCACTTTATTTGAGTTGATAATATTGTAGTGCAAAAAGGGCTTGAATACTTCAGAGAGTCCCTACAATATTCCTAAACAAATATAACTGATGTCTTTTAGAAAAATGAATGTCCTCTTGAAATCTGTTCTTTCAGTCGCCCAAAAACAGCTTGCTGATATATGCACTGAATGTGAGTTCAGCTTGCTGAAGATGTTCCATAACAGCTTACTGAAAAACATCTGTTAGTCTGACTGAAATAATCATGTACACCTACACACAGCTTGCTGAAATATGACAATTTGTCTCCTGGAAATTTCATTAACAACAAGTAACAACAAGCATTATACCAACATAAAAGATTTCGCATAATCATTAAGATCAAAAGTGTTAGTAGCACTAATAACATCCAAAATATATGTAATCATAGAATCATCAAAATCAAATAGGCCAACACTTCCCCCTCAAGATCTCAACCAAGTACAATACGTAAATGCTCCTCATGCTCCTCCCTGCTTCTCGAGTATATCAAGATATCATCAATGAAGACCACAACAAACTTATCCAAATAATCATGAAAGACCCGATTCATCAAATCCATAAACACCGGTGGTGCATTCGTCAACCCAAAGGACATCACAAGAAACTCATAATGACCATAACGAGTACGAAATGCAGTCTTCGGAATATCTTCTTCCCTCACTCGTAATTGGTGGTAACCTGATCTCAAATCTATCTTTGAAAAGAATATCGCCCCTTGCAACTGATCAAACAGGTCATCAATGCATGACAAAGGATACCTGTTTCTGATAGTCACCTTATTCAACTCCCTGTAGTCGATGCACAATCTTATAGAACCATCCTTCTTCTTCACAAACAACACCGGAGCACCCCATGGAGATACACTTGGCCTGATAAATCCTCTATCCAACATCTCTTGCAACTGCACTTTCAATTCCTGCAACTCTAGTGGTGCCATTCTGTATGGCGCCTTAGAAATAGGCTCTGCCCCTGGAACAAGTTCAATAGTAAACTCCACTTCTCTCTGTGGTGGCAAACCTGGTAGCTCATCGGGAAACACATCTGCAAACTCATTAACAACTGGATAATCCTCGATGTGAGGCTCATCCTTAGACGTATCCTTCACAAAAGCAAGATAGCCATCACAACCCTTAGACAAAAGTTTACTCGCCTTTAGAGCTGAAATCATTTTAACCTCTCCTTTCGGTTGAGAACCCTGGTATACAAATTCTGGTTTATCTGCATCTTCAAAGATCACCTTCTTCCCCTGACAGTCAATTGTAGCTCGATGCTCACTCAACCAATCCATACCCAGAATAATGTCAAAGTCATGCATCTCCATCGGAAGCAAGTTTAGCTTACAATTTCTCTCCCCAACAGCTATCAGACACTCTCGGCACACATCAGAAATAATAACAGAATTCCCCATTGGGGTAGCAATAGACATATAAGGATATAGTAATGAAGGTACAACATCAAGATGAAGAACAAACGATAAAGACACAACAGAATGAGTCGAACCAGTATCAAATAACACATAAGCATCACGTCTACCAACAAGAAGTGTTCCTGAAATGGTACCTGAATTAGCTGCTGCCTGATTAGTAGTCAATGAAAACACTCTGCCTGAAGTATTCTGCTGACTGCCATTACCACTACCACCTACTCCTCCACCAGTGTTACGTGACGCTGTACAATCCTTTGCCCTATGTGACATGCTACCACACAAGAAACAAGCCCCGGTCTATTTATAACAAGCTCTCCCTGGGTGATGTCCACCACAAGTAGCACAAGGAGCCACTGGAATCATATTGGGGTTGCCCCCATAAACTGAATAACGACTCTGCCCCTGTTGACTAACTTGCCACTGCCTAGGCTGCTGCTGAAATCGCTAATTCTGATTCTGTTTCTGACCACCATACTGATTCTGACCATAAGCGGACTGAGTCTTCATATTCTGATATCTTCCACGCCACTATCCCTGTTGACTACCCTGACCTCCATTCCACTGCCTACCTTGTACAAAACTCTGATCATCTCTATTCCGCTTGCGATCATTCTGGAACCTGTAAGCGCTATACTCAGTGCGTTCCTTCTCAATATCCTTAGCTACATCTGCCACCTCAGCCACATTAGGAAACCTCAGTGAAATGATACCACCCCTCAGATTAGGCCTCAACCCCCATTTAAATTTCTCAGCCTGCTGTACAGCAGTCCCTGCAACTGTCCCAGCAAATCCAGCCAACCTGATAAACCTCTCCATATAGTCAGTAATGCTCTCATCAAAATTCTGCGCAATAGAATGAAACTCCCTCAAGTAACCCTCTATGTCTGCATTAGAAAATTACTGCTCATAGAACACCTCCTTGAATCCCTGCCATACCAATGTCTCTGTAAATTCCTCTCCCCTAGTAGCTTTCACTCCTCTCCACCACCTCTGAGCATCCCCCTCCAACTTGTACACAGCTAACCTGACCTTCTGAATCTCATCACAACCCAAGGCATCAAAAATCTTCTCAAGATGAACAATCCAATTTTCAGCATCAATAGGAGTCGATGCTGAATGAAAAGAATCTGGTTTCTGCATAGAAAACCTCTCCAACCAAGCAAATGGCTCCAACTGATTATCCTGGCCATCCTGATTTCCCTGACCATTCTGATTTCCCTGACCATTCTGATTGCCTTGGCCATTCTGATTGCCCTGACCATTCTGATTATTCTGATTATTCATATTTGCCATAGCTTGCTGTATACCATTCTCCACTACAATTGTCCCATCATCGTAGCTAGCTGAGCCGGGCTAACACTCACGTTAGTTTGATTCTGATTAAGTTTAGGAGGCATCTACAATATAAGATTAGCAAACGAATGAAGATTACAAGAATAGATAAGCAGAAGCAATTTAAAAATAAAGGCAAGATGATATGAATTTAAAACAGATACCCATCCTAACGTCTACCCAAACTCACAGGTCAACCTAAATAAGTTTTCTACAAGAAAGAACCTAATCTCTGATGCCATCTTTGTAACACCCCCTTCCTAAAATGTGAGGAGATATTATTTAAAATCTATAACCTGCAAACAGAGCACTAAAATAATATCCAAATAACGATTAAATAGTCTAATAATCTTTGAATAGTATTAACCTCCAAAAATTACAATTCAAACCAATAAATAAGAAAAACCAAAATCTGTAAATAAATAATCCAGTCTGAATAATCATAGAAGTCCATAAATCCTAAGCAACGAAATAATGGGTAGCACTCCATCACACAGTCCCAGATCCCCCTAAGCACATGCCAGAAAAAGAATACGGCATGAGCCAAATGCCGAGTACGGATTCGGAATATAAAATAGAAAGAAAAAGATAAATATATTTGACAGTTATTGTAAAACATTTATTTTAAAATATGCATGGCTGAAGCAACGAGGGGTTAGGATATTTCATACTAAGATCAGAACAGATCAGATACAAATACACACATCATAGGGTACCTAATGTGTGGAACAAATCGGATAACGTGTACGGCATATACAACGTCACCGCAAAATCAAATCACAAATCAAATCAAATCTAGGTGCACCCACGTATCTTGAAACAAATATCAAATTGCGCAAAAGCTCGCCACCTGAGCTATCAGAAGGATACGCCGTGACCAATCATACTACCACGGAAGTGTCATGTCACTGGTGCCGCAATGACATGGCTGTAGTACCCCTACAGCTGGTTAACTCGGTATACCCTATATCGCTAAGGGTTCAAATATAATACTTCGCAAAATTTTTGGAATCACAATAAACAGGTATTTGAACATTTCCAACAAATATATAATCTATAAAATTTCAGAAAGTCGCAGAAACAGAAGTTTAAATATTTTCAAAACAGATATAAAAAGCACTTTCCAAAGTCAATGAGTCAAAACATTTTTCAAAATCAGGACAGTCAAAATAATCAAAACCAAGTGAATAGATTTGAGTAGACCTGGCAATTTGGTACACGACACGTGAACACGACACGAAACGACACGAAAAAAAATGGATATGGGTTTTGATTTTTAGTACACGAAACACGAAAGTACACGAACACGAAATTACACTATAGATTTAGTGTCGGATATGGGTTTTTATTTTGGGTACACGAAAGTACACGAAATAAAGATGTTAATAATTTACTGCTTATAGATTTTATGTATATATTACTATTATTTTTATAAATATATATATTTTACACAAAAATATAAATATTTACAAGTTTTTATAGAGTTGTATTTATATTTATATATGGAAATGTAAAATATTTAATGTATATTTCATATGAATATAATATTTACTAATAAATTTTAACTAAATTTTATTTTTAATTTTATATAATATATACACGGAACACGACACGAAAGTACACGAATTCATTTCGGGTGGATACGGGTTTCATATTCAAGTACACGAATCCTGTTCCGGGTGGATATGGTTTTCACCTTCAAGTACACGAAACACGAAAGTACACGACACGAAAGTACACGACACGACCCGATTGCCCGCTCTAGATTTGAGGACAAAACAGATTTAGTATAATTAATCCTAAAATGAGTAGCGCTGAATAAAAAGGAGAGAGCCGTACCTCTAAAATAATAATCTCAAACACTCACGAAATTCGCAATTAATCCGCTAAACTCCCGACCCGCGATGTAACTACAAAATATAATTTATTATTATAAAATATTTTCTTTCACAATACAGAAGATAACACATACAAAAATATATGACTCGCTTAATTATAAAATACAACTAACAAACATAGGCTATCAATTAAATAACATTATAATTAAAATACATGTACAAGTATGACTACAAAAACAGATCAAAAACAAGAAACAAGGTAGTTTGCCTAGTTACTGTACAAGTTTAACAAGTCAAATAACTATACTAATAAAATTCATGGTGTCCTGTAAATTAGCAAACATGTGTAAAAGCAAGGCCATTTATTAAACTATTCATATATCACAAAATTGTAGTACAAATCTTGATCACAACCGAAGAAATCACAATCAACTTATATATGCATTCATTATTGTCAGTTAAAACCTAAGAGACAAATAAGAATACTATATTAATAAAATATAAATTCATAAGTCCCGATCACGTTGATGTAGCAAGAGACAAACTTAATAGGTAATATATAATACCTCAGACAACAGAACATTATCCTCCACCGTGTCTTCTCTCGGTTCTCTCTACCAGGTCTCTCACTCAGCAGTCTCTATTTTAGGATTGACTTAATAATTATATAATGTTTTACATATTCTAAAATTATTAAAATTTTAATATTTAATTAAACACCTTTTCCATCATTCCCTTATTAATATAATTATTAACCTATATTAATAACCACCGACTCAAATTCTAATTCTAATTATTATTATTATGGGTTAAATCTCAAAGTGCTCATTGAAGTGGAGGGCTGGTATCAAATTGCTCACTCTAGTTATCGGCATCTCATTTGAATCATTAAAGTCATAATAAATATCAAATGGATACCTTTAAAATATACTCAAAAAATAAAAATAATTTTTCATTGATTTCTACATATTTTTCTTGAATGCTTCCATAACCAAACGAAAGGTTAATAATTCTAGTATTTCTGATAATATATTTAGATTTTTAAAAATTCACTTACTATTTATTTTTAATTTTATTGTCATTTTCCTTGTTTTAATTAAAAATAAATAGTAAATAAACTTTTTAAATTCTAAATATATTATCAAAAATACTAGAATTATTAACCTTTCGTTTGGTTATGGAACCATTTAAGAAAAATGTGTAGAAATCAATGAAAAATTATTTTTATTTTTTGAGTATATTTTAAAGGTATCCATTTGATATTTATTATGACTTTAATGATTCAAATGAGATGCCGATAACTAGGATGACCAATTTGATACTAGCCCTCCACTTCAGTGAGCACTTTGAGATTTAACCCTTATTATTATTATTATTATTATTATTATTATTATTATTATTATTATTATTATTATTATTATTATTATTAAAATATCTAAAAATCCTATATATTACAAGTATTTAGGGCAGTGTTTTGGTAAGTAGGATAGTAAAAAAGAGGTATTTTGGGCATTCTTTCCTATATAATAACAAAAGTGATGGTTCAAAATCTCTGGACCATGCGTAGCTATAATTACATGTTTAATATTATGTGATTGAGTAGTACAGTATCTTTTTGCAACATGTGTATCGCAAAGGACGCTATACGTATCGTTTTCTATTCAGGACTCCTTAAAAATGATACATATAATCTGAGACCAACCAAATATTGCTTATTATATACCGGATATAAATTGTAATATTCTTGTGGCAGCGCCTAGCGCAATTGCTAGTTCTGTACTAATTTGAAGAGTTGCTTAGTTGTCATTGTTGGAGATGATGGCTCTTAGTTATAGTTATAGGTAAAGTGGCAACTCAAAACCTCTAAAAATTCAATAGCTTTTCAGTGTAAAATCTTACTATTATTTTGGTACACACATGTCGGTACTGAGAACACAGATTCATGAGTTGATAACAATGAACATTAAGCAAAAAAACATGGTAGTGAATCTTATTCTCCACAAACAGATTAAAATTGTCCAACATCTACCCAAATGCAACTTGGAAATCTCAAAACTGCTGAAGGAAGTCGAATATGTGCTTGTTAATGTCATCAGGTTTTTCTTCATTGATGAAGTGAGCTACACCTTTCATCACAACAACTTCCTGCAACAATGGCACAAGCTTCTGGAACTCTCCGTTGTGTATAAATTCCTGGGAGCCCGGCATGTGATAAACTAAGTCAAGATCCCCCATGATAAATTTTGTCGGTACCATTACCTGAGCCCCTGTCCAAGGTGCTGTAAGTTCCCAAGTTCTGATGCATCAAACGAATATATCAATTGACCATTAAAAACAATCAAATAATTTATCATAGACACATTTAGTATCATATAAATTTGCTCGAGGTTGGTGAGATTTCAGTAATGAATTTAAGAAAAAAGTACACATGGGAGAGATTGAGTTAACTTACAAACCAACAGCTCGATAGTAATTGATAGGACCAGTAAAGCCAGTTTTCTCGTATTTACTGGTATAGTAGTCGAAATCTTCTTCTGACATCCAAGAAGGCAAGGGAGAATCTGTTGAGTCGCCATTATATTTGGTGCCTCTAGGGAAGAAGATTGGACCAGTTTCACGGGACAACAGAAACTTCTTCAGAAATGTTTTAGTGCCAATGTTTTTAGCAATTTCGGTTTCCATGTCTCCTTGTTCCTGCAACATCACATGAAGTGTTAACATTCTGATTCCGCTACCGAAAGTGACTAGAAATGATATTATCAAGTACACAATATCAGGAATAGCTTGTTGCTCTAGGAGAATGTTAGCTGCTACTAATCATAACCCAGCTTCCTAAACCAGCTGCAGGTTCAATATATGTTACCAAGACTCAGGTACGAAGTAGTGGACCCAACACAAACATTTACTATTAGATTTGTATAAAATGAAGGAATTAGTTTAATTTTTTGATATTTGAGAATAAATTGCGAAGAAAATACATGATTTACTAATAGAAGGAGCAAGCTGCTCTTAGTTGCAAGTTACAGAAGTGATGAAACAAACTGACCTGAAATCTGACCATGTAATAGTCTTCACCATAAAAAGCCTTCATAGAATCAATCATATTAGCTAAAGGATTCCTGGTTAAATATTGGCAACTCAAAGAGACAAACGCTTTAACTTTATCAGGCCTAAACAAATTCAGATACCAAGCTACATACGCACCCCAACCATGGGCAACCACGAACACCTTCTCACTCGGTGCAATCACATCCAGCAGTGCTACGATATCTCCGACGATGTGGAGAATCGTGAATTTGCTTGGATCATTAAGAGGTGCGCCTGTAGTGTCACCGTAGCCACGGAGATCAGGAGCTACAGCGTGGTATCCCTTAGAAGCCATGAACTGGATTTGGTGGCGCCAAGAGTACCACAGAGTTAGGAAGCCATGAAGAAAGAGTACTAGTGGCCCTTGGCCTTTTTCAGCTATGTGGATGTTGAGGCCATTTGCGCTTATCATCCTGTGCTCAATACCTTCCATTTTGTTAACTGGTCTTGATGACTTCCGCCAACGCTTTAATAAAAAAGAAGGATCTTACGTACTATATATAGAACCTAGTCCAAGTTGGTGTTCCCGAACCACACCTATACGTTCAAACCTTCCCAAACTACAATTCATATCTATTTTATTTATTTCATTAATGAATTTTAAGTCTCTATGTTTATTATTTCTTGCATAGTGGCACATAATTTCCTACATAATTAATTGTACAGTTATCAATATCTTCATTTTAATTTTGATATTTACTCATAGTTTTGTTAATATTGTAATATATTCATTTTAAGTTAATTTATTAGTATTGTAGGATAGTTTTATTAATTTTGATAATTGCATGCTATAATATTATTAGGGAGTAACATGTTTAATTTTTTCATGAATTTTTTGAAATGGAAAATTAATCTAAAAATATTATTAACAATTTCGACAATTATTGATAATTTTCATAGGACATGCTTCCCTAGGTTCGTCATGCCCTTGTTTCTAAAGAGTTGATAATTTTACAAGTTAGAATTTACTAAAAATCAGATTTGACTGTTAAAAAAAGAGCAAATTATATATAATAAAATTTTAATAAATTTTTTTTAACTAAATTTCGTAAAAAAGTTAGTTTCTAATCATTATCATGAACACTTGTTAAATTTTTTATAATAATTTTTTTATAAAATTTGAAAAGCAAATAAAGTATTTGATAACTTATATATCCTATATCGATTAATGTAATAATATGATATAATATATGTATGTTAATATTAGTTGTTTGATAAGTATGTACTAATATGTAAGAAAATTTAATTATGTAGGGGTGCTTGATTCATAGTTAATGAATATATTTAACAAAAAATTGAATTTTAAATATGGTGATAGTGTTTGATCAATTGACAATTTCATTGGATGGATGGAAACATCAATGTAATTCAAATTCATCCTATCCCGTAAATTTTTATTAACTTCATGGATTTTTATTAACTTCATTCTCATATATACCTCCATTTCAATCCCGGATTTTTCATTCGGCAGAGCCAAGAGCAGGCTACTGTGAAATCTTGGTTATGCCTGAAATTTTAGCTGAAAATTCTATTCCAAATACCAAATTTTAGTAAAAATTAGCGCACAATTTTTATTGAACCCCAACTATCATCAAAATACTAATGACATTTTCTTTTAATTGTAAATATTTTGAAATTCTGATATATTCAGCTCATAATGCATCCAAATGACCTCATAGATTTTATTTTATTTCCATAAACGAAATAAAATGAGATGAACGGGGTTGGTTTGGAAATATTTGAATGAATGGGTATGGTTGGAACACCAACTTGAAAAAGGTGCACGAGTCCAACAATTGCAAAAGCTTTATTTAGTAATCATTTTGTTCATTTTAACCTTATCCTTCTTTCCGTGGTCATGGTGAGATCACTTTCGATGAGAATTTTTTTAATGATTTTTTAAATTTATATTGAGTTGAGTATTTTTCTTGTTTCTGGATAGGGATGGTTTAATCAATTGGACTATATTACTTTTCATAACTGACAGCTGATGGAGCTGATGCCGAACTAATATGGCAGGCAGCTGGCTGCGATCTCGGGTGGCAAAATGCATTTTAACTCTCTCTGTTCCATAAACGTGTTTCAACTCTCTATGTTTAGTACTCTTTAAATTTAGTACTCTTTTAATTTTTTTTAATGATTTTTTAAATTTATGGCTACTCTTAGCTTCTAGAAAGAGTAGCCATCAACACACTACTGGGGTTAAAAATATATTTCTCCTGGAACTATATTTTTTACTTGATTTTCAACATTCATTAAGATAGGTAAACATGCATGGAAAAATTTATTCATTAACAACCCAACTTTGGCCATTAAAACACAAAGAACACATTTCATTAACGACTTAACGCTACAATGGGACTATTTTGGTTTTATAGATGGGTCGTGGAAATCCACTAATAATCAACAATAGGGGGTACTTAAAGAACAACACGGAAGGCCTGTGCTTCATCTTTATTTAATTTAAAATTTCATAATACAAGTTCTAAACCATGCATATCATTAATTAAATTTCTATATGTTATTTAAATTTAAATTTAAATAATTATTAATAATTATAATGATATAAAATTATAGGTGTAACATAAAATAAATTTATTTCATATAAAAACAACCCGTACATCGTACAGGTTATAAGCTAGTTAAATATTATATGAATTGAACTTAAAAATTTGAGTCGGGTCATTAAAAGTGGACCTATCATTATATGTTTTTTTTATAAGGTAAAAGGTTCATACAATTAATTGTAGGAAATTTTCCTAAAATCACATGTTACAATTGCTTAACTTCAATTTAAATTCAAATGAAAATCGTTTTTTTAACATTTTAAACATCACATATTCATATTTTATAGGTAAATATACACATCTTCAACCCTCAAACACATACAAAAGTCCCTATAGGTAACTTAGAAGAATCTATACTCGTAAAACATGCATGTCATATTTTGGTTGTCAATATCAAACCATTCGATTTTTGTAATAGAATAAAAAAGTAAAAATGTTTAATATTATACTTCGTACGAGATGAATTTAACTAATATTAATTGAGAATCTATCATTTTAAGGAGGTGATTTAAGAATATTTTCTATAATTAATTGTAGGAAGATTTTACCCTTTTTATAATGTTAAGCACACACAGGCATGCATGGTTGACTAATAACAAGCATAAATTAATGATTTTGTCACTTTTACATACCTAGTGAATTCTATCACAAAGATGAATATTTTTTATTTGTACTTAACTAAATTTGCTTTTATCTGTAAAAGTTAAATGTGAAAAGGCTTTAAAAAGAATAAGTATGGTAGAATTTCAAATTTATTAATGCATCAAATAGAGTAAAAGTCACCGAAAATAAAACTACGGAAGGAAGAAAATATCCTAAGGTATGATATGGAGAAGTCTAAAGTCAGTTATATCGAGACGTGAAGAAGCCATATCGTGAAGTGCTCATATAGTAAAGGGGTTAATTGATTATTTCATAATTGAATTCGTGCTCAACTTGCAATTGGGTAATCGAACTCAAAAAACTTGCAATTGGATAAGTATACTAATATTTTATTGCGATTCAATCATTAAACATAAAATAACTTGCAGCCCCGTTAACTCTAGTTGACTTTTAACCGTGCTCCGTTAATTGTTGCCACGTATGATAACATGTCATTATTTTTACTTAAAATTAATCAAAAACTTTAAACTCAAAAATCACAATTAAACTTTACTTATTTTTCTTCTTTTCTTATTTTTCTTTCATCCTACTGGGACCACACCGTAGCCCCACCCTCTGCCTCATCTGTTACGTCTTTCTCCACACTCTCTATATCTTTCTAGTGTTCTTCACAATCAAACTCAAATTTTATAGTGCTATTGGTGTCTAAATCACGAGTCCGAGTAATCAAAATTCATCTCTCTCCATCCTCTACCTCACCATATCAACAAATCGTGGGTTTGGTAAATTTTTAATTTCGGAAAAATTCAAAATTTAATTTCGATTAATTGGTTGATGTTTTTGGTCATGTGTAGTTGTAGATTCATGTATATAAACTTTGTTGGTGTAAAAATATACAAGTTTTGAGCATCTTTTATGTTCGTCATATTTTTGAGTTTGATCGGAGATGTTTTGTATGTAATTGGTTCAAGGTTTTGTATGTATTTATATATAAATCTGTGTATGTATAGGCAGATATGTTTTTATTAGAATTTTTGGATTGATTTTCTAGCTCGTCGGATTCTGATTATTGGTGCCAGATTTTGGCATTTGACCGGTTGTTTCGATTGTTATTCGAATTGTTAAATGGGTGGTGAACGGAGAAGAGTTGTAAAAGGGGATGGCGGCAATGGTTTGTAAAAGGGGAAAACGGAGGTGCGGCTGTGTTGTGTTGTGGTTGGGAGATTGGTGAAAGAGGCAGGTGGAAGAAATGGTGGATGAAGGTTGAACGGTGGTGTGGAGGAGGAGTGTCGAGATGTTGGTGAAGATGTGTGGAGGCGCTGGGCTGAAGGTCGGGGCGGCGGTAGGTAGTGTTGAACGGCGCCGGAGAATGGGTGAACAATGGGTGAACGGAGTTGGAGTTGAAGGAAAAGGGCGAACAGAGAAGCAGCGGATGCGTTGCTGGGCCGTTGGTCGGAAAAAAAAAAGAACATAAAAAAGATTTTTAACAAAAAATAGGAAAAGAACATAAAAAAGAAAAAGATTGTACTAAAAATCCCCAAAAACATTTTTGGTTCCTAATTTTTACCAACTCAGCATACATGTGTATAATTTTTAACACATCACCACACCATGTCATATTTCCGTCTGGGACGTTACGTGGAGTTAACGGCGATTACCCAAATGCAAGTTTTAATTACTCTGATGAGTTGACTACAAGCTTTTTGAGTTCGATTATCCAACTGCAAGTTGGGCACGAGTTCAGTTATGAAATAGCCAATTAACCCTATAGTAAAGTCATGATGTTTTATAGAGAAGCGAACATATAGCGAAGTCAAGACATTGTATCATGAAGTCTTAACATTAACAAGTCAAACTACTATATAAAGAAGTCAACATGTCGAGAACTCAATTAATTATATAGCAAAATGGAGTTCCATTTTGCAACATTATGTCCAGAAGTCTTAAAATTGAAGATTGAACTATGTCGATGGGTCTAGCAAAATATTGGAGTTCTCGACATAAGGATTTAAACAAATTTATGGAAGAATCAAGACCGTAAATTTGAATTATTTCGAGGGACAAATTGCATTTGTCGGCGTACCCAAAATTTTAATCCATTAAATCGAAAAAATTATAATTATCCAACGAACTAATTAAATTATGGATTGGGTTGGGTTCAGTTGGATTGATTATGTTGAATAAGAAAATTTTGTGTTCGAGGGCGGAAGTTTCTTGACCATCTTCTCTTATTTTGCTCGTACAGTCTTCAAATTTTAGCTCAGTTAGGGACTATGCTTGGTTTGCCCTATCAGGCCACCTCTTGGCTCCAGTTGTTGCATTCTTGGCTCCATATTCATGATCTAGTTTTACGTCACCTAGCTTTACTTGCTCTTCAGATCTTTGCATATCATTTGTGGAGGGAACATAATTTCAGAGCTCATAACAAAAGCATTCTCCTTCCTGCAAAGCTGCTCACTGGAATTCTTCAAGACATCAAGACTCATCTGTCCACCTCACCTTGGTTTCTTAAAAAAGCATGTAACATAACTTATAGTAGATGGCTTACTATCTGATGGGTTGTACTGCCCTTTTTTGTGCTTTCTATTTTCAATCTTTGTCTAGTCTAGATTGATCATAGATAGCTATCTCTATGGTTTGTCATAGAGCACGGGTCAACCCCTTGTAAATTCTTTTTTCTTTTAATATATGCAGTTTAGCAAAAAAAAAAACTTAGAAAAATAATAGTGAAGATAGAATCCATTAAACTTAAAATCTAGATATCATGTCTTAATTTTACTACATCATATATGGGTTTTTGCAAGCCCAAAGTGCATTTGTGTTGCATAAAATGTTGCTATAGACAAGATTCGTATTATTCTATTGCAATATTTTTGGAAAGTGATGTATAAAACAAAAATGTGTTACAAGCAAAGTAAACATTTTAACACATCTAACAATTGCAATACTTTTGCAAAAACGTTACAATACCTTTAACACTTGATCAATCTGACCGATTATGTCTGATTTATATATATGTGTATGTATACATATGATTTGAGGCATATGTATATATGCTTGTTGAAATTTTTGATTATACATGTATAATTTTTGATTAAATTAGTAGAAATTTAGTATTACATTTGTGGATTTTTTATGATGAATTAGTAGGAATTTACTGTTAAATTTGTGTGAATTTTGTGAGAGTTTTGTATTAATTAGTAGGAATTTTGTGCTAATTTTGTCCTTCTTTTGTGTTTGAACACGACTTTATAATGGTAACATATCTGGTAGACAGGGTCATAGTATATCTGTCGATTAATTGTGTTTCTGATTCTCTCCAATCTCTGTTGACCAGAATGAATTTTTTTATCGGTATGCCTCACTAGCCAACCTCCAACGACTTTGATGTTAGCTAAAAGGAGTGTTCCATATACTACTTGTATAGTAAATTTACTAATTCACTTTGTTTTTGTCTTATAGCAAGTGAACAATGAACATGACATTTAGGCGGGATCCAACCAATTTTCGGCCTAGCGGCATAAATTGAACTCTGGCTAAGACAGGGAGTAGAAATCTGGTTCCTATTATTTCCTAGAAGATGATAGGCTCATATTTTATCATATCTTTAATACCTATTTTATGTCCGTTTTCGTAATTTAATTAATGAATAAATTATTTTATTTTGTTTTGTAGAAAAATAAATGAAATCAAATTTTAAACAGAAAAGGGTGCACAATGGCAAGAAGGTGGAAAATACTTGAAGTCAAAGAAATTGGGGAGAAAAAATCGAATACTTATCAAAGAAGAAAAAGGAAATTGAAGAAATTATATACGAGATTTGATTTGTAATCGAGGACCCAAGCCCAAGTTTTCCCTATCTATACTATACTATTATAAACAGGTTATATTTGGTTGACAGTTTGGTACTCTTTTTTTGGTCACTCTTTTTGGGCACTCAATAACAACAGTTAGATTTTGAGATAAATAAATGATAACCGTTGGATCTAATATTAAAAAAATATTCCTTTTTTAATATTTAAAATACTATTTTAGGTTCCAAGTTCGAATCCCACTGTTAACGGAGGAATTTGGTGATAACAAATTTTGAAGGTTGCTGGAATAACGAAATAATGAAAATAGGGGGATTTGAGATTTTGGATGTTTGGGGCTGGACTTGAGAGGTGTCTCGACTTGTTAGATGTGTCGGATCCTTTTTCAAGATGCCTGCGTACCTTATATTTATAAGGATCAAGCCAACGCAGTTCTGTTAAAAGGATTTGTTTTAATCCCTATGATTGTTAAGGGATGTATTTTGGGAATTAGTAGATTTTATCTCTTTGAATTATATTCGCGTTGGGATACCTTCCTGATTTGAAGGATATCGTTTAAAGATATTTTCTATCATTAATTGGAGATAATTCCTCGTTTCAGAGAGAGAAAATAATTAACTTGGGGGTTAAGTTAATTATTATTAGATTCGTATTTGGAAATTTGGGAGATATTAGAGGCAGCCGAAAATATGGCGTAACAACTACCCCCCAGTTCTTCAGTGCAGTTTGCTGCAGTGGAGAACTAAGCATGCTTCGATCTTCCAAATTTCCTGAGTCACTGAAACAGCTAGGAGAGGAAGATTAGTAAAAAATATGGAGCACCAAGGTGCTCGTAATATGCATGTAGATGTAAACGAGACAATATGCGAGATGTAAAAAAAAAATAAGTTTTATAGGTGTAAGAGAACATATCCTGGAGAGCCATCCAAACATTATTCGAAGAGTCGTGCAAAACTTTCCGAGCAATATCCTGAAAAGCAAATATTCAAAGAAATATCCTCTATTAAGCACTCCGAGAAATACCCTCCTCAAAGAAGGACGTATTCTAGAGTTTCCATAACGTATTCCGGAAAATATCCTCCTCAAAGAAGGTCATATCCACCAGAATTTCCATAAATGCTTCAGAGATATCCATCCTCACAGGAGGTGGATTTTCCGAAGCTCGAACCTTGATGAGGCGCCGGAAGTACGGACATCCCCCCCGGAAGTACGGTTTTTGCAAGGATTTAGTAATTTAGGGTACTCTCCTCAAAGGAGATCAGTTTTTGTTCAGAAATACCCTCCTCAAAGGAGGTGGACTTTCCGAAGCTCGAACCTTGATGAGGCGCCGGAAGTATGGACATCCCCCCCGGAAGTACGGTTTTTGCAAGGATTTTGATAATTTGGGATACCCTCCTCAAAGGAGGTCGCTCCTCATTCCAGAAATACCCTCCTCACAGGAGGTGGATTTTCCGAAGTTCGCTTCATTTCACTAAGACTCTCCTTAGAGGAGATCGTCTTTTAAATAAATCACAAAGACCTCCTTAGAGGAGGTCGTCTAACACAAAAAAATAAGGGAGACCCTCCTTAGAGGAGGTCATCTTCCCAAAGTCATATCAATATCCCAAGATTCTTCCAAAAAATATCAGCAACACTTGAAGGCTCTTCTAAAAAATCAACTCTTCGAATAAAAGTCTTCCAAAATATTACCCATACAAAGGAGGGCCTTTCAAAATAATTAACTCTTCGAACAAGAGCCTTCCAAAATTTATCCCTAGAAAAAAGGATCTTCCAAAATATTACCCACACAAAGGAAGGCCTTCCAAAATAATAAAATCTTCGAATAATAGTCTTCCAAAATCATGTACCACGAAGATTACACCAAAAATCTTAAAAATCTTCGCAATTCAAATTCTGCCCAGATCTGTTTTTTACGTTTTTGACCATCTAAACGATTTCTTCTTGGAAAACACAAAACATGAAAGTTGTAGAGAATGAAAAGACCTTTCCGATGATATAGGGCTCATCAAAAACGGACTTATAACGAATCAGGAATTAAATAAAACGTCTGCTGATCTGTTTCCCGATGCTGAAAAACGAGATCTGATTGTTTTTTGTGATTTCGAGAATAGATCGAGATATAATCTGAGAAAACTCAAAGAACGAAAGTTATAGGAAATTTAACAAGCTTTCCGAATCATTAAAAATCATCAAAATCCGACATGTATTGAATATACTACGAATTTTATAAGATAACAGATTTGTATGGACAAAATCATAAGAAAACTTATCTTATTTCAGAATAGATCCACCGCCTCCACCGCTTAACTCCTCCATTACAGCAGCTTCAGATCCATAATAACCCCCCATGCGTATGAATTGATTGTCCTCCACAATCAAAAATATATCCCCTCCTTCTAGCGCCAATTGTTAACGGAGGAATTTGGTGATAACAAATTTTGAAGGTTGCTGGAATAACGAAATAATGAAAATAGGGGGATTTGAGATTTTGGATGTTTGGGGCTGGACTTGAGAGGTGTCTCGACTTGTTAGATGTGTCGGATCCTTTTTCAAGATGCCTGCGTACCTTATATTTATAAGGATCAAGCCAAACGCAGTTCTGTTAAAAGGATTGGTTTTAATCCCTATGATTGTTAAGGGATGTATTTTGGGAATTAGTAGATTTTATCTCTTTGAATTATATTCGCGTTGGGATACCTTCCTGATTTGAAGGATATCATTTAGAGATATTTTCTATCATTAATTGGAGATAATTCCTCGTTTCAGAGAGAGAAAATAATTAACTTGGGGGTTAAGTTAATTATTATTAGATTCGTATTTGGAAATTTGGGAGATATTGGAGGCAGCCGAAAATATGGCGTAACACCCACCAACAACGTATATATTATTTTATAAACTACTCTCACGAATTTAAGACCCGTCAACAACATATTATTAATTAAAACACTATCGTTAAAAATACTGTCAAACATGTATTCTAATATTTTATTATCTTCTATAATTTATTTTTCTGCTAATATATATATATATATATATATATATATATATATATATATATATATATATATATACACACAGAGAGAGAGAGAGAGAGTTGCACTCCATAACAAACACCTTATATAACAAAAAATAAAGAACACCTCATATTTAATCTAATATAAGAGTTCCGTCATGGTACCCAATACAAAAAATTGTTATTTTTTACCCTCTATCCATCCAGCAAAAAAAATAATAAAAAAAAAGTTAAAAAAAATTTACTGTTCATGATGACGTCACTGATGACGTCATCATGACGTCATCATGAACAGTAAATTTTTTTAAATTTTTTTTTATTGTTTTTTGCTAGATGGATAGAGGGTAAAAAAATAACAATTCTTTGTATTGGGTGCCTCTAACGGGGCCATTCGATCTATTAGATCTAAGGTGTTCTTTATTGTTTGTTATATAAGGATGTTCTGTATGGAGCAATGACCTATATATATATATATATATATATATATATGAAAATATGGATAATAAAATAATTAAAAAAAAGATCCGTGCATCACACGAGTAATAAGCTATGTAGTAAAAAATTACACAAAATCTGGAAAACAATTGCAATATAGAAAATTTTGTATAAAAATCGAAAAAAGATCTACATTATTAGATAAATTTCACTTTTCTATTAAATAAAAGTTAAAAATAATTTTTGTGTAATTTTTATATCTATACGTATGTATTTTAAAGTAATAATTCAAAATAAATAATTTTAATAATATTTATATACATGGGATTATAAAGTTAAAAAAGTATTTTAATAATAAAAATATATATACAACTTAAAACTATAATAATAACATATAATTAAAAAGTTTAAAAGCAACCGTGCGGGTTATAGGCTAGTATAGTATATATATATATGGGGCTTCTCTCTTGTATTTTTAGACACCTAGAATTTTAGTTGTTATTTGTTTTGCTCACTCCACACTTCTTTTTGTTATTATTAATATATTAGTACGTGTTTATTTTCTACTTTATCTCGTTCTGTTACTCGCATGCTTTGGTTGATATATAGTTTATTAATATAAACTATCTGATAAGCTTATTAATTGTTTTGTTTGTTTTTGTCACCTACGACCACCCTGCCATTCCAAAAGCTTAAGTTTAGTTGTTTATTATTAATATAATTAGTTTAGAATTACTTCATGATTTCATGTTTGGTTTGTGTTATATATTATTTGTTACGTTTATTTTATAATCATGTCTAGCTAATTTTCTTACCTTAGGATGAAGATGAAGTTAATTTAATTACTCTTAATTTTTCTCGATCCTGTTAATTGATTCTCATGATTTTTCTTTGTGCTTAATTGTTCGATTAACAAAGTGATTTTGATATATTATTGTCACCGGATTTATTTTTCATAGTCAATGCTTGCTCTTTGAAGTATTGATAGGATATTGTTAGATAACAAGTTTCATAGTATAATTGTCTCATTAATTGATATATCTTATTTGTGAGGAAAAGAGATTTGATTTTAGGGCGAGTTGATATTAATTGTGAAGAAAAGAGAGTTGCTATTTGTAATTTTCACTCCTTGATATTAATTCTTTGGATTAGTTTCTTGTTTTTATTAGGGAATAGTGAAGCGGAGAAAAGCTTGGACAAGAAGATCGTTGGAAGGCCACGTTGTCGCTTTTGAAATTTTTGGAAGCGCTTTTTGGTATTCCGTATCACCTCTCTCTATTTTTTTTCTTTCTCATTATTCAAAAAAACCCAAAATCATTGAATATTTGAAAAACCAAAAAAATATTAGTTAGTTAATTGTTTGCTAAAAACCAATTTGCTGCATCATTCATTCTCTCACATAGGAGAACATCATCTAGATTTCTTTATTGTATTTATTGCTTTCCATCTCATATAACTGTGGTGATTGCTAGAGGAAAGAGGTAAGTACAATTTAGAATAGAACACGTAGTGTAGTGTATCCATAAGTGTTTACTTTCTTGTTCTTTGTGTGTTGCATCATTCAATCAATCTTAAGGGTGGCACCCAATTACAATATAAGGTGAGGGATTTCATCACCCTTTCCTTGGCCCATAAATCACTAATTTGTTCATCCTGCATACCCTTTTCCTTAATAAAATTAAGTAGACGTTGGCCCCTAGGATCTCGCGCTCAATTAGGAAGAGAATCTAGGAGGAACAAATCACTAAGTATTCTTCCGTTTGGTGTCTAGGTAAGCGTCTTGCCTAGACGCTTACCTAGCTAATTTGGATTGGTGTCTAGAAAGGTGTTTAGCTTCATGGCAATGCTTGCACCTGTCTGACCAGTCAGGACGAATGCTTTTTGAGTTGTGACTTTTTGTAGTATCTTATTGTTAAGAGCAAGGTCTAAATTTTTCTTTTTAATTTTCCACTTTTTTTGGGTGTTTACTTATAGCTCTTGTCTGCTACATGCTTATTTGATTACTTCTCTTGTATGCAAAGTGCTTGGGTTCGAGACACTACATCTAGATTAGTAAGACAAGCCAATCTGTCATCTCCTAAAGTAGTAAGACAACTTGAGTTCTCTTCACCCACTAGAATTTAGTCAAAAGAATTAGAAGTTCAACCCGTAGTCATGGCTGTTTCACTCAAAGACCGTTGTTACCCCGTTCGTACCGCTTAACCCTCATGCATAGTCTTACCCGCAGTAACCATAAATAATTTTGAAATCAAACATCACAACATTAGCTTGTTACCTAGATTTGCTGGAGGAGAGGGTGAGGATCCATATCTTTTCATTCGAGAGTTTGTGGAAGTGTGTGCTTAACAAAAACTTCAACAACTAAGTGAGGATTCCATTAGGCTCAAACTTATTAACCTTGCTTTAAAAGAAGATACTAAACAGTGGTTGTATAGTCTACCCGTTAATTCTATTTCCACGTGGGAGAGATTTGTTGCTATATTTCTAAAAAAATATTTTCCAAACCATAAGGCAAACATGCTTAGGAATGAAATCAATGAATTTCAACAAAATCGGAATGAGTCTTTTTGGAAATATTTTGATAGATTTAAAAAGCTATTGTCTAAGTGTCCTCAACATGGTATAAAAATGGAAACTTTGTAAAATTCTTTATGAAGCCTTAGATAGCCAAACCACTGCTTTGTTAGAGTCTATGTGTAATGGTAAGTTTATGGATAAAACTAAGGAAGAAGCTTGGCAATTTTTTGAGGAGTTAGCTGAAAGAACAATGTTGTGGAAGTCAACTAGGGAACCTAATCAAGAAGTTGAAAATCTAACTCATCTAAGGGCTTACACACAGTTGGTAGTTCTATTGCAACCGAAGCTAAGTTAGCTACACTCACTAATCACGTGGTAGAGAATTGCCCTGAAATTGAACAAGTCAATGCCATGTTTCAACCTAGAGTTAGGAATGATTCTTATGCACCCACATACAATCCTGGTTGGAAGAGTCACCAAAATTTCATGGAATCAAGGTCAGTACAATCAGTACAATCAAAATCCTCAACCTGATTTTCAAAAGCCCAATCCTGGTCTATACCCAACTCAAAATCCTAATTCATATCATCCTCAAAATCTTGGTCATTATCCAAACTCAATCCCTATGAATCCTCCTGGTTTTACTGAATCTGACAAGAGATTCAATTCTTTAGAAACTCAATCGCAACAATCTTTCATGCAAACCATGACCCAAGATAGGCAACTATTAAATTCTAACACTTAATCCATATCTAAACTAGAGGTCCAAGTCAGTCAATCGGCAAACACAATCAGTGAGAGAGAGAAAAATTTATTTCCTAGTCAACCCGAGACTAATCCTAAATTTCATCCAAATCAAAAGTCATATGAAAACGTGAATTCTGTTATCTCTCTAAGGTCTGGTAATCAATTCCACAATCATGCTGGTGTCAATACTCAAGAAGAAGATAAGCTAACATCTGAATCAAATCCTTTGCTCTTGAATCCTAGTCTTAAACAATCTTCAAATCCTGAGAGTTCTGAAGTAGATAAATCCAATGAGTCATCACCATCCGATGAACCACCTTCGAAACCCCACTCTGATGTGTCTAATAAAAAAGTCTTTAAGCTGAAAGCCCCGTTTCCGCAAAGACTTACTTCAAACAAACAATCTGCTCAGTTAGACAAGGTTTTGGAAGTCTTTAAGCAAGTCAAGATTAACAATCCTCTTTTAGATGCGATTCAACAAGTTCCCTCTTATGCTAAGTGTCTAAAAGATTTGTGTACTCATAAAGAACCACTCATGTTCCTAAGAAAGCTTTTTAACATCTCATGTTAGTTCTGTTTTGTCAAATCAAATCCCTGTGAAGTATAAGGATCCTGGTTGTCCTACCATCTCTTGTGTCATAGGTGATACTTTCATTGATAAAGCTTTACTCGATCTAGGAGCTAGTGTGAATCTTCTTCCATTATCTGTCTATCAAGCCTTGGGTTTAGGTGAACTTAAAAAGACTAGTGTCACTCTTCAGTTAGCTGATTATTCTGTCAAAACTCCAAAGGGTATAGTGGAAGATATGTTGATTAAGGTTGGTGATTTTGTCTTTCCTGTCAATTTTGTTATCTTAGAAATTGAACCAGTCAAAAATCTTAAAAATCAAATTCCTATAATTTTAGGAAGGCCTTTTCTTGCTACCTATAATGCTTTGATTAACTGTAGGAATGGTTAGATGAAACTTACTTTTGGAAACATGACGATAGATCTTAATGTCTTTAAAGTAGGAAATCAACCTAATGATCTTTTTGAACAACATGTAGGAGTTAATTTGATTAATGAGGTTGTTTCATGGTCGAATCTTGAGGATAGTGCAATTGAGTCTTTTCTTGAGGAAGATGTTTTGTTAAAGTATGAGAGCAATAAAGAACTTCATGAGTTGTATAGGAATTTTTCTTGTGATGAGATGTTAGATGAATTGAATGCCATATGTTCTAAGCATGAAACCCACCTTGAGGATAGTTCTTTTAATCCTAAGTCCGTTATTAAGACTTCTGTAGGTGAACCACCCACATTCGTTCCTAATCCATCTACTTCCAATCTTGATGAGTCTTTAGTAGTTGATAATGAAACTCATCATGTTCTTTCTAATGACTTCGTTCATAACCAAACTTCGTTCATAACCAAGAATTTCAAGTGATTAATTTGCTTAAACAACATAAAGAAGCGTCTAATTGGTTTATGAATGATGTTAGTGGTATGAGTTTCATTTTTGTGCGTGATCTTATTTCTCTAGTGGATAATCAAGTCTTTGTGGGTGAGTTTCACATGTTTGATAATTGTGTTACATGTGTTGTTTTTTGTCGATCTGGTATTGGTTAGCATATCTATTTCATAATTTATCTCCCATATAATCAAGTGTAGGTATGGGGGAACAACTCTGTGTCTCTATGTGTATGTTTTTGTGTGTGTGTGTTATAAGTAATAATTTATCTCCATCATCCATTATTAGGTATTCTCGTCCTTTTACTTTGTCATTTTTCTCTCATTTGCATACATTGAGGACAATGCATGATTTAGATATAGGGTAGGGATTTAGTAGTATTATTATTAAAAAACAAAAATCCAAAAAAATTTGAAAAATGCAAAAAATCCAAAAAAAACGAAAAAATATAAAAATAATTCTAGCCTTGTAAAATGATTAATTGTTATAAGTTGGCATGATGCACCCTTACATGCTACAGTACTATTGTGTTTCTGATGCTTATTGAATATTGTAAGTAATTAAAAGGACATGAATATGTGCAAGAAGATTTGGTTTGCATGCTTTGAGTACAAGTAGGTGCATTAAAGAGATTTTTGCTTGGGATTGATTATGTTTTTCCACCAAGTGAGATTTTGAGCCTATATGCATATCTTTTGCATTTTATATTCGTTTGCTTGAGTGTCCATATATTGTTTGCACTGTTAGCACTTGTTTTAGACCTTTCTTAAAATGCATGACATTATTTGATGATAAGATGATAAAGGCATTTAGGATTAACCTATTATTATCCAAATTACCACACCCTTTATATATAATCAATTAGTTACCCCTTTGAGCTTAATCCGATTTTTTCGGTGACACACCATATTACTTGTATAGACCTTTTTCTGGTGTAGCCTAACGTATTCTTGATCCCAATTGTCAAAGGCTAGTAGGAAGTTGAGGGAGTAATAAGGTGTGTGAGATGGGTTTACTTTTGTTTATTACTTTTGGGGAAATATTGGGTTTTGTTGCTTATTTGTCAGTTGTTGCTTAAGAAATTTTTGAAGAAGGATTATGGTTGCTTATATATTTATATTAATCCCTTAGCTCTCTAAAAAAAAAAGTTATATGATAGCGTACTTATGTTTCCGTGTTTGTGCGATCCTTCTTCATTTGACTATTCAAGCAATTTGTTCGAAGAAAATTAGAAAACATGTATGGGGAGGAAGTATGGTTGATATGGGCTGAAAATAAACCCTAAAGTCACATTTAATGTGATATTATTTAAACCTAGGTTAAAGCCCAATTATGAGGCCCAAAACCCTAATTATAATTATAAATTCGTAATTAAATAAATCAACCAATGTAGGACTCCGCTATTGAGTCCAGTGAGGACCCAAATTCTTCAAAGAGTAGCCCCCAAGACATACAAGTCTAATAGGAATCAGCCTTCCTCATGGAAGGATCCAGAATTCTATCTAAAGTGGGTAACTTGTCCACCAAGACACCAAACCTAACCCTAATTTCAAGGCCCCCGAGGCCTATATAAGGACCTGATCCTTCACAATCAACACAACATTTTTGGGGCACAGCTCCGTAGGACATACAAGCCACTACGTCACTACGCCGCGAGGGCACATCAAGCCATGTAGGCAACTCTAGAACTATGTTTTGGCTTGATTCTTGATATTCATCAAGGTACGTAGGCATCTTGCAAGGATCGACTAGTCCCGATAGCAAGAGCAGCAACCATTAATGCTCGAGGCTCTCGATCCCTAGCAATCAATACACGAATCAGGATCCTTGATTTATGGGGTCAGGATCCCAAGTCAGAAATCCTGATCTAAAGGGTCAGAATTCCGGGTTTAAGGGGACAAAATACCCGACCTAAGAGGTCCGGATTCCTGATTTGAGGGGTCAGGATTCCTGATCGAAATTGCTACGATCAGAATGTAAAAATGGCCATTAATTCGACCAGAATCCTGATCGAAATTTGACCAGGATCATGGTCGAAAAGCCATCGACCAGACCGCATTTGAAGCCAATAATTCGACCAGAATCCTGATATGAGAGGTTAGGATTCCTGGTCTAAGGGGTAAGGATCCCCGATCGAAAATCCATTGATTAGGATGCGCAAAACACCCATAATTCGATGAGAATCCTGGTCTACGGGATCAGGATTCTTGGTCTAAGGGGTCAGGAAGCAGTTGTGAAATAAATATATTTTGAAAAATTAGAATAATTTATAAAATTATTTCTATGCATGTTGCACAAAAAAAACGGGGGGGGGGTATATAATGAAAATTTATATGAGCCTAGAGTCATGAATGACCTCAATTTAGGACAAATTTTGTAAGATTTGGGAGCCACAAGGCCAAAAATATGATCTTAAATTACGAAAATATTAGGGCTGATGGCCCCTCCAAAATTGTGAAAAAATTATTATTATTTTTTATTAAAAAAATAATATAAAATTTGGGTCGAATATTATTCGAGTAAAATTTTATCCGAGTGGGACACCTCCGATTTGGGGATCGAAATTATCCAAAATTCGGATAAAACGAATATTATTATTCAATAATAATATAAAAAAAGAGAAAAGAAGAGAAAAAGTGCAAAAAAA
This sequence comes from Saposhnikovia divaricata, assembly GCA_036435485.1. NCBI lineage: Eukaryota > Viridiplantae > Streptophyta > Magnoliopsida > Apiales > Apiaceae > Saposhnikovia > Saposhnikovia divaricata. Next base: position 234,657,161 of record CM071595.1, on the reverse strand, counting down.
AAAAATACATCGACCACAATCCTGCTCGAAAATGAGCAGGAATTCTGGTCTAAAACCTATCGACCGAACTGCTCAAAAAACGTTTAAGTCGACCACAAACCTGGTCGATTTCGACCAGGTTAATATTTTATGGCCAAATGAAACTTGGCCATCCACGTTCTGGAGACCATGCAGAATGGCCCCTATATTTTATAACCTAATAGAGAGGTCCCTACAGTTTAAAAATCGAAAAAAATGCCCTTGTTGTTTGTAAAATTACAAACCAACTCCTAAGATTCAAGTATTGACAAATCAGTCCCTTCATAATTACAAAATGAACCCTGGTGGGTAAAATTACAAAATGATCCCCATAAAATGCATGTTTGCACAAGTTTAATATTTTTGATTAAAATATTGGAAAATATTTTCAGAAAATTGTCCGATGACACAAAAAATTACGAAAATTTTAAATTTCGTAGGATTGGGGTCCCATAAATTATTTTAATTCTCGTATAAGACCAGATAAGTCATGAATGGCATATTTAAATATCCGTGGGTACAAGAAAATTCCTAAAATATTAGGAATAAATAAGAAAATTACCCGTAGGTACAAGAAAATTCCCAAAATATTAGGAATAAATAAAAAAATACCCGTGGGTATAAGAAAATTCTTAAAATATTAGGAATAAATAAGAAAAATACATGTAGGTACAAGAAAGTGCCTAAAATATTAGGAATAAATAAGAAAAATACCTGTGGGTACAAGAAAATTCCTAAAATATTAGGAACAAATAAGAAAAATACATGTAGGTACAAGAAAGTGCCTAAAATATTAGGAATAAATATGAAAAATACCAGTGGGTACAAGAAAATTTCTTAAATATTAGGAACAAATAAGAAAAATACATGTAGGTACAAGAAAATTCCTAAAATATTAGGAATAAATAAGAAAAATACCCGTGGGTACAAGAAAATTCCTAAAATATTAGAAATAAATAAGAAAAATACCCGTGGGTACAAGAAAATTCCTAAAATATTATGAATAAATAAGAAAAATACCCGTGGGTACAAAAAAATTCCTAAAATATTAGGAATAAATAACAAAAATACTTGTGGGTACAAGAAAATTCCTAAAATATTAGGAATAAATAAGAAAAATACCCGTGGGTACAAGAAAATACCTAAAATATTAGGAATACATAAGAAAAATACCTGTGGGTACAAGAAAATTCCTAAAATATTATGAATAAATAAGAAAAATACCTGTGGTACAAGAAAAATCCTAAAATATTAGGAATAAATAAGAAAAATGACTGTGTGTACAAGAAAATTCCTAAAATATTAGGAATAAATAAGAACAATACATGTGAGTACAAAGAAAATTTAAAAGTACAAGAAAATTACAAGTAATTTTTCGTAAGACACAAAAGCATTTGTTTGGCCTCGAATAAGGCAAATCGTCGTAAATGTGTAGGTCGCTCCACACTTTACGTTCAAGACGGTATATGTGAAACACTAGTGTAACAAAAATCCCGTAGCTAGGGTAGGTAATAATGAATCTCAGTTAAGAGATAGACCCCCAAGTCTTGATAAGGACAAATTATAACTTCAACGAAAACCTGATCAGTTTTCCAAAAAGTTGGGGGGCAAATGATATGGGCTGAAAATAAACCCTAAAGTCACATTTAATGTGATATTATTTAAACCTAGGTTGGTCCAAGGTCAAAACCCAATTATGAGGCCCAAAACCTTAATTATAATTATAAATCGTAATTAAATAAATCAGCCAATGTAGGACTCCGCTATTGAGTCTATTGAGGACCCAAATTCTTCAAAGAGTAGCCCCCAAGAGATACGAGTCCAATAGGAATCAGCCTTCCTCATGGAAGGATCCAAAATTCTATCTAAAGTGGGTAACTTGTCCACCAACACACCAAACCCAACCCTAATTCCAAGGCCCCCGAGGTCTATATAAGGACCTGATCCTTCACAATCAACACAACATTTTTGGGGCACATCTCCATACGTCACTCATCAGGTTTTAGGCTTAATTCTCGAATAAAGATGTACAAGCCACTACGTCACTATGCCGCGAGGGCGCATCAAGCCACGTAGGCAACTCTAGAACTACATTTTGGCTTGATTCTTGATATTCATCAAGGTACGTAGGCATCTTGCAAGGATCGACTAGTCCCGATAGCAAGAGCAGCCACAATTAAAGCTCGAAGCTCTCGATCCCTAGCAATTAATACACGAATTAATTACACCCTACTTTTTATTTCACAACAATGGTGTTGTGTATGATTTATTATGGTTTCTACTAGCTTTTGACACTTCACCTTATTTGGTCTTACTTGACATACCTTGTCCCTAGCCCTGTTACAACCAAAATAAAAGACCTTTTGATTATCGTCATTAATGTATGTTGTGTTAAAGTTAGATTGATACCAAATGTCAAGCATGCTTATGATTTCGTTGGAATTAAGTGATACACTTCTCCTTGTTCTTGAGTGAATATTCTTTTGTGAGTGAAAGGTGAGTTGTTACTTGTTTCTGTATATGAGATCCCAAGTTTTGACTCTAAGATGTAGTCTTGTGGGCTTAGCATGGTTACCAACTTATTTTTACACTTGACGTGGACTTCTAATGACCTCTGCATAATTCTTTGAGTAGACTATGTGAATACTTGCACCTTCCACACCAAGACATTGCAAATTCACTTTGATTTCTTAAGTTGATGTATCATGAGATGACTTGTATGTGTGGTGTTGCATTGAGCAATCTTTTACATGAGCTACATGGATTTTGTGGGTACATTCACTGTAGGCCCTCACGAGACCTCACTCGTCCACTAGGGCTGCTTAGGGGTTTAAAGGGCTTGTTGCATATGCCAAATGCAACAGTGATCACCTACGGAAGTGGTATTATCTATTATATAATAGTTTATATAATATTAGTTTGCACGAGGACGAGCAAAAGATAGGTATGTGGGCATTTGATAGGTCCATATTTTATCATATTTTTAATACCTATTTTATGTTCATTTTCGTAATTTAATTAATTAATAAAATATTTTATTTAGTTTTGTAGGAAAATAAATAAAATCAAATTTCAAATAGAAAAAGGTGCACAAAGGGAAGAAGGTGGAAAATACTTGAAGTCAAAGAAATTGGAGAAAAAATCGAATGCTTATCGAAGAAGAAAAAGGAAATTAAAGAAATTATATTCGAGATCGGATTTGTAATCGAGGACCCAAACCCAAGTTTTCCTTATATATATGGGGCTTCTCTCTTGTATTTGAGACAATAATTTAGACACCAATTTAGACACCTAGAATTTTAGTTGTAATTTGTTTTGCTCTCTAGTTGACTCTAGTTGACTTTTAACCGTGCTCCGTTAATTGTTGCCACGTATGATAACATGTCATTATTTTTACTTAAAATTAATCAAAAACTTTAAACTCAAAAATCACAATTAAACTTTACTTATTTTTCTTCTTTTCTTATTTTTCTTTCATCCTACTGGGACCACACCGTAGCCCCACCCTCTGCCTCATCTGTTACGTCTTTCTCCACACTCTCTATATCTTTCTAGTGTTCTTCACAATCAAACTCAAATTTTATAGTGCTATTGGTGTCTAAATCACGAGTCCGAGTAATCAAAATTCATCTCTCTCCATCCTCTACCTCACCATATCAACAAATCGTGGGTTTGGTAAATTTTTAATTTCGGAAAAATTCAAAATTTAATTTCGATTAATTGGTTGATGTTTTTGGTCATGTGTAGTTGTAGATTCATGTATATAAACTTTGTTGGTGTAAAAATATACAAGTTTTGAGCATCTTTTATGTTCGTCATATTTTTGAGTTTGATCGGAGATGTTTTGTATGTAATTGGTTCAAGGTTTTGTATGTATTTATATATAAATCTGTGTATGTATAGGCAGATATGTTTTTATTAGAATTTTTGGATTGATTTTCTAGCTCGTCGGATTCTGATTATTGGTGCCAGATTTTGGCATTTGACCGGTTGTTTCGATTGTTATTCGAATTGTTAAATGGGTGGTGAACGGAGAAGAGTTGTAAAAGGGGATGGCGGCAATGGTTTGTAAAAGGGGAAAACGGAGGTGCGGCTGTGTTGTGTTGTGGTTGGGAGATTGGTGAAAGAGGCAGGTGGAAGAAATGGTGGATGAAGGTTGAACGGTGGTGTGGAGGAGGAGTGTCGAGATGTTGGTGAAGATGTGTGGAGGCGCTGGGCTGAAGGTCGGGGCGGCGGTAGGTAGTGTTGAACGGCGCCGGAGAATGGGTGAACAATGGGTGAACGGAGTTGGAGTTGAAGGAAAAGGGCGAACAGAGAAGCAGCGGATGCGTTGCTGGGCCGTTGGTCGGAAAAAAAAAAGAACATAAAAAAGATTTTTAACAAAAAATAGGAAAAGAACATAAAAAAGAAAAAGATTGTACTAAAAATCCCCAAAAACATTTTTGGTTCCTAATTTTTACCAACTCAGCATACATGTGTATAATTTTTAACACATCACCACACCATGTCATATTTCCGTCTGGGACGTTACGTGGAGTTAACGGCGATTACCCAAATGCAAGTTTTAATTACTCTGATGAGTTGACTACAAGCTTTTTGAGTTCGATTATCCAACTGCAAGTTGGGCACGAGTTCAGTTATGAAATAGCCAATTAACCCTATAGTAAAGTCATGATGTTTTATAGAGAAGCGAACATATAGCGAAGTCAAGACATTGTATCATGAAGTCTTAACATTAACAAGTCAAACTACTATATAAAGAAGTCAACATGTCGAGAACTCAATTAATTATATAGCAAAATGGAGTTCCATTTTGCAACATTATGTCCAGAAGTCTTAAAATTGAAGATTGAACTATGTCGATGGGTCTAGCAAAATATTGGAGTTCTCGACATAAGGATTTAAACAAATTTATGGAAGAATCAAAACCGTAAATTTGAATTATTTCGAGGGACAAATTGCATTTGTCGGCGTACCCAAAATTTTAATCCATTAAATCGAAAAAATTATAATTATCCAACGAACTAATTAAATTATGGATTGGGTTGGGTTCAGTTGGATTGATTATGTTGAATAAGAAAATTTTGTGTTCGAGGGCGGAAGTTTCTTGACCATCTTCTCTTATTTTGCTCGTACAGTCTTCAAATTTTAGCTCAGTTAGGGACTATGCTTGGTTTGCCCTATCAGGCCACCTCTTGGCTCCAGTTGTTGCATTCTTGGCTCCATATTCATGATCCAGTTTTACGTCACCTAGCTTTACTTGCTCTTCAGATCTTTGCATATCATTTGTGGAGGGAACATAATTTCAGAGCTCATAACAAAAGCATTCTCCTTCCTGCAAAGCTGCTCACTGGAATTCTTCAAGACATCAAGACTCATCTGTCCACCTCACCTTGGTTTCTTAAAAAAGCATGTAACATAACTTATAGTAGATGGCTTACTATCTGATGGGTTGTACTGCCCTTTTTTGTGCTTTCTATTTTCAATCTTTGTCTAGTCTAGATTGATCATAGATAGCTATCTCTATGGTTTGTCATAGAGCACGGGTCAACCCCTTGTAAATTCTTTTTTCTTTTAATATATGCAGTTTAGCAAAAAAAAAAACTTAGAAAAATAATAGTGAAGATAGAATCCATTAAACTTAAAATCTAGATATCATGTCTTAATTTTACTACATCATATATGGGTTTTTGCAAGCCCAAAGTGCATTTGTGTTGCATAAAATGTTGCTATAGACAAGATTCGTATTATTCTATTGCAATATTTTTGGAAAGTGATGTATAAAACAAAAATGTGTTACAAGCAAAGTAAACATTTTAACACATCTAACAATTGCAATACTTTTGCAAAAACGTTACAATACCTTTAACACTTGATCAATCTGACCGATTATGTCTGATTTATATATATGTGTATGTATACGTATGATTTGAGGCATATGTATATATGCTTGTTGAAATTTTTGATTATACATGTATAATTTTTGATTAAATTAGTAGAAATTTAGTATTACATTTGTGGATTTTTTATGATGAATTAGTAGGAATTTACTGTTAAATTTGTGTGAATTTTGTGAGAGTTTTGTATTAATTAGTAGGAATTTTGTGCTAATTTTGTCCTTCTTTTGTGTTTGAACACGACTTTATAATGGTAACATATCTGGTAGACAGGGTCATAGTATATCTGTCGATTAATTGTGTTTCTGATTCTCTCCAATCTCTGTTGACCAGAATGAATTTTTTTATCGGTATGCCTCACTAGCCAACCTCCAACGACTTTGATGTTAGCTAAAAGGAGTGTTCCATATACTACTTGTATAGTAAATTTACTAATTCACTTTGTTTTTGTCTTATAGCAAGTGAACAATGAACATGACATTTAGGCGGGATCCAACCAATTTTCGGCCTAGCGGCATAAATTGAACTCTGGCTAAGACAGGGAGTAGAAATCTGGTTCCTATTATTTCCTAGAAGATGATAGGCTCATATTTTATCATATCTTTAATACCTATTTTATGTCCGTTTTCGTAATTTAATTAATGAATAAATTATTTTATTTTGTTTT